>OY977942.1:3812500-5077500 GCA_963854355.1 Epinotia brunnichana | reverse complement strand
TAATATAAGGCATGAAGTTTTAGGGAAGCCGGTGGGAATCGGCTTGTATGGGCGCTCCGCCACCGCTAGGTGCACGGCAATGTAAGTGTTCTAAGATAACAGAGACGCAAGATATATTATAAACTAGCTGTTGCCCGCGACTTCGTCCGCGTAGAACTTATATTTAGAAAATATAATGCAAACAAACTTCTACCATCTTAAGGGATGATTTCCGAGGCAAAAACTATTCTTTATCCTTCGAAGGGTCTCAAATTATCTCTATACCAAATTTCATCTAGGTACATGGATTTTATCCAAACTTTCACCCCCTATTTCATACCCTTAGGGAATGATTTTCGGGATAAAAACTATCTAATGTCATTCTTCGGGACTCAAACGACCTTTATACCAAATTTCATCTAAACGGGATTCATCAAAATTTTCACCCCCCATTTTACCCCCTTAGGGAGTGATTTCCGGAATCAAAACTATCCTATGTACTTTCCCAGGACTCAAGCTATCTCTATACCAAATTGTATTAAAATGGGTTCCATCCGAATTTTCACCCCTAATTTCACCCCCATAGGGGATGATTTCTGGGGTAAAAACTATTCCATGTCCATGTCACTTAATCTATATCTACACCAAATTTCATCAAAATAGATTACATCCAAATCCCCCCCCCCCTTTTCACCTCCTTAGGGGGTGATTTCCGGGATAAAACCTATTATATGTCCTTCCCCGGGACTCAAACTATTTATATACCAAATTTCATCTAAATCGGTGCAGCGGTTTAAGTAGCTCCATACAAATTTCCACCCTCAATTTCAGCCCCTCTGCTATAAAAACTATCCTTTGTCCTTCCCCGGGGCTCAAACTATCTGTATACCAAATTTCATCTAAATCGGTTCAGCGGTTTAGGCGTGAAGAGTTAACAGACAGACAGACAGACACACTTTCGCATTTATAATATTAGTATGGAAGTATGGATTATTAGTATGGATAGTATGGATTCTTTCCGCTTGTCTTCCAAATAGAGGTGTAGCTGTAGACTCACTTCAAAAGAAAGAAGAAACGAAAAAAATTGTTTTGGGTAAAATAAAGTCCAACATCAGCTTGCCCATTTCGGACTTACAATATTAAACTTAAAGCTAGTCAAATATAGTAAAACAATAACAACAATATAGTATTTCCAAATAATTTTAACCATATTTACACATAAAATATTAATTTAGATCTATCCGACATCCGTATTTTCTTTTAAACCACGAACTTCGGAATTCGAAAATATTCGGGTATCTCTATCTCTATCGCACTAACAAATGACAGGAATGCAGATATACGAACTTCGAGTTTCGGGTTTCGTTGTTTGGCTGAATACGCAAAGAGCGCGCGCGCGTGCCATTCAAAAAAACCAAGTTTATATTGTTGGAATTTGTTGTAACATTTGTAGAAATTACGCCTTAATTCGACATTTGCGCATATAGGTTCGCATATTGGGGCGTACAGAATTGAATTTAGATCACGCCCTGCAAGGGTGTTTTAATTTGCGGTGCGCTTTCTAGTTTCCCTTTTCAGAGATTAGCGCGTTAGTGGACTGTATGTAGGTATCCAACCGTGTGGTCTATTGTCGTAGCTACTTGATGCGAAATTGTGCTGGAAAGTCAGCTGCCTTTGGAAATTGGAACAGGTGGATGAATCAGCTAACAGAAGGTTATAGGAGCCATGCGCACTTACTTGTGACTTGGGTGAACTCCTCCTTCACGCTAGCGTCTCGTGGCACACCATGTGCTCGTGTGGGGCGCGCAGCGCAATCCCAAATTGTCCAAAAACACCTTCACTTCACGAACAGTCGAACACCTTTTAATGCTGAGCTGACAGCATATATAGTTTTCAAACGATGTACAGAGATTGCGACGGATTTAAATAAGATTTAATGTCTTTTATCAGCGGAGGATGTTACACGCACGCGGGGTGAGAATTCAACAACACTTAACTCTCGCCAGGTGGGGCGAGCGTTGCGCACACGTCGTGTATGTGACAAAGACGGCGCGATATATCAGTGCGCATGTTGGAAAGGGATGATGTAGGTATAGGAATCGCGAGTATAGACACGACAACAGATTAAAGTCGGAAAGACCAACATACGAAATCCAACATCTCCCCCGGCTTGAAGGGTTCCCTTCAAAGAGAAAAATAATAATTATGTACATATGGATGTACATACAAAAAGATAATATCGCACCATATAACTAAAGATAAGCGAAGTGTACAATTTACCTATAATTAGGTAATTATACTAAAATAATAACTATTTATGATAACTTAAAAAATATATATACATAGATATGTATGTGGTGGCAACCCTACTGCGTAGGCAGCGGGCACAGCCGAACGATCGGTCGCTCGAGCGTACCGTTGCGGGTCCGCACTTCAGCAACGCGGACAACACCGTCTCGCCCAGGGAATACCCGAGTTATTATTCCGAGCGGCCACTGCAAGGGTGGCGCGTTAGCAACGTTTATTAAAACTATTGTTCCCACCGCTATCGGCTTGTCTGGAGTATTCAATTTCTTTCTGCTTTGTAAGTTGTGAAGATACTCAACTCGGAACCGTTTCCAGAATGATTGGACAAGCGAGTCTAGCATTGAAAAACGAGTTAATAGATTCGGTCGCTCCTGGCTTAAGTCGGCGGCGGGCAAACGCGGCAACGGCGAGGTTGACATGAAATGTGCTGGCGTTAGCGCGGTGGGTTCTGACGGGTCAGAACTTAGTATATAAAGAGGGCGGCTATTAAGAATCGCTTCGATCTGAGTAAGCACGGTAAGTAATTCTTCGCATGTCAGGATTTGATTGCCTATAACACGATGAAGATGAGTTTTAAAGCATTTAATGTTACCTCCCCAAATGCCTCCAAAATGAGGCGCGTTTGGAGGGCTCATACGCCAAGTAATTCGTATTTTTGCAAGTTCTTCCTTGAAATGCGTATAATACGGATCAGACTGAAGAAACGTGTGAAGCTCGTTTAGGTAAGCTTTAGAAGCTGCAAAATTATTTTGATATTGAGCAATGCGATTCGCTACAAAAGTTGAGAATCTGTGAGGTGAAGAGTGCACCCAACATAAGATAACTTCAGAGTCAGAAAATGCAAACGTATCCGCAATTGGATGACGCTGAGAAAAACCATCGTCAAGCTCGACACCGAATTGACGCGGAAATTTAAGAGCTGAAATCAGTGGAAGCTCACTGATGAACTGCTCCCATAAATGCGATATGTGCGGTGGTGGCAAATCGTCCCAATCCATCCTTAAGAGCCATAGTTCCTTTATAAGAAGCTTGGAATAAGGTATGACAGGGCCGACGAGTGCTAGCACGTCATACAAACGAGCAGTAGCTGAAATAATAGAACGTTTCGTGCCACTGAGTTGCGGAGGAGAAACGTCAAAGACAAATTCATCCGAAGCGGGAAGCCGTCGAAGACCAAGAATCTTCAAAGTGTCGCCGTCACCGAAGGAGACGTCTTCCGACTGGCGGTGAGATATGGGAATGTGCTCTAGCAACTGCGGAGAGTTGCTAGTCCATTTGACCAGATCAAACCCGCCAGCTTCGAAGAGACTGATTAGTTGATTCGCTATCGCAACTGCTTCCTCGGATGAAGAAGCAGAGGAAGCTAGATCATCCATGTAAACGTCCCCCTCGAGAACGGCGGCAGCGTGCGGGAATCTCTCGCGTTCGTCACTAGCGAGCTGGCGGAGCGTGCGAAGCGCGAGGAATGGCGAAGACCGGAGTCCAATGCAGACCCGGTTGAAATGATACATCTCCAAAGGTACTTCAGGCGAAAAGCGATACAAAAATCGTTGAAAAGAGCGGTGGTGCGGATGTACTTCTATGCATAAGTACATTTGGCGGACGTCAGCGAAAAAGGCAACGCGGAATATGCGAACATTCAAAAGAATGTGAAAAATGTCTGCTTGCAAATTACAGCCAGTATGTAGGATGTCGTTTAATGACAGTCCACTGTCTGATTTGCAGCTACCGTCCAGAACTTGGCGGATTTTTGTCGCGGATTTGTCGTTCCGGATGACCGGGTGGTGAGGTATACAAAACCCTGGCGTAGAGGACTCTTCGGGCGGAACCAAAGAAATAATCCCCTTATCCAGGTAATTCCGAATGACGTCATCATATTTGTCGCGGAGTTGCGGGTATTTTAAGAAATTATTTTCGAGCATCGAAAATCTTCTTTTAGCGGTTACAAAAGAATTGCCCAGATTATCTGGCGTTTGCTTGAAGGGAAGATCGACTGCGTAAGAACCATTATCGTTACGCGTCGTCGTTGCGGTAAATATTTGTTCACATCCCTTGTCATCGGGACGTAGAAATTTCTTTGAGGGTACTTCCTCCAAGTTCCAAAACTTTTCCAAAGTTTGGTTAAGCGGTTCGTGCGTAAACGCACAGAGAGCACGAGTCGCGCGCGGAGGTGATGTCACAGTGACGTCCCCCATTATGACGTAACCTAGGGTGGTTTCCAAAGCCGAAGGCAAGCCGGCACTTCGGACTTTGTCAGAAAGTAAGATGTCACAGAATAAATTTGCTCCTATAAGCATATCAATGGGCCCGGGCTCATTAAAACAATCATCTGCCAAAGGTATATTCTTAAAACAATCAAACAAAGATATGTCGATAGGCGAGTCAGGCAAGTGTGACGTAATGGATTCCACCACCAGAGGCTGAATAGTGTAAGAGTTATCGCCATTACTGTCGAATCGGGAACTAAATTGCACTATTGACATCCCAAGTATTTTTTGGGACGAACCCCCAATACCTTGAACCCTGGCAAAACGATTCTGGTTCGAAATCGGTAGCGCTAATCGATTACAACACTCGAGCGTTATATAATCAGATTGGCTTCCAGGATCGACCAGAATCCTTGCATAATGAACCTTACCGCTTGCGTCATAAAGTCGAATTTTTGCGGTCCCTAATAAGGTTGTTTTATGCATAAGCGTTCTCAAGTTATCATTATCATTTGCACTCCGAGCCGACAAATGATTCAACGTTGAGTCATGCCTCAAACCATTATCGACCCTATCGGCCGGGTGATAAGACTGCAAATTGCTTGCCACCCCGTTTCTACTGCTGTATGGCGGTGTGGAATTCGCCTTGTCAACAAAAGTGTTGGTACTGGTTTGATGCGAGTTAGGTAAATAAGTTTGTTTATGCGGCGGATTAAAATGTAATAACGTGTGGTGCTGTGCATTACATATACTACACGTTCTGTGTGACATACAAGCGGAAAATTTGTGTTTATAACTAAGGCAATTGTTACACACGGAATTAGTTTTTACAAAATTAAATCTTTCGTACGGGGACATTTTTGTAAAAGCGGCACACTGATATAAGTGTTCGTGTTTATTAGTTTTACACAACAAACAAGAATCAATCGCGGGCGTTTGCGTATCGAATGTTTTCGTCGAATTGTTTTTTGGTAGCGGTATATTTTTATTGTTATTAGATCTCGGTTGTGATTGTGAAAATGTTTGTTTTGTTGTCGAATGCGATGCAACCCTGGATTGTTCTTTGACGAAATCAATAAGATTCTTGTACGAAGGACACGTTTCCTTGCGATAAAACATCTCAAATAATTTTATCGATTCGGGATCTAGTTTTTGTAATGCGATATGCAAGAACAAAAAATCCGCTAAATCTTGTAATTTAAGCGCTTTAAACGCCTTAACGGAGGCGTCGAAATTACATAGAAAATACTCCAAATTAGAAGCGGACCCATTCGCTATGGGTTTAAAGTCTAACAGCTGATTGATATAGCCGGCTGCCATGGCGCGTTTGTCTTCATATTTATCAACCAGCGCTTGCCAAATTATGGGATAGTTTTCCCCTGTGGCTGGCAGCCCCGCGCATACCGACCTAGCCTTATCAGTCAGTTTACCTACTAGGAACTGAATGCGTTCGCTATCTGTTAAGCGTGAGTTGTTATGAATCACACTTTTAAATTGTTCATAGAATAATGGCCAATTACGAAGGTCGCCATTAAATTCCATTAGCTGCATAGGCGGGAGATTTTGCTTTAGAGCGGATTGTAAAGGCCGCTGAGACTCTGGCGAACTTTCGATTTCAGACTGAATGCGTTTGATTTGACAATACATATCCTCAAACGCGATCCAGGACTGATAATTAGCGGTTGCATCAGGCGTTAATCGTAAAACGCATTCATTGTACGAGTCTAAAACACGCTCAAAATCTGATCGCAATTGGTCTAGATTTGATACGCTATTTAAGAACGTTTTACGTTGAATTTCGTCTTCGTACGCCTTAACCGACAATTTGTATATGGTTTGTAAGCGGGCGAAGAAGGCACTGCGCTTAGCTTCTAAAATAACTAGTTCATTCTGGGCGGGGGTCCCTAGTCGCCTCGTCTTTAGGGTCTTTTTTCGGTGGCATGATGTTGCGCGTTGAGTGTGACTATAAAACTTAGCCCACACAAATAAAATATAAGTAAACACGATTTGCGGGTATAAAAATGCGGTTCAAATAAATGTCCGTAAACACGATTTACGGGAATAACGATGCGGTTAAATAACTGTGAGTACCTACTCGTAAACACAAGTCGCGGGAAAAAGCGGTAATAATAAATGTTTGACAAAAGTCGCGGAAATAAAAGTGCGGTTAAATAAATGTGAGTACCTACTCGTAAACACAAGTCGCGGGAAAAAAGCGGTAATAATACCTAAATGTTTGACAAAAGTCGCGGAAATAGAAGTGCGGTTAAAATAGATGTAGGTATGTAACACGAATCGCGGGAAATAAAAGTATACATAGGAAATGTGTTACAAAAAAGAAACAGTTTGTGAGAATAAGGCGGTTTAACTATCCGTCTACAAAGTAGGTTAAGCGATGACCGTGTAGGTACCTATTGACGGCACAGATCGGAGCGCGCGGCACGCGGTAGTTCGAGAAAAGATTAGAACGAAATAAAAGCGGGTAGATATGAACGAAACCGGTCAGCGCTCCCGAGCCAGTGAGAACAATAGCATGTATTTGTGACGTGTACATCAATTGAAAACTAAGAATCGTTAATTGCGTTGCTGAAATGTTAGTATCTTTAGAATAATGATACGAAGATATGATGCGAAGTACGTAGATTTTACGTATCTATGGGTAAATTATATAATATAATGTCAAGAAGCTACTTTAAATAGATATAAATATTATAAATCCTAGGTTGGGAATGAAATATAATTATCCGGATCGTTAGTGACCAAAACTTGGGGCGTACAGAATTGAATTTAGATCACGCCCTGCAAGGGTGTTTTAATTTGCGGTGCGCTTTCTAGTTTCCCTTTTCAGAGATTAGCGCGTTAGTGGACTGTATGTAGGTATCCAACCGTGTGGTCTATTGTCGTAGCTACTTGATGCGAAATTGTGCTGGAAAGTCAGCTGCCTTTGGAAATTGGAACAGGTGGATGAATCAGCTAACAGAAGGTTATAGGAGCCATGCGCACTTACTTGTGACTTGGGTGAACTCCTCCTTCACGCTAGCGTCTCGTGGCACACCATGTGCTCGTGTGGGGCGCGCAGCGCAATCCCAAATTGTCCAAAAACACCTTCACTTCACGAACAGTCGAACACCTTTTAATGCTGAGCTGACAGCATATATAGTTTTCAAACGATGTACAGAGATTGCGACGGATTTAAATAAGATTTAATGTCTTTTATCAGCGGAGGATGTTACACGCACGCGGGGTGAGAATTCAACAACACTTAACTCTCGCCAGGTGGGGCGAGCGTTGCGCACACGTCGTGTATGTGACAAAGACGGCGCGATATATCAGTGCGCATGTTGGAAAGGGATGATGTAGGTATAGGAATCGCGAGTATAGACACGACAACAGATTAAAGTCGGAAAGACCAACATACGAAATCCAACACATATCAAAATCGATTAATTTTATATTTGCTTTTGGTACCTATGTGTCTCGTCAATGTATATCGTAGACGGGATTAAAATTATTAATAGGCGAAAGAAAGGCAAAGAATTCCGCCATTTTGTCCGTAGTATTTCTTATTAGTCTGTGATTTTGACGTTTCTTTTAGCTGACAGATGTGGCGGCGATATACTTTAAGAATAATAAATGAAAAATGAAATGAAGTCGTATATTACGGAAAATAAATGAATTGTCGCAGTCGGATAAAAACTATCCTAAGTTGCAGCTGGAATAATAATGTACCTATATAAAATGTTTCATATTTTTCCGTCCATGGGATGCTGAGAACATTCGTACCACAGAAAGCTTAGTTTCAAACTGGCTGTTTCTTTTTTTTAATTTAGAGATTTATTATAAGTGGAGATATCAAGATGATGTAATTCTAAATCCTATAGGTATTATTAGGGTACCTATAGACTAAATGGCAGAAACGCAATCCTTGTAGTTTCGTGATGTATTTAAGTCTGTCGAGCGAGTCAAACAGGCAGGACACGAGATTTTTTTTAGGGGGAATGCATGTAACAGAATGTCCATAAAATTTTCATCAGGTAAACATGTAGAGCTCATCAATTGATAGGTTTTTAATATAAATTTAATGTTTCTCAACCGGAGATAATCGCTCCGAAAGTCCCAATAATTGTCAGTTAACTTTCAAAAAGCGGCCAAGTGCGAGTCGGACTTCGCACATGAAGGGTTCCGTAAAATAAATTGCGGTTTACGATTTATGACGTATAAAAAACAAACTACTTACTAGATCTCGTTCAAACCAATTTTCGGTGGAAGTTTGCATGGTAATGTACATCATATATTTTTTCTAGTTTTATTATTCTCTTATTTTAGAAGTTACAGGGGGGGGGACACACATTTTACCACTTTGTAAGTGTCTCTCGCGCAAACTATTCAGTTTAGAAAAAAATAATATGAAAAACGTCAATATCATTTTTGAAGACCTATCCATAAATACCCCACACGTAAAGGTTCGATGAAAAAATTTTTTTTGAGTTTCAGTTCGGAGTATGGGGACCCCCAAAACTTACTGTTTTTTTTTAGATTTTTGTGTGAAAATCTTAATGCGGTTTACAGTATACATCTACTTAAGTTTCAACAGCATAGCTCTTATAGTTTCGGAATAAAGTGGCTGTGACATACGGACTGACAGACAGACAGACATGACGAATCAATAAGGGTTCCGTTTTTTGCCATTTGGCTACGGAACCCTAAAAAGCGGAATCAACCAATTCGAAAAAACCATGCACAAGGTATATTTATAAAACACTTTCAACGAACATTCTTTTTAATAAGATAAGTCCAAAGGTTCTTTGAGTTCTCATTGAAAAACTTCTTTAACATAAGGAGCTAAGTGCCGTAGGTTTCGTATGAAGATAGGATCTTTTGTGACGGAACTCTTTATTCTGCGTGGTCCGTCACGCTCTTGGCCAGTTTTACAAACATTGTAATACTTACACTGACATTTTCGTAACCGCCAAATTGGATGAGCTTTAAAGATATTGCAGTGGGTACTTAAAGTACCTATGCACGGAAATTTCGGCTGCGTACAGGAACACCTAATAAGAGGTAGTTTTAAACTTTGATTTTGCTTGATTAATTTATTGATTCGATGACTAACTGAAATTGATCGTAATTAAATAAATATTTAATACTAATAAATATTTGCGGACAATCTTACACAAATCAATCTAGTCCAAAACTAAGCAAAGCTTGTACTATGGGTACTAGACGACGATATAGATACTTATATAGATAAATAAATACTTTAATACATAGAAAACATCCATGACTCAGGAACAAATATTCGCGCTCATCACACATGCCCTTACCGGGATTCGAACCCAGGACCTCTTGCTTCGTAGGCAGGGTCACTACCAACTAGGCTAAAGCGGTCGTCATAAATAAATAACTCGTGGTATATGTGACATGTAACATTTATATAATATTGTGATTAAATGAGTATGAGTATAGTCTATTTTTTTTCAATTGAGCTAATGAATGGCCATTGTTTGTGATCGGCGCGAGCCATATTTTGGCAAAAAAAGGTTACCGCCACATATAATCTTCATAGAATAATGAGCTCTATCGTCCTAGCCAAAGATTTAAAATATTAATACCTATATTTACGAAGTTGTATAATGATAAGTACAATAATAAGTAAACATTTATCTGTTTATACCTGGATGGAACGCTGTGTCTGGTATCTTTATCTCGTAGTTAATTTCCAATCTATTGACATTTTACGTGGGAGTAAACTTTTTTTGCAAAATTTGTCACGCACTTCCAACAATATAGTACTTTATCTACGACTATGCCACTTCGAACTAAATGCTCAATATCTCAGTAGTGATTGTGTTATAATTATAATTACTTTAAGATTTATTTTGTAGTCTGTCATTTGTCTGTGTCTATTTTTTTTCCCTAAAAAGAAAATAAAACAAACAATGGCCATTCATGACCTCAGTTCATAAAATGTAGACTATACCAGTATACCTACACTAACCGTCTTTTGGAATAGTTTTCTACAAAGTCTGAAAGCCTCTAGTACATCCAAATAACCGATGTATAGCAGTTTACCTCGCTCAGAGACTGAATTCAAATATTCCATCAGTTGTCCATGATTTGTTTCCGAGCATTTTTCTAGAAATACTTTCACCTCTTGTCTCCATAAACTAAATTCCAACGTTAAAAAGTTGATTATTCTTGTAGCAAAAAATATATTTGCATCAAAACTCAAAAGACTTGAAACTTAGTATTTCAAAAAAATTCATACCGCTTAGCAAAGTTAAAGATATAGCGAATAAACAATATATAATAACCAATAAAGTTACATAAACAAAGTCATAATTTCGAAATGTTGTTACACTGCCACGACAGTTCAATAATCGGTATACGTGGTGCATTTTTTAAATTAGGTTTACATTGTTTTTGCCCTCAAAAACATTAGCAATACATAAAAATAATATTGTTGGGATGTAAAACGCAGCATCAAAGATATGCCCTGCACGTAGTATCACAATGATGCCAGATTGGAAAGCGGACATCACGGTAAATACTTTGCCAATATGGATGAAAACTATTGAAATCATGGCGAGAAAACACAGCAAGTTGTACAGAAATCCGTTCTGTGTGATGATACCCTGCTATATTTTGTATTTTGGTTGCATAATCATCATTTGCAGTAAATGTAAAGGAAACAACATCGTCTCGAACTCTTTATCCAACTGATTTAGCTCTAAACGTCCAGTTATTTGAATTTTCATTTTAAAAACGAGGAGATTCACACAAAACGCTGCATGTTTTGTAGGGACTAAATACAAGCACTATCAGTCCTGTTGAACGACCATCGGAATAAAATAAAAGACGCAAGTACAGTCGCGGAATGAAAAGGTTGACCACCTTAAGATCTGATTTTGCTTGCTCAGTATACGTTATCTGCTTTATCGACCGAGTATGAATCATTCCGTCATAATGAATGTCATTTCACTACATGGCCCACAGATTGACAGGAACTGTTATTTACATTTATAGTTATAATCATTATAAGCGAAGAGGATGTTATCATTACATTAACAAACTTGACACAACGTAGTGGCAATAATGGCAAGATCAAACTTATAAAAAGGTTTTAGTTCAACAATTAATAGTCAAGGAACATTCGTCTTAGTAAATTTGGACTTTGTTGTCAAACAGTTAAATATAATTTTCAATACAACACTCTCGTCTGTTACACAGTTACGCAGAAAAAAGGTAACATGTGCTTGCACGTTATAAATGAATTCATCTGAAAACTGTAGGTCGATCACGTAACGCATTGTACGAACGTCGGGTAGGTCTAAATGTCACTATTTATATGGAAAATTGACAGTAAAATTGTACCGACGCGCGTTCGGAACGTTACGTGTTTACTCCCCTGGTCAACCTTTTCATTCCGCCACTGTACATAAGTACTTAATAATATTTAGATGTCTTTGATAACCTTTGCTAGAACCAATTTACTCAAAGTACTTGAATAATGAATGTATTCATTTTATACGAAAATACCTGGGCATAAGACGTACTTAGGTATTATTTGTACAAACCTAGGTCGCGTGTTGTTAAACAAATAAGAAGTATGGTTTATTTATGTTTTTAACCGTCTTTAAAAAAACAAGAAAGTTCTCAGTTTGACCCGTATGTTTGTATGTACTGTTTGTTCGCGATTATCTCGCGTTTGGCTGAACCAATTTTGATGCGATTTTCAGAAAAGTATCTGTTACATTCTGGAGAAGGTTTTGGTGCTTTTCAGTGGGTAGGTGTTCTGAAGGCAGTTCCCTTTTTTAAAAAAAAAAGTTATAATTAGTCCTAATTTTTAGGGTTCCGTACTCAAAGAGTAGGTAAAACGGGACCCTATTACTAAGACTCCACTGTCCGTCTGTCTGTTGGTCTGTCTGTCTGTCTGTCTGTCTGTCTGTCTGTCCGTCTGTCACCAGACTGTATCTCATGAACCGTGATAGTTAGACAGTTGAAATTTTCACAGATGATGTATTTCTGTTGCCGCTATAACAACAAATACTCAAAAACAGTATAAATCAATATTTTTTTTCTTTTACAATCTTACACAAATCGACCCAATCCCAAACTAAGCAAAGCTTGTACTATGGGTACTAGACGACGGTAAACATAGGTACTTATATTGTATAGATAAATAAATACTTAAATACATAAAAAACATCCATGACTCAGGAACAAATATTTGTGATCATCACACAAATAAATGTCTTTACCGGGATTCGAACCCGGGGAAGCCGGATGCTTCGTAGGCAGGGTCACTACCAACTAGGCTACAGGGGGCTGGCATACAACAAACGTGATTTTTTTGCCGTTTTGTAGATAATGGTACGGAACCCTTCGTGCGCGAGTCCGATCCGCACTTGGCCGGTTTTTTTGCTTCTTGTGGTCACTCTCATCTCTTTGTCAATGAGAGAAATTAGTTTTAAGCGACTTCAAAAAAGGAGGAGGTTCTCAACTTGGGATCCTGGAGAAATTGAGGGAACTCTTCAAATTTTATAGGCAAACTTGAAGCAATTTGGCTACTGATTTGAAGTCGGTTAAATAAAACTTTGTTTTTGAGTAAATAATGCAGTCAATAGTCATTTGTATTGCCCGATCATTTATGATTAAAACTTCGTAGTTAAACGCCTTTACTTCATAACATCTTCACGTCTTATTTAATTACTCGAATTAAATGATTTGAAGAATGTGGTCGTTAGGGAATGCAATCTCGGTCCGTATCTGACTGACCAATTAATACCTACCGAACCGACCTATTATTTGATTCAAATGATTTTCCTTTTATTAGGTATATTATATTACATAGGATAGTACTAAATATTCAAAAAATTGTGTTAGTATTGAACTTTGAAACGGTACCAACGGTTGATGAAAATTAACCGGTATTTAGCAGTAAATACCGTCACTCGAAAATAATCACGAAACTAAATCATGTCTCGCACGCCGCCGGCTCGGCTGGTAACGTCGCCGTACGCCGCGCCGCTCTTTGTACGGTCAACCAATTTGATTCCTAGGCCACCGTAGAACCCTGTCATTTTAACTGCTACATTTTAACCCGTATTGACATAGCATTTACAACGGCAAGGTTCTATGATGGCCTAGGAATCAAATTGGTTGACTGTACACGTAGGGTAGTGGAACCAAAAGATGAACACCACCCAATAGTTGAACGTTTTGTCGTAAAATTGAAATAAAAAAATCGCGATACATTTTACGCCTTCGGGATATTTTTTTCCTAACGCATCATTCCTTTGCTGAGGCTGGCATTTAAACTCCCATATAGTTCCCACACACACACGGCTGTGAGCGGTTGTCGCGTCGAGGTCTCGCGCCAAAATCACCGTTTGTATGGAGATTTACTTAAGGAAAGCGCTCTCAAATTTAAGCTCTAAATTATGTATAAAATTGAATAAAACGTCTACATGGATCGTTTTATGTGATATAGATTCTTGATTAATTCCTTTAATGGATTACCTATCACAAATTGCGTATTTATTGTTAATTTAAGAGATATTTAGCGTTCAACTAATGGTTCCAACTTTTTGTACCTGAGCCAATAGATGAACGGCGTTCATCTACTGGGCAAGGTATAGTTTTTTCAAATGCTTATATAAATTCTTATTGAAAAGGTACATAAAACTTTTATTGCTTAAATTAATTGTTTCTTAACTGTTGATTTTTGAACCAAAAGTTGAACGTAAGTATCCATTCGCAACACGGTTATTTTGGGCTTTGTTTTACTATGAAAAGCACGATTGTTCAACAAAGAACCGCTGCCCAGAAGATGAACGAATAAAATTAGTTCGTTCAACTTTTGGCTTCGATTCCAATAAGTGAACGCTCTGTTAATTTTAGTTCGTTCATTATTTTGCTATCGTGACCAATACATGAACGAACAAAATGTATTCGTTCAAGTTTTAGGCAAGGGTTAGTACAATGAACATCTTAATAACAAAAATACGTAATAAATATGAAATCTGACTTATACATATAAAACCCAACAAGTTATCTATTTTAATCTTATGATACATTAACAAAAAAATGTTTTGATGATTTATATGTAAAAAATAATTTCTTATAATTGTAACCATATGAAAAAGGTACATTTGAATTGTTTTATTTTGTGTTTATTATCAATATTGTGATTGTTAACAAGTATAAATTGTTATAACAATGATTATATAATAATTAGACCAAAAGTCAAAGGCTGCGCGGTGCAACGTTTTTCTTCGTTCAACTATTGGTGTCAAAATGTTCAACTATTGGGCACAGCGTTCATCTTCTGGGCAAAATGACATACTTCAGCATAAAACCATTTTTAATAAAATACTGTATTGTAATAGGATGGTTTAAAATAGTCATATCTAATCTCGACTATATAACAAATCGTATAAAAAAATAAAATGTAAACAAACTAAATCACCACTCCTCGACAAAAAAATTGTAAAGTTGGGATAGTCGCTTAAACGTTCATCTTTTGGTTCCTCTACCCTATGTAGGCGCCGCCGCCGCGCACTCGCACAAAACGGCAATCTCGCATACACGAGTAGGAACCTTTATAAAGAACCGGTATTTTTCGGTGCTAATACCGGTAGTTTTCCTTTACCGGTTCTTTGGAGCCAAAACGAAGATAACCTATAAATACCGGTATTTTACTGGTATTTTCAGTACTGGTTTTCAGCCCTCGGGGCAGATGTCTATTAGTTTCGGTAGGCGTGACGGGTGAGATAACGCGCATTAGCGCGTTCCAAATAGGGGACAGCCCTGTCGAAAGAGTAAATATTTAATTGACCCGGATGCAATTCCATTAAAAATTTAATTTAAATAAATTCTCCGAACGTTATTAAGGCCCGATAGGTCACGTCTAGTAGCCATTTTGGTATCGATTTAGTTAGACGGATTCCCGCACGACTGTTTTCCATTCGCGCCTGCATCCAGCGGGAATGTTCTTGTTGATTTTTTCTTGGAATTTAATTCAAGTCTCTACTCTTCTTAAGGGGATGTACTAGATAAATACGAAAATTTTAAAGGCAGTAAATACTATCAGAACTGGGAAACAAAAAAAATATATAATTAAGTGTGTATTTCGCCTAAATAGATTTTTTTAAATAGGTAACAGAACATTTTTCCGGAATTCCGGTGGTTCCAGAGATTACCACCTGCATGCACATACATTTACAAAGCTACTACAAAAACATATGTGAGAAATATTCTATGATATTTATGTAACAGTAGCTTTTCGGTGAACCAAAACATCGTGGGAAAAACCGTCTTACCCCTACAAGGTTTAATTTACCGTCTGGGTCGGAAGGTCAGATGGCAGCCACTTTCATAAAACTAGTGCCGAAGAGAAATTTTGGGATTATGTGCGAAAGCGGACCCAGGTAGAAAAACAAGGGAAAATGCTGGCAGGCTGATGATTCATCATCATCATCATCATCATCATATCAGCCGAAAGAGGTCCACTGCTGGACATAGGCCTCCCCCAAATAGTGCCAAAGTGACCGGTCCTGCCACACCCGCATCCAGAGGACTCCCGCGACCTTTTTATCAGGTCATCAGTCCACCTTGTGGGAACCTACCCACGCCGCGCCTTCCGGTACGTGGTCGCCACTCGAGAATCTTTCCGCCCCAACGGCCATCGGTTCTACCTGCAATGTGAGGATGATGATTGAAAATAATAAATTCAGTTGATACGACCAAATCTAATTAGATTTAGGGTATAGGTTTGACGACCGGTTAGCCTCGTGGGTAGTGACACTGCCTACGAAGCTGAAGGTCCTGGGTTCGAGTCCCGGTAAGGGCAAGCATTTGTGTGATGAGCATGAATATTTGTTTCTGAGTCTAGTAGGTTTTCTATGTATTTAAGTATTTATATCTATAAAACACAAACCTTAACTAACACAGTAAGTAAGCTCAATAGCTTACTGTGTTAGTTAAATTTGTGGAAGATTGTCTGTCCCCTAGGCCCTAATTTTTATTTATTATTTATTTATTTATAAGTACTGATATCTATTTTTATTTTTACTAAGATCTATTTTTACAACGTGGCTTGGCCTTAACAGTAGACTACACATAAAATGCGCCAAGATAAAAACCAAGTTGCAGCTACAATAACGACAATTTCACAATATAGAAAAACGCCAGTAGGTAACCTAAAAAAACTACTTTCAATTAAAAAAAAATCGAGTAAGGGTAAAAAAATCTAGCGCATGCTTTACGAATGCGCCCCTTCTGGTTCCATCATCAGATCAACTTGGCCCAGTTATGATGGTGCAAAATTATTATATTGTCATCCATGATAATACATACTTGCAAAGTTTCAAATCATTCAAATAGTTACACAATTGCCCCTCTGATTTAATAAGTTTCTCGGGTTCAAATCCCGCTCGTGGCGAATAATTTTTAAATTTTCCTCTTTGATCGAAACTTAAGTACTTAATAAGTTTCTGTTAAAAAAAGAATTGTTGAGAATATTCTGCAACTCGTACATTACTCGTACAAGGTAGGTACCCATGTCTACACAATACTCTCACAAATCCACAAAGATCCCTATTCTGAACAAAAACATACATTACGTATGTTGGTATAGAATTTAATAAGTTCGGGGCTCCTCAAAGGATCCCGCGAAATATTGACTGTGAAAGCCGCAAACAAAGTACTGGGTAATCTCGGACTGGAACGTGGGGTCACAATGCAAGCGATTCTGAAGTGAAGTCTCAATATGAATTAAATTAACAAAAACTTGTGTGATCATCATACCTGTGCTAACTCGGGGCACCTATACTAAAGTGATGTAGCAAAATATTTTATCGACAAAAACATATATCGATGTTACTGTCAACATCTAAATGTTATTCAACATAAATACATATTATTTATTTTCTCTTAATTTTAAAACAAAAACAATAAACGAATTAAAACGTGTATTTATTTGTTTATTTTAAAATAGTTTTCATAGTATACAATTTATATATTTTCCCTATTCGTCGGTAATAAAGATTGCCGTCTAGATGAACATATCCACTTTAAATTAATATACGTTCTCTTAACATCCACAGTGGTCAACGGGGCATTTTATCTTATCTTAAAATATGTCTATTGACTTTTGAGTCAAAATAGAACATATATGATATGTGTTCCGATATGATATCGAAGCTTTTGATAGTAATCGAGAAATTTCAATGAACACATGACTGTGTTAATATTATATCGACATCTTTTTTATCGATATCAAATCCCTAAAAAGTGCCCCGAGTTCGCACAGGTATGGTATTGATCAAGTCGTACCCCGATAAAAATATTTTGTGGACTGATTTAGATAAATTAAATGGGGTACTAAATCCATTATTTAATTTCCCAAATATATGTATAACGTAGTAAGAAAACATAATAAGGTCAAATAATTAGTTTTTCTCTGAAACTGTTAGCTTTTCAGGATATTCAAAAACAAACCTAACGTCACCTACAGGGTTCTATACAAAGTTAATAAAATTTGTACTGAAACTGTTACGTTTTCAGAGAAAATCATTTTTATGGCAAATTATGATTATGGAAAATGAAATTATGGATATCGAAGGTATCCGAAATTAAATAGATAGCGGGGCGCGGATATGTAATCCATTTGTCTTGGCTAGGAGTTGTTAAACATACTAATCTTTCTGTTGCAACGATTGCAATGGCAAACGCACGTGTATAAATGGCTTAACTAAGTTTTTATAAGTTTAATTAACGAACGACTGCTTGAAAATGACAGTTGAAACGTATGGATGTTTGTTCCAAAGCTATACAAATAACCAATGCGTAAAGATTTGGTCTCCTTTCAATTATCTAACCATGTATTTAAAACAAATATACCAAACATGTTACTTTCCCTGCAAAATAATACCTTTCCTTAATAATTGCCGCTTACACACATACCACACCTTTCTAGTATTGAGTCCAGAGACCGCAAAAGTCCGGATAAAAACCTGTGCTCACCCGGCTTATGACCACGCACTGAGGAGCTGGATAAATAATTTACTTTTGCGGGGCGAAATTAAACAGTGTTTACTGAGAAAAATACAAACTATAAAGGAAATCGCATGAACTACAAACAACATATGCACATTCACATTTTAATACCAATTTTTAGTGATCCTCTCAATCCGCTCTGTGCGCCGCCATCTTGCCAAAGTCCTTCTCTCAGTGTTGCCAGCCCGTCCATCTCCGCTAATAGCGGCTAGTCAAGTGTCCTTGCAGGATGGTATGGTATATTTCATGGTAGATATAAATACCTACTTTTTACTTGATTATTTGTGTTAATAACGAAACCTGGTATGTGTTTTTTTTTTGTTTTAATACCTTATTTTACTAAGAGAATACATGTTTTTTATTTGATAAGTGAAAAAAAAACTTAAATACAAAGAACACTTCCAAATATTCATGCTAATTACACAAATATTTGCCCTTTCCAGGATTTGAACCCAGGACCGACAGCATCGCAGGCATGGGGGGCACCCACTAGGCTAAACTGACGGAAGAAGACGGCGTCTGTGGTGATGCAGACGAGGGGGACAGACTCAAATAGTATCCTGAAAATGATAGCAGAGAGGTGGGACTCGGACATACTGCGCCGATACACCGACCTACATGTCGTACGTCTTAAAAAATAAATTAAAATAAGTACCTATAGTTCGTGTGGCCATTTAATATTAATTTACTAATGTAGTTGTATAAGTGTTTTGTAACTAACAATGCTATGCTATGGATCTAAGGGATCTGAAAATAAACAATTTTTATTTATTTTAAACTGAATTCCCTTACAAATCGCTTCTACGTGACTGTAGTCTAATCACTGTCACCTATTCTTAAAACTTAACAAACCTCTGTTAGCTAAAATGTGTATTGTCCCTTTTCCACAAGCACAAATGTTACCGGCGTCGTAGTAACTTTCGCAATTGGCCCGCTGTGGATTTTTCTGAAAGATTTACTGTTCATTTCCATTTATGTTGTCCGTATAATTAAGCAATATCCACTGAAGCGTCGGGGGGAAAAATTACGGGGAAACGGCGGAATTGTCCTAGATTGAATTTCTCATCTCGGGTTGTGGAAATTATTATGTCGCGTGCAGTGCCTGCCGTCTTCCCAGTCGATTGCTCAATTTATCAATACAACCCAGCGGGTAAAGAGTATTTGGTCGCAGAGGCGACAGTATTCACTAGCACAGTGGTTCTTAACCGGTGGTCCGCGGACCACTGGTGGTCCCTGGAAGCACCCGAAGTGGTCCACGAAGTCATCGGAAAAAAATAAAGTAAGTGTCAACGAGTCGACACAACGACGCGTGGTGGGAGTTGCGCTATCCCCCAACACTTACTGTTGGGCCAACAGTAAATGGTCCATGACAAAACAAAAAAAAATACAAATGGTCCCTCATCATTAAATGGTTAAGAAATACTGCACATTTAAAATTGGCTCACACTCAAACATAACTTGAAGAGTATTTTTTTGTTTGTCTGAGTTTATTGGTTGTTCTAATTTGATAAATCATTCAATCATACACTACTATTAATTGGGCAGTCAAGTAAAAAGACGCGCTCTAGTATATAACTACGCAATGAAAAATATACAAACTGGTACGAAATAAGGAGAACCGGGGGCGGAGCGTCAACATGGATTTATTTGATAATATTATCAATGTATTTTTATTTATTTAATGACAAAACCGATAATTGTGTGTATTAAAATTATGCATTTCTGGTAATTTACGCCATAATGTTACGAATAATATAACAAATTTAAAATTTCCATGAGTTTCAGACATATTTAGATAATTATAAAATGGGTCCTTCACGTCTTTAAGGTCGAATATTGGTTGACATGCTTCAAATCAATCCCCAATTCTTAATAATGAGCGTTTGTGTTACCAGCGCGTCGAACAGTGTAGTGTCATGATTAGGTAGATTGTAGTGGCTTGGGACTTTTGCATGTTCGCCGGGGTTCTGGAATCCACGGCGTCGTCATATGTTAAAATAAGATTTGTTTTCGAAATCAAAATCAAAGTCGATAGGTAGGTAAATACCTACATATTAGCTTGTGTGTATATAATTATACACACAAGCATATAATATTATTATTATTAGGTGCACTGATGACCTGGTAAAGGTCGCGGGAGTCCGCTGGATGCGGGTGGCGCAGGACCGGCCATTGTGGCACTCTTTGGGGGAGCCCTATGTCCAGCAGTGGAAGTTCCAGCGGATATGATGATGATGATGATATAATTATACTAAAAATACTCTACTATTCGAACCTAAACAAAATAAATTAAAACAAATACTTTAAGTAACAATAACATAAAGAACAAAATATGCTAGACTTTTCTTCATCATATTTAAAATCCTTATACGGCTATAACCAGAGGGGTAAGCACGTAACATTTTGAACGAGCGTTAGAACAATTCAATTCAAGTGTGTACGATGACTACCAGACGCGTGTTCAATGCGTTACGTGATCGGCTAGCTGGACTCAATTGCGCAAGTCGTAAATGTATTGATTTTAAATTATATCAGAAATTGCTTTAAACGTCTTTAATTAAAACTGTCATTATTTGTGACAAGGCTTTGACAGTTTTTTTTTATTTTTTTTATTTGTAAAATAGTTGTCAGAGGTCTGTCTCAACACAATTATCAAAGAGGGTGCTTAATTAAGTAAATAATATACACCTATGTATGCATATCGCGTCACCTGTGAACTGTGACTTGCGTGTGTAATAGATTTATGATAAAAATAATTGCAGTCATAATAAGGGGTTTATTACCGATATAACAGCATACATCATCATGATGTCATCTAATATAATGTTTTATTTTTACATTTTGATTTTGACTTCGAAAAAAATATTTTAACATAATGGCGACCCCGTGGATTCTAGAACCACGGCGAGCATCCAAAAGTCCCAAGCTTAGACCGGATAAAATCCTGAATAAAATGTATCCTTTGTCCTTCCCCAGGACTCTAACTATCTCTATACCAAATTTGATCTAAATGGGTTACATCCAAATTTTTACCCCTAATTTCACCCCCTCAGGAGATGATTTTTGGGATGAAAACTATGCATTGGCCTTCCCTGGGACTCCTACTATCTCTATACCACATTTCATCTACATGGGTTTTATCCAAATTTTCACCCCCTATTTCATCCCCTTAGGGAATTATTTTCGGGATTAAAACTATCTGTTGTAGCCTTCAAAACCATGTCATAACACAATGAACAGTCGCTATCACATACATCGGAGCAAACAAGCACGTCACAAACATCGGAACACACCTCTATTTTCAAGGCCTTAGGGTGCATGTGCCGATATTTTTGAACACCTAAAGTGTACCTATGTATGTGATGGCGACTGAACAACGAGGTATTCGTTGATATTATTTTCCAATAGTGCACGGTTACATAAAGTAATCTTGTCTCGCTAACTTGCCTATCACTGATAAGGCAAGATATACCATAACTTCTGCGTCCATGATACCAAGATAGACCGTCACTTCTACGTCAATGATGGCAAGATGAACTGTCGCTTCTACGTCCATAATCTTTGCCGGTCGCCCGTCGATTTATTTCGAGCCCGCTGTATCACTTACGTAGCTCGTAGTATACCCCCGAGCCGTGAAGATATTGGCTCGAGATTAAGGCCGCCTCTACTTATGGGTTATTATTAAACCTGCGTTTAGTTTTCTAAACAGTATAGCTAGCATGATTTTAGTTTAAGAGTGATATTTCACCTCGTCATAACGTAGCTGTCATATCGGCTGGTTATGAACTAGTTATGTTTCCAATCAGGACGCGAGTCTTTGACCAATTAAGGATGACTCACGCTAGAACGGGCCGTGTCCGGCCCGGGCCGTTTTCCAAGAAAAACGACGGCGTTTTTGCGGGGCATTGCTAAATCCAAGCCCGGCCGAGCCACGGCCAGGCCGTGCCGACACCAGGATGCTTCCGAGCCGCGGCCGTGGCTCGGCCGGGCTTGAGTATGGCTCGGCCATGCAAAAACGCCGTCGTTTTTCTTAGAAAACGGCCCGGGCCGGACACGGCCCGTTCTAGCGTGAGTCATCCTTTAGTGTTGCCAGTGATGACATATGGCTATCGTATATATATTTATCTAATTACCTATGTAAGCGGTAGAAGGCACGAATCATACGAATTTTGAAATTAATTGAGCTTATAATTTATTTTATTACTACAACTTAGAAAAGTTGAAAAACCCGCGACATTTTCATACCAAAGTTCAATATCTCAAAAACGGCAGAACCGATTTTGTTGAAACGCAGCTTTTAAGAACCATCTCGATCACGTCAGCTTTCGGCTAAAACAAACCGCATTCAAATCGGTTGATTCGTTTATGAGCTACGATGCCACAGACAGACAGACACACAGACACGTCAAACTTAAACACCCCTCTTTTTCCGTTTTTAATATTTTTGCCGAGTCACTTTTTCAAAATTAAAAAAAGTGTTAAAAAGAGGACTAGACTCGCGCAAGATAGAAAATCGTGGACGTGCATGGAGGAGGCCTTTGCCCAATCTTGGGTCCTTCAAAACGAATATAAGTATTTAGCTTATTTTTAATATTATTATCTATATTTTACCACTTTAATATTCTATACATTGTACCATTTTTATATTATGATTGTTTTGTTTGTTTTCATTTTGCACTGTATTTTGATTTGACTATTTATATTATTGTTATTCTTATACACTCTGACGATCTTTTTGTGAATTAATGCTATTTTAACTTATAAAAATGACATGTACATTTTCAAAATGAAATAAATGAATCTAATCTAATCTAATCTATTATATTATTAAAATTATATTTTTATCATTCGATTATTTTTTATAGACGAAATGTACTTAATTCTTGCTCGAATGTTTTTGTGGGAATAAATGGCTATAATAATAATACTTAATTAAAAAAAAACAGGCTCGCGGGCTACCCCTAGTTAGAAAGAGACGGATAGTGTATCTCGCCGCGACACAGAGCTCGCGGGCCGTCCTGTGATATCCAGCACGCTCACAGGTTTGTTAATTATATTGTTTTTTATCGTGATTTTTTTATAACTTTTTATCAATTTTAAACTCAATCGGCGCAATAAATAATAAATAAATCATCATCATCATCATTATATCAGCCGAAAGAACTGCTGGACATAGGCCTCCCCCAAAGAGTGCCACAATGCACGTAGAACCGATGGCTAATGGGGCGGAAAGGTTCTCGAGTGGCGAAGGCGCGGCGTGGGTAGGCTGATGATGAGACAAGGTGGACTGATGACTTGGTAAAGGTCGCGGGAGTCCGCTGGATGCGGGTGGCGCAGGACCGGCCAATAAATATAATATACTTTAAATAATTTTAAGATGTCGGGAACGGCAACTTTTTCCCATTCTGACCTCTGATTTGTTTTTGTGATCTATGAGATCCTCCCATATCAATTTCGAACACAATCCTTGTCAATAAGCATTTTTCAAAAAAAAGTGTAAGTATTTACCTACTAGAACTTTTTTTTTTAGAATTCGGTTTTTAGGGTTCCGTACTCCGTCTCAAGGAGTTAAATACCAATTTATTCGCAATCACACACGGATAACAATAGGGATTCTTGTAAATGTATACGTAATTTACACTGAAATCTTATATTGTGAATAAATGAATCCAAATCTGAATATTTTTCTAGATATGACATTTAAACTATTTTTAACCGACTTCAAAAAAGGACGTTCTCAATTCGCCGGTTTTTTTTAATATATTAAGCTCCCCGTTTACTCGAACACGCCCGAACCGATTTCGAAAATTATTTTTTTATTGGGTATCCTTTCCAGGTGGTCCCATGGTCATCAGGTCAGGATCTGATGATGGGATCCTGGAGAAATCGAGGGAACTCTTTAAATCTTATTTATTCATTTTTATTTTATTAATAAGGATCACCAACAGCGGCAACAACAAACACAAGCGCTTAATACAAATAAAAAAAAATATAGGCAAAGAAGAGTGATTCAAGAGGAAGGTTTATATGTATAATACATGCATATAAACCCGTGCAAAGCCGGGGCGTTAAGTTATTTAAGTATCATTAATTTATTGTCATTATTGTCACTAAAGTAGTTCATAAGTCTCCACTGTTACTAACATCATATGGATCGACTAAAGATCTGAAATAAAGATATTTTATTTTATTTTTATTTAAAGACATTTGGGTAATGATTTGAAGTCGGTTATAACTTTGTTTTTAATCTAGAGATTATGAAAGTTCCATTATAGGGCCAACTACAGCCATCCATAAAACGATCAGTGGCGGAACGCCCATACAAGCCGATTCCCACCGGCTTGCCTATTTTTTTTTATAGGCACGCCTATAGTTATAACTTATATACTATAAACGCGGCGGCGGACGCTCGGGAGCGTCTTAAGGCCTCCACACACCGGTCGCGTGCGCGGGCCCGCGGCGGGCCCGCGCACGCGACCGGTGTGTGGAGGCCTTAAAGGTTGCCAAATACAGCTGTATCGGCGCCCAATACGAATTCGTCTCATTTGGCGTCGAGACACTTGGTTCGTGGGGCAGGGCGCACAGCTGCTCCACAGGGCGCTTGGTAAGCGGCTGAGGGAGGCAACGGGCGATCCTCGCGCGGGCAGCTTTCTCGCGCAGAGAATCGCAATCCAGGGGACCGATTTTTGACTTTCGAGCGCTTGAATCTTTCACTCGAAAACTGACAAAAATTACGAAATGCTCTTTTGAAATAGCGATAGAAAATTTAAAAGCGAGTGGTATTGACCACTCGTATTCAATTCTATCGGTAGAAAATGAGTCCCTGCAATTTTCACACTAAAATCGTATTCACTTTTATTTAATTTTCGAGCGCTCGAAAGTCAAACCAAGGGCACCAAATGTTGATAGGTATTTTACATTTTTAGCTTAAGTAATTTTAATTTTAGTTAGTTTTAGTTTTGTATTCAAGTTATGTGTCTTTCATAAGTAGTTTAGTTTCTAGAATATTGTTATTTTTAATTTAGATGGTTTTACCCAAATAAATTGACTACTATAAACTCTTTTATAACTTTCATTGTTCCAGGTTGCCCATCGAAAATTTTCACTCGCCGCCACTGATAGCGATACTATGTTATTTAGTGCTGTTAACAAGAGAAAACAACCCATTGGATGAACTCATTTTATAAATCAACGTGTACAAAGCGTTTGCAATGGAATTAACTTACTAATTAGTTTAAATCTGTTTGTTACACTGAGTCATTCAGTGACTATTTGTGCTGATTGTGTTTATGGCCGAATTGCAATTAACACCAGTCAGATCATTTACTGAATATTATCGTTTATTTAGTTCAAATTTATTTTGGGATAAATTACTGTGTTTAATGTGGAACACCCGTATGATTTTTACATTCAAATGTATTTCGGAGTTACTTCAAATTCAAACATTGATGAATTACCTACAAAACAGTTGTACGCTTTTGTTTAAATTAGTCAATCACGTCTCCTAATTACGGCAAAATTAACAATTTCCATTAAAAAAGCCGTGAATAATATTTTATTTTTGCATAAGTAGGTACATTGTTTTGTATGGGGAATTTTACAATAGTTGACACCTATTTATCATCTCCGTTGTTATAAAATATATTTTATTGAAATTACTAGGTCAGTGGCAGTACGTATACCAAGTTTACCTTAAGGTGGTTTGATTGCCATACAAAACGTTATTTGACATTCGCAGGCTAACGGCGTGATATTTTAAGAAACTTATGTAACAAACTTTCATAAATTGGCTTCCCATTTGCGCCAAATTCCCCCTTTCCTAGAATAAACTTGTATAAACGAGATTAATTTGAGAAATTGGTGTGGGACGTGATATTTTGGGAAAACTATTTTTCTCAAATTAATCTAGTTTATACAAGTTTATTCTAGGAAAGGGGGAATTTGGCGCAAATGGGAAGCCAATTGATGAAAGTTTGTTACATAAGTTTCTTATAATATCACGCCGTTAGCCTGCGAATGTCAAATAACGCTTTGTATGGCAATCGAACCACTCGGGTGAATCCTAAGTCGTGAACCGAAATAGCAAAATGTGAATCTATCCATGATTCTGAGCAACTTTTACTATGGGACCAACATTGTATTATGTTATAAAAAACCATCTGTTCATACAATTTTGTCAGTCTTAAATGAAGTGTATGAAATAATTGTTTTTTTTTGCATAACACAAAGTTGGCCCATAGTAAAAGTTGCTCAGAATCATGGATAGATTCACACTTTGCTATTTCGGTTCACGACTTAGGATTCACCCTGTAGAGCCTTGTTTTCAGCCATTTATCATCTCGACGCAAAAAAAAATACAAGCAAACATTAACATTGGAAGGACGTTGTTGGGATTGCCCTATGTTAGGGCACTGGGTTGGCATTGTGACTGGGAGGGTAAAATAATTTAGAATTTTGCCCGGTACGACAGTGCCTATTCAAGTATTCAGCAATCAATAAATAATTAAATTAAATTGTACCTATTTGTTTTGCCTAATAACACATAACTTTTAATTTATTTCACGTACTAACAAACTGTGCGAGACGCACCTATGACTGGCTCTGGGCTGGGTAGAATTGAAGGGAAATCCTGCACCTTCGGCGTTGGTCGTTACGGCTTAGCAGGAACTTGGTCGGGTCGGGGTTCTGAATTGAAAGGCTTGTTTACTTTTTCAAGTAATGTCACTTCGCTGCTACTGTAGGTACTGAATTTCATGGGGCCTGGCCGCCCAATTTATACTATCAAGTTACCTCGGCCGGACGCCCCTTCGCCCCGTATTTTTGGCGGGAAAGCGATTTGCGCGGGAAATTTTGGCGCGAAATGACATGTTCATTTATTATACTTCAATCTTACTCTAATACATTATTTACAGTGCTTATACCTATTTCTACGCTATTTATAATACATTATTACACGAGATCCCGCTCGTTCGGCGTCAAAATGCATCTGAAACGCGGGGATTCCGTGTCGGCCCGTATATACGTACCTCGTCCCCCACCTGAGGTATAAATACCGGGGTTCCCCCCTCGCTCGTCCATCAGTCGTTGCCTGACTGGCGCGCGAGTAGGAACTCTAGGTTTCCTTTAGTCTGTCTATATTTCTTAGTGGAAACTTAGTGTTGTCCACTCTTTATTTAGGAAACCAGCGGTATATTACCCTTTTTTTACTATGTAGGAATGAAATGTGAGGCCTATTATTCTTTATTTCAGGTGCCAATTACATAAGGCAATAGTAGCGCAATGCCTATGTTATAAGAGGTTATAAGCTAGATTACAAGTTAGGTAGCGACTGACAATTTTATGTTTATAACGGGTTTTATTCTATGCCGTCCTGCACATCTCTCCCGCCGACCATCGTTCGGGTGAACGTTGGATCTTCTTTTGCGTGCAGGTTCTCAGGCTCCGACGGCAGGATCACCAGCTTCTTGGTCGGTCTTCTGAAGACTCCGCCCTTGGTGGTCACGTCCACTGCTCGCGTCACGCCGTCGGGGCCCGGGTATATAGCTGTAACCCGGCCTCGTGGCCATGTGTTGCGAGGCAGATTCCCGTCGGCCACTAGCACGATGTCGCCGACGTTGATAGGCCGCCCATGACCGTAGGGCTCCCGCCGGTACTGGAGTGAGGGCAGGTACTCCCGGAGCCAGCGGGCCCAGAAGTGCTCGGCCAGGCGTTGGCTCGTCCGCCAAGTCGCGCGGCCGATGAGTGCGGTGTCGTCGAATGTCCCGGGGTTGGGGGCCCGGGTTGAGCCACCGAGGAGGAAGTGGTTCGGCGTGATGGCTTCTGGCTCGTCAGGATCAACCGCCACGTGAGTGAGGGGGCGGCTGTTCACTGTATATTCGGCCTCGGCGAGCAGAGTAGTCAGGGTCTCCTCGCTGGGGCGGCGCTCGTTGAGCACGGCGTGTAGGGCTCTCTTGACGGCTCGTACCATCCTCTCCCATGCCCCGCCCATAAATGGGGCTCCCGCCGGTATGAAGCGCCAGCTGATACCGCGTTGCGCGGCGTCGGTTTCGAGGGCGTCGCCGTAGGCCACGCGGAGCTCTTTGTCGGCAGCGTGGAAGTTACTTCCGTTGTCGGTCCAGATCTCGGTCGGGCAGCCGCGGCGCGCGATCATGCGTCGGAGCGCCATGACCGCGGAGTCCCCGCCGAGACTTGGTATTACTTCCAGATGTACTGCGCGCACGGTGAGGCACGTGAAGAGTGCCACGTACCTCTTCTGAGTCCCTCTACCGACGGTTACTGTTATCGGGCCAAAGAGATCGAGGCCCGTGTAGGTAAACGCTCGCTGGTGGTGGGCGAGCCGGCACCGCGGGTGGTCGCCGGTGGGCGGCACTGACGGCATTGCTTTCTTTATCCGGCACGGCAGGCATCGATGCACTATCATTTTCGTCACGGGTCGCAGGCGTAGAATACTATAATATTGTTTACACTCGTTTATAGTAGCCTCGGCGCCGTTGTGTTGCATTTGCCTGTGTATAAAGTCTATATATAGCTTCACTGCCGGATGATTTCCATCGAGCACGGGTGGCCGTTTTTGTAGTTCGGTGATGTCCACTGCTGCGTTGATACGCGTCTTGATAACAATAACGTCGTTCACTAGTTCGACCGCCATGTGTCGTAGGCGGCTATGTGAGCCCGGTGGCTTATTATTTCTGAGGTCACTGAAGTCGTCATAGAATGACTCCAGCTGACTGGCGCGTATCACTAAGCGTTCCGCTTCACGTAGGTATGTGGCATCGAGTATTTTATACTTTCTATTATTTTGTAGCCCTTTAGACGGCGGCTGCGGCGGGGCGGGCTTGCTTCGTTTATTCCAGTCTGGATCGGCCTGTTTGTTCCGCATAGTGCGCTTGTAATGTGCGCGCGCCTTGCGGGTTCGGCATAGGTCGATGAACTGTAATACTCTGCCTATAGTTCGCAGCAAGCGTTCCCACCTCGAGAATCGGGCCGGGTCTGGTAGCCAGGCGAGCGGGCCGGGTTTTCCCTTTACGACTGATATTGTGTGCACCTTTTCTTCACTTATTTCGGACTCGTGCGGTTGTGATGGCTCTGTGGGCCACGTCTCCGGGTCATCACGCAGGAAGGCTGGGCCCTGGAACCACCGATGATCAGTGTTGAACTCGAGCGGGACTGTGCGCGTGGCTTCGTCAGCGACGTTGAGCTTGGTAGGTACCCAGCGCCATTCTTTGACAGCCGTGTACTCCTCTATGGCGGCAATGCGGTGCGCGACAAAGGGCCGGTACGTGCGCGCCCCGGTCCTCAGCCACGCGAGTACTGTGCGGCTGTCGGTCCAGAATGTCTTCGTGTCTGGTTTGAAGTCGTGCTCTTCTATTACTGCGGCCGCCATTCGACTCCCCATCGCCGCGGCCTGCACCTCTAGGCGTGGGACTGATATCACCTTCAGGGGCGCGACCTTAGCCTTCGCAGCTATCAAGGACACGTGCACTCGCCCGTCGCCCGTAGTTATGCGCCAGTATAGCGCGCTTGTATATGCAGATTCGCTAGCATCGACGAAGATGTGCATCTCACGCTTGGTCGCGTCACCGTAGTAGGGGTAGGCGCGCGGAATCGCGAGGTCTCGCAATGCCCTTAGGTGCAGCGTCCACTCCGTCCATTGGCGCGCTAAGTCTGCATCCAGCTTGTCATCCCAGCCAGTTCCGCGCCGCCACACCTCTTGTAGGATTTTCTTTGCTATGATGGTTACCGGCGCCGCTAGCCCGAGAGGGTCGAAGATCGACATTGTTATTTTCAATATCTGCCTTTTGGTAGGCTCGATGTCGTCCAGGGCTCCGGGAGGTAGGCGGCTGAGGTCCAAGTTGAAGGCGAGTTCGTCGCTCGCGGGTTTCCATATTTGTCCCAGGATTCGTTCATTTTTCATTTCGCTCTTATTCAGTTCGACGGGCGCGGACGTGGCGTCCTCCGAAGTGAGGGCTCGGAGGACCCGCGTGGAGTTAGAGGTCCATTGGCGTAGTTCGTAATGAGCCTCTCTATGTATATCGCGTACATCACTTGACACTCGAATCGCGTCTTCTTCTGTTTTGAAGCTGTGTAGGTAGTCATCGACGTAGTGATGTCTTATTATTGCTTTGACGGCCTCTGGATGCGTTTCTTCGTGTTTCTGGGCGTTGACGTTCTTCACATATATTGCTATTGACGGTGAACAAGTAGCGCCAAAAATGAGTGAAGTCATGCGATATTCTTGCGGCGCGTCGTCGCCCCGCCGGTCGCCCCGCCATAGATAGCGCAGGGCGTCTCTGTCTTCAGACTTGACTTTCACTTGCATGAACATTTCTTTAATATCCGCCCCCACGGCGACTGGGTGTTGCCGGAAGCGCATAAGGACGCCTGGCAGTGACTGTAGGAGGGCCGGGCCCGTCAGTAGGCGGTCATTGAGCGACACGCCCCTTGTAGGCGCGGCGGCGTCGTGGACGATTCGGACTTTCCCGGGCTTGCTAGGATTCAGCACCGGGAAATGGGGGAGGTACCACGCTCTCGATGACTTGGTGGGCGGCGCAGGCTCGGCGTAGCCCTTCGAGACAAGGGCGTCCATTTCTTCACTATATTTGCTTTTAAGCTCTTTATTTTTGTCGAGTTTCTTTTCTATGTTATGAAGTCTTCTCAGTGTATTTTCGTAGTTGTCAGGCAAGCGGCTGTCGGGTTGTTTCCATAATAGCGGTGCTTCATAATGGCCGTCGGCTGTAGTCTTTATTGACTGGGCTAGCATGATACGCGCCCGCTCTTCCGGGCTTGACTGGGGTAACTTCGGCTCGATAAGTAGGTTTTCGAGCGCGAAATATTCACTGAGTTGTAAATTCAAATCTTCATTTTTCTCGGCTTCTTCAATAGTGGTCAAGCGATGCGTCGCATGTACTTGTTTGCCTGTGATGCGTGTGTGTGCACCGTGTAGCACCCAGCCTAGCGGCGTTAGGGATGCCGCTGGCTGATGCCGCTGGCCGCGGCGCGTTTCATTACTGACGAGTAAATGCCAGTTATCTTGTCCGATTAATACTCTAGGTCTCGCTGACTCGTACCGCAGGCTATCTTCTATGTCGCATAAGTGTGCGCACTCGCGGAGATCCTCCTTCTTGACGGACTGTGGTGATAGGCTCAGATCGTCTATGGTATGCGCACCGACCCTATAAGGTTGGTCGGTGCCGCGGATGCTGAGCGTAACACGGCGTGATCTCGATGCGTCGATTTTTTCTTTCGTTATAGCTTCTATTTGTAGCGGCACTGTCGGGCCGTCCAGGCCTAAGTCGTTCGCGAGCCCTTCTTGTACAAGTGTTATCGTGGAGCCGTCGTCGAGGAGGGCGTAGGTCTCGACGGCTCCCGCCGGTCCAGAGACTGTGACCGGGATGATTTTCAGATAAGCTCTCGCTTCTCGGGAGGCACGTGTCGATGTGACGGCCTCGTTTCTTTCTTCAATTCTTTGATAATGTAGCAAGTTGTGGTGGAAGTATTCGCAGCCGTCTCGCTCGCACTTCGTGCGCTTGCATGAGTGCATCCTGTTCTTGTAGCGCAGGCATCGGAAACATAGCCGTTGATCTTTGGCTAGTTTCCACCGGTCTTCAACGGCTTTTTCGATAAACTTAGTGCATTTATCTATTGGGTGACCGGTGTTGTTGCAGGCGGCGCACTTAGGTGAAGGCTTGTCTGTGGTCGCGAAGGCTCGGTGTGTCCTTTTTGCGGGATGAGGATTTGCACCGTCGACGTTCTCGGGCTGCGCGTAGAGTGCGCAGTAGTCCGCCTCGCGTTGCAGGAAGGCTGATATCTTTATTAGCTCAGGCTCGTCGTTTTTCTGCGTATTCGCGTAGTCGAACCATCTGTAGCGTAGGGCGGGCGTAAATTTCTCCATCATTGCCCGTGTCGTCTCCGGGCTGTGTAGATAGTGAGCGCGGTCAAGAGCCTTGAGTGTGGCTATGACGTTGGCTACACGGCTGGCGAAGACACAGATGTCGAGCGGCCCGTCGTTAAGGCGCGGTAGGGCGCGTAAACGCTCGAGCTCGGCGAGGGCAATGGCGTCTGGGCGGCCGAAGCGGGCTTCTAGGCTTCTCATTACTTCGTCTGCGCGAGCGTTGTAAATGAGGAGGCTCTCGACGGCTTCTTTGGCCCTCCCTTTGAGGCATCTTCTTAATCTTGCTATATTATCCACTTCACTATAATTTGCGGTGGTTCCGTTGTAGGCGGCTTTAAATGATAGCCATTCTTGATGCGAGCCGCTGAATGGCGGCAACTCGGCGTGATAGCGTGATGACTCTCTCGGGCCGGCACGCGCGGCGATGGCGATGGCAGAGGCGAGCTCACTCAGGTTCACACTTTGTTGATTCTTCATTACTATGGCGCTATCTTCTTGCGCATTCGCTTGTGAATACATTAACGGCGGCGGATATGCGTCTGTTTCGCGTGGGCGCGGCGGCGTTGGCGCGAAAACGGGAGCGTGGGTTCCCCCGGCGGGGGGAGGGGCGGGGACGGCGGGGCGCACGGCAGCGGCGCCCTGTCCCGCGCCCTCGGCGGGGCTCCTCTCCCGAGCCTGCTCGGCGTACTGTGGGGTTGCAGGCTCGGGTTCTTCGATGTAAGGTGCATTGGAGATGGCGAGGACATGTCTCTGGCTGGTCTCGAGCCATTCATCTATGCGGCGTTCTTGTTGGACTGTAGATATTGTGCCGGTGTCATCGTCGCTGTCTTCGGCTTCTATGGCGGCTATGCGCGCTTGCGCGCGCTCCAATTTGATTCGGAGGGCTTCTTCTCGCGCTTGTGCGAGACGGCGGACGCGATGACTCGACGTTGTTTTCACCGATTTTGACGGCGGCCGTGCGGCAGGATGCTGGCTTGACTGTGGGGTTTCCTGCCGCAGTGAGGGCGGAGTCTTCAGAAGACCGACCAAGAAGCTGGTGATCCTGCCGACGGAGCCTGAGAACCTGCACGCAAAAGAAGATCCAACGTTCACCCGAACGATGGTCGGCGGGAGAGATGTGCAGGACGGCATAGAATAAAACCCGTTATAAACATAAAATTGTCAGTCGCTACCTAACTTGTAATCTAGCTTATAACCTCTTATAACATAGGCATTGCGCTACTATTGCCTTATGTAATTGGCACCTGAAATAAAGAATAATAGGCCTCACATTTCATTCCTACATAGTAAAAAAAGGGTAATATACCGCTGGTTTCCTAAATAAAGAGTGGACAACACTAAGTTTCCACTAAGAAATATAGACAGACTAAAGGAAACCTAGAGTTCCTACTCGCGCGCCAGTCAGGCAACGACTGATGGGCGAGCGAGGGGGGAACCCCGGTATTTATACCTCAGGTGGGGTACGAGGTACGTATATACGGGCCGACACGGAATCCCCGCGTTTCAGATGCATTTTGACGCCGAACGAGCGGGATCTCGTGTAATAATGTATTATAAATAGCGTAGAAATAGGTATAAGCACTGTAAATAATGTATTAGAGTAAGATTGAAGTATAATAAATGAACATGTCATTTCGCGCCAAAATTCTATGCCTTACGCAATAGAATCCATTGAAATAGTTAATTAATGTTACGCAATGAAATTGCTTTAAACCTATCAATCGGGCCCTAATTTCGTGTGTGGAACCAAAGGTTTCCCCGGACTTAATTTCCCTCGGTAATGGGGGCCCTTCGAAGGTAACCTCAAAGCGGGACGCGGGGGTCCTATTCGACATAACGTGTCGAATTGGGATCGGTTTGGTATTACCCGGGCGGCATGGGCATGCTCCTTCTGACACGCTATGGTGAGAACACTGAGTCTTGCAGTTATTAAAAAAAACTTGACAGATAATGTCACCCGGTTATTCTAAGTCCACATTTAAAGGATCACGGTACATCGTTCCACGCTCGTTCAGAGACCGACCCGAGCTCAGTTGGCAATTGGTAGTCTACCCACACCCTCAGTACCCACCAGGTACCTCCGTACTATAGGGATGGTGACACCGGAAAAATGTTCAATTTTCTCAAAAAAGGATTAAAAATATAGTCACATGGAGAAAAAAGTAGCACAAGACAATAATCACAAAGTTATAAATATTCAAAGTTTTAACAGGGGGTATACTCTGTCGGGAAAACGCACCTTCACATGAAATGATTGTTATTTACTATGACACTCGTATTTAGAGGATATATAATAGATGACGTCCTAGCATACGCTACACACCCAAAAGGGACGATGGTAAATTAACCTTACTAAATTAAGAAGTACCTATCAGAAGCTAAAACACTCTTACACTTAAATATAACAGCGTCGATTTAACGGACTACTACTGAACCTGACAAAAACGCAATTTATGCAGTTTGACTTATCGGGTAGAAGTCGACGCCCATTGATCGTACACCATCAAGGTACCACTATCAGTCAAGTTGCGACAACCACATTTCTGGGCTTCCGGCTTGACCAGGGCCTTACATGGGAGGCGCAATTCAGTGCAGTATGCGGAAAACTCAGCAAGGCATGTTTTGCACTTTCAAGGCTGAACCAAACCCTAGAGCGTCAGGCAGTGCGCACTTGTTACTTTGCAAGCATTCAGGCAATTATGCAATACGGACTGGAGCTCTGGGGCCAAGCCGCCGAATGGCAACGCGTTTTCCGACTGCAAAAGCGCGCCGTGCGCACGCTGGCCCGCGCCAGGCATGACTATAGCGCCAGACCGCATTTTGTCGCACTCGGTATCCTGACACTATCGTCACTGCTAATTTTCCAAATAGCCGTGTATACACGGGTGAATTTATCACCATATGAAAGGCGAGGTGATAGATCTGCTTGGGTCACTCGAAATGCGCACAAACTATTAACAATTCCCCACAAGCTCACTAAGACAGCTAAGACAATCCACGTCGCGGGACCTATATTTTATAACAATTTACCAGACAGCATCACGGAAGCTAACAGTCTTCCGACCTTTAAAGCTAAATTAAAAAAATAGCTTATTGAGCAATGTTTCTATACTATTAAGGAATTTTTAGAATATAAAAAATTTAATAATAATATATAATATAATAAACTAATAATCTTGTTAATTTAATTTACAAATGAATGTTCTATTTTTATTGTAAACAATAAATAAATAAATAAATAAATATTATGGGACAATCTTACACAAATCAACCTAGGCCCACGGTAAGCTCAGTAAGGCTTGTGTTGTGGGTACTAGGCGATGATATATATAATAGATAAATACATATAGATACTTATATACATATATAACATCCATAACTCGGGAACAAATATTCGTGATAAACACACAAATAAATGCCCTGACCGGGATTCGAACCCGGGACCTCCAGCTTCGTAGGCAGAGTCACTACCCACTGGGCTACGGAGGCCGTTCAATGACTTGTAATACCTTGTTACCAATAAAGGATGTCTATGTCTATGTCTACATTCTTGACGTCTAATTTCATTTATAATTTAGTCGTGTTATATCGGTGACGTCATGGTGGTGTCAGATTCAGTACAATTTTTGACAGGTGTGGTGGCAAACAAAAAATCCGTATACGCGATGAGGGACAGAAAATATGACACTTTATCTCGTTCCCACTCGCGGTATTGACTATGCATACATCTTTGTCACTCATGTGTGTATGTGTGGGTGAGTCCCTCTATTCTATTCTACCTCTATGATGACACTCGAGCCCTCTGATGTCACGGCTCTCAAGCGTTTTCTCTATCTCTATCAAGCAAAATTAAAACGGTTGTATAGTCGTTAGTTGCTCGCTACTGAGACGGTGGCGCGCCAGCTCGAATACCATCCTGTGCACGCTGGCCGACCGGTGGGACTCACCGTGGCTGAGGCACTGGGTGCAGCTGCATGTCCCCCTATGTCTTCACACCTAGACTAGACCTATATTAATGTTAATACTAACCCTAGAATTAAGTAATATGTTACTAACAATTTATGGACGAAATAAAATTGATTGATTGATTGATAGTCGTAATTTTTTGAGATATTTGAATAGGAATCTCGTCATTAGGCATATTTTGCCTTCTTTCGTTTGGAATTATAATAAAATTAGAGTCTCCAACCCTATTGCGTGACAGTCAATCGGTTCACCCGTGGCGCAGTCTGGGAGCGAGCACACGCGATATATTCCAAACCAATTCCAATTTAGCATTTGCAGTCGAATACATCTCCTGATAGCCGGTAAATCTATTAATGGTTCATGTACGTGGGTGTACATACGTTAAATAGTCCTATTTAACCATGCCTCTAAGTTATTAAGGAATGTGTTACCTACCTCCTTAATTGGACATTTTGGCTTAGGTGGCATATTCCCAAGAGTAATTTGACCGAAATAAATATCATTTCGAAATTTAAAAATTCTGAACTCCATTTACCTTGAAGCCAAACTTTAAACTCAGATAATTTAAAAGAATTTATATTTAACATATTCATTCTAGTTATCCCGAATGAATAAAAAAAATCCTTCAGTAATGTTTGGTGTTTGGAAATATTGTACTTCAATGAACTACGAGTATTGCACTGACTGAATTTTGTGTTTGTATTTAATAATTTTTCTAATAAAACCATTAATAAAATATTGACAGTTTAGTTTAAAAGCAGTGGCGAATTCGTAATTAAAACAGCCTGATTACATTTCTTTAGCACTTAATCCCAAGATTTGGCACTAGTTTTACGAAAGCGATTGCCATCTGACTTGAGAGGGAAAACAAAACGTTGTAGGGACTCGACCGGTTTCCTCACGTTTTTCTCCTGTGCCGAAAAGAAATCTAGCTGTTACTTACGGTACTTACGTTTTTTAAATCTCTGTTGTACTTGCCTGGGTTCGAAACCGCGACGTCCATATTGAAAGTCTTGCCGTATCGCCTCGACTACAATAACTAACGTTTATTCGTCACCGTGGTCTAAATTACTCCCTAGCGCTATTTGTAACACTAGACCGTTGCGCTAATGGTACTATATGAGCATTGAATTTAACATGCCGATTTATAGGGCCCTTTTAGATTCACTGAAAGGGTCCGGACCCAATTTGCGGGGCTGTCGCTCATCTGTCGCTTCGACTATAAATCTATCTTCTACTGCACTAGGGTGCTAACGGTATTTTGGAGACGTTCTAAAGGAAATACATGCTATATAGGTTGGAGTTTTTTAAAGGAAATAATTGCACCTACTTATACAATACTTACTTATACTAAAACGCAGAGCTAAATGCATCGGCCATATACTGAGACATGAAAGGTTGAACGTTATTATCCTGGAAGGCAAAATAGATGGAACGAGAGGGAGATGAAGGCCCAGAATACCATACATGACACAGATGAAGGAATGGTGCTGTAGCCACACATACCAAGAAGTAAAGACGAGATCCCAAGATAGACTCGAATGGAGAATGCTGCAACGACAGAGGACCAGACCCTCTTAATATTGATGATGATACCTATATTGTATTGAGGAAAAAGTATGTGAGTTTGTAACTTTAAAAGTTTTTTATGTCGGAGGTAATCCCTTCCTGGATAGACATAGCCTATTATTTTCCGCGGATTTGTGTTCTTAATAACTTTTTTTACACAGTATATAAATACTTCAGTGAATATTAAAATAAATTTAATTCATACTCGTAATGAATATTAAACATAGGTACAAGTTTTAAGCAAGAAATTAACGTTAAATGGTCCAATTTCCCTTTTTTGGGTACCCAGTGAAATATTAAGGTTTCTAGCTTTGATAACTTAGGTACAGATGAACTGTGGTTGGCTCACGCCGCTTCCGAATTTGTACACCAGTGATTTTGGTGTATTTTGGTCAAGACGCCCTTTTTCCGTTGGGGGAATGCGTTGATTTGATGCACCGTCCAGGCGTCCACCCGTGGGACCGGACCGGTGTGTGGGACCCCGGAGTAGAAAGACCCACACTACCCACTATACCCCCAATAATTGGCCAGCGCGACTAGCCCGCTTTACAGGCCTGGCCAGGGAGAGCGCCCCGGTATAATTTCGAGACGCTTTAATCCCGTGGAGTTTTGGTTAGAGGGTCCCCTAACCTTGCAACCCGCAGGTCAATCACGTAACGCATTGTACGCGCGTCAGGTAGATCTAAATGTCAAATTTTATATGGATAAATGACAGTTGGATTGTCCTGACGCGCGTTCGGGACGTTACGTGATTACCCCTCATGTCCACTACGGCAGGGGCAGCAAGTGCGTATAACGCCGACGTGCCCGCCTGACCCCCTGGGGTCACGTAGCGTCTTGACAGTCGCAGATACATGTATTTTTAAAGTAAAAGTACTGCAAGGTTTTGATAATTATTAGTATAATAAAAAAAATATATAAGTTTAAGACAGCGGAGGGTCACGATTTATTTTTTCGTACTCAGGGGTCGTGCCATCCAATAGAAATCCGGAGCTTACTTTTATTTGATGAGCGAAAGGGTAAGGCGCTCGATTGTCTCTAAGGTCTACGTTGCTCGTAGAGATGTAATGGAACGTAACTGTACAGACGCTATTAAATGGACTGAGTAACATATTTGACAGCTGCCTGTCAAGATAGCGTCTGTACGGGTACAGGCTCGTAAGGGAATGTCATGAGTCACTTGAAGAAATGTATATGCACTAAGCAAGTTTGCTGTCATACGTAAATATTACGTACTTTGGGTGCTTCATTAATAAATACTACAGAGGCATGTGTCATATTATTATGTGGGCCATGGGCTGGGGTCTGAGGGGTAATCACGTAACGTTCCGAACGCGCGTCGGTACAATTTAACTGTCAATTTTCCGTATAAAAAGTGACATTTAGACCTACCCGACGTTCGTACAATGCGTTACGTGATCGACCTGAGGGTTAATCACGTAACGTTCCGAACGCGCGTCGGTACAATTTAACTGTCAATTTTCCATATAAAAAGTGACATTTAGACCTACCCGACGTTCGTACAATGCGTTACGTGATCGACCTGAGGGTTAATCACGTAACGTTCCGAACGCGCGTCGGTACTATTTAACTGTCAATTTTCCATTAAAAGTGACATTTAGTTAGACCTACCCGACGTTCGTAAAATACGTTACGTGATCGACCTGAGGGTTAATCACGTAACGTTCCGAACGCGCGTCGGTACAATTTAACTGTCAATTTTCCATATAAAAAGTGACATTTAGTTAGACCTACCCGACGTTCGTACAATACGTTACGTGATCGACCTGAGGGTAAATCACGTAACGTTCCGAACGCGCGTCGGTACAATTTAACTGTCAATTTTCCATATAAAAAGTGACATTTAGTTAGACCCAACCGACGTTCGTACAATACGTTACGTGATCGACCTGAGGGTTAATCACGGAACGTTCCGAACGCGCGTCGGTACAATTTAACTGTCAATTTTCCATATAAAAAGTGACATTTAGTTAGACCTACCCGACGTTCGTACAATACGTTACGTGATCAACCTGAGGGTTAATCACGTAACGTTCCGAACGCGCGTCGGTACAATTTAACTGTCAATTTTCCATATAAAAAGTGACATTTAGTTAGACCTAACCGACGTTCGTACAATACGTTACGTGATCGACCTGAGGGTTAATCACGCAACGTTCCGAACGCGCGTCGGTACAATTTAACTGTCAATTTTCCATATAAAAAGTGACATGTAGTTAGACCTACCCGACGTTCCTACAATACGTTACGTGATCGACCTACTGGACGCCGGCGGGCAGCGGAGCGACGAACGGGCGTTCATAGATTGGGCCCCATCAAATGTAAGAGAAACAACCAAGCAACATTAATACATTTATTTGATTATTACATTTATTACAGTGAAAGACCTGATCATATCGTATTGAGTGTAATAAGCTGGATATATTACACTCAATACGAATGTAAGCACAATGGTTGTATTCAATTACATAATTAAACGTATCAATATACATATATAAGCGTGATAATACTTAAACCGCCGAGGTACAGTATCTCGTCCTTAGATGTTCCTCTGTCGGCTGCTAGAAGGCAAGAGAGCGCTCCCGCCACGCTCCTGCATTTTTATGGTGTAGTTTGACAGCTCCGGATGCACGTTAGCCGTGGTGTTGCCAGGATGATAGGCCAAAACTCCGTGGCGACAACAAATGTAAAATCTATTAACTGCCGCTCATCGTCCTAATATACATTAACTTGGAACACAGCCACACAAGAAGAAACAGATTAAAATGTGATTGAGATCAAAAGTAACACACAATAATTAACAACATAGAAAAGTTGAAAAACCCCCGACATCATTTCAAAGTTATGAAATCTCAAACCAGCTGAACTGATTTTGTTGAAACGTAGCTAAGAACCATCTCGATCACGTTAGCTTTTGGACAAAAAAAACCGCAGATACACAGACACACTGACACGTATATTACACTCCTCTTTTTGCGTCGGGGGTTAATAAATAGACATCGGAATCTGTGGGCAGTGCAAGCTGACGTTTAGAAATAATTAATGATAATGAAATAGGGGTCCAAACCGGACCTCTATACATCATGCTGCGGGCAGCAGTCGCGAATATCACAAATCAGGGGATTTACCCAAAACTGGCCGAGGCGGCAGCCTAGCGTTGATAACAGGTTTTGAAAAATTGCAAGATCACGCAATATATTAAAATTACATAATAAAGATAAATAATATGAGAAAAACATGAATAAACAAATAAATGTACATATAAAATACAAAACAAAAAAAACACGCAATATTTTTCCGTGTGTCTCATCGGCATCACAAATGTCGCGGCGCGGTACTGTCACAAATCTAAGATCTGTGGGTCGATCACGTAACTTTAAGGTCTGTAAGGTCTAAATGTCAATTTTATATGGAAAAATGACAGTTAGATTGTGATTTTACTGTCAGACGCGCGTACAATGCGTTACGTGATTGACCTACTGATGTGTAGTTCGACTTGAGCATTCACATATCGGTAACAGAACATCGAGCATTCGCTTGTTAATTTAGTGAGCTTTTAACTGTTAAGTAACCTTGGCTAGAATGCTCATTGCAAGTGGATGTTCAAAAAAATAATAATTGTATCAGCACCAGTAGTTTTCCGTAGCCAAAATGTTTTGAACCTTTATTTATAGTTTCGTCATACCCATCTGTCCATCTAACTATTTTTACTAAAAACTACAAGGTGTATTGTGTATACCTAATGCATACATATGAATTAAACTTGGAATAAAGGTGTATTTTGTAAGCCATTAAATATACGCACTACATTTTTTTGGGGCAGCGTTCCATACATTTAATAATTAAGAAAAACACATTAAATAAAAAAAAAATACAACCAAATTAAGAACCTTCTCCTTGTTTTGAAGTCGATTAAAAAACAATATAAGAATAAGAATGATTTATTGCATAACTGTGTATAGTATGGATGACATAGGTCAACATCTTTAAGTTATTAAGTATTTGTGTTATTTTAGTTTTTTATACTATTTTGACATGTTATACCGTTGTATTTGTATTTTGATAAAATAACTCAGTTATTTATTTTGACATTGCTTAGGATATCCTAATTATGTATACAAGTTCATTGACATTATTATTTTTCTTTTTGACTTTTACTTGTGACATTTTCTTTTGTTTTTATAATGTCAAATTATTATAGGTACATATTGACGATCTCTTAGTGAATCCATCTTATTTTTGATGTAAAATAATATGTTATTTTCTAAAAGAAATAAATGAATCTATCTATCTATCTTTCATGTGTCACAACATCTATCGATAGCAGCTCTTTAAAAATAAATACCTACCTATAGGTACGGTCTTTCAGAAAAGTAGATTAAGTGAATATATTTGGAGATAATCGCTCCGAAAGTCACAAAAATGGTGCCCCCCTCCCGCTAACTTTCGTACCGTGGACACAGATTATATAATAGTTCCGTGGAATCGAAAAATATGATTATTAAATGCTTTCAATGAAGATTATTTTGAATAAGGATCATTGTTATTTCAAAGGTTTATTTCGATTTATTGCTGAAAACCTGGCATTCCTAAAGAAAAGGACGTAAGTGCCTTGAGCATTCTGTGAAAAAACGAACTTCTGTATCAGGTACGGAACCCTTTGTTGTGCGTGGTCCGACACGCACTTGGACAGATTTTACATACATCGCCTAGTGCCTGCAATACTGCCACAACTCAAAATTAAAACACATTTGAGATGTGTCCGTATTGCACTGTGCAATAGAGCCGCATTTCAAATGTGTTTTAATTTTGAGTTGTGGCAGTATTGCAGGCACTAGGCGACATTACAATCATGCCTGTTCCCTGATGGGTAACCTCTCGCGTATCCATTTGCTGCCATCGAGACAAACATCAACTTTCCAAAAGGATCTAAATTGCAAATGTATATAACCTAGCGTTCCTGAGATTTTTGACGTTGAGATGGACAGACGAGCAGGGTGGCACCATAAGGGTACTTTTACACGTTTTTAGCACATATCCCTAAAAATTTGTAAAAACTCATTCAAGAAATGACTTCTATAGAGAAGTTTTAATCCCGGTACCAAAATGTGTGCATTTGCGCAGGTTTAGGGATGACTCACGCTAGAACGGGCCGTGTCCGGCCCGGGCCGTTTTCTAAGAGAAACGATGGCGTTTTTGCGCGGTCCAGCAATACCCAAGCCCGGCCGAGCCACGGCCCCCGTGTCGACACCGAGCCGCTTCTGATCCTCGACCGGGGCTCGGCCGCGCAAAAACACCGTCGTTTTTCTTAGAAAACGGCCCGGGCCGGATACGGCCCGTTGTAGCGTGAGTCATCCTTTACTCTTATACGCATGTATTGTTCAGTCAGCCTTGCGCACACCACTTTAGATTACACCCGAAACTCAACAACTGCGCAGGTTTGTTCAGGTATTTGTTTTAAAATATTCTTACGGTGTAAGTAGTTATCCACATTATGTACTAATCGCAATGTGATATAAAAAAAACTTAAGAAAGTTTCTTAAAGTTTATTTGTTCTGTATATACGTCATCAGTTTGTATTTACCTATGAAAGCAATAAATATACTGATTACTGAGCATAATTATCTTATCATCTACCTACTTTGTAATTTCATTAAATTAAATCGTCATTTCAATGGCCGACGACTACTGAATCGATAAGTATATTACTCTAAGTTGTTCAGGTACTTGTCAGCTTGTCACCTTGGTTTCTCGTTACGTTGTTTGTGTATGTATTTTTATTGGTTTAGCAACACGCATACAGGGTGAAATAATAATGACGGTTCAAAATTTTCCCATGCTAAATTAGGTCTCGACAAAACATGCCATTTATGAAAAAAAAATCATCGGTAAAATTTTCACAATAAACTGTGCTGTCCGAGTAAATTATCAGTAACGTGTGGATAATCGCGAGCTGAGTGACGCTCGGGGTAAGCGGTGTGGGGGGAGGGGTGCGCTTGCCGCCTCCCGCACAGCGCGCTATCGCGGTATCCACGAACGCATGGGTTTTTAGGATATCTTTCAGCTGCTGTGTCTCAATTTTTTCTTTCAGTATCTTTCAGTAGGTACTATACTACTGAAAGATACTGAAAGAAAAAACACGTATTATTATTTTTCCACAGTGAAAAATTGAATGGTCATTATTATTTCACGCTGTATAGGTTACCTTGTTGTAAAATAATCAAATTAGTTGTTTGTTCAATTTGTATATTACTTCCATGACAATATATCATCACAATCTACTTAAATTAGTACGTCCAACAAACTTTTATTTTATTCGGAAATAAACGGTGTACGTTTTGTGTTCCGTGTGCTCTGCGTTATAAAAATGAAAGTACGTCTAACAAAAAAATTTGATAAAGAATTTGAATCGATGCTATTTCCTTTGCATCTGATACAAGTTGTTATAATGCAACCAAAATACAAAATGCGGCGCGGTTCTATTAAACGAAACGATTTTATTTTTAACGTGTTATGTTTTGTAAACATTCTGCTTACAATATTTATCTATATTGGCAAAGCCCTCATGCCAACTTAACTTAACAGTAGTAATGTGCATTAGTAATGTTATTTACGGGAAATCACATATCGAGATGATTTTAAAAATGCACCGTGTTTACAAAGTCTTGGATGGACGCACTATTTTAAGAGCTTATAGAACATATAACTGGATTTGAGTCGGTTTTATCTTTATTATGTATTGTTTCTTCGTCATCTCTGATATATTGCCATTCAAAATGTGAAAGTCTTTTATTTACTTAGTATTTATCCTTCCTTCTGTTTTGACGTCAATTTAATTTTGGCTACACTCATGATCATGTTTTTAACGTCGGGACTCAATCTGTGGAGGTTGGAGATGGAACCTTTTCTAGCAACATGCTCAGAAACAAATCATTTACAACTAAGAAAATATTTAAAGAGAGTCTCCCAGCGGGGAAAGCTGCTTTATAAGAGCTTATTTGGATATACTGGAAGCTTTCAAACTTTGTGGGAAATTCTTTCACAAGACGGTTATTAGTTTATTAATTTTGATGACTATCTATCAATATTGTTTTGACATCAACGTAATTTTTATCGAAATGAAACGATTAGAATATGTAGTTATTACTTGTCAAATGTTTTTTTTTTTTTTTTTTTTTTTTTATTGAGAAACAAACAGTCTTAAAAAACACATAAGTAACTTAGCTATGGCTATGTGAGTAATGCTATAATAGACCTATAGTTTCATAAATGTTTACAAAGTTACAAGTTATATTAAAAATTGGAAAATATGTTTAATATAAGACCAAATGTCATAAATATATAAATATATATACATATATGTGTACTGTGTGTGATCGGGTACAATACAGTATATTATTGGAAAAATTAAAATCTATTGGTGTACGGGGAAATGCTCACGATTGGTTCTCCTCATACCTTGCAAATCGTGTACAGTGCGTTGAAATAGAACACTCAAACTATATCACCAGAGAGATACACAACGTCCGATCACGAATAGCTAAAGTAGAACAGTCAATTCCCCAAGGAAGTGTCCTGGGATGTATCCTTTTTTTAATTTTTATAAATGATTTGCCTAAAATAATTAATTGCCCATGTACACTATTTGCCGACGATATCTCTTTTGTTATACCGTGCCAGGATGAATTTAATCTAAACTATCAATTAAACTCCATTCTGACGGAAATTGTTACCTGGCTAAATGAAAATAACTTACAAGTAAATTTTGAAAAAACTAAACTGATACAATTCAAGCCATATCAAAAACGGACAATACATATTAGCTACTCTTACCTTAACACGAAATTAGAATCAGTCACATCAACTACATTTTTAGGTATTAGCATTGACTCGGCACTAAACTGGAAAGATCACATAAATAAAATAAAGAATAAATTAAGCGGCTTCACTTATGCACTGTATAATCTGAAAAAATGCACGGACATGAAAATAGCAACGAGCGCTTACTACGCTTACGCACACGCCTGGCTACAATACGGTATTGTGTTGTGGGGTAATAGTACGAATATTATTCATCTCTTTAGATTACAGAAGCGTTGCATTAGAATACTTGTTAATATATATCCCATGGTAAGCTGTAAACCACATTTTAAAAAGTTAAAAATTCTGACTTTAGTGTCTATGTATATTTTAGAAGTATGTTTATTTGTCAAAAATAATTACAATCTTTTCCCGCAATATTCCCGCCCTCAAAACTTACGACCCAGAAACAAACTAGCTACGCCTAATTCAGCGCTAGAAATGATCCATTCAAGCCCTTATGGCATGTCAATAAAAATTTATAATAAAATCCCCAATACTATTAAAGACATTGAAAATTACAAAATATTTAAAAATACAATAAAATTATACCTCATGCAGAAAGCTTATTATACATTAGACGATTTTTTTAATGATCAGTTTGAGGAGTGGACTAAATTGTAGGTCATTGTAACGGATTGATATTATGAATTATTATTAATTGATTATTGTGACATTCTTAACTTAAATTTAAATTTTTGTTTTTTTAATTTAATTTATATGATGTGAAATATTAACTTTTAATAGTATTGTTTAATATCTTTAATATTTTGTCGCAAATTTTTTATATTTCTTAAGTTCGCGTAAGAGGTGTGAAAATTATGTGACGGTTATTATTATTATTATTTTAATTATTGTTTATTTCATTGCTGTGCCCTTACAGGGTTCATGTAGAACTGTAATATATAATTTAAGAACTGTATACTAACATGAGTGCAATAAATGATTTGAATTGAATTGAATTGAATATGTGTTGTAAATACACTTATGACAGTTAAGTACATTTACAACTTAGGTACACCATTATACAATGCAAAAAAAAAAGAAAGAAAAAGTTAATGAAAAGGTTAAGGTAACTGCGTTTTAACATTCTTAGATTAAAGAAAAAACTAATCTTTTAAATATACTATATGAGTTGCCAAACAAATCTGCGTACATACATTTTTCATTATACAGTTTACATGCGCGCTTAATATATGAATGCTGTGCATATTTAGTTCTGCTGCTTGCAATACTAAATAAGGCCTTCTTGCGACAACTTCGTTCTAATCTACGGGGAACATGAAAAAATATATTATGTAATAGTTCAGGGGCATCAACTAGATTATTCATAATTTTGAACAGATAAAGTAAATCGGTACAAGTGCGTCTGAGTGAAAGGGGTTGGATATGGAGTCTTGTGGATGATGAAATTTCTAAGCAATATTGTATTCGTTATAGGTTTTCCTATACGTAATGGATTATTTTCTGCATTTTTTAATAAACATCCACACCATTATAGAAGTCATCAAACTGACTGGTATACACCAAGTGAGTATGTTACTTTATCTAACATAAACGTATGAACTGCATGCAGGTCCATGGAGCCTAATAGAGTCAGTAGCATCGTAAATAATTGTAAATTGCAGCAAACTCTTGTTTTGGACATTAATAATATTTACGTCATACCTGGCCATAAAGTAGGAATTACCGCACCATGCTATGCGAACTTAGAACTTAATGCAAATCCAGTTTCTTATTGAAAATAGTGTCACCTACTTGATAGGTGGCGAACTCTCTGAAGCTCTAGCGATTGCTAGGCTAGGCTGTCAAGGTATTTCAAAATTCGCCGTATTGTCATAAGACATCAGTAGCCTAGGGGTACAGACGGCGGTATTTGGAGTTGATGAGCCAGGGTTCAAACCCTGTGACCGACGCACTTTTTGTATGTTTTGTACATTTAAAGAAAAGTTTTAAGTATCGCAGTAGAGATGGCGCCTGTATACGCAAGCATTAAATGCCTTCTCAATTTGGTCGAGTTGCCTGTCTATCTCAGTATAGTATATTGTAGTCTTTGTACCGCACGCTATGCGTGCGGAAAACCCCACTTCCTGGCCAGATAGAGACGTAAAATGTTGTACTCACCACGGGCGGTAATAAAGAAAGCCTCAGAGCGCATATTTATCGCCCTTGCCTTCGGCTCGGGCGTCAAATACCTGCGATCTGAGACATTCTTTGTTTAACCGCCCTAGGTAAGTAATGTACTATTATTGCACAGCTGAATCAAATATTAATTCCACTAAAACTTAACTGCTTAAATATAGAACCCAAAAACATAGTCTGGATTATTTATGTCTAAACAGACAGGTTGGGTTGGGGTGAGTTGCACCAAACCGTCCAAATCGTAAGCGGTGTTCCTTAAACTCTGATTGTATGGAAAGTTTGACAAGTTTATATGGAATGACAGCTGCCGACGCCATATTTAATGTTGATCGGTCTGTAATCGTAAGTTGGTGCAACCCGCCCCTAGAATGACATTAGTGCCCTTTGCTAATTTCGTCAGTTTAGAACATCATTGGGAATAACAAAAAAAAACTGATCCAATTGCCACTGAAGCGAACATAAACCATAGGTAGTGCAGGAAAACTAGTGTAAATAAAACAAACACACACTTCTGCAAACCGATACGAACGTAATTTATTTCATTTTCCAAAACCGACAGAACAGAACTCGCTTGTAAGGAACGTTGTAGGATTTAACACTTAGTTTAGCCCGGGAATATTAATGGGATTTCCCCCCTTTCGTTAGTAGCCTATGATAAAACCGTTAAAAAGCTAAACAGGTCAAAGTAAAACAATTACATCGTCTTACGGCTAGCTGTGACGTAAAACATTAGGAGTAGGACATATACAGAACCCTATATACAATAATAGGTAGGGGTTCCAAGCCACCAATACGCTTGGTCGTAGACCGCGAGCGCGAAACACCACTTAGAATGGGCGCACAGGTTTTCTTTAAATAGGTGTGGAGGTTGAGTTTATGAGGAATGCGTGGAATGGATGAAGGATGAGTGAACCAGGATTATAAAAAAAACCTAAGGCATATGACGAAAATAAATTAACGGTAGCGAGGGAAATGCCTTTTTAAATTTTGGGGATTATGATAAGTCCGGAAAAATATTTACTGGCGGAATACGGTATCAGAGCGCGTTAGCGGGTTGTGGTCCTACGTTATAGGTGTAATGCCTGTAGATACAACGCTATGCCGAAACGCTACGCAGAAATATTAAAAAGGAGAAACCTAATAAAAATTAAGGAGGGAGAAATATCCCTTCTTCTGGCGTCCCACGGCGGAGATCTGCACCCGAAGTGGAGAACGCGTGCGGTGCGGGTCCTCGCACAGGCACGCCGACGTGGATATTTTTCAGGTAAACGACCAGCGCACTACCCCGTCTCTGCTGTGCTCCGGCACTGGCAGTCACGAAGTCACACGCGGTGCACGACGTGGCAGAATAACTTGTGGCCCCGTTCCCGAAGACTACGAATAAAATACAGGCAAAGTAAGAACCCAGGCGCGGTTGACGTAACTACAAGCCAAAACCGTAAATACACGAGCTCAACTTACCCAGAACGCTATCAGCGTCTGGCCCTTTTAGAGAACCTCTTGTGGCGTCAAAACAGTCGCTTGGGGTTTGGCGACTAGAGCTCCATTAAAATAATTATCAGCTAAAAAAGAGGTTCTTCTCACTTGAGGGCCGAGCACTGTATTATACTGCACCTGCTTTACACTGATATAAGCGGCTACTTCATGAAGAAAGGTGCTGACACCAAAAATACCAGCTCGCGCTAGGGCTTCTATAACGAAAATGATCTTTCACCAATCTGTTTACAAGAATTGACAAGATTCTGGAAAAATTGTCTATCAAATTCAAATTTGAATAATTTAAAAAAGATAATAGCCAACAACCAGCCAGAGTCCCACACAAGGATATAGTTGTGAAGCAAAGAGATTTGACTCTGCTAAAAAATAAAGAGCAAAATATAATACAGATAGCGTAATAAAGGCAAATGCAGGGAGTTATCACTGCAGTAGGTATTATTTCGGTCCGCAAACGAGTCTGCCCGGGCACAATGAATATCAATCAATCAATCAATAATTTTATTTCGGAATAAATCCATATTTGGTTAATTACAATAAATAACTTAAATGTAATGTTAGTACACTTTACAAAATTATCCACTTATATTAAACATTAATACATATATGACAAACTAAAAGGCATGCTTGGCTACAAGGATATCACATGCAATTTATTCCAGTGATACAGAAATGGGCCATCGTTCCTTTCTGCCACTGTCTCCAGGAGGCTGTTGGGGCTAAGGCCGATACGTCTCTGCAGAGATGCAACACATTTTCGCAATATTGCGTGAAATCCATCCGTGCGCGCCTCCGCGAACATTCCTGACGCGCTGCAATGTTTCGGCAGCCCCAACAGCATTCTGAAAGCGTTGAATATGCGGGGGGCTTTTGAAAGCATCAATGATAGCATAGAACCACCACGCAATTATGATTTATCTCTACTAATAGTTTAGTTTCATAAACTATACAGTAGCCTAATAGTAGTTCAGGCATGCGGCTGTCAAGCGGCGGTCGTGGGCTCGAATTCCGGTTCGTATCAATGAGTTTTTCGGAACGTATGTACGGAATATTTACCGTTAGCTTTTTGGTGAAGGAAAACATCGTGAGGAAAACGCACCTAACCCTGAACCTGAACCCTGAACCCCAATAAGGTCTAGTTTTCCCTCTGGGTTGGACGTTCAGATGGCAGTCGCTTTCGTAAAACTTGTGCCTACGCCAAATCTTGGGATAATGTGTCAGAACGGACCCCGGGCTCCTTTGGGGCACTGGGCAAGCGCTAGGCTAGGAGGATGACGCCTGCTAATAGTTTAGTTTAGTTGCGTTCTGCTAATTGTAACTATAGAGTCCTTGGAAGAAAACATTCAACCGCTTCTCCACATCTTTTGGAAAAATACTTCAGTGAACTCTTATTCCAAGTTTTATTTGAGCCGCCTAGTACCATTCCATCCATCACCGGCATCGAAGCCTACAGTTGCACACAGATTTTTTGATATTATGAAAGTCTGTTGTTTAATGTTACTACATTCCACAATAGAATTTCATAATCTTTACTGTGTTTTTAAGGTAAATATCGCAATTCTGACAATCGTTGTATGGGTGGTCAAGGGCATCGCTGTGTTAAGCTGCCTGTGCGCAGCTTGCCAGCAGTTCTCTCTTACTGTCGCTGAAGTGAACATGGCTAGTGCCGTAATACGCAGTGAAGAAGGTTGCTTGGGTAAGACAAAAACACACAACTCTTGAATCAAGAAACACATTAGGAAGACCGCCATCATCTTGAATTAAAATAATTATCTTGCATCACGAGAAAAAAAATTGGGCTCAAGATAATTTATTTATTTATTTATCGTATGGCGAATCATTGTATTAGAACCGTGAGATCTTCGAAAAGATGGTACGATTGCCAGGTTGTTGTATTCACCTAGCACGACATAATTTAAAATCTTCTTAATTAATTTTCTGGTTTAAAAATATTTACCTCGAATCACGTTTTTTTTTCTATGTGCGATGGTAATTTACAAAGGAGGAAGAGACTGCCAAGGTAAAGGGCGATAGTACCCAACACAAGTGCGCTGCCGCACAGAATAAGTAATAGTACAAGTAATTGCACTCCCTAGCAAAAACGGCGTTTAGGCATAAGAAACGAGCCTACTCTCTGCATCTTTATTGGTTTGAGCTGTATAATTTGAATTGTTACAAATACAGGTTCCTCACTAAAACACATCGGATCCTTGGAGCTCGGATAACCTTAGGTTGGCTGGAGGCATCAATCAATCTACCTTTATTCAAATAACTGACAAATTGTTCACCTTTATTGCTAATTAAGATCGAAGGGTCAAGTATTCTCTCATGGAAGGCTGGGACGTTTACATTCGATATCTCGGACAAAAACTACAAAACTTTGTAATGTTGGCACCACACTTGGGGGTTTATGTTCGCGTTGCCTCGTTGCCTCTTTTTCATTTGCCGTAGGAAGCAAAAAAGATGCAACACGAATATTTGGGCAAACACGGCCAAGTGTAGTGCGACCATAAAGAAAGAATACCTATTTTCAGTAGACGCTCGTCGCCTTTGCAAAAAAGTGTCCCGTGTGAGTGCTTCCTGGGACACGGCGCCGCGGATGCGCGCGGGCGGCGTGCTCGTTGTGGACGCCACGCTGCCGCTGCGGCTGCTGCGAGAGGTGGCAACCTACACCGTCGTCTTGCTTCAGTTCACTTTCCTTTAAGAGCACCCGCACTTTATAGTTCTACATTTTCAGTTTTATATTTACATTTGTGAGTTATACCTAGTTTATTTTCAAGCAACATAAATGTCTTCGACTTGATCAAAGCGTTTGATTTCATTATGCATGACATACCTTAATTATATACTAGCAAGTTTTTAAAATTGTATGCCTACAATGTGCGAAGTATTTATCTTTTTTTATAAAAAGGACCCTAAGTCCTAGTTTTACCTCTTAAAAGCTTTGTTTGTAGTCGTCAACGTAGTTAGTGTTCCACAGGGCAGTAATTTGAAACTGTTTTCTTTTTTGTTGTATATTAACGACCCACATGTCCAGATTAAATTTGAACAATAATGATTTGCTTGTGGCAACAACCACAGTTGCCAACTTCGCGCACCCGTTATTGATTGTAGCAAATGCGGCTGCCAAGCAAAGGACTGGTTAGATAAGAAAATATTAAAAGTAATTTAGGATACCTACCTTTTATAAAACCCGAAATCAAGTGAGCGGTTAACTGTCCACGTAATGCTACGCAATGCGGTAGTGTCATACTTATTTATTCGTAGACAAGTCAGACCTACCTTAGGTCAGGTCAGGAAGTATAAATGAAAGATATGAGATGGTAATCTGCCAGCTGATAGGTAATTAAATCAATGGGGTCGATCGAAGAAATTTAGGGTCGGCAAAGCGCATTTGACGCTCTTGGAGTTGCAAGCGTCTATTCGATAGGCTACGGTCACCGCTTACAATCAGGCCATACGCTAGATTGCCACCGACGTACTCGTAGTATAAATAAAAAAGCGGCCAAGTGCGAGTCGGACTCGCACATGAAGGGTTCCGTTAATTAAATTGCTTTTTACGATTTATCACAATCTACATCACAAGAAATATTCAAACTCAGCTGCCTTGGAATCTCCTCTATGCCGATGATGTGGTGCTTATAGCCAAAACCCCAGACGAACTGCAAACGTCCTTGTCTGCATGGGTAAATGCGCTCGAAAAATCAGGACTTAAAGGACGAAGACGGAACACATGGAATGCCGCTTTAGTAATGGAAACAATCTTAACGGGTCTTCTACAATCTACTACCCCGACGCAACTGCAGTTCCAAAGGTCACCCAATTTAAATACCTCGGCCCAGTGCTTACTCATGCTGCCGATATAGATGCGGATATAAAGCATAGAATAAATGTTGCCTGGCAAAAATGGCGGTCATTAACAAGGGTTCTATGTGACCCACGAATGCCTATCCGCACTAAAGGCAAGGTTTACAAAACGGCAGTTCGGCCGGCTCTAATGTACGGCGCAGAATGCTGGACGGTAAAAGAGACGCATGTACAGAAAATACACACGACGGAAATGAAGATGCTAAGATGGTCAGGGGGAGCAACCAGGCATGACAAAATCAGAAACGAGTATGTTCGAGGTAGTTTCAAAGTTGCTCCAATACCAGAAAAGCTTTCTGAAAGCCGTCTTAGGTGGTATGGCCACGTCATGAGACGACCTGATGACTACGTTGTCAAAAAGGCCTTAAACATCCCGGAACGTAAAAGAGGCAGAGGCCGCCCCCCTTCTACATGGTGGACCAGCATGACCCGGCTTTTGAAAAAGGAACAATTACCAGACCCGACAACCCAAGACCGAGCGACTTGGCGCCGATTAATTAGGAGAGCCGACCCCACCTAACGTGGGAACAGGCACAGAAGAAGAAGAAGAAAAAAACTACTTTCTAGATCTCGTTCAAACCAATTTTCGTTGGAAGTTTGCATGGTAATGTACATCATATTTTTTTTTTAGATTTATCATTCTATTATTTTAGAAGTTACAGGGGGGGGGGCACACATTTTACCCCTTTGGAAGTGTCTCTCTCGCGCAAACTATTCAGTTTAGAAAAAAATTATGTTAGAAACCTCAATATCATTTTTGAAGACCTATCCATAAATACCCCACACGTATGGGTTTGATGAAAAAAAATATTTGAGTTGCAGTTCTTAGCATGGGGAACCCCAAAAATTATTGTTCTTTTTCTATTTTTGTGTGAAAATTTTAATGCGGTTTACAGAATACATCTACTTACCAAGTTTCAACAGTATAGCTTGTATAGTTTCGGAAAAAAGTGGCTGTGACATACGGACGGACAGACAGACAGACATACAGACAGACATGACGAATCTATAAGGGTTCCGTTTTTTGCCATTTGGCTACGGAACCCTAAAAACGCTACCAATTTGATATCCATCGTCTCCAATCGAACTTCGCAAAAGAATGAGCGCGCACGAATGAGTATATTGTTGTAGAGGCTAGAAAGTAAGCAATAGATGGATGAGGTAATTCGAAAGTACGAGTAGGTACAGTTCTTGATCTATATCTAAAGCCATTTCTCATCCCATGATTTTGTTTGCAGATGACAGCACAACTATTTGAAAATATAAAAAAATTCTTGACTATGAACATGACATCAATATTGCAATAACTGACATAATAATGTGGTTGAACAATAATAATCTAGTAATTAATTTGACTAAAACCAATGTTATGCACTTTTATCAACGAACTAAAGTAAAAGATGCTAGTATTAATTATGAAGGGAATAATATAGCAACGGTAGGAGTGACTAAATTCTTGGGATTACTTATTGACAGTCAGCTGACGTGGAAATACCATGTACAAGACCTGTGTAAAAAAATAAATAAATCTGCTTTTGCTCTTTACAAACTTTCCAAATTAGTTAATAATGATGCTCTACTAGCTGCTTATCATGGTCTTGTTGCGTCAGTATTAAGATACGGAATCATTTTTTGGGGCAATTCAGTTGATAAGGAGTCAGTATTCAAGGCTCAAAAAAGGTGCGTCCGAGCTATGTGTGGATTAAAAATGACAGATAGTTGCATTCCATATTTCAAACAACTAAAAACCTTGACATTCCCCTGTATGTATATTTTAGAAGTAGCAATTTTTGTAAAATGTAATCCCCACCTTTATAATAAAATTTCCGACACACGTAAGCTGAGTCCCTACAAGACCACAGTATGAAAATATGTTGCGTCACAAAGCATGTAAAACTGCTATTGTGAGTAAGAGTGTACTGAGAATGGCACCTGAAATATATAATAAAATTCCAAGCATCATAAAAGATTTACAAATTTAACGCTATTATTAAAACAAAAATGTTATTACAATACTCAACAATTTTTAAATGACATTGATTTATAATTAATATTATAATTATATTTAAGTTTATTTTGACATTATTCAATTGTATAATTATTTTGCGCTGAAATTTCTATTTTTTGATTTTTTTATTAAGATTGTAGGACAATTCCATGAAAAAAACATTATAAAATATTTGTACGCCAACCGGCAAAACATAGTGTTTCGCTATATGCTTTAATTTTAAGATCTATACATGTACCTATGTTTTACAAATAAATACATTAATTTATTCATTCATTCATTCATTAATTCCTTCATTCATTAATTAATCCATTCATTCATTCATTCAGTATTGCACTATCGGCCGAGGCTTAACACAGTGCTTTTCACGTCTACTGCGAGGAAATTGCAAATAATTATAATTTTAAATCAAAAATAAGTATCTTATTGAAGATCATAATATTAATCAAAAAACAAAAGAGCGCGGACCCGCTCGCCGGCGCGTCGGAGAGGAGCGGAGCCCGCCGGCGCCGCTCCTACCGCTCGACGCCCTGTTCCTGCTGGTCGATCACTAGACCCCGCTATCGGAGGTGCAAAATGGTAGCTGTCAAGTTCTAGGGATGGGTAAAAATTATTTTGAAATACTAGCTATATGTCGATAATTATAGCTATATGTCGATAATTTTCCTTTACCATAATGAGAGTCTAAGACTTTAATTAAAAGCGTTACTTTTATAAAACAGGGCTTTATAATTACAAAAATGTTCAATATTTTTCATTTTTATAAATAAAAACCTTCAATCTTTCATCATTACTAACAAATTATCGTTATTTTCAAAGTACGAACCATTCATAAATTAATTAAAAATTAAATAATTAATAAATCTCTCTTTTATTTCCACCAAAAGGGCTATCGTATTCTTAATGAACAATCAGTTTTTTTTAGATTATCTGCAGTAATCTAGTGCAGCCACGATGAATAAATTCAACAATAAACCCAGTATCTCTATAAACCCTCTATTGAAAAGGTTTATCTCAAGACACTCAAGAGCGTTCATGCACTGCCCTGCAATCGATATCGATATCATAAATTTACAAGGATGGGTTTGTTTAAAATTTGTTATTGTAAATAATTTGTTCTAAGGTGTTGTGCAAAATTATCGCATTGGGTCTATCATGTAATGATAATTGTATGTATGGAAATAAATAAAATAAAAATATTTTTCCCATCCCTAAGAACTTGACAGCTACCAATTTGCACCTCCGATAGCGGGGTCTATCGATCACGTAACGCATTGTACGCGCGTCAGGTAGATTTAAATGTCACTTTTAATATGGAAAAATTACAGTTAAATTGTACGAACGCGCGTTCGGAACGTTACGTGTTTACCCCCCTGTTCTGTTGTTGGTCGAAGCGCTGTTCAAACTGACCAACAATAACATTGTTGGCCAGTTTGAAATCATAGATGGCCTGTTCGTGCGACGTCCAACTAACCTCAGCTTTGAAGCCTAAATTCTGACCGTCTTTTGCCACATTTCCGAGCAGTGGCGTGAAAAATATATTGAATTTGAAAGTAGAATGCGAAACCTATGTCTTTGATCAACTCCCTGGCTAAGACAGGGCATGCTGCCAATGATGTCAGTGTTGTCTTGTTTTAAACATCTACCTAACGTATAACTTTAACAACTTTGTAACTTTGATAAATACTAACAAAGAAAATTGATTTTCGTTGTCCGACTTCACCTTATCAGAACTTTGGCCAAGAGTTAATTAAGTTACCAAGTTTTTATGAAAAAAGGCGATAAATAAGAGTTGGACGGGTTTATGCAACAAATTAGTGGAGCCCGATAGTTTGCTGCCGATATTGCAAAAGTTTGCTCGTGTAGTCTGATTTATGTCCAGGGTTGCAGCTCAAAAATACACAAGTTTACAGGGAGATTATAAAAATGAATTAAGTAACTTGTTTAAGTCAAGTTTAATAAAAAATATCTTGCAATAATGTCACAGACTAAAAAAATTGTCTTCTCCCGGGAGAGTACAATACATACAGCATGTTTGTGAAGGAAACATTATTTATTTTAACATCTCTGTAATAACGTGCACATAAAGTTGACATTATAATATGAATTTATAATGAATAAATGTGATTATGATTATAAATAAATAAATAGGACCTTCAGCTTTCTGATACTAGTCCAAAAAATATGTAATGTAATTAATTGCATAGTTTATAGTTGAAAATGACTTACCTACTATCTTCAAATTATTACTTTTGGAGGTCAATATTTTATTCTTCACTCCCCATTTCACTCGCATTACAATGTTTTGCGCGTTCAATTCAATAGTGTTCAGCTAAGAACGGAACGAGTGTAAGTACCTACTCCAAGTTGATCTCCTCTGGATGTTTTGCCCGCGACTTCGTTCGCGTTAATTTCCTTTTGTTGGACCCAGGCTATACTCTATTTGTATACTAAAATTCATCTTAATCCGGTCAGCCGTTTTCGCGTGATTTAAATAGTAACAAACATTTCGCATTTATAATATTAGTAGCCGTAGGATTATAAAAAATACCTGCGTACTGCAGGCAATCTTATCGTTGAAGAGCGATGTCTTTCAGAGCTGGCTATGGTATATTGCAATAATATAAATGTATAGGTAAGTATCGAGTTAACAGAAATCGGCCACATGTAGGTAGATTGAGTCGGAAAAATACCGTGATAATGATTTTCATCTCAAACCTTTCTGTTGTTCACTTTGGACAATTGCCAGCCTCATTCAGCTCGATGGCGCCTCGGCAAGCCGGAGGACATCTTATATTACGTTTGCTGAGCCATAGCTACTCAAGGAGAGTCTGTTCACACATCATGTGCTCAGTGAATCCTGTGGAATGTTGGAAGGAATCGAACTCTCCTCGTATGAGACCTAAGTTTATAAATGTGTAATGAATACTCATACCTATTTTAAAGAAAATAAAAATTACAAGTCAACATTATAAATAAATTAATCAAATCTAGGGGCACGGCATTGCCCCCGCCAAGACGAGCCAAGCGAAGCGCAAGGGCACTACCTACCTTTTCTCGAAGCGCTTCGTCGTTTTTTTGAACCCTCATAACTTGGGTTTGGATTATATCAGACAAACAGAATTCTCGGGATATGATGTCAATAGTAGATTCATTAAACATATGGATTTTCAATTGCATAACTTTGATACTTTAGATTATATTGATATCTAAAAAACGCAGATTTCGTCACTGACTCACTCATGCACTCACGTTGATAATCAAAACCTTTAGGGTACTTCCTGAAGTCCTAGAACGCTTAAATTTGGTATGTAAGCTAGAATTAGTAATACACAATCAACAAAAACATTAAAAAAAAAACTTTTACCCCCAACCCTTTAAACTAGGGGATGGAAGTTTGTATGCGTTTTCCCATACACTTCTTTAGAAATTATCTTACAAAAAGGAATGAGATCCCACCAAAAACATTACATGTGAAGTAATAAAGTCATGTAAGTAAGTTACGCCGTGTTGAGTAGGAAGGTTGGCGCTACTTATGATCTGATATCTTTTTAACGCTGTAAGCTATATGAGCTAGGGAGTCTTGGCAATCACTTTACTTGTAATGTTTTTGGTGGGATCTGTTTTACACCTTTAAGCTTAGGTTTACTCTCCAGACACTTAGGGAAAGAGGGCTAGTAAAAAAAAAAAAAAATTTCGATGGTCAACATCTTAGACATTTCTTTGTCATTTTGGACCGTGCGTGTAAAGGGCTTAGACATTTTTTGTATGTGGCTGGTCCTATTTCTTTTGTTTTCTTTCTCTTGTATTGTTATTGCTGTTTTTGCAGCTTTAACTCTGTATGACGTTTGTTTGATATCTTTTGTTTGGTTTTAACTGTAACCTTTTGCCTAATTGCTAATCTGTTTTTATCTTATTTAGTGTAAATCTTATTTATCATTGGTATTATAGTAAGAAACCTTCACGATAGTTAGAATGTGCAATGATTCATAGAAAATTAATTAAACTCTACAGGGTGAAATCTAATTTCAATTTCAATCATTTATTTCGTGTAACTACATGACACATATATAAATAAAATAAAACTAAACTAAATACAAACTACAAACTACAGTGATATTTATCACTCAATAACACTAGTGGGAGAATGCAGCCCCGCGCAGTGTAGCATAATGGCACAGTCAGGCTTATCCGCAATCATTTTCAGAATGGTATTGGGACTGCTCCGCACCCGGCGCACCAGGGATGCAGCGCGGCTGCGCAGACTAGCATAAAAAACAATCAGCCCGCGCCTCCGCAAACATCCCTGATGCGCTAAAGAATCGAACCTAAGTCGTTAACAGAAATACTGGTTTCTACATATTGCAGTATTTTAAGGCGCCGTAGGTTAGGAAGTGCGTGTTTGGAAGCGCGGATATCATGTTTTTTAATTTTAATTTTTTGTGCGTTTAAATAAATAAAAAAGTAATCACTAAGTTCTCTCAAACATGATATTGCCGATTTTTAGAACCAATATTAATATGTTTAGCTATTGTGCATAATTTGCTAAGAATGTTTTAAGTGAATTTTAATATGTTTTAGACCTATGTTCGTGATTTTTTTCTATCGAGCGAAAATTGCTTAATCGTGTTTCGAATCACTGATTTCCCAGCAAAAAAGCCTCAAGATTACTATTCGTATTTTTTTAAAACCATATTATTATAAACAGACGCATTATATTGTTTCAAAAACTATGTTCGCTTCACTTAGCTGAACCTACGGCGCCTTAAGGCAAATTCATTGCATTAACTCTAGAAGCAAATAGAAATAGAAATAGAAAATTTTATTGTATAAAACCGTGTAAGTACAAAGGTAGAAGCATGATATTATGGGTTCCAACAGTTTTACCCTTTTCGGGCATACAATTTTGTAAATCTTAACCTAGTTTCAATTTTATTTATAAAAATTACTACATTATAATATTACACATAACTATCATATTCGTTTAGGTTGTAGAAAACCTTATCTATAAGAAAGTTTTTTAAACACCTTTTGAAGTTATTTCCTTCCAGGCTTTTTATTTCTACAGGAAGATTGTTAAAAATGCGTATGGCTGATATGAATGTACTTTTATTGTATACTAGCTTTTGCCCGCGACTTCGTCCGCGCGGAACTCGTTTATATCGTAACTTTCTCCCCCCTTTTCACCCCCTTAGGTGATGAATTTCCATATAAAAACTATCTTTAGTAAGGACTTGTGGACGACGCGTGGCGCCGACGTGGTCGATGTGCGACAGGCCTGGGTTTGACCTTCGCGACCTCACAGTCACCTAACAAGGGGCGTTTAAAAACCGCGGCGGGCGAACCGCGCGTTTCAACCGCGGCGGGTGAACCGCGGCGGTTGAACCGCTCAGCGTGTTTTTAAACGGCCGTAACGCGCTCTGATAGCGCAGGTGCTCTAGGGGAGCACTAATCCCGCAGACTGAGCTGCACTGTTGAAGGATGGGGTGTGGGTGACGATAAAATAATACTTGGCGAATAATAAATGAAACGGTATAATAAAATAATGAGACACAAACTACTGATTAAACTTTCCCTATCACAATTTCCTACTTCCTATCACAATTTCCCTACTTCTTTCTTTCTTCTTCTTCCTAGGAGCTCCCACTGGTGGGGCTGAGCGAACACAAATATATCCGGCGATTATAGCCTCTTTTATACCCCTAAGACATCAAAAGTGGTGGGGATACAATTTTAAAGACCTCGCCCACTTTCACTATGGAAAAGCTAGTTTTTATGTTTTCCTGATTTTCAGGGGAATCTTAAGGGTTTTTACACATTTTCCTTTAAAAGAACTATTTGTGGGCTATACATTACAATGTCTATTAGTTTTCCTACTTTTCCCGTTTAAATTGGGAAAATCGATATTTACGTAAAATTATTAAGTTTGGTAACATGAAATGGCTTTGCCAGGCCCTAGTGGCTTTAATTAACATTGATTATCAAAAGTGAGTATACATACGTAAGGGCATTTACCTTACCTTTCTAATGATATCTTAATTGATTTCGTACCTTATCTGGTTACGAAGATATGGCCGGGTGAGACCGTCAATTTTCACATTTACATTAACGTGGTAGCATAAGTTTGACTTTGCTCCCGTCTTTTTAGCCAATCAGAGAAATCAACCTGAACCTTGACCATTCTTGCACCATAATATGCAATAAAACTCTATGCATACGTAGTGTACATTTTTATTTCACATTTTTCGTAACTCTAGTTACCGATGTCCCTTGTTGACGGACTAGATCGGGATATAGTCTCAAGTTGGTTTCTTTACAAATAATTTGGCTGTCTATCCCTCAATTATCAGGGGTTCTCCCTCTATCGATCTTTATGAAATAATTACTGGAGGTACCTGGTACCTTTATCTTTACTTTAAGCTATTTTCTTTGTCTGTACCTATGGTACTTAGGTCCTAAATAAATTGCGCGCTTCTTATATGAGCCGTTTGCTTTAGGAGCTTAATCTGGGCACAATTGCCGTCCTTATGTGAAGGAATTATAGTTACACATCCTTTCTCTTCGTGACCCGTAGGTCTTATCTTTCACGTACTATACAACACCCTTTCTCTTCGTGGCCCGTAGGTCCTACATTTCACAAACTACATTCTGTCGCCCACAATGCCCCCGCCGGTATGTATCGCAGATACATACTGGGTTGCAAGGGTAAGCGACAGTCTACATTAAAGTCTTACGGCACGATTCGTCATTAATAACACTTTTAATCACTTTCACTGTCATGTTCATTCACTGTCTTTACCATTAACAATTTTTCTTTAATTACCTTATGTGGCCCTTGAGCGACCAGCACAACACATTTTCACTTGGTAGCCGGTACTTCCCATCGCGTTTTTGGGTCGGCGGGGTCGGCGATGACCCTGCAAACGCCGATCTTAATCTTCACCTTCTTCTTCTTGTTTTGAGCAGGCCCTGTAGGCGCTGCGTCATCCGGCGGCTCCGGCGGAGCCGGGGGTTGTCCATTATTGCCGGTATGCAGTGTTAACTGCGCGTCCCGGCGGATCTTCTTCGTGTTAGCGACACTACTAGTCGCTGCCTCTCGCGTCGCGAAGGTTGGCGGGTCGGCGGGGCGCCGTTTGCGCTGTGCCGCCGACGATGTTCCGCTGTGTGCAGTGCGTGTGATGGCGAGCTGGCTCGCCCTTCCGCAACTGGCGACCGCGGCACTCTCGTGCGTCGCGGTGGAGATCGACCCCGCTATTCCAGGGGCCGATATGTTAAGAGTGGCCGTGACCGACCCCGGGCGACCGCGGGTCGGTTGAGTGATGTCGGCGTGAGCTGCAACCAACCCCGGGCGACCGTGGGTCGGTTCAGCGGTGAGGTGAGCCATAGCGCCCCCTGGCGCTGTGGTTATGGACACTGTATTGTCCTCTGTGTTGATCGGTACGGCGAGCGCTGCCTCTGAGCTCGTATTTATAATTTTCAATGGTGGGGCACCGCGACCGGCGGTCTGTGGGTGCCCGGACGACTGGCTGTCATCCAAGTAGGCTCCCTCTTGTTGAGGCCTTGTAGCTATGCCGAAGTGAGCGACTTTCGGCAAGGCGTCGCCCTGCCGCGGCTCTGTCAGCCGGGCGGGCTCTGGTGTGGGTGTCGCGTTGCGTTGGCGATGTTTCTCAGCCATTGCGAGCGCGATGTAGGTTTCCGGTGGTGGTCCGGACGGTGGGGCACCGCAACCAGCGGTCTGTAGGTGCCCGTATGACTGATTGTCAGCCGTGGGGGGCCCCCCTTGCTGGGGCTCCCTAGATGTGCCGAAGTCAACGACTTCCGGCAACTCGTCGTGCCGCCGCGGCTCTGTCTGCTGGGCGGGCTCCGAATTTGATGCGGTGTTGCGTCGGTGACGCTCCGCAGTGGCCATAAGCCTCTCGTTGGCATTTCTTAGCCAGCACTCGTGTTCCTCTTGCTGTGCCCTTTTTAATAGGGCTTGCCTATTTATGGATTCTTGTTCCATTTTTCGTAACTCTTGTTTAAGGCCGGCGTCTATTTTCCTTATTTCTTCCTGTTGCAGCATTTCTTTTTGCCGTAACTTGGCTAGTTGCTCGCTCTCTTCTCGTTCGAGCTCCTGCTGGCGTGTCGCCGATAACCGACTTTCGGTTGACTGTTGTGATTCCGGCCGGCATGTCGTCAGTGGTTCCGCGAACGTGACTCTCTTTCTCATCTTGCCGACCTGCGCTCCCCCCGTCAGGGGGTATTTGAGGATCCCTCTCTGGTAAGTTCCCAGGGGTATGCTCTCATATTCGTACTGCCGCTGCAGCCGGTACTCTGCTTTTATGCGCCACGAAATATCCGCTTTCTCATATGGGGACTTTGTCACGTCCATGTTTGATAAAACTGCGGGGGCTGCCCCTCTTGGGGAGTCGGCTCTTCTAGTATCGTCGATACTCATAGGGGCTGGCATTCTTCTCCTCAGCCATTGCTCCCAGACCGTGTCTCGGGCATCTTTTTCCGGTTGCTTTTTCCTGGCAACCCGTGTGGCGTGCGCAATGTGTGCGCCGTACGCCGCTGGCTCGGCGAGCCATGTTCTAGGGATGTAGTTGTGATATGGTGTCAGCTCGCTCCTGACTGGCCTCATTGGAATCGTTCGGTTCATAATTTTGGCTTAATTCTGCCTATTTAGACCACTTTCATTGTGGCTTTTAAGTGCACGCGCACTTAATAATACTGTTGTCACACCGTAGTGACATACATTCATTCACAATTTCTAATATTTCACCACTTTTGGTCGCGTCACGGCGACAAATTTCAAGATACACTGTTTTTACTATCGTCGTTGTTTTTATACCCCCCAAACGACTTTCTTTGAGTACCCACACGTACTATCACTTTTTATAACTTTCACTTTTTTTGGATCTCCAGATCCGGCTCGAAGGACCAAAACGACTGTGGACGACGCGTGGCGCCGACGTGGTCGATGTGCGACAGGCCTGGGTTTGACCTTCGCGACCTCACAGTCACCTAACAAGGGGCGTTTAAAAACCGCGGCGGGCGAACCGCGCGTTTCAACCGCGGCGGGTGAACCGCGGCGGTTGAACCGCTCAGCGTGTTTTTAAACGGCCGTAACGCGCTCTGATAGCGCAGGTGCTCTAGGGGAGCACTAATCCCGCAGACTGAGCTGCACTGTTGAAGGATGGGGTGTGGGTGACGATAAAATAATACTTGGCGAATAATAAATGAAACGGTATAATAAAATAATGAGACACAAACTACTGATTAAACTTTCCCTATCACAATTTCCTACTTCCTATCACAATTTCCCTACTTCTTCCTTTCTTCTTCTTCCTAGGAGCTCCCACTGGTGGGGCTGAGCGAACACAATTATATCCGGCGATTATAGCCTCTTTTATACCCCTAAGACATCAAAAGTGGTGGGGATACAATTTTAAAGACCTCGCCCACTTTCACTATGGAAAAGCTAGTTTTTATGTTTTCCTGATTTTCAGGGGAATCTTAAGGGTTTTTACACATTTTCCTTTAAAAGAACTATTTGTGGGCTATACATTACAATGTCTATTAGTTTTCCTACTTTTCCCGTTTAAATTGGGAAAATCGATATTTACGTAAAATTATTAAGTTTGGTAACATGAAATGGCTTTGCCAGGCCCTAGTGGCTTTAATTAACATTGATTATCAAAAGTGAGTATACATACGTAAGGGCATTTACCTTACCTTTCTAATGATATCTTAATTGATTTCGTACCTTATCTGGTTACGAAGATATGGCCGGGTGAGACCGTCAATTTTCACATTTACATTAACGTGGTAGCATAAGTTTGACTTTGCTCCCGTCTTTTTAGCCAATCAGAGAAATCAACCTGAACCTTGACCATTCTTGCACCATAATATGCAATAAAACTCTATGCATACGTAGTGTACATTTTTATTTCACATTTTTCGTAACTCTAGTTACCGATGTCCCTTGTTGACGGACTAGATCGGGATATAGTCTCAAGTTGGTTTCTTTACAAATAATTTGGCTGTCTATCCCTCAATTATCAGGGGTTCTCCCTCTATCGATCTTTATGAAATAATTACTGGAGGTACCTGGTACCTTTATCTTTACTTTAAGCTATTTTCTTTGTCTGTACCTATGGTACTTAGGTCCTAAATAAATTGCGCGCTTCTTATATGAGCCGTTTGCTTTAGGAGCTTAATCTGGGCACAATTGCCGTCCTTATGTGAAGGAATTATAGTTACACATCCTTTCTCTTCGTGACCCGTAGGTCTTATCTTTCACGTACTATACAACACCCTTTCTCTTCGTGGCCCGTAGGTCCTACATTTCACAAACTACATTCTGTCGCCCACAGGACTCTTTGGGAAGGCCCCGGATTTCAAAGTATCTCTATACCAAATTTCATCTTAATCGGTTCAGCGGTTTAAGCATGAAAAGGTAACAGACAGACAGAGTTACTTTCGCATTATATTAGTATGGATTGTATGAAGGAAAGGGTATCGATGCATGTAGGCTTTTTTCAGTATTATTTTGCATATTTTCATATCACACGGCCGTAAGGACCTTTTCTACTAAACCGTAGGATTAAATTAACTGACTTGTAATTTAGACATTTTATATGTTACATCTAATAGTTTTCAAAATAGCCATAATCAAACGTCTTTTTTACCCCGTTTTAGAAAACATCTTCAAAACTAAGGCTGCCATAAGGTACCTTTACCCTTGGAACGTCAATTTACTTATGTAATGTTAATGTTCCTATTCCCCAGGACTCCCAACTACCGCTATACCGTAAATGGGTTCCATCCAAATTTTCACCCCCAATTGACCCCCTTAGGGGATGATTTCTGGAATAGAAACTATTATATGTCCTTTTCCGGGACTCAAACTATCGTTCAACCAAATTTTATCAAAATGTGTCACAAACAAATTTCCACCTCCAATAACACCCCCTTAGGGGATGATTTTCGGGATAAAACTATCCTATGTCCTTCCTTATCTATCGCTATACCGTAAATGGGTTCAATCCAAATGTTCATCCACCATTTCTCACCCCTTAGGGGATGATTTCCTCCTTTTATGTGTTCCGGACATGGACACTTTAAGCCTACAAATAAAATACACTGCAATTTTAGTAAGGAAATAGAACAACAATTAGTCAAGTGCTGGGAACTAGAAGAGATTCCCAGTAGCAAATCTACTTTAAATAGCAAAGATTATAGCGAAACACTTTATCGAGAAACCACATATCGCGATGATGATGGTAGATACTGCGTTCAGATCCCACTTTGTGATTCACCGAATGTTCTAGGCGACTCGTATTATATAGCTGAAAAGCGGCTACTTCAAATGAAAAGAAAAATTAAACAGAAACCTAAGTTTAAACAAAAACATTCTAAATTTATGCAAAAATACGAGAGCCTAGGACATATGAGTGAAGTCCCTACTAAACCAGATGTTGGGTGCTTCTTGCCACATCACGCTGTAATAAAAAATAATAGTTCTCATCACAGACCCTTAATAAATTTGTGTGTAACCGAGTCACGCAATTCAAGAATTAACAACAAATGGATCCTGGAGGAATGCACCAGGTGTCTAAAACCCAGCGGATTTAGCGTCGCGAGGGTTAAATCCATCACAAGTGATCGATGCTAAGTTATGGTGGCATGGACCTTCCTTCTTACAAGAAGATCCATCGGCATAGCCAGATATTATTAAACCATAATCGATTTCCCTGAAATGAAAACTTATACGACTAATTTTAAAACTAAAAGTCACAATATTGCATCTACTTCTACAGCATGCACTATCATTGCAAAACCAACTTCTGATAACCTTGTGAATGTTGAGAATTTCTCAAAATTCACAATTTTACTACGAAGCATGGCCTATGCATTATGTTTTATCAATAACCTACGGCACTCAAATTCAAAAGTCACAGGCCATTTAACTACAGATGAACTTCAATCGTCTTTACATCACTCAATTAAACAACATCAGAAGGAATGTTTTAATGACGAGCTAGCCCTATTAAATAACAATAAAAACTTACCTTCAAAATCAAGGCTTCTTTCACTTAGACCATTTGTAGACGAGAAGGGTTGGCGGACGTTTTCAAAATTCACCTGAAATATTCAGCAAGAAACATCCCGTTATATTAGACTCAAAAAACCATTTTACCAAACTACTGTTCATTCACGAACATAAAAAATTGTGTCACGGGGGTGCTCAGCTTTTGCTGACTAACGTAAGACAGCCATTTTGGCCCATTATAGGAAGGAGATTAGCGAGTTCCACGGTTAATAATTGTCGGATATGAAGGATCTTAAGTACCAAATCAGTTATACCTATAATGGGAAACTTACCTTCAGCTCGTGTCAATTTTGCTGGCCCGTTCCCGACGCGTGACCGAAAGGGACGGGGGTGTAGGATTATTAAAAGCTATTTGTGTATCTTTGTTTGCTTTACAACCAAGGCACTTCATTTAGAGATTGCATCAGACTTGAGTGCAGAGGCATTTAAAATGTGTTTAAATCGTTTTATCTCTCGCAGAGAAAAGCCAAGCGTGATACGAGTACATTGCGAAAATGACCGAAACTTTGTGGGCGCGTGTAATGAATTTAAAAGATTTTTTGAATCCTGTAGTGAATCCATCTCGTCATATGCGGCCGGCGAATTCATAAATTTTAAAGTATCACCGGTTTTTTCACCTCATTTCAACGGATCGAAGCAGGCGTCAAAGCTGCTAAACATCATTTGACTCGGATGATAGGGAATACTAACCTCACTTTGTGAAATTAGCGACTTTATTCGCACAGGTTGAGGCAATATTAATCTCCCGACCATTAACTCCTATATCAGCCGATCCTAACTACTTTTATCCTTTGTGTCCTGGGCACTTTCTGATCGGCAGGCCGCTCACTTCAATACCATCTCCTTGCACTTACCGAAATAAACCCAAACCGTCTTAGCAGATATGAGCAGATTGAACGAATCCGTCAACAGTTTTGGGAGAGATGGCGCACCGAATATCTCAACGAGCTGCAACAGCGATCAAAGTGGAGAGTTAGTGAAGGACGACTATTTGAAGGTGATATGGTGGTAATCAAAGAGGCCAATTTACCACCGCTCAAATGGCGCATGGGGCGCATCCATCGGCTATATCCAGGACCCGATGGTATCGCACGCGTAGCAGATGTCAACACGTCAAGGGGCATCATCCGACGTGCAATCACAAACCTCTGCCCGTTACCAAACGAGCATGCAGACAACTCGAAATCCCACGGTCTTCGAGGGGGGGAAGATGTCTACGCCCACCCTAACTAGCTGGACGACAGAGGGGTGCGGAGCGCGGGAAGAGGACACTACTTAACACATCATTCTAGACACCAACACGGACGGCAACGATCAAGCACCGTCTTAATATTAAAACATTTAAATCAAATGTTGATACTATACATATATACCTTTGTGGAAGCTGATTAAACCTACTTATATTCAACTACGACGTCTACTTATTGAAGAGCACCAAATTACCGAACACCCCCCCATTTTACCCCCTAAAGGAAAGATTTTCGGGATGAAACCTATTCTTTAACCTTTTCCGGGACTCAAACTAATCATATACCAAATTTCATCTAAATCGGTGCAGCGGTTTAAGTAGCTCTATACAAATTTCCACCCCCCATTTCATCCCCTTAGGGGTTGATTTCCAGGATAAAAACTACCCTAAGTCCTTTCCCAGGATTCAAACTATCTCTATACCAAATTTCATCTTAATCGGTTCAGCCGTTTTCACGTGATGCGCGGTCACATAAACAGACAAACAGATAAACAGATAAACAGATAAACAGACAAACAGACAAAAATTCTAAAAACTGTTGGAACGTGTTCTGTTGTCGATTCTAAGTATCCCTAGCCAATTTTTTTTCGAATATCTTCCATGTACAGACTTTCGACCCTCTTCAGCTTTATTATATGTATAGATGGATATACTTACTTTTGGGACAGTAATATCATATTTGTATTGAGACCGTACGCTAGGTTTCCACGATCTCCACTGAAAGCATTCAGGGTAGTTTTTAACAAGTAGGCATAACATAAACAATTAAACTTTATTGATTTTAATTTTAAATACCAAAAACACCTTATGGCCACCCTATTCGACTACTATGGGTCTATGACAGTTTAACGTAGCAATTAGGATGACTATGTAACTCAGTCAATAAAAAAATAAAAATAATTAACAAACGACGTTTACATATTTTGCCTGTTGTCACGTCCACATGTTTAAACTAAAGTTAAACAGTAAGAAACACACATATTTCTGTTCACGATTTATGATTCAACCTGTATTTTCGGTTTAAGGTGACTGCGGCATTTCTCATAACGCTTAAAGTTAAAACAACACGTTGTCTTGGAACACGACATCTCCAGCTGGCGACGGTAATTATTTTCGTTTAGCACAAGTACGAGTATCATGGAGGAATTAATTTTACAAACATGCTTAGGTACGTATTCCGCGCTAATTGCGTGTCGTTGCCAGAATGAGGCTGTGGTCGGAGCCAGGCGGGGAAGTTAATATCAACTGCAATCGGTTTAAGTTCACAAAATAAAGAATTAACCGCACAAAAGCTTACATTAAATTACGCTGACGATGCGTATTGTACAGCAGAATGCCAACACCGCTTTACATGTGTACCGGGTGATTTACCGATTAAGATGTGTGTGACAATAGAATAGAATAATAATAGAATAATAATTTATTGAAAAACCTTACTGCTAATTTTAACAACGTGCTTGCGTATAATAATACATAGTACATACATTAGATATTACATGCGTCTGAACTAGGGTGATCCTGTGTCTCAGACAAAGATAATAAACACAAACTAATTAGTGCAATTTGTGCAAAAGAATGGTACATAATACTATCGTACATTTAGAAACAATTGGCATATAGAACATAGTAACTTAAATCTATTTAAATTAAACAAATTAAGTATATATATCAAAATCGTCTATTAAAATTACTTTAGGTATACATACTCGTAATTACAGTGTCAGCATCTGCAATTGCGTTAGATTAAGTAGGTCAAGCAGGTTTAAGTGATTGAGTGCAATACATATTTTTTTACGAATAATTGCTTGCGCTGCGGCCTATGTGTTTACTAGAACGACGTTAAAATATGACGAATTAGTGATTAAAATAGGTGAAATAAGTAAATTTATAAGTACATATAAAATGAGTCAAAACAAAAGTTCTTAAATTAGACCCCTTCGTAATCAATCGAGTTTATGTAACGTTGTGTAATGACAACAGTTAAATCCTGAAGAAGGACATAGGATAGTTTTCATCCCGAAAATCATTCCTAAAAGCTGTGAAATGGGGGGAGTTTCTTTGGAGGTACCAAACACCCTGTATACATCGTTTGCCAAATTAAAACGGCAGGTAGTTTGTGTCATTTTCTATAATTTTCGGCATCCACATTTTTTTTGTGACCACGGGTTTATTTTTAAATATTTTTATTTATACATTTTGTAAAATTCTAAGGGCCTACGCGTTTCAACTTGAATGTATAAGAAAACTAAGTGGTAGAGCCTATTTTTTTTTATTGTAAAGTTTAATGTTGTACGTTCAAAGTCATTATTATTTGCAAGTAACGTCTAATATTTTTTTATTGATCGGCAATAAAAGGAAACTAAAAGAGATTAAGTTCTTACCATTCTTTAAAAAATGTTCTCTAGTCTATCTTCTTTCTAACGATGTGAAATAATGTCAAAAAACCTTTAACCCAGCGACACGGTTGTCGGAAAAATGTTTGTCATGTTAATCAAATGCACAAAAAATAAGGGGGGGGGGGGGCAATTCTGTCCTGACGTTTAATAGTGGGAGGCCACATTAAACTTATTTTATTAGTTGATATCGATAAAAATGACGTACAACCTTTGTGTAATTTTAAGAATTTGAATTAAGAAGAAAACGATATACACAAAAATAAACTTTTTGCGGAATTAACCTTCTTTAATATTTTATATAATTTTCATAATATACGATCAATATTTTGTCCACATTTTCAGACTTTAGTCTTCGTCGCCTAGGCGACAATATCCATTTTAACCAACTAAATGACCTTTCTACGTTAACTGTAGTAATTGGAGCAAATTCAAACAATTTATAGTGTTATTAATTTCTTCTGTACGACTCAGTTATATTTCTTCTCCGGATACCTAAATAATTGTTTATAGTTTTTAGCCATTACTTATGATAATGATGGATAAAAATTGCTTTTTATCGATGTCGATAAAATCAGTCGATTTTTCATTAATCACTAGCACTGGTACATTTTTGCCCCCGTCAATCCGGTGTTTGCTTATGAAACGCTCTAATTGTGACCACATCTCTTCTGTCGCGAACACTTGCTGAAATTACAAATTATCTTGCACCGCCCCCGCACAAATTGTATCAAAGGCTACAACACAGTTCGGAGATAAACTACGGCCATATTTCAAAGAGATGTCGCGGTTCTTGGGTTAAGTTTCAACCCTTACCCTTGAATGGTTGGCGCAAGTTTAGTGATTTAAGCTAATTAGGGATGGACCTTGGCCGTATGGACAGCATCAGAAACTTGTGGATTTACCCCATTATTAAAAAAAAAACTTATCACTTTTACTGTCACGGGTGGCGTTCGTAGAGTTTTTGAACACCTTAAGAGGCAAGCTCGGTTCTCCATACAAACGTAGTTACGCTCTCATTTTAAAACGACTAGCTAGTTTGCTCTGAAACTTTGTACTTAGAATAAGTTAAGGTATATCCAGGTCTGTAATTAGTTTATGTAGCTTCAGATACCATATTAAAAAAATACAGCGAATTTAAGTTTTTCATACAAACTTGTTTTTGCTGCATTTCGTTTGTTTTATAAACTATGGCTCCAGCCGTATAAACTAATTACAGACCTAGATATACCCCATGTCATTGTATATGCAAAGTTTCGTTACAATCCAACACGTAGTTTTAAAATGAGAACGAAACTCCGTTTGTGTGGGAAGGTGAAATTCGACCGAGCTTGCCGGGGACCCTTAAATACTACGTGAATAGATGTGACATTGTGTAATAAGGTGAAAAATTAATTAATTATTTGTACAGTTAAGTGTAAAAATATGGGTACAACTTACTCATAAATATGTCCCATCGGTCTTATGTCAGCGGATTATGGTTTCCGTAGATAGATACATCGTTTATTTGCTTGAATCATGGTCATTATAAGTGTTACATTTCAATTTTATAGTCCAGCACAATAGGCTTGTTGCGTGGTGTTAAAATTGATAACGTCGTGTTGCTAAATGTATAGTAAACCATCAAATGATTGTAATAAAGTATTAATTACAAAATATAATTCAAATCATAAAAACATATGAACCTTGAAAGTCCAGAAAAAAAGTTTTTTTTTATTTATTGCCCAAGAATAAATTTAAAGGTACCAAAAGAATCTTCACGCGTTTATAGAAACAAAATTGTATGACAACTATGGACCTAAACGCAGTATTTCGCGAACAAAGCAGCAATTTACTTCATTTTCCGTGCAACGGTTAGTACAAATTGCAACGTGTGACGTCATACTTTAAAGCCAATAAGTATGAAGCGTTTCGGCTGCTGTTAGTGAGGTCCTTCTTCAACTCGATTTTTTGGGTATTTATGTACTTTAAATGTCGTTGCTTCCATACAAACATTTGTTCCTCTATAAAAACTGGTTCGAATGGCATCGTTAAAAACAAAATAAGGTCACAAGCCCATTCTGCCGGCTGATGGCGTGCAAATATTTTAAGCAAATCGTCACATACATTACAACATTTACAATTCAATAATATTCAACATAATAACAAAGTCCAGTATAATAATTAAAGCCTAGTTGGTAGTGACCCTGCCTACGAAGCAAGAGGTCCTGGGTTCGAATCCCGGTAAGGGCATTTATTTGTGTGATGTGATGAGCACGAATATTTGTTCCTGAGTCATGGATGTTTTCTATGTATTTAAGTATTTATTTATCTAAATAAGTATCTATATCGTCGTCTAGTACCCATAGTACAAGCTTTGCTTAGTTTGGGACTAGGTTGATTTGTGTAAGATTGTCCGCAAATATTTATTATTTATTTATTTATTTATAATAACTAAATACATTATCATAAAAATTACATTATTACTCAACAATTATAATTATAAAGTGTACAACAATTGTTTGAAGAATTTTACCAACAATATGTTGTTTTAAGGAAATCTTGGACCGAATAAAAGCCATTTTCAGTCAACCAGGCGCTCAATTTCCTACAGAAACTATTGTAAACCATGTCCGTAATTTATTTCGGTATGTAGTTATAAATTAAGCAAGCCATGTAGTAGCAGTTTTTGCGGTACATTTCTAGTACGTATTTAAGAGAGGATTAAGTCGATACATATTTTTGCCCTTGACTGCACTGTACCTACTATAATATTTTAAAATATTTATCATCTCATAACTTTATTTGGTGTCATTAATACCATTGACCCAACGGGGAATTTTCTGAAACCATCTCTGGTATGCAATTTATGAATACACTGGATTCATAGCTCTTGAGTCTAATAATATGAAACTAATAAAAAGAACACGCTTATTTCAAAACTAGCTGTTGCCCGCGACTTCGTCCGCGTAGAACTTTTTATCGTCTTAGAAAATGATTTCTCTCAATACAAAATTTGAACCCTCTTTTAGGGGATAATTAAAAAAAAAGTTGATGTTCATTTTCTAGTTTGTGAACAAACAGTCTAAAACCAAAGTTAAAAATCTCATACTTTAAAAATGCCTTGAAATACTCAAACTTTGAACCAATTTTAACACTCTTAGGGGATGAATTTGGAAAAACTCTGAAATCAGTTTTGTAGTCTTTTAACGTACAGAAAAAGACCGAAGTTAAAAATCTCTTACTCACACTTTAAAAATTTATTGCTCGCCATTTAAAATTTGAACCCCCTTTTAAACCCCCTTAGAGGTTGAATTTTTCTAATCGCTGAAAGAACTTTTTTCGTAAACTTTTAAGTCTCTAGCTCAAAAAAAGTGTTGCCCATACAAAGCTTTCTTAACCCCCTTAGGGGTGGAATTTTCTAAAACTCTGAAAGTACTTTATTATTAATTTTAATAAGTAACATTTTGAATAGTTTTAAGTCTAATAAAAAAAAAAGTTTTTCCCACACAACACTGGCTACCCTTCTTAAGGATCTTAAGGATCCCCTTAGGGATGGAGTTTTCTAAAACGCTGAAAGTTCTTTTTTAGTATTCTAATAAGTAATCTTTTTGCAAAGTTTTAAGTCTAACTCAAAAAAAAGTGTTGCCCATGCAAAGCTTGCTCTCCTTTTTAACCCTATTAGGGGTGGAATTTTCTAAAACGATTTGTGTTCTTTTTTTGTATTTTAATAAGTAATCTTTCTACAAAGTTTCAAGTCTCTAACTCAAAAACATAAACTTTCCCTGATAAAAACTTTGCACCCCTTTTTATCCCCCTTAGGGATAGTTTTTTCAAAACGCTGAAAGTCTTTTTTTTTGTATTTTTATAAGTAATCTTTCTACAAAGTTTTAAGTGTCTAGCTCAGAAAAAGTGTTCCCCATACAAACCTTGCACCCTTTTTTAACCCCCTTAGGGACGGATTTTTGTAAAACGCCGAATGTAGTATTTTTCATGTTCCAATAAGTAATTTTTCGTCAAAATTTTAAGTCTCTATTAAAAAAAATATGTTGTTCCCATACAAACTTTTCACCCTATTTTACTCCCTTAGGGGTGAAATTTTCCAAAACGCTGAAAGTACTTTCTTTGTATTTAAATAATCTTTCTACAAAGTTTTAGGACTCTAGCTAAAAAAAATTGTTTCCCACATACAAACTTTGCACCCCTATTTTAGCCCCCTATTTTTAGGGGTAGAATTTTCTAAAACGCTGAAAGTACTTAATTTGTATTCTGATGACTAATCTTTCTACAAAGTTTTAAGTCTCTATTTAAAAAAAAATATTGTTTCCCCCATAGATAGATAGATAGATAGATAGATAATATTTTATTCATCACTCAAGGTATACATTGTTATGCAAGTTATACAACAACAATTATATTACAGCAAGTGTGACTAGTCAAAACAAAAATGTATACTATAACAGTATCAAATTTAAATCAAGAAATACAATTGTAAAATTTGTCATATTTTTTAAATATTTAAATATTGTTTACAATTTCATATTAAAAAATTCGTTTAAACTATATAAAGTCTTGTTTATTAGTAAGTCTTTCACTCGAGCACTGAACACTGTGAGTCTTTGTTCTAGTTTGATGCAGTTCGGTAGATGATTATATAATTTTCTGCCAATGACTCCCGGCCTTTTATTCGACATAGAAAGTTTGTGGGGACTTAAACAAAGGTCGTTTGGACAACGACTTGGATACTTCAAGGGTCCTTTCTTGCGGAAATCATGGATATTTCTACGAACATACAAGATAGTTTCGAATATATATAATGCTACTGAAGTCATTATTTTAAGTGACTTAAAGAATCCTCGGCATGTATCTTTATATCCGGCTTTCATTATGACTCTTATAGCCCGTTTCTGCATTTTCAGTACTCTCTCATGGTCTGACGAGATACAAAATTTGCACCCCTATTTTACCCCCTTAGGGGTAGATTTTTTTAAAGCACTGAATCTAGGTACTTTATTTGTATTCTAATGAATAATTTCGCTACAAAGTTTTAAGTCTCTATTTAAAAAAAAGTAGTTTTTCCCATACAAACTTTGCACTCTATTTTACCCCTTTAGGGGTAGAATTTTCTAAAACCCTGAAAGTTCTTTATTTGTATTCTAATGACTGATCTTTCTACAAAGTTTTAAGTCTCTATTTAAAAAAAAAATGTTTCCCCCATACAAACCTTGCACCCCTATTTTACCCCCGTAGGGGTGGAATTTTCCAAAACGCTGAAAGTGTTTCATTTGTATTCTAATAACTAATTTTTCTACAAAGTTTAAGTCTATAGCTCAAAAAAAAAAGGTTCTCCCATACAAACTTTGCACCCCCATTTTACCCCCTTAGGGGTAGAATTTTCAAAAATACCTTTTTATCCCTAGCCCACGTTATAAAAGCAACATACTGTGCAAAAATCAACTCTCTAAGATTAGTAGTTTCGGCTGTGCGTTGATGAGTGAGTGAGTGAGTGAGTGAGTGAATAAGTCAGTCAGGACATAGGCATTTATTATGTATAAATAGATAGAAGATAATGAAACTCCCATTCAAATATCTCAAAAAATTATGAAGCTACATCCGTTTTAATGTCGCTTGTTAGAGTGAGAAAACGATGAGGGACTGTGACGTCAATATACTCGAGCGTCATAGTAAAAAACAATCGTTTCATATGAAGGTGCGTTTTGCGGAAAAGGGACAGAACATACCCCCTCTTAAAACTTTGGACTCTTATAACTTAATCATTACCTATATAACATCTTGCTTTGTTTTTTTCTCCATTTGACTATATTTATTTTAAATTCTTTTTCGAGAAAATACATTATGATTATTTACCATATTTTCGATTCCTGAGCTATAACCACGAACTTCGGAATTCGAAAATATTCGGGTATCTCTATCTCTATCGCACTAACCATACTCGAGTGACAGGGATGCAAATATATGAACTTTGGCTGAATGCGCCGAGCGCGTGCCATTGTCATTCAAAAAAAAAACAAATTCGTGTTAATTATATTGTTCAAATTTGTTGATTTCATTTATTGAAATTACGACATAAAACGACATTTGCGCATATAAGTTCTCATATCAGAATCGAATATTTTTTTATGGTTTATATTTTAGCATTTGTCTCGTAAAGGTCTATCGTAGACGGGATTTAAATTATTAATAAGTGAAAGGCAAAGCAATTCCGCCATTTTGACGAAAATTTGACGGTTCTTATAGCTGACAGTTGGAGCAGCGTTTGATTTCAATAAAAATAAATGAAAAATTAAATGAAGTCGTATATTTCGGAAAATTAATTAACTGTCGCAGTCGGATAAAAACTATCCTAAGTTGCAGCTAGAATAATAATGTACCTATATAAAATGTTTCATATTTTTCCGTTCATGGGATGCTGAGAACATTCGAACCGCGCAAAGCTTAGTTTCAAACTGGCTGATTCTTTTTTTAATTTAGAGATTTATTATAAGTGGAGATAAAATAAAAAGTAGGGTCGATAGGTAACAAAAACACAAACATTTACAACAAACATTACACACACACATTACTAGCACACAACTGGGTTACAAACATTTTTAGTGTGAGTCTAGTGTTCAGTCTTGCTTGTGGACACACCCCACCCGCACCAAATTTTGTCTCTGAATGGTTTCAGGTAGTAAAGTGCCTGTGCGGATTCTTTGTGTTTGAATTGTGAGACCGGAATATAATTTATATATAGATACCTAAACCGTTAATGTATAAATAATAAATGTAAAAAAGGAGAGCCAAGTACAATACAAAAATTATGCTTGGCTGTGGGCTTCGCCGCAAAAAGAATGGAGATCTAAATGCCAAGTAAGTGCCAAGTTCTATGCAAAATTCCAAATATGTATTTATAGGAACAAAATAACATTATGAACAAGTATTAAACTGTATTTTGTCTTTGCTTTATTGGATACCTATAACAATTGCTGTTATTTAAAAATGTGAGATCTTAAAGTAGGTTAGATTTGACTTGGCCAGTTTTCATTACAGCAGTCATTTTATAAAGTTATTCAACATATATATATATATATATAAATATATATTTTTTAATTCTGATAAAAACTGGCCAAGTCAAATCTTACTTGCGTAAGATGCGTTCCCGTGTTAAAGGTTCTTGACAGACAGACAGACGGACAACAGAGTGATGCTATAACGGGTTCCGTTTTTTTATCTTTTGAGGTACGGAACCCTAAAAATCGAACAAGACTTGCATATTTGACCCGCACATACTAACGAACGAACGAACCAACAAGGCAAGTTAATATAAAGCTTGTACAAATTAAACGCGCACACTAACGGGAATCAAACCCGGTGTCTAGAATACCGGCCCATAGAGTATACCTACCCCTCCACCACCGCTGCGCTAAGCAATCTAGGCATACTTCCAAATATCTTTGTACTTTCATGTGACAATCCTTGTACCCGTCTATTTTTAAACGCTTTTTGCTTTTAGCGCCATCTTGCAACGATGCTATGAGTCTTACGTTTGCCATTTTCTAGATTTACTTACGAGGTAGGTAATATATATTCATCCTCCTAGCAGACCCCGGGCTCCTTTAGAGGCCCCAAAAGGAGCCCGGGGTCCGCTTTGACACCTAATCCCAAGATTTGGCATATGCACTAGTTTTACGAAAGCGACTGCCATCTGACCTTCCAACCCAGAGGGAAAACTATACCTTATTGGGATTAGACCGGTTTCCTCACGATGTTTTCCTTCACCGAAAAGCTAACGGTAAATATTCCGTACATAAGTTCCGCAAAACTAATTGGTACGAGCCGGGATTCGAACCCACAACTGCCGCTTGACAGCCGCATGCCTGAACCACTAGGCTACCGTAGCTGAATATATATAATGTTCAAAAATTCGTTAACAGGATTTTAATTATTTACCCTTGTCAAATACACCGAAGCATATTATGTGAGCTGCAAAGCTAGCATAATCCTTTACAATAATATTGCACAAGCGACTCAAAGCTTGTCTTTGCCGCCAACCGGTGCGGCAATGGATCGCTAAAATTTGCCTACATGTGCCTTTGATGCCAGTTCCAGGAATTTATAAGTGCTATATATATACAGTATTTAAAACGAAAGGCAGCACCCGGTTTACCTGTAAAAATGTGAGTGAGCCAGATAATGCCACGGTATCTTGTAATACCGCTATCCGCAGCAGAACCAAGGAAACCGATATAGCCCTCTGAATCGCTAAACTTAAGTGGCAGTGGGGCGGGGCACATTGCACGTAGAACCGATGGCCGTTGGGGCGGTAAGGTTCTCGAGTGTCGACTACGTACCGGCAGCGTGGGTAGACCAAGGTGGACTGATGACCTGTTAAAGGTCGCGGGCATCCGCTGGATGCGAGTGGGGCAGGACTGGGCATTGTGGCACTCTTTGGGGGAGACCTATGTCCAGCAGTATTACGAATATGATGATGATCTGGTAATACACCAGTTGGTCGGTTGCGTAACGTTTCGCAGTTACCAGCATTAATATCTGCCATAACAAAGCGGACAAAAATGTCTACCTACATCCTAACGGTCCTAGAAATCTTAGTCATTTTTGTATGGAAAAATGGCAGTAAAATTGTCCTATCACTCCTTTGAAAAATTACGTAATCACCCCTCAGATTTTACACACCTATTTTACTTTGTAAAGATGCACCCTGGTAATGCTTCTGTTTTATTAGCAAGATGGCCTTGAAAGCCACTTCCACTTCTAGTTTAGGGGGGTAATGGGGATGCCTCGACTATTGCGAACCTTGAACCCGTGTAAGACACGGGTTAATAATAAAATCCATAATTTCATTTTCCATGAATGTAAAGTTTACAACACAAACCTAAACCTAACGTTTTTATAATTTTCCTGAAAAAGTTATCGTTTCAGATAAAATTACTCTTAGGACAGATGATGATTAGGCATATACTAGCGTTATGGAAAAAGTAAGGAACACGTTTATGTCATCCACGAAAGAAACAACTACAACTAAGAAAAGTTGAAAAAACCCCCGACATTTTCATTTCAAAGTTCAATATCTCAAAAACGGCTGAACCGATTTTGATGAAACGTAGCTAAGCGCCATCTCGATCACATCAGCTTACCGATAAAAAGAAGCGTTCATAGCCCGGCGGCGCCTGCGAATCGGAAACGATAACGCAGGTAAAGCAAAGATGGCAGCGGTCAGTCATTGGATGGGTGACCGCCTGTTTGAGTGGTTCCTATAAATGAGCGCTTCCGTGCTTTGGAAGGCACGCTAAGCAGTTGATCCCGGATGCTGCCTATGACAGTAGTCGTTAAGCCGAGTTAGAGGCCTTCGGGCGGCGTAAGAACCTCTAACAGTCGAGTTGCCCACTCACTTGACAAAGGGGGGACAACTGTCACTTGCGTCCGCAGGAGCTACCTACCACAACCCTGCACGTGTCCCCTGGGTGGTACTAAAAAGTGACAAACTCAAAGGCCAAATAATATATAAAAAAACCGCATCCAAATCCGTCCATTCGTTTAGGAGCTACGATGCCACAGACAGACACACACACACAGAGACACGCAGACACGTCAAACTTATAACACCCCTCTTTTTCCGTCGGGGGTTAAAAATGAGATGCAACACAGTTCGGGAGTCACTTTCTTGGAGAAAACATTTCGTCTGTATTAAGTTAGGTAAGAGAAGGGTAAAAGAGAAGAGAGCGTTCCTGAACACCATCAGCGCTAGAAGGGGGAAAATGATTGGACATTTGATACGGCACGACAACTTCTTTAAAACCATAATGGAAGGAAAGATAGAAGGAAGGAGAGGCAGGGGAAGACCACGGCGCAGTTATATGGACCAAATAAAGGAAAAAGCTGGTGTCGTGTCGTATCAGCGAGTCAAGGGGCTGGCGTACGACAGAGATAAGTGGAAAATACTCCACCGACAAGATGATAACTCTTAAATTTAAAGAAGAAGAAGAAGTTAGATAAAAATAAAACATATCTGGTTCTGTTTTTGGACAAATCATCATCATCTATATTCTATCACCGAAAGACGTCCACTGCTGGACATAGGCCTCCCCCAAAGATTGCCACAATGGCCGGTCCTGCGCCACCCGCATCCAGCATTTGGACAAATAGATCTACAGAACTCTAATGCTTTCTTTCTACGAACCGAGTTTTAGTAGCATCAAAATTATCGCACTGGAAAATTGTTTCTGACGTGGATAATCACGATAAACACGCCATATAGCCAAAGGAAGCACTCTGGATCCCAACAACTCACAGATCCGCCTCCAAACTTCGCAGATAACTCTTATCACTTGGCCCGTATTTCGCCGAGCCTCCGAAAAGTGTATAGTTCGTCAGGAGAAATGCTGACATTCGTTTCGAGGGCTTTCCTTGAAGCTTTGAAATGTTAAATAATGCTCGAGGTGCTGTTTCAATTACTGCATAATGCCTTTGTTCGGGTGATATATTTATTCATGTGACTGTTTAATTTTCATGCGAGATGCGAGAGTCATTTGTTTTATTGTTTTAGTCGATTCATTTGTTTTATTTGTTGAATAGAATTCGGATGAAAACTCCAGCCCAAGGAATAATAGGACGCTTTTGTTATTTTAATGCGTTTGCAGTTTAAATTATTTGTGCTGCAAATGAAAACATTATATATATATATATATATATGCAAAGTTAATTTTCATTGAATAAGTATATTTATTTAATGTTACTCAGTATTCGAAATGAGTAATTAGAATTAAGTATTTAGTTTTTAAGTTATGTTGTGTGTCCTTTCAAGGCTGTCTGACTTATGCATACAAAAATGTAAAATACCTAAATTGCTATCTATGGACATGACTATGCAATTAAATAAATAAGATTACGTACATTTATTTTTAAAGGTTTATAATATAGACTTATGTTATTTTATGAAAACGTTACGAATGGCTAAATATTATAATAGAATCATGTGAAAAAAGGGTTTTCAAACGAATATGCCTGCTATTACAATTCTAAAAGCACACCAATTAAAATAAGCAAAGTAAAAAAAAGTTAATTCAAAATTTTGGATACGACAACTTTTTACTTAAGAATGAAAAAAAAAACGGGCCAAGTGCGAGTTGGACTCGCGCACGGAGGGTTCCGTACCATTATCTATAAAAACGGCAAAAAAATCACGTTTGTTGTATGGGACCCCCCTTAAAAAAATATTTTATTTGGTTTTTAGTATATGTTGTTATAGCGGCAACAGAAATACATAATCTGTGAAAATTTCAACTCTCTAGCTATCACGGTTCTTGAGATACAGCCTGGTGACAGATTATCTATAAAAACGGCAAAAAAATCACGTTTTTTGTATGGGAGCCCCCCTTAAAAAAATATTTTATTTTGTTTTTAGTATTTTTTGTTATAGCGGCAGCAGAAATACATAATCTGTGAAAATTTCAACTCTCTAGCTATCACGGTTCTTGAGATACAGCCTGGTGACAGACGGATGGACGGACGGACGGACGGACAGCGAAGTTTTAGTAATAGGGTCCCGTTTTACTCTTTGAGTACGGAACCCTAAAAAACGATAGGAAATATAGGGTACTAATTTACTGTAGAGATAGTACAGAGGGGTTATGCAAGAGGTTATTCAAGTGCTAGATTAACGTTTTTTTGGAGCGGTTGTTCGTTTGGAACAAACATCTTTCCGTCTAAAAGGCGTTTACAACAAAAAGATAAGTAAATACTTAGTAACAAAACAAAAAATACTCGCCCAACCTCGGTTGATAGATCTAGTTCGTGAAACTCTGCGACCGCCAAAGTTGTAAATATCTTTCAAGGTCTATATATTTCCTCCAACTAATTACCTAAGTATGTTCGAAAGAGATAGCGAGAGCGAGTACTCCACGACAATCAATTAGGCTCAGTTGTTCTTAAGTTTGAGGAAATGAGTTATAAATCATAACAGTCCAAGTAGCGTGGGACGGTGCTATGCAACAACTAACCAGTTGTTAAGGTAAATAATATTTAAAATACAAAACGATACAGTACCTGTCAGCGTACACATTATACCTATCTATTTTGCCTACTTACACTTAGCTTTTAAATTATTTTACGTACTAACACATATGGATTCTTGAGTCTGAAATAAATGATTTTTATTAAATTTATTTAAAGCGACTTTGTTGTAAAAACTATTTAACCTATTTACTATTATTTTTGGCATAAAATTATGAAGAATAGTGTGCTGAACTATTTTCTACTTCTTTTTATGTTGAATTTTTGGCATGTTAGTGCCACCGCCAAGTCGAGTTAAACAAAGAGGCACGGCCGTACCATACTTTTCTCGAAGCCATTCAGGCCATTTTCAACATCCTGTAATTTCGTGCTGGCTAAAGCCAGAACCCTGGATTTTAAGTTACATACAGGGCATAATATAGCTTACATATATTCTCAATAACATTAAATGTTGAACTTTTAGTTTAAGAACTAAGCCCCGTCAAAGTTTCTTAGTTTTGTCACTGACATACTCACTGACTCACTTATTCACTTTGATCATCGTAATTTCAAGGTACTTCTAGCAAACCCACAAGCTCCAAGTTTTGAACATAAGTAGATTTTAGCCTATCCATTCATAAAAACCTAAAAATATTGCAGTTTCCGTCACGATTCAGAGATATATAAACGGCATAAATAAGTTTGGAATCCTATACAAATACATGCGATTACAATGTTACTTTTGCAGTTGCTTCCCGCAAATTAACTATACAAACGTTATTTGCGGTTGGTAAAATAACATTTCCATACAAAGTTGATGACACAATAACCTACAAAAAGAAATGAGATAAAAAACATTCCATGTAAAAAATAGGCCAAGTCTCGGAACTCTTCCACAGTAAAAAGTGGTGAGATATTTCGTAGAGCCAAGTCAGGCATTCTTATTTTTTTATTTTATATTTCATTTATTTCAGGATAAAAATTAATCTTTATTTGCTTGCTATATAAAAAAATGTGACTTGGCAATCACACTTACATAGTTTAAGGTATGCACAAATTAGTAAATGCAGTAAAGTTGTGTGATTCCCAAGTTGCAGAATTTTATTTAGCAAACGGGGCATCTTTCTTCTTTATTTGTGTTTATCTTCATATTGGACGAGGGATTTACTATGACTCATTTAATTTAAAATAATCATGAGTAATCAGGGTTTATTCTTCTTTTTTTATTAATGGGAACAGCTTTCATAGGGTGTGTACCCATTTAAACGCTAGAAGCATTTTAAAACAATGTTGACACATTCAATTCGTTTGTTCGAAAACACGGTACGAGTTTTAAGAAACATGAGCTTGCATCGAAAAACTCGTAAACCAATTATAACTTTGCCTTCAGGTAAGCGGAATTGGGAACTTTTATTGATGAATAGGGCCGCTGTTTTGCAAATAACAATTTCATTCAATCAATATTCAAAATGCATTCAAGGCCGAAACGCTTGAAAGCCACTATTTCAATCACGAGAGAACCTCAATTCTCTTGTAATTTCAGCCTACAGGCCAATAAAGATTTGAACATAAATTGTCAAAAAACTTAATGCAGGAAATTATAGTGACTCAGTTCAGTTCATCAGTTCTATTGTATTGTAGGTATTTTTGTATGATTTAATAGTATGATGTATAAATCCTTTTTTTTTATTCACAACCTGCCTTATTAAGTCGATAAAGAGCGTACAACCGACTTTTAGGCTTTAGCCTCGTGTGTAGTGATTAGTGATCTGCTTATCTTATCTTATCTAAGTGAGGGCGCTTTTGGATATACTTCGACCCAGTAGGATCTGTTGTGCAATTGCCCCCTCCTTACCAGAAATCGAACCCAGTACCGTCAATTCATCACCTTCGCAAGCAGCTTTAGTGGGATCTGTGGTGGGCAACGGTACTGGGTTCGATTTCCGGTAAGCGCAAATAATTGTGTGATGAACGTGAATATTTTGTTTCTGCGTCTTAGCCTCCTATTTAAGGCCCCGCGTACAAAATTTTGTACAAATTTCAAAATCAAGTTTGAACTTTCACTAAATGTCAAAAAAATCTTAATTCAATGACACAAAATCGTAGTCTGTTTCCCAGGAGGTTAGATGATTTCTATGTATTGAAGTACCTCTTATATCTATTAAATATATCGTCGTCTAGTAAGTCCCCATAACATAAGCCTAATTGAGCTAACTTTTGTTTCGATTTGTGTAGGAATGTCTCCTAATATTACCCACAGTTTATCTGTTTTGTCTTATGGTTGACTGATAGGGAATGCGTTACCTATGACATAAGTTCTTCATTTGTGCAATAAAAATTACATTCATAAATATGTATAATTATTAAAAAAGGATAAAAATATTGGTTATTTACCGCATTCAACTATCCCAAGATATTCGGTGGGCTCATTTCAGCTCATCACAAATGCAGCCGCGCTTATCTTTCCTTCCAACTTATAAATTTAATGTCTTCGGGATTTACGGCTGGATTATAACTTTACAACTCACAACTTAGGGCCCTACCATGAGGACAAGGATTAATGGGTTTTGGTGATTACTGTAATGTGAACAATCTATGAGTACAGTTAGAGCGTTCCATAATCCAAATATATCTATATATTAATAAAAGAAAGTTGTGTTAGTTCCTTTGCTTATAACTCGAGAACGGCTGAACGGATTTTCATGATTTTTGATTTGTTGGATTTGTATTTGCCCCGAATAGCAGAATAACTATTAAAAAATCGAAAAAAATATGTTTTTTTTTTGCATTTTGTACGGCGGAACGAAGTTCGCGGGGTCAGCTAGTTATCAATACTCGTAATTGACGGAGTCACTTTCGCCGGACACGGCGAGGACTATATACTTATACTGTTATTTAGAGTGATCGCAACATTATACTTTTATTATTCAGCATCCTGTCTGCCTGATACGAAGAAGAAACCTATGGACGCTTGCGATTCCAGAAGAATTTATAATAAGTATAATAACTAGTGCTTTGTCGGCTCTTTATTGATTAGATAATGATTCGTAAGCCGTACGCTGCGTATAGACAGCTCAGCGTCAAGTTGGATAGAAGTAGACATTTCTATAAAAGGCGATGTATAGCTTCACCCCACCGGACCAGCGCAGCGGACGGCATGAGCGGTACGAAATATTTTTTCTCAAACATGCAATGAAATGTCGTCATTACGTGGGTTATATCAGGCTTCAAAGTATCACGTTTCGGGCGGATCAACTCGAGAGAACTGTAAAGGAATTTCATACGAAATTGAAGGCCTAGGCCGGGAAGTAATTTTATTTTTATTTTTATTCCACTATTTGTCGCACAGCATCACGGCATTCAGCCATGAAAATTAGTTTGATTTGAGGAGTTTTTATTTATTTATTTCATAGCATGTTTGAGAAAATCACTACTTATACTGCCTGGCCGTGAAAAGGGCTTGCCGGTTTCGTATCACTATCCGGCCTCCTTACGGTCCGCCGTCTATACCTACTCACCCGGCAAGCGCTTCTTTCCCGGCGTCTGCAGTTATGTACTATAATACTATGACAGTGGCAAGCATGCATACGATCTACGATGGTAAGCATTTGTCGACCCTGGGTAATAGCACAGTATAAAGAACTACAACCAGTAGGCAAGCTTCATTCATCTACGAATTTACGCACGCGCTTAGTGTAACCGCTCAAGAGTCAGGGTTGTCAAAAATATGTTTGGAGAGATATTCATTTATTTATAATTACATGATTCATGTTCAATCATTTCAAAAGTAGGTACTCAGATCTTTAAATAGAAATATATAAGTTTAGAAAATGCGGCCATTTTTTTTCCTTTTCAAAATCGTTATTGGTTCCGAGGGGCTTTTTAATAAGAATCCAATATTGGATTTTCAAAAAGTGGCCGCCATCTTGAAATACTTGAAAAACAGTCCGATTTAGTTCAAAATCGATATCTGAGGGTCCGCGGGGCCTCTTAATATGAATCCGAGCTTGGATTGTAAAAAAGTTGCCGCCATCTTGAAATTCTTGAAAAACAGTCCGATTTTTAGTTTTTAGTTTTCATTTAGTGACAATTAGTTTGTTAACCATTTAGGTACTAATTGGTTAAAATCTGCAATTTGAAAATGATTATTGTGTAAGATTATTAATATTATATTGTAACCATTTGACATGTAAAAGTGCCCTTGTGGCCTATTTGCAGAATAAATTCGATATCTGGGGGTCCGCGGGGCCTCGTAATATGAATCCGAGCTTGGATTGTAAAAAAGTTGCCGCCATCTTGAAATTCTTGAAAAACAATCCGACTTGGTTCAAAATCGATATCTGAGAGTCCGTGGGGCCTCTTAATATGAATCCGAGCTTGGATTGTAAAAGAGTAGCCGCCATCTTGAAATTCTTGAAAAACAGTCCGATTTGGTTCAAAATCGACATCTGAGGGTCCGCGGGGCCTCTTAATATGAATCCGAGCTTGGATTGTAAAAGAGTAGCCGCCATCTTGAAATTCTTGAAAAACAGTCCGATTTGGTTCAAAATCGATATCTGAGGGTCCGCGGGGCTTCTTAATATGAATCCGAGCTTGGATTGTAAAAAAGTGGCCGCCATCTTGAAATTCTTGAAAAACAGTCCGATTTGGTTCAAAATCGATATCTGAGGGTCCGCGGGGCCTCCTAATATGAATCCGAGCTTGGATTGTAAAAAAGTAGCCGCTATCTTGAAATTCTTGAAAAACAGTCCGATTTGGTTCAAAATCGACATCTCTTAATATGAATCTGAGCTTGGATTGTAAAAAAGTTGCCGCCAACTTGAAATTCTTGAAAAACAGTCCGATTTGGTTCAAAATCGATATCTGAGGGTCCGCGGGGCCTATATTAATATGAATCCGAGCTTGGATTGTAAAAAAATGTAAACTTCCTCGTCTCCCGCTTCCCCGCGTTCCTCCCCTCTCGTAAACCTGTGTGGCCCTAAGCTTGCAGACTGTATGTAGTTAGACTGTGGTAATAGTGACATACGCGGCGCGCGGGTCCGTCACTCATAAGTCTCATAACTCAAATTATCGGCTTCTCTGGCGACCTAACTCACCAGCAGGAACACAACACCACATACCTTTAGAGCTAGCAAGTAATAGCGTTGCACGTTGTATGGATGCGGTCTTCTATAAGAAGGAGGAAGGTGGAGAAAGTACCTAGTCGGTCGTTAAGTCTGTCACAAATGTTTTGCCGCATAAATAGTAAATGATACCAAGAATGTTTTTATTTAATGCTATATATGGTTTGATACCTCATTAAATACTGATAAATTAAAACGATTATTGGATTTAAATGCTTAACGCCATATTACATAAATGCTAGTTTCTTCAGAGATTTTGCATTTTTTTAGCTAATCAAAAACACGGACGTGTTTCACTGTATTTTTTCCCATGATTCTTAAAACCTTACAAACTTACGTGAGATTTCAGTCAGAACCCCTCTTTCAACTCTCGCTCCTCCATTTGGAAGCATAAGATAAGTAAGTCTGGGTAAAACTAATTTTCATATTCACATTTTACGTAATGTACTTGTTGCTGCCCACAAGATCAAATTTACGAGTTTTCTTGAAAACGTAAAAAGTACGTAAAATTCTCGATGGGAGCAGTTGGAATTGAAAGCTAACAGAAAATCAAATGCTAGTTGCTAAGCATGGTCTAAACTCGAGGTTTCAGAATAAAGAAAAAAAACCTTGTCGGTTATCTGGAGACTGTTTTTTTTTTAATTTGTTGTCAGTGGTATTTCTGTCAGATGCGGCGTGTTTTGGGTTCACGATTAACTCAAGTTACAAGGTTGTTTTGTCATATTGCGAAAACTGTTAAAAATGTATTGTATTGCAATTTGATTCGTATAAAATAAGCTTTTTAATCATGTATAATACGGATATGAAAAAGTTTATTGCTGAGTTTTATCTATCAAAAACTTGGTGACAGAACTTAAGGACCGACTAGGTAGGTACTTTCCGAGTTGGGCTGCTCCAAATATGGCGAGATGGCATTCCGCTGTGCCCTAGCTGTCCTAATATATACTTGGTTAGATAACACACTATGAACGAGTGGCTCTGTGAGGAGTGGAGCTCGCGTAGTTTGCTCCTTAATTTTTTTTTAATTCCGAAAACGTGGCTCGACAAAAAAAACTGTATAGGTAATTTACAAACGTGCTTAGCAAATTTTTTACAAGATTCTTTTGAGAAACTTGCGACTTGTACAGAGAGGAGACCAGCCAGATAGCGTAATGACAGCGTGACAGCCTGACAGCGTGACAACGTGTCAGCGTGACAGACACCACCACAGATGTATGTATATAAGGAGATCGGACATGCCGGCCGATTTGTATAGAGTGAGCCTGTCGCAAGTACATTAACCCACACAACGCCCAAGTAATTGACAAGACAAAGCACGCACACATCTAAAACACACACACTTGTATACCTACACGCTTATTTGACAATAAACGCGCATCATATCAGGCATTTTGGGAAAAAACGTAATATTCTCTGCGATCAGCACGCGTGCACAGTATGGCAAAGTATGCCCATAGAGCTAACAGCTGCGACACGGCAGCCGGCAGCTTGTCCTCTCTCTAGTATTCTATGCTCTGAGGACACCACATACGAACGATTTTCGGCCCTTCGTAAGTGTTTTGTTATTAACTATTATGTTTGACTGATCTTGCAGATATATTTCCGTAGTCTTCTCGATAGCGCGATTTTTTATGACTCCATTTTCTGATATCCTTGCTGGGCAAAGACAGAACATCTATCTGAATTCCGCCATAATTTTTCCAGATATGTCTATGTTTACTCACTACGTCACTGCACTTATTACCTTATTGAATGAAACACTTTCTTGACAACTTAATACTAATATAATTCGGATTTTGAAGGGAGCCTTATACAATCTACGAGAGAACAACGATAGCGTGTTTCACGGGTGTAAGCGCCATCTACCATGCAATTGGTGCACTATAAAATGTAAACAACTACTCGTAAAACATTGTACTTTAAACATTATCGGCGCCCAAGGACGAATTGTCCTTACAAAGGTCCGAGTAAGTAGAGAAAAACAGACTTAGTTTTACTCGTACTAGTGAAACTCTACATGAATCTGTAAACTCAAAGTTTAAATACACAGTAAACTCAATAAACTGACTTCTTCAGAAGACAAAACCAACAAAAACAAAACTTTCATATCAGATCATAGCTAAGAATCTAAAGGCAGAGGGCAAATTTTGGCAATAGGTCTTCGAAAAGTACCATTTTTATATTTTAAAGTAACAACTCTTGTCAAACCATCTCTACCAGGATGCTTATCTATTATTCGACCTAACAACAACTTTCCGGGAGGGAGTCTTTCATCCTTGACTAGAACTACCGTTCCGATATCAGGATCTGCATTTTTTACATTCCATTTGTATCTATTCTGGAGAGTAGTTCAATACTCTGAGCTCCAACGCACCCAAAGCGATTGCAACATCTTTTGGAGTAATTGCCAGCGATCTAAACGAGATACTGGTACGGTTGCGAGACTTTCTTCCGGAATAGTGATAGGAGCTTCACCTATAAGAAAATGTCCGGGCGTAATTGGAGAAGCATCATCAATCGTACTACTGATTGGAGTTAACGGCCGCGAATTTACACAAGACTCGACTTGAGTTAACAGAGTAGTATACTCTTCAAATGTGAGTAAAGTCTGCCCTATGACACGCTTTAAATGGGCTTTAATCGACTTCACGCCGGCTTCCCAGAGTCCACCAAAGTGTGGAGAGCCAGGAGGAATAAAATGCCATATAGTTTGGTCATTTGCAAGAACCTCAGATATTTCTCCTACTACTTCTGAGTTTCTATTTTTAAACATAGTGTCAAGCTCCTTTGAGGCTCCTATAAAGTTAGTACCACAGTCACTCCACAGATCACTACAATGACCGCGTCTGGAAGTAAATCGACGAAATGCGGCAATAAAAGCAGCCGTGGACAAGTCACTCACAAGCTCCAAGTGAATGGCCTTGGTTACGGTGCAAACAAATAAAGCAATATAGGCTTTGCATATACGTTTACATCTGCCTGGGTACATTTTTAACTGAATAGGACCCGCAAAATCAACTCCACTTTTACGAAATGGCTTATCGGGTGTGACTCTACACGTAGGCAACTGACCCATCAATTGATTAATCGGTGCTGCAGATTGCTTGAAGCAAGGAATGTATTTGTGAATAACCTTTTTAACCAAATTCCTGGCACCGATTATCCAATATTTACAGCGGATACCATTTAAAGTCAGTTGAGGACCTCCGTGCAAACAATTTTTATTTATTTAATTATTAATTACAAGACAACTATGAGGTCCACTGGTGTTATTTAAACAATGAACATGAGCATTATTTACAATTAGGACTGCTAAGTGGCATTTCGAGACCAATACGACAGGTGACTTAGTGTCGAAGTGCACTTTAGCATTGCGTATACGTCCTGTAACTCGTAAGATACCATTTTCATCAATGTAGGGGGTAAGAGGAGTTAATTCACTCGATTTTGGAAACCTTTGGCCTTTTCTCAGCATTTGTAATTCTTCCTGAAACCAAAATCCTTGAGAGAGTCGAATACAAATGTTTGTTGCATATCTCAGTTCACTAACTGTCAGATGCTGAGGAAAAGTCTCAGGTGGTGTCTGATTACGCTTAGTCTCAATACGTGCCTTACTCAATTTCACAAATCGCATGAGATAAGCTGTAACACGAATCAATTTAGTCAGAGTAGAATATCTAGATAAATATGTGAGTCGATCGTCAATCTTATTCGATACACCACTTTGCAATGCAATAAATTCACTATCATTTCCTTTCGACTTTTCTTTGACTTCTAATTGTGTTGTTGGTATGTCAAGAGAGAGCGAGCGATATCCTTCAAATTCATTATCTTGGTGAAGCATAGCTGGTCCATGCCACCACAAATCGCAGTCTTTGAATAAGTCAGGACGAATGCCTCGCGAAGCAACGTCTGCAGGGTTATCTGCCGATTTGACGTGGTGCCACCGTCCGCTACTTACACTATTCACAATTTCAGTAACACGATTTGCTACATAAGTCTTCCAAGTATTTGGAGTTCGTCGAAGCCAAGCTAAGACAATCATTGAATCTGTCCACGCAAATACAGACTCCTCAGGAAGTTGAAGAGTATGTTGCACATCCTTGAGTAATTTCGAGAGTAGAACCGCGCCACACAGTTCCAAACGGGGCACAGTAACCTGCTTCACTGGTGCCACCCTAGTTTTGGCAATAATCAGAGATACATGGATCCCGTGGGGCGTGATAACTCGTAAATATACTACAGCTGCGTAAGCTAAACAAGAGGCATCGCTGAAGCCGTGAATTTCCACTCTTTCATTGCCCTGGAATTGTGTGTGAACCCAGTGATCTAAGTACAAGGTCGGCATGTCTCTATAACTTGACCGCGACTTACAGAGCTGGTCTCTATAACTTGACCACTCGGAAGCAAGTTCGAGAGGAAGTTCATCGGTCCAACTAATACCACTCAATAATAGTTTCTGCAAAAACATTTAAGCAGTAATAATCACAGGCCCTAAAAAGCCTAAAGGGTCAAATGATTTTGCAATATCCGACAGTACTGACGTTTTGGTGAAGCGCTCGGTGGGCTTCGAAATGTCTAACTTTAGCTCAAACACATCTTGATGTGAGTTCCATCTAATTCCTAAAGCCTTAATAGTGTCATCAAGCTTGATGTCGACACTTGGTTGACTTGTCTTTTGCGCGCTAGGAACCTGTTTCAATACGTCAGGACTGTTAGATGCCCATTTGTGCATTTCAAATTTACCTGTAGCCATGACTTGTGTAATACGACTTTGTAACTTAGCAGCCGCTTTCACGTCATTCGCACCTGTGAGTAAGTGCTGTGTATGCATGTAGCTTGCGCTGGTGTGCGTGCGGCCGTTGCACACACGGCCAGCCAGTAATAAATGAACTATCATACTAGACGCGTGTGTTTCTCTCCGTACCTACAACCTACCTAGATACATACCAATTGGCGACGACGAGGGATAAAACGATTCCGGATAATCAAAATGAGCACCTATGTTGGAACATTAGGCATTTTTGATTACAAAACCCAAGACTGGGACATATTTGCGGGCAGGTTGTCGATGTTCATAACCTTAAATGACATTGAGGAAACAAAAAAAAGTGCGGTGTTGCTAACGAGTTTATCGGATGACACTTATCGGTTGGTTAATAACTTGTTACATCCGCGAACAATTCAAAACGCAACATACGATGAGATAGTTCAGGAACTCAACAATCACTTTACGCCGAAGAGGTCGACTTTTGCAGATAGAAGCAAGTTCTATGACGCAGTAAAATTCGAGGGCGAAAGTGCTGAAGAATGGGCGGCGCGGCTACGTGGATTAGCGGTGCATTGTGGCTTCGGGACGGAGCTGAGTGTCTTATTGCGTGACCGGTTCGTGTTAGGGTTCAGATCGGGGCCCGAACGGGACAGGCTTTGTGAACAGGATTTATCGTCGTTGACGTTCGCAAGGGCGCTAGAGATAGCTCAGCAGGCAGCTTGTGCAAGGAAAGCGAGAGCTAGCGAGTCTTCGATGGTCATGGTGAAGGAAGAACCACTATTCAAGACGAACGTGAGGCGCGACGGCGCCGGCGGCGCCCGCGCACCGCGCGCCGCGAGCCAGGACCGGCGCCGAGGGGCGGACTCCTGCTCGGTATGTGGCATGAAGAGCCACTCGGCAGAGACATGTAAATACAAGAATTATCGCTGTAATAAGTGTAAGAGCAAGGGTCATCTCCGTAAGGTCTGCAGATTCAATGTGAACAATTTGGGGATATGTCCAGAGAACCAAGAAGATTGCGAGCACGACTGCGAGGAATGCCAGTTACTTAGTATGAGGTGCGTAAACAATAACCCGATTTTAGTGCCCGTGGAAATGAACGGGCGTAAATTCAAAATTGAACTTGATTCTGGTTCCGGTGCATGTGTAATGGCAGAAAAAACGTATAAGCAGTATTTCTCAGAATACCCGTTACAACATTGTGATTTAAAAATGTGTTTTTATAACGGCCACAAAATCACGCCTGTAGGCTACTGTTCATTAATAGTCACATTTAACAATATAAAGGAGATGGTACCTTTTTACGTCATTCAAAATGGAGGTAATCCCTTATTAGGGCGCGATTTTATGGCAAAATTTGGTGTTTCGTTTACAACTGAGAGTAGTACTTGCAACATAAATAATATGTTAGACGTAGTCACGTCTAAAGATGTTGATGTTTTAAAATTACTCAATTGCTATCAGGATGTGTTTAAAAGCGAACTAGGGTGTTATAAAGGGCTAGAAATTAATTTACAATTAAAAGAAGGTGTCCAGCCAAAGTTTTGTAAAGCACGCCCTCTTCCATTTGCTATTAAAGATCAAGTTGAACAGGAATTAAAGAGACTGGTTGAAGTAGGTATTTTAGTACCAGTGACCCATTCCGATTACGCTACCCCGATAGTGCCAGTGCGGAAACCTAACGGTAGTGTAAGGATTTGCGCCGATTATTCGATGACGCTGAATAAACATATACAAATCGAGAAGTACCCCTTACCTCGTATTGAAGAGGTATTTGCCAAGTTAAGTGGAGGAGAACAGTTTTCGAAACTAGATTGCAGTCAGGCATATAATCAGTTAGTTTTATCGGAATCGGCACAGAAACTCACGACGATAAGTACCACAAAGGGTTTATATATGTATAGGCGATTATGTTTTGGCCTAGCCAGTTCGACGAGTATTTTTCAAAGAACAATAGAAAATTTACTTGCGGGAATTGAGGGAGTTTCGGTTTTCCTCGATGACGTCTGTGTGACGGGGCCTAATAAAGCAGTTCATTTGGAGCGACTAAAACAGGTTTTCCAAAGATTTCAAGACGTAGGGTTACGGCTGGAAAGTAAGAAATGCGCTTTATTTCAAGACAGCGTAACGTATTTAGGGCACACGATAGACAAAAACGGGTTACATAAGTGTACTAGCAAGGTAGAAGCAATCGAAAAGGCTCCTAGTCCAACTAACGTAACTGAGTTGAAGCGGTTTCTAGGAATGGTAAATTATTACCGCAATTTTGTACCTAATGCGTCTACAATATTAAGTCCTTTGCACGAATTATTGCGCGCGGGCGCGCGGTGGGAGTGGACGGAGCGGCATCAGGTGGCGTGCGAGCGAATGAAGCGCGAGCTCGCATCGGAGCAAGTGCTAGCGCATTTTGACCCTAATGCACAATTATTATTGTCAGTAGACGCAGGACCTGAGGGCTTAGGTGCAGTTTTGGCACAAGTAGGTGCAGATGGAGTGGAACGTCCTCTGGCTTTTGGTTCCAGGAGTTTGTCGGCGGCTGAACGTAATTATAGTCAATTGCATAAAGAGGCCACAGCTATAATTTTTGGAGTTAGAAAATTCCACCAATATTTGTTTGGTCGGCAGGAACCCTTTATCTTAAAGACTGATCATAGACCACTTTTGGCAATTTTTGGCAATAAAAACGGTATTCCGGTCATGACCGCGTCGCGTTTAGTCCGATATGCGATTATTTTGCAAGGTTACAATTTTATAATACAGTATACGGCAGGTAAACAAAACTTGGTCGCGGATTATCTTTCACACGCACCAGTTCATGACGTCGAATCGACACACACAAACAAGTGTGGTTGTTCCGCGACAAGCATTAATTTCTTGCAATTGAATAACTTACCTGTGACATATCGAGACTTACGCGAAGCATCGCTCAGTGATAAGGTTATAGGTACAGTGGTAAAATACATAAAAAAGGGTTGGCCTAGGAAAATTTCATGTCAGGAAATTCTTCCGTATTTTAAGTGCAGGAACGATTTAGAAGTGGAAGACGGCTGTTTACTTCGCGGACATCGAGTCGTCATTCCACCGAGTTATAGGAACAGGTTATTATTAGAGTTACATAACACTCATCAAGGTGTTGTCAAGACAAAGGGTAAGGCGCGCGCTCGTATGTGGTGGCCCGGCATTGACCTAGATATTGAACAGCTGATCGGTGCGTGCGTTGTCTGCGGTGCATTGCGCCCCTCCCCGCCGCGTGCGCCGCCGGCGCCCTGGCCGACACCTGACGAACCCTGGAGCAGGCTTCATATTGATTACATGTCAATAGGACACAGGATATATCTAGTTGTGGTGGACGCACTGACTAAATGGGTGGAGTGTGTGGATATGGGCACTGGTATTTCAACTACTCATTTAATTAGAACGCTTAAGTTTTTAAATTCAAAGTTCGGACTACCCCACGTAATTGTATCGGATAATGACCCAAAAATTGCTTCAAAAGAATTTGCCGAATTTTGTGAAAGGCACGGAATTACTCACATAACATCGCCTATATACCATCCTAGCAGCAATGGGCAAGCGGAAGGGTACGTGAAAGTTTGTAAATACATGATTAAATCCATAATGCAGCAGTACAACTGTATACATACAATAAATGAGAAATTGCAGGAATATTTGTTCGAGTATCGCAATACAAGTCATTCTGGTACGGGAATGTCGCCTGCAAAAATGATGTTTGGTCGCAATTTGCGTTGTAGATTAGATTTCATCCTCCCGCTGAGGAAAGGAGTGGGGGTCACAAAGACAAATTCCTGTGTAGGACATGTCTCCGAAAATCGGGCTAGAACATTCTCCGTTGGGGAGACGGTAAGGGTAAAATGTTTTCAAAACAGGAAACCGTTTTGGGCAAAAGGGTTTATTGTAAAAAAAAATGGTTGCCGGTTATACATTGTTAAGGTAGGAAATGTAAATTGTAAACGCCATATCGATCAAATATTACGGTATGAGGACAGGGTTCCGTATCAGGAGTATGTAACACCCAGCCCAGGGATCACGAATGTAGATTTGGATACCCCACTCGATAATGATCGTACCAGTAGCCCGCTGTCGGTACCCTCTACACCGACGGTACAAGGGGAACCGCCTATGGAAAACGAAGCTTCTCGCGATCAGGAGGTAGATGAGACGCAAGTGGCTTCTGAGGAGGTCATGATGGTGGGGGCCGACAGTCTAGTCATGGGAACTGAGCAACCGGATGCGGCAGCGGCAGCGAGTGCGCATAACAGTAACGAGTTACCGCCTCCTGATTCACTGCACAATTCCTATAGAAACCGGTTTAGGCCTAGGAATAAGAATATTAATTATAAGGTGTAAAGTTACCGATAAATAAATGTATCATGTTGTTAATTTGTATTGTTGTCAACAGAGTTGAAAACTAAAGAAGGAGGAATTGCTGTGTATGCATGTAGCTTGCGCTGGTGTGCGTGCGGCCGTTGCACACACGGCCAGCCAGTAATAAATGAACTATCATACTAGACGCGTGTGTTTCTCTCCGTACCTACAACCTACCTAGATACATACCAGTAAGTCATCCATATAAAAATCGTTACTGATGACATCGACCAAATCGGGAAATTCGTCTTTCTCGTCTTGTGCAAGCTGTTTAAGTGTGCGAATGGCGAGAAATGGCGCACACGACGTGCCATACGTTACGGTCAGTAAACGCTTCTCGATAATGTCATCGTGACGAGAAGAGCGCCACAAAATGCGCTGATAGTCGACGTCTTCTTTGGCGACGAGTATTTGGCGATACATTTGTTTCACATCTGCGAGTAGACAAATCTTGTGAGTACGCCATCGAACAACCAAATCGCGCAGGTCTTGCAAGAGTGATGGGCCAACAAGTAGCTCGTCGTTTAGTGATGAGCCATCTGACGGCTGTGCAGTCCCATCAAAAACAACTCTGAGCTTCGTTGTAGTGCTGGATTCTCGAATCACCGCGTGATGAGGGAGATGGTAGACTTTGTGAGTTGGCACATGTTGTGGGTCTACATCTTCCAAGTGGTTGAACTTTTGGTACTGTTCGATGAAGTCCGAATAATCCTTCCGAAATTTCGGCTGGTGTGCAAATCTCTTTTCCATGTGCTTCAGTCTTTGTACAGCAATTTGTCTCGAGTTGCCCAAATTGTCTTCGTGGTTGTCTTTAATAGGTAAGCGTACTACGTAACGACCATCTTCTTGTCTGGTGTGTGTCTTGTTATAGTGCTCTTCGCATTGTGTCTCGAGAAGTGTTTGTGGTTTCTCATGTGGCTTATATTCTTCAGTCTCCCAGAATTTGCGCAAGAGTTGATCTACCTCGATGAGTGCATTATTTACTGTTATGTTGTGAGGTGGCAGATCGTTCGATGATTTCGTTGCTCCGGAGACTAACCATCCCAGTCTGGAGTTTTGTGCAAGGAGAGTGTCATATTTGTGAAGTCCTTTCAGTAGAATACAAGCATAGACATCGGCGCCCAGTAGAACGTCAATAGGTCCCGGTCGATGCATGTGAGGATCTGCTTATTGCAATTGGGACAAGGCAGGCCATTGTGTGATGTCAAACTCTTTAGTGGGTAACAATGGTGTCAACTTCGCAAGTACGTGAGCGTTAACTTGCATTACGTGGTGAGTTTCTATCGGTGAGTAAATATCTAAGTTAACGACGTGTCGTGCCTGTACAGCGTGATTCCCGATGCCTGTTACATTAGCTGACTGTGGTGTCTTCTTCAGTCGCAGTAGTTGCACTGCCGACTCCGTAATGAAGGTAGCTTGTGAACCTTGGTCAACTAAGGCTCTGAGGTGCACGAGAGAACCACTGCTATCCATCACTCCAATCTGTGCTGTAGCCAGAATAACTTGGTTGTCGCTTAGTGAAACCTTTAGACTTGTGAGTTGCGAAGATTGTGGGTCATCAGGTTCTGTGGGTGTCTCCGTTGTAAGCGGCTTCGCTGTGATGGTCTGGTTGTGCAAGAGCGTATGGTGTTTGCGGTTACAGGTTCTACATGTTGTGACTTGTCTACAATTCCGTATGGAATGTCCTTTGACAAGGCAATTGAAGCATAAGTTGTTGTTTCGAACAAATTCTTTACGTTGTTCTACGTCGAGTGGTGCGAATTCGGTGCAGTGACAGATGTAGTGACTTTTCTTACAATATGAGCATTCCGTATCAATTTCTGTGGCGAAGGATCTCAAATTCTTCATTTTAGGTGCAATAGCTGGTTGTTGAAACGTAAACTCCTTCTTTTCTTTCTTTTGTGGCGCTTGTACCATCTCCATAGCTCTGAATCGTCCTTCCAAGTATGAGGTGAGATTCTTATAAGTGGGTAACTCCGTCGAAGAACCAAGTGACTGCTCCCAAGCTTTGTGAGTTTCATTATCTAACTTCGATACCACAATATGCACGATAATGGAATCCCAAGTAGTCGTGTCTATTTTCAAATTTGAGAGACTACTGATACACTGATTTGTAGTATCAAGCAGATCCTTGAGGCCTTTAGAGCATTCGTATGTGAGTTTCTTTTGATTGAGCAAACGATTCAGTATGGTATTAGCTATCACTCTATCGTTACTATAGCGGCTGACTAAGGCGTTCCAAGCCTTACTATAGTTGGCAGCTGTGATCTCGAAATGACGGACGACTTGTTCTGCTTCACCTTTCAAGCTCGATCTCAAATAATGATGCCTGTGTATATCACTCAGTCCCTGCTCATTGTGGATCATTGAAAGAAACAAATCCTTGAAATGCTTCCATTCTTGATAATCGCCTGAGAACGTGGGGATATGTATAGGTGGTAACTTGCTATGTGTGACAGTTTGAGATGCTTGAGGTGCATGAGGTGAGCCAACTTCTTGTTTTGTGACAGATTCCGTCAATTCCAATAAACCAGTCTTGAAGTCCATATACAAATCTTCAACATCATTGTAGAGTGCCTTTAATTCCTTTTTCTCGTCTAATTTCTCTGCAGTTTTTAGGAATTCTCGATGTTGAGAAACAAATTGTGTCCAATACTCTTCAAGTGACTCTATCCGTATCTTCAAGTAGCTTGCAGAGTATCGCGATGGTAATGTTTTCTTGTAGTTAGTTTGAAGTCTTTTAATCTGGCTAAAAAGCTCTTCTTGTGATGCTATGTTCTCCATTGTTGTTAAAATTCGCTAAGTGAATTTCAAAGTTTTTATTTTCAGCAGTTTTTATTCTAAGTCGCTGAAGACATACATTTTCAAAGTAATTTCGAACTGAAATTACGCTAAGTCCCAGAATTCACAAATTGTACTAAGTCCAAACTTGACGCGAATTTTCTAAGTTAAATTTTCACCGGTTTTTTTCTATGTCCTAGGATCACGAAATCGCACTAAGTTAATAATTCCGCGAAATATTCTAAGTGTTTGTTACCGCGAAAATCGACTAAGTCTTTGTTTGACACATCACTTTTTTCCACTGTCACTGTACTCACGATTATCCTTGGTTCGAAGGGCCAATGTTTACTCACTACGTCACTGCACTTATTACCTTATTGAATGAAACACTTTCTTGACAACTTAATACTCATATAATTCGGATTTTGAAGGGAGCCTTATACAATCTACGAGAGAACAACGATAGCGTGTTTCACGGGTGTAAGCGCCATCTACCATGCAATTGGTGCACTATAAAATGTAAACAACTACCTACTCGTAAAACATTGTACTTTAAACAGTCTACCTATTAGACTTCATCTCGATCAATAAACCCGAGAATTGGCTTGCAAGTTTTAAAAAACCCAGTTCTATACTTTATAAGTTTTATAACCCCGGGTGCATTCAACCTATTTCCTTTCTAGATACCTCCTAGAATGGGTATTAGGTTAAATTTGAATGCACAATCAAGAGCTGCATTTTCCGTGAAACCGCAACAGTAATTTATGCCTCAGTTAAGACACGTTACGCTACCATTGTAATCAATTCCATTAGATAGAAACCACAGCTCCAATAATTCACGATTATCGCGAACCATTCCCGGAGCGCAAACCCTTGGTAACCCTTCCTGACGTTTCTATGATATATTGAGTGCCACTGACAACTTTGTATATGCAGCTCATTTTGGATGTATACCGACGGAATAAGGTTCTATTTCCGATGGCATAGTAATGTTTTTTGAGTGTAAATTGTAAGTTGCTTCGCTGACAGTCGTGTGCTTGTTGTTTGTTAGTTTGATTACAGCAGTCTTAGATGTTAGTGTATGTGTCTACGTAATATACGTAGGTATGTCGGTAACTAAACTTGCCTGGTTTGTATCTTGTTTATATTCGAAATTTCAAACCAAGTTTATATCACTTCATCTATCTAAGTATACTAATATTATTATAAGTAGGAAAAATCTGTGCGTTAAGTTTGTATGTTTTGCTCAGTGATGTAATATAAAAAAAACCGGCCAAGTGCGAGTCGAACTCGCGCACGAAGGGTTCCGTACCATTTTCTATAAAAACGGCATATAAATCACGTTTGTTGTATATGAGCCTCCTGTAGCCTAGTTGGTAGTGGACCCTGCCTACGAAGCCGGAGGTCCCGGGTTCGAATCCTGGTAAGGGCATTTATTTGTGTGATGAGCGCAAATATTTGTTCCTGAGTCATGGATGTTTTCTATGTATTTAAAGTATGTTTATCGTCGTCTATTACCCATAGTTCAAGCTTTGCTTAGTTTGGGACTTAGCCGATTTGTGTAAGATTGTAGGAGAAAAAAAAAATATATAAAAATATTAATTTATTTTGGTTTTTAGTATTTGTTGTTATAGCGGCAACAGATATACATCATCTGTGAAAATTTCAGCTGTCTAACTATCACTGTTGTTGAGATACAGCCTGGTGACAGACGGACAGACAGACAGATAGACAGACAGACAGACCGACGGACAGCGGTGTCTTAGTAATAGGGCACGGAACCCTAAAAAGAGGTAGATATGTTGTACAGTCGACGCCAAAAATATGTTTACACTTTTGCACCTTATTCCATTGTAATAAGGCAAAAACTGTAAACCAATTTTTGGCGTCGACTGTATACCTATACGAAAATCCCTGTTCAATAATGGCCAGGCACATCTGACAGCTGAGACGCGTTTACGTTTCCATTGATGATGCGAAACTGACGCAAGTTGCACCAACTGACTCAATTATATCATCATCACACATTTGAGAGTTATCCTCTTGTCGGTGGAGTATTTTCCATTTCTCTCTGTCATACGCCAGCCCTTTGATTTTTTGCTGATAAGACACGACACCAGAGGCCCTAGCACGATAGGTCTTATGTCCCGTTTTACGTGACGTTTCAGTACATTATGACTGAAGCGTTCATAGCCGAGCGGCGCCTGCGAATCGGGAACGATAACGCAGGTAAAGCAAAGTTGACAGCGGTCAGCCCTTGGATGTTTGACCGCCTGTTTGAGTGGTTACTATAAATGAGCGCTTCCGTGCTTTGGAAGGCACGCTAAGCAGTTGATCCCGGTTGCTGTCTATGACAGTAGTCGTTAAGCCGAGTTAGAGGTCTTCGGGCGGCTTAAGAACCTCTAACAGTCGAGTTGCCCACTCACTTGACAAAAGGGGGACAACTGTCACTTGCATCACCACAACCCTGCACGACACGTCGTGTCCCCTGGGATTACCCAGGGGACACGTGCAGGGCTGTGTACATTATTTGGCCTTTGAGTTTGTCACTTTTTAGCATTAACTAAAAAGTGACAAACTCAAAGGCACTTTTTAGTATTAACTAAAAAGTGACAAACTCAAAGGCCAAATAATGTACACAGCCCTGCACGTGTCCCCTGGGTAATCCCAGGGGACACGACGTGTCGTGCAGGGTTGTGGTGATGCAAGTGACAGTTGTCCCCCTTTTGTATGTAGGCCATACGATTAAATAAATAAGTACATTTTCGCTGTAAAACGTGGCGATAAAACCTAGTGTGGTAGGACCTCAGCTTTTTATATAGGTTTCATAAAGGTTCGTTTAAAAAAATTAACAGTAGCAGATATAAACATAAAATTTCAATTTCTAAATTTCGTGTTCGTAATAGTAGTTTATGTGACTGTACATAATGAAAGACATGAAACCTGAGTGTTTCTAGTGTTGTAGCTGATGACGGACGATGCAAAAGTGGTTCGATGAATCCTATTTGAATAAATAAATTAATTCTTTATTTCTTTCTTTCTTTCCTTTATATATCAAATAACTGCGCCGTGTTCATGCGTGCGCAGGCACTAGTTTTTCGAAAACGACTGCTCTGACTGATTTGGGCGAGGCAGGTTGGTTTCTTATTTTTCATCGCACTTACTCATAAATGGTGTTATTCCTTGCCTGTATACAGAGGGACAATGGCCTAAATTGTTCCCGCGGGAAATAATGGTCCCAAGGGAGTAATGAGCTTGTGTGTGATCTGATTGGTTAAGCAAATCTGGACGGCAAAAGTTCTGCTCTGTGATTGGTTGGAAAATAAAATCGAGCAGGCCATGCCCTGCAAGAACCACATGCTCCATGCTCTGTGATTGGTTGAAATATTAAAGCTCCGCCCTCCACTCGCACTGATCTAGAAGTGAAGTTGTCAATTTCTTCAACATTTGATTAATGCGCTTGTATAAAACATAGGTTTTTCTGTCTTTTGTGGTTATTTATTTCCTCGCAAATGTAATGAAAAACATTGTGTATAACACGGGAGTAAGAATATTGCAAACTCGAGTCATCAAAAGTCCTCCGCCTTACGGCGTCGGGCTTCTGTTAGACTCTCGTTTGCTATATTCCTCATACGCCCCTTGTTAAACAATGTACTATTGTTGGATTCATAGTAGGCCAGTTTCTGATTTTATCATATTCTTAGGACATTAGGAGGTCAGTTTATTTTTTGGCGGTTTTATAATATGACATTTCCTTATTTTGTCCGCTTCGAAGTAGGACAGTTTCGTATTTCGTTAAAATCTAAGAAGGGTATTTTCTTATATTAGTCTTTTTCTTAATAGGTCAGATTTAGATTTTGTCATCATCAGCATCATAATTTAACCTCTGTGTCAATAAATGTTATGTTCATTCGTGCACTTTACGTATCAATATGTAGAAATACAATATATCGAAGAGAATATACTATAGGTACCTACACTACAATTTTAATATATTTATTAATATTAACTACAAACAGTAATTGATCTACTTACTACGAATCCAACGAAATAAGAATCTGACCAACTCAGAAAAAGACTAATATAAGAAAATACCCTTCTTAGAATTTTACGAAATAAGAAACTGTCCTACTTCGAAGCTGGCAAAATAAGAAAATGACATATTACTAATCCGCCAAAAAAGAAACTGACCTCCTAAGAACATACACCCGCACACTGAGAGCTACGTACGACGCGTCGAACTTACACGGAACCCGTAGCTTACAATTACTACGGAGAAAGAACATTAAAGTAATTAACACCTCGTATTTTCAACACAATCTTTCCTGAACATGAATGTACTAGCAAGGACATCTTCAAAAAGAGGCTAAAAAAACTGCTAATAGATACCTTCTAATTAATCTAGTAAGTATAGGTTTTTATTTTTATTCTTAATTATAATGTAGGTAATAAGATAGGTACACAAAATAAAAAAATATTGTAAAGAAAGTGAGTGAAATCCTCGCGAATAAACACTGTGTTTGGCGAACTTATAAGTAATAGAAAATGTAACTTATTATTTTTTAAATAAAAATATGAAATCAGAAACTGGTTATCCAACAAAATAAGAAACCAACCTGCCTCGCCCAATTCCTCTGACCTTCCAACCCAGAGGGAAAACCAAACCTTGCTGGATAGAGACCGGTTCCCTCACGGTATTTCCTTCATCTAAAAGCTACTGTTAAATATCAAATAACAATTCGTACATATTTAAGTTTTTTTTTAAACCCTGTGATCCGAGTTCCGACAGGGTTTGTTTATTGGTTTGAAATAAGGTCGTAGATTGTAGTTATAGGTACATATTTATGAAACTGAATGTACAAGCCGGGGTTCTAAATATGCACATGAGTGTTATAACTCATAATTAAAGCGCTAATTATGTGTAGCGAAAATAAATAAAAATGGTCTCTTAGAAAATTAAGCATGTCGTCAAGACAACATTAAAGAAATATTTCGCCCCATAAAGCCGGGTATTCATTAGGCAACATTTTTCAATAAACTGTTTACGAATTGATCACAATGTTTCGCGACAAGTTTAACGTAAACACTGTTTTTGAAACTTAGCAGTCCACACTTGTCAGTTGTTTATAACCTCAAAATCATGTTTATAAACTCAAGTCATGTTTATAAACTCGCGCAAAACACGTCCACACCTGGCCCCGTAGCATGGATGGCGTTATCACGCGATAAGTGATAGGATAAGCGCGTCGTCTCATTCTATCGAACGGTGTCAGCCAGGGACGGCAGCTCTATCCTATCACCTATCGCGTGATAAGGCCATCCATGCTACGGGGCCTGTTGTCTTTTGCTTATAAACAATTTATAAACACTTGTTCTCCACTCGAAGTGGGGAACACGGCAACATGTTTAATAAACAATGTGTCATCACCTTTGTTTATAAACTGTTTACAGAGATGATGAAACATTGTAAAACACAGTTTATAAACTGTTTATAAACAGTGTATATTAACAAGTGATGCCTTATGAATACAAGGCTTAATCCTACGCATATTCTCAACTCTGTACAATTTACAACCCATTTGCGAACAGAAACGAGCGTACAGCGTAACGTGCACATCTCGCGAACAAGTCAGCAAATCAAGAGTAATCCTGGAGTATAAAGACGGGGAATTTTTACGTCTGTCAGCTAATAGGGCCTTCAAACCGTCGCGTTTTATTATTTAATGCCGCTGTGGATGGTGCGATTGTCATGCGACTGCAGTCGATTAGCAAACAAAGCACATTTGATAAGTTTATGTTGTAAGAAATAAGTCGCTAGACGCGTCCTGTGGGATGTTTTTTTTTGTATTATTGTAATTTATTGAATCAGGCGTTACTTTGCGGAAGTCCATGATATATTACGAGAACAATATTCCTTTGCTATTACGCTAAAAAACGTTCTGGTCGATCAGCGGAGATCAAATGCAACTATTTGCGTATAAATATGCAATTAATTACAGCAAACCACCACCAATAATGAAAAAACCTCGACACGTGTTTCGCCTCTCTACGAGGCATCATCAGGAGATGCTGGCAGGAGATGTTGCTTGCGCCACGTCCACTTGATTGGCTCAGTGGACGTGGCGCAAGCAACATCTCCTGCCAGCATCTCCTGATGAAAGAAAGTCGTACCATGAACAGCCCGCCTCTAGATCGTTTTTATTCCCCGCTCACGTCTCTCATAAAACCGACCTGTTGAGGCGTGTTTATGTTTATGCATAATTATGGACTTGGCGCTTCTTTTTACTGTCGCAGATTTATGCCGCGATAACAAACACAATACAAGATATGGAGTGTACCTAACTTATGTTTTTTTGGTGACGCGGCCATTTGTGTACCGATAAGAGTTGTAGGTATTTAGAAGTATATAGGTACCTACTCAGATAAGCGCCCAAGCTATACGACACATTTTATAATGTTTAAGTAGGTAACAATTGAAAATGGGTGAAAAGTTTAGAAGTGCCTGATTTTTTACTTGGTGACTGGAATAACCTTCCTTAGCACCAGAAAAAAGTTGCAGACTTTTCAGTTGCATCTATAAATTTGGAAAAATATAAACAGTTTCCTCACTTACGTTTTGGGTGGGCGAATGAGACAATTTTTTAATATCTAATGCCAAATATAGCTGGGTGATTCTTGAGAGGGTCAATTTTCACCGTTCAGAGGGAAAAAGTACCCGCAAAAATAAAATAATTGACCATATACATTTTTTTAAGTAGTTTATTGCGTAACCTAACTGGGGCAGGATTTACTTTTTCTTTAAGGTAAGTAGAATTAGTCATAAAAAATATCTAACACCTATAACATCATTCCCCTGTTGCGTCCATCCGCCATTTTGTGAACAATGTACTATGAAAAGAACAAGTTATGGATTGAAATAAAATATTGAAATATTGGACGACCGCTTTAGCCTAGTTGGTAGTGACCCTGCCTACGAAGCAAGAGGTCCTGGGCTCCAATCCCGGTAAGGACATTTATTTGTGTGTTGAGCACGAATATTTGTTCCTGAGTCATGGATGTTTTCTATGTATTTAAGTATTTATTTATCTATATCGTCGTCTAGTACCCGTAGTACAAGCTTTGTTTAGTTTGGGACTAGGTTGATTTGTGTAAGATTGTCCGCAAATATTTATTTATTTTATTGTATCGAGTTAAATTGTTAGTGTTAAGTTAATGATTTAATAAAAAAATATGGTTCTCCTATTTACCGCAGTTTTTATTGGAAACTAAATCAAAGCTTTGTCCAGAACTAAGTTATCATTCCCCTGATGCCTCACTAAAACATGCACACATCCCTAATGCAACGTGTTGTGACGCGTAATCCCTGCCGTGCCTCACCTAGTCACCCATGACAGTAGCGCTACCAATGCCGAGAAGAGAGGACGCATCTCGTCGCTGGAGCTCTGAGCAATGAAGGCAGATATATCATTCCCCTGACTTTGGTTCAATATGACTATCATTTCCCTGTATTTTGATATAAAATTGATTTCCTGCAACTGGCACACAAGAATAACAAATAAATGATTGCATGTGTTGATTTAATTGTTACTCTTATACTAATAACAGTTTTGGCATAATCGATAAGAAATATACTTTTTCTTATTTCCCTGGCTCTCATTCCCTCGGTTTTCTGAACAGGGTTATAATAGTTTTCTTGAAAAATATAATATTTAATCATTTATCGCATTACGTGTATAGCGATATATGATAAAATATTAGGTTATTTATTAAAACATCTGATGTCATAAATATCAAAAAATATCATTGCCTTGTCAATTTTATCATTCCCTTGTAGTTTCTATCATTCCCCTGTCATTTTTTCTGATTTCCCTGGCAGCTAAACTTTGAATTGGTATACTTCCGTACCTAATTGATCCAAAGTGGTGCCTACTCGATAAATATGTTGATTATTATTTTTTTTATTTTATTTTATCGTAACTTAGTAGAAATTTCGTCAAATAAAAACGCCAAGAGAATGAGATGAATAATGCAATTCTCAAGAATGACCCAGCTGCTGCAGCTGTCAATATCATTGACAGTGTCAGTTTACCACGGATTTTTAAGGTATTATTTTGTAATATGAGACCGATCAAGCAAAGTGTCTTATTCGCCGTCCTAAACCCAAAACCTAAGTGAGAAAACTTTTTATATTTTTAAAAAATAATTGACGCAGCTGAAAAGTCAGTCACTTTTTTTCTGGTGCTAATGAAAGTTATTCTAATCAACAAAAAAATATCAGGCACTTCTAAAATTTTCTTCCATTCCCAATTGGAAAGAAAACGACATTTTAACCGTCTATATTTGACATTTATGTTAGTCTGTCAGGTATATAATGTAAATGTGAGCCGTGTTGTCTGGTCAAATTAAATAAATACCGTATACTTAAGTTATTGCAAAACTGAGCTAGCTTTATTGTTGATAAGTATATTTCAAATCCACAGTTCTTTATGTATCAATGTTCAATATCAACACACCTTTCCCTTCTCGTGCTAGCAAAGTTGGCCTTTGTGCTGGATGTAAGCTGCACAAAATACCACCTTTATGCTCTAGCCTCGTGGCCGCGCCTTTTGATAGACCAAAATAAAATGGCGACTCCAGCCCAGAACTTTTTTCAACTAACTTTCAATTACTGCCCATGCGCCTTTAAGAAGGCCATATTAATAAACTCTGAATAGAACATTTTGACATTTCGCGGGTTAAAGAAATAATTTAATTCGATTTCTGAACGAAATATTAGGGAACACTTTCCGGTATGCTACCATTGGCTGTCACAGTTGACAGGTGCCATTTTTAGAAAAATGAACGGCGGTACGGCTGGCTCACGAACACGTGATAAGTTAATCGCATTTTTTATGATAATCCTTGACTGTCGAGTATGTTTTTATGCAAAAAGTTGCTAATGAATAGGTAATTTTTAAATGGAGCTAATTAGTTCGCATTTTTAGAGCTGAAATTCTGCGAAATCTTGGGTTGAAATAATTATGTACTTTGTGAAGTCGGTTGGGGCGAAGCTAGTACTAAAAATATTTTAATGTTTTTAGTTTGTGGCTTTGTGTTATGCTGGTTTATGCAATATTACTAATATAAAAACCGGCCAAGTGCGAGTCGGACTCGCGCACGAAGGGTTCCGTACCATTATCTATAAAAATATTTATTTTATTTTGTTTTTAGTATTTGTTGTTATAGCGGCAACAGAAATACATCATCTGTGAAAATTTCAACTGGAACTATCACGGTATTAGTGAGATACAGCCTGGTGACAGACAGACAGACAGATGGACAGCGGAGTCTAAAGGCCTCCACACACCGGTCACGTGGGCGGGCCTGCGCACGCGACCGGTGTGTGGAGGCCTTTAGTAATAGGGTCCCGTTTTACTCTTTCAGTACGGATAATAATTGATGATTAGAATGAAACAAATGTAATACTTACTTAAGAGTTAAATTTGAAACTGGTATTTTGATATTTGTTTTAGATATTTTCTAATGTTGCCTTTATTATAATTGTTTATTATGTACGGGTATTTTGGTTCCAGGCGTTTATTGATTAAAAGAGTTTAATAAGAATATTAAGAAAGAAATTGTGATAACAGTATAAAGAGCTGTAAGTATCACCTTTACGCGGACGACGTTCAACTTTATTTGTCTAGTGCGCCGTCAGACACATCTGCTGCCATTAACACGATAAATGCGGACCTTGCTCATATTTCCTCTTGGTCGGAGAGGAACTGTTTGGTTCTTAATCCTAGCAAGTCGAAGTATGTGGTTTTCGGGTCAAAACATCAAATCCGTAATATCCTTGATGCTCGAACTTCCGGGAATGTCGCCGTCATGGGTGAACCAATAGAGCAGGTGGTAGAAGCAACCAACCTCGGCCTTCTTATGGACGAGAATTTGCGCTTTGAGAACTACATACTAAATGTTGTGAGTAACTGCTTCTATCGCCTTAAAGTCCTATATAATATACGTGATTACCTTAGTGTCGATTTGCGTGTCGACCTATGTGAATCGCTTATATTATCTAGGTTAAACTATTGTGATGTCGTGTATGACGGGTGCATTACTGGTCGTTCCAAGAGGCTCATACAACGAGTGCAGAACGCATGTGCTCGTTTTTGTTTCCGAGTCCCTCCCCGGTCCCACATCACTCCATACTTGAACGCCGCTAACTTGCTTAACATGTCTGCACGCCGACGCCTGCACCTTGCCACTCTGCTTTTCGGGGTGGTAAGGCACGAAACCACATCTTACCTTTTCAATAAACTGGTATGGTCAAAGAGTGCGCGCAGATTCAAGGCAATGGCCATAACTCCTATGCACAGAACCGCTGCTTTCCGAGGTAGCTTCAAGTTCGCGGCGTCTAAGTGCTGGAATGATATCCCTCCCCCTATCCAAGGGGCGCTTAGCAGATGCACCTTTAAGCGTAAGCTTAAAGGCTATTTGTTGACGCTCCAAAAATCCTTATCCTAATCCTGCACTTTTGACAGCAAAAATATGCCAATTGCACATTTTTATCTAGTTTTTGTTTTTAGTTTAATAGTAAAATTTACTTTAATGTGTAACGTAGTTATTATTTTATTAAAGCTGCATGTAGGTAGTGCTGTATGTATTATCTCACTATGTATTTATGTTTATTTCTCTCTCGCCTTGCACAATTAATTATATGTATAGTTGTGTAATTATAATTGTATGACGTTTCCGTGAGTCACCAACGGTGCTGGCTGAAAATCAGCGCTGTAGGTGTCTGACTGACACCTCAGCATAATGCTGAGCCAGTGTCCGGTTGACGGCCGCAGAGACACACTTGTTACATGTTATTTTTATTTATTTTTGCTTAATATATGTGTCCTGTGTGTTAGTGAATAAATGTATCTTTCTTTCTTTTTTCTTTCTTTCTATAATAAGAATTTCAAGATTTTGTTATAAAAAGAACTTAATGAGTCTCATTAAGTTCTTTTTATAACAAAATCTTGAAATTCTTACTATTACAATTTCTTTCTTAATATTCTAATTAAACTCTTTTAATCAATAACCTTGTATAGGAGACTGACTATAGAAAAACTGTAATAGAAGTAAGTAAGTCATTTAAATGAAAAAGATTTAAAATAAACATTTTAATCCTAAAAAATATATAATTTTACATCACTTAATAATTCCTTTTAATCTAGTAATTGTGGCCCAGTGGCCTTTGTGAAGAACAAAAGGTAGACAAATAGTTGTAATATAAAAACACATGCTTATATATTTATAATTATACCGTGAAAGTTTCACTTCAAACCGGTAACTCTAACACATACAAATTTCAACTCAAAATCTTGGGCGGATATGACTTTAACTATTATGTCCTAATTTTAATAATGTAATTAACTAGGTACAGTAACAAATTCAACTTAAAAACCAGAAAAAAAAAGAATAAATAAAACTAAATAAAACTACTTATGACTAAACTAAGGGGTCTCCCCGCGGCATGGTGCCGAAGATGCTGGCAGCATTTCCCCGCTGTATCGCAATACTAATGCGTTGAGCGAGGAAGCTGCCAGCTCTTCGGTCCCCGGTGGTGTCGGCTAATTTTTTGGCGAGCTCTTTGATTAGGTTGAGTGCGCTGGGACCCCATGGACCAAGGGTCTCGACGCCGAATGGAACAAAGCAGTATTCAGCGCCGAGACCCCTATATTTGACGTATTTTTTTTTATGTCCTATAAGAAGGACGGTCGGGTCGTAGTTAAAGAGGAGCCAAAAAACCTTTGGGCGCCACGAGGCTAATGCACAAAGTATTTTTTAAAGACTTATATAATCGGGCATAACAGCAATACACACAACAACATTTCGTAGAATAAACTTGTTATTTTATTTAGATTTGCTTAATCAATTTCACTTCCGTGTTTTCTATATTACAAAATGAATAAAACCAGATAAAACAGACGTTAAAAATCATTTAAAAACGTTTCGAAATATTAAATGACTTAGCGCAGTCAGTATGAAATGATATCTAGGTAAGTAATATCACGTGTCGAAAATAAACATTAAAACTTTAAAAAGTTAAGTGGCGTGAATGAGCTATTAGTTTATTAAATTTTGATATTTTTTGTTACTTTCTCGCGATCGAAGTTAAATACAGTGTCTCGAGCATAAATGAGTAATTTTACTCCTCGACATAACTTGCCCACCCTCGCCTGTGACTCGGGTGGATGCAAACGTCTCATGAAAATTGTCTGATTTTATGTGCTTGTTGTGCAGCACACCAGATTACCAGATGCGTGTAAAATACGAATCCCCAAAATACATCTCACACCGCGTTTCGCGATATGTAAAACACCTGTTATTCATTTTCGTTTTTTGCGCGGCCAAGCCATACCAAAGTCCGGCCGACCCACGGCCGAGCCGTGCAGACACCGAGGTGCTTCTGAGCCTCGGCCGTGGCTGGCCAGGCTTGAGTATGCCTCGGCCGCGCAAAAGTGCCGTGGTTTTACTTAGAAAACGGCCCGGGCCGGATACGGCCCGTTCTAGCGTGAGTCATCCTTTATGAACCCGTGGAACGCCCCCCAGAGCATGTATTTATTTTCGTAACCTACCTGCAAGTACAGAGAGGGTTGAATTTTCAATGCAGTCAGTCCTCTTGTTGTGTCCAAGGGTTAAGTAGGTACACCAATTTAAAATATATTATTAAACGTTCCAACTTTCCATACTCGTATAAGACGCCATTAATGACCTCCATATTAAACCCGTCCCTTTAAAACAAAATCTACATTTACCAAAACGTCACAAAATTTGCTACCGTTCATACGCATACGACTTTCTTTGTCTGAAACTGTGACTTTACCCCTCAGAGCATAGAATACTAGAGAGAGGACAAGCCGCCGGCGGCCGTGTCGCAGCTGTATGCTCAATGGGCATACACTGCCATACTGTGCACGCGTGCTGATCGCAGAGAATATTACGTTTTTTCCCAAAATGCCTGATATGATGCGCGTTTATTGTCAAATAAGCGTGTAGGTATACAAGTGTGTGTGTTTTAGATGTGTGCGTGCTTTGTCTTGTCAATTACTTGGGCGTTGTGTGGGTTAATGTACTTGCGACAGGCTCACTCTATACAAATCGGCCGCCATGTCCGATCTCCTTATATTCATACATCTGTGCCCTATTCCATGTAAATCGGCGCTCGTTATAATCGTTGCATGGCATTACTCAATTTAGAAAGAGCGTATGCGCCTGGAGCACTCGCAAAGCTATTCAAAACTACACAAAAAAAAACTTGAACCAGGTATTTTTTTTATAAAATTACAAACTGACTTATTTAGGAAAAACATGCAATCAAGATCCACAGCGCAGGTTTCGGAAAAAATAATTATCCACCACAGGTTTCGTCTTAAGTGGCAGAGGGCGCCACATTGCAGGTAGAACCGATGGCTGTTGGGAGGGAAAGGTTCTCGAGTGGCGACCACGTACCGGCTGGCGCAGCGTGGATGGGTGGACTGATGACCGGGGAAAGGTCGCGGGAGTCCGCTGGATGTGGGTGGCGCAGGACCGGTCATTGTGGCGCCCTTTGAGGAAGGCCTATGTCCAGCAGTGGACGTCTTTCGGCTGATATGATGATAGGTTTCGTCAGTCAATTCTTAAGGAAGACCGCCATTGAATAAGACAGAAATCGTCTTGAATAAGAGAAAACTACAGGGTGACTGGTAATTCGACCTATGCCTTGAAAGGGGTTATACTAGAGCTAATTTGCAACAATTTATGTCCAGTCAACCAGGGGTCAAAACACGATTTTTTTTAATTTATCGAGTTTTTAGTTTGTTTGAAAAAAATCGCCTTGCAGCCTTAAAGTGCTGATTGTGACAAAAATGTTTTTTTACCATCCAAATGAAAATGAAAATGAAAAATGAAAATGAAAATGTTTTATTTCATAGATTGCTAGGTTACATTGAAAATAAGGTTGGGTCTTCCTAGTAGGTAAAAAATACCTGTGTCAGGAAGACCCGCTCCTCCATAAAAAAGCAGTTAATGTTAATTTCTTATATGTAGGTAAATATTTATAACATAAAATAAAAACAAAGACGAATTAGGTATCACAGGCATAGTGTCGTGACCCTAAAGTTGAGTGTGTGTGTGTGTGCGTGTGTGTGTGTGCGTGTGTGTGTGTGTGTGTGCGCGATGCCAAATGGAAGTACTTTTGTCACAATCACCAGCTTAAGGCTGCAAGGAGATTTTTTTTCATACAAACTAAAAACTCGAATATCTCGGAAACCAGCGAGTTTCGACCCCTGGTTGACTGGACATAAATTGTTGCAAATTAGCTCTAGTATAACCCCTTTCAAGGAATAGGTCGAATTACCAGTCACCCTGTATAAGAGAAAAAAATCTTGGTTCATGATTAATCTAGCTGCATTCGACAGAATTTAACATCTTCCTAATGAATTTCTTGTTTCAAAAGTATTTACCTCGAAATAATATATCTTAAGTACCTATACCTAGGTATCTTCTTCTTCTTCGGTACTTTCGAGGTATATAATGTATGTTTTTAAACTTCTCCTCTTCGATCACCCTTGGTATACAATGTAGTCCACGGATTCGTAAAAAAAGCGCGTCATCAGCGATCTGACTTATATATCAACGATTCTCACCGACCGGGTGCATTTTACAAGTTGCCAGAGGAATTTGAGATGTTACATTTCATACATGAATGGATTTGCGGCCGGTCGCATCCTCGCAGACGTGGACGGCTGTGCTCGGCTGTCGTCGCATCTGACCGGCTCCGTCTGGCTTTTCCTACTGCACTCTACTCGTATTAAAACGCGGTTGGCTATCCGCCAGGTGCTAGCGCATCCGTTGCGATACTTGCGATGCGGCGCCACGCGACTCGGTCCGTCCCGTTCCGTGAGAATAGTAGTCGTCGTTGACGATAGAGATTAGGTTGTTACACGTTTAGTCGTAAAAGTGTTCTTGTGGCCTATTTGCAAAATAAATGTTTCTATTTAACTAGTCGCCTGAAGTGAGGTGAAGCGTTGTAAATGACAGCAACATGAGGCGTGTATGAACTACGTTTTAGAAAGGGCATTGTAGTGTGTAAATCGAGGCGGTTACGTCACTTTGTGTGTAAGGTCGGATAGTGCTAACCCTCGTGTAAGAGTGGATATTTGTGAAGACGATTAAATCGAGCGCGGAGCAAGTTTAACATGCTAGAGTTTAGTAGGGTGAGGTTTATACTGTACGATGTGGTATACTGTATACTTATAGGTATAACCCAAGCGTCGATTTAATCATCACCCCCGTGTGATCCTTCTGTGCTTTAGTAAAGTCTGTGATAAAGTCAATGTTGCCAATAGAATAACTCTTTTTCTTATTTCTCGCCTTGCATTTTAAACCCACTACATACCTACAATGGGACTCTGGAACTTGGAAATTTGGAACTCTTTGGGGGAGGCCTATGTCCAGCAGTGGACGTCTTTCGGCTGATATGATGATGATGATGATGACATACATAAATATACGATACGTAAATATACTGTGTTACTCCCTTTAATGCATATAATTGCGTCCTGTATGATGGGCGATGATGTTTGCCCATTGTGTGGAGCGGGCTTTACTCACCTTTGTCATTTCGTGACCGTCTCGTTGTCGTCCAGTGCCTGTGTCGTCGTCGCCCCGTGCCGTGTCGTCCAACGCGCCCACATATTTAGCCATCACTAGATTACCCAGTACCCCGCCTCAAGTAGTCGTGGTCGTGTCGGCGCTGTCCCGTACCCAGCAGTTGGATATTCAAACGGAGCGCAACGCGCCAACGCGTGAATGTCAAAATTCGACATTGACACGTCAACGTTAACGTCCTCTATTTGGATGCATCCGGTTGTAACCGAGACAAATGGCGCGCTAATGAATTAAGGTGGTTCGATTGCCATACAAAACGTTATTTGACATTCGTAGGCTAACGGCGTGATATTTTAAGAAACTTATGTAACAAACTTTCATAAATTGGCTTCCCATTTGCGCCAAATTCCCCCTTTCCTAGTATACACTTGTATAAACTAGATTAATTTGAGAAATTGGTTTGTCACGTGATATTTTGGGAAAACTATTTTTCTCAAATTAATCTAGTTTATACAAGTTTATTCTAGGAAAGGGGGAATTTGGCGCAAATGGGAAGCCTATTGATGAAAGTTTGTTACATAAGTTTCTTAAAATATCACGCCGTTAGCCTGCGAATGTCAAATAACGCTTTGTATGGCAATCGAACCACCTTAACGAAACAACACACGAACACAAGAATGTAGTCAAAAAAAAGTTTTTGTCAAAAATTTAATTTTTGGTACAAGCTTTTATTGCTGACTGTACTTTTGTGCATACCATCATCAACTACTCATTAAGACGATTCTAACGAGCCCAAACACGACGAAACGACGATTTTATTGCGGAGTTCCTATGGCCACCTTCCAGCTACAGCATCAGATCAGCTCCATGTCATCATAATATTGCATTGTCATGCGATATACATATGCATAAAAAAAATCAGCTCAATCGGAAACCGGGAAGTGGGCCAAATTTAACTTGCAAGATTTAATTACAAACTGACAGACAACGGAACAGTTGAAACTAAATTAAAGCTTGTACCTAATAATATTACGTCAATCCATTTGGCGCCGTGACAAACAGCGCGGTGCGGCGGTGCCTAGGTGAATGCCTAGCCTTAAATAGTCGTGGTCGTGTTGGCGTCGTCCTGTATTGGTGTCGTCGGCAGCGTAACGCACGACCCGGATTAGTGTACCGTAATGAGCCGACCCTGTTGTTTAGTGAACTAGTTAACGCGCTCATATTCAGCCCTCGCTAGATTACCCAGGACCCCGCTTAAAGTAGCGAATATGTATATGAATGACTTAACCGTCACGGAAACTACTACGAAATATACGTTACGTAGCTATACGCTAGCAGTATAATACGATGTGAAGATTATTAAAATATTCAGCTACGAAAACTCTTTACAAATATTTCGCAAATAACAATTATAAATCTGGGCGTTCAAATATGACGCATGTGGTGTTGTGTTCCTGGTGGTGAGTAAGATCGTTAGGATGCGCTGTGTTGGGAGTGAGGGACCTGGATGTCTCTATCTGCCAACACAGCGAATCCTGAAGTGAATAAAGAGTCGGCAACGTGCTTGTTATTCTTCTGGAGTCACAAGGGTCCATAGGCTACGGAACCAGCTTAACATCAGGCAGACCATAAGCTTGTATGCCACCGTCGTTGTATGAAAAAAAAATAGCCGCTTCGCCACGCCATTTGTCTTAGCGCCATATGGATGGACGGAATAATTTGACTATACATTCACTGGCGCGCCACTTAACTGTAAACTTGTTCGTGCTCTGACGCATGTGTGTCGTGATTGGCGCTGAATGGGTTAAGTGACAGATGTTCCAAAGTTGTTGTATAAACATTTTAGGCATTTTTTCTGCTAACAACTCGCTAGATGAATAAGTTACATACATGTTTTTAATGCTGAAATCGGATACAGATTTGTAGAGGTTACACTTAACAGCCCGTGCTGGTAAATAATTGTTAATATTTAAATTTTACGATAGATATTTAAAAAGTTTCGGTCAAACATTTATTTTTTGGACCAGCTTTTATTGTCGACTGTACTTCTCTGTATACCGTCATCAACTACTCATTGAGACGATTCTTACGAGCACAAACTCAACGGGGTTACGTCGGTTAAAAAGTACTGAATTCCCATGGCCACCTTCTGTCTCCATCATCAGATCAGCTCTATGGTACCATAATATTAAATTGTCATCCAAACTATACCCTGAGTTTCAGCTCAATCGGTTGAAGATGTCTACTTCAAAATTGAGTTGCAAGATTCCACCCGAACAAACATAGGTAGTTAGTTACATATGTAGTTAGGTATTCAACACATTGCAAGTTAATAAAAAGCTTGTAAGAACATTGGCACAAAAAGTTTTAACTATGCAGCAGAAAAAGAAATCTAAATCGAACCTTCTTGCAGTCTTTGATGAAACTAAAACTGGTTAATAAGTATTAAAAAGTGCAAGTATTTAAAAGTTCCAAGTTAAACCGTCGGCAATCAGTCGAGTCCCAACGTCGCGTCATAATGAATAGTTAAAACCGCCAACTCGTTGGGAAATGTCCAGGTTACGAGCGAATAACTTTTTTTATGTCTGTTCCCAATTTCACAGGTCAACTCTCCCCCTAAACGCATATTCTTCGTTCCGTCGCGGGTTATGAAACTCAAATTAATATACCAGGCGAGATTTCATAGCAAGTATGGCAAAGTCTTTAAGATTGTCATGGAATCTATTGACATTTTATTATGTGTATACTTTGAACTTGGTTCCAGTTCAGCTGGTCGATTGCTGACGTCAATAATATAAGTATTCAGACTTTTGCAACTTAAATATTACATCAGGCACGCTTAATAATTCATTGACGTCAACTGTACGCCAAATGTAACTTTTTATAATGGAAAATTACAGTCGATTTGTACTAAGGCTTTTTCAAAAAGTTACGTGATAACTCCTCTAGATTGAACAACACTGGCTTCGTCAAGCAGCTCGTCGTCAGCATCATTGTTGTTCTAAAACGCTTCCAGAGCAATCATTCATGTCTTGTCAGCGCCAATGGTCAGCGTGCTACAAATGCTGGTTTTAGTGTCACACTGATCGTCAGCCTTGTCTGTGATGCGACTGGCGCGACTGCCGCGCCGACGCGTGCCGGTCAGCTCGATACTAGAACTCACTATAGGCAGAGGCGCGCGAGCAGGGGCTGGCGCTGACCGCTGCGGCGCTGACGCGCGGCGCGTACAGCCGCAAATGTGTCAGCGCAGACGCTTGTCAGCGCTCAGCTGTCAGCGTTATTCTAAAACGCTCCCTGAACATCATACATATTAGCTTGTGAGTGAGAAGTTTAAAGCTATGCACACTTAGCGGCTGGCCGTCCGGCTGGCCGCGGGTTGCGGTTGCACTTGCGGCCAACCGAACGGCCAGCCGCAGCGCGGCCATGCAGCCGGATTGTGCGTACAGCGACCGCGTGGTCGAGTCGACTCTATTTCTATAGGCAAACCAGCTAAAAACGCCCACATTTCATGACTTAACCCACATCTCGGTGAAACCGGAGTCCTCGTTTCTTTGTTGCATTCGGAGTAAAGCGAATTGTAACGTTTGCAATGCGCCTCGCTTATTAAATTCTTTAATATTTTAAGAAAGTCAACATTTAAGGAATGTAAGAGGTATTTGCAACTTTGTAACTTTTTAAGATTAATGTATTTCTTATAAAGTTACTAACTTACAAATAACGTTTCTTTATCAGACGCCGTTACGTTTTTATAGTCGTTTTGAGAGGATATCTTCGTCGAGGTTGATTACTTCAATGTAATAAAAGAGTTCTTTTAGAACATGTAATTTTATTGATACGATACGACAGTGGTTTTCAACCTTTTTCATGGCGCGACCCCCCTAGAGTAAGAATCCAAGAAGCCGCGACCCCCCTGGGGGTCGCGACCCACGGGTTGAAAAACACTGCGATACGAGAGAGCTTTACTTTTTAACCGACTTCAAAAAAGGAAAACGTTATATGTTCCACTGTATATGTATTTTTTAAATGTAAGTTAGAATCTGATGATGAAATCCCAGGGAAATTGAGGGGAACCCTCAAATTTTATAGGCACGCGTGTAGTAATTCCGGTATTTTTTATTATAACTCGTGTATTCACCCTCGGAGTTCGTAATTTTGGTGAAGTGGAACTGATGATGAAGACCACAGATGACTTATGGAACTCCTTAAATATCTAAACCAACCACCGCCCGTTTACGTCAAAGATTCTGACTTGATTCCGTTGAAGTAGCAACTAATTGAATACAGTGTTAATTTTGATATTTTTGAGGAATCGATGGAACTCTTCATGTATTATCAGCCCACAGTTAGCGACTTGGGTTTTTGTGTAATAATCAACGCATTTGCTCTCGGAGAGCAGATCATATAGTAAATTGGGAAGAAAATGTGGAAATGGTCGTCTAGTACCCATATAGTAATCGTCATCGACTTGTGTAAGATTGTCCCCCAATATTTATTAATTTATTTAATTAACATGTCCCTCTGTAGCTTGGCGAAGTACTGAATATTACCCGCCTCAATTTAAAAGGTTGTTTCTGGTAAGACATCAGCCAGTGTATGACCAGTTCTGAATTTAGCTGCATAAGCGCCTTTCCATCCCTTATGGTGGCAACCGTTACGAGAATACTCTAAGGAGCTATCTTATCTTTTCATACAAATCTGCTGAACCCGTTTGCCAAGCAACGCTACGTGCGTAGCATGTAGCACTGCGTAGCATGTACTACCATTTTTTCCGGCTTATTTATAGCGAAAATCGTAAGATTTGAATATTTACACATTCACTGTCATGGGTCGCTACCCTCCCGTGTTATCCCCGTATGTAGCGGAAAGCGCCTACGGCGTAGGTTGGTTCCTGACACTGAAAGTTTTTCAAGTTCTAATAAGTAATCTTTCTAAAACGTTTTAAGTATCTATTTCAATAAAAGTAGTTTTTCCCATACAAACTTTGCACCATATTTGGGGTGAAAATTTTCAAAACGCTGAAAGTACTTTATTCATGACACTGAAAGTGTGAAAGTCAAAAAAGCGGCCAAGTGCGAGTCGGACTCGCACATGAAGGGTTCCGTTAAATAAATTGCTTTTTACGATTTATGACGTATCAAAAAAAACTACTTGTTAGATCTCGTTCAAACCAATTTTCGTTGGAAGTTTGCATGGTAATGTACATCATATATTTTTTTTAGATTTATCATTCTCTTATTTTAGAAGTTACAGGGGGGGGGGGGGGGACACATTTTACCACTTTGGAAGTGTCTCTCGCGCAAACTATTCAGTTTAGAAAAAAATGATATTAGAAATCTCAATATCATTTTTAAAGACCTATCCATAGATACCCCACACGTATGGGTTTGATGAAAAAAAAATTTTTGAGTTTCAGATCTGAGTATGGGGACCCCTAAAACTTAATGTTTTTTTTTCGATTTTTGTGTGAAAATCTTAATGCGGCTCACAGAATACATCTATTTACCAAGTTTCAACAGTATAGCTTTTATAGTTTCGGAAAAAAGTGGCTGTGACATACGGACGGACGGACAGACAGACAGACGGACGGACATGACGAATCAATAAGGGTTCCGTTTTTTGCCTAAAAATACCCCGTATGAAGCGGAAAGCGCCTACGGCGTAGGCGGGCTCCTGGCACCGAAAGTGTGAAAAAGTGTGTAGTGTTAAATCAAAAAATATTGTTACGACTAGAGCCTCACCATTTGATTATGCCGTGTAAATAGGCAATTTGAACTATGCGGTTGAGCGGTGCGGAGGTGGATGACAAGATTACGCCGTAGAATTAATTTAAAGAAAAAACCAAATAGATATTTAATTTTTAAGAGCTGAAACTGCTTACCTTGAGTTTTCTTTGGGTGTGCACTTTAGCTCTTGAAGCGGGCGGGCAGAATCAAATATCTCGTCGTAGATCCGTGTCGTATCCGTGTAGACAAACTTGCTCCGGCCGATAACTCAAATACTGAAGTCCTCAGCGCAGGGGAACACGTGCATAAGCGTGTATACGTCAGGTGAAACACAAAACACTAATTCGTCCACAAATAATCATTTAAACATATAGCGGTGAAAAAATATTACGCGTTGACAGGATGAAGGAAAATTATTGATAGACAGAAATCTTATTTTTTCTTTTTGACGTATGCGGTTGTAAACAGTCTCAGCAACTTTTTAAGGAAAGGAGGCCAAAAGGGATTTTGTTCTGACGGCGTAACCATGCTCCCGGCCTTGAAATGCGACGAATTTCAAAATATGAGATGAAATTAAAGTATGCGGTTGATAATAAATGAGAAAGAAAAAGAATCTTCCAATAAGAACTGGAAATAGCTAATTAATTACTGTGTAGGCAAAGGATATAGCTTAACAACAGGTCGTTTGAATAAGCCGTTGTTAGTTTTAACAGTAGCTACTCGAATCACACCATCAGGTCCTGGATGTACGTTCGTGATTATACCTAACGGCCATCGAAGGGGCGGAACATCATCATCACCCATCAAGACTACCGTGCCTTGAACAATAGGATGATCTGGAGTACACCACTTATTTCTGACTTGCAACGTGTGCAAAAACTCTAAGCGCCATTTTCTCCAGTATGATTGCACAATACTTTCTAGCAATCTTTTGCGATTTGTCAGATTTCTGCACTCGTTAGACAGTTCAGAAGCTGGCAAATACTGAAGCGGTGTAGACATTAAGAAATGTGCGGGGCTAATTATTTCAGGGTGCGGATCTGAAGAGAGCACACTGAGAGGGCGTGAGTTGAGTATACATTCAATTTGAACCAGAACAGTTAGCAACTCTTCATATGTTAAAAGCTGTGACCCTATGACACGATACAAATGTGTCTTTAAACTTTTTATATTTGACTCCCAAATTCCACCAAAATGAGGCGCGCGCGGGGGAATCATCTTCCATTCTATGCGGTGATTAAAGCATTCGCGGTTAAGTCTAGATTTGAACTCGCATGTGCGAAATAGATTATACATCTCATCTAGTTGAGATTTGGCTCCTACAAAATTAGTGCCATGGTCTGAATAAAGACAAGAGACAGGGCCACGGCGTGATATAAACCGCTTGAAAGCCGCTATAAAGGCTTCAGATGTTAAATCTGAAACTAACTCAATATGAATAGCCTTCGTGACGAGGCAAACAAACAAGCATATGTACGCCTTTTGCGCATGTTGACCACGACGACGACAAAGCGTTATACGAAGGGGACCAGCATAGTCAACTCCCGTATGGACAAAGGCTTTAGCTTCTTGCAAGCGACAAGAAGGAAGGTCAGCCATCTTCGGCATCGGATGGTCTGGCTTAACGCGGAAACACGAGTTACATTTATGTACTCTATTTCGAATAACAGTTCTGGCATCCAATATCCAGAAGCGCTGGCGGATGATTGACATTAAGAGACCTGCACCCGTATGACAATTTACAGCGTGATAGTGATCAATAATAATGTTGACTATATGATCGCGTTTGGGGAGCAATGCAGGATGCTTAGCTTCAAATGGTAAATCAGCATTTGAAAGCCGACCTCCTATACGAAGAACATTTTTCTCATCAATAAACACTGACAACTTGACGAGTTTCCGCGAGGGTACCATATTATTTTTCATGCGAGCAATGTCTTCATGAAAGTGAACGCTCTGAATCGCAAGTAATAAAGCGGTTTCAGCAATTTCAATATTTTTTACAATCTCTGCAGCGTTAAGCTTTTTTGCAAAACGTAGTACATAAACCACGGTTTTAAGCAGTTTGTTCCAAGATGATATGCGTTGCGCTAAATCATATAGTATAGGTCGCTCAAGTTGCACAAGAGTTGTCAACGTTGTCGTTTTACACTCCGGCAACTGTTCAATTTCCGCGGTCTGAAAAGGTTGAATAGGCCATTCCGTTGGCGCATTATGCAGCCATGAAGGTCCGTTCCACCATAGGTTATGAGAAACCAATTGTGATGGTGTCATACCACGAGACAAGCAATCGCTAGGATTGTTTATTCCAGCGACATGATAAAAATTCTCTGGTAATACATTTTCTTGACACTGAGCAACACGATTGCTTACAAAAATTGACCATCGATGAGGCGATGCTTTGATCCATGAAAGAGCGATCGTTGAATCTGAGAAAGCATATATGCCTGCAATCGGAATGCGAGCCAGATAAGTGTCTTGCACAATTTTAATCAACTTGGACATTAAAACAGCGGCACATAGCTCTAAACGAGCAAGCGTAGTTATCTTAGCTGGAGAAACCTTGGACTTGGAGCATAACAGCCTTACACTGATATCACCAGCCAAGTTTGTCACATGCAAGTAAATGACACAACCATAACCACTAAGGCTGGCATCACTGAATCCAACAATATTGACCATACAATCGGATGATACGCCAATATGGCGCGGGATCTTAAACGTTGATAGCAGTGGAAATTCTTGAATCAATATGGAGTAACACTTAATTATGTGTTCAGGGGGAGTAGCGTCCCAATCTGTTTTACAGAGCCAAAGTTCTTTAATTAACAACTTGGCGTATAGGATAACAGGTGCTACCAAACCAAGCACATCAAACAAGCGAGCTACGGTAGATAGAATTATTCGCTTGGTACACTTCCCTCCGGCGGGCGGGGACGTAGTCATTGAGAATGTATCATCGGAGGGTTCCCAAGATAAGCCTAACACCTTGGCCATATTTTGCTTGTCATCAAAATTAACACAAGCACGGTGTGATACGGGCAGCTTATCTAGCAGTGACAGTGAGTTGCTGGACCATTTGACTAAATCAAATGCACCAGTTTTAAAAAGCGCGATTAAGTTTTGCGATAAACGCATTGCAGTTTCCTCATTTATACAAGAATGAACTAAATCGTCCATGTATAATTGGGAACTAGCCACTCTTGCAGCATCGGGAAACCGATGCCCTTCATCAAGACACAGCTGCTTGACAGTTCGCATTGCCATATAAGGGCTTGATTTGAGTCCAAACGCAACGCGCGTAAACTGAAAGGTGCGAACCTGCTCCTTTTCATCGAAACGAAATAACATTCTCACGAATTTATAATCTTTTGGCGGCAAACAGATTTGCATATACATTTGGCGGATATCTGATGTCATTGCTATGGGAAACAGGCGAAAATTCAGTAGCAGAATAAATAAATCTGCCTGCAAATTTGGACCAGTGTGCAAGATGTCATTGAGAGACAAGCCTGAGCTACTTTTTGAACTCGCATCTAGGACAATTCTGACGCGAGAGGTAGCTTTATCAGGACGAACAACTGCGTGGTGAGGGATGTAATATCCGTCATCAGTGACGTCAGCTTCAGGAACTTCGGTAAGATAACCGTTTTGCATATAGTCATTGATGACTTTGTTATAATCATCACGAAGTGCAGGTATTTGTTTAAATTTCTTTTCCAAGAAAAATAGGCGGCGATGAGCAACAGCTCGAGAATTGCCTAGTTCAGAGGCATCTTTGCAGAAGGGCAAGGCTACAGAATATCTGCCTTCATCATTGCGAGTCACGGAAGTAGTGAACAAATTCTCACACTCGGTCTCTTCCGGACTAAGAAAACGTTTGTGTGGGATGGGATCTCTTCTAATTCCCAAAATCTATTCAGGCTTGACTCAAGGTCATTGAGCACAAACGCGGTAAAAGAAGTGTCATTAGAGTTGGACTTACAAGGATAGTCACCCATTAACACGTAACCAAACGTGGTTAGCAAGGCGGGGGGTGCGCATGTGCCAGAATCTACCCTGTTCCCCAAATATATATACGGGAAGAGTTGAACACCTAGCACGACATCAATGCAGCCTGGAATATTCCAGGTTAAATCTGCAAGCGGTATATTGGCAAGATATGCCAAGTCACATTCATTAGCTTCGATAAAATGAGCGGGCAGTTGATCTGTTATGCAATCTACCACTAAAGCGTGTATATAGTATTTATTATTTGGGTAGATGCGGGATTCAATATTCAAATAAACATAACCATGTATGGGCCTCGAAGTTAAACCAACACCCTTTATATAGGAATTGTTAAGCGGTATCACGGGTAAGTTAAGTGTTTTGCAACAATCAAGCGTTATTAGATTGTTTTGTGAGCCATTATCAATTAGACATCTTATAATCGACTTGCCATCACCATTATAAGGTTTAGCGTACACTTGAGCGGTTGACAACAATATTGTAGACTTAGGGTTCGACTCTACTTTGAGTGAGACCGAAGCGTTAGGAAGCGGCTGTGCTATGGCCCCCTCAGGTGACCATTGCGTATGTATGTTATCGCGTGGCGGATGAGCCGTCAGCGGAGTATTTATTTGCGGTGTGCAGACACAGTTCGAGTTTGCATTAAGTACATTTGGCTCACAAGTATTGAACACTGTCGGCGGAGAGCGCGATGGAGGCGCGGCTGCTGACGGTCGCGGTACATGAGCGGCGGAAGAAGGGGCGTCGTTAGTGTTTGCGAACAATTGCGTTGATTTAATACTAGCGGAAGTAGCTTTATTCGACTCAAAATGTAAGAGCGTGTGATGACGCTTCTGACAGACGTTGCAAGTGTGTCGCGAGTTACAGTTGATAAGTGTATGCGAGGTACTTAAACAATTGACACAACCATGCTTATCCTTTATAAACTCAAACCTCACTTGCGGGGAGACCATGTTTTTAAACTTTAAGCAAGCATAAAGTTGCGTATGGTCCCTTTTGTTGCACAATATACAAGCTGGTTCATTAATCGCGGGTTTTGAAGCGGTATCATTGCTGGCTACAAATGCCTTATATGTAGTTCGCGTATTTTGTGCCGGTATATTGGCAACTGATTTGCTGACGGTACTACTACTAGACCGTTCCAAAATCTTGACTTGGTCTTGCACGAATGAGATAAATGACGTATATGTCGGAATCTCAACATCGCGGATTGACATTTCGTAACTTTGTAAAGTCTGTTGGTCGGTCTTCCTCAATGCGCAATTTAATAGAAGAAAATCAGACAAATCAGGAATGTCCAACTGCTTAAGAGCGGCGATAGACGCGGAATACTTCTCAATGAAGCTATTGAGACTGCTGGCATTATTTGAGCATGGTTTCAAATCGAATATATTATTCAGGTAATAAGTACCCAGGGCGCGTTTATCCTGATATTTTTTGACAAGACTGTCCCAAATTATGGAATAGGTTTCGCCTGTAGGCACTAAACCAGCGGTTAATTTCAGAGCGTTATGTGTTAGCTTGCCCATGAGGTATTGCACACGTTGCGAGTCAGTCAGTTGGTCGTTATTATGAATGTTTGTTTTAAATGACTCATAGAAGATGGGCCAGTTCTCAGTACGACCATCAAAGCAAGGTAATTCTATTGGAGGGAGTTTAATAGAAGAGCCGTTACTACGGCTTTCGGATACGGATGATGCACTTTGCGGTATTGACATTTTAATAATGTTATTTCGAGTGCGTTTTATTTTTGAGTACATATCTTCGAACGCATCCAGGGCCTCATAGTCCGGTTTGGTACCAGGGATGAGAGACATGATGATTTTATTCATCTCATCAAGAATTGATTCGAAACTGATACGTATTTCATCAATCGTTTCACTATCGGCCATGAACGACTCGTTGCTTCGCGATTCAAAATTTGAAATATTTTTCGTAGCGGTATATATGCGAGAAACTCGCTGAAAGATTTTCTCTTCTTTACTTTTTAACACTGCTAACTTAATTTCCATTTCTGATTTAGACATTTTGACTAAAATAGAATTTCAATTTTATCAATAACAATGTCAAGCGAAATATAAATGTCAATAAGCGAAATATATGAAATGAGCGTTAATGGCGGGTGAAATTATATGCCTACTGTGATGACCAAGTATTACGTCACTCACAGGCGGAAAATAAACGTTAATTATAGAATTAAGACGGAAGAATCCGGAACTCGATAGGACCCAAAAATATGATTATGCCGTGTAAATAGGCAATTTGAACTATGCGGTTGAGCGGTGCGGAGGTGGATGACAAGATTACGCCGTAGAATTAATTTAAAGAAAAAACCAAATAGATATTTAATTTTTAAGAGCTGAAACTGCTTACCTTGAGTTTTCTTTGGGTGTGCACTTTAGCTCTTGAAGCGGGCGGGCAGAATCAAATATCTCGTCGTAGATCCGTGTCGTATCCGTGTAGACAAACTTGCTCCGGCCGATAACTCAAATACTGAAGTCCTCAGCGCAGGGGAACACGTGCATAAGCGTGTATACGTCAGGTGAAACACAAAACACTAATTCGTCCACAAATAATCATTTAAACATATAGCGGTGAAAAAATATTACGCGTTGACAGGATGAAGGAAAATTATTGATAGACAGAAATCTTATTTTTTCTTTTTGACGTATGCGGTTGTAAACAGTCTCAGCAACTTTTTAAGGAAAGGAGGCCAAAAGGGATTTTGTTCTGACGGCGTAACCACCATTTAACTGGATAGGTTTATGCAATAGTTGCAATGTACGCGGGAGGGGTGACACCGCCAGCGGAACGGTAACCAGATTGAGGTCTTACGACACCCAATCACACCCGTCTCACACCGAGCAAGTACAGAGGCCGAGTTCAACGTTCGTCCTATAATATTAAGCGTCTCGATGCTCACACATACCCCTTATAAACCTGTATATAAGGCTTGTACTAGTACATAATTGTTATTACCAAACTAGCAGCTTGGAACAACAGGGCGATTCGAGCGTGAAACCCACCTGAGTATGCTTGCCCCTTTTCATTGATTCGTGTATAATCAAATGATTCCGTTTGAATTGGCTCTCGCTGAAGTCATTGGGCACCCGACCGTGAAACATTGGCCGTGAAAGCAGTTGAATATCTAGGATAGCCTGGATACCAAGTACAGAACATTCTCAAAATATCAGGAGAGTTCTCAGAACTTTCCGGAAACTTTCACGAGAATTCATATTCAGATTCATTTATTTGACTTAAGTACTCGCACCGTCCCATCTTCCAGGTACCAGCAAAAATGCCGGCAATGCTGCTTCTACAGCAGAAGACTCCAAACGCCGCAAATACAGCACCCTCGGTAGCGGTTACATGTTTGAGGCGTTTGGGGTCGAGACTCTGGGGCCGTGGGGACCAAGCGCACGCCGCATTTATAAAGATTTAGCGGCGCGCCTAAAAGAAACCACTGGTGACCAGAGGGCTGGCCAATACTTTGCACAACGTGTCAGTATCACCATACAACGTGGCAATGCGGCCAGCCTTCTGGGCACACTACCCATCGGCACTGATTTAGGAGATATTTTTTATTTATAGGTAGTTTTTAGTTTTTTATTAATGTCAGTTTTAAAATTTTAATTGTTTTAACAAATAAACATAATATAATAGTATATTATATTACGATATAAAATTGCTTAAATGACAAAATAACAAGAATTGCGACCACTATCGTTTACAATAATAATAAATACTTAATGCTCAAAAACGTTTCCGATGGGTTATTTTTACGTATATGCCTGTTATTCTTTAGGTGGGTAATTAGAACAGCTGATATGTATCTAGGAAATTTTGTCATGTTTTCAGTGTTCGTAAAATTAAGTAGGTATACAAGAAATTCCGCGACTTTGGAAATTTCTCCGCGGTGCATTGCCAATTCCAAGTGTGTGAAAATACAATCATTTGATTTCACATTTCGCAAATACAAAGAAAAAAAAACCCACACGCTCTTAGTTTTTCCGTTACTGCATGTGTGCTTTCTCTCTCTCTCGCATCCTTACGTTTTTCGGGCACGTATGTCGTCGAGGAGACGTAGCTATCGAGCGACTTGTGGTCCAGGGAAAGGTCGAGGACACCAGACCGCGACAGGTCATCAATGACAGACCAGATTGCTGCAGTAGACGCATCACTACACGCAAGCATGAGAAAGGCGATTGTCAGAGAGGAATGACGGCGTGTTGTGAAGTTTGCTACCAACACCTGAAATGATGACCATTACCACTCTCTCAAGAGTGAAACGACGACGAAGAGTGCTTTTAGTCCACTCGAGCAGACACGCCATCAGAGCTACTCCAGGCAAAATACGGTTTTGAAAAACATTAATTCATAATAGCGTTTTTTTTTCGTTATTTCGTTTTTTAAAACATTATTCTGAAATGCTTTATTCAAGAATCAAACAAACTTTCCATCCGGAAGTATTTATATAGATTTGAATACATTATTTATCTTGAATATTATAGAGCAAATGTAAATGAACCAAAATAAAGATAAAACCATTTATTAATATTTTTTCTGACTTTTCAGAAGCTAGTTAAGTTATAATTTTTTTGATGTCTGAAATTTTGTTGGATTTTGTCGCTAGGTAACTATGTATTTAATTGATAATATATCAATTACAAAGAATAAATCAGATATTATAAATTATTTCCAAATTTGTAATTTTTCCATACCTACAAGTTGTCAGTTCATTGCCTGGACTAAGCGAATTTTTGCCTTGCAGGAAACACTATTTCACTTTTCTCTTCGTTCTCTGCATCAATAGATTGAAAACTTAACCGTGGTACCAACCAAGTTAAATAAACACGAATCAGAATCCAAGCTTTGCTTAGTTTGGGACTAGATAGAATTGTGTAAGATGACAATCTTACATAATTTTACCAAATTTTACACATTTTTAAACAAATTTTTACAACCGGAATGCCTCAGGAGGACGGGCGTATGCATGCACCCTACGTATTCGGACAAGAACAATTAATTACAACATTTCACGGTTTACAGTCCAAACGTCTGAGTGGATTTTAACATATTAGGTGGCTTTGATTTCCTCTTAATCGTGGGAGTGACATTATATCTGTAAAAAGCAGTTGGATTTGTTGAAAAACAGGTGGTTTGATTGCCATACAAAACGTTATTTGACATTCGCAGGCCAACGGCGTGATATTTTAAGAAACTTATGTAACAAACTTTCATAAATTGGCTTCCCATTTGCGCCAAATTCCTCCTTTCTTAGAATAAACTTGTATAAACTAGATTTATTTGAGAAATTGGTTTGGGACGTGATATTTTGGGAAAACTATTTTTCTCAAATTAATCTAGTTTATACAAGTTTATTCTAGGAAAGGGGGAATTTGGCGCAAATGGGAAGCCAATTGATGAAAGTTTGTTACATAAGTTTCTTAAAATATAACGCCGTTAGCCTGCGAATGTCAAATAACGCTTTGTATGGCAATCGAACCACCTTGGCGACGTGAGCTCAGAACTGAAAAAAGTCGTATCTTTTGTTTGGATTATAATAAGGCTGTCTTAAATTTAATTAGCAATTTTGAGGCTTTTTTCGAGGGAAATCAGCTATTCGGATCCGGAGTTTTAGACTTTTGCTCGATAGAAAAAAATCACGAACATAGGTCTAAAATACACTTAAAAAAATCGTAACAAATTATACACTACAGCTAAACATAATAAAATTGGTTTTAAAAATCGGCAATGTCATGTTTGAGGGAAATCAGCTATTCCTTTTTTATTTATTAAAACGCACAAAATCTAAAATTAAAAAGCGGCCAAGTGCGAGTCGGACTCGCACATGAAGGGTTCCGTAAAATAAATTGCGGTTTACGACTTATGACGTATTAAAAAAAAACTACTTACTAGATCTCGTTCAAACCAATTTTCGGTGGAAGTATGCATGGTAATGTACATCATGTATTTTTTTTAGTTTTATCATTCTCTTATTTTAGAAGTTACACATTTTACCACTTTGGAAGTGTCTCTCGCGCAAACTATTCAGTTTAGAAAAAAAATATGTTAGAAACCTCAATGTCATTTTTAAAGACCTATCCATAGATACCACACACGTATGCGTTTGATGAAAAAAAAAATTAGTTTCAGTTCTAAGTATGGGGAACCCCAGAAATTTACTATTTTTGGTGTGAAAATCTTAATGCGGTTTACATAATACATCTACTTACTAAGTTAAAACAGTATAGCTCTTACAGTTTCGGAAAAAAGTGGCTGTGACATACGGACGGACAGACGGACAGACATGACGAATCTATAAGGGATCCGTTGTTTGCCATTTGGCTACGGAACCCTAAAAACATGATTTCCGCGCTTCCAATCACGCACTTCCATCTCCCTCACGCTTATGCTCAGTGAGAGGGAGAGAAGACCACGAACCTACGTCGCCTTAATTTCATTTGCGTAAGAAACACTGACAAACCCAACTAAGGCTCTACCTAACCTTACCTACCCAGAACAAATATTATATTAGGTATGTAAAAATTGTGGTTTGGCAGAAGTTTGTAATTAATTTTAGATGTTTAAGAACCCATACACAATTATTATCATTATCATTATCATCATTACCTTTCTCAATTCCCAGGTTATCCCGTCCCAAACCCATTGCCCACGCACACGCTACAGATACTATATCATGCATCCGACTCCGAGACGTGAATTAATTGATGCGCCTCGAGACGCTAATGAAGGCCCATTGTTACAACATTCATCACTTAACATGTGTACCAGTGCCTGGGAGGTTGAATTTTGGAGGAGGCTTTCATATCTTCAACCAACTTCGATACGAGGAAGGAGATTCTTAAATTGTCTCCACGTTCGTAAATATTTGTTCAGAGGGGTACTTAAGGCTTATACACCCGCTAACGTCCTTGAGTCGTCGTTCGTATTGGCCAGCGCGCGACTGATCGGGCCTGCCGAGCCTCCGCGCTCGCGCATTTTGTAGGTATTTAAACATAGTAATTAAGATAATCATTTTATCTATTCAAACTCTGCGAATTTGTCTATAAATATTTAATAACTTTATTTGAGTACAAAAATTTAATTTAAAATATCTATAGTTTAGTCATAATATTGAATAAACTTTACAAAAAGAGGTAACTTTGGGATTTTTTTCTATCGAGTAAAGTTCATTAGATCGCGTAACTGAATGCGACTTTGACTAGATTAAATCCTTAAGTAATACGTATCTTTTTTTTAAATTTTTAAACCCTATTTTCTACGTCTGAGATTGTTTTAAAAAACTCGAAAACGCTGCCCCCGTTGACTGTCGAGCCTTAATCACGTAACGTTCCGAACGCGTGTAAGGACAATCCAACTGACATTTTTCCATACAAAATTTCACGTTTTGATCTACCTAACGTTCGTACAATGCGTTACGTGATCGACCAGCAGAGCTAATAAATGATATCGCGATGCCCGATTTTAATTTATAGACAACCGGTTTGCCTAGTGGGTTGTGACACTGCCTACGTAGTTGAAGGTCCTGGGTTCGAATCCCGGTAAGGGCAAATATTTGTGTGATGTGTTCTATGTATTTACGTATTTAATAATTTAATATATCGACATCTAGTACCTAGCTTACTATGGTACTACGTAGTTCCATTTCTGTAAGATTGTCCGCCAATATTTAATTAGTTATTTAGGTACTAATTATCTATAAATTTTGTGAAAATCTGGTGGCTTTGAGTCCTTGAGTAACTGATGGAACTTCTCAAATATTATTGGCACAGCGGCTTGATAACTGCTAATGACACACACATGAACATTTATATGTCTACGAAATATTGTTCCAAAGTTGTAATTTGACATTCACCACCGTTCCATTCGGATTCGGCTGGCCCGTCGTCGTCGCGTCGCAAATCGCGATGGCTTTCCATCTCTTTAGATATTATTATCCAACTAGCCGCGCTAACTGTCTAAATACGCTACAGTTTTGACATAGACCGATTTTGGCGTGGCGTTACCTCCATTCGGCTCGTTGGAGTAGTGGTCATAATTTGGAGGGACGATCACGTAACTTTAACGCACGTTAGGACAACTCAATCAGAAAGTGACATTTAGATCTACCTAATGTGCAAACCACGCACGTGGAACCGATGGCCGTTGGGGCGGAAAGGTTCTACGCGGCGCGGCGTGGGTAGGTCCACAAGGTGGACTGATGACCTGGTAAAGGTCGCGGGAATCCGCTGGATGCGGGTGGCGCAGGACCGGTCCCTTTGGCACGCTTTGGGGGAGGCCTATGTCCAGCAGTGGACGTCTTTCGGCTGAGATGCTAATGATGATGTTGATGAATGTACAAACACCTCGACCTGCTGCTCTATTTGCACAGTGACACATGCATGAGTCACTGTGTCGCACGACGCTACTTGTCTTGTCAAGCTGTGCTAGTCCACTGGACTGGCCCTCAGTATTATAGGGCGCCGTGCAGGCTTGGAAGCGGTCTACCTGTTCTTGACAGCAGGTAGGTAAGTAGGACAGGGTAGGCAGCTATACCACTAGACTGTCCCGAAGCCGCAGCAGCTGCGGCTGGTACGAAGCCGGAGGTCCCGGGTTCGAATCCCGGTAAGGGCATTTATTTGTGTGCAAGCAAGAATATTTGTTCCCGAGTCATGGTTGTTTTCTATGTATTTATATATGTATCTATATTGTCGTCTAGTACCCATTGTAAAAGCTTTGCTTAGTTTGGGACTAGGTCAATTTGTGTAAGATTGATGTCCCCAAATATTTATTTATTTATTTAACATGATTGGTAGCTCAACGTTTCATGTACCCTATAAACACTGTTATCGCTTGCTAATGCCCGTATATCTGTACGTCTCCTATCTGAGCCATATATGTCGCATAAGTACGAGTATATATATGACTCGATGTGTTGTGTAATTTCTTGATAAAGGGTCGCAGTGATTTATGCTGCTTATGCTTAATTACTGTTTCGGTTGTTTCATTGTGTTATGTTATGCTTATGTCATGAAGAACTTTTAATTACTGTACGAATATGGTAAGATTAATGTTTTACAGTCCATTGTGGTTGTAACCTGCAGCCCCGTATAACCTGACAGTTTTTAGCGATACGTTTCTGAGCTAATAAGGCTTATTAGAAATAAATAATAATGTTGGGAGTGGAACGACACTTTTCATATTGTGTCAAATACTAGGTATATTGGTATAGTTTGTTCCAGTAAAAATGTCGAAAATGCACTTAACGTAGGATTTTACAACTCCTATTGTTGCTAAATATGAAAGGAATCGTCATAAAACTGATCGAAGTATGGCACTTGTACTGGATTGCTACTGTTTGTTCTCTAGTTTATGCGTAATTGTTTACAACCCTACTTGAAGATAATAATGAATCAATAGATGTCTGTAATGGTTGGTTTTATGTACTTTTGGTCATTCTAACTGTAACAACAAACTTACATTTCACAGACGTTACCTCTATATTAATAATAATAGATAGGAAAAATAAAACCATCATCGTCTGAAGCCCAGGACCCCAATTCTCGGGACGATCGAGATAATGTCGTATAGAGATGATCTCTATTGACGTAGTCTATACGGAAAATCTCACCCAAATCTCGAAGACAGCAAAATTTCTTATTCTGGGGCATGATAGAGATCATGTCGACAATCTCAATGTCTATTGCAAAATACGTTTCGTTTTTCTTGATTGTGTTTATTTTCAATCGGTTTTAAAATAATGAAATATTTTTAAGTATTTCCACTGAATTCTATAACAAGAACAAAAATGTTATTAATTTAACACATAAATAATATACAAGTGTTTGCTCGATTAAGAACTTACGTGAAAAGCAGCGCATAAAAACTGTTCTGACTTGGCAGTTACGTGTAAAAGAATACTGTCAGTATTTGTAAGCTGTCAATATTTTACGCCATTACGCCACTGACAGATCTAATGTATAAGAAAATCGGTGATACTGCCATCTCGATCGCTACCGACCACTCGTTGCATCTCGATCGCTGGGAGTAGACATATCTCGAGTGTGAGATTTCTAGAATATAAGGAAATTGTTTTTCATCCGATATCCGTCATGTTTTTTCGAAATATGTTTATTAGACATCATCTCGAACGGACATGACTCGAACTTGTGCCCTCTGTATTGCCGGTACAGCATTCCCTCTGAGCTAACCCAGACATTAACTGATGAAGCACATCTTTCCATCACATTCGCCACCGCTACTAGCGACCTCTCTGTATTTCCATGAAAGTCTCACAGCCGTTAAGGCCTTTTAGATCGTGGTAACTTCTATGTTATAAATTGATACGAAACAAAAATAATTTGTTTATGTTATGAGGTACTAACAGGCCCCGTAAGTAGCATGGATGGTGGCGTTATCATGCGATAAGTGACAGGATAAGCGCGTCGCCTCGTTTTATCGAACGGTGTCGGCCAGGGACGGATGCTCTATATATATGTATATGCTTATCGCGTGATAAGGCCATCCATGCTACGGGGCGTGTAGATAATACCACGACGATGACAAGCATTATAGTAAGAATTTAAGACCTGGCTAATATGAGGGCGTTACCGCAACGGAACCTTCGGCGTGGTGCTCTGGCGGCTCACTCACATAACCACAAGACCACATTACCAACAGAGTATTGTGTTAGTGTTATTATGGCTACAATCTTCTGTAAGATGGAGGTACTTCCGCAGTTGGGCAACTCCAAATATGAGCGGAATGACATTGCGCTGGGGCCTCCCTCTAGCACGTTTTCGGACATTCTTGGGATGTTAATGGGCAAGGACCATATACCGGTATTCTTTAAATACGAAAATACCGGTATTCATTTCCAGTATCTCGCTTATTATATCACATTATTTCTGTATTCTAACCGACTCATATCATATTTCAGCTTCATGACCAGTATAAGTCCCTGTTAAGGCGACGCAGGCTCCGAAAACGATTCGAATCCTGAGTTTTTGACTTTCGCTTGATAGAAAAAAATCACGAACATAGATCAAAAATACACTTAAAAAACTCGTAACAAATTATGCACAAAGGCTACACATATTAAATATTTGTTCTAAAAATCGGCAGTATCATGTTTGAGGGAACTTAGCTAATATTTTTTTATTTATCTATCTATCTATATTATTATTACGCGAGCCCGATTTTTGTACATGCCATCAGATCTACAGTTATGGTCCGATTTTGATAAATGGTATGTCATTCGATTCGTCTCATGCTGCAGATTTGCAATAAGGTCTTCGTTTTTTCATTTTTTATCGGTAAGGTACTAAAATTTTAATTTAAAATTACTACTGTGCGATGACCACGTGACTTTGGCTGCGTGACATCACGTGACGTAACTCCTGTTTTGACTTGAGATGACAATGTAAAATGTAAAATAAACAAGAATTGAACTCAAACCTGCAGTAAGTTCTTCAACATATGCAATTATAAATGTTGAGTCGGCCACATATGGATACAACACTAAGAAATTAACAAAATTGATAATATGTAAATTGTCTTTGCTCAATGTTTATAAAAACTGACAGACGTATTGATACGTTAGTATCTCTTAAGCCTGCATCACACTGGCGCGGCCTGCGGTGGCGGACCATAGTAAATTTGACAGCTAATGACAAGTTTTCTATTGTCCGCCGCGGCCAGGCCGCGCCAGTCTGTGAGGGGCCTTAGTAGTCTGTGGACGTATTGTGTCAACAGTGGATTAATTTTTTTATTGACATGGAGACGTCAGTATTATTTGCCATGTATACTTCAAAAAAGTTTATAGACAATCTTATTTTCCCATATTCGAGATGTTGGGAGAAGAATGAGGTTTAATTAAATAGATGGCTTACTTATCACAATGCCGTAGGCACCGATAGGCTCGCCTAATTTCCAGTACCTACCTATAAAGATGTAGAAAACTAAACTCGATTACAAAATTTTCTTTTCTCCTCCCATTGGCGACTTTGCTGACCTGACTAAGAATACCATCCAAATTATTTCAGGATCAGATAATTATATTGTGATTACAGGTAGGTTATATAAATTGTGATTTCTCAAACTGATATGTCTTAAATACTGGGAAACTTAAATTTGTATTAAACTATTTAGCGGTATAAATAGTCAAATCCAACTATAACCGGTAAAATATTAACCGGTAAATTACGATTCAGTATTCTTTGATCTGTGGCGATATTAATAATAAACTGGTGTAATGTCTGTGAAATTTAAGTTTGTATGTTGGGGGTAATGTCAGAAGCTATACATACATACATATACATTACAAATAGGTAAAAATAATAATAATATGTTTAATGATTAAGTAATATAGATATTAACATAGCTATAAGTACACACTAACCATAAATATATGAGTCTAAGTTACTTGAAATAAATGATAAATATATCCATCCTATTCTAAAAACCCTTTCTTCAGTAGGTTATATGTAGAACTAGCGACCCGCCCCGGCTTCGCACGGGTCTATATGTACGAGTATAATACATAAACGTTCCTCTTGAATCACTCTAAATATTTAAAAAAACCGCATCAATGTCCGTTGCGTAGTTTTAAAGATAGCATACAAAGGGACAAGCAGACAGCGGGAAGCGACTTTGTTTTATACTGTGTAGTGATGGACCTACAGGATTAAGTATGTGCCTGTACCTTCGCTCCGCCTAGATTCTTTGTATACGCGGCAGAGCCGCGCGGGTAGCTAGTTTAATTTAAACGCACAAAAAATTTAAATTAAAAAAACATGATATCCGCGCTTCCGAACACGGACTTCCATCTCGCTCACGCTTATGCTCAGTAAGAGGGAGAGAGCCTACGTCGCCTTAATGGGTGAAATTAAGAGATCCAGTTGCGTGAATGATCTTCAAAATAAGAACATAAAACATTCTAATTCGTCTGTTAAACCGCGGCATTCTCCAGTATTGGCTAAAATTATTTATATTTGATTTGAATGCATAAGCCGAGTCAAAGCTTCCCAACTAATTTACAAACGTTCTCTCATCCGATTTTCAAACCGAGGCCACTCAAAACTTAACTTGTTCTTCGCCAAATACTATAATGCACCCATGAAACCAAAAAAGAAGTCTTACTCCGTCGAGATAGGGATCAAAAAGAAGAATTTTAGTTGCAAAGTTAAAATGGCCCACAGTCTCACTTTCGTGCAAGTTTGCGTTGAAATTTCTGGAAGTTTAATGACTAATTATGCCCCCCGCCCGATCTCTGACCCCCCGAAACTCAATCGCGGATTAAGAAAAGGAAAATTTTAATTTATTTGGAATCTGGAGTTTTGTTCGGAAACAGCGAGATTAGTTCAAGTTTGAGTTTTGAACAAACCCCTGTGAAGGTTTTTCCTGTTTTTACAAGCTTTAATTTAACTTGACCTGTTCGTTTGTTTGTGTGTGGGTGTGGGACAAATCTTGGAACTGAATTTTGAACCAGTTAACTTCAACCGATTGAGCTGAAATTTTGGGTATAAGTATAGTTTGGATGACAATTCAATATTATGGTACTCTCGAGCTCGTCTGATGAAACAGAAGGTGGTCATGGGAATACAGTACTTAACCGACGTAACCCCGTTGCGTCTGGGCGCGTTAGAATCGTCTCAATGAGTAGTTGATATCGGTGTACAGAAGAGTACAGTTGGCAATAAAAGCTTGTACCAAAAATGTTTTTTTGACAGAGAATTACGTTTTACTCAAAATACTTAAGCCACTTCCTTATTTGTCGGTGCGGGTTCGGCGCGGTAACAGTAAGCTGTCAGCTTTTAGTGTCAACTATCTGGCAAATCGGTACAGATTCTTTACTGCAGGCCTGCATTTAAATGAGTCTGGCTAATGAGTGACGTTTCTTGATTGACGCAGGATGCCCGCATGCTGGGCGGTACGAATGCGGTACTACTTTATACCGTATACGACAAGTAAGGAAATCAGGGCTACATCAGTAAGCTTTCGGTAAAGTACAAAAGCGATACATGCATACCGATTCCGCTACTAGTGTATCAATACATTTACTTCTTCTTTCAAATCCTTTTACAACACCTACAGGATTCCCAAGATTTTTCGACAACCCACTCATAACTTGATATATTATTATTCGTCCTAAAAAAACGTAACAAATCTGATTTCAATCGCAATAGATACGTCGTTTTATATTTAAATCGCAATATCGTTCCATATAGTCGTTTTACATTAGATAAATATTACCGTAGAGGTAGTATTTTATTAATGTATACCTACATCCCAACCCTCCTTTAAGCTCCACCGGTTCTTATGGATGACCTGGTTCGCAGAATATTTTAGTATGTGTACGCACATATACTATGATACATGGTTTTAATGTACCGTGAAATATGACTATCGACAATAAGACAGTATGTAACACAACGAATGGCAGAAATTCTAACCCGTTGAAAGGCTGGAACAAATGCTATGGAATGTTTCTCGTGCCTATCATAAAAGTATTTTCTGTAACACTTAACTTTAACGGCCTCCGTAGCCCAGTTGGTAGTGACTCTGCCTACGAAGCTGGAGGTCCCGGGTTCGAATCCCGGTCAGGGCATTTATTTGTGTGTTTATCACGAATATTTGTTCCTGAGTTATGAATGTTATATATGTGTATTTATCTATTATATATATCGTCGCCTAGTACCCACAACACAAGCCTTATTGAGCTTACCGTGGGCCTAGGTTGATTTGTGTAAGATTGTCCCGTAATATTTATTTATTTACGTCAGTAATAAAATCCGGCTACCAGACCCGCGACCCCATAGAAAAAAAATACAAAAGAATTTAAAGCAAGTGATAGTTATAGAGATTGAGAGTAAAAAATTGAATTATCATTTGTTCTAAAACTAAACGAAAGAAAACTAGTGAAATTATAATTCTCCTTTAATGACTTGTTAGTGCCAGGCTTATATTAACAAGAGTCATTATAACATAATTTTCTCACCCAAAATATAATGTGCATAGAGGCCAGTAAGAGATTTTTTTTAATAACGGGAGTCTATTAAATAAAAGCAATTCATTGTTTTTATACGTTGCGCCTGAGCTACCGTCAGCTCGCTTCAGTTGAACACTAAATTCAGTCAGTGTAATGAATATAGCGTGAAACAGCTACGTCCAGAGTCCAGAGCTACTGAGAATGGCTACACAATATTCACGTTGCCGCCCAGATGATGTATGCTGAGAACCAACTCAAACAGTTTGTGTTAAATCGCGTCGGAAATTGCATTCTTAAGCCGAAAGAAGATACGTATACTCCACTGTTTGAACTAAGTAACGTCTTGCTTCACCCTCAGTGCACGAAACAAGAGGTCAGCGGTTAGCGGAACGAAATTCCCTTTGTAACAAACTGTAAATATACGTCAGAACTTTTTAATGACAGCTGAATAAGTGTGGGTCTATGTTTTCGGCACGCTCTCTTAAGCTGAGTAGTTATTCACCTAAGCACCGCATCTCTTATCTCTACGACCAGAGTCCCATTTTACCGACAAACGTTTCATCGAATGCATTGCTTCGCCGAATTTTCAATTCTTCGAAAAAAAAACTCAGTAATGGTTCTTTTTTGGGAACAGTTAAAAGGTCATTCTGTAGAACCCATTAGGTAAGGTTAGGCTTGTATTACAACAGTCCTGAAAAGTTGACTGTTTGTGAAAAAAATGGTTTACGATGAAATGAAAATTCTGCGAAGCATATACCATGGATGAAACTGTTGTCGGTATAACAAGGGTACACCCTTAATAAAGGCCCTTTCGGATACACTTCGGCCCAGTGGGATCTTTTGTGCATTTGCCCACTACTTTATTCCTACTACCAAGCTTCCTCCATCATTTCCAGTATTTCCACAAACCGGGTGATGCAGTGCAGCGCTTTGAATTCCTTTGGTTGCTGCAGCGCTACTCCATTAGGCTCTTTTGGACCTGTCGCTATCGTCCCAATTCAGCCAAATAAACTGTCCGCAAAATCGCTTCGCTAGCAACTCCTGCACCACTCCTTCCGTCCGCACGAAAGACAGATGGGCAGAGATTACCCCACGACACCGGGTCAGCGGTTGCTCACCGAGCCCATTTGTAACCACTCGTTCAGTCCATTCCGGGAATGGGTGGTGTCTTTATTTATAACAAGAATACGGGTAATTGAGCGTGCTTGAAAAAGGGTAAATTATCTTAGTTTTAGTGCGAGGGTTATATTGATGGTTGGTTTTAGGGGTTTATGTGGGGAGTAATGAGGTTTATGAGGGTTTGGTAAGTTAGGTATAATTTCCTTAATAATTCGCCCCATTACAGCCTGTCATCATTTTTGTAGCTCCAGAGCTTCGGAGGACGTGCTGTGTTGACAGTGATAGACCTGCATTCGACTCTACCTGTCAACACAGCGAATTCTCAAATCAGGGGTCAGCAACGCGCTTCTAATTTTTGCGGAGAAGCAAGCGTCAAAAATGTGTGGATTTTTTTAAGGACCATACTTAGGTACTGTATAGGTGGGCATTTTTTTTCAAAGTGTACCATTTTATTTGAATAGGCGTCATTCCATTACTTAAGAGGGCTACTAGGTACTAGGGCTACTACGTAACGGAACGAATACTTCGCAGATTAAAACACGTGTTTAATATACTGTTTTTAACAATTGTAATATTATTTTACTGAAATCATGGTTAATGATAATGACAGATTAAGATAATTGAGTCGCATTAGCAGAAATATTATAGGAACCTTCGTAAACTCGTAACGGAACCAGGACACTCGTTTTTGGGTCCACCACTCGACGCACCGTTCGCGTGCGATTTCTAGCCACTACTGACAGTTTGTAAACAAAACGAATGATGTTACGTAACGGTATGTGATGCTAGATGAAAATAAACACCTAATTTGGTAATAAAAATACCTCGGTCCCACAAAATCATCGTAACGGAATTTGGACATGTCCACTTTTCAAAAATCACTGGACAAGATTTATTTTAGTTTATTATGTAAAAAATACTTTAGCGAGATAAATATAAGGTTGATTTAAGAAAATTCATGTTTTCCACTATCAAAAACAAGTACTTATTTCCAGGCACAATACACAAGTCCTAATACTGCGAATCGATACTTCAAGTTGGCTTTCCGCAGGAGGACAGGCAAAAATCGAGGGTCGGCAGCCAGAAAAACCAAGAAAATGTGGTAAATTTAATGCTAAATGATAGGTTTTTTGGGTTTTTATACTATTTAGATATATTATTGACGTTTTAAAATCGCTACAAGTACAATTATTCAACGTGTTTCGTATTTGTAGGGTGTCAAAGGCAGTACACGCCAAAAACATCAAGGTACAAGAAAAATAAAAAATGCCCAGGTACACGACTAGTGTAAATTATTATAAAGGTTACAAAAATAAGATGACTAAGCTTTCCTGAAGATATAATCGGTTAGTTACCCTCGCGTAATGAAATTGCTCGGTAGCGAGAGTTTTCTACTCCGCTTCAGGAAGTTTTCGACCGCGCTTTGCAGTAGGTACGTGTTACGATTAGGTACCACAGTGTTTTGCAGTTTTACTCGCTATACACCGTGCCCGTGAGTATTGCGAGAGAATTTAACAGCATATTCCTGACCATATTTGAGGTTAAAAATGTCTTATAAACTTTTTTGTAATTCACCTAGTTTCAGAGTTAATACCAATTAAAAAAAAACAAGTTTTTACTATTACATAGTGCAAGACACATTTTTGATGGCGATTTTGCCACTATGGGATGTAGTCTAAATATCCTTATTGATAGATGTCAAAAAGTGACAAGTAACACTTTTAAAAATTTTTTTTAAAAGGTTTTACGAAAAAAAAGTAAAACTCCATTTTAAGTGACAAGTTTACCAATAACATTTACTTTTCATGTACAAATACATTCAAAACATCGAAAAAACAAAACAAAAAATTTTGTTTTTCTGCTGAATTGACCTCAACTCATATTACATTTATTACTCTAATTAGGCTCTAGTATTGTTATCTTTCGGGTTATTCACGGGCACGGTGTATAATCGCAAATTCTATCAGTATTAAAAACAACTCAAATATATAAACGTTGCCATTAAGCTGCTGAGTGGGGTATTGCAGTACCTATTAAGAATTGTCTACTTTCCTATTTTTACAAGCTTCATATTAACTTGCACTGTTCGTATGTATGTAAATATGTAAGTATATAAATATGTAAGTATGTTAAGCTGTCCGTCAAAATTTGTAATCCATTTTTCAGTCACTTTCTGTTATCCAATTGAGTTGAAATTTTACAAGCATATGTATATCGCATGACAATGCAATATTATGATGACTTGGAGCTGATCTGATGCTGAAACTGGTAGGAACTCCGCAATAAAACGACACAACCCAATCGAGTTTGGGCTCGTTAGAATCGTCTCAATAAGTACTTGATGATGGTATGCAGAAAAGTACAGTCAGCAGTAAAAGCTTGTACCAAACATGACATTTTTGACAGAAACTTATTTGTCATGATGCCGTTATGAGGCACGAGGCCAATTATGTGGAACTCTGGAGCTCTAATGAAAGTTTGCAGTACAAAGTGCGTTAAGTCATATGAAATTGAGGTAAGAAGAAACTTAGCAAACAACTGAATATTACGACTGCATACATTTAAATTTTTTTATGAAATTCGAATAGATGGCTAGACAAAAAAAGCTATATAATTAACTAATCTGCTCACAAAATTCCACAAGAATCCGTTGAGAAATGCGACATGTAAAAGAGAACAACGGGCACAACAGACAAACGATTTTCGGCCCAAGCTGAAGCATAGAACTTCGTTCGCTTCGCTCGCTCGTTCGATCATAATATTAATTATAATCGAAAGAAGGGGTGAAGCGAATATTATGCAGATTATATATAATGCTGCGCTATTTTTAATGCCTAAACTCATCTTACCTAATAATCGTGATTTTAGAACGAAAGCTTTAAGCCATAAATAAACAAATGATTTAATTCGAAATGAATATACAAAGCCAGAGGGGTAATCAAGTAACGTTCCAAACGCGCGTTAGGACAATCTAACTGTCATTTTTCCATATAAAATTTCACATTTAGATTGACCTAACGTGCGTACGATGCGTTACGTGATCGACCTGCCGCTGATCTTGAAATCGATAACTAATTGATACGATTCGAGTACATTATTGACATTGTTACTCATGCAGTGAGCAGCGGCGCTTCTATCGGAAGTGAATCATTCTGCTATTATTTAATCATACAAAACCCAAATAATAAAAAGTGCAGTGAGTATGCACTTGGCATGATTGTTTGTTGATAGGATAAAAAATTTGCATACAAATAATCGATTACCTAAGACTTGCCTAGACTGAATTATTCGTGTAGTTTTGAAAGTAAGTACAGGGGGGCGATTTTTGACTTTCGAGCGCTCGAAAATTATTTAAAAAAAATACGATTGTAGTGTCAAAATTGCTGCCAATTACTTTCTACCGATATAATTAAATACAAGTGGTCAATACCACTCGTTTTACAATTTTCAATCGCTATTTTAAAATAGCATTTCATAATTTTTGACAGTTTTCGAGTGAAAGAGTCGAGCGCTCGAAAGTCAAAAATCGGTCCCCAGCTATTTTTTGAAGTGTCTGGAACTCCGGATGAACATACTAAGTCCCCGGCTGTAGGGGCTGAGCTGCCGGTAAGGAAGGGGAGAAAAGGTCCCTAGTTTAATTTTTTTGCTTGTATCTCGTAAACTACTTATTGAAAATATCTGTTTAATTTCTTCTCTCTGTCTTAATAATCTACATTAAACTAACTACAAATGATGACGTAGATATTTACTGTCGGATCAATACTTTAGGAGCCACGGGGTATCTTAATTGATAAAAATATGTTATGATGTTAATAATCTCCGATGTTAATGAAGAAATGTGCCGATGAATTAACGATACCTTTTCCTGCTAATTAAGCAATCCTTTGCGGTAGGAACTTTCCCAGATATGCTTAAACACTGACCACAGTAATTATCGCCTCGTGGCATTACTGCCAGCCTCTTCAAAGATTTTTGAGGCCGCTATCTGCAAACGGTTATCCTCATTTTGTGAAACATATAGCATATTTGATGAAGCGCAAAATGGCTTCCGGAAAAATCGATCTACCACTCTGGCTGCATATAAGTTCATGCAAGAAATTCTTAACATACCTACTCAAGAAAATATGCAATCGGTATTTTGCTGGATATGTCTAAAGACTGGGTATGACATGGTCCAATATGATATAGGTACTTTTAAAAAAAATAACGGAATAGGAGTAAGGGGAACAACATAAAATTGGTTCAAATCATATCTTGAAATTAGAGTAAGTACAATTCATTGAAGTTGAACATTTTGATGAAGTCAGCAGAAATAAAATATGTAAAATCCGACGTATCATATGGCCAGGCTGTGTAGAAAACTCAATAGCGCGTGCTTCGCGCTGGGCTGAGTTGCGAGGTCAGTGTCTGCAGAAGCAGCGCGCACCTGCTACCTACTTCGCCACGGTGCACTCACTGCTGCAGTATGGCGCCGAGCTCTGGGGTCGCTGTGCGGAGTAGGAGCGGGCGTTCCTCCTCCAGAAACGTGCAGTCAGAATTATTGCACGTTACTGAAGTTCCCCACGATACTCACGCGAAGCCCCTTATTACCAGGCTAGGCATACTAACACTGCCGGCTGTAGTCATTTTGTATTTGGCTGTGCTGTATATATGAGAGTGAACCTGGCGTCATTTAAAACATTTGTTATATTAAACACGTACGGAACTAGAAACGCGGATAAGATTGCAGTTATACGCCGGAAGTTGACCAAGTCATCAAAACTCACGCATGTCGTGGGTCCCACTGTATACAATAAATATGTAAGTATTATGTAAAATTTAATTGATGCACGCCCCAAGCTTCAACACCTTTAAATTTCGCTTAAAGCGGTGGCTTACCGAGCAATCGTTTTATAGGTATGACGAGTTCATTGCTTATAAAACATAATATTATATAATAGTGCAATTGTTTTGTTGTATTGACCATCTTGCTTTTTATCTTATTTTAATATTTGTATGAACATTATGACATGTAAATTGGCTTTACGAATAAATTGATTATGATTATGATTATTACACATTAAATTCCCCAGGGAAGCGTGATTGGTGTCCGTTATTTTTATTTTATATCAACGACATCCCTAAAGCTATATATTGCGTACTTTTTGCAGACGTCATGTCACTCTTAATTTCATGTGACGACAGCATAAACATTGGCATCGAAATCGATTTGTTATTAAACTCGATAACAAGATGGATGGAAGACCACAACTTGAAATTGAACTTATCAAAAACTAAATTAATTCATTTTCTACCGTATCAAAGAAAGCCCTTATTAGAATGCGTAGAGTCAGCATCATTATTGGGCTTCAAAACTAAGCTGATTAAGCGTCCTAGCCATGCGATCAACCTCCGGCTAGTACCCAAAAAGAGGGGGAAAGGGCCACCTCCCGAGGTCCGGTCTCTGCTATAATTTCCGTCTATTCATAACTACTAGGTCAAGCTTTTATCCGCGTAAAACCAATTAATTGCCTTGCTATTCAATTCTTTCAGGCGTAGTCCTAAACATCGCTCCCTATAACTAGAAACTTCTCACATTCCATACCGTTAAGGGATGATATCCGGGATAAAAAGTATCCAATGTCCTCCGGGACTTAGAAGAGCTCGGCGACCGCGAAATTTGAAACTTGCCGAAAATGGTGTTATAAGTGTCGCCATGAACATGTGAACTCCATGATGATGGAATTAATGTAGACAATTTTATTATGAAACTAGAAAAGAGTAATATTACGGAGAAAAGAGGAGTTTGTCTCCGTAGCCTTTGGATGCTAGCAACTTCATGGATGTCACGTGCACATTGCCGACTCTAAAAAGACTCTAAAATTATTACGAAATAAACCATGTACATGTGTAGGAGCCAAAAATTTTCGTACTTTTGAAACTTTGATGAAAATAAAAATCATTTAATTTTTGTAATTAACATCTAAAGCAATTATTTTTTTCAAAATAACGTCTTTGTAATGAATGACCCTTATCTCGTCGCTGGCACTCCTGCAAACGAATACGCAGATTTTGGGAAACTCGCTGACACATGCTGCGAGGTATCTCGGCTATCTCATCGCGTATGTTTGGCTTGAGTTTGGATATTGTCTTCGGTTTTTTAACTTGGAACTCGACTTTATAAATATCCCCGCACGATAAAATCGGTGGCAGTGAGATCCGGGCTTCCTCCTAAATAGGCGGCAAACTGTTACATACAAATTGTTGCTGTTATAAAACTGTTTTACACAAAAAGGCCGTTGTTAATATTAATTGATTTGTTGATTGCAAATAAAACTGCATAAAGTAATGTCAAATTTCCCTCCATTCAAAATCTATGTATTTTATTATTATACAAGATATTCAGTGTTGCTATTTACAAAAATCTATGGCCCACCCTCTATAACATTTAAAGGACTACCTACACTATCCGTATCTATGACGCATATATAAATGTTTGCGCATCAAATTTCGTTCCTACGCCACTCCCCTTGAATGAATGAGTCAATTAGCTCCTTGCTAAAATCCATAAAACTCTAATCAAAACATCCTTGAATTTCCTCTTAATATTCACACTACTCGCACCACGCTAAGGTTGTGGTCTCTGGTTAACAACGTACGTCGAATAAGCTTCATCCTCACGGTCCAGCGCGGCGGACGGCATGAGCGGTACGAAGCTATTAGACAAAGCGAGATAGGGATATGAAAACAAGGTCATTCGGTTCCCTATCTCGCTCTATAGGTATACCATCTTTGTACCGCTCCAGCCGTCCGCTTCGCTGGAGCGTGGACCTACGGTTATGCACCATCTAGCTCTATCCCTTTGCGACCGAGAAATGGTAATTTGCCAAATCAAAAATGAACAATAATCACACTTTAAATACGCGCACAATCGTTTCAAACCGGGCTATAGGCGTCGCCTGATGACTGAGTCCAGTGGACGGTCGAGTAAGGTAAAAGACATTCTTGGTTTTGCCGGACGCCATCCGGCACTTAACAAGTCAAGGCGAAATCACGGGGCGGACTACAGTCCGCCGACTACGCTCGTCTGGACGCGGATTTTAAAAATTTAGCTCCTTCCATACAAATAGACGCTGCAAGCAGCGTACTGTACCAACAACTGGAGACCACCGCCTAATCAATTGGAGCATCTGAATCATTCTCACAGCCCTTATCTGTGATACACGGATCGATGATTAAATGATTAGATTATTCCATATTGAAATAGGCGCGGTTTACTATCGGTTAAACAGTTGAAAACCTCACGTGAAGAGAAACACACATACGTTTTTTTTAATTTTTGAAAATCGAACACCGAAATGCCACAGTTGGAGCTCCCGTTCAAAATAGAAACCGTTACACCAGAAGAGGACAAACTTATAAAGAAGTGCGTTTTAGGTTAGTTTTTCAGTGAAAGTGGTTGTGTTTTGTGTGTGTACGGATAAGTATGACTTTAGGAAGCTAACGGATAACACGTTTACGATATTTTTAATGGTTAATGAGCAATTTAATTAATAAAAGTTGGAAAGAGGTTAATTAAATGTGTCGTGAAAATTAACTAGGTACCTATAAAAGTTATAATAAATAAATAAATGTGACAAATGTTAAATAATTAAAAGAACAACATTTTGAAAATGTATTCCAGTGAAAATGAGGAAAAATAGGCAATCATAATGAGGCGCTGCCATAATAATGTACAAAAACGTATAATTGTAACATCACGTTTTTTAGGGTTCCGTACTCAATTTTCTTATGTATTTCTGCAGCCGCTATAACAACAAATACAAAATAAAATATTTTTTAAGGGGGGCTCCCATACAACAAACGTGATTTTTTTGCCGTTTTTATAGATAATGGTACGGAACCCTTCGTGCGCGAGTCCAACTCGCACTTGGCCGGTTTTACGTCTTGTAAGTTGGTATCCAAATAAAATATTTTTCTTACCTATTCGTGAAATCGGTACTTATGTGATGCTGGGCGAATGTGCATGTAATATGACAATTCCACGTTATCTGCGATCTGTCGTGATAAAGATTACTGACATATATACAATAATACCCAGTAACTATAAAGCTAGGCATTCACCTAAACGCCACCCCGCGCCGTTTGTCTGTGTGAATGGATGGATGTAATATTTTGACTACATTCATGGGCGCACCACGTAGCTGTCAGTTGGTCGCTGTCGTGTGTTGGTCGTGTGTGTTGTTTCGATAGTCTCTGTGACAAATAAATACTGTTCCAACGTTAGTGAACATTTATGATTGAACATTCGGATGGCGCGTTGGCGCGTCGTGATGGCTTTCCACCCGTTTAAAGATTTACTATCACTTGAATTGACAATTTGAAATTTTTGATCGAATCTGAATAATAACAATTTGAAAATCCTAGTCTTAAATTATCCAGAAAATACGACCAATGGGAATTACGCCATGAATGAATTTTGTACAAACTAGTCGATTTTCATATATAAACTTAAGGTTTTAAGTAAAATTAGACAACATTCACTGTCCACGTATTTAAAAATTAACCTTTTTCATACTGGATGAAACCCCTTTTGGGCTAGATTAATTTTGAACCACAAAAAAATAGATACAATTAAATTTTTAACCGACTTCAAAGGTTCTCAATTGGTCTGTTTTTTTTAAATGTGTGTTTATTACGCGATAACTCGGTAATTTATGAACCTATATGAAAAAAAAATTCTTTGTTTGAAAGCTTATACCTACTTCCAGATTGGTCCCGTTGTTACCAAAATCCAGTTCTAATGATGGGATCCTGGAGAATTCGAGGGAACTCTTCAAATTTTATAAGCAAACTTGAAGCGATTTGGCTACTGATTTGAAGTCGGTTAAAACTTTGTTATGGAAAGTAAATTATTACACAGTTTTTTTTGATGGTATTGATCCTATTTCAAAATGGTCATTTCATGTTGACGATTTTCCATTTGTGCCGAATGACAGTAAATCCGTTTAGATATCCAACTGGCTGCGACAACTGTCTTTAAACACGACTAGTACTAGCACTACTAACTACTAGTTATGACTTCACGGACCAATTTTGGCGCGGCGCTACTCTATTCAGTTGGTTAGAGCAGTCGTGAATGGCCAGCATAAAACAGTCGTAAAGACAGCTGACAGCACGATTGTGAAGTATTACGTCAAGGATAAGTGTTTTATGTTAGTGATAAAGTCTTCCGTAGTTTGTTTCAGTTAGTAACTAATACATACTTACGCCCGTATCCCATTACGGTAGCAGATACCATAGAACACTTAACACATAACTTTCTTTCGCTTCGATCACATGTATACATATCCTAATACAGACTCGGTTGCGGTTACTTCTGACCTGGCTTTTTATCAGTTGAAAGGTTAATACCCTCGTCTTGGTCGCTTTTCGACCTTTCCATCTATCTCCTGGATGTAAATCGTCTTTTTAGTCTTCTTTCACACGTCCTCTGTCTGACCATACCTATGAAGCTGAAGGTCCTGGGTTAGAGTCCCGGTAAGGGCAAATATTTGTGTTTATATCTATTAAATATATATACGTCTAGTACCCATAACACAAGCCTTTTTGAACTTACTATGGATCTAGTTCGATTCGTGTAAGATTGTCAAGAAATGTCAGAAATAAAGGTAAATAAATATCGCATTAGACTCGGAAAAAACGGTAAGTATTTAAATAAGTAAACTGCCATCTAAACAGACATTGCAAGTTTATTAAAAGCTTGTAAAAGTTAATAAACATTAACAGTTAATAATAACTACATGTAATATATAAATAATATTAATCAATATTTGCAAACAATAAACGAAGCAAAGCTTGTACTATGGGTACTAGATTGGTTTTTTATTCGAAAGCGTATACTCCTGAGATTACTTTGAAGGTCCGGAACCATTTGTGGGACTCTCGCAGGGGACCATAATATCGGCCTTTAAAGCCTACGCCAAAACCAAACACCAACACGAGTGGAGGAATGAGGCTGGCTTAAGGCACTCTAAGCTCTTCATAGAAGGAGTGGACTCGGGCTGGACCAGAAAACTCTTGAAATCCAGTAGGAAGCAACTCAGAATTATATCTGGGGTGTTCACAGGTCATTTCGGGGTCAAGGATCTCTTGGCAAAGATGGGACTATTGGATAGTTTAGGCTGTAGAATGTGTGGCGAGGAGGATGAGACTATGGAACACTTATTGTGTGAATGTCATGCCCTTGCCAGACAAACAATGAACTACTTTGGTAACGGTTACCCGCAACCAAAGGAATTCAAGGTGCTCCCGACGAACTGCATCATCCGCTTTGTGGAAATGATGGAGCAAGCCTGGGAGCAGGTATAAAGGAAAGGGCAAATGCACAAAAGATCCGACTGGGTCGAAGTGCATCCGAAAGGGCCCTCACCTAGATAAGATAAGATAAGATACTCCTGAGGTGGTCCCATTGTCACCAAGTCGGGATATGATGATGGGATCTCCGGGAAATTGAGGGCAACCCTCAAATTTTATAGGCAAATTTTACATTTACCCTCGGAAATCGCTATTTTGGTGAAGTGGAACTGATGATGACTTACGGAACTCCTCAAAGATGTACTGAATTGAAGTCGGTTTAACTTTGTTTTTAAAGTAAATTACATGTTTGGCAAATATCTTCATTATGTTTACTAGATCGAAAAGGTAATATCAGATGTCACTTGCACAAATGTATAGATGACTTATATATTGCAGTAATTAGCCATGTCACTCAACATCCACATAAGTACACAGGATAATCCTCGCGATGCTTTTGAACTTTGGCCATCTATAATATAACAACATAATTTATAAACGATAGGATAATGTTATCGGCTTGTAAACTTTATTATCACTGAAATAATAATTAAAATATGCTAATTGAGTACGTACATTAGCACTAAAAGTACTTACTTCCACAATCAAAGATTATTGCGATAATTTACTGATTGTCGTCACACATTACTCCGATTTCCGCGATTATTACTCATCTTTACCACATGTAAAGTATAATAAAGAGGAAAAGTCTGTGACATCTTACCTTTGTATGTTTGTATGTGGTGGGTAATCACTGGAACCATATCCGATTTCAACAATTCTTTCACCTGTGTACATAATGGACTTTCTGAGTTCTTCAATTGGCAATAATACAATATGTATGACACTCTTTTTAATAAATTATCAGTTGTTATGTTTTTATTCTTGATTATGCTTTTCACGTTAGTAATAACCCATCATATTGCCTCTCCTGTTCTTTTGTCCTGTCCTTGTCCATAGCTGTCTCTTATCTCCTACCAAATTCTCCAAGCCATATCTAATTCACTATCACTTAAATTTGTGTTCAGTCTGATAATATTTGATAATTTTTCAAACACTGCTTGAAACCGGAATTCAGTTACCTATATCACATGACTTCTATCAACCTCTTAGGTTTATCTTTCGTCAGCTAAAAATACTAGAACTTGATCTTATATGTATAGTGTCTCAATAAAAGTGCACTATTTCATAACCCTTAAAATAGTTATAATTTGGGTAATTCATAGTGCACTTTTATTGAGACACCCGTTATAAAATGTGTCTATTAGTAAGGTAGTAAGTAACTGAGGAAGCAACTTGGCTGGAAGAAGTTCTAAATCTACCATAAACCAACAGAGGAACCCGGTAGGCTTTCTCTTACATAAGGCCTTTGTCCAGCTGGCCTCATTATATGAGCGCGTCGTCTCATTCTATCGAACGGTGTCAGCCAGGGACGGCAGCTCTATCCTATCACTTATCACGTGATAAGGCCATCCATGCTACTGGGCCTGTACACCTTAAGAGGCTGACAAGACCTAATTTGTTGAAATGGATATTTTTAAGCAGTTTTTTAAGAAAAGATATTTGTTCTAGCACATCAAAAAAAATATAGGTCATCATATTTCCAAGGCCATAGACGGACTCGAAACATAATCGGACGAAATCGGCTCTATAGAAAATAATTGCAAAGATTGGTCTTAAAATCATTATAAACGGTTCTATGTCCCTATTATTTTGATGTATGGGTCTGCAATTGAGTCGCTTAATTTCAAACCCGGGTAAATCCATCTGTCAAATCATGCGATTTTGCTATTAAGAAAAGGTGATAAGGTAGATATTTGCTGATAGGGTCGAATGGATTTATCCGATTTTGAATTTAAGCGACACAATTAAAAATATGAAGTCTACATATTCATACCTAAAACGCTAACGAGCCATATTTCACAAATATTCTACACTTTTTTTATTTCAATATTTATTAATTATTTTCGTCTAAAACCTGGCCGCCCAAGTAACACTCGCTCTCGTTTACTCCGATACAAATATACACTGTGCGCGTTTTTGGTGTTGACAGCGCCTTAAGTAGGTACCTATATAAGTTGATGTTGATGCTAATCTTATCTTTCTCTTATTCGTCACTTTCGCTTTGCAGGTTACACCAAAACCTTTGTGAAATGCGGGAAGAAAGGCTACGTCATGCCCGGCGCCTTCAAGAAGCACGCCGAGGCAATCTACAATCTAGACGTTCGGCCAGACGATGTGTGGGTGGTCACATTCCCTAGATCAGGTGAGGCTTTAGACATGGTACTTATCATTTTTGCGATACCAATTCAAAATCCTATATACAAGGTGTTACGAAAATACCCTTAAAGCCGAAAGGGGGAACTTTTGAACGCCATTCTTCACGTAGTAAAGTGTCACTGCGCCAACCTTTTTTCCATAAGAGAGTAACTGTGAACCTTATATGAAAGACAGATGGTTGTTTTGACAGCGGACGTCATAACAATTAAAGGCGTTCTTGGCGCTCAAAGGGTTAAACGGTCCCTTGTAAATAGTATATTTGCAATATTTGCAAAACCGTTCAAAAAGTGATCCACAAAAAAAAATTGGATAAAACGTAAAATAATCATAATTGAAACGCAACCACAGAGGACAACAGGCAAGCACAGAGGTGAGGGCCAGATCACATGTGCCCTCTGGAGGTTAGGGGTCACGACTCACGACACTCACCGACAGCTCGCTACAAGCTGCCCCCGCGGGCTTATTATAATAATATTAGTATGGATGTTCGGTTAATACGTCATTATCTTTAATTTCCGTACCAATTTATTTTATAACTTGCTGCCCGCACGGCTTCACTCGCTGCAAAGAACACAGGCAAACCCGCGGGAAAAAATATAGCATATCCAAAAAGTCTATTTACACGAAGGTGAAAGAAGTTTGGAAATCGTATAAGCGGTTCCGGAGATTACCCATTACGTACAAACTTACAAAGCTACAATCTCACAGACTTTTCCTCTTTATATGATATATTATTAGTATACAGAGTGTGGCCCGTAATTTGAGAAAAAAAATAAACGGTGGAAGCCAATCAGCAATCAGTTCCAAGTGGTTCACCAAAAATAAAACAAGAAAAAAAAAATTTTTTGAAGTTGTGCCTGGATTATTTTACTTAAGGGGATCACATACGCCAATGACCTTCGATCTGAATCCCTTAGTTTTCTTATATTTTTTGTAGCTTATCATATTAACAACAACAGCTTTAAGCAATATAGTATCCCATATTTACTTCAAACATCACTGTCTAGTACAACATCTGTGTCTGGTAAAGGTCGCGGGAGTCCGCTGGATGCGGGTGGCGCAGGACCGGTCATTTTGGCACTCTTTGGGAGAGGCCTATGTCCAGCAGTGGACCTCTTTCGGCTGATATGATGATGATGATGATGATCACTGTCTTCGAGATATTTGGCATCAACGTTGAACAATTTTAGACCAAAAAACAGGTTTTCTGGCCATAATTTTTGTGTTAATTACTTAGTTTAAAATCAAAACACTACACACGTTGATAGAGACATCAGAGACGAACCCAAATATGTAGATTTCGTATATATTTGATCTTTAACAGCAATCTTATAACAAAAAAGGTGTTTTTTTAGTCAATGTTTAAAAAACATAAAAAAATACTATTTATTTCTTTCAAAATATGGTAGACCAAAATGGAGATTAAAAATTGAATAATCGATAGCCGTTTGTCTTATAATTCTATCTGTGGTGCAAAAGTAGTCGTATCGATTCAAAACTAGTCAAAAATCGATGAAAACCTCAGGTAGCCCCTTAACTGGAATAGGTACTATCTAAATTATTTTACATTTAAACACAAAAAATCGCGCAAGATGTAAATAAAAAATACAAAAATTGATGGATAACAAATACACTATTTATCACTGTCTTAAGTGCCCAGTGTTCTACCAAGACAATAAATGAGTAGCATGCAGCTACGATATCGTGAATATCGTATATCGTGATGTCGAATTTCATTAGTTATGGATCTTATGGATGACCACTTCATACGTATATATTTTTTTTCCGAATTCAATCATTTTGAAACATTGGCACCGATATAGAATAGGTAACTGCAGATATTATTTGGAGTCTTCCTTTGCATTTTTTGCTCCTATTACAAGATTTACAGGCCACATCCGGTACGCTTGTTTCATAAGGCCTATTTTGTGGATCAAATTAAACACTAACTTGTGTATACTAGGTACTTTATCTGTATTTTGCTTTCATAAGCATTTTGCAATGCATATTAGATTGAATTAAAAGTTGACAGCTTGATCACATCACATCATTACATTCAAAGAAGATGACCTGCAGCCTGTTGTAGTGTATATACACATATTAGAAACATAAAAGTTGCTCTATAAATATTACACTCGTGCTGTTAATAATGGTACCTTGTCTGTATGTACGTTACATATCAATCTATAGCATGGTGATAAAACTCAGCTAAAACGTGATAAAGCCTCTTTTATCTATGGCCAAAAAAGAAAATATCTCTACGGTTATATATCGTAATCATATTTGATAAAATGCCGAGTACTTAAGCCATTGACGTAGTAAAAGGATTACGTATCTATGTTTTTTTATATTTCTATAACACATATCGTAATTACCTTCGCACGTAATACTTATTTACAGTGTTTGTGTTTCCATTACCTTCAGTTAAACATATTTTCTCAAATATTCAATTAAATATTGACGTTACGTTCCTTAGCTTCAAAGTATCACGTTGAGGCCCGTAATTAAATTTCATATAAAATTGGAGATCCAGCACACTTGCACAGTGATCTTCTTTTGTTTCATCTTAAATTGGTGACACAACATCATGGCGATAAGCCCAAAAAAAATAAGGTATTTTCATTGCATGTTTGAGATAAGTAAGTTGCAATACTTTCCTCGGCCGAAGCCAGTTATTGGCTCCCTCGTACTCAGTGGCAGTGGGCGGGGCACATTGCACGTAGAACTGATGGCCGTTGGGGCGGAAAGGTTCTTGAGTGGCGACCGCGTACCGGAAGGCGCGGCGTGGGTAGGCCCCTCACAAGGTGGACTGATGACCTTGTAAAGGTCGCGGGAGTCCGCTGGATGCGGGTGGCGCAGGACCGGTCATTTTGGCACACTTTGGGGGAGGCCTATGTCCAGCAGTGGACGTCTTTCGGCTGATATGATGATGACACTCAAAAGGCAATCCCTTATTTCCCGTCATTTCTACTATGTAATACTATTATTTGTTCCTTTTTAGGCACAACATGGACTCAAGAGATGGTCTGGCTTCTTAAAAACGACCTCGACTACACACGTGCTAAAGGAAACCCCTTGCATGAACGATTTCCTATGTTAGAGTGAGTACACTTATGGCACATTATCAATCGACATCTCATTATTATGTATTAGGTACTTACTAGGTTTTTTCAAACCTGTTATAAAAATGATAATGACTAAGAATATCGATATGAGTGCAATTGGGTCAATAAATTCCTATTTCTTGTTGTTATTCTCTCCCGTTTGCCAGGGGACAATCAACAAAATATTTTTTACGTCATACCTGGCCATAAAGTAGGAATTACCACACGCTATGCGTGCGTAAAACCCCACTTCCTGGCCAGATAGAGACGTAACATTTTGTACTCACCACGGGCGGTAATAAAGAAAGCCTCGGAGAGCATGTTTATCGCCCTTGCCTTCGGCTCGGGCATCAAATACCTGCGATCTGAGACATTCTTTGTTTAACCGCCCTAGGTAAGTAATGTACTATTACAGTATGTTTACGAGATGGTCCATAAATTAATTACTTTAAAAACAAAGTCTTTACCGACGAAAAATCAATCATCCCCTATTTTTCTACACTTAAGGTTGTTTTTTTTTCCAAATTTAAATGGGGCGAACTTCGGGGTATAGGTACCCTTTCCAATAAAAAAATAATTATCAAAATCGAACTACTCTGTAAAAAGTTAAGCGTGGTCATACATAAAAAAATAAATACGCGTCAACTTGAGAACCTCCGTTTTTTTCGTCGGTTGAAAAGGGGTTAAAAAGTCAACAAACCCCATTTGACGGATAAAGCTTTAGCTGTATTAATAAACTGTGTTGTGTTATTAATTATTATGTATGTTAAATTATATAAAATAAAATTTGTGTATTTTAAAAACAACTACTCAACACTTTAAACTCTCGCGCTTTGTACACATATTAAAATACTGTTTTTTCCGGGTCTAACGCGATATTTATTTACCTTTATTTCTGATTTATAAAGGTAAATAAATATCGCGTTAGACCCGGAAAAAACAGCATTTACGAGAACTACTTACTTTAAAAAGCGTCCCGAATATTCAAAAATCGTTGTTGGCTTGGCTTAACTTCAACAACGATTTTGAATATTCGGGGCATTTTTTCAAATCTGTCACAAATATTTATGCACTAACCTTTCGCAGACTGACAACCCAAATACCCGAAATCGCGTACGAGCTAATCAAGGCAAATTTCATGAACTTAGGAAACTTCCAAGGACTGAACCAAGCTGTACACAAACCCAGCTGGGAGCACATCAAGGCTGCGCCTTCCCCTCGCTTCATAAAGACGCACTTACCACTGTCGCTCTTACCGCCGAAGCTCCTGAAGACTGCCAAGGTCATCTATGTAGCTAGAGATCCTCGCGATGTCGCTGTGTCATATTATTACCTGCACAAAATGGCGATGAAGAGTATGATACGGACGTCGTTTCCTACCTTCTGGGATACGTTTAGAAGGGATTTGTGTAAGTAAAACTAGTTACTTCATTCAATATTTCTCTCAGGACCCTGCCTACGAAGCCAGACGTCCCAGGTTCGAATCCGGTAAGGGCATCTATTTGTGTGATGAGCACGAATATTTGTTCCTGAGTTATGGATGTTTTCTATGTATTTAAGTATTTATAAATCTATGTAAGTATAAGTATATTTATCGACCGTCTATTTAGTAGGTAGTACAAGAAGTACAAGCTTTGCTTAGTTTGGAACTAGGTCGATTTGTGTGAGATTGTCCCCCAATATTTATTTATTAGCATACGTGGCATCCATTTTGATGCACTTCTCAGCAGTTATTTCAACTATTATACTTTATGATTTTACAACAAATAAATATTTTTTTACTTTCCAAAATTGGCACACGTAGTTCCTTTTGCCTTGATAAAGCCCCATTAGAAGCTTCATACATTATTAGGAAACTTTCCTCATCGTTTATCACGTTTATCTTTTGTCTATAAACCGCTGTTTAATTTTTTTATTGATATTTGATATCTACTATTTTGTAGTGCCCTGGACCCCAATAATAACACACACAAATGAAGCATGGATGCAGAGACACGAGCCGAATCTGCATTTTGTATTTTATGAAGATATGATTAAGGTTCGTAATTTTGGAATCTTTGAAGATTTATGTAGTAAATAAGTACGCCCAAGTTCTGCATGCAATGCTGCAATACCAGCAAACAATATTAATCGAATTTAAACTTTCGTGAACATGTTGAAATAGTTAGGTTGCTCATAATTAAACGGTTTAACTAACGCATGTCCTACGGGCGACATGTTTCGAACTCTTCGAGATTTCTTCTTGAGGATGAGTGTTTTCGCGGCGGTGTCGCTTGAATCACTGCTGGCACCCGTTCTGAGCGCCGCGCGGCCCGGCCCGTGACAAAAACAAAGTAAAATTATTACGCTTTGAACAAATAATTAAAGGTAAAGCATTTGATGCCGTAATTTTTTGTATAGTCATCAACTCGTCAAGAAAGTTCCAATGAACCCAAACACGACGGGTTTATTTTATGTAGTTTAGGAGTTGCTATGGCCACCTTCTGCTTTCATCATCAGATCAGCGCGGTGGTGTCATAATATTGCGTTGTCACTAAATTTTATATATTTTTTTCCTCCTAGCATTATTCCCGCTTGTGCCCCTAAATGAGCCCGGGGTCCGCTTTGACGCCTAATCCCAAGATTTGGCATTAGGCACTAGTTTTACGAAAGCGACTGCCATCTGACCTTCCAATCCAGAGGGAAAACTAGACCTTATTGGGATTAGACCGGCTTTCTCACGATGTTTTCCTTCACCTGAAAAGCTAACGGTAAATATTCCGTTCATAAGTTCCGAAAAACTCATTGGTACGAGCCGGGATTCGAACCCACGGCTGCCGCTTGTCAGCCGTATGTCTGATCCACTAGGCTACCGTAGCGTTGTCACTAAATACAGCAATGATGTAATATAAAAAATAGGTAGATATGTTATAAGCGCTCCAAAAGTGGCACACTGAAACCTGGCTAATTGACATGGCTTGCCATAGTTTCGCGTCGTCAATGGAAACGAATGCTGTCAGAATTTGGTAGACATTTTTAAACACGGAATTTAGTATCGTCAACATATCTACCTATTTTTTATATTACATCATTGAAATACAGGCTGTTATATTTATGAGTACTTATCAAAAAAATACAACAAAGTATTTTAAATGTTTATTTATTTTGCAAAAATAATAATGACTGTAGTGTCACCGAGTCGAATGAAAACAAACTAGACACAAAATGTGTTTTAGTGAGGGTAGTTCACATTTACATCGGGCTGGCCCCCCGATCAGAATGAGTTACCCACTTAGTCACCTACCAACCACCCGCGCGTGTGTTCGTGTTCGTGCGCTGTTCACGGCGTTTTTCATTGACTACAATGTTTTTTTCACATTTAAGTGGCGAAAGTTTAAACAGAGTCTAGAGAATGTACGAAGCTGAAAGTATTCCGCGACTTTTTGGGATTAAACCCAAGTACACCTAATCGCCGAGCAATTTTTGCTGCCAATCTTTTAATAAGTAGTAGTGCTTTTAATAAGTTGTTTTTATTATAATGATTGTAATCAAAGATAACAGTATTAACTTTTTGCATTTTGACGGTCCTAAGCCCGTGAAAGTATGAAGGAAAAATTTGCAACTTGTGTTACTCGTATCAATTTTTCGCGGCGGCGGGGTGCCGGGGCGGGGGAGGGCGCCCGTGCGTGACTCACTGTTGTAATTAATGGTGGTGGGGGCTCACTGGTGGGGAGGGCGTATGGAACAGAGACAACAAACTTGATCTTTTTTGACACAACTTTGAGGTGCCCTAACTCAATATTTTAGTACCGAGTGATACTAAAAGAAAAAACATCTAAATTATAATTTTGTATAAGGATTAACATACTTCAATTTCGATACTCATAAAAATCCATCCTGTATGTCAGCACTATCAGAAACCGGCCAGTGGCGAGAAAATTGGTTACAAATTAATAAATAAGGATTGTTAAAATTGAGCAAGTTAATAAATAAGGATTGTTAAAATGAACGGTTCAGATAAAATCGAAAAAACTTCCGTCTCATTTTCATAAGCCATTGCTTAAATTTATTTTAATTTAATTTATTTTCATAAAAGAAGCATAAAAAGAACTAAAAAGAAAATTTTTATGTTTTTTTTATGAAAATAAATTCCGTAATTGAAATATTGGGTAGACCTCTACAAGGTGGACTGATGACCTGGTAAAGGTCGCGGGAGTCCGCTGGATGCGGGCGGCGCAGGACGGTCACGGTAGCACTTTTTTGGGGAGGCCTATGTCCAACAGTGGACGTCTTTCGGCTGATATAATAATGATGATGATGAATTGTAATATTGGTTGTTTCAGAATTTGAACAAAGAAGTTCATAGCATGTGTAAGTTCCTCGGTACACAATACTCAGATAAGGAGCTCGAAAACCTCACCAACTACCTCAGCTTTGATAACCTGAAGAAGAACAAAGCAGTCAACAATACTACCAACGGAAATGGAGTGCAGTTTATTAGAAAAGGTACGGGTATACATTTTAAATAATTGACTGTAGATACATTTCGAGAACGAGAATAAATTAGAAACACAACGAACCTTGAAGTTACTAAAAGGACACTCGCCGTTGCCAGGAACTGCTGGGACGCTCCTTCGTTAGGTGTAGGACCCTGAGACCTGGTTTGAACTGAACAGACTCACCCAATCCCAAGGTTACCTGGCACCTATAACCGGCTGATGAGGTGTCCTTCTGCTTCCTTCAAGGCACTTGTCGATTTAACTAGCGCTCAATTATACTCGTAGCTGCCAAGACTATTTGCGCGGAGATCGATTTCTTTGGACCGTATCTCAAAACGACGTAATAATTAATCATTATTGGTTTTGAGCTGGATTCAGTCACCAATACACATTGACTTTAGTCAGTTTTTAGGGTTCCGTACTCAAAGAGTAAAACGGGACCCTATTACTAAGACTTCGCTGTCCGTCCGTCCGTCCGTCCGTCCGTCTGTCCGTCACCAGGCTGTATCTCAAGAACCGTGATAGCTAGAGAGTTGAAATTTTCACAGATTATGTTTTTCTGTTGCCGCTATAACAACAAATACTAAAAACAAAACAAAATATTTTTTTAAGGGGGGCTCCCATACAACAAACGTGATTTTTTTGCCGTTTTTATAGATAATGGTACGGAACCCTTCGTGCGCGAGGCCAACTCGCACTTGGCTGTTTTTTTTTATACCACGTGGGTAACAGACGATTCATAAGCGAATTGCTGATCCTTTATTGAATTGTACATCCGTTGTGTTGACAGCTGACAAGTGCTAGTCCTTCACTATCTACACAGTGCATAGGTACTCGGGAGTTCTGGCAATCTAAAGCCGGGTTTAAACTTAATTGGATTGGGGTCTCTTTATAATTACTCCACAAGAAAGAAGTCAATGACGAATATCCTATTCAAGTATCTCAAAAAAATATAGAGAAAGGAAACGCTTGAGACTCGTGAGCCCGTGACGTCACGGCGCCTGAGCGTCATAGTAAATGACAATCGTTTCATGTGAAGGTTCGTTTTGGGGCAAAGGGACAGAGTATATACCCCCTCTTTCTCATTACCAGAAATCGTTAATTTTGTAGCATTTTTGGTGCAGCGTAGTGCTGTTATCGGAATTGGCATGGACAATATCAACCAAAATTAACAATGTCTGCTCATTACTAGGCATCGGAGTTTTTGTCGCATGGTAAGACTAATAGTAAGCTATAGAGTCGACATTTGCCATAAATGTAAACTCATATTCATACTCATACTCATTTATTTAATTTATCTTAGAATGCCTTAAGAGCGGTCGGTTGTGTATAATTAATTATCTTAGTCGAATTATATAAAAATATATTTTTGTAATAAATAACTTCAACTATTGTTATATAGGTACATATTTTTACGTTATTTAATGTATCTTTTAATTGTTTGTATATGAATTTTCGTAATTAAATCAGTATAAAAATGGTAATTATTTTTTATTGTAATATTTATTTTCCAAAGATAACATTTAATAATCGTTTCTAAACTCGTCAACGTTGTTGTCATTGATTATAAAAAATACCTAACTAATTAAATAAATGAGTAAAAGTGTGAATAAGAGTGTACATTTATGGCAAATGTCGACTCCATAGCTTGCTATTAGTCTTACCATGCGACAAAAACTCCGATGCCTACATGTTACATTTAGTACGGTTATATTCACACTCATCTGATGCTGACGTGTTTATACTTCTTTTGGGTAAGGCGTCAGAGACCATCACGTTAGATAAAGTAGATCATGATTTTGACTGCTCATCTTTCAGGTGAAGCGGGCGGCTGGCGAGATCATTTCGACGCCAAGATGGAGGTGGAAGCCGAAGAGTTCATTACATCTAGGCTGCAGGGTCTTGGTCTCCGATACCCATCTTTTACCCCTAACAAGGAGTTCTCGTACTTATAAGGCTTTTTTTATTAAAATTAAAAACCATCCCTCTGTCGGGAGGCCCCGTAAGACCTAACAGTTAATTGTCAAAAGTACAATTGACCACCACCGCACCGCAGTCCGCCTCAGTGTGTGAGAGGCTTAATGGCATTCACTTCACCCACAGACCGATAAGATTTCCAGCAAAAGCCTCAGGGCTGCTGCCTTGCGCCAATAAAATTCAAAATGCAACTGAGTTTTACCTTCGTCTAACCTAATGGAATGTTACGAAAAGGTTCGAGATGGATCACGCTCACCCAGAACTTGTATGTTCACTCTTACCTTAAAGACGTCGAGCGAGGTTGTTTGAATCCGGAAATACAGATGCCGTAAGAGAAATTGCAGATGAGGCAGTGCGAATCAAAAACCTTAGTCCTTAATAGTGCTTAGTCTAAATTGAAAAATGAAAAATGTATTTTAATTTATTAATAATTAATAGGTAATGCCTGTGAAATGTTTGTAGCTATATATGTTTGTATGTATAGGTAGGTATAACAAAGTGGTTGGTTGTTAAATTATTTCAAATATTAGGTCCTTACCTATGAAATTGGCGGTGTTTATGGAGAATTTTATGAAAACTGTGATTTTCATACATTGAATTTTGCGGATTATTCAGCAATGTCAAATTCAAAGCAAACTAAATTTTGGTAGGAATATAGAAAACTTTTAAGCTACTTTACACATATATTCATTCCTTAAAAATAGTTCGCATCATAAAACTATACGTAATTGAAACACTTTAACCGGCAGCACATGAAAAGGGCGGGTTTCAAGCTTTAATTTGAAACACTAAATAAAAAATTCAAACCTATTTTTTGTATTTAAAACCTTTGTTTCATAGTCTTATAATGAAATTAAAAAATAATTTGGAAGTTGCAATAGAAATGAATAAATTACGTACAAAATAATATCTGTGAAAAAACCGCCAATTTCATAGGTAAAGGACCAATATATACCTACGCTAGCTCATTTTAAAACAAATTACTTACTATTTTGAAATAAATCAGAAACAATAGTAGTTTATTACAATTTTAAAATTGTCGTTTACTATTTTTCATATTTTAAAATTAATACAACTGATTGTAACTTAACTAAAATGATCCTTCATTCCTAATACGCCGATAAAAAAGCTAATATACAAAGTCAGAATGTTATGAAAATAAGCTGACTCTGTAAATATATATCGTGATTCACTTGTTTTTTAGTTATGTTCAAATCAAAAGTTGGGCCAGTATTCTATCTGCGATATTTGGGGACGTAATATCTCCTCTTTTATATCTCTGTCATTCAAAATCAGTATGATTGAGACATGAAAGTGAATACCAGCCATAAAAGGGTGATGAGCATTCACCAGAGATGCTATAAGATATTCACATGCTATAAAATACAAGTGACACTTAGCTGCCATAGATATAGGCGTGAATTATACGAAAACACAGCTTAGTACCCTGGTGGGTAAAAAAAATTGCGTTTAAATAGGTACGAGTATCTATGTTTAAGTAAACATTTCCTACAAGAAGTCTGAACATAAACGTAGTCCATTCCTAGGCCAGTTTGGCATTTAGTTTAATAGTAAGTAAATAGTAATTTAAAATAATAGTTAACATTTTTAATATAATGCATAAATGAAATAGGGTCTTTTTCGCTTGGGTTCGAAGCGGTAAAAGCTTTTTGACAACTTGAGCAGCCGTGACATTACGTTGACATGTTGTAAGTAACATCTTACATCAGAAACATGGCTGATTTACCTATTCGCCATACCCATATTCTCAGCATAGGTCACGCGACAGCAGTCTCGAGAGCGAGATAAAGATAAACAACCCGTCTCTTTCCAAGTATTCTATATCTTCTACCCTGCCCTGTTCCATTTAAGATTAGAAACTCGTGCGTTAATCGTCAAGCAATTTCAAAGAAAACCATTGTGAAACGTAAAAAAATCTTATTGTTATTTATGTTTCAAAAGCACTAAATGATCGAAATAAGTGGGATTAGTAAAATATTTATTTCCCTTTGATAGGTATCCTAGATAAAGGACGAAATGCAGACGGATTTGTCCGTTTAAAATCTAACTGATGACCTGGTAAAGGTCGCGGGAGTCCGCTGGATGCGGGTGGCGCAGGACCTGTCACTTTGGCACTCTTTGGGGGAGGCCTAACTCCAGCAATGGACGTCTTTCGGCTGATATGATGATGATGATGACGATCTGGAATGGAGTATTGATTAAAAAGAGACGGATATGCGGACGGCATGTTGTATTTCACCAAGAGCTAACTGATGTCGCCTAGATTTCCATACTTATCGGTATACTGACAGTATTCAATTTGCGCAGTGTTTCATTGCGCAGAAGCAGGGCAGTTGGCAATATACATTTTTTATGTTTGTTTATTTCTTACTTAACAAAAATTACGATAAACTTAGTCTTCGCCAAACTGCATAACAGTTTGTTGGCGAATACAACATGCAGTACTGCATTCGGTACCACTGCTTCCGCGCATCCCGCGCCAATTAGGATCCACTCATTTGAATTCAGAGGCCCAGTAAAGGTTCTGTACTAACTTCACTGACAGCTTACCGATACCGTACTGACACCGCACCTCCAAAACCGGAATTGGCATTATAGTCGCGATGCTAAGAACTGACAGCAAGTACCTAAAGTTGCGCAACTTACTTTTTAGTTTTAGTAAATATCATTTCAAGGTTTAAACAACAATATTATTTCGTATTCAACCAGTTGCTTTTAAGTGTTATATTTACCACTTGTTCCTGTGTTAAATTAGGTATCATGTTCAACTGATTTAAATCCATTGTAATATTTTGTTCCTATCTTAGTTATTATGCTGTTACAGTGGAAACGTCAGCGTAAACTTTTCGTAAGTACAAACGTTTTTCGGACTAAATACATTACTTAATTACAGAATATTTTAATATTATTTTACTTTTGTTTAGTCAATCATATCACTTAATTCCAGCAAAATATATGTTTTTATAAAATTGGCATACTACTTTATTGTAACATTATGGGTTATGTATGGGAGTTTTTAAATAATGTAATGCTAACGCTAAAATAATGTACCTACCGCTATAATGTTGTTATCTTTGCTGATAAAAGGCAAATACTGATAATTAAATCAATAATATCGTAAAAATATTTTGCAAGCAATAATGAAGTCCGAAAAAACTTTGTATGGAGGAGTGTTCACGCTGTCGTTCCTAATAAATAAAATAAAATAAATACTGTTGATTTATTTCAGGCAAAACTCATATTTTAACATTAATAATTGACAAATTCATAATGCAAAAAAATGCAATTGCTAATGTTTTGTAAAATAGTCGTAGATAGATTTCATGTAACATATCAGTCCTAAACATATTTTTCAAATGAAAAAAAAAATAGTATAAAAGTTCTTGCTGTTGTGATAACATTGTATAATTTTAGTTTCCAAAGTTTCAACATGCAATGAGCGAAAATTCATACATCTGTGGTTATAATAGTGCGAATAAATATAATATAAACAGTTAAAAAAAAGTCTTCATATTTTATTATGCTGAAATAAAACACAAGGACCCTCCATGTGCCCGTATACGGTCAAGTTTTAAAATATGTGTATGATTTTCAGTCCTATTCCCCAGACAAAAGTTTGAAACCGTATACTGGTTTATAGACGTAACTATACCATCGCATGGAGTTATGTAATATTTCCAAAAGTTTCCGATTTGAATAGAACATTTCACGGAATATTATTTATACAAAATGCAACTTTCGAAAGTCACTGAGCTCTATTTTTAGGGTTCCGTACTCAAAGGGCTATTACTAAGGCTCCGCTGTCCGTCTGTCTGTCTGTCTGTCCGTCTGTCACCAGGCTGTATCTCTTGAACCGTGATAGTTAAACAGTTGACATTTTCACTGATGATGTATGTTGCCGCTATAACAACAAATACTAAAAAACAGAGTACATTTCTATCCGTTTCGCGTCCTTGCTTCCACGCGCAGTGCAGAGTGGTAAACAAGCGCACGGCCCGCCGGTAAGCAGTTCGCAGTTTGGCGAATCTTTAGTTTAAGTTATTAAAATTGTACCTATTTTTTTTGTTTCCAAAAAAAATAACAGTCACCGTGTCCCATGGATGCTTGAAACTACAGGAGTGCCACATGCGCGTTGCCGACCCAAAATTCTCAGAATAGGCTCTCGAAAAATATTATTTTAAACGCGATTAGAATGTGACCAAATCGAGCTCATATAATATATGTATATCAGCTAAATACAACCATAATGCCCGTATATATAAGGTAATCAGATTAACTACAGGTTCGTCTCGAAGTCACGAAGTATTCGTTTAAAAAAATTAACCCCTGTATCTCGGTAAGCTATTGACATATTTGCCTCATGCTCGAAATAAATTACTAAATCGTCTCATTAATTCGCCTCGCCTACCAAATTTCAAGACGTTTCGGTCAGTTTTACTCCAGTTACGAGTAAGTATACATACACATACGGACACACATAATACATCCTTAACAAACGCCGGATTGTTCCAATAGACTCGGAGAACTTCGCTCGCTCATTCAATAATTTCAATAGCTGTCAGCTATTCCAGAAGTTTCTAGCTCGCTAACTTGTTTAGTGTTTCTTAGTAAGCTTTGAGATGCATAAGACAGTTGGAATACGAAGACATTTATAACGTCTGTTGGGGTTCGTTGGCAACTTTGGTTGTTATTTATAGTTTTTTTTTTGTTATTTTAATCTATTGAGAATGATATATACATAAATATTACGTTTTACTTAGATTAATTTATTTATAATAACAATACGTCTATCATTACAGTTTCCCAATGCGATAGCGTAGCAAATTATTAACATAACCTACCTACATATATAGGGTATTACATAATTCTTTGTTATACAATAACATAACACATACAAAGTAACTTTGGTGAATTCATTCAGAGAGCAGTGGAATACATCAACCCGAGTAGCAACTAGATTGAGCGTGCGCAGAGCCCTTGTCCAGGGTGCCTCGTGCAATAGGCCGGTGCGCGCGGGCGGCACGGCCAGCAGCGGCGGCCGGCGCCGGCGCCACACGTACCGCGACGGCGCGCACAGACCCACTGTAGCCAGTACCCCAGAGTTACTGACCTTACCGCGTAAAAGTTTGAATACATAGGACACCAGAGTCAACTCCCTCCTAACCTCTAACTGATTGTAACCTACCATGCCCGATATTGGCTGCAACCACGGCGGTTACAACGAAAGTGCAGTACAGCAGCACGAGTTGACTACCAGCCGTTAGGAATCAATGCGACTAAGCGATTATCGCAAGTTTGCGCGAATGCCAATTAGGACACCTATTCGAGTCCAATATGTTTGATCGAGCGTTCGCACGAGTTAAATTCGCGCGACCTTGAGATAATCGCGTTAGTAGTCGCGTTGTATCAGGACGATCCCTTTTTTTTTCGTGGAGGAAACCTGCGAACAAGGTCCCCAATCATCGGGGGATGACTGGGTTATGTGGTATTTCTATCCACTAAAAACTCCACGGTGGCCGGCATCTGCTCTCCCATGCGGAGGACTCCAGGATCTCATTCTGAACGCACTGTAGCCCCCCTCGCGCCTCGCCACATTTGGCTCGTCCTAGGATGATAGTCGCCTTCCCTGGGGTTTTTAGGTGAGTGACGGCCCCCGCCAGAAACACTGCGACCCCGATGACCCCCTTTAGTCGCCTTCTAGGACAGGCGGGGGAGACCGTAGACCTATTCTTGTCCGAGATCGGTGCCGATGCCGCACTGGTAGAGCGATTACGGACGTGACGGCGAAATGCAGAAGTTGCTTTACGTTAACTTTTCTTATTTGCCTTAGTAGTGGAGCCGTATTGACTCATACGATTAAACGTTTCGCCAGGTTTTCATGTAATTAAATATGACAAAAGAGAGACACAAAACAAGAAACATTGCGGTGGAATACCCGTGACGAGCCACGAAGCTACCTATAAGTTAATATTAAATTTTAGTCTAAACGTGCAACACGGCCGACTGGCAGGTCAAACGGCCAGTCGCTATTCGTCAATCTTTTGTCTTGCCTGTTCATAAGTGTAAAAGTGTAACTTCATCTTCGTGAAACGTTCCACAGCTCCTGTATCTATTCTGTGCCAGAGTACACCTGCTACATAATTATAAAGACAATAGCCATCGCTACCTATAGGTGTATCGTTTAATTATCGCGCTCAAGCTATTTCGCGTATATTCCCGAAACAAAGCGTTTCCGATGAAAAGCACTTTTGTTAACCACATAAATAATAAGATCCGCGTGTTAATTGTTACGTTCATCAAATGATAAACAACTGGTAAACACCCCTTTTGCCTTTCAGAATACACCCCCTCTACGGGTTTGGGAAAAGATGGAAAAGAGATTAGGCTTTTTACAAGCTTATTAACTTGCACTGTTCGTATGTAAGCATGTAAGTATGTAAGTTGTCCGTCAAAATTTGCAATTCATTTTTCAGTCACTTCCCGTTATCCAATTGAGCTGAAATTTTGCAAGCATTTGTATATCGCATGACAATGCAATATTATGATGTCTTGGAGCTGATCTGATGCTGGAACTGGAAGGTGGCCATACGAACTCCGCAATAAAACGACACAACCCCATCGAGTTTGGGCTCGTTAGAATCGTCTCAATGAGTATCTCAATGAGATATGCAGAAAAGTACAATCGGCAGTAAATGCTTGTACCAAAAATGAAATTTTTGACAGAAACTTATTATGTTACAAAAGCGAACTTTCTAGATAGGTACCTATTTTACTAATACAGGTACACGTAGATGGTAAGTACCATATACATGGACAAAGTATGAATTTGTTTGTTTGTAAAGACACAGAAACTAAAGACAACGCTTGTTTCCTCTCGGTTTGAAAGCATTCCCGACCATCCTGTGTAATATTACTTCACCAAGTTATTGTAAAGAAACATATTTCAGCACATTTTAAAAGATCCAACGGGAATTTCTCAGAGCCAGCGAGCCATGAACAGAACGAGTTGGCTCATTGTGCGCTCGTAATTTAGATAAAACACCGACACAATGCCATCCACTCGTCCCTGGAGTCATGGTTATACCGCAACATAAATAAAACATGATAAAACAGATGAATATGGGAGGACAACTTTACACAAATCAGCCTAATCGCACACTAAGCAAGACTTGGGCTATACCCAAGGTACAATATTTTTTTAAAGTTAAGCATTTGACCACTATCTCATCAGATGATTCCGAACGTTACCAGCAACAAATGGACGGAAAAACATTATTTGCTGCCGAAAAAGTTAAGTGTACGCGAACGCGCAATCTGTCCTTTACTTTATGCATTTAAAATAAAGAGATCATTTTATTTAGGGTGAGTATTTACCAGGGCTGTATGAGGAAAAATAACCATCAAACCACCAAGTAACGTAGCTGGCAATACAAGCAACGTTCCCGGCAATCATTCCAGTTAGCATATTCCTGGGGATGGGCCTATTGGCAAAGGCAAACCAGTACGTGCTAAACAAGAATTAAGTTAATTCGTTTTATTCATAAATTGAGCGGTTAAAACGGCCATAAATAAAAAGTTGGGCCATTAAAAGTATAACGACGGCGGTTTGAGTCATTTTTTGGGCGCCCGCCATGTTGGAATATTCGCAGTTTGAAAATGCAATTATTCTCTCACAGACTGAAATGGCAATCAACGGAGTAGCGGTCTAACGTATAATAGGTATACACGTTCGTTTTGAGGAGGCAGTGGAGCGTCATATCGCTCACATACGGAGCAGTTTTTGGAAGTGCTCGTACATCTTAATGCAGAGCAGAGTATTTAACCCCCGACGAAAACGACTTGTTTAAGTTTAACATGTGCTTGTAAGTTTAAGATGTGTATCTGTCTCTGGCATCGTAGCTCCCATACATAAATTATTAACATTTACAATTCCAAATAGTTTAGGAGTTTGTTTATCCATTTATACTATTGCAAACCTACGTCTGGACGTGATATTTTGCAGTAATTACATACTCGAACAAAGTGATCTATCATAAAATAAAAAAAACCGGTCAAGTGCGACCCCATTCATTCTTGAACAATCTTAACAGCTCACAGTAGAAGTTACCGTTGTACAACGCCATCTGCATTTTGGTAGGTACTAACTTGCATAGTGTTAATAGTATTTAAGTGTCAATAGTATTATTAGAATCGGGGGCTGGGCTGCAGGCGTTACCCTCCCCTCAACTGGGCACGTTACTCGACGGTGACTCGTTGCGGGTGTCGGTCGCTCTCCGCTTTGGGCTGCAATGTATGTCAACCACACGTATGCATCTGCGGTTCCACGGTGGGAGTTGACGGGCATCATGCATTGAGTTGCCGGCGATGTGCCGGGAGGCATCCGCGTCACCACGCCTTGAACGACGTGGTCCAGAGGGCGCTCAGGTCAGCGGGTGTTCCGTCCGTGCTTGAGCCTCCGGGTCTTAGTCGCACGGATGGCAAGCGGCCTGATGGCCTAACGTTGGTGCCGTGGGAGAAAGGACGGTGCTTGGTCTGGGACGCTACTTGCGTCAGCACCTTCGCCGCCTCTCATATCAGTCGCACTGTACGCGCGGCCGGAGCGGCAGCCGAGTCTCAGGCGGCGGTGAAGCGCCAAAAGTAGGTACTTATGCTCCATTGGGCTCGGGGTATATTTCGTCCCTTTTGCGGTGATAACGGCGGGCTGCTGCGGTGCTGACGCTAAACCATTTGTGCGTGACATAGGCCGTCGACTTAGGCAAAAGGGAGAGGACCCCCGCTCCGAATCGTTTCTGGTGCAGAGACTGTCCATCCATCTAGCGGGGTAATGCCATAAGCATTATGGGCACTTTTGCACCGGAAGCGATAACGAGCGGGGTTGACTAGTTGACGTGTGTATTATTGTATTATATTAGTTAGTTAGTACTAAAGAGAAAATAAATATACATAGTATTTATGTTCGTTTATCAGCGATATTTTTTTTATAATAAATCAAAATTTTATCACTGTAAAAAATAAAATAAAAACGGGTTTAGAAAGCGCAACTCAAGCCCTTTCATATGATACCCCACTTGATATATTAACTAGACTGCATTTTTAACCCCCTCTCATATTCGTCATTAACACAGAAAATAAAAATGTATTTATTTATTTTTTATTTTTCATACACATGTCTTAACCTTCTTAAGAGTTGTTCCAAATTGATAGCTTCAGTAGTTCCTGAGATATTTAACGTTGTGACAGACGGACAGACGGCCAGAGTCGCACCATAAGGGTTCTTTTTTACCTTTTTCGGTACGGAACCCTAAAAACTGAAATCCGTATAAGTGGCAATAGTACCTACCTGCTTATTCGACTAAACTAAGCAACATTTAATTTCCTTGAGCAGGGCATGGCGCCGATCACAAATTACAACGCCTGAATATATTCGCTGCCAAATAGTAGCTGGCGTCAAATGATTGCCCTGGTGTTCTTTATAGGATACTAGCGACCCGCCCCGGCTTCGCACGGGTATGTATTATACATATTAACCTTCCTCTTGAATCACTCTATCTATATAAAAACCGCATCAAAATCCGTTGCGTAGTTTTAAAGATCTAAGCATGCATAGGGACCGACATACTTTGTTTTTACAAGCTTTATATTAACTTGCACTGTTCGTAAGTTGTCCGTCAAAATTTGCAATCCATTTTTCAGTCACTTCTTGTTATCCAATTGAGCTGAAATTTTGCAAGCATATGTATATCGCATGACAATGCAATATTATGATGACTTGGAGCTGATCTGATGCTGAAACTGGTAGGAACTCTGCAATAAAACGACACAACCCCATCGAGTTTGGGCTCGTTAGAATCGTCTCAATGAGTAGTTGATGATGGTATGCAGAAAAGTACAGTCGGCAATAAAAGCTTGTACCAAAAATGAAAATTTTGACAGAAACTTATATACTATGTAGTGATGCTTGTGCCCGTAGACATCGTAGTGTCACTACCCACTAGGCTAACCGGTCATCAATCACAATCATCGAACAAAATGAATTAAAAATGAACCAGCTTCCCTTATTGAGAACGGACCATGCGGCTTAATTAATTCATTTACGTCACCCCAGGCCGTAAGTTGGATTTACCGCCCACTACGTGGGCAGAAAATCCTACTTCCTGGCCAGGGAGAGACGTAAAACTTGTACTTACCACGGGCGGTGATAAAGAAAGCCTCAGATAGCATATTTATCGCCCTTGCCTTCGGCTCGGGCGTCAAATACCTGCGATTTCACCGCCCTTGGTAAGTAATGTACTATTGTAGCTTTGATTTTCCTTTTTGGAGAGGTTAGGTAGGACACGGCGGAATGTCGTCTAGCTGAAGCTTTATCACCAACAGCGTTATATCAGCTGAAAGACGTCCACTGCTGGTCATTGACATAAATATGTCATAATGACCGGCCTTGCGCGACCCGCATCCAGCGGGCTTCGATTATACAATCAAAAGAAAAGCAAAAAGCAGACTTATGTATCATCACATCATTATCAGTGCCTAGTTACCCACCCACCTGAATGTTATCAGAATGTTTATTCTTTTCTCAATTAAATACGTATAACATAAGAAAACGTGGCAGCCTTGACTGTGCGCCTATATCTTTAAATAAACATAAACACAGTAAATGGCTTTGAACAGTATAAGCTGCCAGCGTCACTGGTTTTGAAGACGTAAAGTGTCAAAGTTGGTTCTCCCTTGAGGTTTCATTAGACCTAATGTTTCACTAGACCTAATGCATTCTTTTCTTAAATGTAAACTTTATAGGATTATTGCAAAACAAACTTAACCTAACCTAATGACTTCTATTTGATAATATTCAAAGAAAACCCGAAAAGTTCACTGTTTCGAAGGAAAATGCTTTAGGTTTAGTGAAACATTAGGTCAAATTAAACATTAGTGCTAAACTTGTTAGGTCTAACAAGGGAGACCTGTCAAAGATCCCAATAAACGTATCTATTGAAAGTGATACTGAATGTATTTTATATTTCAAACAATATTTACTAGTGGCTGTAGAAATGGCGAGCTGTCTTTAAAAATAAAACATATTTTTTTTTATTTCGAAAAAGTGACTTGACAAAAAAAACTATTTGTTTAACAAACTTGCTCACAAAATTTCAAGACAATCGGTTGAGGAATGCGAACTGTATAGAGGTGAGCAGCCGGACAGCGTGACATACACTGGACACCGGATACGAATGATTTTCGGCCCAAGCTGAAGCATAGAACTTCGTTCGCTTCACTCGACAAAAATTCGTTTTAACTTTTAAATCCTTTTTAGGGTTCCGTACTCAAAGAGTAAAACGGGACCCTATTACTAAGACTTCCGCTGTCCGTCCGTCCGTCTTTCTGTCACCAGGCTGTATCTCACTGATACAGTGATAGACAGCTGAAATTTTCACAGATGATGTATTTCTGTTGCCGCTATAACAACAAATACTAAAAACACAGAAAAAAATAGTTTTTATAGATAATGGTACGGCACCCTTCGTGCGCGAGTCCGACTCGCAATTGGCCGGTTTTTTTTAATGTTGTACCTGATTGATACTATTCGCGTAGTACTTATTACTGTATTGCATAGTTTTGCTTTTTGACTACTTTTTTATGTTAGTACATATTATAGAAAGAAGGTTTGAGAAATCTGACGCAATCTAAATTATATTTTGCTTAGCATGGAATTAGCTTTATAGGGGTGTAGACAACAAATAAAATAACCAATAGGTAATGATGTTTTTTTCGAAAAAGGTTTACATATTCTCAAATGGAGAAAAAAGTAAATAAGGAAATGAAATCATCACAAAGTTATAAGTGATGTCCCTTTTTGCGCAAAACGCACCTTCATCCTTCATGTGAAACAATTGTTCACGAGCGATGTCTTTCTCTAACAAGCAATATTAAAACGGTTGTAGGGTAGAGGAACCAAAAGATGAACGTTTAAGCGACTATCCCAACTTTACAATTTTTTTTCGAGGAGTGGTGATTTAGTTTGTTTACATTTAATTTTTTTATACGATTTCGTATATAGTCGAGATTGGATATGATTATTTTAAACCATCCTATTACAATACAGTATTTTATTAAAAATGGTTTTATGCTGAAGTATGTCATTTTGCCCAGAAGATGAACACTGTGCCCAATAGTTGAACATTTTGACACCAATAGTTGAACGAAGAAAAATGTAACACCGCGCAGCCTCTGAATTTTGGTCTAGTTATTATATAATCATTGTTATAGCAATTTATACTAGTTAACAATCACAATATTGATACTAAACACAGAATAAAACAGTTAAAATGTACCCTTTTCATATAGTTACAATTATAAGAAATTATTTTTTACATATTAAACATTAAAACATTTTTTTATTAATTTATCATTAGATTAAAATAGATAAATTGTTGGGTGTTATATGTATAAGTCAGATTACAAATTTATTACGTATCTTTGTTATTAAGATGTTCATTGTACTAACCCTTGCCTAAAACTTGAACGAATAAATTTTGTTTGTTCATGTATTGGGCACGATGGCAAAGGAATGAACAGACTAAATTTAACAATGCGTTCACTTATTGGAATCGAAGCCAAAAGTTGAACGAACTAATTTTATTCGTTCGTCTTCTGGGCAGCGGTTCTTTGTTGAACAATCGTGCTTTTCATAGTAAAACAAAGCCCAAAATAACCGTGTTGCGAATGAATACTCACGTTCAACTTTTGGTTCAAAAATCAACGGTTAAAAAACGATTAATTTGAGCCATAAAAGTTTTATGTACCTTTTCAATAAGAATTTATATAAGCATTTGAAAAAAACTATACCTTGCCCAGTAGATGAACGCCGTTCATCTATTGGCTCAGGTACAAAAAGTTGGAACCGTTAGTTGAACGCTAAATATCTCTTAAATTAACAATAAATACGCAATTTGTGATAGATAATCCATTAAAGGCATTAATCAAGAATCTATATCACGCAAAACAATCCATGTAGACGTTTGATTCAATTTTATACATAATTTAGAGCTTAAATTTAAGAGCGCTTTCCTTAAGTAAATCTCCATACAAACGGTGATTTTGGCGCGAGACCTCGACGCGACAACCGCTCACAGCCGTGTGTGTGTGGGAACTGTATGGGAGTTTAAATGCCAGCCTCGGCAAAGAGATGATGCGTTAGGAAAAAAATATCCCGAAGGCGTAAAATGTATCGCGATTTTTTTATTTAAATTTTACGACAAAATGTTCAACTATTGGGGGGTGTTCATCTTTTGGTTCCTCTACCCTAGCTTCGTTATTTTTTTCAGATATCTGAGTGGGATTTTCGTCACTAGGCATTTTTTTGCCTTGTTTCTTTTGGAGTTATAATACATTTTGAGTCTGCAGCTGCACCCGCACCCTTATTGACATTAAGTACTTTTTTATATAAAGATATCTTCCACTCTATAATTTAAATTTTTTAGAAATTAAAACGTTGATATATCTACCTACATACTTCATTGGCACACAGTCAAAATTATTTAAACGTGTGCGTGCTTGAGGCACGTATGTCTACATGAAATAATTTCTCAGGATACTGTTTTTGACATTCTACTGTTGCATGGGCTTGTTTTGCTAGTCGGTATCAGTACGGGCGTTCGGATATTACATCCAACGATATCATAAAAAATTCTTTTAAACATTTGATTTGGACTTATGCCTTAAAAAACTGGTTTGTACAGACGGACATGTTACATGAGCCATGAGCATGAGAGAGAAACTGATCCAACAATATCAACGGAACGTATCTTTTGTCAAAAGCGCACTCACAAGCACAAACATTTTTAGTGTCATATTTATATATTGGCCATATTTATAAGTTTTATCTAAAAACAGATCATTCTCATAGAACTATGTTGTATACCTACTTAATTCGTAACTAGCCCTGAAACTGGCCTTGGTATTTTGGACTGTTGCCGCACACTGTCTTTAAGCACTTTTCTGGACCATTAGTTTAGCGTTTAGTCTTAAGAATAGTGATATACTTGATGTATTTTTTTTTTGTAATTTAACTGAATAAAAAATAAAAATAATAGACGACGCAATCTGTCGCGCCATCTTGCTAAAGTAATAACGAAAGGTATGTACACACATGCACAAACTCACACTTGTATTCACAAAAGGGGTAGGCAGAGCAATAGTATGCTAAAAGATTGGGAAAATATGCCTTTGCAATGATATATTATGTTGCTTGCGAGAGTTGCGAGTTGGCCGCAACATACCTTATCTTACACCTACAGGAAGAAAAGGAAGGTAGGTAGGTACTCTTGCAACCTGAAACTATATGGGGAATCTTGAAAGTTTTCTTAGCGAAGTAAAATACCAATACTGTATACTGGGTTTTTTAAAAATTGGAAGTAGGTATGAACGCTTTGACAAACAGTCAGCTAGAAAATGGAATTATTGCATGATTAACGATTCAAATGGAATTACTAAAAATGCCTTATGACCGAGCTGATAACTCGATAACACTATATCTAATCCAAAATGCCATAAGTCCACCAGCAACATTCTTTTATATCCAACCTTAATACGATGAATTTCGTTCCAAATTTGAATGGAATCGTTTTTGTTTTAAGTGTTTTAATTTCTGTAAATTAGTTTCCGAACGATATTCAACTGTATAACTGCTCAGTTGTGTTGCGCCGGCGTCTGTGAGCGACCGCGTTTAAATAAAGAATTCAAAATGGCGGCCCGACCCATTCTGACCAGCACTTTGTCGACTTTCTCAAGACGCGCGTACAGCTCGAAAGCGGACAAAAATGTGGCTTTTCTCGGCCTCGGCAATATGGGAGGTTTTATGGCCGCTAACCTAGTCAAAAAGGTAAGTAACATAAGTTAGTATTATAAAATATTCATTAGTCAACATGTACCTACGTATGTCGACACAAGCGTGTCCTTCAACTTGATTCTAACTTTGTGTGATAACTTTATCGATCGGTAAACATGCTTGATGGACTCGTCTTCGTTTTACATTTTTAATCCGAACTAACAGTGACACTATTCTTTCCTATTCTTTCTAATAGAATCCAGCAAAACAATCTAAAGAATGTAAAAAAATAACAGTTTTACCAGGAACACAATTCAATTGAATCCCTGTGGTCAAACTTGCTAGTAATTAATGTTTCGGTGGGTTTAATGATCTAGATGAATATACCGTACGAATAAAATGGAACACATTATTCGCTGTCAAAATCTCTATGATATTGTTGATATAAGATTGAAATTCATTTGTGCCATGGAAAAGATATAGGTATTTCACTTTCTGCCAGAGTGAGCGAGCGCAAAATAAAAAAAAAGCCGGCCAAGTGCGAGTCGGACTCGCGCACGAAGGGTTCCGTACCATTATCTATAAAAAACTATGTTATTCTGTGTTTTTAGTATTTGTTGTTAAAGCGGCAACAGAAATACATCATGTGTGAAAATTTCACCTGGAACTATCACGGTATTAGTGAGATACAGCCTGGGCTATAACCACGAGCTTCGAATCTCGAACTTCGTATATCTCCATCTCATGTACTCGAGCGACGGAGACGGATATATACGAAGTTCGAGATTCGAAGTTAGTGGTAGCGCCGCTGGTGACAGACAGACGGACGGACGGACGGACAGCGGAGTCTTAGTAATAGGGTCCCGTTTTACTCTTTGAGTACGGAACCCTTAAAATGATAACTGCGATTACAAGTCAAATTGTGATTTACAATGAGAAAATAATTAACAATAATAATAAGTTCATGTCTAACTAAAAATGTCATCATTATATAGAAACGTTAATTTATTTATATTATCCATGAAAATTAAAAAGACACGTAGAAAAGTTACAGATCTGAGGGCTTCCAAATATCAATCAACTTCCAATTCAAAACGACAGGTCCAAATAACCATGATCGTATCAAAACCAATCAAATAACAGCCGATCAGACAACGTGTTTGATATGAAATGGGCGTGTGAGCCGCGCCGCCGCGGAATAAACAACACATTACAATATTAATAGAATTACGCAGATTCTTACGTCAAAACACGTGAGGATCGAGTAAAGCAACTGCCACAGTAGATTTATAGCTTAAAGCAATAAAACAAATACATACAGCTGACGTCAGACGCTCGAACGCGGCGGACGGTGTGAGCAGTACGAAGTTTAAGATGAAAAGTTCGAGACTCGTTTAGTTGAGATAGGTAATGCGTTAGCTAATATATTTACTGTGCAGCTGCCCAAAAACGCTGAAGCATCGTAAATGTATGAAGAGCACATTACGCAGCGTTAAGCACCGGTGTCGTCTGTCGCTCCCTAAATCTTTGTTGGGATTTATCGGACTGCACCCCGTTTAGGTGAATTTATTTCTTGGAAGTGTGCGGGAGCCGAATTAAGCCAAACTGGCAAGACATGCCTGACAAAAATAAATATCTTAAATATGGATGAAATTGAATTAAAAGAGGCACCGGTGAAACGACAATTGTTTAAATACTACACAATGTCAAGGTTGCTTGAATTAATGGTACGACCAGCCAAATATGCAAACATACTTGAGTCTTATTTCCCAGGCATAAGATACAAAACGTATACAGACGTTAATACTGTATCGACGACTTCCATAGCAACTGGTAATTTCTATTCAATGAATCCAATACATTGTAAGCAGGTTCTGTAAACGTATGTAGAATGTACGGTTTTACACTAAATATTTTAGTATTCCGTCACGCTTGTAAATGTTACTTTTTTGGATCTTGTGTCTTGAGATCTAGGATTGTGCAAAGTGGAGAATAGCGAATAGGAAAGCGGACCCTGGCATAAGCCGAAACCAGTAGGTAGAAGAAAATGTCTTAAGAGTAAAATATGATCTTGTACAGTCGCCATATATCACATACATCGGGACACTATAGGTGTTCAAAAATATCGGCACATGCACCCTAGTGCCTTGAAAATAGAGGTGTGTTCCGATGTTTGTGACGCGCTTGCTTGCTCCGATGTATGTGATGGCGACTGTACGATGTCTTCTTTGCGTTTCTTTCCGTGGGCCATGAGATTCGACGATGATAATAGGGTTTAAGTGGGCTGTTAGCAACGTATCACTACAAGCCCAAACTGAGAAAGTTGTTTCTGATAATATGCCGTCAGCAATTGAAGACAAGTTCTTAATTTAGGTGCATAATGATCCTTTCCGTCGCTTACGGACTACGCTACGGTGGCACGTGTGGCTTCTCCATAGGATTCTTACTCTAACTATTATTAGTGACCCTGCCTAGGAAGCTGACGGTCCTGGGTTCAAATCCCGGCTAGAGCAAATATTTGTATGATAAGCATGAATATTTGTTACTGAGTCTTGAATTTTTTACATCTTTTAAATATATCAACGTCTAGTTCTCATAACCAGACATCGTAAAGTTTGTAGCATTTTCGGTGCAGCATGGTCATGTAACGGTGCTGGTATGAACGATATCAATCCAAATTGTTATTAAGGTTAGTATTAATATTATTAACGCTAAATTAAGCATTACAATTGAAATTGTTTGTAGCAATTCCGTTAATAACACTATACGCTGCACCGAAAACGCTACAAAATTAACGATGTCTGCTCATAGCACAAGCATTATACAGCAGGTTACTATGGGGCTAGTTGCTTTGTGTAAGATTGTCCCCTAACATGTTCATTAATGTATTTGTTGTGCAATTAGGTCATTCGCTGCCCACATTTCCGTATAACTATACTAGACAGCAAAAACGACCCTGCAACCTAACACAACCGCAAACTATCGTCTATCTTGCTTTCACGCTCAGCTAAACAATTGGGTATCGGCTTAGTGTAAGGCCTGAGTGGACGCTCCGCTACGAGCGGGGCGTGCAGCGTCCATATAAAACAAATGCAATTTATATGGACGCTCGACGCCCCGCTCGTAGCGGAGCGTCCACTCAGGCCTTACACTTAGGCTTTCTTGTGGTTCCTACTGGATTAATGTCTTGTTAGGTTTATATTTGATATCGAAGATTAGTGTAAAGATAGTTATTCAAATGAAATTTTAATTCTTAATTTAGTTGTGAACGTATACTTGTTAAGTGTGTTTAAAACATTTCGAATACGTAAGTAATTAGTACAGTCGCGAGCTTTAATTTGGGACCCACCTAAGGTGGAATATCTAATTCTAATTTATTTTTTCATAAAAGTCAATGTTTTACAAGTCAGGTATGTACATAATAAGTAGTATTATTTATTAATTACATCGGATGTCAAATAAGGTCGCATATAGCTTTATATGTCTGAGTGATACAGGAAGTTTCAATTCTAAAATATTAGTTACTAAATTGTGATGCCTTAACTGTAAGGTTATGTAGGTGCTCCTAATACTTAGGGCCAGTGCACGTCTCAACAAATTCGTCAACGCTGTAGCATGCTATGTTGTTTAACATAGTTTTAAGTTTGTTGTCGAACATTTTTTCAGTTTTTGATAGTTTTATCTCCTCTGGTAGCAAGTTATACAATTTTGCGCCTAAGACCCCAAGTGACTTCTGGGTCTTTGCGAGCCTGCACCGCGGGATAAATAAGCGGTTGTTCCAACGAGCCGACGAATGGGTAGCGTATTGGTCCACGTTGGCCCTAACATACTTGCAAGCGGTTAATATGTAAACACTATCGTATAGCAAACTGAAGACATTTAGAGCTAATATTTTAATGCAGTGTCATAATCATAAAGTTTGCCATTGCCAACCTACGTTTACACGTGTCTAGGAGAAACCGCTCGGTGACGTCAACCATCAGGCAGGCGCAACGAGTCAAACGATCGTTTCGATTTATTCCGACTTAAGGCCTCCACACACCGGTCGCGGGCGCGGGTCGGGTGCGGGCCCGCGTCCGACCCGCGCCCGCGACCGGTGTGTGGAGGCCTTTATTGTCACTCGTCTTTTTGGCCCTGTCCTCTCCGGCCATATTTGTTATTTGCAAATTACATTTCTTGAAAATGACAGTTTTTTCCATTTTTTTGGTCTGACACGTTCGTAATAAGAAAACCGTAATGATAGCTTTTTTGCAAAGATGTTATCAATTCAACTGCCCATTCGATAAGACATTGGATTGTCTTATCTCGACTTGACACTTCACTGCTATTAGTGAACTGAAATTTTCGACCTTATTGCATTGTGAATGTTCTAACTACATTTGAAGGAAATGGGTCCTAAATTAAAGCTCGTCCTAAATAAATTAATACCTACGTACGGTATTTATTTCCTTGTAATTTTGATGTGATTCGTAGCACTTTGAATAAGGGGAGAAGAAAGGGGGTTTTACTATGGTCACCTTCTCGGTTTATACACATTTATTTCTCATAAGAATTTTTACAATTTACTTACATGAGAATTAAAGTACTTACTTAAGTTAACATTGTTATGGTGAGCGTAAAACAATACCTACCTACTAAATCACCGTGTAAAACAATACCTACCTACTAAATCAATCGGCAAAAAAATCATCAGTATTATCATATCAATCTGAGTCTGACTTATTCAAATAGCTCGGCATATATTTTCCCTTTCATCCACTTTGTTTAATACAAATGTAACTTCGTCATTTAAACCGAAAAGCCGTGTAATGGTAGGAAAGGTTTCACGAAATTTCAAATTAAAATCGTTTCAATTCATGCAAAAAATATGCTAAATTATGGAGATGGATACATTTTGCGGAGACAGGGTCGGCATTGGCCACGTTACTTAGCTTTCCTTTTGTAAAGTTTTTTTAACAAAGAATATATTGGTGGACCATTTTGCATTGCTTTGCATTCGTTGACACTGCTTTTAGGATATCTACTACTTCATATATCTACATTTGATAACCTCCTTTTTATGGTTATCTATGCCTCCTAGTATACAAACCAAACTGGTTCGCAAGCCCAATAAATATATATAATATATCAAATGTTAATACATCGTTGTATTGTTTATGATTATGTAACTGTGTGACCTAATAGCTACATATTATTAGTACGTTGACATGTAAAATGACATTTTTATCAATAAATGATTGTATTGTATTGTATTTATTTTCGGTTTAGACAATCTTTATATTCATAAGAATTACAATCAATTCACTTACATGAGAATATTTATACAGGGTGGGCCCTGTAACAGGAGCAAAAAATTAAACTATATATTATTAAGCTTGTGAACAATTTAAATTCCCAAGTAGTTTTTCGTGAAAAAAAATATTTTTTCTATTTTTTTTTTAAATAGCTGCTTGTATTTTTTTACTCTTCTGGAGTGCTATGAGTAACTTTTTAATTAAAAACAAAAAAAAAATTAATAAAAATTAAAACATCATTTTTTTTTTTAAACAAATGCAAAAACTATTATATGATGTTACCTCAAAATCTGCATTGACTGCCGTGATATAATCTCGTGGTGCCAAGATACATTACTTGGAGGTCAAAAATTTAGATCAAAATTTCTCCGAAACAAAATTTTTTTTAAAGTGAATTTTTTTTTTATTTTTTTTTTTTATTGGAATCAAAAAAAATACAATTTTAGTAACTTAACCTAAAGATTCGCCAAACTGCAAAGCAGTTTGTTGGCGATTCGCTCCATGATTTATTTTTACTCTACTTAATTGTTTAACTTTAGTTAGAAGTGTAAGTTAATATGCGAACTGTTTAAGTACGGCAGAGGATAATGCAACATATATATTAGTTACTCGTATGCACCTACATATGTTTGCACATAGCTGCAATCGTTATGTAGGTACATATGGTTACAATCGTTTGAAAAAAAAATAAAATAATAATAATAATCACTTATCTACTAAATGTGTAGGTACCTACGATCGATGCCAAAGATATGCCTGCATTACTATACCTATCCTATCCTTTGAAATAAGACGGACAATGCATACACCTCTTCGACTTGCAGTAACCCCTTGTGTGTCTGCAAATGCTCTAAGGAAGCGTCCTTTTTGAATATTTGCTCCTGTTTTAGGGCCCACCCTGTATATTAGTAATACATTAATTAAACGTGCAGTATTTAAGTTAATCGTTATGTTTACTAGTTAAAAATACTTACTTACTTACGAGTATTATATAGTTACACAGAAGAGAGTAAATATATAAGTTGGGTTTAGTTGCTATGCTCATCGTAGCGGCCATTTTAATTTTTGTTTACAGTAATTTAGTCATATAATTTACTTACGTACCTACATCATCCATTTTTCCCGGTTGTGCCCTAAAAGAGCCCAGGGTCCGCTTAGGCTTTAGTAATAGGTAGGGTAGACTGGGTACGATTGAAACATTTTTTCTTATATCGTCCGTAATTTTGCTTTTTATCATCTGAGACTAAACGGCAATAGAATTTTGAATCCAGGTGTGTCAGTTTTAGTAGTAGATCAAATTGAAAAAAAAAACGATTTGTTTCAATTGTCCCCATCCCAGGGGCGGTCGAAACAGTGACAAAATATAATACTTATATGTGTTTTATTCGTTCTTTTTAAGAAATAGCGTATAATTTAGGAACTGTTTTAATCAGCTAGCGTTTTTGCGCAAACAAGTTTAACTCTATATTAATATCAGTCATTTGTCACCTTCTAAATAACTAAAAAATAACCATAAATTAACTTTAAAGTAAACTGTTTGCATTTTATACATAACAATAATAATTAAAAAGACATGAAAATAAACTAAAAAAAAACTTTCTTTGACTTTCGTAATTCAATGTCAAACAAATACAAGCAAATCACTCTGTTTCAACCGTCCCGTTTCAACCGTTCCTACTTCCCACTTTCGGAAAAAATCCGTTGCAGTAATAATAAGAATAATGATGCAGTAAAACTAGATACGCTGACATGATCCATAAGCTTCACTTCAAACATAAACACACACTCAATACTGTGACTTAAATAGAAACCAGAATAATTAAAAAACTCTACGAGTAAAAATACTTACTTTTGGGGATCAAAACACAAAAGGGTCTTCTACAAACAAACTACGCGCACGGCAAGCAACGTCACGATGTTTTTCGTGTACAAACCAATCGTCCGCTTCTTTCCCCCCTTGGACCCCTCGCCGTCCCGCCAACGGTTTGCGAGATATTTGCGTTGTTTCAACCGACCTGTGTTTTAACCGTACCCAGCCTACCCTACCTATAGCCCATTCCATATATAGTATTCGAATTTTAGCGGCCAAATTCGGAATTATTGAACTAGTTATACTTATTTCGAGCAAGAGCTTTCCAAACACAACAATACTATCTTTTAAAATTTTATTTAAAATAGTTTTCACTTCCCATGCTCACAAAGTTCGCCTTTGTGCTGAATGTATGCTGCACAAAGCTGCTCTTAGTGCACAAAATAAAATTATCTTAAAGACTAAGATAATCGGGCCTAACAGCCACACACTCAATAAAACTTCTTAGAATAAACATTTCATTTGATTTGATCTGCTTTAATAAATTTCATATCCGTGTTTTCCATTACTAAATTAATGAAACCAGATAAAATAGGAGTCAATTATTATTTTAAAACGTATTGAACCATTAAATTACTTGGCAGTATGTAGTACCTAAGTCTAATATCACGTGTCGAAAAATAAACATAAAAACTTTAAAAAGTTAAGTGACGGGAATGAGCTATTAATGGATTTTATTTTGCAATTATTTGTTATTTTCTCGCAGCACTCGGGCATAAATTAGCCATGTCACCCCTCGAAGTAACTATCCACCCTCGCCGGTGGCTCGGGTGTGGATATAAACGTCTCAGGTTGAATGGCTCCTTTTTATGCGCTTGTTGTACAATCTACTATTTCCTTGCAATCGCACGACGATTTTTCTACTGTTTCCATACGAGTATAAGCCCTGTATACCCCCGTATCGTATTCCATACGTGTAAAATAACTTATTTAAAAACAGAACCCTAAATGTTTCTATAAAGATATTTTTAAGTTAACATTTTCGGAAAAATTAAAGCATCTACATTTTTTTTCGTTGAAAAGTCGTCAGGTTACTGGATGTTTTAACGGATCTCCTCTTTTGAAGCTCTTTTAGACTTATTTCTAAAATGCTTTTGCGGCTTTATATAAGTTAGCATTAGCATTAATTACCGGTTTAGCCTAGTGGGTAGTGACCCTTCCTGCAAAGTTGACGGCCCTGGGTTAAATTCCCGGACAGGGAAAATATGTCTAGGTATGAGCATGAATATTTCTTTCAGTATCTTGGATGTTTTAAATTTGATTATTTATATTTATCAAAATCGTCATCAAGCATCACACACACAAGCCTTACTTGGCTGAAAATTATCACCCAATATTTATTTTTTTGTAATAGGTATTTATTTGTTTGTAGGTGGAGGTTTTATTTGTAACAGTTAAGCCCATTTGAATATCGATTAAGTGTTTTTCTATATAATTTCAGGGCTTCAACGTCACTGGCTACGATCCGTCAAAGGAGACTCTGACAGCTGCAGCAAAGAATGGCATCAAAGGAGCCAGCTCCATTGCTGCGGCCGTTGAGAGCGCCGATGCTGTCGTCTCTATCTTACCTAGCAACAAGTTCGTACTCGACGCGTATCTTGGCAAAGATGGAGTTGTGAAACATGTAAGTAGGTCTGTAGATATATGATGTTGTGCTTGTACATATAATCAGAAGAGTAATCCGAGCCGCCGAGGGCTGTTAACATAACGAATACTTTAATCAATAAAGGGTCGGTGTTTCACGAAGCTCTGAGTTACAATTTTATGAGAGACATGCAAGTCAGAGGCGCTTGGCCAATAACGACTGGCGTTTTGTAAAGAGTTGCCTTTTTAGACTTATATACATGAACTCCAGTCAAATCCAGTTAAGTTTTAAAGATATTTTAATTTTCATGTAAACTAAATATTTATTGTGATTACTAAAGTGCATTAAGATCTTTTGATAAATTTATCCTTTTATGCAAAAATCTCGTGACTATTTTATTAAAAGGGATAATTTTCGTAGAGAAGCGATACCTATTTATCTCATTTTTATTTACAAAAACCGCAAAAACCAGTTTTTTTTTGCCGAATATGAATTGGGTTCATATAACATTCTTTACTCGTAATGATCTCAGGAATGCGTGTTTAAAAAAATCGGGTTACTCGGGCCCACGGTGTATACGTATATAACATTTTAACTTGTTGCTTCATGAAACGGGTCAATGGAGTCACAAGCGGCCATAGGCTAAAGTGTCTGCTTATCATATCATCAGTCGTAAAGTTAATAAGTTTCTGTCAAAAAAATTTTTTTTGGTTTTATTGTCAACTCGACTTTTCTGAATACCGTCTTCAACTACTCATTGAGACGGTTCTAACAAGCCCAAACTCAACGGGGTTACGTCGGTTACGTACTGAATTCCCATGGCCACCTTCTGTCTTCATCAGATCAGCTCGATGGTACCATAATATTGAATTGTCATCCAAACTATACATACCCAAAATTTCAGAAGTTTAGACAGAGAGTCACCTACAATAAGAACATTGCCACTGTTTTCGTTCTAACATATGGTACACGTTTACTAGAACGAACGCTCTATACCTACCAGTCTCTTCTTGCGCTTCGTTAAAAACCCGGCCAAGTGCGAGTCGGACTCGCGCACGAAGGGTTCCTTACCATTATCTATAAAAAACTATTTTATTCTGTGTTTTTAGTATTTGTTGTTATAGCGGCAACAGAAATATATCATCTGTGAAAATTTCACCTGGAACTATCACGGTATCAGTGAGATACAGCCTGGTGACAGACAGACGGACGGACGGACGGACGAACAGCGGAGTCTTGTAATAGGGTCCCGTTTCATTCTTTGAGTACGGAACCCTAAAAAAGAGGAGTTGTTTTGGAATACTTATTAAAAAAAAGCATCAGAGAACACGGAGTTATCTCCGTTCTTTGCTTATCTTTGAACTCGTCAAATATTTTATCAGTTAAATACTTTCTTGACCTGCGTAATAACGTGAACATAGTTATGTAAGTTTCAAATTGCGTAACATTTCAATAAATTAACAGTTCAACAAGTTCATGCCAAGTTAAATCATTAACTTCAATGTTAGGTTATCTACTTTGTGTAACGTAAGACTGTTAATATTTAAGAAATTATATAGGTAATAGGTACAGAATTTGGCATTCCTTGAGATCTCAATTTTTTTGTTGGCGACGTCGACAGCCACGAAATTGTTGATATTGAACTTGGCTCCCATCTTCACATTTATGTTTTGATGGTTACTTAACAATCTGCGCGGTTATCACAAGATGGTGCGCGAGCTGTGTCCTAGGTCAATCACGTAACGCATTGTACGCGCGTCTGACAGTAAAATCACAATCTAACTGTCATTTTTCCATATAAAATTGACATTTAGACCTTACAGACGACTTAAGAAAAGTTACGTGATCGACCCACTGTAGGTCGATCACGTAACGCATTGTACGAACGTCGGGTAGGTCTAAATGTCACTTTTTATATAGAAAATTGACAGTTAAATTGTACCGACGTGAGTTCGGAACGTTACGTGATTACCCCTCTGGCCACATAGACCATCTGTCCCTTTCTAAGTGATCTAATTAGAAAGAGACGGATAGTCTATCTCACCGCGACATTACTCGCGCGCCTGCTTGTGATGTTGTGATAATCGTGCTGTCTCTAAATTGTGTATCGTCCCTTTTTCACAAAAACAAAATCGAAGTGACAGGAACGAGTTATTAATTATAATTAATTCATTTATTTATTCAACCAACTTGGATCATACATTTAAATACTATACACAAACCATAAAAAATACAAATACATGTCAAGGTTAGAAGGTAAATTTCATCTTACATCTAAAGTGTTAGTAGACATTATTTCCCATTACATGCAGTGCACTGCAATGGTTTAGGTAGGCACCATCCAACCTGCCTGCAAACATTGCCAGAATGCTGTTGGTGCTGACCCTTACCCTATTGAGCAGCGATGCGGCTTTTTTACGTATTATGGCAGCGAAGCTGTCCACGCGCGCCTCCGCGAACATTGCCGACGCGCTGCAGCAACGAGGCAGCCCCATCAGCACTCTGAATGCATTATTGTACTGCACTCGCAAGACGCTGTACTGTTTTTGCGTGTAGTTCACCCACAGGCTATTTGTTGTATTATTATTTGTTGTGTTTATTTTTAACCCCCGACGCAAAAAGAGGGGTGTTATAAGTTTGACGTGTCCCGGTGTGTCTGTGTATCTGTGTGTCTGTCTGTGGCATCGTAGCTCCTAAACTAATGGACCGATTTTAACGCGGCCGTTTTGCCCGAAAGCTGACGTGATCGAGATCGTTCTTAGCTACGACGTTTCAACAAAATCGGTTCAGTCGATTTTGTGAGATATTAAACTTTGAATTGAAATATCGGGGGTATTTCAACCTTTCTAATTTGGATTGTGTGTTTTCTGTCATGTTACAGGCCCAAAAAGGTGCACTGCTCATTGACTCTAGTACAGTCGACCCAAACGTGCCGAAGGAGATCTTCCCCGTCGCCATTGAAAATGGCGTTGCCTTCATTGATGCCCCAGTTTCTGGAGGTAAGATATTAACATATTCATCAGTACTATTTGTAATGTTATTTTTATCACCTACATCATCATTATCATCAAAGTTTTCATACTCAATAGGAGTGTTGTTGTTGAGTGATTTGTCCTAGCGCTTGTTGTAAAAGTTACGCAATTACCCTCTCTGTTATGAGTGCTTTATTAAAGTTTATCCCACCGGTATGTCTTTGAGGAGACACGTAAGACTCGCTGTATGTACGTACGAGTACATACCAGGTAGGTAAGGTAAGTGCCTACCTACCGGGTATTCGAGTACACATAAACGCCTACTGATATTATGTTTGTAAAATATGAAGTATCATTATTTTAACATTTTCCAGTTAGTAAAATTATTCACGAGATTTGAAAACATTTGTTAACGTATCAGTTGTAAACAATTTACATTTAAATGTAAGGAAAATTTTTGTCGGAGCCGTAATTGAGGGCAATTTAAATATTATCTCAAAAAACGTTGGTAACGTCAAACATAATTATGATGTTAGTACATCCGACGTTATCAAACATTTTATCTTATTTATCTTTCATTATTTGATTGAGCAAAACTCAGCGGAAAAACAACATTTTATCACCGATAAGATTATATTACTTCATCGTACTTAAATCACAGTAAATGTAAATGTGATTTCATACAAATATTAATAATTATTATTCTTAAAAAAAAAACACGTAAAATGTTCATTATCATATCAGCCGAAAGACGTCCACTGCTGGACATAGGCCTCCCCCAAAGAGTTCCAAAGTGACCGATCCTGCGCCACCCAATAAAATGTTATACTTTCTTAAGAAATGTGAAAAGTATGAGTTTGAGTATCAGCACACAGTGCGAGACAAATAGTGGTACGGCCTACTTGAAGGTAAGGAATTTTTGACGAAGCGCGTTGCCAACCCTTAATTGATTTGAGGATTCGTTATGATGATCTCCACTCTACACAGTGTATCTTCCGGAGCTCTGGCGATGCACACGCGATTGAGAAACACTTCACCACCATACGGCTACCGTAGGTAACTTAAAGTCCTCGGCTACGACTCACAGCGAAGGCGGCAGCGGCACAGAATAAATAATAATACTACGTACAGAAGTTTCTCTGTTAACAAATCCCCTGTTTAGGTATGCCAAACGAGCCTAAACGTGGCCATCCCTTTATATCGTATGCAACGCGCTTCGATAGACCGCGTGTGTGCGTAACAGCGCTATCTTACTCAATATTGTCACAAATCCTTCCAGGTGTCATGGGCGCCCAGAACGCCACCCTCGCCTTCATGTCCGGAGGTCGCAAGGGCGACTTCGACCGCTCCTTACCCCTGCTCCAAGCTATGGGAGTCAAGCAGTTCCACTGTGGAGACGCGGGCGCCGGTCAGGTTGCCAAGCTGGCCAATAACATGCTAATGGGTATCACGGGCATGGCCACTGCTGAGTGCATGAACATGGGTATCAAGTGAGTTAGTTTTGTAACTAACTAATTACTTCTACTAATCCGTTGGCTTAGCGACTCAAAGTGAATCTTGGCATCCGACACGAGACTGTGCCTGCTATTCTTCACGGTTCTGCGCTCTCTGTTCCTTACTCTTAGGTAACAAAACCTGGTCTTATTTTTCTTCTTCTTTTCTCATTCCATCTAAAAGTATTCTGGAAGAGATCCGTTTGTTTTTAAGGGAATAAGAAAACAATTGCCCAAGGTGGTCGGAAAGATATCGTTTCATGCAATTGCACTGCGACAATATAACTACAATTTCCAAAGACCCATGTTTAATCTGATTCTAATGAGGCATAATTTCACCTCTGGGCTGAACTGGACGGTCAGATGGCAGTCGCTTCTACAAAATTAGTGTCTGCGCTAATATCGCCTAGTAAGCCGGCATAAAAGATAAGAATGCCATTTCTTAGCAATGTCTTAAAATCCTGGTTAAGTACCTGGTTGGTACTTACATTTTTGGACCCAACCAGACGTGGATAGATAAAGCTACGACCTGACATGTTACTTGGTCAACGAATAATCTTCATAACCTTTTCCCATTTACTATTTCATCAATATGACTAAGAGAACTAGAAGATCAATCGAACCAGTACTAAATGAAAAATCCGTCGTTCGATCGATCGGAGAAGCCGGTTTGACTAAGTGGCCTAATGGGGAAAGCTTTACTCATCTATGTATTTTTCCAGAATGGGCCTGGACCCCCAGGTCCTGTTGGATGTTCTGAACAACTCCTCAGCCCGGTCGTGGTCCACCGAAGTGTACTGCCCCGTGCCTGGTCTCGTCCCCACTGCCCCATCCAGCAGAAACTACGACGGAGGTTTCAAAAACGAGCTTATGGTTAAGGTTAGTATTATTGTATCTAACAAGTCCCATTCAAATACGCAGTCAGAGACGTAGGCACGCGCACGTTACAAAGTTGTTTCTAGACGTGTAGAAAAATGGAGCAACCGAGGGCTTATGCCCAGATTGGATACGTTCCAAGAAGTTACCAAGTCTACATCACGGGCGCCTATGCTTAATGTTCAAGATCAAAAACATTATTCCTTTGGTTAGCTGGTTCGCTTGGTACTTGCTTTAACTCGTAAATAAAATCTCGCCTTACTTACTTAGTTCATTAAATTTGTGACACTCCCATGGTAGTGTCAACAATGAACTTGCCAAGCACTGGCCACCGACAAACGGTAGCTAAAAAATGAAAACAAAACTTTATAAAAATCCCCGCCCTCGGCACCCAGGGTTGGTTTTCTTCACCAGAAATTGGTTTGTCACGTGATATTTTGGGAAAACTATTTTTCTCAAATTAATCTAGTTTATACAAGTTTATTCTAGGAAAGGGGGAATTTGGCGCCAATGGGAAGCCAATTGATGAAAGTTTGTTACATAAGTTTCTTAAAATATCACGCCGTTAGCCTGCGAATGTCAAATAACGCTTTGTATGGCAATCGAACCACCTTAATGATAATGATATAATTGTTTGTTTCCTCTTTAGGACCTGGAGCTGGCCAGCGGCATGGCCCTCGGCATCAGATCACCAATCCCCCTAGGCGCGGTGGCGACACAGCTCTACCGTATCGTGCAGTCGCGCGGCTACGGACAGAAAGACTTCTCCTTCGTGTACCAACTGCTTAAAGAAGAGAAGAAGTAAATAAAGAGATCAAAGATTTATAAATATTTATGATGTAGTTTGCTTGCCTCTGCATCTAAGCGCTATCCTGATGAGAATCCCGAAGCTTTGGGTATGTCTGCTACCGCGTTTCAAGAATGGAGTAGACAGGTGGTTTTTGCGGATGCAAATGCTGACCTGAGAAGGGAGATTTCATTTTTAGGGACGACTGACGAGGCTTTTATCATGAGAGCTCAATGACAAACTTGATTGTTCGTTCTCAAGCCACCCTAAGGCCTTGGGCTAATGACTGCTGTGGCAACATTTGGTAAACAATATTGAAAGTTACTAGCCGTCCCCGTGGTTCTATTTGCCTAAAACTTTATAATCGCAACAAAAGGTAACATTTCACCCCTTTACGAATTTCACTTTCTCTAGGGAAATAATGATAATATAATGTATCAGCGAATAAAACTTACTCTATAGGAATTGCATCTAAATCGCTTCAGGGGTCTTAGCATGAACATGTACTGCTACGCAAGACACAAAAACATAAATGCTTGCTACATGTTTTATCATGGCTCGCCTACCTACATTGACCATCTATAAACTAAAGAAAAAATACCTTATTAATTAGCCTGACGATACCTATCCAATGTCTACGAGACACTTAGCTAACTAGTCCAACTCAAAGCATTCCAATATCGACTCAATAAGCACTCAAATAATAATTTGATCAGGGTTGGTATTCACATCGCTTACCAACAAATTGCCTCGCGAACCAGTATAAATTTGACTTCCTAACCTCCTCCTCAATCGGTACCTCATTGTTGAGGATCGTGACTATGCCGACTTGGCATGATATAGATTTAGATTGTTTATTTCATAATATACAATTGATGACCTGGTAAAGGTCGCGGGAGTCCGCTGGATGCGGGTGGCGCAGGACCGGTCATTTTGGCACTCTTTGGGGGAGGCCTATGTCCAGCAGTAGACGTCTTTCGGCTGATAATGATGATGGTGATGATGAATATACAATTACGATATAAATTAAAGTTTGCTTGATTTATTCTTCTCCAGGCGTTTCAGTTGGCATTAACCGGCACTTTAAGATGCTCCGACACCTGATTGAGCCATCGTTTGGGTTACGGCCTCTTGATCTTCCGCCTGATCTTGATGTCGATTTACCACCAATGTCTTCAAATTCCCGGGATACCGGGATTATCTCTTTTTAAACCCAATTTAATGTCACATTGCCCTCATTGCTGAAGGTGGTGTCCATTTTGATCATGTTTGGCAACATGTGTCTCTTCCAAGCTGCTTCCAAGTTCCAACCCCTTCCCCCGTTCTCAGCTTTTTTAGTCGTGGTTGTGACTTCGGGCTTGTCTCAGCAACAACTTGATCTGTTCATTGGCTCAATGGCTTGCCATTTTTGTACCCATAACCACTACAAACTTCTCCAGCTGTCTAAGAACTATTTGGTATCAAGATAGTCTCCTTCGGATCGCAAGTTGCTTAAGGCGCCGTACCTATAGATAAAGCGAAGTTAAACGAACAGAGTTTTTGAAACAATATAATGCGTCTGTTTATAATAATATGGTTTCAAAAAAATACGAATGGTAATCTTGAGGATTTTCTGCAGGGAGATCAGTGATTCGAAACATGATAAAGCAATTTTCGCTCGATAGAAAAAAATCACGAACATAAGTCTAAAATACACTTAAAACATTCGTAATAAATTATGCACAAAAGCCAAACATATTAAAATTGGTTCTAAAAATCGGCAATATCATGTTTGAGGGAACATGATATCTGCGCTTGCGAACACGCACTTCCATCTCATTCACGCTTTTGCTCAGTGAGAGGGAGAGAAAACCATGAACCTACGGCGCCTTAAGAATAGAGATGTTTGTCCTCTTTGCCGTCCATGGAATACCTACGCAACATCCGACTCCAGGTGGGCTAGCATAACTTGCTGCCAGGTCGCGTCACATCGCGTACAATTTTATTATCCAAACGCATAGTTTTACGAATACGAATTTCGGTATCAAGTTAAACAAGGGAGTGGTGAGGCGAGCACATAAAGGTTATGAATCGCATAGCAAGGGGTCAATCCGAGACACACATGTCGCAATATAATTTGATTTCAATGTGAGTTGCGCTTACTTCCACTCGCAGTGAGTTAAGGCGCTGTCAACACCAAAAAAGCGCACACTGTCTATTTGTATGGGAGTAAACGAGCGCGAGTGTTACTTGGGCGGCCAGGTTTTAGACGAAAATAATGAATAAATATTAAAATAAAAAAAAGTGTGGATTATTTGTGAAATATGGCTCGTCAGCGGTTTAAGTATGAATATGTGGACTTCATGTTTTTAATTGCATACCCATACGTCAAAAAAATAAGGACATAGAACCGTTTAAGATGATTTTAAGACCAATCTTTGCAATTATTTTCTATCGAGCTGATTTCATCCAATTATGTTTCGAGTCCGTCTAGGGTCTTGGAAATATGATGAATTAACTTGTTTTTTTTGGAATAGTTTTTCTTAAACAACTGTTTAAATAATATCAATGTCAACAAATTAGGTCTTGTCAGCCTCTTAACGTGTTAGACTTCGTGTTATTTATTTCGTAGCAAAAACAAAATATGAGTCAAACACCGGATAAGATATCAATGTACCTATGCAGAGTGAGCTCGCGAAAAACTAATATTAAATCAATCTGATATCAAAGCATAATGCGAAATATAAGTGATAAATTGACCTCCAGGTCGGACACTGAACTGGTACGCTTGTCCAATTATCCGAACTAGAATTCGACTGAGCAGTCAGAATTTCCTGATAATTAGTGCATTGTGAAACGCCGTTTGACGTCCACGGAATGCAATCGATATTAGGACGTTTAATGAATGTTAGATGCTTGTGAGAAAACAAATAACTTTCTTGATTGGTTCCATAGTTTATTTCTGACTGTACTCGTTGAGAGTGTTCCATCTTCATGAATGAGTTATCAATCGATTCGAAATTATGTTCTTGATGACATAGGCTATCTTTTGTATGAAATTTTGAGTTTTTTGATGACGCACGTTGCATTGTATTCATACATACATAAACTCCCGCCAGTACTCAATTGAGTCTATACTGGTGAGAGTTTAAAGGCTGACTCACGCTAGAACGGGCCGTATTCTCAGAAAAACGACGGCGTTTTTTCGCGGCCGTGCCATACCCAAGCCCGGCTGAGCCACGGGCGAGGCTCGATATCGGCACGGCCTGCCCGTGGCTCGACCGGGCTTAGGTACATATTGCCTTTGCCGCGAATAATCGCCGTCCTATTTCTGATAAAACGGCCCGGGCCGGACACGGCCCGTTCTAGCGTTCTAAAAATATACCACATAATTACATTTTATCCACATTTTTTAAATAAACACAAAATCAATTTTCGAAACATACCAAGTTTGAGCTGCTCCAGACACGATATGGCTGATTTGTTTTAAATACAATATACTACAAATAATACGCAATGTCCTCATTTCTAACATCAAAAAAGCAAATTGGAAAATAACTTTATTAAAAAAAATATTTTTATTTTTCAATAAGTATTACAAAGTGACACAGACTACTTCAATACCTATATGACGTGACTTATGGAACTGTAGTACAGATACAGTACATATTAATCATAAAATGATACGTAGTATCCATAATATCCAACGGGAAATACCTCTTTAACCCTTTAACTGCGCCTTTTCATCAGCTGGTATACCTAGTTTGTTTAGTTTTTGACACAAAATATCAAGGTTGGACTCCTTCAGATACGATATACGCAACTGTTTTTTTATTGTACAGTATATCACAAATGATACGTTATATCTTGATATCTAACCCGAAGAAAGCAATTTTGAAAATAACCTCATTAAGTTATTTTTTTTATTTTTTGTGTATAATTTTTCAATATTACAAAGTGACACAGTTCTACTGGAATTGTATTGAACTGTGCTGTTTTATTTATTATTGGTGTTATCTAAGTGATAATAACGATCAAAAACGATAAATTCTTTGTCTTCCCGCCCGTCCCTCAAGGTCTGAGTTCCGATCGCGAGCTGCATTTAGCATAGCATTTATATAAAATATTTAATGTCACTAAGGCCGACATGTTTCGAACTCTTCAGGAGCTCTCCTTCAGGATGAGTGTTTGCGCGGCAATGTCGCTTGAATGACCCTGAACACTTTCCCTGACGAAGAACTCCTGAAGAGTTCGAAACATGTCGTCCGTTGTGACTTTCCATGGATTTATAAGCTTTATTTTACTCATGTCTCACAAAAGTTTAAATTCGATTACTTATATATAAGTACAAGGTAGGAAAATATTATTGAGGTTTTTTCTTTTTAAGATTTTAAAATAGATGGTTGTTTGAATATAAATTATAGTTGTTTTTTTTACACATGCCATTTATTCTAAACATCCAAAAGGTAAAATATCCACAGCGCAGGTTTCGTCAAAAATGGGCACAGAGTGAGTATCCGCAACAAACTTCGTCTAATATTAAATACTAACAACCAGTACCTAATCAGCAACATGATACGTCAAGACCATGGGACAGAAAAACAATATTATGGTATTGAATTCCAGGCCCGATAATTACCTGGCCCAAATGTCCCTAATATACTGGCAGCATTTCCCCTCTGTATTGCCAGTGAAATGCGTTGTACCAAGTACGAGCCGTACCTGGGATCGCAGGCATTCGCAACCCCTTTCCCTCAAACTTCGTACTAACGCGCTCACCAACGACTTTGCCTCCTCGCACCACGGCCTAGATGACTCTACTGCGACCGGCATAAAATCATACACTGGTTCCAAGTTCGCAAATTTAATAGTTTTGCTAGTTTAAAGATTTCCAAATATCGCAATATGTTTGATTGATCATTACAAATTCAGCGGCACAAAATATTTAAGCCAACATGAATACAGAATGTCACGGGAATGTAAAAATTCGCTAACAACACGCCAAAAAGGTCGACGCTTGTTAAAAATGTAAAAAAATCCTGAAAGCCTTGCGCCTAACGCTCCCAAACGATAGTGATAAAACCCTGTTGCGGCGGTGCCTAGTGTTTCGAACAAGACGGGTTCCGTCGATAGGTCCAGATAATGTACAGTCAGGGAAATGTATTCACGTACCTTTTTATGCCTTATTGTCATAGCAACAAGAGCTAAAAAGGTACGTGAATACATTTCCCTGACTGTACACTCTAGCTGCCTTTTTTTTGGGGTTCTGTCACTCGCACTACTAACTTTTATAGCACTTTAAACTTTCGCGCTTTGTACACATATTTAAATTTCTTTTTCACACGGGTCTAACGCGATATTTATTTACCTTTTATTTCTGACGTGTTGACAAGGGTTGCACCGATCATGGTCGCAAATAACTGTCGTCCCAGCAAGTTGTCAACAGAGATATGGGTTCATACTTTATATTTCACTACCCTCCAAAACTCGATACAACTTTTGCCCTAATGTTTCACAAGACCTTATGCGTTTTTCTTCGAAACAGTGAACATTTTGGGTTTTCTTTGAATATCATCAAATAGAAGTCGTTTGTTAAGGTTAGGTTGTTTTTGCAATTATAATCCTATAAAGTTTCTCATTTAAAAAATATGTAATGCATTAGGGCTTATGAAACATTAGGTCAAATTAAGGATTTATGTCTAAAGTAGTTAGGTCTAACAAGGGAGAACCATTTTCTTTAAACTATAACGGTGCTATACAAGCATACACAAGGCATAATTTACAGCATAGCTTACAAATGCCTGTCACCACTGTTTTAATGTTTTTTTTTCTTCGATGTAACATAACATTGGAGGGCAATAAAGAATATTTGTATAGTATCGTAATAAGCCCACGTTGCCATTGACTACGGAACCCCAAAAATTGCTGCAAAAAAGTCTATATGCCTGACTTCCATTCATTATCCAGTCGCATTAATGTAACGCTCCTTTGTGCCTCTAAAAATATGATTATGACGGTGGCCCATTGTCCGTTCTAACGCCCAAAAATCCAATATGGCGAATATTGTCGCTTTGCTGGGACATTAAAAATGAAAGCTGTTTTCAGGCCGAGTGGAAAACTAGGCACGCTTGAAATATAAATGAATTATGGAAGAAGTCCTAAAATTATACAGGATAAACCATCCTAACATATCAGTGAAGGGAAGTTAGATACTGTAATGCGGTCCAGACTTAATAATAAACAGTTAATGTCTGTTAAATGTACTTTCTATTAATTGAACGAGCGAGCGAAGCGAACGAAATGCGCCGTTTCAGCTTGTGCAAAAATTCTTTCGTATGTCAGTCCGGCTGTTCTCCTCTACAGCCCCGCTATTCTATAACTTGTTTTAACCTCACCTCACCTGTTACCCACTAATATATCTTGGCGCCGCGATTCGTATTAACTATGCGTAATTGGAGGTCTAGTTTCATAAGGCGTGCGGGTGATGTGAGGCGCGTGTCGCATTTCTCAACCGATTCACGTCAAATTTTGTGAGTAGGTTAATTTTTTTTTGTTGATCTGCCGATAAAATAATTATTTACTTTAAAAACAACGTTTAAACCGACTTCAATTCAGTACTTCGCCAAGCCACATGGTACATAAAAATTTCCACATTTCCTTTCTAATTTACCACATGAATTGCTTTCCGAGAACAAATGCGTTGATTATTAGTAATAATAGCAGTTGGCGGGTCACCGTCTGCCAGAGATAAAAAATGAGATAATACAATTATTACAGAAAAAACACAAGTCGCTATATGTGGGCTGATAATATTTGAGGAGTTCCGTCGATTCCTCAAGGATCTCAGAATTAACACTTCATTAGTTGCTACTTCAACGGAATCATGTCAGAATCTTTAAATTTACACCTTTGAGGAGTTCCACAAGTCATCTGTGGTCTTCATCATCAGTTCCACTTCACCAAAATTGCGATTTCCGAGGGTAAATACACGAGTTATAATAGAAAATACCGAAATCACTACACGCGTGCCTATAAAATTTGAGGGTTGCCCTTAATTTCCCTAGGATCCCATCATTAGATCCCAAATTGGTGGCTTTCGAATAAAAAAAGAATTTTGGAAATCGGTCCACAATTGATGGAGAAATCGGCGAACATACATAAAAAAATAAAAAAAATAACTGTCTCATTTTTATCTCTGGCAGACGAGACGGTGACCCGCCAACTGCGAGATGGGCCCCTATTAATAGCGACATTAAAAAAATGGCCTATGGGCAACACCAGTCAGGGAGGCTGGAGTGGTAGAGAGGTGGCACTGTACTTTAAACATATAGTCAACTCGCCACTTAGGTGACCACATCTACCCTCGAGCAACAGCTCTCGCGACTCAACTATGGACAGCCAGTTAAGGCAAGCCAGAGGTGGGGGGCATATCCAACCATCAACCCGATCGGCTCAGTCTGACCACAGGACAACACCAGGAGCACTCAGGTACGTAGGGTCGCTACTCCCTAACAGCAAGCTGCCTTACGTTGACTGATTGCACCAGAAATCTGGTTGGCGATGGGGCCGTCACATCCCTACGTCCATCATTTTCACCCAATAACCCATTTTCTTTAGATTCCATCAACCAGCAATAGTCCCTTTACACCCCTGGGTGCTGTCTCTGTGTGCGTCCCATGACACGGGCAGGGACAGCATCCGCTCGGTGTACTCCTTGCATTTCATTAAATTGTCAAAAGGGCCTCTACGTGTTGGCTCAGTTGGTACTTTGTAGGTACCTAGCCCCACGCACGCCTCCCAAAGGTCCGGGACATCATTGTCCCGTGAGCGGGAAAGACATACATAATAATAATAATACATACAGTGGAACATATAACCTCCTCCTTTTTTTAAGTCGGTTAAAAAATAATGTCTGTGTCAGATGTCGATTTGTAGCTGGTGTGATAGCTGACGCTTATTCAACTAAATTGTTCCTGCGCGGTGTATTTCGTATCACTTCGAGTAAACAAGAAACATACTTAATACTACACGTCAGAAATGTTCCGCATATGCCCATCCAAATTGAAAGGTATCGGTTTTCTTAACTGAATTTAGCCAGAGGTCGTTTAGAATATCCCAATCCGTGGAATAGAACGAGTGCTTATTGTGACTGCATTTTCATTTCCGCTGCATAATATCTTAATCTGCGCAGCACGCTGCATGCAGTACCGATGGCCATTGCGGTGAAACTTTGATGACCTGGTAAAGGTCGTGGGAGTCCGCTATATGCGGGTGGCGCAGGATCGATCACTTAGGCACTCTTTGGAGGAAGCCTATGTCCAGCAGTGGACGTATTTCGGCTGATTTGATGATGATGTTGATCAATAGAAGCGCTTGAAGATGTGGATGCTGCGGCGGTGGCAGGATTTGATTTCAAACCTAACATTTCATTTTATATGAGGCAATAGGGTGCCAAGTAATGTTTATAATAATCAGCAGACTCCTCGATTCCTCATTTATTGATCTCAGTTCTGGCCACAAAGGACCAATCAAAGGATTTTTAAAATAAACAGTCGTACTTATTTAAAAACTCTTCGACAAAAGTTAAGATTCGTGGAAGAAAATTCCCATTAGCCCATAGCCCTAGCACAGTGCTGCGCTGAATTTTTTATACCTTTTTAATTTTGCTGTGTTTCAGTAAAACCACTTCCTCAGCAGACTGCGGTCACGTACTCAATCCCACAAAGAAAATTAAACTTGCTTGTATAACATTCTTCGTGTCCTTGTATAGACTGTATCGACAAAATTCAAATGACATTCACGTCACGACCGTCCATTACTTGCCGACAGTGACTTCCAATTTCCAAAAAAACACAACTATTTAGACACATAAACACTTATAAGTCAACCAAGACGCAATCTTGCTTTAAAAGAGATAGGATTGAGTTTAGGTTGAAAGATTTAAGGATTTATGATCTTTTGGAACATCGACGTAGGAAGCTGTAACGCGAAAATTTTAAATTTCGTGTTTAAGTGAAATTTTATTGAGCGGCCCTATTTTATTTGGACACCGTCCAATTTCTAAGTCTGCTCATAGCGATAATATTCGAATTTTAAAGATGTGGAACAGTTTTCCGTTCGAAAAATGTTGGTACGTAAAATCTTCCAAACTTTATTTAGTGTTTAGAGGAGACTGCAATGGAGTTTTTATTATTTCGAATTTATTTCAGAGTTTGAGTTTGGAACTAAAAGTACGTAGTAAAATCGCCATGTATGTAGTAACGTTTTCTTGATTCCATTATCTTTATCGCCACTTATTCTGCATAAACTTGTTTGTCTGCAAGAATTCAATTACCACACATAAAAAAACAGTAATCATCCATCATATCACTCCAATATTTGCACTTCAAAAAGTATTTTTGTTAAACTACGACGGTGACAAACTAAGGACTGCTCCAAATATAAGTGAGATGGCATTCCGCTGTCATCATCATCATCATCATGATATCAGCCGAAAGACGTCCGCTGCTGGACACAGGCCTCCCCCAAACAGTGCCACAATGACCGGTCCTGCGCCAACCGCATCCAGCGGACTCACGCGACCTTTACCAGGTCATCAGTCAACCTTGTGGGGGCCTACCCATGCTGCGCTGTGGTCCATGGGTATCCGCTATGCCCTGCCACTCAAACTACCTCATCTTTGCCTTCCTCTTCATCACTTTCTTACAGCATGTAGCTGCCATTTAACCCTTTACCAACGGCTTGAAAGGCAAAACACTACAGTGGCGGAGCGCCCATACAAGCCGATTCCCACCGGCTTGACTAAAATTTCTTGCTATTTATTACCAAACTCGCAAATCATCAAAAAACAGCCCTTTTTGCTGTTTCCAGTGAAAATTCTCACGCGCCGACACTATGAATACGGGCGGTCGGTGGTCTGCTATATTCACTTACCTGACCGCCTGACAGATACCTACTGTATCGCACACATACAAGCCGCGCGCGGTGCGTTTGTATGAAGATAACATACTTTGCCCTCTTTATACTATGCTTTGATGTTTAGCGTAAGCAACAGATTGGTGTGACGAATTTCAAGGTTTGTAGTTGTTTTTTATGTGCGATCAGAACCAAAATCCTTCGCCTCGCCGCCGCCGCTAGATGGCGTGGCGTGGCTGTCAATTTTCGCATTGCAGTATCCTGCACACTGCGCTGTTAATTGAATTAATAGTTTGCGGCGCCCATAAAGTTCCACAGGACACAGAATATTGACGAAATACGATCGTGAATCGTACAAAGATTTAGAAATCTTGACGTAGAATTCATTTGCAATTAACGGGCCTACTAATATTAGAAAGGGGAAAAACTGTAGATTGTTGATCTCTGGAACTAATCATAAGATTTAAATAATAAGTATTTCACTAGTATTAGTAGTAGATTGGACCTCCAAGATGACCAAAAGCTTTATTTTTTCCTGCGGATCCGCCTGGCTTTTGTGTAATACACGGGCAGAGCGGTGCGGGTAGCAGAGTGCGAAAGTAATAGGGGTGAAGACTAAGATTTTTTTTACGATGCCATTCGAACCAGTTTTTGAGGAACAGATGTTTACTTGTACGGGGGCAACGACAATTAAAGAACATAAATACTCAAAAATTTGAGACCAAGATTGACCTGACCTCACTGGCGGCAGCCCAAAACGCTTCACACTAATTGACTTAAAAGTATGACGTCACAATCCACTTTTCGTATTAGTCGTTGTATGAAAAATCAAGTAAATTGCTGTTTTGGTCGCGATGCGTTTGGGTCCATAGTTGTTATACAATTTTACTTATTTCGATAATTTAGTGCTTTGCAACCATAACCATACTAATTGTCTTACGTTTCAAAATGGTATTCCTTGAAATTGCATCGCGATGAGTGCACTTTTTTTAAACTTTTATTTAATAGTTTATAAGTGAAGCAGGGATTACTGTTTTATATTTTGGTCGTATGGCGGCAAAATTTCGTAACAAAGGATATCTTAACTTTGTCACACCAGAGCTTCCATGCTTGAATAGTTCGGCCATAACAGGCAGTAACTAAACTGGTAGTGAAGATTCAATAAAGTGTGCTACAGACTACCTAGGTTAGCCAAATAACAATATCATCTAAACCGTAATAGAGTATTTCTCAAATAATGTGATTGTCTTCTCACAACCATGTGCAAAAGTAAACGTGTTTTTTTTATGGACCAAAAGATTGAGGACAGCTATTATATAAATTGTACCTATTACAATATTTGACTGCTTGGAAATTTCAAAATGATATTCCTTACATAAGTTTTTTGAAAAACCCAATGGTACGAACCGGGGTTCGCACCCACGACCTCATTAATAATGATATTTTTTTACTTTATGAATACCGGTAGAAGTCCCTGTTTCCAAATTATCAAGCAACGTGAAAAATCTATTTATAACAAACTCTACCTGGCCAGCCCAATTTGACTGCCCTATCTTCATTTCCGGGAAATATATATGTATCGTCGTTTCCCGGAAACCAAACTATTTCGTGATTGGTTATATCGTTGTTATACCATATATACATCTTTGAAAATATTCAATTGTGCTCATTTTGTTTTGTTTATAAAGCTTAGAGACCGCATACATCTCTAAAACTTTGAATTATTATTATTAATCGTATTTGGTTCTTTTCAAAAGGTGGCATTTCCCCAACATGTCATAAGAAATACCCCTTTTCAAAATACATGTCATAATTTTGCAAGGCGAATACTGACCTTAAAATTGTATAAGTAGAAGTTAGGTAGACATAGATAGAAAAACTTTATTTAACGCCACATTTTATCAGTGTACACACAAGAATAGAATGGCGATTACTCCACCGACAAGAGCCCGGCTCTTAAGTTTATAATGATGACATACAAGTAAAACTTAAAGACTAATATTATTCAATAGAATGTGCAACGTAAAAGGGGCTAAGCTCAGCATAATGTCGCGTACGTTTACGAAAACGCAGATTTTCAGTCAGATCCATAATCAACAGACACGCGCTGACGATCGGTCCCTTCCAACAAATATTTTTTTAGTAACACCGTTAACTGATTCTCGGAACTCAAGTAATTTAAACTCGAACCTGCCGCGTTCCCAGCCCACGTCCAAAACAAGACAGTGATGAATCTGCCGCTATTCAAAAATTGAAAGAAAAAACCATTCGCTATTCCCCGCATGCTCGGCCTTTCAGATGTTTCTTTCGGTGGCACTTCATAAAAATTCGGCAACAACCCTAGCGTGAAGACAAAAGAAATTGTTCGTGACGTGAAACGCAAAGGCGCTAGTAACGGCCTTAGGGTTGTCAAGCACAGTGGAATTACAATGCTTGCGATTTCAATTGTTTTTCGAGGATGGTTACGTGATGTGCTCACGTAAGCTCGTGGATTGTTAGGTTTTGTTCTTTCCCCCAGGATTTCGAGTGATTGAATATTTTCAGATACCTATTTTGACTTTAGTGGTAAGAACGTACATAACAGTCACCGGCAACGATATATGATGAATCAAAGGCCACAAAAATATCTGACACGCTCTAACGGCTCTAGGAATAGAGTTGTCATCAGATATTTTTGCGGCCTTTGTTCCATCATATATTTATGCCGGTGACTGTACAGTCAAGTGAAAAAATATGGGTGCATATAACGTACTCATAAATATGTCTCATAGTTCTTATAACGTCGGTATTTATGAGCATTTTCGGTGCCTGCACCCTGCACGCGAAAATACTGAACGAATGACTACCACTAGTAAAACTGGAACTAACTAAATAACTTTATGTTTTACCGATTCCAAGCGAGTCTTGGTCTCCGACACAAGTTGGAAAGAAAAGGAATTATATACATGCTAAATAATAATATACTAAAGGAATTCTTTATTAAAATAAACCTTTCTCCTCCAGTATGCTTAGGTATATGCCCGAACCGCTGTCCGCGACACACGTTTCATTTAAAAGAAAATTGACACTAACTTTGTTCACAAACAAAAACATTGTTTTAGAACAGTTACAGAATTGAAATTCGAAAAAATACGTTTGACTTGTACTGGAATGGAAAACAAATGAATGTGAATACTTTTTAGAACAATACCGTTTTTGCCATTACAAACAATATGTTTGACAATATCTGTATAATAAAAGAGTAACGTGGTAATATCTGTGCCCACAAAAACCCAAGTGGAATCGATTATCGCTCTCTATAGGTACCATATTTTTTTTAGCTTGATTAGAATGATAGATGTCCTCAGTTCATGATATCATGCCACTTTGTAAGGCGGTAAGCGAAATTCATATTTTTTTCAATGGACAAATATTTCTTGTAAAAATTAAATAACGTCTAATATGCGGATTTTATATAGATTTGTGTAATTCTAATCAAGCTAGAAAATATATGGTATATAGCCCATTCTATTTTGGTTTTGTAACCGGATGATTAGTTTTGAAGACGACTCTTTCTCGGAACTATATTTTTTTAACTTTTGCGCACTTTTATGGTTTTTAATTTTATATTTTTTAGGTTATTTCGGGACCGTGACTATGAAACTGAAAAACATTTGGTATGAATCTACGATTTTGAAAGATTAAGTACATAGCTGAATGTCGTCCAAAGGCTACGGTGTCTGATTACCAGCAAGCCGTGTACTTGTTTATCACCAAAAACGAGTCGGCTGTTCCACAGGAAGCTCCGAGAGCAGCTGCTCAGTAGGCGAAATGCATAGAAATTACTCGCCATCAATTTTGATCCATTGTCGCTGTTTGTTAATACCTATAAACCAATATGTTATGAAAGTGAGCGAAGCGAAAGTGGTTTGTCAAGATCGTAGCAAATGGAGATTCTGCCTACCCCTCTGGGAAAGAGGCGTGATTATATGTATGTATGTGAAGAAAATTGTTTTGCCGTCTTAAATGAGAGAATTGTCATGCGTGCGGGGAAGAGGGGAATTATTCGCAGAATCTGCGTGACACCAACTACACGCCGCGTAATCTTATTCCTTCTAAACGATTGCTCTCGTGCCACGCTCGAGTTACGCGATCAATTTATTTTCAATTTTTTTCCTTCCATACCCACGTCACGGTGCCAAATTGGATCTACGAATGCCCTACCATGAGTTGCTTTTTTTGTTTTTTTATTTATTTTACAAGTCACTTTTTTACAGTAATGTTGTAGTCATCGGTCGAAGTACAATTTCCCCGCACCCTACTGCAGCAACATTGACACAATAAACCATTCAAAGCTTAATGGCTTAGCTATTATCCCTCTACGGGTGATTTCCGCTACAAAGTGAAAAATGGGAAACTTGCATTGGACTTCAATTTCGAATAAATTGCACTCAATCGATGCTGATATACGTAGAGATATCATAAAAGAAATAAAGAGAAAAAAAAACGATTGTGTTAGTTTCATCTCACGTTAAAATGAAGAAAAAAAAATATTTTTTCGATAAAATTACATAACAATTACACAAAATATTATATTAGAAATTATATTTTGTATGACAAGTATACTTCTTAAGTATAGTACTTAACGCAACGCGAATTTTGTGGAGATAATTGCAAATTAATGACTTACTCCATAATAAACGCGCCGAGAATATAAGTTGTTGTGACGTCAGAGCATCATCATCATCATAAATTTAAGAGTTAGACTCTTATCGGTGTAGCTCCCTCCATCTGACTCTATCTAGGGCCGCCTCCTTGACCTCTTTAACACGTTCACCGCCGGGAACACAACTGTCGTGTGCCTACTTCGCCGTATGCGCCTTCCGCTACATGCGAGGGAAACCACAAGATCGGCTACGAGCGTAACGCGTAGCGATTCAAGGCGGTGAATGTGATCGACGTGACTGCTACTTTTTCTTTTATTTTTTTCCTTGGTCTTCTCCTTCTTCGCCTGCCTTCTACCTTTCCTTTCATGATGTTATTAATAAAAGCGTCAAGTCGTATGAGGTGACCAGTCATTTTCCCGTCATAGCATAAGCCCGTTTAATATAGAGCGTTTTCGGAGGTTGCCGGTGCGTGCAGATTTCAAATGCATATAACATCAGAAAAAGAAATCATAAGAACGTTTTAATGCTACAGTTGATATTCCTCTGGATCATACTTTTGATTTTCGTAATAAAATAAAAAGATGCAAGTTCCCTATTCTGCTACGCGCTACGGCGTAGCACGCGTGGCTTCGAATGGTATACACAAAAAGGTACAAAGATAAAGACTTTCCGGATTTACGACGTTACAAGAAAAAAATATTCAGCTAAATTCCAATTGCTCGTTCTGTGAGATCGCAGAGAGGTGTCAGAAACCAAAGGGAAATAGAGTGAGTTTGTAGTGAGTACCTATAAAACCTGTGGTAACTCAAGTGTGTGTTTACGCACGACCTGGGGGGCAAGCTTTGATTCAACGGGCTGATCGGTATCTCCGATAAGGCTGTGTGATAAAAAACATGTTAAGGTGGGAGATAAGGTAGAAAAAACATCGTCATTCTCCTAGAAGTTTTCCCGGTTGTAACCTGATATTTCGTCCATACATTTTTTCTGGAATACCCAGCGTAACGAGCCGGGGTCTGAACCCACGACTTCCAGATTGAAATTCACACGTGCCTTACCGCTCAGCTACAGTGACTTTAGGTCAAGCTAAAATGTCTGCTAGACGGTCGGCAACACGCCGACCGAGCGACCTTGGCCGCACCGACCGTGTAGACAGTTGTTTGCAGTAAAATTTAATACACAGCGGTCGGGCCGGCCAAGGTCGCTCGGTCAGAGAGGCGTGTTGGCGACCATCTAGCAGAAGTTTTAGTAAGCTGGGAAAAACATTATCGATTAACATATTCACTGCCAGGAATCACTACTACGCTCGTGGCCGATCCCGTGGTTTTCTCGCTAAGATGCAGAAAGCGGCTACGGCGTAGGCGCCCGCTAGAGTTCCTGTGAAAGTGTTAAATTGAGCTATTTTGCCCCACAAATGGGCAAATACTCGTAGCATGATTTTTTCGAGTCAAAATTTAAGTGCTGGAGAAATCGTAAAAGATCTGAACGCTATGTCATTCTCACGTAAAAGGCTGCTTACGATTGTCAGTACGGGCGATTTAATCGAATCAGTATGTCAAAGTAGTGCCTTTTACCTGACACATGTAAAATCTAAGATTGTACAAACAATTCGGTAATAAACAAAGGAAGATATCAGTGATGAGATGACATGGCAGAGAGGTATAAAAAAAAAACAAGATGCATCCACGCCAAGTAAATGTGATAAGGGAAAGCGAATGATTCCATTCCATACTTCAAACGCTCCATTTTATTTTTTTAGTAGCTACATTACGCAAACACACACATATAGTCTACTGTATCAATTTAACAACATTCCTTTTTTATCGAGGGTTAAAAACACATTTGGACGCAACGGGAATACGTCCCCATTGCTGCCAACATACCGAGGACAAACAAGAGAGAAATCTTACTCTACATATCGCATAGCCGGGTGCACAGAGTTGAAAAAAACAAGTCTTCCCTGTTATACACAACATATCCCATAGCCGGGCGCACAGAGTTGAAAAAACCAGTCTTCTCTGTTATACCACCCTCTGCATACAAACTTCTATGCAGAGGGGGTGATGTTTCTCAGCAGGGCTGTTATTCGGATCGCGCTAATGCGCCTCAACTCAGCCGTCCCGCCACGCTTAACGAAACTAGACCTCTACCTACGCTAAATTACTATGAATCGCGGTGTCAAGATATATTTTTTTATTTTTTTATTACTAATAGGTACGCATTACACACACACACTATTACACTATCTGATTGTGATGATAAGGTCGAGTGTGTTACATGCATACCTAGATAGTGCCTATTAACTCTCGTCTTGAAAAAAATCTATGTTATACGTACGAGGACCTTACAATAAATACGCGAACCTTAATGTTTATATGATCCATAAATGTGTTGCACTATTACCCACTTCTTAGATTGGTGTTTAGACATTATATTGATATGCGATACGTTGAACCTTATATTGACTGCCTGCATGTTAGATTTTTTTTGTATTCATTGACAATAAAAACGATTTATTTTATCTTTATCATAGGTATTATCCAGACAGAGTAATCCATGATAAAAGCCATGATATTATTGTGGTGTGTGATATGCTGAGTGAGATAGGCCTCCACCGCACTAATTGCTCGTTACGCGGCTGCCACGTGTTGCCAATTGCTTTATTTTTATTTTTTTATCAACATTTTCGGGTTCAGTACGAATTTGACACAGCTTGTTATAAATGACGTAATAAAAATATAAAAAGTGACGGTCTTAAAACGTAAAAGCTCGGCTTATATATTTTAAAATTCGTTTTTTTTTATTTGCGTGTGAAATAACAAATAAAATTGTTAAGTGCGATTCGCCATTCTGAACATTACAATGACATAAACAATACTCTTGACAAAATGTTAATAATCTGTTACTGAATTCCAAAAACACGAAATGGTAGACAAAACTTTATTTGTAGGTTTGACCCTTAATAAACATTTGCAGTGGAGCCTACACATATCTACTCTAGCAAATAGACTTAGCTCAGCAGCTTATGCAATCAGATGGATTAGACAACTCACTAACGTAGAAACTGCCCGAATAGTGTATTTCAGCTACTTCCACAGCGTAATGGCATACGGAATTTTACTTTGGGGTAAAGCTGCTGATATACAATCCATCTTTGTTTTGCAAAAACGAGCAATACGGTTGATATACAATATGGGCTCACGTGTATCACTGAGAGAACATTTCAAAAACATAAATATTTTAACAATGGCATCACAGTACATTTATGATACCATTATATTATGTCTGTTCCTCCTAGCGTTATTCCCGGTTGTGCCCCTAAAGGAGCCATGATACCAATATATATGTAGGATGAGTGGAATGGAACGTCAGAATGAACGAATGAGTGACAGAGCCAGAATGATTAGAAGGATGTACGAGTGTAAAAGAGAGAGCGAATGCGTGACTGGGGATTTTTGAAGGAGAAACGGAGAAGAGGGAGGCTAAGATTAACGCTAAGACGAGGTGGTTGTAATTTTCCGTTTATTTCACGAATATAAGCATTTACTTGTTAAAAAAGTGCTTTCAGTACGCCCCAATCCCACAAATTGGTGTCAGAAGTGCGGATTTGGTCAATTTCAAGAAATTAAGACGAAGAAGACGTGGAAAATAAGTCACCGTTAATCCGTTACGAACACGACAATAAGAAGTCGAAATGCCTCCAAAAAGAGACGATGACGAGAACGAAACTACATCAAGTGGCGGCGGTTTTCTCCATTTAACCGAAGGCCTGGTTCCTCGATTCAGCGGGCAGGATAAGACGTACCCTGCTGCCCGATGGATTCACGACGTCGAGGACAACGCCGATATATTTGGATGGACGGCGGTTCAGCAGCTTTTGATGGCGAGACGATCGCTGACCGGCACAGCACAGTTGTGGTTGCGGTCAGAGCGCACGTTTAAGACTTGGGACGACCTTAAGACGAGTATTGGTAAAGAGTTTCCAGACACATTAGACGTGAAAACAGTACACGAGATGATGAGCGCCCGACATAAAAAACGTGATGAATCATGCCTGGAATATATGTTCATCATGAAAAAATTAGGAAGAAGGGGTAAGATGCCCGACTACGTTGCTATTAAATACATCGTCGAAGGTATTAAAGACAACGAAGTCAGCAAAGTTATGCTGTACGGCGTTACAAGTTACAACGATCTCAAAGAGAAGCTAAAGATCTACGAGCAACTGAAAGAAAACATGTCCAGTTCAAGTTCAACCCGTGATATAAATAGATCGAAGCAGGCTGACAAGACGAACACTACGACGAACAGGCGAATTTTTACCCGATGTTACAGCTGTGGAGAAATGAATCATGCATCATCAGAATGTCCACATAAAGACAAAGGATTGAAATGCTTCAAGTGCAATCAATTCGGCCATATTGCTTCTCATTGTAGAATGTCACAAGCAACAACTTCACGAGGCGGAACGAACGACGTGAGCGCAGCAGCGAGCGGTGAGGTTGGCAGCATTGCGAAGAGAGTGCCTTCAAGCTACGTAGGTGGCGCTGCGGACGGCGCGCGACGGAATTTTGCTGACCAAACGAACGTCATGACGGACGGCGGCCATGTTGGCTGCACTGACACTTACACAAGCATGATGGCGGACGAAGAATGTTTGTCAACAACTGTCAGATCGGAAGAAAATCAGACAAATGGCTTAAATAAAGTTAAAAAGCCTATGAAGACCGTAGAAGTACTAAATCACAAAGTGGTATCATTGATCGACTCAGGAAGTGACGTGAATTTACTGCGTATGGACTGCTACACGACGTTAAACGCACCAGACTTCGAGAAAAGTGAACTTCATTTGTCCGGTATCGGTACAAATAAAGTAAAGTGTTTCGGTCGCGTTAAGCTAAACATTACCATTGACGAACAATCGTATAACGAAGTTATGTTTTACGTGATTTCTAAAGACGCTATGCCGTATTCTATGATCATAGGTCAAGATTTACTACAACATTGTGTGGTATTGAACAATGTCAGGTTAAAGCCGGCTAGTAACTAGATGTATGAAATATGTGTGGTTGACTCTTCTGTTGTAGGTTGCGAGGTGAGTCCGGAAGTGCATGAAAGTGTGACCAACATGGTTCAATCCTATGTTCCTGAGAAGACGAAAGAGGCGCCGATCAAGCTGAAGCTAGTGCTTAAAGACGAGGCACCGGTGGCACAGCGGCCGAGGAGGTTGGCACCCAAGGAACAGGATGAGGTAGATAAGCAAGTTGTCTGGTTATTTCTAGTAAAGAGTACCACATCAAGAGAGACAGTAGACAAGCTAGTGATTTACCAACAATGTTTTGGGAATCCATCTCGGATCATCTCCGACAAGGGGACAGCCTTCACCAGCACCCTATTTGAGGACTTCTGTAAGGATGAGGGTATTGAGCACCTCAAGATAACGACTGGAGTCCCACGTGGGAATGGGCAAGTGGAGATTATTCACAGGATTCTGATAAGAGTATTGACCAAGCTGTGTATTGAGGAGCCTACACACTGGTACCGCCATATCAGCAGAGTTCAAAGAGCAATCAATAGCACCCACCAGCGGAGCATAAATATGTCTCCATTTGAGCTAGTAGTGGGAATGAAAATGAAGCGAAGAGAAGATTATGAGGTGTACGAATTAATAGAACAAGAGGAAAGGGATAGTTTTATGGCAGTCAGAGAAGAAACCAGAAAGAAAGTGTTGGGGTCCCTATGTGGTGACAAATTAAATGCAAAAGTTCGAATACTTCTTTATTTCACTTTTAGTCTGACTCCATAAAAGTTCACATTTTAAATCACAATATATTAGCGTAGAAACAATGTAACAGTAATGACCAGGCGGGGCCGCGGTATAGACTTGTATCAATACGTGTTAATGTCGACGCGCTCTTTAGGTGACTGGCGGGTCCCCGCTCGGTGTTCCTAACGTACACAAAATTGCTGACCTAAACATTGCATATGTCGCTACATCACTTCCCTTCTTTCTTTTTTTGAAAAGAAAAGAAAAGAAACGATGTTAGTTAAAAAAGTTTAAATCAAATTACAGTAGTACACAGAAATAACTTATTTGCTACCAGTATACAACACTCCTTAGGTATCGTTCCACACTTACTATGAACGCTGAGTCCGCGTCTTTGCTATGCTACGGTAAACATCCTCAACTGTAACATTATACTTTGTTATCGTAATACATTTGTTATGACGAAACTATGCGGTTGTTTTATTTAACACTTTACACTTAGTTGGACTACTCTGCAAAACCTTACACTGAATACATAACACTTGATACCTTATTGATAAGTTTGTTGCTGTGGGTTCTGCTGTGGGGTCACAGGACCCCCGTGAATTCTAATAGCCGTGGGTGGCAAATTTCCCACTGTCTTTTGCACCCATGCCTTTGCACATTGCTTGCATCTTGATCTCACGAAGTAACAAATAATTATGCACAAAAATACACCCAATATGATCAATCCAATACCAACATAGTTCAGTTTCGCCTCTACTTGGGTTGATAAATTTTCGACTTTTGCTATAGCAATTGCGTTGTGAGAGTTATCTTCCTCCTGTTTTCCTTGTGACAAACCCATATTCTAGATGAAATTACTTTGACAATAATAACTGGCGTATTACGCGCTACGTCTCACTACGTCGAGAGAATAATGAATACCAAACTTATCTTCCTAGCAGCAATATATAAGTAACAATATGATAAAGTGCTAATTTTCTTTGTCGAAAACATTCGTATATACGTGCCCATTTTAACCTAAAAAATAAACCCTTATGCTTAACATAAGAAAAAATTACACAGAAATGTAATTTACAGTACGACGACATGGTACAATCAATTTACTCTTAAAAATTAATACTTAACTATTTGCGGAGCATCATGTTTCAGAGTCCGACTTTGTGCTGGTTAAATTACTCTTTTTACTTTACGTATGATAGTTGTCATGTACCTTGTACCATGACATACCAAATGTTGCTACTTTAGGGTATAAACCAAGGTCTAGCTCTATCCCAGAGATACTAAGTTAAAACAAATGTAGCTGACCCGGATGTCGTATTCCTTATGGATTCCTCATATAAAAGTTAAAATACATCTCATCCGCAGGCGTCCCTTCCAACGAAGAGTTAATCTACTGTTATTACCATGATTGTGGTACGAGTTATTTGTCGAGTAAGAATCTGACCGGCCTACTTACGACTCGCCCGCTGCGCGTGGTACGAAGGACGGGCGGTTGCGTTTGGGGCACTGATGGCGTTAGATGCTCATCTGTGTTTTTTCCTCCAACATTATCCTTAGCTTGGCGTCCGGAGTTGTCAATATCCAGCTGTTCATTCAATAAAAATGCTGGTTTAAGCCTGTCAATACTAATCTCTACCTGCCGGTTAGGAAATTGTATCTTAAACGTCTTTGAATTCCTACTAACGGTCCGTCATAGTTAGGAGTAAGTGGCTTTTTGACCATGTCATTTCTGACAAAAACATGCGAACTTGATCCTAACTCTTTATGAACAAATATTTTTCGCGACCCGCTATCCGCTCGTGACATAGGGCGGAGGCTATCTACTACCGATCTGAGGCGTTCTACATATGAAAATGGATCATTCAAATCTGTCCGTGATTGCACGTAAAAATCACCCGGCAATCTGATAATGTGACCATATAACATTTCCGCTGTACTTACTTGGTTGTCTGTACGGCTCGCTGCTCGGAGTCCTAGTAGTACCGTCGAAATCTCGTCCGCCCATGATGCGTTATCTGCTAAACGGGCTTTGAGAGCGTTCTTAATTACCAGATGGATCCTTTCTATACAGCCATTCGCCTGGGCGTGGTAGGGGGTAGTACGTATCCTGTGTACCCCTAAAAATTTCATTAACTTGTTAAATAGATTACTCTCGAACTGCCGACCCTGGTCTGTCGTAATAATACTCGGACAACCAAATCTGCATATCCAGTTTTCATATATTACCTTAGCTACAGTCTCGGCGGTGATGTCTTCGGTTGGTATTGCCTCCGGCCACCTGGTCCGTCTATCTATCATTGTAACTAGATACCTATAACCTTGAGGTGACGTGGGCAGAGGCCCTACTATGTCTACATGCACGTGTTTAAACCTTTCGGCATCCTGGAAACGCCCTAATTCCGAATGCGTATGTCTATTTATTTTTGCCTTTTGACATTGAATGCATGTTTTTGCCCATAACCCCACATCCTTATTCATGTTCGGCCAGAAATACCTTTGAGCTACCATCCTACGAGACGTTCTGATACCAGGATGGCTAATTGAATGAACCGTTTCAAACGCGATTTTTCTAAATTTTTCTGGTAAATAAGGTCGGATGTTATCGTTTGTAATTTTGCAATATATTTTTCTTTGTGAACCCGGCATACCTAGCAATTTAATTTTCGCTTCGCTCGTAGTAAGTAAACATGCTAACTGCGTGTCATTTTCCTGCTCTTGCGCAACCTTGTCAAAATCAATGACCGTTGGACAATGTATCGATTCTACACGTGACAACGCATCCGCGACCTCATTTTCAGTTCCGCTAATGTGCTCTATCTCACTCGTGAACTCGCTCACGTACATTAGCTGTCTCGCTCTTCTAGGTGTTTCCTTTACTGAATCTACTTTGGACAAAGCTTTTGTAAGGGGCTTATGATCTGTGTATACTATTAATCTCCTCCCCTCTATCATGTTTCTAAAATGGACTATAGACATATATATTGCTGTTAATTCTCTGTCGTATGTGCTATATTTCCTTTGAGCCTCCGAAAAGGCTTTAGAAAAGTATCCCAAAGGTCTCCATGTAGTACCTACCTTCTGCTGCAACACTCCTCCCGCGGAGGTTCCTGACGCATCCGTCATGAGTGCCAGTGGGACGTCCGGCAATGGAAATGACAGAGTAACGGCGCTTTTAAGGCTTTCCTTACTCTGTTCGAACGCTTGCTCTGCTTCACTGTCCCACTCAATCCTCGACTGGTCTCTTTTTTTTGAACCATGCAAATACTTACTCAGATGACGCTGTATGTCTGCTGCTTTACCTAAATGAGCTCTATAGAAATTGACCATGCCCAAAAATCGTCTGAGCTGTTCTACCGTTTGAGGCTTAGGATACTCTGCAATTGCCTTTGTTTTGTCCCCCCGCGGCGTTAAACCTTCCGCTGATACGGTATAGCCTAAAAAATCTACTTGCTCTTGGCCTAATTGACACTTGCTCAATTTAATGGTCAAACCTATCTCATCGAATTTTCTGAAAACCTTCTCTAAATGCTCTTTGTGCACTTCCTCGTTATCTGAGGCCACAATAATATCGTCAATATAACAGAATAACGAAGATTTCTCACCTGTCTCGCTAGTGATGTTCTCCAGGTCTTGCAGCTGGACGTTCATGAACCTCTGGAACGTCTGCGCAGCTCCTCGTAAGCCAAACGGAAGCCTAGTGAACTCCCATAGACCAAAAGGCGTGATCACGGCTGTCTTCTCCACGTCCTCAGGTGCAACTTCTATAGCGTGATACGCACGGTTGACATCTAAAGTGGAAAAAATCTTTTTACCTGATAATCCGTATGTAAAATCTTGTAGCCTCGGAATTGGATACCTGTCCGGCTTCGTCACTGCGTTGAGCCTCCTGTAGTCCCCGCACGGCCGGATCTGGCCGTCTTTCTTTGGAACTATGTGAAGTGGACTGGCCCACGGACTCTTGCTGGGTCTGCAAATACCTAAAGATTGCATTTCGCGGAACTCCTGCTTTGCCAGCTCGTACCTATCTCGCGGTAATGGCCTAGCACGCGCATATACCGGAGGACCCGAGGTTTCTATGTAATGCTTGACGCTATGCTTGGCAGGTTCTTTGAATGACGCGGGCTTCGTAATATCCGGATATTGTACAAGGATGTCACGATATCGGTTATCGCCCCTAATACATTTAATATTTACCTGTTCACAATGTACTATGGACCCTATAGACTGTAAATTTGTCACATGATCAATTAATTTCCTATTGTAGAGATCTACTACTAACTTGTGTGCCTTTAAAAAGTCCGCACCAAGTATCGATTGGGTTACATCACACGCTATAAAGGTCCAGCGAAACGCTCTACGTAACCCCAAATTGAGTTCTATCGACACGGTCCCAAAGGTCTTTATCTCCGTGTTGTTAGCGGCGTAAAGTTTATAATCACTACACTCGCGGCGTTCACTCGCACTAAACCGATTTTTCGGTACAATACTCACGTCTGCTCCCGTGTCCACGAGAAAGTACAAACCGCTATTAAAGTCAGTTACACACAGGCGGTTATTTTTCGTCGGAGGTGCACTTGTCCCAGCCGCTTCTAGGTGCACCACACTTAGTTTCCCTGATAGGGTTGCCACTGCGTCGGCGGTGCTGCTCCGTCTGCCGACATCGGTTGCTGCTGCCAGTTACAGGGCTGCCTGCATTTTGTAGCCCTTTCCCGAAACTTATAATGATAGTGGCACAACCAGTTGCTGCGCGGCCTTGATGCCCTGGAACGCGATCTGCTCCTGCTTCTATTTCTGTCATATCGCATTCCTTCGCTCGCACGGGCTTTTAGTTCACAGATCTCTCCTCGCAAGTGCTTGACCTCCAGCACCATGTTTCGGAACTCCTGTATCATGTCTGCACCTAGCGTGGATGTTGACGGCATGTCTTTCCAAAATGGTGCGATCCGTGATGCTACCGTCACCGCTGCCATATCAGCTCCAGCCCCCTGCATCGTCGCGGGTGCTGCGCGTGCTGTCTCGTTACTCGCTCCTGCCTGCGGAGGTTGCACTGCCGCTGGCACACTCGGAACCAACGCCGCTCCTACACCCGGTACACCGAACTGTTGACCGGTGCCTAAACCGTTTGTCATCTCCCGCACTAGAGATGTCTTGAGCCACACGCGATAACTTGCGATTCACTGCCTACGACCCGCCTGGTCTGTTACAAATCAATCGTCGGGGTCACCACTTGTTGGGGTCCCTATGTGGTGACAAATTAAATGCAAAAATTCGAATACTTCTTTATTTCACTTTTAGTCTGACTCCATAAAAGTTCACATTTTAAATCACAATATATTAGCGTAGAAACAATGTAACAGTAATGACCAGGCGGGGCCGCGGTATAGACTTGTATCAATACGTGTTAATGTCGACGCGCTCTTTAGGTGACTGGCGGGTCCCCGCTCGGTGTTCCTAACGTACACAAAATTGCTGACCTAAACATTGCATATGTCGCTACAAAAGCAAAAGAGCAAATCCTAAAGATACAGGAAGAGAATAGACGGAACTACAACAAACGAAGAAAAGAGAGCACCAAGTACCGAGTGGGTGATAAAGTCGCAATAAAGAGAACCCAGTTTGGTGTCGGCATGAAGCTCAGACCGAAATACCTGGGACCGTACGAGGTTGTCGAGTGCACGGGACGGGACCGTTACAAGGTGAGGAGGTTGGACGACGACGCCGAGGGTCCGCGAGACACCACAACCGCCTGCGACTACATGAAAAGGTGGCCTAGTGAGGGATAGTACAGGTATGATTTCATTGTTTATTACTGCCACAGAGGGCGCCACCACATACTTTGTGCGTACACGGGCTAAACCCCGACATGTTTGTTTCCCATCAATACTACATACTACTTACCATGTTCTAGAGTGTGACGTAATGTTTGCATAGGATGTTAATTCCACATTTGTTATATTTAAAGAAGCTGGTATAATGCAGTATTCCAGAAAGCGGATATGGTTCAGCCTGTATGTAAACTGTTATTGATAAGTAAGTTTTATATATTTTATGCTGTAATGTGCTAACATTTCAGATGTACTTAAGTAAGTTTCTAAAGAATCTCTTGTTAATGTTTATGTTTCATACAAAGATCTATTTATTGTTAAAAAGGTTCCTATTGCTAACTTAGTTCCTACAGCGGAGAGTAACTGTTTTACCATAAGATGTTTAGTTCGTAGTAATCAGTCTGAGGACAGACTAAGTACAGGACAGCCGATTTGTAGGATGAGTGGAATGGAACGTCAGAATGAACGAATGAGTGACAGAGCCAGAATGATTAGAAGAAGAATTTCCGAATCTTGGATGTTTTCTTTGTATATAACTATGAAATATATCGTCGTCTAGTACCCATAAAACAAGTCTTATTAAGCTTACTTATCTTAACACGTTATGACAGACAGTCCTCTGCAGAGCTTGCATGGAAGAGGACGAGACAGCCGCCCACGTCATCCTGACATGTCCTAGAGTGGCGGAATACCGGGCAAAACACCTCGGAACATCGGGGTCACTACCGGAGGCCGTCGGCAACATAAAGGGTCTGCTAGGCTTCCTGGTGGAACTGGGTTGGCACGAATAACAGTAGTGCCAAAACCCCTACGCAAAATAGGCGCATTTATGACGTCGAGTTGCGGAAACCCAGCCCGCGTACAACCTATAACCTATAACACGTTATGTCAAATATTCTATTGATTAATGGAATATATTAAAAAATGTATCTTTAAAGTAAATACAAGATGATAATTAAAATTAACAAAATTAAATTGATTAATTAGTACGTCCCTCGTCGGCACATACATAAAGATGACTATTGAGGGGAAAATACGCGCAAGACAAAAGTGAAACCTTTTCCTTTGTTAGAAGTGTAAATGATAAGAATATTTGAGTCACGGACCAAGACAAACGACTCCTCAACGAGCTAATTTCACGGTTACGGAAAGCCACGTATTTTCCACTAAAGGCAGTATGTCACAAAAAAAATACATCCGCATAAGTCTTTTCATGTATAAATCAGAATAATACTTACACTTTGTATTCAACGTGAGCGTACTACACAATGCTAAAATGAAGTTTGAACCGAATATTCTTAGCTTCATGCTGGGTCTTTTGAATTCGTCACGGTTTGTTTGGATTAAAAATGAGATTCTATTTGATTCCGACTAAGTTGTGATGTAAGTAATTACCACATACGAGTACATGTCGCTATGTCAATTATTAGTTGTTATTTATAGTTATGGGACCATTTGTCGCCATTATTTCAGCATGTATTTCATCGAAAACTGTGAGCCCTGTTTAATTAAATCTTTAATTAATGAAAAGGATTTCATTTAAACTTTTAAACACCAGCAGGCCAGCAAACAACTCATTCCAGGAATATAGGTACTAGGTAAAATTGTGGGTCCAATTTAATCATGACACTTTAGAATTCGTTTTGACATTTTGTCCCTTGAAAAGGTTTTCATTTTAACTTTTAAACACCAGCAGGCCAGTAAACAACTTATTCCAGGATTATACTAGGTAAACACACGTCTGATACTCAACTATTAATTAAAACTAAAGGCCGTGTGGTGGCCGTACGGCTATGTGAAGTTTTAATGAATTTATGCGTTTAGTTGCCCCGGCTTATTTGGACTGGGAGGTTTGGTATCGGCTTGGGTACCCTGCTTTGGAACTTTGTATGTAATAAGTATAAATATGATAACTACAAATATGTTACATTAGGTACTTAACATATTTATACGTCTAATTTCTCAGGTGAAATCTCACATTGAGTAAGTACCTAGTTTTCAAACTCAAACTCAAAATATTTATTACCTGCCCACAGTGTGCCCACAGGGCGCCCACGGCCCACACTGTGCCTGTGTTTGCAATTGTATGCCGCTGGCCAGGAGTAAGACAATAATATAGGTAAAACAAATTGCCTGTCTAAATAAAATTATGATAACATGATTGTTTAAAGAAATCACGCAATGTAGTCTGAAAAACGTTTCTATGAATAGTGCACCGTGTGAGGTTTATCCTTAATATAAAATGCGATCGAGTCAGATTTTTACCTCCTAAAATCTTTAGACACAATCCAACAAAACAAAAGCTGTTAATACAATCTTCCGTATTTACTAGTCGGCGAAGCCTGGTGATTGATGAGCGATCCCGCGCAAACACGGAATACAAAGAAACGCAGAAGAAGTTATCTAGTAACTTGAATCATTACGGAAGTCACGCTGTTAGAAGTTTGCTGCCATCACCTGTTAGTGTACGACATCGTTACATTCAAAGTTTGTTGTAACAATTGTTTTAGACCTCGCTTCGCTCGGTTCAATAACTACCTGTTGGCCTTTGTCAATTTATTTGGGTGGGCGTGAGATTGTTTTGGAGATGACGCATCTGCATGTGTGCGAGTGCGCTTGTAACCTCACGCAAATATGTTACGCATTATCTGTATTTTTTATTTTCTTATATTTATTCCAATTTCAAATAATTCTAATATATCTTTATTTTCTATAGTAAATACATGATCATTAACAAAAGCTAAATTAAATTAAAACTACGTTAAATCTAAAAAAGGCCCTCGAGGCATTGTACCGAGGATGCTGGCGGCATTTCCTCGTTGAATTGCAATGCTGATGCGTTGCGCAAGAAAGCCGCCAGCTCTTCGGTCACCAGTTACATCAACCAGACGTTTCGCGATTTCCGCAAATAACTTATGTGCACTGGGACCCCACGGACCGAGGGTCTCGACGCCAAAGGGTACAAAGTTGTACTCTCTGCCGAGGCCACTATATTTATTACATTATCTGTATTATATAACCATGTCATGACGTGCCTGTCATGTTACGAGTATAAGTACGATTTAAATTCGATTCATCACACTACTACGTAGTTTAATTGGTTAGCTAGTGATAATAAGATTAATATATGTACGAAGCACTATTTAGTTTCTGAAGCGGCCTCAAGCCTCATGTCAATTTGACGACCCCTGTAGCCTAGTTGGTAGTGACCCTGCCTACGAAGCCAGAGGTCCCGGGTTCGAATCCCGGTAAGGGCATTTGTTTGTGTGATTAGCACGAATATTCCTCCTGAATATTCGTTCCTGAGTCATGGATGTTTTCTATGTATTTAAGTATTTATTTATCTATATAAGTAAGTATATCATCGTCTAGTACACCCATAGTACAAGCTTTGTAATAATAATATCTATATTAATAATTATCATCAAATCATCTCCCTAGATGCCTGTCTTTTCACGCTAAAATGGCAAACTACTGAACAATATACGAGCAATACAATAGAACAGATATATCAAAAACTTGGAGTCATATGGATATTATTTAAAATGATAATTGAGAAAGTAACCCTTTCTCCTGTTCACCTTTTCACTCTTCCGCTGAACCGATTGTGATAAAATTTTGTAAACAGATAGTTTGAGATCCGGGGCTTATCCCTGTTTTTAACTTTTCCGCGATATTTTTAGTAAAAATATATGCCAAATGTGGAAGAGGCCTTAATTTTCGAAAACAGGAGAGGCAAGTTGTTTTCCAATGTCTATATAATCAGGCTACACGGGTTATTTTAACCAATTTTCATAACATCGAGTAACGTGCGACCAGAGGGTCAATCTGCGAAACACGTCTCGCATTCCAATATGATTTTAATGTTCGCCCGGTATTACTCGCACGCTCGGCGTGCGTGGAAGCGAGGGCGGACTAAATTGAAATCAAATCGGAACGCTAAATGTATGTACATTGACCAGGTCGCGTCCATCCCGTTATTGCAAACAACCCCTGTGTAAAGTGTAAAAACACACGGCTCTGACGGCCGGCACAAATTCAATCAACTCGCGACAACGGTTTTTTCACGCATCGACGCGCTAGACAAGTTATAACACGCTTCGGGAAGCCAACCGATGTAATAATATGATAGGTAGGTAGTCATGTGTTAGAATTTGGATCGCCCATATGAAGGTAGGTAGGTATTATAATCTCAAGATACCCTCTATCTTAGAATAATAACGCCTAGAAACGCAGTTCACGCGCAACGGTGAGGCCACCTAAACTCGGCCATAAATGGTCCAGTACGGCGATCGGTGGAACAAAATTGGTGCGTTTGTGTGCGTATTGGCGCGTGTATTCACGAGTCAACTGAACTAATTAAACAAACTCGATACTGCTGAAACGAAGTGCAGCTCATCGCTCGTACGCTTGTTGATATCTTAAAAGACATCAACGAGCGTACGACATCAAAGCGATTCTATTGGTCCAATTCATTACAGTTCAGTAAAGCAGCCACGTGATTGGTCGAATTTATTTTAGTTGTCTGGAGCGTATCGAAAAGTAGTTATTTCGATTGTTTCGACAGTAACATGGACTACAACTATGAAAAGAGTGACGTTGCAGTATTCTCTATGAAATCTTAATACACATATTTTAATCGTCGAGTACAAAAAACATGTTTTTGACATTCCCTGTATTATAGTAACACAAAACGTTCTGTGTTAAAACTGCATTTTGTAACCACGCAAATTAATTAATGTATGAACAGCGGACGGAGTGAAGTGTGCTCACTTAATAACAGATAATTTTCACCGTGCGTGTTTTGTTTTCTATTTTCTTTTTTTTTTCGAGTCTTGTGGCCAGTACTTACTTGTTACCTGACTATTTATCATGCATCAAAAGGTACTTCCGAAATAAGAAAAGCGTCATATTTGACACCTGCTAGTTGAAATCTTCTTGTTTTGTCTTAAGATTGAAATAGTGAAGTATTGTACCAGAGTCGTTCACTCTGGGACGTTTACCTTACACGAAGGTACCTACGCGAGGATACAGCATTATGGATGAACAAAGATAGTTAAGCTGTAGGTGCATGGAAACTAATTCAGAACCGATCGCAAGTTACGGGCAAAGCTAAGCAGTTTATCGCGACGCCGGCGGGCGTTCATAATAGTGCAGCACTTTACAGACTGGAAAGTGGCATGGGAGGCGTTGCTGAAAATTTATTCATCATTTACTTGCTTATCCTTCCAGCTAGTCTTAAAGGGGTGATAGACGGACGAGTAAGTTCGCGCACTTACAGCTCGATGAATTTAACCGCGAGCCGCCATTTTGTTTCTGCTGCGGATCGCTTGTGGCATTTGACGTTGCGTTGAGTTGAGTGAGATCGAGCCAAGTTCCGTCAAAATTTGCAATCCATTTTTCAGTCACTTGCTGTGTATGTTTGGTGACAATGCAATATTATGATACCATCGAGCTGATCAGATGATGGAGACAGAAGGTGGCTATCGGAATTCATTCAGTACTTAACCGACTTAACCCCGTTCAGTTTGGGCTCGTTAGAATCCTCTCAGTGAGTAGTTGATGACGGACATACAGAAAAGTACAGTCGGCAATAAAAGCATGTACCAAAAAATATATTTTTGACAGAGACTTACTAATTTTTTCACGATTTTTTAGCTCGTACGTCTTTATTCCACTTTACTCATGAAAGTGTTCACTAGACTACCCTAGTCCTAAGGATTGGTACTTATACATAGGTATTTTTTTTAAAGAAGTAAGTGCTATTTGACTAACCCAGAAGGAAAGCAAGAACATTGGTAGAAGTCCTTTAGCCTGATGAAGCAGGCCACCGGTAACACAAAAAACATAGTGACATGATAGGTAATTAATTAAGTGGTCTACTGGCGGCTTCGGCAAGGATCGTGCAGATCGAGTTCATTATCTATGGTCTGCGTAGAAATGATCGTATGTAGAGTCCGTCCACGCTTACTATGTACCACAATTATTTCATCACCATCATCATCAAATCATCAGTACTGCACATAGGCCTCGCTCAAAGAGTGCCAAAATGGTCGGTCCTGCTCCACCCTCATCCAGCGGACTCTCGCGACCAGTCATCAGTCCACCTGGTGCAGGTTCACAGTGTTGGATGCGGGTGGCAAAGGACTGGTCATTATGGCACTGTTTGGGTGTTTATGTCCAGTCATGGGTGGACGTCTTTTGGTTGATATTATGATAATAATGTACAATAAAATAAATAATAAATAAATATTTACGGACAATCTTACACAAATCAACCTAGTCCCAAACTAAGCAATGCTTGTACTATGGGTACTAGACGACGATAAAGATACTTATATAGATAAATAAATACTTAAATACATAGAAAACATCCATGACTCAGGAACAAATACTCGTGCTCATCACACAAATAAATGACCTTACCGGGATTCGAACCCAGTACCTCTTGCTTCGTAGGCAGGGTCACTACCAACTAGGCTAAAGCGGTCGTCAAATATATCAAATATACAGCCTGTATTTTTAATATTACCTCAAATTGTAACCAGATGTAGGTAAAAGGGCTATGAACCGTTATTGCAAGAAAATTTTAAGTTAGTCTTATTGAACAAAGTACAACTAATTTTTGAAAATTTATTAAGCGGCAATGTATTGCGTACACTCCTTTGACACATGGAAGAAGTGGGTCACTTGTGAGCTTGTGACATTTGTGACGTCCTGACGTCACGTCAGTAAGACAAAGTAGTGATACATTGCGTGCTGAATTTGCATGAAAAAAAAAAATTATACGTTAAGAAAATTTTCTTGCAGAATCGGTTCATATCCCTAACACCTACGTCTAGTTACAATTTAAGGTAGTATTAAAAATACACGCTGTATACCATAAATCATAATATGCTGGCTTAAACGACAACTCTCGTTCCAGCCACAACGATACGGATTTTAGGACGCGGCTAGGTGCTCAAACTTTGAACACTGTTCTGTCCGAGACATCTGTCGAAGTTGCTCGCCGTGTTCATAAGGTATTGTTACGTACTGCTAATATCGACAGGTATATGCTCAAACTTTGGATTGGACTAGTAAAAGCTAGTTAAAGTGATTGTACGGGTACGGGAGAGTAGCTCGTATGCCGTATAGAATATTAATTGGATGTCAATGGGTTTATGCAGATTGTAGATTCGCTTACTACGGGCCTCATAAAAAGGCTCAAAGTCACCCAAAAGGCAATTGAGAGGGCTATGCTGGGAGTTTCTCTGCCTGATCGCATCATAAATGAGGCTATTCGCAGCAGAACCAAGGTAACCGATATAGCCCTCCGAATCGCTGAACTTAAGTGGCAGTGGGTGGGGCACATTGCACGTAGTATCGACACTTTGGGGTAGGCCTATGTCCAGCAGTGGACGTCTTGTAGATTATCAATGAAGTAGCAAAAATATTAAGTGGATGCGATTGTAGATTATCTTAAAGAACCAATGTAAGTCCGGTTGGAAAGTCAACGAGACTTGAATGTTTATATAATACAAATAAATATATAATGTGAGTGTTTATACACTCATAGTAGGATGTCGAAGTGGTGAAATAAAACTGTACTGAGTTGCTCTGAAAAGATAATGGTTTTTTATTATTCACTAATATCTAGGTTTAGCACACTTGACTATTCTTATGGAATAAAATTACACAAATATCTTACCTGAAAAGATAAACAACATTAAAGCTATTATTCCACTTATTCTTCTTATCCTATCTTATGTAACTATTAATATTTTATACAATTTCTCCTTAGAGATTACTTGCACTTTTTACATAGCGGCAAAACCTTTTGACATGTCAACTGTCACTTGTCATAGACTGATGCCACAGATAATTCCAAACCAACACATGGAGGTTTATGCGCAGCGATACTGCAATTATGAATGAAGTAAAACAGATGCATTTATAAATATAAAAATAAGACAATTATGTTTATTAACGAAAAAACAATTGTCAACGTACAATAAAAGTCATAATCTATACATATAATAAAGCTGAAGAGGGTCGAAAGTCTGTACATGGAAGATATTCGAAAAGAAATTGGCTAGGGATACTTAACATCGATAACAGAACACGTTCCAACAGTTTTTAGAATTTTTGTCTGTTTGTCTGTTTATCTGTTTATCTGTTTTTCTGTTTATCTGTTTGTCTGTTTATGTGACCGCGCATCACGTGAAAACGGCTGAACCGATTTAGATGAAATTTGGTATAGAGATAGTTTGACTCCTGGGGAAGGACATAGGGTAATTTTATATCCCGTAAATCAACCACTAAGGGGAAGAAATGGGGGGTGGAAGTTTGTATGGAGCTACTTAAGCCGCTGCACCGATTTAGATGAAATTTAATATATGAATAGTTTGAACCCCGGGGAAGGGAAAAGGATAGTTTTTATCCTGGAAACTTCCCCTAAGGGGGTAAAATGGGGGGGGGGGGGGGGGTGAAATTTTGGATGGACTTCGTTTAGATCAAATTTGGTATAGAAATAGTTTGAGTCCCGGAGAATGACAACGAATACTTTGAATCCCGGGTGGAATAGGGGTGAAAATGTGGATAAATCCCATTTAGTAAAAATTTGGTAAAGAGATAGAAGGAGTCCCAGGGAAGGACAATGCATAGTTTTTATCCTGAACAATCATCTCCTGAGGGGGTGAAATTAGGGGTGAAAATTTTGATAGAACCCATTTAGATGAATTTTTGTACAGAGATAGTGAGAATCCTGGATAAGGACATAAATTCATTTTTATTCCAGAAATCATCCCCTAATGGGGTGAAATTGGGGGTCAAAATTTGGATGTAACCCATTCAGATGAAATTTGGTATAAAGATAGTTCGAGTCCCGGAGAATGACAATGGGTAGTTTTTATCCCGAAAATCATCCTCTAAGGAGCCAATGGGGGTCAAAAATTGGATGGAACCCATTTACGGTATAGCGATAGTTGGGAGTCCTGGGGAAGGACATAGAATAGTTTTATCCCGAAAATCCTCCCCTAAGGGGTGAACATTTGGATGTGAGTGACCCATTAAGATGAAATTTGGTTTACAGATAGTTTGAGTTCTAGGAAAGGACATAGGATAGTTTTTATCCCGGAAATCATCTCCTAAGGGGGTGAAATGGGGGGTGAATAGTTGTATGGAGCTACTTTACAACCCATTTAGATAAAATTTGGTATAGTGGTAGTAAGTAGACGCAGCGTTGGTAGGCCCCCCCACAAGGTGGACTGTTGACCTGGTAAAGGTCGCGGGAGTCCGCTGGATGCGGGTGGCACAGGATTGGTCACTTTGGAACTCTTTTGTGGAGGCATATGTCTAGCAGTGGACGTCTTTCGGCTGATATGATGATGCTGATAAAGTTAGTTTAAGTCTCGGGGAAGGACAAAGGATCGTTTTTATATCGGAAATCTACCCCTAAAAGGAAAATGGAGGATAAAAGTTTATATCGAGCCACGATATAAACGAGATCTACGCGGACGAAGTCGCGGGCAAAAGCTAGTATTAGATAAGTTTACAAGTCAATAAAACTTAGTCAAAAAACCCGCCCCGTGTCATTCCGGGTGCAAAGGTGCCCATCACACTCGCCGCATTGCCGCGTTGAATCGCGATCGACAACCTTTGCAACAGGAATGACCCGGAACGGGGGTCATACCCTCTCAGTCGCAAACGGCGCCCCACTTCCGCCAGGAATGCCCTGGCCTCTGAGCACCAGCATCCCATAGTCTCCACCGCAAGAGGGACAAATGAATAATTCACCAATGCAGAGTATTTGTCCCGCTTTCTAAGCGCAGCCGCCTCGGCAGCAGCTCCTGCTGCCGCAATGGTGCGACCAAGGTGCGAGGCAGCGAAAGTGCTCACACAAGTGGCGTCCCACAGCAAGCATCTACCCTTCTGCCATGGCACCAGGGTCAAGCCATCCGGCCTTTTGCCATCGGACCGGCTCAGGCCTGAAGGCTCCAGCACACATGGAATATTGGCCGAGACTAACGCCCTCCGGACAATATCATTGAGGGCATGGTGACGAGAGAATCTCCCCGCACAGCGACAGCAACTCAAGGCGTGGTGCCCGTTGCTCTCCACCATGGCGCCGCAGATGCATAAATGAGGTTCGCATACATCGCAGCCCAGGCGGAGAGCCACCGCCACCCGCATCGATTCGTCGTCAAGCAGAGTGCCCATGTGTGGAGTGGGAAGCGCATGCAGCCATGCCCCAGACTCTGGCTTAGAAACTGCCTTCAGTCTAGCCTTATCCACTCCTTGTGCAGCCTCCACAAGAGAATCCAGTGCCTGTCTCACTCCTATATCGTCCCACGAACGCTGGCGATCGGGTTTTTCCGGCCTGCACGCACCTGGGTTTAGAGCCACCCAAGCATCCCAAGCATCAGATGCGTGTGGTATGGTTACCTTGTCACCCTCCATAGATAGTATATCAGTAACAAGGCCCACAACACCACTCGCCGACGCCAAGAAAGCCGGAAGGCTGATGTCACGCGCACGCCGAATTCCCAATCCACCATTCCGGATAGGGAGAGACGCAAGTTCCCATTGGTCCTGATTTAGGGAAACGTTCAAGATGGACTCTAATGTGTCCTTTAGCACACTATCGAATGAATCGACATCACCGGGGTGCAACCAAGCTGGCACAGTGCGCAAAAGGTAAGTGAGCTTGGGCACTGCGAAACAACACCGCAACAATGTGAGAGCAACGTGAGCCGAAAGATTTTTTAATCTAGCCGCCGCCGCCAGGAGGAGCTGCCTCCTTACTTCAAAGGCATCAGGAGTCGCTGCCGGAAAAATAGGAGACCCCAGAAGATTAAACGTTTGCTCCGATAACACCCTAAGGCCGGGAAGCAAAGCGTGAAAAGAACAGAAGGACGCATTGGATTGGGCACTGCAAGGGAAGAATTCGCACTTGGCACTATTAATCTCCAGGCCCAGCTCCTTGAATCGAGGAAGGAGTGGGTGATGAGGTCTTTCAGTACCACCTCTGAAATATAATACAAATAATTTTGTCTTTATTGCATGTTTAAAGTTCTGTCTGGTAGTTACCCCGCAATATTATGCCTTGACGGTTGACGTCCTTGAGATATTTTATTATATCAAACAATTTAAAACAGTAGTAGGTACCTACTGCATTTTACATTTAGGATAAATATACTTATTAAAATAATCACAAATCCTTCGTTTTATCAATTTGTGTAAAATAATAGGGTATTATCCTGATGTTAAAATTGATTTTGTAGTGTTGTTAAATGCATAGTAAACCATTAAATTATTTTAATAAAGTATAAATTACAAAATATAGTTAAAATCATAAAAATATATGGACTTCGAAACTTTAGAAAAAAAAATGTATTTTTTTATTGTCCGGGAGTAAATTTAAATGTACCAATAGAATCCTTACGCTTTTATAGAAACAAAATGGTACTACAACTATGGACCTAAACGCAGTATTTCACGCTTAAAACAGCAATTTACTTGATTTTTCATATCGATTAGTACCAATATAACACTGTGACCTTGACAATATAACACTATCACAATTCCACATCAATTTGTATGAAGCGTTTCGCCTGCCGCCAGCGAGGGTCCGTCTTTAACTCAAATTTTTGGGTATTTTTGTTCATGAATTGCAGTTGCTCCCATACAAACATTTGTTCCTCTTCAAAAACTGGTTCGAATGGCATCGTAAAAAAATGGAAACAACCCTATTATTTCAAACACCTAATTTAATTATTTGTAAGTAGGTCTGGTAAAGGTCGCGGGAGTCCGCTGGATGCGGGTGGCGCAGGACCGGCCATTGTGGCACTCTTTGGGGGAGGCCTATGTCCAGATGTGGAGGTCTTTCGGCTGATATGATGATGATGAGGTCTCTTCCATAGATTACAACAAACTATATAGTACTAAGCACACAGTACGTGTAAGTAAACCTTCAAGTAAGCTTTTTGTATTTCCTATATATATATAGGTACAGTCGCCATCACATACATAGATAGGTACACTATAGGTGTTCAAAAATATCGGCACATGCACCTTGAAAATAGAGCTGTGTTCCGATGTTTGTGAGCTGCTTGTTTGCTCCGATGTATGTGATGGCGACTGTACCTGGAATGGAAGCAGGACACTGAATTCATGCCAACTACAATTCACGATGGCGTTGGAAAGTTTCGTAGTAAACAGACTGTTGTGACACCGAATAGTAATGTTATAGTACTCGAAAACACACAACTACAGAATGAGGTAAAACAAATTCAGAAGGGACTATATATTTATTGAGAGTGTCTTGATACAGTCCAGGATAAATCATATTCAATGATAAATGTAATCAAACTTCATAGTGATAAAAATTGGTAAGTACCTACCTTCGGTTAACCATTGCGATTGTGCTTAATGAGAATGTATTTATTTATTTATTTGAACTTTATTGCACTAACAAAAAGTACAAAAGGCGGAATTAATTTAAAGCATTAACCCTTTATAGGGCAACTTCAGAATTTTTAGTTTTATGCAATATCAAGAGACTTGAATTATGGATCAATTTTAGTCTTGCCCGTTAAAGGGTTAAGAATGAATTCAAAACATACCATAACCACTCACTTGCTTTCGGATTTAAAAAAAGGTATCCTAAATTGCTTTATTTTTTTGTTATAAAGGCAGCCCATACTTCTCTTGGCAACCACAGTTTCCAGAAGCAATTTAGGGGTGCACGAAATTGGCCACCAAAGACTACAATATACATACTGAGATAGACAGGCAACTCGACCAAATTGAGAAGGCATTTAATGCTTGCGTATACAGGCCCCATCTCTTCTGCGGTAGTTACAACTTTTCTTTGAATGTACAAAACATACAAAAAGTGCGTCGGTCGTAGGGATTGAACCCCGGATCATCGACTCCAAATACCACCGTCTGTACCCCTAGGCTACTGATGCCTTGTGACAGTACAGCGAATTTTGAAATACCTTGACAGCCTAGCCTAGCAATCGCTAGAGCTTCAGAGAGTTCGCCAGCTATCAAGAAGGTGGCACTGTTTTCAATAAGAAACTGGATTTGCATTAAGTTCTAAGTTCGCATAGCATGTTGGCCACTGTGGTTGACACAAGCAAGTGAGTGGATAACCATGATTAGATTAAATAATATTATTATATTTTGCGGGGAGACCCCTTAGTTTAGTAATAAGTAGTTTTGTTTAGTTTTATTTATTCTTTTTTTCAAGTTTTAGGGATTGTATCTATGTTAGTTTTTAAGATATTTTAACTGAGAAGGAAATTTTATTTACAGATAAAGTAGGTACATATAAAGAAATATATATAACATTTTAACTTGTATTCATGTGTTGTCATGTAATTTTGATTTTATGAAAAATTAAATCAAGTCTCGCGGCGCCCGCGCTTGCGAACGGTAGCGAGTGTGACTCACACTGTGTGAGTGGAGGGGTTGTTAGTATTAACAATGTCTAATTTCGTGAAATGTGGTTCGTGTAATTTGGTGATAAACGAGTTATTGGCGTATATTAGCAATAAACAGCATCTTTTGGATGAACCGAGCTTGAGACGTATCTGTGTGACGGCTTTTTCGGAAAGTGACATCGCAGCTGCAAAACAATTACTTTTTGAATCCCTGTCTAAGACAAAGGAATTGACAAGACGCAAGGGCAATGGAAAAGGAAATCGTGATTTGGACGACATAATTGTCATGATGAAAAATTGTAAGGTGGACGAAATACCGGTGTTTGTGGCTAGGGAGCTGCACAAATTACTGCCCGTAACGTTTAACCATCTAGACGCGACCAAGATTCTGAGAGATCTTGTTGAATTGCGAAGCCAAACCGAAATGTTAATCAATGAAACGGCCTCCAAGAAGGAGCTGGAATTAGTGAAGGCTGAGCTAGAAAACCTCAAGAAAGCGTCGATAGTAAATAACTTTGAGGAAAACGTAAATTACAAAAGAGGTGCATATATAGGAAAAAATAATTTTGAGTTATGTAGTGGTCCAATGGGCCTCCAACATGTACCAACTGAATCAGAGGTGTCCCTGGAGATATTCGATGATAAACAAATTAATAAATCGTCAATGGAGGGTAGTCAAATATCGCGGGCGGCACCGATCGTTAGTGTACCTACATCACCTGTTAGCGAGCGCTCGAGCAAAAAACCGACCGAGCGGGCCGCCCCGCCTGCGCCGGCCGAGGCGATGACTCACCCGTCAGCTGAGCGTATAACTTTGCTACCCAAGGTCAAGTCGCCGAGACAAAATGAGATGAATAAATCGGGTAACGTGCAACGAAATGTGCCTTACTCTAAAATTGCAGAGGGCGGTATATTCAAGTCGCAGGCTCATGATAGTGATTGGAGACACGGGCAGAGATGGAAACTTAGAAACCAGTTTATTGGGCAGCAGGGAAAAGCAGTATTGTCTTCTGATAATAAGTTCAAGGCGGCGGATATCAAAGTCCCTGTCTATATTTACAATGTTGCCAAAGAGGTTTCCGTGTATGACATCTCCGAGTATATAAGGAGTAAAACTAATATTAGCGTGAAGTTGGATAAAATGTCGATGAAATTTAAAAAGGATTATGATGCGTACAAAGTTTTTGTACCTAAACATAAATTGGATTTATTTTTAACGGAGGATTTCTGGCCAGAGGGGGTTGTGTTTCGACGTTTTGTGAATTTTACAAGGAATAATGGAAATGAAGATAATATGTAATAAAATAATAATTATAATGGAAGATACGACTAAATTAATAAGCTTTAATTGTAAAAACGTGGTTAGATCTGTGGAATGTGTGCGTAAGCTGTGTCGCACGGCTGGAATAATCGGGTTGCAGGAAACATGGTTGATGGTTCATGATATCCCTTTCCTTGGCACCATTGATGATGAATTTGCTTTTACGGGAAAATCAGCTGTTAATTCTTCAGCGCTGCTTCGAGGGAGACCACACGGTGGTGTGGCGATACTGTGGAGGAAGGCGCTATTCCCGTATGTCTCTGTCATTCAGTGCAATAGTGTGCGGCTAGCGGCTATCAAGATAGTTATGAGTGACCGGTCAGTGATTGTTATGTCGGTGTATATGCCGACTGACTGCGCGGATAACATAAGTGAATTTACGGATTGTTTAGGCGAAATTCAGTCGATAGTTGAAAGTAACGACGTGGAATCCGTCTTCGTGCTGGGTGACTTTAACGCGCACCCGGGTGAGTCGTTTTCATGTGAACTATTAAGTTTTTGTTCTGAACAATCCTTGTCGTGTGTAGATATGGATATGTTACCGAGTGGTACTTACACTTTTGTCAGTGATGCTCACGGATCTAGACGCTGGCTCGACCACTGTGTGGTGACAAGCGCCGCACGGTCCACGGTTATTAGTGCGGCAGTGTTGTACAATGTATACTGGTCCGACCACTACCCCTTGCTTTTAGAATGTGATTTTAAGCTAATTAAGGCAAAAGTTGTAACTAAGCATTCGTGTTTCAATGATAGGGTGCACTGGGGTGAGCGAGATTCAACTCAAGTAGAAAAATATATGAATTATTGTACGAATAAACTGAAATCTATTAACTTTCCTACTGAATTCTCTGACTGTGCAGATGGGATGTGTTCAAGTACTTATCATAAAGAGAAGTTGAGGGAGTTGTACAACAACATAATATATGTACTTCAAGTAGGCGCGGAAGAATCCTGTATGTATGTTAAGCGTGGGAAGAATAAGTACATAACGGGCTGGAATTTGCATGTTGGTGAAGCTCACCGGGAGGCTCGGTTCTGGTTTCAGTGGTGGGTAACTTATGGTAAACCCGCGGCGGGGTATATTTACAGTAAGATGCTCGAAACTAAAAAACTATTTAAGAACAAGTTGAAGTACTGTCAGAATCACGAGAAAGATATAAAATTAGATATAATTGCTAAAAATCACTCGAGCCGGAACTTTGGCAAATTCTGGAAAAATACCTCTAAGTTAAATCCTAGGGCGGGCCTTCCTGTGAGCGTCGACAACAATTTTGAACCAACCGCCATCGCTAATGCTTTTCAGAAACATTTTACAGTTCAATCTGCGCTCAAAGAGCCTGGTATGATCGATGCTAAGGCTGAAGTCGGTACCCCGCCAGTTCGATTTTCGGCTAAGCAAGTAGCTGGTAAAATTAGCGTGATGCAGAGGGGAAAATCACCAGGATACGATGCCTTAAGCATTGAGCATCTCAGGCATGCGGGTATTCATATGCCGCGAGTCTTGTCAATGTTCTATAATTTATGTATCAGTCATAGTTACTTACCAGAAGAACTTATGAAGACAATAGTTGTACCTGTTATAAAAAATAAAACTGGGGACGCTTCTGACATATCCAATTACAGGCCTATTTCGCTTGCTACTATTGTGGCGAAGGTGTTGGACGGTTTGCTCAATGACATTATAGGACAAAATATTAAGCTACATGACGCTCAATTCGGATTTAGGCCGGGTTTATCAACTGAAAGCGCAATCCTATGTCTTAAGCAGACTGTCCATTATTATACGTCACGTGAAACGCCTGTATTTGCCTGTTTTTTGGATTTGTCAAAAGCGTTTGACATGGTGGCGTACGACTTGTTGTGGGCGAAAATACACGAGGACACAACGGTACCCCGTGACGTCATATCACTGCTTAGGCATTGGTATGATAACCAAAAAAACACTGTCAAGTGGGCAGGCGCCGTATCTGACGAGTATGTGATGCAATGCGGGGTCAGACAGGGTGGTTTGAGCTCCCCCACATTGTTTAATGTATATATGAACGGCCTCATCGAGGAGCTCAGCAGTGCCTGTGTCGGATGTCACATAGAAGACGTGTGTGTCAATAACTTAAGCTATGCTGATGACATGGTGCTGCTGAGCCCCTCGATGGGGGGCTTAATAAAAATGATAGGAATCTGTGAAGAGTATGCTGTGGCCCATGGGCTCAGGTACAATGCGTCGAAAAGCGAGCTCTTGCAATTTAAAGCGGGTAATAAAAGTTATCAAATGCAGCCGGTCATGCTTTGTGGGACTCCGTTAAAAAGAGTGGACAAATTTAAGTACCTGGGCCACTGGGTCACTGACTCACTGTCGGACGTCGAGGACATCGAGCGGGAGCGCCGGGCGCTGTGTGTCCGCTGTAATATGTTATCCCGCAGGTTTGCACGTTCTAGTATAGAAGTAAAGTTGACACTATTTAAAGCTTTTTGTCAAACTTTCTATACGTGCGGCCTGTGGGCTAACTTTACGCAGCGGGCGTACGGTGCCCTGCGCGTCCAGTATAATGATGCTTTTAGGATGCTGTTTGGGTTGCCGCGGTATTGTAGCGCCTCAGCTATGTTTGCCGAGGCGCAAACAGACTGCTTTTTTGCCATCATGAGGAAGCGATGCGCGTCACTCCTCACCCGCAGCCGTGGCAGCACTAACATTATCCTAAGTACGTTGGCTCAGCGGTGGGACTCGCCTCTGGTAGACAGGTACGTGCAACTACACGCACCTGTGGCCGTACAGCCGCGAAAGTTTTAATGTAAATGTTGTGTAATGTTTTGTTGTGTCTCATTAATTGTAGTACTAACAATAGATATATAAGTTATTGTATTACCTAACCCTATGGACTAAAAGTCTGAAATAAATAAATATAATAATAATAATAATACCCTACCTGTAGGTTTGCACGCAACTCTTGCTGGTTGGTAAAGTGACATTTTGTCGCTAGGGATATTGACTTGGGACCCAATTTTATAGGGTCGCGCCGACCGCGGCACAACGGTGTAACTATGTGTGAATTTTATTGATACTTGGTGCTTTTTAGGATCACTGGTCTTGTTATTGGATTTGGGGTAAGGCGGACTATGATTTGTGGGCGGATTAAAAGGTGATGAATGTGTTTGGGTGTCTATTTGATATGGAAAGTTAGGTTATATATATTTTATGGGTAAAACGCAATTCCCTTAGGCAAATAATGGGTCACTGGGCAATCAGTGGCGGAGCGCCCATACAAGCCAATTCCCACCGTCTTGCCTAACATTTCTTTTTAGGCAAGCCTATACCTTGACTAGGTACTCTACACTGTTTCATATATTTTTTTCCGAGTTGCCCATCGAAAAATTTCACGCGCTGTCACTTATACCATATGCAATTTTAACAATAGCAGAAGTATAACTAAAGAATAGTAAACTACTTAAAAAGACTGTCCGTCTACGATTTCACTATGTATCATTTCACCATGTTCCAGTTCATATTGTATGAACTGGAACATGGTGACAGTTTCAATCAATTCTAAATGACCCCGAAACTTTAGTTAAGTATACAATACAATCTTATAAAATTATTGAATGGGAACATTACGCAAAACTCTTCGTAGGTGGCGACACTAGCAGCGTTGACATTGTATCTCGTTCGCACTTGCGGACTTGTCTACGCAAGCATCCTTGTCACTCATTTGACAATCAAATGTGCATGTGTGTGTGAATCCCTATATTTCTATAATGGTTTACTATTAGTGGTAGTGCTGCCTCTGGCGGCAGAACATTGCAGTAATGTTCCCTATTACTGTGTTTGTAATATAATGATCTATGCATATACGTATCAAACTTTCGCAAAAGATTGCTTTTAAACGTTTAAGTGCTTAAGAACCCTAAGAGTGCAATCCAATGCGATTTAAACTTCAGTTGAGTTACCTACATAAACCAAACCACACACCAAAAAAAAAACTAAAATATTTATTTGGTACCTATCTAAAATTAGGTTTTACAATTTGTACGTGGCTACCCCTCCAGGCCCTTATTTCACCAACTTGACAATTGTCACCTGACAACGACAATTCTCCGTACGTTGCTTGTTTCACAAGAAACCTAGCGACCACCTTAACTTCTAGAACAAGCAATATGTATATGGCGAATTGTCAGTGTAAGGTGACATTGTCAAGTTGGTGAATAGCGACTCAGCGACTCCTGTCTCACTCGTATTGTGTAAATTAGAAAGAGGCGGGTGGATTATCTCGACTCGCGTCGCGCTTGTTGTGTCAGTTGTGCTAGCCCCGCAGGTAAGGTTGACAATACAATACTTGTGTTAGGAGAAGCCGATCCTCCCATCCGGAGTTTTCCATAATTTGATACACAAATCTTACATTAATTTTACATTTCTAGGTATACTGATAACATAGTAGTTATCAGAATTAAATTAAATTTAGAATTTAATTTACACTACAATACTAATAAAAATAGTGAAAACTGTACAACAAAATGTGTGTGTGCGTGTGTTTGTGTGAGTGTGTGTTGTTGTGTGTGTGCGTCACCAACTTACATTGTCAAACAATCACTATTGTATATGTGTTATTTATAACCTTTATAAGTCCAAAAAATGGACGTACTCTTCATTATACATTTGCTGCGACAATAGGTTCGAAGCAGCCATAAATATTATACTATATACAGTTTAATATTTTCTAACAGTCAAGGTGAAATAATTGGTAATCATCCTGCGACCTGTTTAAAAGATCTATAAAAAATTGATCTAATATACCTACATAGGTCATAGGAAGAATAATTAATGAGATTCGATACCTACTTAGATTGAAACAACAAAATATTGCAGATCGCTAGTACAGTCAAGGTCACCAATATGTATATACCCAAAGTTCCAAAAATATGTATACAACAACCTTACTTCCGTATTAATAAGGTCTGTATACATATTTTCACGCCACTGCTCGGAAATATGGCCAAAGATGGATTGAAATGAGAGTAGAAAGTAGTTCTTAGTAGTACAATTCAAAAACAAGTCAAACAATGTAGATTTGCAAAGTAAAATGTAGTGTTTAGCGGCCTTTTTTACTTTCTACTCTGCTATTGGTCGATTATTATGAGTGGTTGGTCATTGTAATAGTGGATGTTCAGTTTGAACAGCTCTTCGACCAATCACAGGGCGTCGAGCAGGAGGAGCGGCGCCGCCGCGCAGGCGAGCGGTGCCGCGCTTCTTTTGTTTTTTGATTAGTATTATGATCTTCAATTAGGAACTTAAGTTTGATTTAAAATTATGATTATTTGCAATTTCCTCGCAGTAGACGTGAAAAGCACTATGTTAAGCCTCGGCCGAAAGTGCAATAGCTGGACTCGTACTTCTATTGCTTACTTTCTAGCCTCTACAACAATGTACTATTCTGTAAGTTTGTGGTGTATACATATTGGTGACCTTTACTGTACTTATATGCGATACGAGGACTTCTTTTCTTACTAGTAGGAAATGGGATGGTTTTTATTACTAGGAAAAGGACTTTTCCTATAACAAAACTGGCAGTAATTGCCACTTTCTGGGAAGAGGTGACGTAAAATATAATATCCAACTGTTTTATATATCTAGAAAACCCTTTTCTACGTAACATTGCGACAAAAACTTTAAATTATACCGATAGAATAGTCCTCTGTATCGGGTAACGAAATGTGAGAGTACTCGTATAGCTTAATTTGCTGCAATGCAAAATAGACTTTATCTCGATCGAATAGGGGTCACGATCGTTCACCATTGGGTTTTAGGGATTCTCCCTAGAGGCTGACCCATGAGTTCTTTGTACTTATTTCCAATAGGTGGATATCATTTTCGTCACAAAAGTGTATGACATATGAAAAGGGTGGACGACATAATCCTGACAAGGTTTTTCCGAGTATTATTCTGTGTTCAGGGTTCCGTAGGTCTTAAATGAACAAAGCGAAATACACCCATATTTTTGAATTCTTGAAAATTATTATTCCACGTACAAACATATTATAACGGACGATGGATGCAATGTAGTGAAGAAATCATAAGGTGGATAAGACTTTTATTAAATTTCGAGTAATATTTATGTATAAACATAATATAGGTATGCAGTTTTTGTTATAAGTACATATATCAGTCAGTACATAACATTTCTATCCTCCATAGTACATAATTAGTATCTGTAGATTTAGATAGGGCATTTCCCCTAGGGCATAGACTTAAAGTATGTTATATAGAAAAATATGATTAAATAATCTTATAATGATTGGTTGCGTTTTGGAGGAGGAAACAGTCGAGAGCGAAACCTCGATTTTTGAGATTTTTCCGTGGAAATTTTAGATTAGTGATGGGCATCAGTCGTTGACATATTTTATCGATACGCTAGTGGTGAAAAATTATCGATGACCTGTAGGGAATGTGGTCGCACATTCCCTGCAAAGATTGATATTGCAGAGAATGTGCGTTGTAGTTCTGAGTTATATTGATATTGTTGTTCTGAAACCTATTGTGATGTGTAGCTAGGGACAGAGTATTAAATTGAATTCACCCATACCTTCACCAACCCCCTCACCCAATCAAGTGTCCCAAAACGCGGGTATTACTAAGTATTAAGAGAAACCATATAAGATACACAAAAAAAGTTCATGACCGAAATGATCCTTGATAAATTAATCATCAATGTCTCATACAATACCAAAGCGCTATCACTTGTGATTTTTGCGCAGTTTGCCACGAAACGTCTATAATGTTATATGATTTATGCATTTTTTTGCTAAAAGGTTAGTTTTCTCAAGACTTTCCTACTTAACCGGTTTCCGCTTCCTTAAAATGAGGTATAATTTATTAATACACTCCTTCATTTTTAACCGACTTAAAAAATAAGGAGGAGGTTCTCAATTCGGTTGTATTTTTTTTAATGCGTGTTACCTCAGAACTCCGTCATTTATGAACCGGTCCCATTGTTTTCAAAACTCCAGTTGAATGATGGGAACCATGAGGAATTGAGGGAACTCCTCAAATATATAAGGCACGAGTGTAGTAATTTCGGTGTTTTCTGTTATAATTCGTGTATTTGGGCATTTTTACTTTTTGGGACACCCCCCGTTGTTATGATGTCCCGCGTGTTCAAATTTTTTTTACTGCGTTAAGTATAATTTTTTCCTGAGTTTAATAATTTATACCGATAGAACACATATTTAACTAATGGTTTCGTCAATAGTTTTAGTCAAGATAAGCATAATGTAATGATAATATATTTATTAAACAGCCAAGATACCGGTTTTTAACGTGTCCCACCCTAACTATATGGTTTTGCAAGTCACAACGTGGAATTTTTTTCTACTAAAGCTGTCGAGTTTTTAATATTACCTAGAATCTAAAGAGTCTTACGGGGGACATGAACAAAGCTTTAAATTGAACCTTGCTGCTTTTGAATTAAAAACTAAATTTAAATAACATTGCTTGAAACTGATGCCACCTGATATGTCAGGTTTGTAACGATCAAAACTATATTGAAATTTCTACTAATCCACATTAAAATTTGGGAATGGCAACATTAATAGCACGTGATCAGTCTCCAAACAATTTTAAACCGCCAGTACGCGACAGGGAGTTGTTAAGTGAAGTTTTGTCAGTGGACTGCAGACCGTGCACGTTTCGTCAGTCAGGTTTGTGATCAATTTTCTTTAATAATATTAGTTTTTACATAATGTTCATATATTGTAGATGGCAATTGATAAGCTTGCAACTGTTTTTAATAAAAATAATAGTTTTATTATGTAAGATGATGAGTTCAGTGTTAAATTGTGATTGTGGTTAGGTAGAAAAACGTAACGTCAGGTTTGTAACAAATCGCTTCGTTACGTATAGGCTGACCGACAATGTTACAAAACTGACGTCAGTAGGGTGGTATTACATGGACGTTCCATTCGAAATCTAAATTAAGTAAATTGCAGTATTAATCATTAGTAATGCTAAGTATCATACTTAACCAATTAAAAATATTAAGTACGTACAAGACTGATTGTTATTAAATAATTACCGCATTGTCCTATTATAATAAAACAAATTAATATAATATTTACAGTTTTCTTATTACCTTACCGCATCATGTAACCCCAGCCTAAGAATTTTGTTATCAGTTTTGTAACTGTCCCACTTGCTCAGTTGCTTTGTTTGGTCTCTATTTCGTTTTCTATTCGCTTTTAACCCAAGGTTTCTTTTTTTATAGAGAACTACCTAAAAATATACATTAAAACAAATGCAAATAAAATAGATTTTTTCAAAATATTAATCGAAATAAACCAAATAAATAACATAATGGTATCAATCGTTACAAAACTGACATAAAAATTATTTTCGGGCAATAATATATGTTTGTTTTATTAAACGACCTGTTTAATATGAAAATATAATTAATTTTCAGCAAAAGAAATGCAAAATATTGCTAATTACTTGTGTAGTTAAAGCGTGTCTACAAAATTTACATTGTTACAAAACTGACCAGTCTGGACTACACTGTCAGGTTCTTTTATCAATAATTAAAAAACTAAGCGTATTTATGTGGGACTCATAACAGTTTAAGTAACTTTAGAAAATAAACTTCATTATAGATTAGAACATTCACCATAAAAACATGTTTCTTTTTTAAGTCATAATTTTCATACTGGTGCACGATTTAGCGAAAACGCCCATTTACATCCGGAAATCATAAATTTGTTGAAGTGGAAGTGATGATGAAGACCACAGATGGCTTGTGAAACTTCTCAATGATGTACTTCAAACTATAAAAGTACGTCACCGATTCTGATATAATTTCCGTTGAAATAGCAAACAAAGAAGTGCCAAAGGTAATTCTGAGATCCTTGAGGAATTGACGGAAGTCCTCAAATATTATCGGCCCACATACAGCGATTTGGTTTTTTTCTGTTATAATCAACGTATTTATTTGCTCTCGGAAATCAGTTTATGTGGTAAATTGGAAAATATGTGGAAATGTTCATGTGGCTTGGCGGAGTACTGAATTGAAGTCGGTTAAAACTTTGTTTTTAAAGTAAATTATACGTTTCTATGCAATTTTGAAAATTGTATGTATTCAGCCATATAGCGAAATATCCTCCCTATACATCCGAATAGGTTTCAGAACTACAATATTTTTCCTAATTTTGATACATTGCGATCAAGATTGCCTCCACCAGATGACAATTAATTTTCAAAATGGCGCAGCAACATGATTTGCAGGAGTTTATAAATAAACTATATATTATTTTTAAGAGAAAATTCTATCCCTTACTTTTGGCAATAAATATTCATTTTTTTGAGAAAATTACACTTTTACTTTTTTTTTAGAAAAAAAACCTAGAAATCATAATAAAATTGACTTTTCGTGGCAGAATGCGCGACAATCATAAGATATATTGCTTTGGTATTTATCAGAAATTGAAAGTAAATTTATCAAGGATTATTTTAGTACGGCACATTTTTCGTGTAGTGTTTACGGTTTTCTTTTTAATGATAAAAATCCACGTTTCGGAACACTTTTGGGGGTGAGAGGAGGTGAAGCTCCCCCCCCGGGGATGCGTGAATATATATTTTTAATACTCTGTCCTACATGTCCACATCCCAATATGTTTCAGAAGTACAGTATTATTGGCAAATTTTGAGCTTATAGTTGCTTCCACTATAATAAAAGAGGTTTTACCTACATAACCTAACCTAACAATAGGTTAATCTTTGTACTTGTGAAAGTGTTTACGACACGGATAACAGAGTTTTATTTTGCGTTGCCTGTGGGAAATATTTTTTCTAACCTGTACGTAGGTACCAGACTACCATAAAAAGTCCAGTAAACAAAAGCCGACTCACAAAAATTAGCGGGATATAAGTAAAATTCGCAATAATACCAAAAACACATACAGCAGGTCCGCTATTCTGTAAATTGTTTTAAGCTCACCTCACCGTTCACCCACAAATAAATCTTGACGCCGCGGTAGTAGGTAACTAAACGTAGGCAGAGGTCTAGTTTCGTTAGGCTTGACGGGTGAGCGTGTTCCGAATAACAACCCAGAGGCTTGAGGCGCGCAGGAATGTACTAAATTAATTCCGTCCGGCTCGCGGGCGATGTCAACGGAACGGCGCGCAGCGAGAGAGTGCTCGCGTCTCGCGCCTGTGTGCGTGCGCTCACACATAGACAGCTCCCGCCGCCCACAACAGCGCGACAGAAACATTGCGTCAAAAATTTGAGATTTGAAAAGTTGCTCAGCTAGGCATTGCTCTTAACGACGTTGCTGGATAGCTGGCATTGAGCACTCGCGTTGCAGGTATTTCGCATTACTCAGCGAATATCCAGCGGTACGTTTGAAATATAAAAGAGGCATTCTTAAGAGCGCATTGTAGAATGTTGCTTTGAGTTAAGAATTTCTTATGGGGCATTGCTGCATAACTTGAACATTAAAGTTTGTAATCGGTGTAAACTCACAAACTTCCTTTTAGAGTATTTTGAGATTACAATCAAAAAAATATCTCATTCATATTTATCGTAACTACTACCGTTAGCTTTTCGGTGAATGAAAACATCGTGAGGAAACTGGTCTAATCCCAAAAAGGTCTAGTTTTCCCTCTGGGTTGGAAGGTCAGATGGCAGTCGCTTTCGTTTTTTTTTTTTTTTTTAATTTATTGACCAATATAATCTGAGTAGTACATTTTGGTATACATTTTTTCACCAGCGGAAACCTCTAGGGTTTATATGCTGATGAATAGTTCGCTATGGTACATTAATTTACTTGAATACATCACCGTTATAGGCTCATAATTATTACAATACACTCGTATTGGGTTCAGATAACGTCAGATACCTTTTGATACTAGGTATCGATTGTAAGCTATTTACGTATTTATGCTGTAGTTCTTTTGGTAGTTGGTTTATTATATAAGGAAGAAGATATCTGACGTTTCTTTTCCCATGAACATTGACAAAATTAGGTAATTTGAACATAGCTTGTTTTGGTAAATTTTGTCTAAGGTTGCTTTTTCTTACATATAATACTAAATGTTCTTTGTACGCATACTCTTCCCCCAAAATACATAGTTTAACTTTATTGAACACTGACATTACTTCACAATAATTAAACAAACGCTCATAGTTTGGTGATATTTTATTCCTTGTGTTTTTGGGTACAATGTTTTTAAGTAATCTAATTTGTAGTTTATAAATATCGTTCAGGTAAGTTTTGTAAGTTCTACCATAACTGCTTAGTCCGTATGTAACCACTGAATCTGCCATGGAGGTATACAATAGCTTAAGCGTTAGCGTAGCGTTAAACTAGTGCCTGTGCCAAATCTTGGGATTAGGTGTCAAAAGGGGACCCCGGGCTCCTTTAAGGCACAACCGCTCTGTAGCTTTGTTAGTATGTAGATAGAGATCTTATGAACCAATTTCAAAACATCTCTCCCCAGTGATTAGATAGACTTCAGTATAGACTGGCTTTATTTTATCCGTACCTCTTACACTCAGAAGTAGGAGCGACGCAAATTACCAAAGGAGCTCTCCGAGAAAAGCGACGTTGTAACAATATTTGTGCTCATTAAAAATGTGTTCTCTTTGCAAAGAAGTTTTATTCAAATGCCACGTTGCATGCACTTGGAATTAGGGTTTGCAAGATCCGCCAATATTTCGGATCCGGATATTTCGGATATTTAAATTCAACAGATCCGGATATCCGGATATTTCGGATAATACGGATCCACAAAGTTTTTTTGGTATAAAGTAGGAGTTGTAAGGTTAAACTAAGAAAAAACGGCTATTCCATCGTATACCTGAAAGATTTAAATAGGTACGCATTCATGAGGTCAACTTTTTACTTACTACCTCAAACTAACCGGCAAAGTGAGAATTTCGTCACTGAAAGCTGTCACTCATACAACAGGGGTAATCAACGTAACGTTCTAAACGCGCGTTAGGACAATCCAACTGTCATTTTCCCATATAAAATTTGACATTAAATCTACCTTACGTGCGTACAATGCGTTACGTGATTGACCAGCAGGTCGAGTTAACTCCGTACCAGGTGCTCGTACATACAATATTTAAATGAGCTCTATGTACCGGAGTTAATTCAATAGGGTTGTAACTAGGTATCAAGCCTAGGAGGAGAAATTGACAATGTGATCCGGACGAGGGAAAAGGTGTTTGTCTAGCAGGGGACATTCCTTTAGGCAAGACTGTGTCTAGACATAGCAAAACGGTGAACGGACATTAATATAGCGGTGCTTATTATATTACAGGATCAGTGAAGATCATCATACTAAAATTATAAAAAATATTAAATTATAAAACGTAGGTCTTGTTGTTGCATTTACTTTTTACTTCCTGGGTCAAATATACTTCCTAAATATTCATTTAGGTTTATTTTATTGAATCCCCTTATTCATAAAACTTAAAATGCCTCTGCGAAACAAAATGTGCTAAACACAAATGTCAAAGTGACAGATAAGGACAAACGAATTTGAACGCGTTTTAGTAAAAATAGGCTTGTTGAACGTTTATGAATAGGGCGTAAGTCTTTAGTAGGTAGCTATAATAGTACATAAAGGTAACAGTGGATTTATATAAATACGAGTACTTTGTGTTTTTGCCTACGGTGAAACTGCGGCAATTTTACTAGTTTGTGGTATGTAGGTTTAATTAGTTTTTGTGACTAATAAATTAAAAACAAAAATAATCTGTGCTGGTATGATGAAGTGGCGAATAAAGACAGAGATTGAGTTATATACCATTCGGTTTTCAGCGTGGACTCGTAAAAACTTCATTTTGTAGCCGTATTTTCGGTTTTTATAGTTGTATTTTAAGGATCCGTAATATCCGAAAAATCCGGATCCAAGAGCCAGTAAGATCCGGATCCGAAATTTGGTGGATATCCGGATATTTCGGATATCCGGATATCCGGATTGCAAACCCTACTTGGAATGAACATAGAGGTCGTAGGTAAAAGCTTTTTATTGCAAGTTTATATTAAAGGTACAATGCTTATTTTATTCTTGGCAATAGTGGTTAGGGTCAATATTTTGGATGAATTTGGGGTGATGATCTAGAATGATAGGAAGTGAAGAAGATGGTCATACTCGTACTGAACAACTTTTTCCATGGGACCTGCCACAAAAGCGAGGAATCTGCATCGTAGTTGCAAATCTTCCTCCTCCTTGTTTCTTTTCCTCAAATCAATACCGAGTCGACAACGTTCTTGTGAGTCCTCTAGATTCGCTAGCGTTCATAGGCTACGGAATCTGCTTACCATCTGGCTTTATGCTTATTTGCTTTCATTGTAGTCATCATCATTATCATCATATCAGCCGAAAGACGTCCACTGCTGGACATAGGCCTCCCCCAAAGAGTGCCAAAGTGACCGGTCCTGCGCCACTCGCGTCCAGCGGACTCCCGCGACCTTTACCAGGTCATCAGTCCACCTTGTGGGGGGGGCCTAACCACGTTGTACGTGGTCACCACTCGAAAACCTTTCCGTCCCAACGGCCATCACTTCTACGTGCAATGTGCTTCTATATGTCATTGTAGTATACCCTCCTGACACCTAAGCATTTAGTGAGATCACTTGTCATTGTCACTATTGCCGAATGTACTTTACAAAGCTATAAACAGTTTGTGTTGCAAAGACCGACACCTTACAAGTTGAATAAAACATGAACTAATGGTTTCATGAGTTTTCACTAGAACAAACGTTTTTTACTATTATTTGACAAAGTCATTGAACATGTTTGTGTTTCAGTATTGTTTGTCTTTTATAAAGGACTTTAGGTCGTTAAGCTATGAATAGGTATGGGAATATTAATTAAACAATGTATTCAAAATCTGCACGTAATTGCATTTAATGCCACAATATAGGTACCAAACATATCTATATAATTAGATTTTTTTATAAGACTACAGAATTAACCAGACCTTGACTACGAGTGCCCCCAAGTGTACGAACCCCAGAGCGAGTACGCCCTCTGCCCCGACCTCCACGACCAGTCCTGTGAGGCTTCTACTACGACCTTGACCTGGTAAATTACCTCCATCTTCGCTGTGGGAACTGTCGCTCGATTCTTCATCAGCCAAAGATTCATTTATTGAAGGCATTTACGCATCGAAATCTTTGTCCTCAGTCGACTCATCACACTCGGGTTGGTTTAGTAATACCGTAATATCGAGGTCTCGTAACGCTGAAATTAATGTTTACACTAGTTCTAGTACTAACACGGAAAATGATTTACATAAATCAGTTCCACGTACGTAAATCATGAATAACGGCCAAGGTACCTTACGTATCTACACTAGTTTTAGTACTAACACCGAAAGTGATTTACATAAGATCAATTCCACTTACGTAACGGCCTAGGTACCTTTTTATAGGTTTAATATGTTTACGGCGGCTTATTTACTTAAATTATTTCTATATAAAAGTGAATTTTACAGATATATTTTAAGTTTAACTTACTGCGTCGGCCACTTGCCGCCTGCATTGTTGTGAACTCTTGAGCACGCGTTACAATAATGACGGCCACTAGATAAAACATGACTATTGAACCCCAAGGACAAACTATCGCCGTTTGTTAAATTTTATTGGCTGGAATTAATCATGTGTCCTTGTTGTTTTTTAGCGGGAAAAAACAAACACTCGGTAATTGATGCTACGCATGAAGGTCGTCCGTTCGTTGTTGATGTACGAGTTTTAAAAAGAACCGGCCTTCAGAGTATTTAGCACTTTGTAAAGGACGCGAGGTGTCAGGAGGACAAATAAATATAAAATACATTACCTCGGCGCACGAGAAAGCAAGCGAGTGAAAAACATGACCTACGTTGTGTGGATCACGCGTTTTGCTTGTTTGCCACCTTTGTGGTATAAAACGCGTTCTAAAAAATGATGCAACCACATTTAGTTATGCTAGTATTATCTCGGCGAGGAGGCTGCAAGACAGTAAAGTCACCAATAAAAACTAGGCTCAGATTGGACAAACCGATCAACGGTAAATATGGCGTCGACAGCTGAGACATCCCATGGAAACTTGACAAACTTTTTATACACTTAGGCCCGTATTCATTAAGCAGAGGCATTTTAAGTTTTATGAATAAGGGGGTTCGATTTTAACGAACACCGCTCACAGAGGTTTGTCGCAACCCACCCTAAGGACGAGATGCACCAACTTACGATTGTTTACAGATCGATCAACGGTAAATATGGCGCCGGCAACTGTCATCCCATAGAAACTTGTTGCACGAACTTACGATTGTTTACAGACCGATCAACGGTAAATATGGCGCCGGCAACTGTCATCCCATATAAACTTGATGCACCAACTTACGATTGTTTACAGACCGATCATCGGTAAATATGGCGCCGGCAACTGTCATCCCATATAAACTCGATGCACCATCTTAAGATTGTTTACAGACCGATCATCGGTAAATATGGCGCCGGCAACTGTCCTCCCATATAAACTTGATACACCAACTTACGATTGTTTACAGACCGATCATCGGTAAATATGGCGCCGGCAACTGTCATCCCATATAAACTTGATACACCAACTTACGATTGTTTACAGACCGATCATCGGTAAATATGGCGCCGGCAACTGTCATTCCATATAAACTTGATACACCAACTTACGATTGTTTACAGACCGATCATCGGTAAATATGGCGCCGGCAACTGTCATCCCATATAAACTTGATACACCAACTTACGATTGTTTACAGACCGATCATCGGTAAATATGGCGCCGGCAACTGTCATTCCATATAAACTTGTTGCACCAACTTACGATTGTTTACAGACCGACCAACGGTAAATATGGCGCCGGCAACCTGTCATTCCATACAAAGTTGTTGCACCAACTTACGATTGTTTACAGACCGACCAACGGTAAATATGGCGCCGGCAACCTGTCATCCCATACAAACTTGTTGCGCCAACTTACGATTGTTTACTGACCGACCAACGGTAAATATGACGCCGGCAACTGTCATCCCATAGAAACTTGTTGCACCAACTTACGATTGTTTACAGATCGATCAACGGTAAATATGGCGCCTGCAACTGTCATCCCATATAAACTTGTTGCACTAACTTACGATTGTTTACAGACCGACCAACGGTAAATATGGCGCCAGCAACTGTCATCCCATATAAACTTGTTGCGCCAACTTAGGATTGTTTACAGACCGACCAACGGTAAATATGGCGCCGGCAACTGTCATCCCATATAAACTTGTTGCACCAACTTACGATTGTTTACAGATCGATCAACGGTAAATATGGCGCCGGCAACTGTCATCCCATATAAACTTGTTGCACTAACTTACGATTGTTTACAGACCGATCAACGGTAAATATGGCGCCGGCAACTGTCATCCCATATTTTATTTTTATTTTATTTTATTTATATTAACTATACGTCTATCATTACAGTCTCCCAATGCGATAGCGTAGCAAATTATTAACATATTAACTTTTCACAATAACATAACACATACAAAGTAACTTTGGTGAATTCATTCAAAGAGCAGTGGAATACATCAACCCTCGTAGCAACTAGATTGAGCGTACGCAGAGCCCTTGTCCAGGGCGCCTCGTGCAATAGGCCGGTGCGCGCGGGCGGCACGGCCAGCAGCGGCGGCCGTATATAAACTTGTTGCACCAACTTACGATTGTTTACAGATCGATCAACGGTAAATATGGCGCTGGCAACTGTCATTCCATATAAACTTGTTGCACCAACTTACGATTGTTTACAGACCGATCAACGGTAAATATGGTGCCGGCAACTGTCATCCCATATAAACTTGTTGCACCAACTTACGATTGTTTACAGACCGATCAACGGTAAATATGGCGCCGGCAACTGTCATCCCAAACAAACTTGTCAAAATTTTCATGCATTCAGATTTTAACGTACACCGCTTACGAAATATTACAGAGGCTTTTGTGCAACCCACCCTAAGTTGACAACCCAGGTATACACATACTATGTCTTAACACAGTGTTGAATACCAGTGCTCAGCTGAACCTATCAAGCCGGAGTGTCCATAAACAATGTCGGACGAAGGTTTAATAGACGCACTTAATTTGATAGCTACACGATAGAAACCGTCTGTTTAACGGGTCGTAAACTAAACGAGATCGATTTGGCTTTACATTTCGCATCATCATCATCATCAGGCAGGCGGCCAAGATACAGGCTCAGCCTAGTTTGGCGTCTGACGGATATAACGTTTATAATTTAAGTGTGTTTTTGTTAAATAAATAAATTTAATTTTTTTTTAAATTTTAATCATCATATCAGCCGAAAGTCGTCCACTGCTGAACATAGGCCTCCCCCAAAGAGTTCCAAAGTGACCGGTCCTGCGCCGCCCGCATCCAGCGGACTCCCGCGACCTTTACCAGGTCATCAGTCCACCTTGTTATATTGTTACATTTCGCATGTTAATCATGATCTCAAGTGAGATAGTGCTTAGGCAGTTATCACACTGCCTCGTGCGGAGCGACGGTTTTCTCGATGTATGCAAGTACCTCAGTTTATATATAAATTCCGCACGGTACCACACACTGCATCGCACCTCCGTGCGGTGAAATTACGCGGCTCCGCACACCGCAGCGGGATGCGGTGTGCAGATAATAGCCTTAGGGGAATGTCATCTCGCCTATATTTGGAGCAGTCAAACTAAAACAACTAAAAATCTCTATGTTCTGACAAATCGGCTAGAAGAAGCTAGCTGGCGCAACACATTGATATTACCATACGAATTACGAAGTGTCGTCCCAAATTGACCTCCTGCTACGTATTCATCGAATAAACAAACATGCGTAAGGATAACCACGTCGGTATAAGAAATCATTATTGTAACTTGTTTTTCTTAGGATCCTGTAAAAATAACCTCATGGGATATAGCGCAACAGCTAGAATATCGAATATCCCAGTGACGGAGTGACATTCTACAAGAATGTCACTCCGTCACTGGGATATTCGACCTTATATTGTTAAAAATAATATTTTCTTGATACTTGATACAAGTTTTTCTTTCTCGTTCTTCCTTTGCTTCTTTCCCCCATTTTTTTTAATACAACGCGGTGGCAAACAAGCTTACGGCCTGCCTGATGTTAAGATGGTACCGTCGCCTATGGACACTTGTGACTCCAGAAGAATCACAAGCGCGTTGCCGACCCTTTATTCACTTGAGGAGTTGCTGCCATTTATTTAATTCTACGTATTTTTTTCTATTCAGTTCATCATTTCAGTTTTTATCAAGTCAGTTCGTTAATTCACTTTAGTAAAACAATTTCGAATACAAAACGTTGCCTAAAGGATGCAATTACTGCCATAAGCAAGCACGTGAACACCTTCATTAGCAAATGCAGCACTAGAATCCTAGCCTCAATTTAGTTTACCTCTTTCACATCCCAAGTTTAACTGAAATATGTTTCCATCACTCTCTCTGACATGTTAACTCAACGCGTGGAAGCGAACGAGTTCATACATTGATATGAGATTGGAATTGGATGCGACGAAGGTAAAATACCTTCTGGTAGCTGTGGTGCAATTTGCGTGTAGTCAATGTGCGTCTAGCCTCAAAAGACTGCTAGTTGGGGACGCTGCCAAGCTACACCGGCTTAAGTTAGACGCGAATGCCAAAAACTAACTATTTCTAATATTATTCACGATTAGCATACTGCTCTGAAAAGCATCCGTATACTGCTATGAAAAGCGTTTGTTGTTCGGCGACCAAATGGATGGGCCTGGGTATAGTAGCCATGGAACTACATATATTATCATCCTCATCATCATATCAGCCGAAAGACTTCCAATGCTGGACATAGGCCTCCCCCAAAGAGTGCCAAAGTGACCGGTCCAGCGCCACCTACATCCAGTGGACTCCCGCGACCTATAGGTACCAAGTCATCAGTCCACCTTGTGGAGGCCGGTCCACGCTGCGCCTTTCGGTACGTGGTCGCAACCCGGGAACCTTTCCGCCCCAACTGCCATCAGTTCTACGTTCGGAACTACATATGGGAAAATTATATTATAAATTAAATTAATCGAAATATTTATTAAGCAGACAGCCATATTTTGATTGAAACAGAAGTCATCATGATGCTTTCAAACCAAAAGAAAAAATCTTGGCTCAACATAATTTCCCTTCACTCGAGATAATCTTCCTAAATCATTTCTTGGTTCAAGAATATTGAACTCGAATCAAACTTTTTCAAAGTCAGGAAAAAATCACGACAGATTACGTTGGGGGAGGGGGAGTATAAGGAAACCCTAAGTTATCGCTTGCTGGTGTTACCAATAACCCGACACGGGGGGGTCGGGGGGTTCCGCCCAGGGAATCGCTAGATTCCCCAGGTGCGGCTTGAGGGAGAGGCCATTGCCGTTTGCCTCTATAATAAATAACGGACCCGGAACCCTGACACATCCTCTGCTATCAGAGGATTCATGTTAGGCGCGGGGGCTGCGACCGTCAGGCCGGGGCCAAGTTGTGGCTGCGAGGGAGAAAACCTCTATAAAAAGTTACAAGGGGACTTGAGAGGGTGAATCCGAGGTATATCACCCTCTCCCGGCGTAGAGGTCCTTTGGTCGGGTCGGGAAGCGTGTGGTGTCGCCCTGCACGCTTACGACGGGAGGGGGGGCTTTTGCCTCAGTAGTGAGGGCAGCTGCGGCTGTTGCCGAGGGGCGTCGTGGTGAAATGTTCGCGATCCCATGACGCCCCTACTACACGGCAGAGAGGGCATACCTTGGTGGTTCTAGACCGTCATACCCATCCTAGTTCGTCGGCTAGGTGGGATGCGTAAAGGCATTTCCCCAAGTAAAAAAAAAAAAAAGGGGGGGGGGGGTATAAGGAGACCTCACGTGTATTTTTCTACAGTAAACGAAACTAAGAAAAAATATCTACCACACGAGTACGTTTACTTAGCAGTTCAAAATAGCGAGTCTATTTTACGAAATTTTGTGACCCCGCCCGCTCGCTTTTGACTTGACTTCATAAGATAGAAAAATAAACAAGATTTACTATATACAATACTATTTATCTGACAATTAGGTCGTATGAAAAAATATATACGTGAGGTTACGTGGGGGAGGTAGCAAATATCACAAGGGGGAGGGGGGGAGTCAAAAGTAGCCGAAAAAACCTCGCGTGATTTGTGCACGAGCCCAAGTTGGAACGAGATACAATGTCAACGCTGCTAGTGTCGCCACCTACGAAGAGTTTTGCGTAATGTTCCCTATTGTGCAAAGTTGGCATGCAAATGTTGCCATTGACTGATTTTTTCCATGCAGACAAGGAGATTTGTTAATGCAAGATTAATATTTAAAAACATTTTATCTAGTTTAACTCTTTATGTGGGGTGAAAAGACAACTGTATACAATTAGTAAATAGTTCAACGTAAATATTGATTGCAAGCACGTAAGTGAAGTAATGCAATTTACTCGGTTAATTTATCTTATCTTATCTTATCTAGGTGAGGGCCCTTTCGGATGCACTTCGACCCAGTGGGATCTTTTGTGCATTTGCCCTCTCCTTTATACCTGCTCCCAGGCTAGCTTCATCATTTCCACAAAGCGGATGATGCAGTTCGCCGGGAGCACCTTGAATTCCTTTGGTTGCGGGTAACCGTTACCAAAGTAGTTTATTATTTGTCTGGCAAGGGCATGACATTCACACAATAAGTGTTCCATAGTCTCATCCTCCTCGCCACACATTCTACAGTCTAAACTATCAGATAGTCCCATCTTGGCCAAGAGATCCTTGACCCCGAAGTGACCTGTGAACCCCAGATATAATTCTGAGTTGCTTCCTACTGGATTTCCAGAGTTTTCTGGTCCAGCCCGAGTCCACTCCTTCTATGAAGAGCTTAGAGTGCCTTAAGCCAGCCTCATTCCTCCACTCGTGTTGGTGTTTGGTTTTGGCGTAGGCTTTAAAGGCCGATATTATGGTCTCCTGCGAGAGTCCCACAAATGGTTCTGGACCTACAAAGTGATTTGTAGAGCCCCCTCTTGCAAGCCCATCTGCTCTTTCGTTGCTGATGAAGCCCCTGTGCCCTGGTATCCAAACTAGTTGCACCTTATTGTGCCTTCCAAGTCTCTTTAGTGCGTGGACGCCATTATAAATTAGTCTAGAGACTCGGGTAATTTACTTTCATACAGTGGCAATACACTGACAGTCCGCCATTTTCAGATGGTGATAAGGTTTCTAGGTCAGATACGCTGACGTCACGAGCTGTTACGGGAATTATTTACCTTGTTTTATGCTACCATGTCAATGAGAATTTACCGTACTGTTGACCACATCTTTTTTAATTGCCGCCTTAACAATAAGTCCCATGACCTATATACCCTACTCTCTAAGCTCGGTGTCTGCTGCTATGAATATGGCCTCTCTTTTATGCTGTATTGATAACAAAAAAAATATTCGTGCGTTGGGCAAGTTTATAGCAAAAAATAACATACAATTGTAGCTGGCAGCGAATACGTAACCTAGTTCCTTTGCTTCAAGTCTCACATTTACTTGTTCTAATCTGGTTACGGTTAATGTTATATGTTTGCGTTTGTCATCTGTTTTCAGGAATCACCCCTGTTTGTAAATTTTAGTAGCCTGGTATTACTACCATCTTTCATCTAAGTATACCTTTTTTTTAATTTTTATTTTCCCATACGTGTTTGGAGATGAACTCCACTATGTATGCATGGTCCCGATGGTCCCGACACTTGATGCTGGCAGAGTTGTGCTTAAGTTGCACGGTAGAGTGAAGTAAAGTGAGAACTTACCGCTTCAGCTTATATCTTGCACCACACGCCTCTCGTCTCGCAGTTGTACTCCAAACACAATGCCTTCTTTGCCGCCATGCAAAGGAGCCCGGCGGTTCGCGGTTCGCTTTCTCCCTTGATGTGTGTTACTTTGACTTGGAGATGTGATGAGACCGTATTCTTGCCTTGACTTAGCAATTAGAGAAGCTGGAGTGTAAATTGAATGTACGTTTTCTTTTTCTAGTCTCCCTTAGTATATCTTGCAATATAAAATGGACTATTGAACCATGCAGTAAAATAGTACAGTTTTTTCTCCTTGCATGGATTTTGGTTTTGTTGTTGATTTTGTTCAATGTCAGTGTGTAGACTTTTTCAACTTACTATTACTATTGGTTGTATAATAATTGTATATCTACGTATTTTTGAGGAAAAAGCTGACAGATAGATTGAATATCAATACTTTCTTTATTCTTTAGCATCTATGGTTATTTTATTTTAGTATTTTGACGTGAGTTTGACATATTAACAAGATAGATTTACTAAGACAACTAATAAGTTAGTACCTATGTACCTACTAGGAAGATCTTTTTGAAGACTGTTTTATGTTATAAATCGTAAAATCTTGACATTAAATTGAAATAAACATACCTTTGGTAATTCCCCTGTCAACTAAAACTTTAAGTGGCAGATTGTACCAAATCGGCAGAAAGTAGTGCTTTTTCCCGTGAGAATCAGACAGCGATTTTCGATCTTAAATACGCGAGTGATCCGTTTTCATTATATTTTAATATGCTAATAATTAAATACAATTTAACATTTTCTAATCCCTGGCTCCAAATTTGCTAAAAAAAACTCCAGGACAATGACATGAGTAACCCTCAAGAATTACCTTTAAGTAAAATACATGATTATCATCATCTTTTTAAAAGGAAACTTGCATGGGGCTTCATTTTTGAATAAATTGCACTTTATCGATTTGGATATACTTACGTAGAAATATCGTACTAAATATAATAAAATAAAACTATAGTATTAGTATTTTATACTCTCAGTTAGACACAATATTTAATTAGAAATGATATTTTGTATGACAAGTATAGACTTAAACGCAAATTTTGTGGAGATAATTGAAAATTAATGACTTACTCCATAGTAAACGCGCGGAGAATATGAGTTGTGACGTCATAGTAGGTATAAGCCATTTTAAAATAGAGCGTATTCGGCGGGTGTCGGCGCGTGCAGATTTCAAATGCACAATACTTAACATCAGAAAAATAAATCATAAGAAAGTTTTAATGCTACAGTTGATATTCTATTCCACTGGATTATACTTTTGATTTTCGTAATAAAATAAGCAGATGCATGTAGGATGATGTAGGTACCCTGTTGATTGCCATTGTTGGACAATTCATTTTTTTTAAAGCAGCGTAGCAAGTTACACTAAGTTAACAAGCAAATAAAAGCAAAACAAGATTGAATCAATTACTCAATAAAAACAAAAGAAAGTCATAATTGCATTTGAATACCAATATTCGAGCGTAGGATTGCAAACAAAGAAGCAGTCGAGCAGCCAAAACTTAAGCAAAAGGGCGTATGTTACCTATAAAATTATGTAAGTAACGTCATTTTGTCCTAGGAAAGCTACATTTGCAATTCATGGACGCTGAAACTTCCCTAATTGATTGTTTCGGGGACTGAGCCGTTTTTTTTCGGGGATTGCTTGCGATTGACCTAGAGACGGGATGGGCTTAGTTTTTCTGAGGGTTCTGGAGATTTCACATCATCCGTGAAGTGAATATTTTTGTTTACTAATTTACCGAGCATCTAAAAAAATACTTAATACATTTTTGTACCCGTACAGATAACATATCTTCATCATATCAGCCGAAAGACGTCCACTGCTGGACATAGACCTCCCCCAAAGAGTACCAAAAGACCGGTCCTGCGCTACTTGATAGATTCCGTATAGGCAAAGGTTTTTCAGTTTTATTTTGATTAAACAATGTGTTCCCTAGTTAAACGGAACGAATTTGTTGTCAGTAGATAAAACTTTACAGCTAATATGTGAGATTTCACGTAACACTGTTTTCATCACACTTGCTCATAAATGGTGTTATTCTATGCCTGTATACGGAAGGACAATGGCCTAAATTGTTCCCGCGGGAAATAATAGTCCCAAGGGAAGTAATGAGCTTGTGTGTGATCTGATTGATTAAGCAAATCTTGACGGCCGCGTACGACAAGAATTCTGGCTCTGTGATTGGTAATCGAGCAGGCCATGCCCTGCAAGAACCACATGTTCCATGCTCTGTGATTGGTTGACATATTGAAACTACGCCCCCCCACTCGCACTGATGTGAAGTTGTCAATTTCGTCAACATTTGATTGGTGCGCTTGTATAAAACATAGATTTTTCTGTCTTTTGTGGTTATTTATTTCCTCGCAAATGTGATGAAAAACATTGTGTATAACACGGGCGTAAGAATATTGCAAACTCGAGTCATCAAAAGCCCTCCGCCTCACGGCGTCGGGCTTCTGATATACTCTCGTTTGCAATATTCCTCGTACGCCTCTTGTTATACAATGTTTACGAGTAGTTAAAAAAGGTTAGTCTATGCGGTTCTAGCTTTGTAAGTTTGTATGGAGAGGTAATCCGGAATTACTCATTTGATTCTTTCATCGGTATACAGAAATTACAATCTGGATGGGCAGAGGCTATAGTTTATTCCGCGGCTTTGCTTGCGATTTGTGTAGTAGGTATGTACGCAAGAGGGGCGGAGCCGCGCGGACAGTTATTTATTATTATTCATTTATTTACAATACCATACAAATATTCTTTATTGCACACCAGAAATAGTACACTATTTATTGAGACGATTCTAACGAGCCCAAACTCAACGGGGTTACGTCGGCTAAGTATACTGAAATCCCATGGCCGCCTTCTATCTCCATCATAAGATCAGCTAGATGGTACCATAATATTGAATTGTCATCAAAACTATACCTTCACCCAAAATTACAGCTCAATCGGGTTAAGATATCTGCTTCAAAATTGAGTTGCAAGTTTCCACCCGAACAAACATAGTTACTTTACATAGTTAGTTACATACATCGCAAGTTATTAGAAAGCTTGTAAAAACCATAGGTAAATTAAACATAAGCAAGCGATCTCTCCGGATCTGGAAGGCACGGCGTTGGTAGGCCTCCCACAAGGTGGACTGATGACCTGGTAAAGGCCGCTGACGACGTTGACTGATGACGCTGGATGCGGGTGGCGCAGGACCGGTCACTTTGGAACTCTTTGGGGGAGGCCTATGTCCAGGAGTGGACGTCGTTCGGCTGATATGATGATGATGATGATGATGATGAAGCGATCTCTTCCAGGCAACCTTAGGGTGGTGGAGACCATGCAAAATAATCATATGATTTATTCAAATCATACCCAGGTGAAACAGAAAACAGAATATAAACTACTTAACTATAAGAAAGACTATACACTTACATAAATTCACATATATATAAACCTACATAGGTACACATACAATAACTAAATATCAAAGAAACGGTATAATTCACAGTCAAAAACAAACAGCACTCATAAAACCGGAATGAATTGTTAGTATTTAATATTTATTATTCACCATTATCAGAACTACCCTTACGTGCTAATTGGTATTACATTTAACATTCGAGTCATATTATTATTTATTTTTTTATACCATGACGCGACGGTGGCAAACAAGCTTACGGCCTGCCTGATGTTAAACTGGTACCGTCGCCTATGGACACTTGTGACTCCAGAAGAATCACAAGCGCGTTGCCGACCCTTTATTCACTTGAGGATTTGCTGTGTTGGCAGATAGAGACATGCAAGTCCCTCACTCCCAACACAGCGCATCCTAGTGAGCTCTGGCGACCTTACTCACCAGAACACAATACTTCATAGCATGCAATAATATAGCAACACTACAAAGCAGTGGTGCTATTATGGCTGCGGTCTTCTGTAAGGTGGAAGTACTTCCCCAGTTGGCTTGCTCCGCAGACGAGCGAATATTAGGTACAATATTAAAATAAGTATCTAATTACAAATAGTTACAGTAGTAAGACCACATTAGTCAAAAGTTAAATATTCACATAAAATAGACATATGACTTAAAAAAAAAATATAAATAATGAGGTCAACAAAGATAATTAGCGGGTTATGGAGCTGACACTAAAAACTGTTTACAAGTATTGTAATGAGGCGGATAGAAATCTAGATTCTGGGGTTAATACAATTTATAATACCTAGAATGGAACCCTAAAAAAACTTTTTCAATCAAGAGAGCGAGCGTAGGTTTAAGAGGACGCATTGAAGCAATCAGTTCCTACTAAATTAATTGGGGGGAGAGGGAGATATAGACGACGAGTATTTTTATAGATAAAAAAAGGATTTCTAATGAACGAAATACAAAATCAGGAATATACCAATCCGAGTTGGGTTACTATGATGTTGATAGGTTTGTTTATCATGTATTTACATACCCCATCAGGATTTTTTACTGTTTTTTTTGGACGTCACACCCTGGATTACATCAGTTTCACAATACATCACCATTCCTCCTGTAAGTACTCTTACTATTCCCCAAATCAATTAGGTAGTTCCACGTCAACGTCCACTAACGTAATTTATAAATTTCAAATTTAAGGAAAATGAAAAAAAAATGCTCCATGCCATGCATACTTCGATCGATTTTTGCTTGTTATGGCCCCTGTCCAGTGGGACAATTTGGCCAGCGTCAAGGTTGGAGGCTACACGAATGTCTTTAAAGACCAGGTCCAAAAGGTGTAGATTTGATCGGTTGAAAAATCTAAAACAAAAGACAACACAATGTTAGACTAACTACAACATACACATGGTCAGTTAGTTTTTTTTTTTTTTTTTTTTTTTATTATTATAACCATAAACCCACAAAGTTTGCTAAGTTTACAAATTAAAATAGGGGTAGTAGGTAGTAGAACTAAAGTTTAATTTTGAACTTATTAATAAATTTAGCTAGAATGTATACAAAGGACGTATTAACAAAAGAGAGGATATAACTAAGGTTAGCAGGACGTTGAATATAGTCAGAAAGGACATCATATAGGGAAGATGAAGTTTTGGGACAGTTGAAAAAAATATGATCTGCAGTGCCCTCCTCCAGGCCACATTCACATAAAGAGTGGTCACGAACTCTGATTTTAGCAAGAAAGGATGGGGAGCAGATGTGGCCCAGTCGCAGTCGGATTATGGTTGAGGTTACGGTCTTGCTAGCTTTTTGAAATTTAAAAAACCAAGGTCTAACAGGAAGGTCTGGCTGAATTCCACCATAATGCCGTCCCTTGGAAAGGCGAGTAATGTTCCATTCCTCTGACCAATGTTCAGTTAACTGGGTCTTAGCAGAAGCACGCAAATCCTGACTATGGCAGCCAGAATGAGAAGTACAGCCAATATCAATAGCCTGTTTAGCACAGGCATCAGCCTGCTCATTTCCCTCAATACCGGAGTGGCTTGGGACCCATGCCAGCACTACCTCTAAGCCAAGGGAGTCACACCGATGGAGTACCTCACGGGACTTAAGGGTCACTAAGAGATTATCTCTCGACCGAAGAGGGCATTTAACTAGGTCTTGAAGACAGCTAAGGGAATCCGAGAAAATAATTACTTTAGCTATTTTGTGGGATTCTATAAAAGAAATAGCTTCATAAAGAGCAATGGCTTCTCCAGTAAAAACTGAAGTAGGGGGAGGGCTTTTATAACTTAAAACTATTTAATATTGAGGAATCCAAACAGCAGAACCTACATACCCCTCCCTAGTTAGTTTGGAGGCGTCCGTAAAAATATGAAGCCAACCATCCCATTTTTCAGCTAATATTTTCAAGAAATCATTATTGGTCCCTGGAGATGATTTCTTTAATCCTAGGGAGAAAATAACATTAGGGCGATATATGAGGGCATCATATGAGATGTGGAAAATTGGATTACCAGGAGTCGTCAGAAGGAGAGGAGCTTCAGACAATTTTTCGAAACTCTTAATAAGGCATGGGAGATCTTTGTGTGTCCAATACTTGGAAGAAGGAATTACATTTGCTAGGCTATTCATACGATACATCAATGGATGATCAGAGGATTGGGCAGCTCTGAAGAAAAAACGATCAGCAAGAAGCTGTCTCCTTAGTCTCAGGGGAGGATCTAAGCACTCTACCTGGAGGGCGTTGATGGGAGAGGACTTCATAGCTCCACAGATGATACGAAGACACTTTGACTGTATCTTGTCTAGATAAGATAAGGCTATTTTACTACAAGGCTCTAGCAGAAAAGACCCATAGTCAAAGTGACTCCGAATAATGGCGTTATACAAGAGCTTTTGCGAAAAAGGGTGTGAGCCCCACTATGCCCCCGATAGAGCCCTCAAAACGTTAACGCTTTTTCACATTTATTCCTAATAAAATTTAGATGAGGGATGCCAGTTAATCGGGCATCCAAATAAAGGCCCAAAAACTTCACACAATTAGAAACTGGGATGATCTCATCACCAAGTACTATGTCAATGTCTGGGATGCGTCGTTTTCTTGTGAATACGACAACAGAACTTTTGGAAGCCGACAAAGAGATACCATGATCCGAGAGCCAAGCATTCAAGTAACTAAGTCCCGAGTTCAAGGCAACTGAACACTCTGAAACAGAATCGGAGGCATAGTATAGAGCAATGTCGTCTGCATATTGAAGAATGTCACAGAAACAGTTGACAGATTTATCAAGATCAGCAGTATAAAGACTATATAGAATAGGACTCAAAACTGATCCCTGCGGTAGACCTTTCCATATAGTTCTGGGAGGAATCAAGGAGCCTTGGAGACGGACACAGATGGAGTGATCTATAAAGAGGTTACATATGACGTTGACCATTCTTACCGGCAAACTCAGCTGATGCATTTTCTGCCTGAGTAGCGGAAGCTGGACATTGTCATAGGCTGACGTTACATCAAGGAATACCCCCACTACATGCTGACCCCTGGAAAATGCCAGTCGAATGTCTGACGTAAGAATACTTAAATTGTCTATTGTTCCCATTCCTCTGCGGAACCCAAATTGAGAGTCAGATAAAATTCCACGGCTTTCTAGAATCCACTCGAGCCTATTTTTAATCAGATGCTCCAGAATCTTAGCTAGTACAGACGAAAGGGCGATAGGTCTGTATGCTGAAGGATCGCTAGGGTCTTTGCCGGGTTTTAGAATGGGGATAATTATCTGACTTTTCCAAGTAGATGGTATAGTTCCTGAAAAATATATCTGGTTGATAATAGAAAGAAAAAATACTTTGGAAGATTCAGAACATTTTTTTATAAACGAATAGGGGATCCCATCTATACCTGGTGAGGAATCCTGAAGATGCTCTAATACGGAATATAATTCTGATGATGAAAAAGGCTCATCCATCCTGTCATTCGAAGGTACAACAGGAGAGAAAGATGGCAAGGCATCCTCAAAAGGAACATAAGGAGGTGCCAGTTTATCCAGGAAAGGATCAAGCCAAGCAGAGGGGTCATTCGATGAGATGTTGGTTGCGGACATAGAGCCACGGAACCGCTTTATGTTCTTCCAAACCAAAGTAAATGGGGTTCGGGGAGACAAGCTTTCACAGAACCGCGTCCACCCGAGGCGTTTTTTAGTGGACAGCAAACGTTTAGTACGGGCGTTGGTAGATTGAAAGTGAAGGTAGTGATCATATCTAGACAGATCGCCCGCAAAGGAGCCTTCAGCTTCATTACGCTTTTTAATAGCTGCCGTGCATTCGGCATCCCACCAAGGAGGAGAAGAAAGTTTACCTTGGGCAGAATTTTTAAGAGGCATAGAAGAGTCTGCTGCCTTAGATAGTATAGAAATGAATTTGAAATATAAAGAAAGGTAGTTATCTTCTGAAACTGAAGGAAGCAAGTTTATTTCATTAGAAACGAAAACAGAGAATTCAGGCCAATCTGCCTTGTCCAGTCTATACTTAAGAAGGGGAGAGGGCGAAATTACAGGGATGGACACATCGGAAGGTAGAGAGATTAAGATGGGAAGGTGATCATTACCATGCGACAGTGTGAGGGTTTCCCAAACAACGCGGGGAGCCAGACTAGGAGAAACCAGAATTAAATCAACAGAGCTTCTGTTTTGGAGAGGAGATGTTCTTCGGGTAGGAGACCCATCATTCAGCAGGCATAAGTTAATGTTATCAAAAACCTCTATGAGACGAGAAGAGTTTGAATCACAAGAGGCAGAACCCCACATGGTGTGGTGGCAATTAAAATCACCCATTACAACCAAAGGACCAGGGAGGAGGAAGAGAATAGAATCAAGCTCAGAGATAATAGGGACATTTGGGTGGGGAATGTACAGCGAAACAAAAGTTAAATTTAAAGCTTTACAGGCCACTATATTAAACCCTGCTGAATGGGGAGGGATGGGGATCAAGGAAAAGGGAAGGGTACGTTTAATGAGTATGGCACATCCATTCCATCATTATCATCCCTAAGACAAGAGAAACCAGGCACCCTAAATTGGGAGCCAGGCCTCAACCATGTCTCAGAGATAGCTAGTGAAACAGGATTGTAATTATTAATTAGGGAAATTACTTCAGTTTTTTTATGCCGAATACTTCTACAGTTCCATTGAATGGCTGTAGGAGCCATTAAAAGAATCAAGAGTACTCATGAGCTGGTGCAACATATCCATGACATTGTTCGGTAGTGTGTCTGAAAACCTCGAGAAGAAATTCATCAGAGCAGATATTAGTATTCTCATCAGATTGTCATCTGATGGTGATGACGTTCTTGGATTTAAACAGCAGCCATCAGGCTGAGAGGATTGTGGAGTGCTGGTAATGTCATTATGGGCCGCTTTATCATATCCTTTGTCTAGGACAGGAGCCTGACGACGGGGGATCAAAACTGTCTTCCTGTAAGATGTCGACTGAGGATGCTGGGATTGGGGAGAGACCGGAGTGAAGGATTGGGAATTAGGGACTGGGGATGGTGAAACTGTAGGGCGGGTAGAGTCGGCAAAGGTACGTCGAACGGCACGGAAACGGCGAGATGCTTCAGAATATGAGATGCTTTCCTCCGACATAACAAGCTTGATGCTCTTTTGTCTAGCGTGCTCAGGACAAGAAGGGTTTGTGGCAAAATGGGGGCCTGAACAGGAAAGGCAAGAACCATTTTCGTCTTTCACCTGGCAGCTTTCCCCCTCGTGGGGTTGGGAACACTTATAACACCTAGCATTAGACCGGCAGTTTGCTTTAATGTGTCCAAATCGGCAGCATTTGTTGCACTGTATGGTTGGGAGGCAATACAGATCCACAGGGAGAGATGTATAAAAGCAGAACACCTTTTCCGGAAGCCTTTGACCTAAGAATGTGAGGGCAACAGTTTGTGTAGGGATCCAGGATGTAACACCATCGGTGGTAGACTTTCTGTTTAAACAACGGGCCTTTATTACTTTGGAATGATTGGGACACTCAATAGAATTCACAAGCTCCTCCAGAGACCAGTCAGTTGGTATATTCCTCACCAAACCAGAACGCGTTACACTATACATTGGGATAGCACACGAATACTGCAGATTGTCTGTAAAGAACGAGTGGATCAAAAATTGGTTGGCGTCATCAGATTTTTCAAATTGTACCGTAACCCGGCTACGACCAGCAGAATGAATACCACCTTTAATAATGCCCTTAACAGAATACTTGTGCATTAGTTGTGCAAATTTTAGTATTCTAAATGGTGACCCAGGGGATGAGTCATCGGATTTGACCACCTGAACTATGAATGGGCCCGTGTCATTTGCACCATAATTTAATTTTGTTCCCGGGGCAAACTCTGGCACTGTGTAGGTGTGCTGAATCGAAGCAGATGCGGGAATTCTAGTATCTCTTTTATTTAAACTATTGGTATTGTCTTCAGCACACTTACGTTTATCAGCGTGAACATCCACGGACTGGGTAGACATGATCACCCCAGCCATGGGGACGTTCGAGATACCGCCCCCGTCAGGGGGCTCATTCCCACTCATTTCCTCCACCAAACTACTCTAACAATCCACCCACTTACCGGATAGTAGTTATACCACCACCAAACACAATTTTACACCACCAAACACCAAAATTTCAACCGAAAATTGTATAAATTAGCAGGAAGAAAATTTCGCACGTGTAGCAACCAGAACGCCGGAAGCCAATCTCCCCATGCATACTTGTGGTCGCCGGTTTGAGTGACATTCTGACACTTCTTGATTATTTTAGTCATCAAGATACGTTTTCGAAATTATTATCCAAAGATAGTCATGACCAGGTAAGCTACTGTACTAAAGCTATGGTAGCATAGTGGTTCAGGCATGCGGCTGTCAAGCGGCGTTCGCTTCGAATCCTACCTTGTTTCAATGAGTTTTTTCGAAACTTATGCACAGAGTATTTACCGTTAGCTTTTCGGTGAAGGAAAACATCGTGAGGAAACTGGTCTAATACCAATAGGTCTAGTTTTCCCTCTGGGTTGGAAGGTCAGATGGCAGTCACTTTCGTTAAAACTAGTGCCTATGCTTAATCTTGGCATTAGATGAAAAAGCGGACCCCGGGCTTCTTCAGGGCACAACCGGGAATACCGGTACATTTCTTGCTCTGCTGTTTTGTAATGTACCACCACTTTAACCACATTTAACCGCGGGAAAATATTCCCACCTGATTCTTACAGAAAAATGTGTCCACGCAAACAAAGTCGTGGGCACCAGTCAGTAGGTATTGTTATTAAGATAAAATACATTTGACGTAATATTTTTTATATTTGGTAACAAAATTCAAAGTTACCATTTTGTTGGCGAGTCAAAGTCCGAAGACCTACTGTGCATACATTACACGTGTGCGTGTGCGGTGCGCGACCCTCGATCGTTGTGTGAGTCTGTGAGTAGCGCTAAAAACTAAAACTTCATGCGGCGCGACTCCGTAACCGGCCCTTAATTTCCAAACGTAACAAGAGGTCATAAAAAAACAACGCCGGGAGAATGAGAATAACATGTATGAAATAAAATAAATGAACCTTATTGTAAGACGCATAAGACTCCTCATCGCGTGCTGGAAACTCTGGACAGTACCTGTAAGTAAACTCAGCTAGAAACACGTAACAATGTACCTACTCTAAACACTCGAATAAAGTTCGTACAAACTACCTCTTATTAGAGACAAAGAAAACTCTACAAGGTCTGTTTAAAAGTGAAGCCTCGTTTGCTTTTGCGGGATAATACTGCTGATTTGTTTTGGTTATAAACGAGGTTCAATTGTTCTTTAGGAGTAAAAATACGGCAGAGTAAACGACGCGCTCATCAACCTCAGAGATGCGCGCCCGCTTGCTGGCTGGCCCGCAGCTGGCTGTCAGCGCGCGTCTTGTATTTATAGTTATTGATTATCTCTTTTCGTAAATGTTTCTTGTTAAAATTGTGCTCCGTATACTACTTACGTACGTACGTTACTTTGTAATACTGCAAATAGCTAATATAAATATTCTGTGTCGTTTCTCGTATTCTAGGTAGGAATATTGTGTTCGTATCTATTACAGTATAAATATTTGAATATAACTTGACGTAAGTTATATGTTATTTTATGTTCAGTTATCAAACCATCGAAGGCCCGATCTTCTACAGATAGGTAGTATGAATTAGTACTTTTATACAACAAAGTTGACAAGATTCTTAGATTTATGAGAGGTCTTAAAGAATTTCTGCATCAAGCACAAACATTTTCAAAGCTCAGATAATTTGAAAAAGAAACTACCCCAGAACTCAGCTACTGTTGGAAGAGTAAGTGCAAACAGGTCTTGAAGAAAGTAAAAAACTTCAGTCAGAGTGTTTCGAGTGAACAAGACTGCCTTCTTTTATTTTCGATACGTCTTTAGATGCCAGAACCTGAGGGCCCATACCATTGTTCCCAACGAGGCTTCTAGGTTTGTTATCGCATGAAGTAGGCAAACTACCTAGTATAATTATAGCACCTACTTACCAGATGTAAACAGTTCCACATATATATACAATTTACTCTTACAGTTAGGTACGTTGTTTATAATTAACAATTAGATGAAAATGATACATGGTGACTTCAAATTGGTGATACAAAATAGCAAAATGTGAATCTATCCATGATTCTGAGCAACTTCTACTATGGGACAACTTTGTGTTAAGCCAAAAAATTTCAACTGTTTCATATGCTTTGCTCATTTTAGACTGACGAAAATCTATGAACAGGTGTTTTTTTTTGCATAGCCCAAAATTGGTCCCATACCTAGTAAAAGTTCCTCAGAATCATGGATAGATTCACATTTTGCTATTTTGTTACAACAGCTACAAGTTACATTTGACCATTTAAGCCGATTCTAAGCTAAAACTCTGTATAAATTAAGAATAAAGATATATATATTATGTAAGTGAAAACTTATGTACAACATCCTACAATTCTATAAATCGCACTCGCAGACTACCAAGAGACAGGCTCAGCCTAGTTTGGTGTCTGATGGATATTCATAATTTGTAAAAACTTATTTGTTAAATAAATATAAATATAACATAAAATTTGAAGTCAGTCAGGGTGGTCTATGTTTAAAATACCTTATGTATTCATTCAATGATGGGCAAAGGCCTCCCTTTCTTTCTTCCACGCGTCTCTATCGACTGCTAAACAAGACCATACCTCCCAAAAATCGTCAAGGTCATCCCGCCATCTCCATCTGGGCCAAACATATCATACATCATGTAGCCCCCAAAAAGTATTAGTCTAAGTTTGGGGTTCACTCGGCCCGTAAAATAGGGCTTGATTACAGGCTGCTGCGTTTACCTTTTGTTAAAACTGAAAAATCCAGTATGACGAGCTACGAGCTTGGTTCCAGATTGAAATTCACGCCTTACCGCTCAAACACAGTGGCTTGTTGGCTAGCATTAATGGAAAATAGTATAATAATTTATTTACTATTTTCCAAAAAATATTTTTTTTATCGTTATAGTGAATTGTCCCTCAGTTTTAAAAAGCTATTGGTCTATAGATCTTATTGCCAGACCTTCTACACCAGCAGCCTGTGGGTGAGTCATACGCAACATACAATACGCTCAGGGTCCAGTATAATAACATATTCAGGATGCTGATGAAACTGCCGCGACGCTGTAGCGCGTCGGGTATGTTCGCAGAGGCGCACACTGATGGTTTCCACGCCATCAGAAGGAAGAGAGTGGCGTCTCTGTTGAACAGAGTGCGCGGCAGTTCTAACACCATCCTGAGTATGTTTGCTGAGCACCTGGACTGCCCGATGACAAAACATTGGGTAAAGATCATCACTGGCCAAATAAAGTGATGATCTTTGCCTAGTGTCGCAAATAAGTAAGTAATATTAATTATTTATGTAGCTTTATGTATGTCTTTCCCGCTCACGGGACAATGATGTCCCGGACCTTTGGGAGGCGTGCGTGGGGCTAGGTACCTACAAAGTACCAACTGAGCCAACACGTAGAGGCCCTTTTGACAATTTAATGAAATGCAAGGAGTACACCGAGCGGAGGCTGTCCCTGCCCGTGTCATGGGACGCACACAGAGACAGCACCCGCTGAGGTGTATAGGGACTATTGCTGTTGATGGAATCTAAAGAAAATTTGGTTATTGGGTGAAAATGATAGACTAGTGGCTGGGCTATTGGGTGAAACATCGGACGCCTGCCTAATAAACTGTCTCATTTTTTATCTCTGGCAGACGGTGACTCGCCAACTACTAGATGGGCCCCTATTAATAGCGACATTAAAAAATGGCCTAAGGGCAACACCAGTCAGAGAGGCTGGGGGGGTAGAGAGGTGGCACTGGACTTTAAACATATAGCCAACTCGCCACTTAGGTGTCCAAATCTACCCTCGAGCAACAGCTCTTGCGACTCCACTCTGGACAGCCAGTTAAGGCAAGCCAGAGGTGGGGGGCCTGTCCAACCAACCACCCGATCGGCTCAGCCTGACCACAGGACACCCCCAGGAGCACTCAGGTACGTAGGGTCGCTACTCCCTAACAGCCCGCCACAAGCTGCCTTACGTTGTTAGTATTGTCTTTCCCGCTCACGGGACAATGATGTCCCGGACCTTTGGGAGGCGTGCGTGGGGCTAGGTACCTACAAAGTACCAACTGAGCTAACACGTAGAGGCCCTTTTGACAATTTAATGAAATGCAAGGAGTACACCGAGCGGAGGCTGTCCCTGCCCGTGTCATGGGACGCACACAGAGACAGCACCCGCTGAGGTGTATAGGGACTATTGCTGTTGATGGAATCTAAAGAAAATTTGGTTATTGGGTGAAAATGATGGACTAGTGGCTGGGCTATTGGGTGAAACATCGGACGCCTGCCTAATAAACTGTCTCATTTTCTATCTCTGGCAGACGGTGACTCGCCAACTACTAGATGGGCCCCTATTAATAGCGACATTAAAAAATGGCCTAAGGGCAACACCAGTCAGAGAGGCTGGGGGGGTAGAGAGGTGGCACTGGACTTTAAACATATAGCCAACTCGCCACTTAGGTGTCCAAATCTACCCTCGAGCAACAGCTCTTGCGACTCCACTCTGGACAGCCAGTTAAGGCAAGCCAGAGGTGGGGGGCCTGTCCAACCAACCACCCGATCGGCTCAGCCTGACCACAGGACACCCCCAGGAGCACTCAGGTACGTAGGGTCGCTACTCCCTAACAGCCCGCCACAAGCTGCCTTACGTTGACTGATTGCACCAGAAATCTGGTGGGCGATGGGGCCGTCACATCCCTACGCCATTATTATTATTATTATTTCCTAATCATAAATTTGTCAATTATTATTTTTAGTGTTAAAATATGGGTTTTTGCCTGAATTAAATCAATTTTATTTTATTATTTATAGATGACTCTTTCGAGAACTCATAGTATCACTCGACATAACAGAAGTGCAGCCGGTTTTAGTTTTTGGCAAACGAATTTAAATTCTGCCATTATTTTTCCCGTCAGCAGTTTTCCTGAAATTAATTGTGTGCATAAGATTCTTCAACCTACCAAGGCAAATTTAAAACACTACGTTTGAGTAGTCTACGAATTATTTTTCATTTAAATACAAATACAAAATAATTTATTCAGTAACTTAAATGATTTATAAAAATGCAGGTTGGTGTCTCTTTTTAAGCATACCAAGACACTTGTGATAAGAGACACCGCTCTTCGAGGAGGTGTAACATAATATGCACAAGGTGTAAGAATAAGATTTAGAAAAATGATAAACTATACAAAAATTTACAGATATTCTTTTTGGTTTACAATAATACTAATAATTACTAACTAGTACTTTGGTGAGCCGTCGTAGGTGTGTGTGTGTGTGTGTGTGTGTGTGTGTGTGTGTTCATGTGTGTGAATGTGGGTGAAACATAAATATTCGTACTTATCATTAATATTAATTTTATTATCTCAATAGGTCTTCAATTTCAGTATAGGTTTTACTTTTCAGCCAATCAGTTAACATAGCTTTACACTTCCTAATGGTTGTTGGATAGATGTTGAGTTGATCGTTAATAGTATTATACAGCTTTGCAGAGCGACAGTCATACTGCCTTTTCGCAAACACTGTCTTAGAAGCTGGTGTGGGAATGATCTTAGGCTTCCTTCTACGAATCTGCAACACCGGTGTAAATGGAGTCATTTTATGCCTCCTCAAAGTCATATACAGAACATACAGCTTCCTGACTGTTAACAATTCGCATGTTTCGTAGAGCTCAGTAGTAGGGAATCTGTATGGCTTGGAGTACATAACCTTAAGTAGTGCCCTCTGAGCTCTCTCCAGTTCAAGGAATTTAACCTTCGTGGCTCCACCCCAGACTGGGATGCAATAAGCTAGGACTGACTGAGCCAATGATGTGTATATTTGATTTAATACCCGCCTTGATGTTACATGCTTTAAGGTTTTAAAAATATAGATCAGCTTACGAGTCCTAGACATTATGAGCTCAGTATGGACATGCCATGTGAGTCGATGGTCAATCATGATACCCAAATATTTCGTTTGACTTACTTTATTAATGACTGGACAGGGACAATTTTCTCCATACAAATGGTCACATGAGTGTATTTTTATCGTAAAACCTGAACCTGGTTGCGTCGTGTTATAATTGGGGAAACAGATGTAATTGGTTTTATCTGTGTTAAGGGTAAGTAAATTGACCCGCAGCCATCTGGCTATCGTTTCAAGACCAAGTTCCGCGGATTCCCTTACTTTGTCCCAGCTATCTCCGCAAAAGACAATGGTGTCATTTAGGTATAGAGAGCTGGGGTGTTATGAGGTTGGGTGGGGTTTTATGAGGAGGTAAGAGAAACAGTATTCCTTAAGTCCAATATCTCTATATAGTCCTCCTTGCCGTATCCGATGACGGCGACCCTTACAATTTTCTCTGATGATGTATATGGCTCGCAAAGCCAAACTTAGTTTTAAATGTTCGGTCACATTGTGTGTATAGCTGACCCTGGTCATTGTAAATAATATATATTCAATTCAATTCAATATACTTTTATTTCAGATTTTTAAACATCCATATTGGGTTAGTTACAACTTATATCTTATGTTAGTTACACCTTAATAAAATAAAATAAAATGTTCAAAAACAAAACACGGTGTGACTCAGATCATGGCTATTTTATATACCTTACTACTGTCCTGATCTGTGCCACCCAGTGACAAAGGATGGGACAGTTGTACAGTCGCCATCACCACATACATAGGTTCACTATTATAGGTGTTCAAAAATATCGGCACATGCACACGTACGTACACGCACGTGCTTGTTTGCTCCGATGTATGTGATGGCGACTGTACCTATCCGATATCACCTTCAGAATGCTGTTTTGACTATTTCTCACACGATCCATCAACGATGCAATTTTTTTTCTGATGATCGCGTGGAACCCGTTCGTGTGAGCATCCGCGAACATTCCTGAGGCGCTGCACCATCTCGGTAGTCTCAACAACATTCTGAAGGCGTTATTGTACTGGATGCGACGGGCGTTATACGCTCGTTTCGTATATCGGAACCACAGGCCGCTTGAGTAAAAGGATTGGCAATAAGCTTTAAATAGCTTTACGTACCTACCTATAGGATGGTCTGGGTCGAGTCTTCCTTTAATGGCGCTTTTGGTCCATGTGTTCAAGTCGATCTACTTGAAAAGAAGCTACATCCTTTCTGACTCATGAGGAGTCACATCTGTGTCTCAACTTAACACGTTCGTGGACGGGCATTCTACAGCAGTCGTTTTTTGAGTACTTGCTAGTTAGATTAGAGACTGCTATAAAATAGACGACCGCTTTAGCCTAGTTGGTAGTGACCCTGCCTACGAAGCAAGAGGTCCTGGGTTCGAATCCCCGTAAGGGCATTTATTTGTGTGATGAGCACGAATATTTGTTCCTGAGTCATGGATGTTTTCTATCTATTTAAGTATTTATTTCTCTATATAAGTATGTATATCGTCGTCGTCTAGTACCCATAGTACAAGCTTTGCTTAGTTTGGGACTAGGTTGATTTGTGTAAGATTGTCCGCAAATATTTATTTATTTATTTATTTAATTGTAAAAGTCTCTAATCTTGATTTCTCGGTTTTGTAAAGGGTTAAGACACTAGACCCATATAGGTTGGTATTGGTCGCCAAGGTGCTAGGTTTTACCCATATAGGAAAAACCTATAGCACTCTTTTTGTGACTTATGACTTGTATGATTGGCTCATAATTTTTTTATAGGTAGGTACTTAAACTGTGAACTATTTTTTTGTCCACAGGAAATATGCCTAATTTTTGTCCCCAAATTTGACCTTAATATTGCCATTCATTATGAAAAATCTCGTTCTCATCAAAACCCTTCATAATTCCAAGCTACTGCGTCCACAAAATCCGATAGGCATTGTCGGGACTGGGTCACAATGGCGCACAAAAGAACCTTTTCCGGTGAAAAAAAGAAAATGGCTACCGCACGAGGCTACCATTTCTTCCTTAGATGAATACCTAGTCAAAAAGTTACAAAGCGCATTTGAATGAAATATTAAAAAAAAGTAAACACCTCTGATACATCAAACCTAAGAACCATCTCGACAGACAAGACTTTCGATTTTCATGTTTTTGGTAGCTACGCAGCTACGATTCCACAGACAGACAAACATATTAAACTAATAACACTCTTTTGCGTCGTGGTAATTATGCAGGACATCAAAAAAAGAAGCAAAAGGCAATACACAAGGAATTTCCGCGGCAAGAAAATGCGCTGGATTTTGTGAAATTATTACTTCGGTATGTAAATAAAAATACCCCTTTCTGTATTTTTCTCAGAAGTAAGGAAAACTGATTACTTATCTTCTTTTTTATCGATACTGACCCAATCTTTGTCACCTTCGATCGTAATACTTGGCAATAAAGTAAACCAATAGGGTGTCAATGAATGGCATAAAGGTGTTCAAAATTGGGACGTGTCAATCTTCAGGTTCCGCATGTTACCTATATAAATGTTGACTATCATCTGTTCATGACTTTGTGTTGTTTGTTGTTCGCATAGAGTGCTCAAGTTGAATAAACCCGCTAATTTAGGTTCATACAAAGTCCTTCAAACGTTCGCGTACTTAAGAAATTTTCGAAACTACTTATAACCCGGAATAAACTGGTTCCGAGCCTTGTCGAAACGTGATAATACCAATGTAATTTAATATCACAGCGCTCGCTCCGAAAAGTGAAAATCAATTAATAAGGTAAGGATTACTTTATCACTACTTATATACACGGTGCCCATAAAAAAGGGGAAAAAATTGAACTACGTATTCACTGAGGTCATAAGGAATCATATACACTACTTAACATTAATTTTATATGAATCCAATTCAAATTCGGAAAGAAAAAAACTGTTTTTTTTCGGTTTTTGTAAGTAAAAATGGGATAACTATCGCTTCTCTAGGAAAATGATCCCTTTTTAGGGTTCCGTAGCCAAATGGCAAAAAACGGAACCCTTATAGATTCGTCATGTCCGTCTGTCTGTCTGTCCGTCCGTATGTCACAGCCACTTTTTTCCGAAACTATAAGAGCTATACTGTTGAAACTTGGTAAGTAGATGTATTATGTAAACCGCATTAAGATTTTGACACAATAATCGAAAAAAAACATTAAGTTTTAGGGGTCCCCATACTCAGAACTGAAACTTAAAAATTTTTTTTTTCTTCAAACCCATGTCTATGGATAGGTCTTCAAAAATGATATTGAGGTTTCTTATATAATTTTTTTCTAAACTGAATAGTTTGCGCGAGAGACACTTCCAAATTGATAAAAGGTGTGTCGTCCCCCCCCCCCCCCCCCTGTATCTTCTAAAATAAGAGAATGATAAAACTAAAAAAAAAATATATGATGTACCATGTAAACTTCCTTCGAAAATTGGTTTTAACGAGATCTAGCAAGTAGTTTTTTTTTAATACGTCATAAATCGTAAACCACAATTTATTTCACGGAACCCTTCATGTGCGAGTCCGACTCGCACTTGGCCGCTTTTTATCAAATGGTAACGTTAATTGCTAGAAATGTCACTGAATATTACTTTTCATGTTTTCTGTCTACCTCTATTAGGAATATACGCGTGAGTTTACACTAATTGCTTCGTTATCTTACAAAGATTGGAAAAGCTAAAACGCTATACAAAGTCGATAGCCATATGTTATCATGTTTAAAAAAAAATCTTGCTGTTGTTTGAAACTATGAAAAACCATTTTACGTAGTTTTTCCCCTAAATATTGTTCAGGATCGTGCTGCAGAAAACTCAATCGGATAGCGCTCTGCGCTTTGTCCGATACAAATAGACGAAAACATCCCAGGCAGGTTTTGTTTGGCTTCCCATCTAAAGGTTCCAATATAACAAGTGTTTTCAAGTTTCAGTTTTTGTGCCAAATTCGAGGAAATAAATAGTGATAAATGAATATAGTCACTACGATGAAATGAAACTACGGAGAACTAAATGAATAGTATCTACAGTCGGGAAAAGAATTGCGGAATTCATTATGCGTATATATACCATCGATTCTACGGTATGTTATCAACTTATCATATTTTGGGGAGGGAAATGTTTTATAAATTCTTGGTATTATTTATAAAAATAAACAGTCCGAATTCGGGCCGGGTCCGGATTTGGTTTAGTTCGGATGGCAAGTGCAAACAAATTAAAAACAAAACAAACCATAAGCAAGAGCTGTCACATTTCCGATTTCCCACCAAAATACAGTTCAAAATTAAAAGACGAAAGATGATAAACTATTAGTCCTAAACTATTAAGATTTTATTCGTGTTTGTGAACACAAAAGTATACGTTCCTTTTAAAATGGTCGAAGAAATTAATAACTGCACTCCTGAAGAAATTGCGTGAGTAGCAAAAGTACGAATAGAACTTGCTGCCTGTAAAGTTTAACTATTCTGTAGTCTGCTATTTATTTAAAATTTGTCGTAGAAAAAGTATTGTATGCAACGGTGTATAACTGGTCTAAAAACTCTCGTGGCGCCTTTAATTGCGATGCTCGCCAAGGCTCGCATCGCAACCCACGCCACTCGCCTTTTAAGACCCTTCTTATACAACAGTTGCATAAAATACTATTGAAGAGCTAGTATAATAGTACTAAAATAGTAAAGATAAATCCATGTGAATTGTGTCCACAATTCCAATTATTTATTTATTTCATATGTATATAGATGTGCCGTTCTTTTAGAAAAGGGAGCTAACAGTTTAGCGTTTGCGATTATTATGACGGCGTTAACAGATCATCGTATGTACTCGTAATAGGCGCTGCGTACCGTGCACATATAACACATATTTCACAGTACGGTATCATATTTTGGACAAGGGGGTGAAAGATAAAATTGAGAACGTTTTTAGCAATATATATATTGTTAAAAGCTACACGAAAAATAAAAAGAGTAGGTATTATCGCACCCGTGTCAATCAATCAAAGTCAATCTTTGTCACGGAATAAGATTTTTTTCTGTACATATTTGAAATATAACGAATAAGGGAGACGATAGATGCGAAGCAAATCGCATTAATGTCCCATTTCCTTGCGAAATGAAATGAAAATTATTTATTCCGGAAACATACTAGTCCATTTACATCATTAATAATTGCAAATAAATTAAAACATAATAAAGATTGATTTACACTAATACCTATAGAAACCTTTGCGAAAGATACAGTTAAGTAAGTACTAAATACAGTTACTTAGGATTCCAAAAAATGTCATTTATTTTACTTTTCAAGGTGCATGAATAAATGTGGGATTCCACACAAGTGTGGAACTGTATCATGTACTGTATAGTTACACTCAGTATTTCGCAGACAGTGCAGTCTTAAGGAGCGTTGAGAGGCTGAAGAGTGGCAAAGTCTCCCTAGGGCGTAATCAGCGTCCGGGCAACTTTAGTTTTGCTCCATTTTTCCATCCACTAGGGAACGTTTAGGAGGTTCCTTAGAAATATTTCAGTACATTTAGTAACTCTCGCCGTTAGAGTTTCGGCCTTATCCCGGATTATCTTTTTATCGGTGGTTGGGGCCTAGCGTAAGGCTGAGAGATATTAAGTCAAATAATTGTGAGCTGAGTCATTTAAGTACAGTTCTTTTGTTATTCTTGTGATACGTGTTGCAAGTGGGAGAGTTTTTCTAAACCATTCAAAAAACAAATGTTTAAATGGGAAACTGACGTTCAACCGATATCGATGAAATTGAACATAAAAAAAAAATATTATTACCCGTAATAAATGTATTGTTATCATGTGACACTCACCTCAGAAATCCATACTAATATTATAAATGCGAAAGTGTGTCTGCCTGTCTGTCTGTTACCTCTTCACGCTTCAACCACTGAACCGATTGAGATGAAATTTGGTATGGTATGGGGATAGTTTGAATCGTGGGGAGGGACATAGGTTTTTATCCCGGAAATCATCCCCTAAGGAGGTGAACATTTTGTATGGAGCTACGATATAAACGAGTTCCACACGGACATAGTCGCAGGCAGAAGCTAGTTAAATACAAGACCTTGCTGAAACATTACAGTTTGCATCGAAATCGTGCTAGGACTGACAATCATATAATCGGACTGACCACAATAAGCGCTAATAGTATTTTTCACAATCGTGTTATAATAGAGAGCTTTTTAGTCGAGTACCGTGTTTAGGCCACGAAGCTTGCTGAGTGGCCTAAGTAAGGTACGAGATTAAAAAGCTTGACTATAACACTATTGTGAACAATACTTTTTGTACGAGTTCATTAAAATTAATTTTCTACGAGTCAACTGAACTAATTAAACAAACTCGATACTGTTGAAACGAAGTGCAGCTCATCGCTCGTACGCTTGTTGATATCTTAAAAGACATCAACGAGCGTACGACATCAAAGCGATTCTATTGGTCCAATTCATTACAGTTCAGTAAAGCAGCCACGTGATTGGTCGAATTTATTTTAGTTGTCTGGAGCGTATCGAAAAGTAGTTATTTCGATTGTTTCGACCGTAACATGGACTACAACTATGAAAAGAGTGACGTTGCAGTATTCTCTATGAAATCTTAATACACATATTTTAATCGTCGAGTACAAAAAAAGTTAAAAGTTCCGGCAAATTGAGTGGCAGAAGGCAGTGAAAATGTAAACAAAACAAAAAGCGATCGAAATACATTAATTCGACGCGTTTTTCTCCTGTCGATGTCGCTCACTAATATCAGGGTGCGCTAACGATCGCCGTCGCCCGGGCGGGCGTCGCTCACACCGTCACGAACAATTTATCTGAGTTGTTACCTACATTACCGGCCAATAAGATAATACCTTTGCGTTTTATTATTGTATGAACGTGTATAGAGTAAACAATTTAGGTTTGTTGAAACATCTCATATTTTACTAGTTACTCGTACATATTTTATATAAAATTTTGACGACAACTGCAATGCAATAATGTAAATTTACGCTGAGTTGTTACTAGAATTTTGTGGGGTGGCCGAATAATAACATACGGAATTGAACGAATTTTTCGTCTAATCAGTTTTTTTTTAATTCATATTTTATTAAAAAAAAACAGGCTTGCGATTTCTACAGCTCATGTGAGCCACTAGTTTCATAAGTTCGGTTCAACCTTATTACGTTACCTTTACTGTTCGTTTTTGATCGCACAAATGGGGAACATACGTTAATACCGAGAGACTATAATTGAACGAACGAGTGAGCGTAGAGAAGTTCTCAGTTTCAGGTTGGGTTAAGATTATTTTATATGTCTGGCGTCTGTACAGCTGTTCTCCTCTACAGGTCACATTTCTCAACCGATTCTCGTGAAATACTGTTTTTTTGTTGAGTCAGGTTTCCGAAATCAAAATATATTTATTACGCTAAAATTACGCGACTGTGTGACGGACACCGTGTCCCAATCGTGTCATTACGAGCAGTCGATGTCGGCTGCTCAATTACGGCTGCCCGTCTAGTTTATGACAGGAGTTCAGCCCTAACGCACTCTTTGTTAGCTCTAATAATGTTGAACCTTACTATAATATACAGTGTTCAGTGTTTGAACGGGCAAATGGCAAGCATCCGTTAACACTGAGAGGTTAGCATAGTATGTTACAATTAGCTGCTAAATAACGACTCATCAACTACCGTTTTTTGTACTGTGCTAATAAAATAATGATATATTTTTCTATGACGTATTGCATGGTATTTCTTAAAGGAGTGAAAAGATGAGAAAGGATTCATAAAAAGAATTACGCAACTGTGTCACGCACACCGTGTCCCAATCGTGTCATTACGGGCAGTCGCTGTCAGCTGCTCAATTACGGCGTCCCGTCTAGTTTATGACAGGAGTTCAGCCCTAACGCACTCTTTTGTTAGCTCTAATAATGTTGAACCTTATAAGATACTGTTTTCAGTGTTTGAACAGACAAATGGAAAGCATCCGTTAATACTCAGGGGCTAGTATAGTATAGGATGTTAAAATAACCATGATGAGTCGTTTTTTTACGTACCGCGTTAATAAAGAAGGATATATTTTCCTATGACGTATTGCATGGTCTCTCTTAAAAGAGTGAAGAGGTGAGAAAGGATTCGTAAAAAATGACGCGACTGTGTGACGCACACCGTGTCCCAATCGTGTCATTACGGGCAGTCGCTCTCAGCTGCTCAATTACGGCTGCCCGTCTACATAGTTTATGACAGGAGTTCAGCCCTAACGCACTCTTTTGTTAGCTCTAATAATGCCAAACGAAACTGTATTGTTTCCGCTAGGGTTCGCGCTAAATTTAGGCTTTCTCTAGTTTGTGCATGGGTTGAAAATTTTACTGTGATGGCAATAATTAATTGTTATCATATTTACCTTTTGGGGTTAAAAATTGTACTAGGATCACATCTAAATGATAGAGCTCATTGCTTTCGTACGCCAAACCAATAAGACTACAATACGCTTATCTAAAGATAGATTTGAGTATTTATTAAGCACAATTAAGAGTCTGAATAATTAAAAATTATTACAATTTATTATTTTCTTCTTATTAAATTGTAATTTAAATTCAATGATTCAAAGATTTATTTGTCCAACACCTATGTTTGAACCTGTTCCAATCCTATCTCCCAAACTTTTTTTGAATCGAAAATCTTGTATGTACCTATGTCAAAATGACTCTGTTTATTGTGTCAACTGTTTTATACGTTTAATTTATGTTAGTATGCACAAAAATGCAGGGACTGATTTCGGTTACGGTTATACCGGTATGACATTACGATACCGTTATATTGTAAAGGTTAAATAGTCGCGCCGCCCATACAAAAGACACATAAATCGTATAAAAAAAAATCGGTAAGGTACCGGTAGTTTTTGAAAAGGTTTCCGAAACTTTTAAAATATAACCTTGCTGAAGTCAAAATATCGGTTACCTTTATGAAAGTGGTACTGAAAAAAATAACGGTAACACTTATCTTTTTGTAGAAAAATATGAAGGTTCAGCAAACGAAATGGCCCGGAGAAAACCGTTATGCCGTCATACCGTTAAATAAAGGTACCGATATTTTTCGGTTATGCAGTCCCTGCAAAAATTATTGCATAAATATTTCACGTTCACTCCCGTAGTCGAAGTAATAAAATTTTACGGACTTGAAAATAAACAGTCGTATACATTTCACCAAAATGTCGATGCTGACAAAATATCGATGCCTACAAATTTAATAAAATATCAAACTATTTTATTAGGTACTCAATCAACGCGGATAAATAAATAAATCCAGCACGGCTATCGCAGGAGAGAGACAGACTGAGATCGACTGTCTCGGTGAGATAGACTGTTTCGTCTCTTTCTAACAAGAACGCTCTAGGAAGTCTATCTGGCTAAACGTATTGAATTAAAGATACATTTACATTTGTTGTGGTCCCTCGTTCTGACATGTACAGTCAAGTGCAAAAATATGTACCTATCGATTTAATCCTCTCCTGAATATGGACCGAAACCTTTATGAGTAATTTGTATGCACCCATATTTTTACAATTGATTGTACAACCACGTTACTACTGAAATCCATAATTGTATCTGCTATAGAAACAACGTTTGCCATAATAATCTTACCCTAAATAGTTTGGTGCCCGTGCCCTAAGGTGCGCGACGTTGCAGATACCATTACCAAACTCAAGCGGGGCTGGGCAGGACACCTTGCCAGGCAGAATGATGGTAGGTGGACCAAAAAGGTGTCAGATTGGTGGCCACTTCTAGGTAAAAGGAGCGTCGGCCGTCCACCAGCTCGATGGGTGGACGATATTAGGAAGATCGCGGGTCTCTTCTGGATAAGATTAGTCCAGGATAGGGACGGGTGGCGTACTCGAAGAGAGGCCTATGCTCAGCAGTGGGCGATTACGGGCTGACAATGATGATGATGTTGAAATAGTTTTCTCGGAACCTGCTGTAAACTTTTCCGGATTGTTATAAAACAAACCAAACCTAGGGCTCCATATTTAAATTGCCCTGAAAATGTTAAGGCTCCAGAAAAAATCACACCTGCTATTCAGAAGAAAGTCAATATTGCCGTCAAATTAGGGATACTTAATTTTTTTTCTCAAAAAAGGTGTGAAAAGCAGTTGGTATGGCACTCTCGGTAGCAAAATTATTTCCATCTTGGGCGCAAACACTTGAATCCATCATTACGCTCAAGATTATTACTACTTTATTGTAGAACTTCTGGGGTAGAATCTTTCGCTTCACTCAGGATTCAATTTACCGCCCTCGCCGTAAATATATAATTTTGCTCCCTTGAGGCACAATCTACTAATACTACTAGTGTACAACCACTTTTTATAAATTTGGATTACTTACACAATACCTGAATACAATCAATGACATTATGTGTAAACTTTAGCCTAGTTGGTAGTAACCCTGCCTACGAAGCAAGAGGTCCTGGGTTCGAATCCCGGTAAGGGCATTTATTTGTGTGATGAGCACGAATATTTGTTCCTGAGTCATGGATGTTTTCTATGTATTTAAGTATTTATTTCTCTATATAAGTATATATATCGTCGTCTAGTACCCATAGTACAAGCTTTGCTTAGTTTGGGACTAGGTTGATTTGTGTAAGATTGTCCGCAAATATTTATTTATTTTTTATTTATTTTACTTACAAAGACAAATACTTTATTTGTTACATAAATACATGTGTATTACTGATAAGATAACCCAAAAAGTAAATTGAAGTTTCGTCAGAACACAACCGTTTCGAGCTCAGTCGACTAATAAATCGAGTTGAATCGAGTTAATGTCGTTAAAACCGATCACGTACGTTTCTAATCAGAGTTCTCAATTTAAATTAAAATCAATATTTCCCATAAAGGGGATGCCTCGTTCATGTAAACCACGTTTAAGAGACACGCTTATTATATTTTATATGTATATTATCTTCACTCCCCGTGGGAGCCCATAAGGCCCCCAGAGAGGTCATCCCGCAGCATATCTGTTACCAACTGGCTGCGATGATGGCCAAACAGTACACACTTAAAAAATATTTTATTTTGTTTTTAGTACCTATTTGTTGTTATAGCGGCAACAGAAATACATAATCTGTAAAAATTTCAACTCTCTAGCTATCACGGTTCTTGAGATACAGCCTGGTGACAGACGGGCGGACGGGCGGACGGACGGACGGACGGACGGACGGACAGCGAAGTCTTAATAATAGGGTCCCGTTTTACTCTTTGAGTACGGAATCCTAAAAAAGATTATGTCTTCAGCGCAAATATAACTTTTCTCAAATATGCAATGAAATATTCTCTTTACGTTCCTTATAATAGACTCGGAAGTATCCTTTTTCGGGCGCAGCATCTTGAGGCGGCCTGAAATGGGATTTCATACAACTTTTCAGGGTTAGGACTGCAAAGTAACTTTTTAATTTTCATTCCACTATTTGTGGTACAGCATCACGGCATTCAGTCATGAAAATTAGTTTGCTTTGAGGATTTTCATTTATTTATTTCATTGCATGTTTGAGAAAAGGACTATACATGCCTCGGCGGCGTGAAAACGGATTCCCGGCCTCGTATCTCTTGCCGTGTTTTCCCGGCCTCTGATGTAATGTCCTATTGTGAACTTTTGATCCTGTTTCCTCGTATACGATTTTATATTTGATAAAACACCTACCATATATTCGGTCGGTCGTGCCGTTTAATGATGTATTGTTTGAGTAGGTTGAGGTAAAAACGTAAAGTCACAAGCACTCCGGATTTTTGACGTGATAACGTCTTATAAACCGTTGAACACCGGCAGTACGCACGAAAAAGTATGACTCATTGTCCCGTTCCGCCTGAGCCGAGCGTTCGGCTTTATGACGTTATCACGTAAAATTATGTTGTGTAAACCGACCTTATAGACAGTCAATTTATTTTTTCGATATCTAGGACATTTTAAGTATTTCAAAGCCAACAAACATACAGTCCAGCATCGTAATGTTATTATATATCCCACCAAAAACATAAATGTAAAAAAGGAGAGCCAAGTTCAATACAAAAATTATGCTTGGCTGTGGGCATCGCCGCAAAAAGAATGGAGATCTGAGTGCCAAGTTGTATGCAAAATCCAAATATGTATTTATGGGAACAAAATAACATTATGAACAAGTATTAAACTCTATGTCTTTGCTTTATTGGATACCTATAACAATTGCTGTTATTTAAAAATGTGAGATCTTAAAGTAGGTTAGATTTGACTTGGACTTAAACATATATTGGGATAGTTTCAAATATCTGCTTGTAACGGTTCCAACGCTACAATAAAAAAAAATTGTATGAAGACCCCCCTATTATTTAACTTTTTTTTTATTTTTAGATTTTTTCCTACGCTTACACACAATTACCGAGCTGGATTACAAATTTCATCCTTCTAGGTCATCTGGAAGTAGGTTCGTTTTAGGTACGATATGTCAGTCAGTCAGTGCTAATATATACGACTTTTTGACCTTCATATCTTTATAACCTATTGAGCTAGCTTCTTGAAATTTGGGCTTCTAGATGTCCTTATGGATATAATTAAACACACGTAGTTTTATGTGTTTACGTTAAAGAGGTTTTGAGTTATAGAAGGGGTCAAAAGTGACACCAAGTGGTTCGTGTAATGATACACTCGGCGCTGGCTAGCCAGTTCCTTTGCTTGAACTTGGCTTGACACGCTGCCGCGTGTCTAGATATGTTACCGTTAGATTATCAACACCGTCAGTCAGAACTGTCAAAACCGTTCACAATTTAACGCATTATTTTTCGTTAGTTTATGAACTATCAATGACGGATCGTCAAATTGTGAACTGAATCAAATTGGTTTGATTCGGAACGCACCATGTGCGCTGAATGGTTGAATGAATTATTCCTCTTGCATCAGCTTCCACTTATGTCAGAACATGATTGTTTATTTTTCATCCAGACATTTTATTCCATTTTTTTCGTCATCCAGCAATGTCGACGGAGCCCCGCTGCGCTATTTCTGGGCGGTTTGCCCTTCGGGCAACTGAAGCTACTTAACTAACCTAACCTACCTAGTCTTTGTGTATGCGGTCCGTAGCATGCCTTTTTGATCTCAGTTGACAATTTGACGATCCGACATTAATAGTTTGTAAACTAACGAAAAATAATGCGTTAAATTGTGAACGGTTTTGACAGTTCACGATTTTTCGTCAGTTTATAATATCGCGAGTTAGATTATAAACTGACGGTGTTCACAATCTAACGGTGACATATTTTTATGGTGATCAGTGTTTCAGAACAGTTTTACAAAGAACGAGATAATTTCCAATTCACGCCCTTAACTATGTCATTGGAGTGGGCCCGGCATTAGTTTGTGCCATTTAGCTGGCAAATGGGTTTCATTTTACATTTCACTACACAATTTTGTCATATTCAGCCAAGCTAGCATGATTGCGTTTATGTCGCACATAAAGCATTAACGAGTCATTTTGCGTTCTAGACGATATAAGATTTTGACCTGCAGGTCGATCACGTAACGCATTGTACGTACTTTAGGTAGGTACTTCGGTCTAAATGTCAATTTTTATATGGCAAAATAACAGTTGCATTGTCCTAATACGCCTTCTGTAGCACGGTAGTCATACTGAAATGTACGCAAAAATCAAACTAGTCATATTGCGTTCTAGACTCTCTAATAAGACCAAACCAAGCATTAAACCTCTGCTTAAATATAACACTTGTAAGAAGGGGACAAATGTTGTCAGATATAAAGTGCCACAATTTGATTCATCTATTTCACAACCACATCAGAATTAACTATGTTTCGTGCATTTGCTCTAACGCGTTAACTCAGCGCGCGCCCAAGCGAGCGCGTGAAACACAAATATTTGATTGGTATTGGAAGCGATACGTAGACAGAGGATATAGTAGATGACGTCCTAGCGTATACCCAAAAGGGACGATGGTAAACTAACCTTACTAAATTAAGAATATCAGAAGCTAATACATTCTTGAAAGAAAGAAAGAAAGAAAACAAAACTTTTGTCACGAATAAAGAAAAAATTTATTCGTGACAAAAGAAATACATAAAACAAACTGCAAACACATACGCACATACACATTTGCCACGAAATGGTCACAACTCAGCGTAAATGCTTGACGTCTAATGTCATTTATAATTTTGTCGTGTTATATCGGTGACGGCATGTTGGTGTCAGATTCAGTACAAATTTTGACAGGTGTGGTGGCAAACAAGCTGGTGGTAAACAAAAAATTGTATCTCGTTCCCACTCGCGGTATTGTCTATGCATACATCTTTGTCACTCATGTGTGTATGTGTGGGTGAGTCCCTCTATTCTATTCTACCTCTATGAAGCGATATAATATAAAAACCGGCCTCTAGATTTTGTATATTAATCTCAAGAGGAACCAATTTCGGACCGCGTTATTAACGCATAGATTTTGTAACTCAAGTATGTAGAAATAAATAAATTTTATTATTTTTTATTGTTATTATAGATAAAGATTATGTGAATCGTTTTGATCTGATGCTCTCTTTCTAGCGTTAGCTACGTGTGTGTGTGCGAGTGGAACGCACATATATCTTATCTATCTGTATTTTTAAATACTTAGCGTGTGAGTACCTATTTCCAAATTTTCATTCAACCTACGCTAACCTTTTTTCATATTAACTCAGCTAATTAAAAAAACGCAATCGTAAAAATCTAATTCAAACGAACGAGCGTGAAAACTCGTTCCAGATTTAAAACAATACTGGCAGCATATTTTTCGCACCACTCATCACGTTACTATTTCTAACTCTATTCTTCGTTTATAGAGTTGAATTTTGACTGGCAGTATCTCACGAGTTTGCTAAAGTAATACTACCACTGGTCGTTGGTAATTTGAATCGATACTGCTCATGATCGTACGGTATCGAATAATCGAGTTGCATTAATTCATTCCCAGTGCCGTTGCCCGAGTCGAATATTGAATTACTTTGGGTGTTCGGGTGGGAATTTCATCAATTTTGCTTTGTAACTGGCTACTTGGACATTTTGACAGCGATTGTGCTAGAAATTTGGGCTACTCTGCCACGAAACTACTACTTTTCTGTGAATAAACGTGGGTGCGGCGATTTATTATTTGAACCTAATCTATATGCCCCTTTTTTTAAATTAGCAAACACTAAAACGGCCTGTGGGCTAACTTTACGCAGCGGGCGTACGGTGCACTGCGCGTCCAGTTTAATGATGCTTTTAGGATGCTGTTTGGGTTGCCGCGGTATTGTAGCGCCTCAGCTATGTTTGCCGAGGCGCAAGCAGACTGCTTTTTTGCCATCATGAGGAAGCGATGCGCGTCACTCCTCACCCGCAGCCGTGGCAGCACAAACATTATCCTAAGTACGTTGGCTCAGCGGTGGGACTCGCCTCTGGTAGACAGGTACGTGCAACTACACGCACCTGTGGCCGTACAGCCGCGAAAGTTTTAATGTAAATGTTGTGTAATGTTTTGTTGTGTCTCATTAATTGTAGTACTAACAATAGATATATAAGTTATTGTATTACCTAACCCTATGGACTAATAGTCTGAAATAAATAAATATAATATAATAATATAATATAATAAAAGAAGGCTAGGCTTCTATGAACTCGGCTGCACCTTAGCTACATAAGTCACACAAACATTCCAAAACAGTTGTTCAACAGCCTTGTTTCTTTCCTCACTAATATTCGAAATATATGTAAAGGATATGTATTATTGGAGCCGAGTAACTTGTCACCGTGGCTGCCTGCGAACTTTGCTCCCGAGGGTCTAAAAAGAGTATTGTTTTATCTGCAGAGCCTTTATTGTTGTGTGTGACAGGATTGCTACCGGGTATTACTTTATAAATATTTTGTAACAATAAAGGTTCGTTTTTCAAGATTTTGTAATCTGTACTTACTTATTAAGAGGAAAATTGTGTTAAGTTGTAGCTTTGTGAGTTTATAAGTTTGTATGTAATGGGCAATCTACGGAACCAGTGGAACGATTTCATAAATTATTTCACCTCTGTATACAATGAACTTTCTGGATGGATATAGGTTATGTTATATCCCGTGGGTTTGCTTGCGTTCTTAGCAATACACTCTAAAAGCCTATTGTTTCTACAAGACCATTCAAGCCTGGAGAGCTAACCCAGGACTGAAACATTCCAAGGCACTTATTAGAGCCTTTAGCAAAAAGGCGTCTTCTGACGCCTTGGCGCTAAGTAGGAACCGTCTACGCATGCTGGTCAGGGCACTGCCGCCTAAATAAGCACATGCAAACGATAGGACTGTGTGACACAAGGCAGTGCAGATTCTGCTTTGAAGCATAGGAGACGCCTACACACATCCTAACCGATTGCCCTTGCCTCATGCACAGTCGTAACTCCTTCCTGGGCAAACACATCATGTGCCCGGAGGAGATCAAATGTCTTGAGTTCAACAAAATCCTGCAATTCTTCGAGTTTGCAGGACTTGACCAAGAATTGTAGTATAAGTGGCGATCACAATAGATCAGCGATGGTCGCAGTGATATAAGGGCTTTGACAGCCCGAAAGCCACTACCAGAATAATAATAATAATAGCAATACACGGGAGAAGCCGCGCGGGCAGCTAATATTAAATAAAAACTCGCATTATATAGGTACATGGACCCTGAAAATACACACTCCTTTTTCTGCCAGTGTCTGTAAATATGTATGTTCTATTGTTCACATATTTGACTTGATCCAAGAGCCACTGGTTAAAGTTAATGTGTCGTAACAACAAACAATGTCACGGTGAAATTAGTTTCATATTTCACAAGTTGCGTTGTTTTTATTTTTCATTAAAAACAATGTTTAACTACTTCACAGCAAATACAAAAAACCCAACATCAGCTTGGAGAGAGAATGCAATCCGCTGTGCGCTAAGTTCCTTTGCGATGTTTTTAAATCTTTAAATGCACACATTTTTATCATCTTTTAATTTTATTTTAACCTGAATTTGTTAAAAGACAGTGAATGTCCATAGTTCACGGTAACGCCAAAAAGTCCAAACGATTAAAGTCAAGAAAACAATTGATAAAGACGGTCAAACATTATGTCCAGCAGGTTGGACGTTAACAAATTATTGTGTTGCTCTAAGATACAGCGCCACCAAAGCTCGAAAACACGTTTTTTTATTTATTTTGCCCTGTTAAAGTGAAAGCCTGTGGTTCTGTGCGCTGAAGAGCTCGCGACTGCCTTTTTTTTTTGCGTACAATCTTACACAAATCTACCTAGTCCCAAACTAAGCAAAGCTTGTACTATGGGTACTAGACGACGACATAGATACTTATATAGAGAAATAAATACTTAAATACATGGAAAACATCCATGACTCAGGAACAAATATTCGTGCTCATCACACAAATAAATGCCCTTACCGGGATTCGAACCCAGGACCTCTTGCTTCGTATGCAGGGTCACTACCAACTAGGCTAAAGCGGTCGTCAAGTTCGCGGTTTTTAGGGTTCTGTACTCAAAGAGTAAAACGGGACCCTATTACTAAGACTCCGCTGTCCGTCTGTCAGTTTGTCACCAGGCTGTATCTCACTGAAACCGTGATAGTTACAGTTGAAATTTTTACAGATGATGTATTTCTGTTGCCGCTATAACAACTCATACTAAAAACAGAATAAAATAAATATGTTTATAGATAATGGTACGGAACCCTTCGTGCGCGAGTCCGACTCGCACTTGGCCGGTTATTTACGTTGATGAACTGAGTCGACAAAAAATAGCGACATAGTTATTGAACCAGCTCCTAAAATAACGACATAGTTATTGAACCAGCTCCCAAAATAACGACATAGTTATTGAACCAGCTCCCAAAATAACGACATAGTTATTGAACCAGCTCCCAAAATAACGACATAGTTATTGAACCAGCTCCCAAAATAACGACATAATTATTGAACCAGCTCCCAAAATGTCACGAGACTCGGTTGAGAAATGCAACCTGTAAGTAGATGAGAACACCCGGGCAACGAATTTTTTCCAAACTGAAGCAAAGAACTTCGATTGCTTCGCTCGCTCGTTCAATTACCAGCTATCCTGTTAAACACATCCGTAGTTAAAGGTCACCAGTGTCACATTCGCAAACAATTCTCAACAAAACTCGTTTGAGATTATAAAAAGCTGCCAAGTTGGGAAGAAATGATATCACACGTCCCTAATCTCATATTGGGTAGAGTTTCAGCTGGAACTCGAATGAGTAAAATAATTCGAGATAAAGGTAAACATAGGTTTGCATAAAGTTTCAAAACATTATCTTATTTATGACACTATGTTATTAAGCAAAAAATTATCCTTATGATTGAAGCCTTTCGATCGGTATGATAAAGCTACGAGGTATTTTTTTTTATCTATGAATGCAGTTTAAATTATTCTTTTAATTAAAATAATGTCTTCTTTCAGTAAAATGTTATATCTACAATATTCAAGGTACTTTCCCTCCATGTGGCATAGGTGATACGCCCTGTATATCCACACCCTTTCGAACGCTGATTTAAATCTGAATTTCGAATCAAACTTCGCGCAAATAGATTTTTCAAAATTAGAATAGAACTCGCATTGTTAACGGCTTCGCGGCAACGAACAATGCTTACTGAACTTTGGAAATTTGTCTTTCTTTCAATTTCTCTGTTCGCTGAGTTTTACTTGGCGTTAATTACGTGGCTATTGTGAAACTTCGGTCCCGGTTTACGGTGGTTCTACTGGGTTTATTACACAAGTTCATGATTAAGTTAAACGGAGCGGACTCTTCGTCCGCACTTATTTATTAGGGCCATTTTTGTGATCGAGTTCTGAGAACGCCAAAGGCACAAATGTTAGGCTATTTTCTTTACTTAATATTTTTATTAAATACATTTAACTGAAAACCTACTAACTACTGACGACGACACTAACAACTTTATTACCTACTTTATTTTTCTGTGGAATGATAAACCTGCGCTTTGGATCATGATGGTATGTCGTAGTTAAGTGTTATTTTTTTTTAAAGTAGGAATAATTTATTGACAAAAATATAAAGTTATTAGGTACAATAGAAATTAAAACGCGCGGGCGCACCAACCTGCTTGGTAGGGCACCGATGACGCGAGCAGTGCGTACCCTCAATCTCATAGCGGAAAATATTGATTTGTTTTCGTGTTCTCTGAATGAATTCACAAAGGCAGCATTGCTCGTAATATGTTACAAGAGTACTACGTAAAAAAAAATGTTATAGGTATTATAAAATAGTTACACTGTTGTTTTAGGTTCGATGCCTGTAAAAATAGTTGTAAGTGTGGATAATAATAAATAAATAAATAAAAAATATGTACTATTAACAACTAAAACTAAAACAATAATAATAACAATACTAACAACGTAAGGCAGCTTGTGGCGGGCTGTTAGGGAGTAGCGACCCTACGTACCTGAGTGCTCCTGGTGGGGGTGTCCTGTGGTCAGGCTGAGCCGATCGGGTGGATGGTTGGACAGGCCCCCCACCTCTGGCTTGCCTTAACTGGCTGTCCAGAATGGACTCGCAAGAGCTGTTGCTCGAGGGTAGATGTGGACACCTAAGTGGCGAGTTGGCTATATGTTTAAAGTCCAGTGCCACCTCTCTACCCCCCCAGCCTCTTTGACTGGTGTTGCCCTTAGGCCATTTTTTAATGTCGCTATTAATAGGGGCCCATCTAGCAGGTGGCGAGTCACCGTCTGCCAGAGATAAAAAATGAGACAGTTTATTAGGCAGGCGTCCGATGTTTCACCCAATAGCCCAGCCACTAGTCCATCATTTTCATCCAATAACCCGTTTTCTTTAGATTCCATCAACCAGCAATAGTCCCTATACACCCCAGCGGTTGCTGTCTCTGTGTGCGTCCCATGACACGGGCAGGGACAGCATCCGCTCGGTGTACTCCTTGCATTTCATTAAATTGTCAAAAGGGCCTCTACGTGTTGGCTCAGTTGGTACTTTGTAGGTACCTAGCCCCACGCACGCCTCCCAAAGGTCCGGGACATCATTGTCCCGTGAGCGGGAAAGACAATACTAACAACGTAAGGCAGCTTGTGGCGGGCTGTTAGGGAGTAGCGACCCTACGTACCTGAGTGCTCCTGGGGGTGTCCTGTGGTCAGGCTGAGCCGATCGGGTGGATGGTTGGACAGGCCCCCCACCTCTGGCTTGCCTTAACTGGCTGTCCAGAGTGGACTCGCAAGAGCTGTTGCTCGAGGGTAGATGTGGACACCTAAGTGGCGAGTTGGCTATATGTTTAAAGTCCAGTGCCACCTCTCTACCCCCCCAGCCTCTCTGACTGGTGTTGCCCTTAGGCCATTTTTTAATGTCGCTATTAATAGGGGCCCATCTAGCAGGTGGCGAGTCACCGTCTGCCAGAGATAAAAAATGAGACAGTTTATTAGGCAGGCGTCCGATGTTTCACCCAATAGCCCAGCCACTAGTCCATCATTTTCACCCAATAACCCGTTTTCTTTAGATTCCATCAACCAGCAATAGCCCCTATACACCCCAGCGGGTGCTGTCTCTGTGTGCGTCCCATGACACGGGCAGGGACAGCATCCGCTCGGTGTACTCCTTGCATTTCATTAAATTGTCAAAAGGGCCTCTACGTGTTGGCTCAGTTGGTACTTAGTAGGTACCTAGCCCCACGCACGCCTCCCAAAGGTCCGGGACATCATTGTCTCGTGAGCGGGAAAAACAATACTAGCATTATGTTTGTTTTTTTTAATTTTTTTTTTTTTCTGTCATAAAAATATATTTCACGAGTGAAATTAATTTATAACGTGCCTTATTAGGCGACCAGCTGGTCGATTGCGTAACCTTTTTCGTACGTACGTTATAAGTGTAACTAAATATTATTTTTTGTATAAATAAATTAAAGTTGAGTTGAACGATCGTTCGAAAACTTACGCAATTAACCTTTAGGTTCCTAATATATTATAATAGATATTTATTGAATTCGATTTATTTTGCATTAGAAAGCAAAGAATGTTGACATTATTTTCCATTATTTCCCGAGGGGTAATCACGTAACGTTCCGAACGTGCGTCGGTGCAATTTAACTGTCAATTTTCCATATAAAAAACCGGCCAAGTGCGAGTTGGACTCGTGCACGAAGGGTTCCGTACCATTATCTATAAAAACGGCAAAAAAATCACGTTTGTTGTATGGGAGCCCCCCTTAAAAATATTTTATTTTGTTTTTAGTATTTGTTGTTATAGCGGCAACAGAAATACATAATCTGTGAAAATTTCAACTCTCTAGCTATCACGGTTTTTGAGATACAGCCTGGTGACAGACAGACGGACGGACGGACGGACGGACAGCGAAGTCTTAGTAATAGGGTCCCGTATTACTCTTTGAGTACGGGACCCTAAAAAGTGACATTTAGACCTACCTGACGCGCGTACAATGCGTTACGTGATCGACCTACTGAATACATATTTCGCATACCGTTACGATTTTACTAGGCTTTGAAATAAGGTGGACCTTAATAATAGGCATCTGTACCTTATTGCAAAATAACCTTCTGTAACCATAATTTCAAATTTCGCTCCAATTGCCAGCTAATACGAAAACACATAAATTACAAATCTCAAAGAATCCCAAAACGCATCACTACAAAGAAACAAAGAATCTTAATAAAGACGCCCAATTGTTTCAAATCTGGAATTTGTCGTTTTCCGAGTTCGTAAATGTTCGCTTGGTCTTAATTTGATTTCTGATTTAGGGGTCCGTGTCACTGCTAGCTGGGGCAAAAAAATACTCTCCTTTACACTGGACAGTGGTGTAAAAAGAATAAACGTTACGGATCGGTTACGACTTCGACACAGGACACATACCTAAGTAAAGACAATAAAGTTTTTTCTATTTCTATTTCTATATATTGTTTATTTTTTATATTGCTTAAAAGCAGGAAAACTATTCCTTTAAAAAGCTCGATGTGACGCACTCACACAGATACATGCCTCGCTACAATAAAATTAAGCGCAACATGGGGTAGTCAGCTATACATCACCCACCTGCGCATGTGCCCCGTAAAACTAGTTTTGAATTGATAGCAGATGTAATAGTTATTTACGATACCTACAAGTGCAGAAAATAGGAAATTCGTAACGAGTGGTGATAAATTAAAACACGACCGAAGGGAGTGTTTTAAATCGACACGAGTTGCGAATTACCTATTCGTACATGTATCGTACAACGTTTTACAGTACATATGGCTCTTTAAAGTTTCGACATATGCACGGAAAGTGCTCTTTTCCGCACACGTGCAGAAAAGTAGCACCATGTGTACTGTAGAAATAAGTTTCAACTTACTGACCTTATAAGAGTGATGAGAAGTGATCTTATAAGAGTTATTTTATCCTAGGTCTAACAATGGTGATGAAGGTCAATGGTCAATAGACACCAAATAAAATAACCAATGATGATGAATTTTCTCGAAAAAGGATTAAGAATATTGTCAAATAGAGAAAGTAAAGCAGGGGATTAAATTTTAATAATCACAATGTTAAATTATAAGTGTCCAAAGTTTTAAGCCCCGTCTTATATTTTCTGCAAAACGCACCTTATTATAAAGCGATTATCATTTCATGACGTCACGATCCACGAGCGTTGTCTCGTTCTAACAAGCAATATTGAAACGGTTGTAGCTTTGTATTTTTTTGCGATATTGAATGGGATTTTCGTCTCTAGGCATATTTTTTCTGCCTTCTTTCTTTTGGAGCAATAATAAATTTAGAGTCTACACCCCTATTTAATGTTTGCTCTATTGCTGCTTGAATAATGATTGAAAATGGCTTCTCGAGCACACGTTGTATAGCTCCGACGATTTTATAAACATTGAGAGAATATTTTTATTTAAATACTGTTAGCTGTTATGTTTATTTATTTATTTATTATTTATTATTATTATTATCCACACTTACAACTATTTTTACAGGCATCGAACCTAAGACAACAGTGTAACTATTTTATAATACCTATAACATTTTTTTTACGTAGTACTCTTATAACATATTACGAGCAATGCTGCCTTTGTGAATTCATTCAGAGAACACGAAAACAAATCAATATTTTCCGCTATGAGATTGAGGGTACGCGCTGCTCGCGTCATCGGTGCCCTACCAAGCAGGTTGGTGCGCCCGCGCGGCTCGGCTAGCAGCCGCGGCCGGAGTCTACGCCACACGTACCTATCGGGAACACACACACTCACACCACTCAATACCTGGCTGTTGTATATTTTACCCCGAAGTAATTTAAAAATGTAGGTGGCCAGGCACAGCTCTCTGCGCACCCGCAGCTGGTTGTACCCTACCATGCCCAGTACAAATAGAGTTGGATACATTAGTGGGTAAAATGGGTATACCCCGTACTTCCTCCAATACAGAAATCGTACGAATTTATTTTGGATACGCTCCACCATAAGGTGATATTTGGTTTCATGCGGATCCCAGATGATTGCATTGCATTCGAGACCACTTCGGACCAACGCGTTGTATAATGCGATAATCGCTCCAATATTTGTAAAGCCATGGGAACGACGCAGAACAAATCCCAGAGTTCTATACGCCTTCTTACAAATATTGACGATGTGATCCCGGAATCTCAAATCAGATGTGAATTTGACTCCCAAATCTTTAACCTCTGACACTCTTTTTAATTTAATGGCATTTATTTCGTAGTCATGAAGAATGGGATAGTGCTTTCGAGTAAACGTTATAGTAACGCATTTCGACGTATTGAAAAATAACTTATTCGCTTCGCTCCATGAGACCACACTATCTATATCGGTTTGAAATCTTGCACAGTCTGCCGTATTATTAATAGGTAGATACATTTTTAGATCGTCGGCAAATAGTAAGCAACCTGAATTTTTAACAACCTGAGGTAAGTCATTGACCATAATTATAAATTCCAATGGGCCAAGGTTACTTCCCTGACTTACTCCAGACCTCACGAAATATGGTTCTGATCTACATCCCTCGTAATCTACAAACTGCCGTCTGTCGCACATGTAACTTGCAAAAAAATTCAACAGATGAGGGGTAAATCCTATACCGGCTAGTTTTTTGAGCAGGATATCATTATCCACGACATCAAATGCTTTACGAAAATCAAAGTAAGCGGCGTCGACCTGCCCTCCACCATCCACTTCCGGAATAATCTGTGTTACATAACTTAGCAAGTTACTGGTTGTACTACAACCCGGCCGGAAACCATGTTGTGCATCTGACAATTTAGAGCGTAATTGTTCGTAAATAATAGTCTGCAACGCTGATTCGAACGCTTTAGCAGGAGTAGACAACACTGCTACCGGCCTGTATCCCTCGACACCTTCACCTCCCCCACCTTTCGGTACTGGGACTACCCGGGTCGTTTTCCACAAGTCCGGAAATATTTCACAGTCCAAGCACATATTGTATACATGTAACAATGGTTCGGCCAACACAAATCGACAGTCTCTAAATATAAAAGCAGGTATTCCATCTGGTCCAGCAGAACGCTTCGCTTTGAGATTCGCAAGTGCTCGCATCACATCACCCAGATGCAACTTGTCCAACTGTACTCGCGCTGAGTCAACCACGCATGGTGCCTCTGTCACGGCTGTACTCACATTTAGTTCAGCTGGACTGCTGTTGACTGAACCATTATTTCATTCGTAACTAGTATGTATTATTTGTATGCACTTTTTGTGTAACCTATATTTTTTATAAATTCCTGACATGTAATATTGACAATTACGAATAAATGAATATGAATATTAATGCATCCAGTCTAGTGCTGCTTGAATCAGTACTGATTTGAAAATAAATACAACAGACAAACAGTAACCATCTTCTGTATTTACGTCACACCTAATAACCCTCTCAATCATATTGATGACAGCAAGCCAGTAATATTAGGATATTTACAATAGCCTTTTATGAGACTTGGCAGCTCGCTTTCTCGGAATGCTCTGTCATATTGACTCGTGCTTTCCCATGATCCAATACGATACGAACGCGAATAAGATTTATAAATGAATCTACACAATAAGAGCCTGATCAGATGACGCAATTTACGCGCGAGTCTACTTACATGTCACATTTATATATGCCGCGTTTCTACACGAGAGGGACTTAGCCAGTTATTAGGTTCCATATCTAGAAGTTATCACGCTCCATTTTGAACCAAATAAGTCCACTCGCCACGGACTCGAGCGTACTAATAGACGCAGCAATGGCGCCCGAGTATCTCAACTCGCGCGGCGCTCGCGCGTAAAACGAGCAAGTCGAGAGTCGCGCTCGTGCGTTTTACGCGCGAGTAAGGAAACGCGCGGCAGTATCTGGACGGGATATATGTAGCTCTAGTACCTAGAGTACAATCTTGCATTAATCGCGCCATCTAGACGGGCTCTAAGGTTAAAGTATCCGCCAGAGCTGCTGTGCGAGATAGTGAAGCGGTGTGTGAGGAAAGAAAACGCCAATAGCATTGCTAGCCTCGCTCAAGCATCTCTTCCTGTTGGTGGATTTTTTCCTCACCCACCGTTGTGCTACTTCGCGCAGCTTTGGTTACTTATCCTAATAAAGCTAAGTATCACCTCACATACCTATACAAGTATGCGAGTTTGGGTTCCTGGTGGTAAGTAATGTTGCCAGGCCTTCCGAGAATAAGCTGTGTTGGGAGTGAGGGACATGCGTTTGTGTCTAGCTGTCGACATAATCAATTCTAAATTCAAATAAGGGTCGCCAACGCGTCTATCATCATCATTATATCAGCCGAAACGAAAGACGTCCACTGCTGGACATAGGCCTCCCCCAAATAGTGCCAAAATAACCGGTCCTGCACCACCCGCATCCAGCGGACTCCCGCGGCCTTTACCAGGTCATCAGTCCAACGCGTCTATAGCCTATGGTATATGTATACTTACTTCTATCTATCTTGTATGTATAATTTTATGGCTACCGTCCCATTGTAAAACAAGTGACTCTATGAACTGTAAAAATTAGGAGACTGTCCTTAATTTTTTTTGATTTACAAAAACAAAATCGACAAAAAAACTCTACATAATAATAATAATTAAACCTGCTCACAAAAAATCACTTGAAACGTTTGAGAAATGTGACTTGTAGAGGAGAGCAGCCGGACAGGTAAAAATACAGACAAAAATAGGTTAAATCGGTAAAAAGGCTAACTTATCCCTGTAAGGGATCTCCTCTAGTTAACCTTATTATTTTGTTTGAGGGCCTTAATAAATAAAAAAAATAAAAAATATCTTTATTTCAGAACATTCCATTCCATACAATACAATACAATATAATATAGGTACATTCAGATTATTTATCTAAAACAGTGCTACTTTAATTCATCTCCACTTATAATAAATCTCTAAATTAAAAAAAGAATCAGCCAGTTTGAAACTAAGCTTTGCGCGGTTCGAATGTTCTCAGCATCCCATGAACGGAAAAATATGAAACATTTTATATAGGTACATTATTATTCTAGCTGCAACTTAGGATAGTTTTTATCCGACTGCGACAGTTAATTAATTTTCCGAAATATACGACTTCATTTAATTTTTCATTTATTTTTATTGAATTCAAACGCTGCTCCAACTGTCAGCTATAAGAACCGTCAAATTTTCGTCAAAATGGCGGAATTGCTTTGCCTTTCACTTATTAATAATTTAAATCCCGTCTACGATAGACCTTTACGAGACAAATGCTAAAATATAAACCATAAAAAAATATTCGATTCTGATATGAGAACTTATATGCGCAAATGTCGTTTTATGTCGTAATTTCAATAAATGAAATCAACAAATTTGAACAATATAATTAACACGAATTTGTTTTTTTGAATGACAATGGCACGCGCTCGGCGCATTCAGCCAAAGTACCTGCGGCGCTACCACGAAAACCGATACTCAATGTTCATATATTTGCATCCCTGTCACTCGAGTATGGTTAGTGCGATAGAGATAGAGATACCCGAATATTTTCGAATTCCGAAGTTCGTGGTTATAGCTCAGGAATCGAAAATATGGTAAATAATCATAATGTATTTTCTCGAAAAAGAATTTAAAATAAATATAGTCAAATGGAGAAAAAAACAAAGCAAGAGGTTATATAGGTAATGATTAAGTTATAAGAGTCCAAAGTTTTAAGAGGGGGTATGTTCTGTCCCTTTTCCGCAAAACGCACCTTCATATGAAACGATTGTTTTTTACTATGACGCTCGAGTATATTGACGTCACAGTCCCTCATCGTTTTCTCACTCTAACAAGCGACATTAAAACGGATGTAGCTTCATAATTTTTTGAGATATTTGAATGGGAGTTTCATTATCTTCTATCTATTTATACATAATAAATGCCTATGTCCTGACTGACTTATTCACTCACTCACTCACTCACTCACTCATCAACGCACATCCGAAACTACTAATCTTAGAGAGTTGATTTTTGCACAGTATGTTGCTTTTATAACGTGGGCTAGGGATAAAAAGGGATTTTTGAAAATTCTACCCCTAAGGGGGTAAAATGGGGGTGCAAAGTTTGTATGGGAGAACCTTTTTTTTTTGAGCTATAGACTTAAACTTTGTAGAAAAATTAGTTATTAGAATACAAATGAAACACTTTCAGCGTTTTGGAAAATTCCACCCCTACTACCCCTAAAATAGGGGTGCAAGGTTTGTATGGGGGAAACATTTTTTTTTTAAATAGAGACTTAAAACTTTGTAGAAAGATCAGTCATTAGAATACAAATAAAGAACTTTCAGGGTTTTAGAAAATTCTACCCCTAAAGGGGTAAAATAGAGTGCAAAGTTTGTATGGGAAAAAGTACTTTTTTTTAAATAGAGACTTAAAACTTTGTAGAGAAATTATTCATTAGAATACAAATAAAGTACCTAGATTCAGTGTTTTAAAAAAATCTACCCCTAAGGGGGTAAAATAGGGGTGCAAATTTTGTATGGGGGAAACAATATTTTTTTTAAATAGAGACTTAAAACTTTGTAGAAAGATTAGTCATCAGAATACAAATTAAGTACTTTCAGCGTTTTAGAAAATTCTACCCCTAAAAATAGGGGGCTAAAATAGGGGTGCAAAGTTTGTATGTATGTGGGAAACTATTTTTTATAGCTAGAGTCCTAAAACTTTGTAGAAAGATTATTTAAATACAAAGAAAGTACTTTCAGCGTTTTGGAAAATTTCACCCCTAAGGGGGTAAAATAGGGTGCAAAGTTTGTATGGGAAAAACATATTTTTTTTTAATAGAGACTTAAAATTTTGACGAAAAATTACTTATTAGAACATAAAAAATACTACATTCGGCGTTTTACAAAAATCATTCCCTAAGGGGGTTAAAAAAGGGTGCAAGGTTTGTATGGGGAACACTTTTTCTGAGCTAGACACTTAAAACTTTGTAGAAAGATTACTTATAAAAATACAAAAAAAAAGACTTTCAGCGTTTTGAAAAAATCTATCCCTAAGGGGGATAAAAAGGGATGCAAAGTTTTTATCAGGGAAAGTTTATGTTTTTGAGTTAGAGACTTGAAACTTTGTAGAAAGATTACTTATTAAAATACAAAAAAAGAACACAAATCGTTTTAGAAAATTCCACCCCTAATAGGGTTAAAAAGGAGAGCAAGCTTTGCATGGGCAACACTTTTTTTTGAGTTAGACTTAAAACTTTGCAAAAAGATTACTTATTAGAATACTAAAAAAGAACTTTCAGCGTTTTAGAAAACTCCATCCCTAAGGGGATCCTTAAGATCCTTAAGAAGGGTAGCCAGTGTTGTGTGGGAAAAACTTTTTTTTTTACTAGACTTAAAACTATTCAAAATGTTACTTATTAAAATTAATAATAAAATACTTTCAGAGTTTTAGAAAATTCCACCCCTAAGGGGGTTAAGAAAGCTTTGTATGGGCAACACTTTTTTTGAGCTAGAGGCTTAAAAGTTTACGAAAAAAGTTCTTTCAGCGATTAGAAAAATTCAACCTCTAAGGGGGTTTAAAAGGGGGTTCAAATTTTAAATGGCGAGCAATAAAATTTTAAAGTGTGAGTAAGAGATTTTTAACTTCGGTCTTATTCTGTACGTTAAAAGACTACAAAACTGATTTCAGAGTTTTTCCAAATTCATCCCCTAAGAGTGTTAAAATTGGTTCAAAGTTTGAGTATTTCAAGGCATTTTTAAAGTATGAGATTTTTAACTTTGGTTTTAGACTGTTTGTTCACAAACTAGAAAATGAACATCAACTTTTTTTTTAATTATCCCCTAAAAGAGGGTTCAAATTTTGTATTGAGAGAAATCATTTTCTAAGACGATAAAAAGTTCTACGCGGACGAAGTCGCGGGCAACAGCTAGTATTAAATAATTATAAAAATGTCAACAGAAGTGCAGATGTGAAACTGTCAAGGTTTCTTAATTAACTACTGATTTCTACTGATTTTAATGTGCCGCTTCGACCAGCAAGTGATCTATTGTTGCAGCCCTTTCTTTAGAGTTCACCGTTAAGGCCCGTTGCCTCCAGGAAATTCCAGATTCTTTGGGCGGTGATATGTTGTACCTCTTGTGGGTGCACTATGTGCTGCCCTAGGTAGGTACTTCTTTTATGCATGAGTGGTCCGCAGGAGCAGAGAATGTGCATTGCAGTCTCCTCTGTCTCCTGGCAGAACCTGCAGGTTGTGTCCTGCTTCATACCCATTTGAAACAGGTGGTTGTTCAATTTGCAATGTCCTGTCAGTGTGTGTTAACCTTAGAGCAAGTGAGTGGAGATCAGGAACAAAAAGAAGTTTCGCTTCGCTCCGGGACCGTTTGATAATTAATATAGGAATAATTCTACCAAACGGCAATATATGACACCGTGGAAACGCTTGCTTCCACGCGTCGCTGTACGAAATCTTTTAACGTCCGGTTTCCTCGGCACACAATGGAAACGCACGCCAAAGCAATTATCACCAAGGCCGAGTCACTCAGCTAAGTCGGACGTCAATATTATGTTAATATCCACACCCCATCACCCCATCAAACACAATACACCCTTACCCCACTATAAAGACGCCCCATAAAAGCCTTCGCATGTAGCCCCAATTTTATGGCAATCGGGGGTGGAAATAACTGATTTTATTACTATTTTCTTTCGGTACAATCGTAATTGCTGGATTTTATTGCTCGACGCGTTTTGACTTTCTTTGTGTGTTGAGACACGTCAATATTGGCTCACTTTGTGATTGGGGCAACAATAAGGTATATTGTGAACTCATTTCTGAAAGAGAAAATTAAATACCCATTTTACTGAAACCGGTGCACGGGTGGTGACTGCCTTGAGTGGTTACACTGGTTACTTACTATTATTACTCTTTTCAGCGCTACATTAAACACACAAATAGACGCTCTAGAATTGCTCTAGCACCACATGGTGCTGGAGGAAAATGCTAGGAGTATCTTGGACTGAATTGACAAGGTTCATATAGAACTGCAGGTCAATCACGTAACGCATTGTACGCGCGTCAGGTAGGTCTAAATTTCACTTTTTATATGGAAAATTGACAGTTAAATTGTACCGACGCGCGTTGATTAGCTCAGGTTACTCAGCAGTGGCGGCGCGTGAAATTTTACGATGGGCAACCCGGAACAAAAAAGTTAATATAACTATAGGATAGGCCTGTCTAAGAAGAAATTTTAGGCAAACCGGTGGGAATCGGCTTAGATGGGCGCTCCACCACGGCCCCTCAGTAACATGTAATTTAAGAGCTGTAAGTATACTAACATGAGTGCAATAAATGATTTGATTTTGAGTATGAATTATGTACCAATGAGTCCATACTTAAAGAACTCGGCATCAAGCAGCGTCTATCATCCATAGTGCAGTATCGCATCCTTACTTTTCGGGCACTAGCTATCGAGTGACTTGTAGTCCAGGGAAAGGTCGTGGGCACCAGACCACGAGGCAGATCACCAAGTTAAAAGCTGGAGTAGTCATCACTACACGCTAGCATATGGAAAGCGACTGTCAGAGAGGAATGGCGGCGTGTTCTGAAGCTTGCTACCAATACCTAAAATGATGACCACAACCACTATGTCAAAAGTGAACACTACGAAGAAGAAACACAAAACTGGCTTTTGTATTTAAATACACAATGCCTATAGATACATCTGAAGAATATTTATAAATATATGATTCATTCATCGGCAACCTCCTTTATAACCCAATGTATCATGAATAAGTTTCTGTCAAAATTTTAATTTTTGGTACAAGCTTTTATTGCTGACTGTACTTTTCTGTATACCGTCACACTGTCGTGTACGAGTACATTGAGACGATTTTAACGAGCCCAAACTCAACGGGGTTATGTCGGTTACGTACTGAATTCCCATGGCCACCTTCTATCTCCATCATCAGATCAGTCGATCATCATCATCATCATTATATCAGCCGAAATACGTCCACTGCTGGACATAGGCCTCCCCCAAAAAGTGCCAAAATGACCGGTCCTGCGCCACCCGCATCCAGCGGACTCCCGCGACCTTTACCAGGTCATCAGTCCACCTTCCGGTACGTGGTCGCCACTCGAGAACCTTTCCGCCCCAGCGGCCATCGGTTCTACGTGCAATGTGCCCCGCCCACTGCCACTTAATCAGTCGATAATACCAAAATATTGCATTGTCACCAAACATACATAAGTAGGTAAGTATTCCAAATTTCAGCGCAATCAGATAACGGCAAGTGACTGAAAAATGGATTGCAAATTTTGACGGACGACTTACTAACATACTTACATTACGAACAATGCAAGGTGGAATGAGGTTAATTTGGTTCGCGGGGCGACTTTGATCAAATAGGTTTTTCTCCGAAATCATTGTTTTTACTTGTGGGTGAACTGTGGCAGTGAATATATTAGTTTTCTATCTTGCTGTATACTTCATTAAATCTTCTTAATTTCAAATAGTTTTGCTTTTATATGTACTACATTTGAAATTATCAAAGTAGCCCCATTTTTTTCCTAAAGTAACCCCATTTCACGGTATTTAACTTGCACTGAAAATCTATCTTTTTACAAGCTTTTATTTAAAAAGGTAGATTTTCCAGGTGTATTCTCAAGACAGATACATGCGGGCTACAACCAATAGTGCGGATATATCTGAAAAGGTAACCGTTTCCATTACTGTAAGGTGTGACGTGACAGTCACAATCCATTCTCCTCAGTAGAAACTACATGAATGTACCCTAATTGTAATTTAATATTTTTTTTTTATTTTTTTTTATTTGTAATTATTTAATATCAGACAAATATGTACATGAAACTTTGAACTAAAATGACTAAAACTAACTTAATCTATACACAAAAATAAGTAAATCAATAAAACTAAAAAAAAAAAACATAAAAATAAAAGTAGATGCTAGACACCCGCGTCCCCAAGGTCGCGCATCATCAAATGCATTGCACGGATATAATCTAATATTGTTCGATCAAAAGCAATCATCACACACCCATGGATGCTAATGCTCATTAATAATGCGCATAATCAATATGCACAATTACTTCATGAGGCGTGATAAGCGACATAAAGCGAGGCATTCACGACAGCCCCAACAGCCGCATGGAGCAGCTTCATGCCAAAACTGAGATTTACTGTCATTCGGCTCGAATGGAAAATCGTCAACAAGAAATTACCATTTGGAAACTCGACTTGTAGGTCGATCACTAAATGTCACTTTTTATATGGAAACTTGACCGTTGAATTGTACCGACACGTGGTCGGAACGTTACGTGTTTACCCCTAAGTAGGTAGGTAGTTAATAATATCACAAGTGAATATAGTGAGGGAGAGAATAATATTGTGTCTATTTATTTATTTATTGTTATAGAGGAATCAAGGCCAAATGGAATTGTATCCGGTAATAAATAGGTAAGTACCTACATATTTTAATAAGTGCAAACATATTGTGGTCTAATTTGAATATAAATAAAAAATTGGTTATGAAAATCTATTATTTTGTACAAAATTCATACATTACGGGTGGACGTTATTCCAAATGGACGTACTTACTTATTTATTTCAACGTACCTACATTTGTAATTATATTTTAGCATTATTCAGGGTGGTAACATTTCCATGACGACGATCTTTAACTCGATTTGTGCTGAATGAAAGTAAATCAAAACAGCGTTTAAAGATAGCTGGCGCGGCTCGTTGATCAACGCGCTATCCGACTGGAACGGTCGTGAATGTCACCATTCAACGTTGGAACATCAACACGGATCTATTTGGACGCATCCAGTTAAATAACACGACCAGTCGACCACGAGCAAGTGACAGCAATGTGGTGAGGTGAATGTAGACAAAATATTACGTCTAAACATTTCGCGCCGAGACCAACAGCGCGGCGCGGTGCCTAGGGTGCCCAGTTTATGGCCAATCAACAATCAAAGGACTTCTTGACTACGTCTATTTATTGTACGTTAACCTTAAGGTTTTTTATAGTAGTTTATGCAACAGTGCTTTAATAAGGGTTCTTAAAGTTACAAAACGAGACGTAGTCGAGTGCGTCGAGAGAGTAAATAGTACATAATAGAAAAACAAAGGCAAATTAAACATTGAGACGATTCTAACGACCCCAAACTCGATGGGGTTGTGTCGTTTTATTGCGGAGTTCCTATGACCACCTTCCAGCTCCAGCATCAGATCAGCTCCAAGTCAACATAATATTGCATTATCATGCGATGTAAATATGCTTGCAAAATTTCAGCTAAATTGGATAACGGGAAGTGACTGAAAAATGGATTGCAAATTTTGACGGACAACTTACATAATTATATACGAACAGTGCAAGTTAATATAAAGCTTGTAAAAAGCGATCTCTTCCAGACAATCTTAGTGGTGGAAACGATGCAAAATAATCATATGATTTGAGAAGGTGACACAGAAAACAGAGGGCCTACCGCGAACGGCATTCGAAGTTTTGCCTCTCTGTCGCACTTAAATACACGAACTCATAGGTATGACAGAGAGGGAAAACTTCGAATGCCTTTCGCGGTAGGCCCTCTGAATATAAACAACCTAACCATAAAAAAGACTATACACTGACAAATTCATATATAATATATAAACCTACATACACATACAAATACTAAAATATCAAAGAAACAGTATCATTTACAGTCGAAAACAAACAGCACACAAAATATAAATGAACAGCGACGGATGAGATAAATAGTACCCCTTTAATCTAGTTTTAAAAATGGGAAGAGACTTAGCACGTTTAATTTCAATAGGCAAACCACAATCGAACAGCTCGGAAAGTAAATGAATTGCTGTAAAATTTAGACCTATAGATGAGTGAAAACCGAAAAGCAACTTCTGAACTGACCTTGCTTCTTCTGAAATTTCCCCTTAAACTATTATCCGTAAGCCGTAAGAGAAGTGAAACACAAATTAACGAGATGGCTTCTCGTATGAAGACATGGATGATCTAATGAGAGTAATTAAATAAACTCCCCCCCCCACACACACACACACACACACACACGCACGCACACGCACACGCACACGCACACGCACACGCACACGCACACGCACACACATACACATACACAAGCACACACACAACTTCCGTTTTTAACTTTAGATTCTAAGTTTAACCCTTCAGCTGTTTAGCATGTTTAATTATGTTTTATGTTGTATTTTATGTTTTATGTGGCTGCTGATCTTGTTAACATTTCTCACCTTTTATGTAAATTCACATTCGAATTGGCTACCTACAGGACAGGCTGTGCCTAGTGTAGGGGTCAGTGTATTTCTCTTCTGTGATTATCAATATTCATTAAGCCCTAAGCCCCATGTATGTTAAGTGTAAAATATGTATGAAGTGGAACTAATGTATATTTGTGAAATAAATATTATGAAAATATTATGAATGAATATTATGAATATTAATATACCAGAGGACTACATCAACTTTACACAAGCAATCCACTCAGCCATAAAAATATGTGACACATTTTATCAGTCTTAGGCCGTCTACAGTCTACACGCTCATATATAATTATAATGTGACACATTTTATCAGTCTTAGGCCGTCTACAGTCTACACGCTCATATATAATTATAATGTGACACATTTTGTCGTCTTAGGCCGTCTACACGCTCATATATAATCTCGCCATCAGTCTTGATTCTGCGTAGGCCTGAATGATGACTAGGCGTTTTACCGTCTACGCCTGGTCTTACATGACGACGCCATTTTAATTTGGCGGAAAAACTCCTTTGTTCCGCGTTCTATTGTGAGAGTTTTAATAAATTAGCTACCATTAAAATTTAAGAATTTTTGTTCAGTCATAATGACTTCGTTTTTTACGTGAGTTTCAAAAAAGGGGATGTAAAGTATGAATATGGATGACATTTATGTTTATTTTTTGGCATGATATACCATATTATATATATAATTCAACAAACTGGCCCTTGGTTTTCAAAGCTCAGAAAAAATGTGTTAGAGCGGCATGTCATTTAACACCGACTATATCGTGTAGGCCATACTTTGTAAACTTAAGAATATTAACTTTTCCCTGTCTATACATTCACGATTTAGTAGTTTTTGTTAAGAGTCATGCACATTTATTTCATCGTTTCTCCAGCGAACGTTTGCAGCATAAGATCTGTGCTCATCCCTCAAAAACTGCTCTTTTATCCAAAAGTGTTCTGGGTATGGCTCCCAGAATCTACAATAAGTTACCTGAGCGGCTGAGGATAATATGTGACATTGTTAAATTTAAAGTTCATGTGAAAGAATACTTGATTAAAAAGGCGTACTACTCCTGTAACGAATTCCTGTCAGACATCGAATAAATGTATCATATTTTATTGTACTAGTAATACGCCTTTTTTGACATTAATTATAACAAAATTATTTATTTGTATTAGAATCTTCGTAAATTATTATTTTTTTTTTTTCTTTTTTGAAACTTGACATTTTAAATTGTGACTACCGTAAATGAATTAAAATTTAATGCATGCCTACTCTTATCACTCAGTGAAAGCATGTACAATTTCGTTTGCCTCCGGGTACGACATAGTGAAACAATACCGCTTTTACCACCGTCTGCAATATTATGTTATGTGTACCTATGATCGACGAATAAAGTATTTGTATTTGTATTTGTATTTACCATTAGGTGAGATAGTGGTGCCCTTTATCAGGTCATCAGTCCATCCTACCCACGCTGCGCCTTCCGGTACGTGGTCGTCACTCGAGAACCTTTCCACCCCAACGGCTATCGGTTCTACGTGCAATGTGGATGCACGTAGAACCGATAGACCGCTGGATGCGGGTGGCGCAGGACCGGTCATTGTGGCACTCTTTGGGGGAGGCCTATGTCCGTATCAAACGTTCTTAAATAGGTACCTACTACTTTTAATCACATGTCAAAGTAGTATCTATCTATTAAGCCCGTATTCACCCACTGTTGAGTATAGGCCTATTCTTTATTACGCCACTCTCCCCGATCCTATGTAAAAGTACAAAAGTTGACATTGAATGTAACTAATCCAAAAAAAAACAACGCAGGTTTCATCCAAAATATTCAATAAGTAAGCAATACGAGTAACTGTCAACCAATTTGATTCCAAGGCCATCATAGAACCTTGCCGTTGTAAATGCTATGTCAATACGGGCACAGAATAAGTAATAATTCTACGTACAGAAGGTTCTCTGTTAACAAATTCCCTGTTTAGGTACGCCAAACGTGCCTAAATGTGGCCATCCCGTTCTATCGCATGCAACGCGCTGCGACCCGTGCGAGCGTCCTGTACCAACACGTGGCAGCCACTAAATAGAGCCCTTCGAAGGGGCGACCGGCATGTACTTGTAGCGATAAACACAAATCGCGAGTGAGCCGCGCCTGATACGGGTTACTAGGATTATTGCGTCGCTATGTAGCAGTTAAAATGACAGGGTTCTACGGTGGCCTAGGAATCAAATTGGTTGACTGTACCTCGGCCTATAATCAAAACAAGTAAAGCGCGTTGCATTTTTTGTGCATAACATTGTTAATAGGTACTGAATTTTATCTTTTGGAAATAAATATTAATTTGTTTGACAACTTACTGTCACTTTTAATTAGTTTAAGGACTCACATCTTCGTACACGTGGTGACGAAACTTATACGTCAAATACAATTAGTCGTGTCGCGACGATCTTAAAATATAGTAGGTATCGTAGACTATACGCATAAACACAGTTCTAAGTTACAATCGCGTTCAAATGCACAATTAAATCGAGAGAATTTGAAAAAAACTTCGTTTTCTTTGCCACTTTACATCGATTTGCAACTCTAAACCTATTGTGCAATGTCGTTTTTCCAATGAAACAATTATACTAGATACGATTTTGTAACATTTACGCGTCGGAAATCAACAAAATATACAAGTCAGAGCCGGATTGTGGAGTGCACTTAATTAAGCCCCGTAATTGTGTGACCGCATAAAATGCATTAACACTGAAATACGGCTCTGGATTCTGATAAACACAGTTTGAGCTGAAAAAGTCGATAAATGGTATTCGCATGTTCTTTTACAGAAATAATTTATCGCATTCCCACATTGTGGATAATAATGAAAATGTATACACCAGTGTACTTACCCAAAATTTTCATTATTTTAGCAAGCCATTTTTTAACGTATAGGTATTTAAATTAAATGTGGATTTTCTGTAATGATGCGATTCGCCTTGTTATCATCATCATCATCATCATATCAGCCGAAAGACGTCCACTGCTGGACATAGGCCTCCCCCAAAGAGTGCCACAATGGCCGGTCCTGCGCCACCCGCATCCAGCGGACTCCCGCGACCTTTTCCAGTTCATCAGTACACCTTGTGGGGGGGGCCTACCCACGCCGCGCCTTCCGGTACGTGGTCGCCACTTGAGAACCTTTCCGCCCCAACGGCCATCGGTTCTACGTGCAATGTACCCCGCCCACTGCCACTTAAGTTTAGCGATCCGGAGGGCTATATCGGTGGGTACTTATTTAAACAATACATAATAGAAAAAAACCGGCCAATAGCGTGTCGGGCCACGCTCAGTGTAGGGTTCCGTAGTTTTTCGTCCGTCACAGTATGTGTGTGAAATTATTTTGTAATTTTTTTCAAAAACTATTCAACCTATCAAGTTCAAAATAATTTTCCTAGAAAGTTTTTAAAAAGTTCTACTTTTGAGATTTATTTCATATTTTTAAAATATATAAAATACCATAAGGTTCAAAAGTTAGAGGGGGGGACACATTTTTTTTACTTCTGGATCGATTATCTCCGAAAATATTAACATTATCAAATAATGATTATAGCAAACCTATATTCATTTTGAAATACCTATCCAACAATATATCACACGTTAGGGTTGATATGAAAAAAAAAACACTCCCCACGTTACGTATAGGGGAGGTACCCTAATAAAATAAAATAAATCACTTTTTATTTTACCACTTTGTCGGCGTGATTGATATACATATTAGTACCTCAGCTTTATAGTACTAACGGTTACTGAGATTACCTGCGGACGGACGGACAGACAAAGCGAATTTATAAGGGTTCCTAGTCGACTACGGAACCCTAAAAACAGAGGCCTTTGTACTATACTTAGTACTATGAAGCTGAGGTACTAATATGTATATCAATCACGCCGACAAAGTGGTAAAATAAAAAGTGATTTATTTTATTTTATTAGGGTACCTCCCCTATACGTAACGTCGGGAGTGTTTTTTTTCGTTTCAACCCTAACGTGTGAAATATTGTTGGATAGGTATTTAAAAATGAATAGGGGTTTGCAAAAATATTTTTTTGATAATATTAAAATTTTCGTAGATAATCGCTCCAGAAGTAAAAAAAAATGTGTCCCCCCCTCTAACGTTTGAACCATAAGTTTTAAAAATATGAAATAAATCTCAAAAGTAGAACATTATAAAAACTTTCTAGGAAAATTATTTTGACCTTGATAGGTTGAATAGTTTTTGAAAAAAATTACAAAATAATTTCACACACTTACTGTGACGGACGAAAAACTACGAAACCCTACACTGAGCGTGGCCCGACACGCTCTTGGCCGGTTTTTTGTTAAAAGATTGCTGTAAAATGATCTAACATATACGAAAGCTACATACTTGGGTTCGTCTCTGATGTCTCTATAAACGTGTGTAGGGTTTTGATTTTAAAATAATTAACATAAAAGTTATGGCCAGAAAACTTGTTTTTTGGTCTAAAATTGTTCAACTTTGATGCCAAATATATCGAAGACAGTGATGTTTGAAGTAAATCTGGGATACTATATTGCTTAAAGCTGTTGTTGTTAATATGATAAGATACAAAAAAATATAAGAAAACTAAGGGATTCAGATTGAAGGTCATTGGCGTATTCACTTATTTATACAAACTTCCAAATGAGAACGAATGAGATGGTGGTTATGTAGAGGTACCTACCTACAGTCATCTACAAATACTGAGCAAATAATATAGTCACTTAAAGAAGATGATGCCGTTTTCAGACATTTTTGAGTAAGGTATAATTTATTAACCAACTTCACAAAAAAGGAGGAGGTTCTCAATTCGGTTGTATTTTTTTAAATGTGTATTGAACTCAGAACCTCGAATTCCAGGGCTTTCTACCTCGGGTTGAAGCGTGTGTCTTGACCCACATTGTACAGCAGGGTTCGTTAATGCACTCCTGAGCTGCTAGGGGCTCCTTCGACGCTGGAGACGCATATCTTTGGTGATAATGAACGTGCAGGAGTGCGTGTGCTCAAGGATGTACTTCAAACTACAAAAATTGACACAGATTCTGATATGATTCCGTTGATATAGCAAACAATGAAGTGCCAAAGGTGATTTTCAGATCCTTAAGGAATCGTCGGAAGTCTTCAAATAATATCGGCCCACATACAGCGATTTAGTTTTTTCCTCTTATAATCAACGCATTTGCACTCGGAAATCAGTACATGTGGTAAACTGGAAAATAAATGTGGAAATGCTCACGTGGCTTGGCAGATTACTGAATTGAAGTCTGTTAAAACTTTGTTTTTAAAGTAAATTATTTGTGTTACTTTATGTATGAGATTGTGGCTACAACGAGTTTAATTGCTAGTCTTTCACTTCGTTATGAAATTCAACTTTTGTTTGAGCTGTCATATATATAGCTGCGATATAGCTACTTGTATATCTTTCTACTACATCTACATCTACTCATATCAAAGACGCAATAATTGAGTATCACCTTTAGTCAATAAAGGCACTATAATATATCAATTTCAGTTAATAAAAGTGCAATACGGCTGCATTATTTGTCTATTGTACCTTTATCTGTTACGAGTATTGACACAAATACCACTGGGCCCTGCGGTTTTTACAAACACATCCGAAAATCAATAACGTAATTGCCCCGTATGTATTTTGTTTGAGGGTTTCATTTTGTTAATGGGCATTTTATCAGCACTAGAATTAAGGTAACCCTTATAGCCCTCCGTATCTCTAAACTAAACTGGCAGTGGGCGGGGCACATTGCACGCAGAACCGATGGATGTTGGGGCGGAAAGGTTTTCGAGTGGCGACCACGTACCTGGGGTTCTTTTCGATAAATTTGTGGTAATATCGGTTTAGTATTTTTCCAGAGATATCGTTCTACTGGGCAAATGATGCACGCGACGCGACATAAGGCGCCAAACATAGCGCTACCGAAATGTTGCACGCGAGAAAAGGTGCGACAATATCTATAACTGAAGATGTGAATGTGTGTCGCTACTCTTCTTGGGTAGAGACCCAAGAAGAGTAGCGACACACATAATTATACTATAAGGTTCTAAGCTAGAAAGGCGCCAACGCCGCGCACGCACCCACGTTCTTTTTAGTGTTCCGTACCAAAATTAGTCCTTAGGAACACTTACGAGTATGCGATCACTCGTAGTCTGTCTGTTTGTCGCAGCCAGTTTGTACAAGCTTTAAATTAACTTGACCTGTTTATATGTATGTAAGTATATATGTACGTGTACCTATGTATTGTCCGTCAAAATTAGCAATTAATTTTTCAGTCACTTGCCGTTATTCGATTGAGCTGAAATTTTGAGTATAACTATAGTTTGGATGACAATTAAGATCTGATCTGATGATGAAGACAGAAGGTGGCCATGGGAATTCAGTATTCAACCGAGGTAACCCCGTAGAGTTTGGGCTCGTTAGAATCGTCTCAATTAGTAGTTGATGATGGTATACAGAAAAGTACAGTCGGCAATAAAAGCTTGTACCAAAAATTTAATTTTTGACAGAAACTTATTTTCTTAGTTGACGCATAGATAACCTTAGGGTTATCTCATAATTTTCCAAATCGTGCTCATTAGACACGTCTTTTACTCGGTCCATTTAAGAAAATTTTTTTCAATCGGTTTTTCCTTTTTTACCCCCAACGCAATTTTAAGTAAATTGTATAGGTACTAATGCTATCACATGTTACCGTCAAAATCTGCACTATAATGTCAAAATAAACGCCCAGAATGCCGAAACGAGGTTAACAAAAAAGGAAATAACAAACTTTCTACAAACAAACATTAATCCACCAACTTTTTGTGTTTTAAACTCGGAGACTCGTTTGCATATGGTGGCGGTAAATTCTCATACACGCCAGTTTGCATAACCGGCTTGTACCGGTATAATCCGCTAAGAACCGGTATTTACCGGACTCTCTTGTTTTTGTTCCTGTAATTTAGGTTTGACTTGACATGTTCGTTTGTAATTTAACGAGGGCAAGCTTTGTGTCTGAATCTACTTATTTGACTTTTCTTTAGTTTTGATAATTTTGAATCCTTTTTTTGTTTTTCTTTTAAGTTTTTTTTTTAGTTTTGGCTCCTGCAAACAATGTTAATAACTTGTAAGTGCGCCCGTGGGATCAGATCAAGCAATAGGTAGTTCAAAGACTCCTAGCGCATTTCCCAGTTGAATCCTAAAGAAGCCTGAGATCCCTTTAGCACTAATCCCAAGACTTGACGAAGGCACTTTACAAAAGCGGCTGCCATCAGACCTTCCAACCCAGAGGGAAAACCAGACCTCTTTAAGATTAGTACAGTTTCCTGAAAACGTATTAGTTTTTTTAGAAAAAATCAGTTGTACAAGCCGGGGCTTAAAGTCAAGACCTTCAAGGTATAAGTCGCGTGTCTTACGATGGGTAAGACTAGCTTATAAGAGAGGACAAAGGAGACAATAAAAGAGAATATAATGTGAAGATTAGAGAAGTGTTTTGGTCGGCTTTGCACGACAATCGTGTACACCGTTGCGTTAACTGCACAATAAATTCGATGTTCACGTCTGGTTCTATACAGCACGGCTTTCACAGGATGGCCCGCGAGATGTGTCGCGGCGAGATATCCGTCTCTTTCTTATTATAAAGCTTAGAAAGATACGGATAGTGTGTATATGTCGCCGTGACACAGCTCGCGGGCCGTCGTGTGATAGCCGTGCAAGCTTAACGATTTTCCTTCCCCGTATAGACTCGTTCTTTTAGCTGCATCTTCTTCTTCTATACATACATACATATACATACATACATACATATACATACATACATACATATACATACATATACATACATACATACATATTATAAAACAAAGTCGCCGGCCGCGTACGTCTGTGGGTATGTTATTGATAAACTCGAAAACTACTAGACCGATTTGAATGCTGTTTCAACCAATACGTAGAAAATTTTACGGTGGTGGTTTTAGTATATAATTTATTGATGAATATAATAATAATAATATAATAATAATAATTTATTGATAAAACATAATGTACATCAGTGTTTACTATAGACTAGGATCTTAATATTAGAGGCAAATAACACGTGCCTGAACTAGGATACCCTGTGTTTCAGGCAAAAAAGAACTAACAATTGAATATGTTATTCACATGCAAAATATTATTCTTATTTACTAGGTAGTACAAAATAATTAGTAAGTTAATAACCTATATATAAAAAAGGTATAAAAAGATAGAAGATAGAACAAAATTATTTTAAAACGATAAATAACTTCTCAGTATCGTCATAGGACATATTATGTAGGGCTTCTCGTAGCGTTGATTTACATTTCATGTAGTTTAGGGGATATAAATCTAGCCGTGCATTAAGTCTTTTGTAAAGAAGTGGACCTAGGAAAAGAAAAAATCTAGAAGAGAAAGCGTGTCGTGTTTGAGTATAATTAGGACAAACAAAATCTTTACGCCTTTTACTGGCATGATCAGTGTTGTAAGGGGTTTCAGCGTGCTGTTTTAAAACTGTGTGCAATATAAATAATTGTCGGACTGTTAATACTTTACATGATTTATAAAGCAGGCTAGTGGGGAATTGATAGGGGCGGAAAGTAGAAACCTTAAGAATTGCTCTCTGGGCCCTTTCTAGGTTTAGTAATGTGGTTTTAGCCAAGCCACCCCATGAAGAGATGCAGTAAGTTAATACAGATTGACATAACGCAAAGTAAACTTGTTTGATTATGTGCGAGTCTCCGATCGTACGTATTTTTTTGAAAATAAATATTAACTTACGAACTCTAGTGCACAACGCTTCCACATGAAGTCGAAAAGAGAGAGAGTCATCAATTATGATTCCTAAATACTTTATTTTGTTTGTGGTAGCTATGCCCGGACATGCACACTGGTTATTTGTGGGATGTTTACAATTGTGAGCATAGATTTTAAGGTTAGTCGGAGCTAGTTTCGATTTGCGCATGGAAAACTTTATAACATTTGTTTTCTCCGAGTTCAGGGTTAGTAGGTGATGTAGAAGCCAGTTATTTACGATATTAAAGCCTCGCTGTGCATATTCATAGACTTGCTCTACTGAGTTTGCAGAAAAAAGTAGGACAGTGTCGTCAGCGTATGAAATGATTTTACCACAGTCGATTTTAAGATTACAAAGGTCATTTATATAAATTAAAAACAGCGTAGGACCTAAAATACTTCCCTGTGGGACCCCAAAAGAGGCATTATGTAGGTCAGAACTCATAAAATTGTCGATTTTTGTGCGTTGCGTGCGGCCGTCTAAATAGTCTGCAAATAATTTGAGCTGCGTACCTCTGATTCCTAATGATACAAGCTTGTGAAGCAGGATGGGAACGGAGACGGTATCGAAAGCTTTAGCAAGGTCAAGGAAGATTCCCAAAGTCTGATTACCCTTGTCTAGTTCTTGCACTAAAAAGTCAGTCAGTTCGTGTACGGCGTCGGCAGTTGATAGTTTCGACCTAAATCCAAACTGACTTTTAGACAAGATAGCTTGGCTCTCTAAATATTGGACAAGCCTATTATTGATGATTTTTTCTAATATTTTTGACGTCGAAGGTAGTATGGAGATAGGTCTATAATTTGACACCTGGTCTTTACTACCAGATTTGTATACAGGAACCACAATAGCTTTTTTCAGACATATCGGAAATATTCCTTCAGAAAGGCACTTTTGGAAAATGAAGGTGAGGGGAGGAACCAGGATGTGTCTGAATTGTTTGAGTATTTTATTAGATATACCATCCCAACCTTTAGCCGAGTCATTTTTTAAGCCCATAATTATTTGGTTTACCTCTCGTTCATCAGTATTTAACAGCACAAATGACTTCAATGTATTGTTGTGGTTTGAAACATGGTTAGGGAGGGGTAAAGGCAGGTTTCGCTGGACTTTTTCAGCTAATTTTTTTCCTATGTTAACAAAAAAATCATTTGCGCAATTAGCAGATGCTAAAGGTGAAGAGCAGACTTGTGACAAACCGGAACATGATTCTCGTTGTTTTGCTGTGTATGTAACGTTTTTAATACACTTCCAGACTAGTTTACTGTTTGTTCCGGCCAATTCGAGTTGTTTTTTGTCGTAGTTAGATTTAACTTTTTTCAGCAAGTCATTACAAAAATTACGATATCTTTTGTAAGAAAGTTGTAGAACTAAATTGTCCGGATTTGATTTAGCTTTAAGATGCAGTTTGTCTCTGTGTTTCATGCAACGGATAAGTCCGGGTGTAATCCACGGTTTAACATTAAAATATTTACTACTAACTCGTATGTTTACGGTATTATGCAATATTGCTTGCTGGACTTTTTGAATCAGGTATGACATGCTAGTATCTGCGTCAGCAGAATTGTAAACTGGGTCAAAATTAATGTTGCATAAATCACGTTCAAGTTTGTTTACATTTAATTTAGAAATTATTGGCGTTCGTGCTGTATATGGTAATTTACGAAATAATGAAAGTAGGACAGCCCTATGATCTGTAATAGAGGAATTTGTAACTAATGCTAGCGCTGGGAGATTAGATTTAAGCATGATATGGTCTAAGCAGGAGCCGCTTTGGTGAGTGGGAAGCGTGTGTGCGGGAAGCAAGCCGTGAAACGAGCATAAATTGAGGTATCTCTGAGCTGCGGGGTCAGTGGTTTCTGGAAGAATGTTGATATTAATATCACCTATTAATATACGATTTTTAAATGATGATAGATTTCGTAACGTCTCGTCTAGAGAGTCAGTAAAGGTATTAATATTTCTAAAACACGGCGGTCTGTACAATGCCAGTATGGCAAAGTCCGTTCCAATTTTAATTAACAGTCGATTGCACTCTAATATGTTTGGCTCCTCAACATTAATTTCTAAATTACATCTGGCATATACGACTACTCCATCGTTTTGGTTGTGATTCAACTTGGTCACATACATGTTATAGCCGGACATGTTTGGCAAGTTGCATTGTTTATTTAACCAACACTCTGTCAGAATAATGACATCGCAGCTCATTCCAAGTCTTTGCAGAAAAACACTAACATTATCAAAATTTTTAGTTATACTTCTTATATTTTGTGTTAGTATGGTTAGCGGATGACGGGAAGAATCGATATATTGTTTGCACTGTTCAACCTCGCAAACTAGAGAATCAGATACAGAGAAGTTATCTAGGTCAGAAATTAAACTATTACTCATAAGATTTAAGCTAATAAAACAAAAAGTTCTACGAAAAAAATGAAGGTGGCGCTCTTAGGCGCCTTCATAATCTATAGAGTTAAGATACCTTTTTTCGGCTAGTTTTCTAGCTGGGCATTCAGCATAGCCAGTCTCGTGATCACACGGCTTTTTAAAGTGCATACATGTTGCACATTTTGGTGAGTCGGCTTTCTTTGTGCACTCCTTTATTGAATGACCTACAACGCCGCAATGCCCACAGATGTTGACCTCCATCTTGCACGACTTCGCTGCATGCCCGTACTGCTGACACTTAAAACACCTCGTCACTAGGGTAAAGTCCCTGACGGGGCACGACGACCAGTTTACAAAAACTCTATCGTTTGAGATTAAGGCCTTACGAATGAGAGCAGGGACTTCAATTATATAGTTGCAGGTCTCAGAGTTCTTCTTTCCCGATTTATGGCTCAACTTAGTCAAAGACAGAAACTTTTCCAGTGACGTTTCGGGCATTTTATCGGCCAGGTTTTGATGGTAAATGCACTTGAACACTTCCGCTTCCTCCATAGTCGCAGGCACACCAATGACTACAATTCTGGGCTTCCGTTTTTGCGGCTCGTCCACCGTGAGTCCAGATGTTGTTAACTGCGTCGACTGTTTCAGTTTCAGGACGTCATCTTTGGAGTCCGTGCTAATGACGACTCCGCCGTTTCTAATCTTGCGCAATCCTCTTACGTGATGTTTCGTTTGTAAATAATTCGCTACAATGATTTATTTCAACCAATTCAGATGATTTCAGTGTTTTTTCGACGTGACAAATGGCTTTCATGACAACGTCATTCGCTGATATAGAATACTAATTTCGTTACCATTGTCAATGTCTGCGGTGGCCCATCGGATACAACGCTGGAATATTGTTCGTAAAGTCTTCGAGTCTCGGTAACTTTTTGCTTTTTTGATATTTTTTATTTTTATTTTTCTAAAATTCATATATTTTGTATAAATGTTTTATTTGAAACATAATTATTTTGTATGTTTTTGAGCCCGAATTGTTTTTCTATTCAATTTTTAAATGTGACATGTTTTGTTTTAAGTAGTCTGACCATCAATCGTGTCAATATCAGAAAAGAAGTTTGAAACATACATTCATCCTCTGTTTTAGTGTTTGAGTCTTTTAACTACTTTTCAGTAACAGGGATGGTATGGTAAGTCAAACTTAGAGTATTTACTGAAATGCCCAAAGAAAATGTTGACGAATGCCGAAACGAGCTGGAATAAGAAAAAGACAAACAACAAAAGATTACCAAATATGAAATAGACGACTCACGAAAGTGACGAAAGAAGAACGGGTGATAAAAGCAGAACGGGACGAATTTAAGCATCACTTGACGAAAAACGATTCAGACGAACTTAGACAATACCCAAGTTTTATGTAGGTGTTGTTGTTTTGTGGTTGTTTCTTATAGTTAGGCTGTTTCACCTACTCAAATCATATGATTATTTTGCATCGTCTCCACCACCCTAAGGTTGTCTAGAAGAGATCACTCTTTAACGATAAGACCGGCAGTTGTCTACCGTTTTTTATGTTTAATTTAACTCTGTTTTTCTATGTCCAGTGGGAATGATGGTTTGTTAAACTACGAGTACGTTCTAGGATACAAATTAAGTTCTGCCATATATTTAGGAGGCAATAGGAGAACGTTTTTAATAAATTTATGACTTTTTTTTATGATAATTTTTATGACTTTTTTTTATGATAAGGTTAATTGTGTAAAACAGATTAGTTTAGTACCTACATGTTTTTCGGGAATTCCTTATTTTACTGACAAACGTTTCACCGCATGCATTGCTCACCAGATTTTCATTTCACCGAAAAAAAACTCAGAAACCGTGAACTTTTTATGTATCGCTAAAAGGACGTTGTTTATATAGAATCCATTAGGTTACTTTAGGTTTGTTTTATAAATAAAATAAAAAACCTTTATTTCAGACCTCTGGTCCATAGTATGTTAGTAACAAATTTAGACTTAGTAACTATGTTAGTACGTACATGAAAAGCAATCAAAAATAAAAAAAAAAATACACGTAAAATAGAAAATTAAATAAAATGAGGTGTAGATGCGAACCAACACGGCAAAGGCGTCCGGTGATCGTTCGCAGTCCCATCCTATTTGACCCTACCGATGGCCACTTCGACACAGTATTTAAATGTGGGGCAGTCCATTCTCTCCGACAATACCCTGAGGAGGCCATTACCGCTGCCACGCACTCGCCTGAGTAGTGATCCAACACGCTTGCGTCTTATTGCGAAAAAATCATCAGTTCGCGCTTCGGCAAACATGTTGGACGCACTACAGTGCTTCGGCATCCGCAACAGCATCCTCAAAATATTGTTGTATTGGACTCTTATGGCGTTGTATGTCCTCTGCGTAAAACTTACCCACAGACTGCAGGTATAGAACGTCTGACAGTAGGCTTTGAAAAGCGTCAATTTGACTTGTTCATTACACCTTGCAAATCTGCGGGCAAGCATGTTGCCACGCACCGCCATCGCCCTTCTCTCCCTCTCCAGATCCAGGTCGTCCTTTAGGTCTTCTGTAAGGATATGCCCCAAGTATTTAAACCTATCAACTCTCTTCATGGGCACGCCGCACAGCATGATCGTAGGTATTGTTCTAGGGTTATATTTGCTGGCTTTGAAGAGGACGAACTCGCTCTTGCTAGTGTTATACCTAAGACTATGCTCTTTAGCATACCTCTCACATATATAAATGAGTTGCCTCAACGAGTCACTCGACGGACCCAGCAATACCATGTCGTCTGCATAACTGATATTGTTGAAACATGTTTTATCTATATGACATCCGACATGTGCATTGCTGAGACCCTCAATCAACTCATTTACATATAGGTTGAACAACACGGGAGATGTTAGTCCACCTTGACGTACGCCACATTTCAAACTATACTCGTCTGAGTCTTTACCTGCCCATCTCACACAATTGACCTGGCTGTTGTACTAGTACTTTAACAAATCGACACACTCACTTGGTATACCCGTTTTCGTTAACTTGTCCCATAGTACGTCGTACACAACCAGGTCAAATGCCTTCGACAGGTCCAGAAAACACGCATATACAGGTGTGTTCCTGTCTTTATAGAACCTGATAGCCCTCTTAACACACAATATTGCAGTCTCTGTGGACAATCCGGGTCTGAAACCGAATTGTGCATCGTGCAACTTAATGTACTTACAAAGTTGCTCATTAAGAAGGCTATCCAGCACCTTAGCAAGAACAGTTGCCAGAGAAATGGGCCGGTAATTTCCCAGGTCCGACAAATACCCCGTTCTGTTCTTCACCAGCGACACTACCACTGTTCTAGTGAGCTTCCTGGGGAGATAAGCGTGTCTTAAGCACAGCGTGTAAAACATCGCCAGCACCCGCGGCATGTGAACTCCTGCATACTTGACATGCTCTATGCTGAGCCCGTCATGACCCGGTGATTTACCTCTCTGCATGTTTTTGATCACATTGTGAACTTGCTTAGCGGTGAAACTTAGGGTACTCTCACCCACAACGGTCTCAGCACATCGCACCTCTTTTGTAGGTTTATGCAGGATTAGGTCCACAGAGAACACACGTCTGAAGCTATTTGCTATGTCCCTCTTGTCGCTAACTCCCCCTACAGTCACAGGGACACTAGGCCTCACATTAAGTTTGTTTGTGCTTTTCCAAAAGGCCTTAAAATCATTAGCTGCCCTTTTGGTGGCCAGAATATCGGCTTTTATTTGTTCCTGCCTATCCTGGCACCATTTTAATTTTGACTTGAAGACCCTCCTGGAATCACACATATCCTCATATACTGGACCCTGCTTAGGTTTATTGGCGGACACCCAAACCAGAAACTTTTCTCTCGCGAGTCTATGTACGCCAGCGACGTACTTGTTCCATCCCGCTACGGTATTCCGCTTGGAGTGCCCTCTCCTGCTGGACTTTCTCGCCGCATCAGTCAAGGTGTCAATTATACCATCACACATTCTATCTAAAATTATTGAATGATCGCGCTCCATACATAATTTATCAGCACACGACGTTAGCTCTGCCGGAAAGTCCAGCATTCTCAACCTATCATTACACAGTCTTTGGTACAATTCTATTTGCGAATGTTGTCTCTCACCCCATATTACCCCCTCGTTACGTAACCTACCCGGATCACATTTAATCTGTAACTTATTTAGTTTACATTCAATTATGAGCGGCAGGTGGTCGGACCAATATGCGTCATATTTTACCCTAACGTTGCAGACCGTTTGTCGCGCTGCATCAGTGACAACACAGTGGTCCAACCACCTGTTGCATCCATGCGCTTCACTCGTAAATGTAAATGTCCCAGAGTCAGAGCCTAGCACTTCCAAATCCACGCAACTCCACACCTGCGCTTCACAGAACTGCCTCAATTCATCATAAAAAAGTTATTTTGGGTGTGCATTAAAGTCCCCCAAGACATATATCGCCTCAACGTCCGTGTTATCCGCACTGATCGCACTAATTTCACCTAAGCATTCAGTGAACAGCGGCACATTTTCAGGTGCATTTACCGGCATATATACGCTAAACACCAAGAAAGAGGACTCCCGCACTTTTACCTTTATTGCCGCTAACCGCACGTTTTTGCACTCCACTACTGTGACATCCGAAAACGCAGACTTTCTCCATAGCAACCCGACGCCCCTGTGTGGCCGCCCAATGAGTATACCGGTCCCTGTGTCGACTGCAGATGATCCCGTATACGCGAAGTCCTCATGTATTGTCCCGAGAAGTGGCACGTCGTGCGGCAACAGCCAGGTCTCCTGCAATGCAACAATGTCTCCTTCCTCGCACAGCTCCTTAACTCCGTCTATCGACCTCTTCAGGCATTTACAATTGAAACTTATTAAACGACTAATAATTTGTGTATCTGCCATTTTGTTCGCTTGTTAAAATATTTCCATTCTCACCCCTTGCCTTTATCTCCTCCTCTTGCTGCTCTTGCTTTATAACAATCCTGAAAATTTTACTGTTTCAGAAAAAAATATCTGAGAGACAATTCATTCGGTGAAACGTTATTTGTTAGGAGGCATGTAACAAACGTAACGATATGAAATAATATTTTGTAGATATGATACCGAATGCATTAGGCATTGGTAATATGAACCCCTCCTTTGCGTGAAAAGTGTTATTTCATGAAAAAAGCTAACTTACGTAGGTAAATTAATGAGCAGGTTGGTCGTATTCGATATACAGTCGGGCAGCTAGTACCATATAAAATAAGAGAATCAATATTAAGGAGAAGTATAAAACTAAAACTTTTTATATGTCTAGACTAAAATTCAGATTTAATTACTACGATTAGAGCGTTCTAGCTTAATGAAATTTTGCTATTTTAACGAACTAATTTTGTTAAATTTATTTTCTGACTTTCCACATTCTATCCTCTAATCAAGAGAACATTAACAAATATTAACAAGCACGATTTAGTTATAACAATACGCTTACTGCACTCTTGCAGTAAATATAAATTAGAACAATAACAAAAAACTAAAGTTTTAAAACAACGCAAAGTCTGCGTTTCCATTGTACGGGATTAAAGTGAACTCCGGATAAAGTGGCTAAAGTCAAGAAGCTGCGGTTAATTTGAACTACTAAAATACATGTATTTAACTTTTGCTGCAGTGTTGCATATTTCTTAAGCTTTTGAGGATAAGGATTATTTGTAAAGTGTTGGTTGTACTTTTAAAAATATATGTTGATGTAACTGGTGACCGAAGAGCTGGCGGCTTTTTTGCGCGACGCATCAGCATTGCAATTCAGCGATGGAATGCTGCCAGCATCCTCGGTACAATGCCGCGAGGGCCTGTCTAGATTTAACTTAGTTTTAATTTGAGTTAGTTAATGCTAATTTTATTATCTTGTACAAGTAGGTATACTTTAGCTCACCGGACTACGAGAACACCAGGCGCTGCATGCAATTGCAGTGCAACACCGAAGATATTGGCGAGCCATCTGCACTCCCCGATAGTGACATAGCGGTCACGATCCGAGGCATTCAGGGACCGACTGAATGAATGATTTATGATATTAATATACTTTAAAATGGATTAATAAACAATTTATTAAATACTAGCTAACCGCGCGGCTCCGTCCGCATATTACAGTTAACCTAGACGGAGCCGCAGGATTAAATAGAAAGAAAAGAAAAGAAAGAAAATATTTATATAGCCTATGAAATGAACAAACTTATAACCAAACATGCTTTTCCTCTAAATAATATTATAGTGGGTACACTAGACATTTTTACTGTTCCACAACTTAAAAAAAAAAAACTGTGAAGCATACTAGGTGGCGACCACGTACCGGAAGGCGCGGCGTTGGTAGGCCTCCCACAAGGTGGACTGATGACCTGGTAAAGGTTGCGGAAGTCCGCTGGATGCGGGTGGCGCAGGACCAGTCACTTTGGAACTCTTTGGGGGAGGCCTATGTCCAGCAGTGGACGTTTTTCGGCTGATATATGATGATGATGATACTAGGTGTATTTGTTTAGTCCGAAGTACTAAATACTTTGGTTCCACGCATGGCTCCCAAAGGTCCGGAACACCAATTGCGCGTGAGCGGCATAGATATACATGCTACTTTTATTAAAATAAAGTCTTACAATGTGGCTTTAATTGCTTCTGCAGTCATTCCAATCGACGGTACGAATTTCTTTAAAATCTCGTATGACAGTGGAGACAAAGCGAAACTTTGTTCGAACTGTGATTTATACCCTCGTAAATAATAAGTATCGAGTAACTGTAAGAACGGGAAACAACACAGACGCCTTTAAAATAATTATTTTTGTTTAAGAGGATTTAAGTACTTAAAAATAACCAACAGATTTAAACATGCACCATCTTGCAAACTTCTGTAATCATCATCATCATAATATCAGCCGAAAGACATTCACTGCTTGACATACGCCTCCCGCAAAGAGTTCCACAATGACCCGTCCTGCGCCACCGGCATCCAGCGGACTCCCGCAACCTTCTCAGGTCATCAGGGCTTACCCACCCCGCGCCTTCTGGTACGTGCGTATATCTGGTATAGCAATGTTATGAAAAGGAAAATGGCTGTGTGATTGTAGCTTTGTATAATTTGGTATGTAATGGGTAATCTCTGGAACCACAAGACCGATTTAAAATAGTAGTTTATGCTACTGATACATAATGATAGGCCTTAAAATACGAGTGTGGTTTTATGAAACGAGCGTTAGCGAGTTTCATAATAGGATCACACGAGTGTTTTAAGGCCTAATTATGTACAGTTGCATACACTACTTTATCTAAACACATATCATAAGTACTCTAAGATGGGTTCAGAAGCCGTAGGAAAATGACCTGCATTGCTACGAGTGCTACCTGTAAGTCATCTTTTAAAAAAAAAGGGAAAATAAATGAAAAAAAAAGTTATATATTTTTTTTTTAATTGAAAAAAAAGTAAATAAAAGTTAGAAAAAGTAAAAAAAAGTGAAAAAAGTAAAAAACAGCAAAAAAAAGGAAAAAAAGTGAAAAAAAGTAAAAAAAAGTAAAAAAAAGGGAAAAAAGAAATAAAAGTGACAAAAATTTAAAAAAAGTAAAAAAAAGTTAGAAAAAGTAAACAAAAAGTGAAAAAAGTCAAAAACAGCATAAAAATTAAAAAAAACTAAAAAAAAATAGAAAAAAGAGAAAAAAAGTACAAAAAAGTAAAGGAAAGGTAAAAAAGGAATAAAAGTGACAAAAAGTAAAAAAAAAGTCCAAAAAAGTTTAAAAAAAGGTTAAAAAGCGGAAAAAAAGTTCGAAAAGTAAAAAAAGTTAAAAAAGTAAAAAAAAAGTTAAAACAGTAAAAAAGAAAAAAAAAAAAAAAAGTAAAACGAAAAAACATAATAAATTGACGTTTCGTATCGATAACTGTTTTAATATCTATAGATACTAGACTACAGACCCACTTGAGTTTTGACAGCTGTTCCAAGTTAATAACATTACAGTACAGATTTTACCTACTACCACAGACAAGAAAGTTGTCATAGTAAAATTGGTTGTAATAATGCTGGTCATTACCGACGGTTTCTGAACGCATTTTAGAGCACTAATGATATGTGCGTGGATAGATGTTTTTTACGTCATACCTGGCCATAAAGTAGGAATTACTGCACGCTATGCGTGCGGAAAACCCCACTTCCTGGCCAGATAGAGAAGTAAAATTTTGTACTCACCACGGGCGGTAATAAAGAAAGCCTCAGAGCGCATATTTATCGCCCTTGCCTTCGGCTCGGGCGTCAAATACCTGCGATCTGAGACATTCTTTGTTTAACCGCTCTAGGTAAGTAATGTACTATTACCTATTTGTAGAATGAACTTTCCGGATGGGCATAGGTGGTTTTATCCCACGGGTGTACCTGCGTTCTTTGCATTATGCAGACGATACCGCGCGGGCAACTAGTTTAATTATAAACACGTACCAGTTATTGTTCGTACAATAGTATATTACTGCAGAGGCCGGGAAAAGTCATTTCGTGGATGAGTATGGTTTTGAAGGACGAGGCATAGCCGAGTCCTTCAATAGATACGAATCCACGAAATGACATTCCTGCCGAGGCCTGTATACTGCTTTTCTCCAAATATGCGAGGAAATAAAACAAAATCTTAAAAGGTTATATTTATTTCGCACATGTTTATATAACAATCTAAGAGAAACACAAGATTAATATACAACAATCATCCTTTATTTGTTCTAAAAACCCTAATAGCAATATATACACAGTTATTACGCAATAGCCAGCTTATCCAGCTTAGAACACGATCCACATTTACCTAAATCTACACACTAGCAATATTTATGCATCTAAGACATATTAGCTGATCATGTTAATCATGAATACTTTATATATACAATAATAATTAAGAGGCGATAATACTTAGTCTGACTCTAGTCCTTCCACTTTCACGGCTGCCTGGCAAGAGACCGCTCCGTGGGAGGTGTCCGGGTATTTATTAACTATGCTGGGTGACGTCACCGGCTCACCGGAAAGGCTGGATTCGTGGTGCCGTCAGTGTTGCCAGCGTCGCAAAGTAATATCTTGCCACCCGAATAAGCTCGGCGACAACATCCGGCCGTCCTGCTAACGGGGCCGTCCTCGGCCCTCGTCATGGGCTGGTGATGGAGCTGCGAACATGACAACAATACTATCTGAGTACCAGTTTATGTTATGTAATTCACAGTCACCGGGTATGATTACGTGCTACAACAGTTTTTTGCATATAAAGGAATTTAGGCGTATATAGGCTTAACTCAGTGATTCCCACGATCACTTTGTTGTGTATCGCCTTGGCCCCATGTAGCAGTGTTCACTTCGGATCTCTGATACATTTGATCTTTCCTTTATATACAATGTACATGTTCGAAGCGTAAGCATTAGGCCATTAACTCTTATTTACTCTTAACGATGGAATGGACATAATGTAATTACCAGCTTTATAATAAACAAGTATAAAAAATGTGTACCTTGATTTCTCCCGACAACATCCGGGTGTTACCATCTTATCATTCTGCTAGACGAATCCAAGATTTCATATTTTCAGCACAGGCAACGCCCTCATATCGTCTGGAGCTTCTTTCAGCGCCTCGCAGGTCCGTCACTTTATATCGGTCGTGGCCTAGAACAGCTGTTATTTGAAACGGCCCTTTGTATAACGGCAATAATTTCGTGCTGTTGCCGTCATTTGAATGACTTGGGATTTTAAGTACCACTAAGTCATCAACCTGATACTGAGGCGCCTCTTTGCGTTTAGCATCAAATGAAGCTTTCTGTCGGCAAGCGTCTTTTTTTATATTGACATCTACCATTTGTCTCAAGGAGGTAACGTCAACCGAGTGCTCCGTGTTATCATCGTCAGTGATTACATCATTATCCATGCGAATTCTATACCCAAAGAAGACTTCACTCGGTACTGCGGCTGTGGTTTTATTAATAGTACTATTAATGCCCTGTTGAATACTAGTCACATGTTGGTCCCATTTGTTGTTATCAGTATCCGCCCCCAAGCTACGTAATGCTTCTAGGATAGTAAGATTATATCGCTCTACCTGGCCATTTGATCTAGGTACCGCTGTCGCGATAATATGTCGTCTTATATTTCGGTCATTACAAAATCGCGTAAAGAGCTTCTATGTGAATGCACTACCAGCGTCACAAATTAGTCTCTTTGGGTTCCCGAATTGTTTGAATAACTTTAGAAGTTCATTGATTACTACCTGACTTTTAGTATTCCTCACTGCTGCTATAAAAACAAATTTGGTGAACGAGTCAACGAGAACCAAAAGATAGCAATTTTTTTGTGTCGTTTTTATGAAAGGTCCCAGGTGGTCCACGTGTAGTGTGTGGAAGGGTCTGGCGTATTTTGGAATTGGATACAGTTTCCCTGGTTTTTTCCCGTGAATATTTTTATAGTAAATACAATTTAAGCAGTTCTTAATATATTTGGACACCGTTTTCTTTAAATGTGGAAACCAATACCTGGAGCGTATTCTTTCTATAGTTTTGTCTACAGCGAAGTGACCTACGTCATCATGGTTAGCACGTATCACATTCCAAATACAGGACTTAGGTACGAGCCAACGCCTACCATATTCCGTCCGTCGATATACCTTATTACCCAACAATTCGTAATCCTGAAATACGCGTTTGTTCGCTTCGGCATCGCCTGACAATAAGATTTCACGAATGCTACATATACTGGGATCTTGCAACTGAACCGATAGCAACCAATCACCCTCAGTAATGGACATCACGGATTCAACATTGACATTATTGTCACAAATCGGGTTTCTACTCAAGGCATCAACGTGCTGCATTTGGCTACCGGCTCTGTGAACTACATCATATGTGAACGGTTGCGCATACAACACCCATCGGCTAATTCGAGGTATAATATCCTGCTTACTTAAGGCGTGTCTGACGGCGTTGCAATCTGTCGTAATTTTGAAATATGTTCCTATTAGATAGTGCTTAAACCTTTCTAATCCTGCCACTATGGCCAAAAGTTCTAGTTCAAAAGAATGATACTTTTTCTCATCATCTGTGGTTTGGCGGCTATAGAAATGTACAGGTCTTTCGCCTTCTTCTGTTAATTGTGTCAAAATACATCCTAATCCATCTCTACTCGCGTCTGTGTAAAGATTGATCGGCAGTTTGGGATTAAAAATTTTGAGCACAGCGTTATCAATTAAAGCTTGTTTCAAATTAATTACTGCTTGTTCATGTTCATTATTCCAATGCCAATAGGTACCCTTTTTCAATAAATTGGTTAACGGTTTGCATAATAATGCACAATTTAGAATAAATTTACGAAAGTAATTAATTAAGCCCAAGAATTGCCTTACTTGATGTACCGTTTTCGGAGTCGGATACTCTGCAACCGCTTTGAGTTTTTTCGGACTGGGACTTACGCCGTTTTCTGAGATTTCGTAACCCAAAAACATAAGTTCTTTTTTAAAAAATGCGCATTTGTCTAAATTTATCGTTAACCCATTTTTTGACAAAAGGTCAAGTACCATGTCCAAACAAGCCATATTTTCCTCTAAAGTTTCGGTTGCTATAAGCAAATCGTCCATATAACATACTACTCTCCCGAAACGTAAATTTCCCAAAACGGTATTCATCAAACGTTGGAAAACTGACGCCCCATTACATAATCCGAATGGGACGCGAACATATTCATAATGCGAGTCATTTGTGATGAACGCCGTTTTGTGAATATCCTCCTCCCTGACACAAATTTGGTGGTATCCACTTTTTAAATCAAGTGACGTGTAATATTTACATCCGTGTAATCGATCAATTAGGTCCTCTATAACTGGCATGGGATACTTTTCTTTGACAGTGATTTTATTTAACTGGCGATAATCCACACACAAACGCTTTGTTCCTGAGGCTTTATCAACTAGCAGAGCAGGACTAGCATACGCTGAACGACTGTGACGTATAATACCATTTTTCAATAGGTCATCAGTCAGTTCGCGTGTGATAGCCCTTTCGGACTCCGACATTCTGTAAGGTCGCAAACAAACCGGTTTGTTAGAGGTTAGTTCTATTTCTAACTCAACGCAAGATGTTTTGCCCAGAGTAGTTAAATCCTGGGAAAAACATTGAGGATATTTGTCCAAAATGCTATTTAATAGCGGCTGATGTTCCTGAGATACCTCACTGAGCACGCGGGATTCTATTTTGTTAATATTTAGTGCCTGGACGTGTTCAAAAGTTAATACGTCACCTACTCGAGTATACATTATACTTCTATCTTCAGTAAAATTCCTACCTATGAGCATATTGCATCCGGACAATGTATCTACAACATAAAGCGTTATGAATAGTTCCACGGTATCGACTTTCAGGGTGGTTGCTACAGCTTCAGTTACTTGTACCGAGGAGTCGCTTGTAAATCCTACCAAATTAATAGGATTATGCAACTTAAAAGTTGATAATTGATATTGTTTGACAAGTTCACATGTTATTAGTGAGCAATCGCTCCCCATGTCAAAAAAAGCATCGCTGATGAAATTGTTTACAACAACCTGCTTATTGAATTTTCGTTTTGAATTACAGTCAGTTATCATTTTTACTTCTGCTTCTTTCTCGAATTTTGGTTTAGGCTTTGATTTACAAGCGGCTTCCAGGTGACCTGGTCTATTACACAAATTGCAACGAATATTGTCCTTGACTGGACAAATGTTTCTTTTGTGACCGCTCTCACCACAACGAAAACAAGTCACGTTGGGAGTGTGTGCATTACTAGAACTCGCGTGTGTGTCGGTTTTAGTGCTACTATCAGGCCTATCATTAATAAAATGACCCGTGTTTGCCTGTCTAACATATGATTTGTTTACTACATTGTTTCTTTGGAATGTTTGTCTGTCCTGTACTGTATTCACTTTACCATGCAAAAAGGATGCTAACTCGTCACAATGCCTAAAGTTTCCTGCATCTGCCGCGGTAGTTATGTTCGAATCACCGATTGTTCCGACAATTATGGAAATAATGTCTCGACTCCTAAACCCCAACTGAAGTTTATCTATTCTACCCTTTTGTTCGAAAAAAAATTCGTACAACGATTGATTTGATCCTGGTTTTGCCTCAATTAACTGTTTTACTAACGTATACATATTCCGATTAATTTGGAATGTATCCGACAAAGTATCACGCCATTGCTTCCACTCCCACGTGGTCCAGTTAGTGTCATTTTTTTGCAATGAATCCAACCACGTTTTGGCGGTATTTCGCAATTTTTGCAAAGCCTGATACTTTATCATGTTGTCGGCCCACCCAAAAGCACGAGAGTTAGCGTCAACCACGTTTAGCCACATATCGATATTGTCGACAAGGGGATCAAATTCAGGAATCACTGACGATAATATTGCATTCTGACTCACGGTTTGCGGTTGTTTACGTCTATTTCTCCTCCTCCTTTTTCGCCTTCGATCTTGGCTGCTGTCACTGCTCGTGGATCGTGAGGATGCTGACGTCGATGGTGACGATGAACTGGAAGTCGTAGATGGCTCCCTTGCTCGTCGCTTCGTCCTCTTGCGCTTGCGACTACGTGGCATGTTGTGAGCGTATTTTCGAACACTTCTGATAAGAGAAACACAAGATTAATATACAACAATCATCCTTTATTTGTTCTAAAAACCCTAATAGCAATATATACACAGTTATTACGCAATAGCCAGCTTATCCAGCTTAGAACACGATCCACATTTACCTAAATCTACACACTAGCAATATTTATGCATCTAAGACATATTAGCTGATCATGTTAATCATGAATACTTTATATATACAATAATAATTAAGAGGCGATAATACTTAGTCTGACTCTAGTCCTTCCACTTTCACGGCTGCCTGGCAAGAGACCGCTCCGTGGGAGGTGTCCGGGTATTTATTAACTATGCTGGGTGACGTCACCGGCTCACCGGAAAGGCTGGATTCGTGGTGCCGTCAGTGTTGCCAGCGTCGCAAAGTAATATCTTGCCACCCGAATAAGCTCGGCGACAACAAATCTACCTACAATCTAAACAAATTCAACACTTTAATAGTAATAAAAATAAACCTTATGTCAGGAGTTTTAATTGAATGTTATAGATACATTATTCATATTAGGGCAGTTCGTGAAAGACAGAGTTATATTTTTCCCCGGAACGCTTCTGTTGGTTTGAATATTTTCTTGATTAGAAGTTGTTGTTGATTGTGTGTTAGAATGCTGCGGATTAGGTGATAAGGGAGCAGAATCTATGCGGGAGGTGGATGGTTTCGGACTTGATATTTTATTACATTGATGATTCGATGTAGATGGCTGAGATTCTGTTTGAAGGGTGATAGTTTGATTAATTTTTTCGGATATGTTCTTTTTGTTTTGCACCGATTCTTCAATATAGCTCTCGGCTACTGCGTCAGATTTCCAACCACCGTGCCTCTTTATGGTTGTTAAATTTGCCCCGGAGTCAGCTAGCAAGGTGGCCGATGACCGCCGAAAGCAATGGCCTGTGTAGCAATCGCTGTCAGCTAAATTTAAGTAGCTTGCGATTTGTGTTGGCATTTTCGCCATTGCATGCCGTCCAATTACTTGATTGACACACTTCCCATTTTTATAATTTATAAAAAATCTGTCCGAATTGGTACTTTTGGGACGAAGTAATTGGTATTTTTTTACAACTGGCACAAACTCATTTGGAATAACGAACATGCGGTCGATTTTAGTTTTTGTGTCCCGTAGTTTTACCAGAAGTATATCATCATGGCACGTTATGTCGTTTACTGTTAAATTAGTCAACTCGATCATTCGGCATGCACCGTTGACGCCTAAAATGAGAGCAACCTGAAACAAATAAATAATAATGTTAACATACGACGGATAGAGTCCAAATATGGAAAATAATATTTAAGTCAGTTATACAATATTATGTTTACCTTTATTGCTAGGAAAATCTCATCTGGAGCTTCATTTAAGAATATTGTGATATCCTCATTGGTAAGAATCTTCGATTTCTTGCTTTTGAAACCGGATGATTTCCGTTTCAAAAATGACAATAAGTTCGCGTAGTTCTTAATGTTTATATTATATTTTAGTTGTATAGTACTTTTCAGCATTGAGTACATTGCCCACAGAGTAGAAGGTTTTTTATCTTTTGCAAGTTCGTTAAAATACGCCAAAATAACATTTTCCGACAACGAACTGGTATTTTTCTTCTTTCGCCAGGAATTGAAATTTGCGAACGTTCTTAAATATTTTTCTTCAGATTTAGGCGGAAGCAAGTTAGCTCTCGCCAACTTTGCCTCTGCTGCTAATTCTGGTGGTGTACCCATTGGGATATCTTCGTCACTATTTGTAGAACTCATTTTATTTTCGTAAAAATAACACGGCAGAAAATCTTTGACAAAATGAATTCCAGTTTCCCGCCTAATTTTTTTTTAAGGATATTAAAGTTTAAAGTATTGGGTCTGAATTGTATATTTGATTCCACATAAAACATAGCAATGAAAATAAATAAAAGAAAACTTATAGTATTAGTAAATATAAATATAGGCATTATTACATTTAGTTAAATCGACAATCCCTAAACGCATTAGACATTTAAAAAAACTATACATTTGTTACAAAATATTTATCAGTCCGAGAAAATAATTAAGTCTAAAAAAACTGTCTTATGATTTGGACACAATTATTATTCTATCTATGTCGGTTTTTGTACGTGACTATTGGACAATTGGCTGTATGGTGAATTTGTAGTCTTGCATGAAATTAAAAGTAAGTAACCTGCACAATAATATTTACTTCCCGGGCATGTCCGGGAAGTATTTCCATTTTTTTTAATTTATTATCTCATCAATGCATATAACGATAAACTTCGAGGTGTGTTTTTACTCCATTAATGGAAACATTTCCGAGTAAGTTGGAGAAAAAATATTTGTACTGACTGTGACCACTGAAAGCATTATTAGAAGCCAATAAGTGAAAATGCTGATGGTTTTCTGACGAGGCCATGGCATGACTACAAATAGTGGTTAGCCACAGATTAAACCTGTTTGTCCACAGGAACTCTGTTCTACAGTATCAGTAGCATATGAATATGAGTAATAGTGAACTGTTATTTGAATAAATTTTAGATTTTTTCTTCGGCTGAAGAAAATAAACACAAGAGTACATTACTCAGCTAGGGCGGTAAAACAAAGCATGTCTGACATCACAGGTCTTTGACGCGCGAGCCAAAGGCTAGGAGATACCTGAGGCTTTTTTTATTACCGCCCGTGGTGAATACTCAATTTTACGTATGTTCCTAAATAAAAACACATGTAAAAGCTGATCAGACTAAAAATCTAACTCAGCAGTAACTCTGGTTTAAAGCGTTCGAGCCATTCCACAACCGAATCGTTACCTAGGCTACGCTCGTAGTGCTACGCCGTAGCCCGTAGCAGTTTCACCTCCATATAGCGAAAGTCACCAGTAGCCGTCCGACGCATGCGTGTCGTGATTACCGCAGTGTGTCGTGACTGAGCGCTGAATGCGTTAACTGTTTTGCGCTGTGAAAAGTAAAGTCATTGGGGAGTTAACTGACATAGCTAACTACATACGTGCCTAGTAACTGGAACAAGATTTACGGGAATCACAGTGGTTTGGCATGCTAACTATTAGAAAAGAAGGTACAAGCGTGATTAACACACTCAATGCCACCTAGCGGGCGCCTACGCCGTAGTCGCTTTCCGCTACATACGAGAAAAACTACGTGATCGGCTTACGCCACATCGACGGATCGGCTTATCGGATTTCGGCCATTGAGGTATAATGTACTAACGTACTAGAGAAGACACGCCGAAAAAGAAGTTTGCGCTACGCGTTGCGGTCCATGGGCCGCACCGTCTCGGTGTATTGTAGGACAAGTTACCCTCCCCCCGCATGCGCACAGATAATGTTCGTGTTGTCTTCTCTAGTACGTTAGTACATTATACCTCAATGGTTTTGGCTACGCTCGTGCGTAGCGCGTAGCGATTCACGGCACTGAATGTGATGCGCTACGATCGTAGCCGATCCCGTGGTTTTCCATATAATATGTATGTAGCGGAATGCGACTATGGCGTAGGCACCCGCTAAGCGGCATTGACAGTGTTAATATTTTTCTATGAAGAATGTCGAACCAAATCAAACTACAGGATCTTTTCCCGTGTTAATTCATGTATAAATAAAAAAATAAAATAAAAAAGCCTTTAATTCACTAATAAAATGTACAAAAGTTTATGTTGTATTTTTTTGTTAGTTATGTGAATCCCTGGAAAGGGTGAAGGCCTCCTCCAGTGAAGTCCATTTGTCCCTGTCCTGTGCAACTGCCATCCAATCTGTGCCAGCTGTTTTTCTTATGTCGTCCTCCCAGCGTGTCACTGGTCTTCCTCTTCCTCTTTTGCCAAGTGGACCGTTCCATTTTGTGGTTATCAGCGTCCACCTCTGGTCTGTTAGTCTGGCTGTGTGGCCTGCCCACTTCCATTTTATTTTTTTTGCCTGACTCAGGGCATCTGTTGCCCCTGTTTTTTTTTCTTATTTTGGAGTGTCTTATTTTGTCTATTCGTTTTATATATATATATTTTTTTTATTTTTTTATTCTCTCTTTAAGGCTTATAGCTAAATTTACATAGGTACAATTAATCTGCCAAACCACAATGCGGTTTGTTGGCAAACAACGCTCCTAATTGATTTTACATTTTATTAGCTAAAAGCTGTATGAATAGTAATATATATGTACGGTATTACTTATGCTAGATACAATTAAAGGAATCTATAAAGTTACTTAAGATAGCTGAATTTCATTGAGCATACTTCTTTCCAGTCCACGTTCATGTATAACACACATTTATTTTGTCATGCATTACGGGAAGGTTAACGTTAGTATAGGTATCGGCAAGAGAGTTGAGGTGAATGATTACACACACAACTACGTACAATACTTATTGCAAAAAAGGTTGTGAATTAAAGAATGAGTGAATGTGATTTAAGTACACGATTAAAAAAAAAATTGGATTAAAATATTCAGGTATTCTATTCTTTATTCATTCAGATACATATTACTCGTAATTTAAATAAAACTGTTTTAAACTAAATTTTGCGTATATTATCGCGTATGTAAAATATTATGTTTATTTAAATCAAATACTTTTTTCTAAAAATAATTGAAACTTAATACCTTGAAGACACTAAGTAAATCTTACTAACAATTTGTTGCTGAACTTGCTATCGGTACGAAAAAATTTAAATCAAAAGATTTTTCGAAAACCCAACTGCATTCTAACATACTATAGCCTATGCCACAGTGGCCAAAGGAGAAAACAAGTAACTCACTTCTGGCAAATTTTACATGAGAGCGAAAAAACGTAATTTGATTTTTTCGTCACCTAATAAACCCAAATAGCAATAATAAAAGATGCAATGGCATTTGGTAGTGTAAAAGTAGATCTTTGCCATATTTTTTTTTATATTTTTATGTTCAGTTTAATCAGAATTGGGGGAAAATGTTTTCTGCGTAGAACTGACGTCGAATTTTTAAAGAAATCCCCACGTAAAAACAAGTATCTCTCGACTTACTTGTTTTTTACGTGGGGTTATTGTATTTTTATCGACGAAATTTGTATGTTTTGGGTAATCTCCGGTACAACTTATCCGATTTCAAAAATTCTTTGACCTGCGTGTAGACTGGACTTTTTTATCCCCCGGGTTTGCCTACGTTCTTTGTAATGCGCGGGTTAAGCTGCGCGGGTGGGTTATATATGCAAAATTTTCGTCCTCAATAAGTAACGTTATTATTTTTTAAATGTATTACAAAGTATGATATTTATTCTACAAGCATTTTACTTGGGTTCATTAGTGTTAACTTACCTATGATCTTCATTTAAACACATATTTATTATTATTTTCGCCCTAAAGTCAGATTGTGTATAAAGTTGGGCAATTTTTGACAATGGTGAAGAGATATTCATTGTCACTAAAATAATATTTGTAAAATATGCACAGTCGTTCCACTACACAACAGAATTTAAAAAAAGAAACGGGTTGTGTCGGAGATACAACCGTTAATTAAGTTTAAGTGGATACTTCTTTGTTGGCAATGGAATCTTAATATATCCGAATTAATTCACTAAAATCTGTATACGTACAGATAAATCGGTATAAATGGCAACATTGACTGACGTAGCTCATTTGTCTCACAATACATTGAAAATGGCGGTCATGTCAGCATTATTTTCATGTCCGTCACATAAACTAAATAACATTTTGTGATTAACAACTAATGACAAATAATGAAGGATTAAAACATGTAACAAACAATTATTTGAAATCAGATTAGGCTTCTTTACAAAAAGTTATTCCGGAAGTCACGTGATACATTTTGAACTGTACCCCTATACAAGAACGCGAGCAAAGAAGTATCCACTTCAATAAAATAAGTTCGGTTCTATACACGTATTGTACGTTTGGGAATACCCTCAATATATTACTTTAAATAACAGATACTTGGTTTTAGATAAATTTCAACGTTGTTTACAAACTTCTTACCAACGGTGAAACCAAGTATCTTCCAAATCCATTTGATTTCCAAGTATCTCCTCTTGAGTTACTTGTTTTTAGCGTAGAATCGTCAAGATACTTGTTTTCAGCGTAGAATTAGTGGCCAAAAAAAGATACTTGGATTTTATAATTATGAATAACTTGGAAAATATAAGGCTTAGATCAAAATTTTGGATGAAGGTAGATGCGTTTTCATGCCCTTTATCCAAACATTCAAAAAAACGAAAATAGTAAAAAACCGAGTTAATTGTTTTCTGTATGGGGCAGCCGCACTCCTACGATTAAGAGGAATCCAACGGCACCTCATAATGTCGAAATCCGTCAAACGGTTTTGGCTGCAGGGCGTGCCGAAGAATAAGACATACACACATACATACATAAGCTCGAAAAACATAACCCAAGGAGGGGTCCTTCGGCATTCGGGTAAAAGAAAACTAATTTCAAAATCCCTCTGTCATTACATGACATGTTGTTGTGTGCGTGTCTACTCTGTTGCTTATACCTATACTACTATAAACTATTGTCAGTTAATATAAATATGGTACAAGTATTGTTAGCTTTTTATTATTATCTATTTTTCATTACAAGTTGTATTCCCAAGGAGCCCGAGAGGAAGACTTCCAAAGGATTCATTCTTACTGGCAGGACCATTGTTTAAACTCGTATTTTCTTGATTTGCTCATTTGATAAGTCTACTCCGTTGAGCATTATGATAAAAGCAAACACGAGAACAGACTATTGTATCCGCTCAATTGATTTCAGATTTTAAAAAAGGTAGCCTAAATTCGTAAGTATATGGTATCTGTTATTTTGTAAACAAAAGATTTCAAACAATATTTACATAAGAAAACGAAAACAAATTTAGAAACTACTTAAGTAGGAGAAATACGTACAAAATGACATTTATGTACAAAATTTGAAATTGGGCAGACTTTAACGCGAAACTGACAGTGACAACACGTGGCCAGAATGACCTTGTATAATCTGTCAAGTTTTGAACGCCATCATTTCATTCGGCTCGGTGTCATGGCCGACGACAGGTATTCACACGTTACGAGTTTTTTTCATACCGAGAAAGTTTTTGGTCAAATGGTAAGATTTTTGCTATTTTACCTATTGATATAGCATTTGTTTTATTTTTTAAACATTTATCTGCGTATTAAATAACTTATTTTTAGAAAAAGAGTCCTTATTATACTTATTTTCAAATTTAACTTTTTTTAAAATGATGTACGGACAAAATTACATAGGTCAGCTTTTAACATTCATTTTGATCATTCAACGGGCAAAATGACATAGGTTTGTCATTTTATCCATAGCTTATTTTGGTTGCGGTGCGTACAATGTTCCCATTGGGCTCATGCTTCTTGCGCAGATGTTCCAAGAAGAACTAATGTCATTTTATCCATAGCTTATTTTGGTTGCGATGCGTACAATGTTCCCATTGGGCTCACGCTTCTTGCGCAGATGTTCCAAGAATAAGTAAGTGTTTCATTTGCGAACTGATGCTAATAATTATATAGCTTTTATGTATATGTCATTTTGTCCATTTGCAATAGGTCATTTTGTCCAATACATATGGACAAAATAGATTATGGGTGATCTCAGTTAAATCATTTTTGTTTATTTTCTGTTGATTTTTTGCTAAAAATGTATATTCGTTTCGATAATATATGGATGAACGATGATTGATTTAAACTATGGCTGTGTTGTGTCTTCTTCTCTTACTTAAGAGCTAGGCTCTTGTCGGTGTAGCTCAAAGTAGGCCCTCCATCTACTCCGATCCCACGCAATCTCTTTGACCTCACGATATGACCCAACATCAACTCTCTTTTTGAGTTGCTCCGTGTAGTCTATTCTAGGTCTTCCTCTTCCTCGCCTCCCTTCTATCTTTCCTTCAATTATGTTAAGTACGAAGTTGTCATGTCGTAAGAGGTGCCCTATCATCTTCCCTCTTCTATTTTCTAAGTTCCTAACTAGCTGCCTGCTTTGCCCCACTCTATTCAGCACTTCTTCATTGGTTACTCTATCTCTCCAGCTAATTTTCCCCATTCGCCTCCAACACCACATCTCAAACGCTTCTAATATCTCCGCATCTTTCTGGGTCAAGGTCCAAGTTTCACTTTCGTACAATGCTATGCTCCATATGTATGATTTAATAAATTTTATTTTCGTTTCTTTCGATATTTTTGAAGTTAATATATGTTTTTTGTTGTGGAAAGCTAGTTTTGCCATTGCTATTCTGGACTTTATATCTGGCGTGCATCTAGAGTCTGCGGTGATAAGGCTTCCTAAATATCTGAATGAGTTTACTTTTTTGACTGTGGATCCGTTTAATGAGATTGGTGTGAACGATGGACTGTCTGTTTTAGATGCTATTACAATTTTGGTTTTATTGACATTAATTTTAATTTGTTATTATAATTGTGTTGTGTACAATCAATAAAAAGTTATGATACAAAATAAGCTATAATATCATTTTGTACGTATTTTCCCTACTTAAAAATAAAACAACTTGGTTTTTTTTATCATATCAGCCCATATTTCGCTGGGCAACTACAGTTGTCACAATCAGTTTCGGGGTGCACAAAGTTGGTAAGGGAGTCAACATACATACCTAGCTGTGTTGCTTGTAATGTAATAGAATAGGAATTACTGTGTTAACCCTTTTCCAGGTCGGCACTTGGAAAATGACAATCGGATGTCAGTCGTATTCATTGACATTAAGACATATGTTTGACAAGCAGTATGTGGTCGATATAAAGCATCTGCTTGGAAAAGGGTTAATACTAAGAGTCACGTTACAATTCGAACACGCATATATTTTGAAGCTACTTGCGAAAAAGGTACAGAAATATGCCCCTTTTACAACATTGGACAATTATAATTATGTGATAGTTTATTATTTTCTCCAGCTTACAAAAAAAACACTTACTTCTTCGAGGTCATTCTAAATGGTTTCTTTATTTGGTATCAAAATCCCTATTCCAATCCTGTAATAAAAGGTCGGAAGGCGCTTGTAATTCTTTTGGTCTCGCAAACGTCGTAGCATAAGCAAAAACCTCCCTATTCGCAGATCCCTAAAAACCCCTACATACCGTTTAGGGGTCCGAGAATATCTCACAAAGACACAGGTGCGGTGTCACAGCTCTGATATTGGGGGAGCATGATGGATGGGGGGCCGGCCGGATGACAAATTGCCCGGTTTTTTACCCGGATGATTAACTGTGTACAAACAGTGAAATGTTAATTTCGGGTGTTATGATGGATTTCACTGAATTGAATGTTTTGAACTAGTTACCCACGCGGCTTTATCTCCGTATTGTGAAGAACGCAGGATAAATTGCCTATGATGCCACGAAATAGTCCCGCCTCAGCATAATACCAACTCTTCTGGCTAGGTACCTACATATATTGCATTTTTAGGGTTCCGTAGCCAAATGGCAAAAAACGGAACCCTTATAGATTCGTCATGTCCGTCCGTCTGACTGTCTGTCTGTCCGTCCGTATGTCACAGCCACTTTTTTCCGAAACTATATGAGCTATACTGTTGAAACTTGGTAAGTAGATGTATACTGTGAACTGCATTAAGATTTTCACACAAAAATTGAAAAAAAACATTAAGTTTTAGGGGTCCCCATACTCAGAACTGAAACTCAAAAAAATTTTTTTCATCAAACCCATAGGTGGGGGGGGTATCTATGGATAGGTCTTCAAAAATGATATTGAGGTTTATAACATCATTTTTTTCTAAACTGAATAGTTTGCGCGAGAGACACTTCCAAAGTGGTAAGATGTGTGTTCCCCCCCCCTGTAACTTCTAAAATAAGAAAATGATAAAACTAAAAAAAAATATATGATGTACATTACCATGTAAACTTCCACCGAAAATTGGTTTCAATGAGATCTAATGAGTAGTTTTTTTTTTAATACGTCATAAATCGTAAACCGCAATTTATTTCACGGAACCCTTCATGTGCGAGTCCGACTCGCACTTGGCCGCTTTTTCTCATATTGACCTGATTTTGAAGAAGCAGGTTGATTAATAATAAATATCCTTCCTTAATGAACTTTCATCCGTTCATCGTTCGCTTCGCTCACTCGTTCAATTAATATTAGGGGACGATCTTACACAAATCGAACTAGTCCCATAGTAAACTCAATAAGGCTTGTGTTATGGGTACTCTAGCCGACAATCATATTTAATAGATACATTCATTAATTACATTAAAAAACTGTTTATTATAATCTTTAATATTTAAGCTTAGTTACTTACTAAACTTTTTTTATCTTCATAACTAATTGTATTTACCTATATTAGTACTGGGGGCCTCAATGAACATTTTCTTAATTAAATTTTTAGTTTGTGCAGGTCTACTGACTATGTTATTTCAAATAATTGAATATGATAAACACATTAATCGTTGGCACTGATTGTACTCATTTTATACCTATTATATACGAAATGAAGACCGTCACTAAAGTCTTTTCTAAGAACAAGCACATCCAAGCAGCATTCCCGTCGACAATTTTGTTTTAACAAAGACATTTCCGCGGCGAAGGTAAAATAAATCAATACTAAACCGTGGAGCGTCGTAAAAGGCGAGAAAAGAGCATCGTTCCAATTTTCCGCGTCTCGGGTTTAATATGGACTCAACTGACGTTCGCGGGTAACAAAGGATGCAATTGTTATACTGTCTATAGGTACTGGTAAAAGGTTGAAAAACTTGACTTTAAGGTTCTTAGCTTAACTAGCGGAGAAGTGTAGTCATGTCCATGTGTTCTTGAGTTTGTTGGCAGAAAAAGCATAACATAATATTAATATGCTACACTTTTACTTAGAAGCTATTCCGGAAATAGCTTCAAAGTAAAAGTGTACACGTTTAAACCAAGGATGTTACAGATACTCATATCTGCACCTGCAACATCCGCATTCGTAACCACATCCAGCAATTGGGTGTAGGTAAAATTTTAATTTACATATAGTACCTACTTTTTTTTTTTTGTTTTTTTTATGAGCCTATTGTGTGTCCCACTGCTGGGCAAAGGCCTCTCCCCGTGATCTCCATGCGTCCCGTCCCTACTAGATGTTTCTTCCGCCCAATTGCTGAGGAATACATCCAGGTCGTCCCGCCATCTCCGTCTAGGTCGGCCCCGTCTGCGTCGCCCGTCATGTGGCACCCACTTGTTAGCTATGCTAGCCCACCTATCTGGATGCATGCGACAGACGTGGCCAGCCCAGTCCCACTACTAACGAATGCAAATTTTCCACGAAATAAAAAAAAATGACAGAGACAGACAATTAAATTAATTAAACGTTCTATTTCATTAGGATTCTTTGCTTATAACTGTAATGCTCAAAATAATAATAATAAATAATAAATGTTATGGGACAATCTTACACAAATCAACCTAGGCCCACGGTAAGCTCAGTAAGGCTTGTGTTGTGGGTACTAGGCGATGATATATATAATAGATAAATACATATAGATACTTATATACATATATAACATCCATAACTCAGGAACAAATATTCGTGATAAACACACAAATAAATGCCCTGACCGGGATTCGAACCCGGGACCTCCAGCTTCGTAGGCAGAGTCACTACCCACTGGGATACGGAGGCCGTTGAATAAACTTAATGGCAAATTAAGTCCGAATTCAAACAATTATGCTTAAAGTTAGAATATGATTTTTTTTTAAGTCTCCGAGTCTCATACCCTTTGGGAAATATGACGCTTAATGAGAAACCGGCCAAGTGTGAGTCGGACTCGCGCTCGTGAGTTCTATACTGGTTTCACTCTAAGGCGACCTATACACCTGTAAGTTACTTACGTAAGTTCAGTACAAATATTGCTTACAGACGACTTACGTGAGCAGTATTTGTACTGAACTTACGTAAGAACTTACAAGTGCACAACAGGCCTAAAGTTAAGTGTAACATGAGCTATCACCACGAAGTGTCAACCAGCGTCTATTTTTGTTTCATAATTCTAGGTCAACGGGAACTAATTAAAATAAAATTAAATAAAATAAATAAATAAATAAGTATTTGCAGACAATCTTACACAAATCGACCTAGCCCCAAACTAAGCAAAGCTTGTACTATGGGTACTTGACAATGATAAACATACTTATTGTGTAGATAAATAAATACTTAAATACATAGAAAACATCCATGACTCAACAAATATTCGTGCTCCTCACACAAATAAATGCCCTTACCGGGATTCGAACCCAGCACCTCTTGCTTCGTAGGAAGCGTCACTATCAACTCAATTACACTCAATAAACCAAGATTGTCAGTCCAGTGCTTGGGATGTAAGACAGCTTAATTGCAGAATTTCTAATTCAACGGGATTAACCTACGCTATAGGTTTGGATTCCTTTGCGAGTATACAAAATAATTATTTTATCCGCATTAAAAACTCTGGAATAAATTACTAGGTACTGTAGACTATTCAAGTTTGTTATATGTAGATAAGTATATTCTACAGTCCCAGACACACTCACAGACGGTCAACATACATCATTTAAATAGTTCATTTCCCTTTTTTAGTTCAGGCTTCTAAAAATTTCATAATTTAAGTCTATACCTATTTTATACGAACGTGTAAGCCTGAATAATTGGGGCAGTCATTAAAAATTCGAAATATCCTTAATTGGTGGAATTACTTACATATGAGAACATGTGTGCCGAAGAGCTTTTATTGTTTGGTCTAAGTGATGAGCGACGTTATCGAACGACGGGGCGAAGTGAACGACGTTCTATGCTTCAGATTGGGCCGAAAGTCAAAGTGATTTATTCTTCAATTTAGGCATAGGTATTACATGCACCTATGAATGTAGATAAATAGAATAAAACAGAATAGAATAGAAACACTTTATTCAACATCACATTGCATGCCATTATAAGTAATTAAAGATACATGTGAAGCTTAAGGCTCGACCTTTAAATTTTCGTAAAAATTAGTTGTTTAGTAACCACTTTAAATACATTATGACGTAACATGTTACGGTCGGAAAAAATATATTTATCATAATCTGCAAGATATTAGTAGTAACATAGTTCTCGTAGAAATCCATTTTAACAAAAGAAAGTAGAGAAAAAACATCTAAAGTGAACCCCATTATTTCACTGGTAACCAGTTTACTGCTCCATTTTTTATCAGGAAAAGATGAACTTTTATAATCTTCTTCATAATGGACAATAACTTTAATACTTACTTAAATTACTTCTCTTTTTCTGAAATATGCCGAAAAACATGATATCCGCGCTTTCGAACACGCACTTCCATCTCGCTCACGCGTATGCTCAGTGAGAGGGAAGGAAGACCATGAACGTGCGGAACCTTAAGTTAGACTTAACATACATTTTATATAGATCTTTTAGGCGGGGCCCTTTAAAAAAAACTTTGAAAAAGGGCAGAGGCTCCCGTCTTCTACTGCTCACAGAGCCATTCTTTAATTTGTTTTCACGGTTTGGCTTTTATACCAGGATCGTAGCTAAGAACAACCATGACTGCCTAACGGTAAGAACATAACGACGACCGCTTTAGCCTAGTTGGTAGTGACCCTGCCTACGAAGCAAGAGGTCCTGGGTTTGAATCCCGGTAAGGGCATTTATTTGTGTGTTGAGCGCGAATATTTGTTCCTGAGTCATGGATGTTTTCTATGTATTTAAGTATTTATTTCTCTATATAAGTATGTATATCGTCGTCTAGTACCCATAATACAAGCTTTCCTTAGTTTGGGACTTGGTTGATTTGTGTAAGATTGTCCGAAAAATATTAAAAAACAAAAAAAAAACGCAGGAAGCCTATGGACGCTAACGGCTCCGGAAGTCTCAGGCACGATGTCGACCCTTTAAATTTGAGGATTCGTTCGAAATGCGACGGAAGGTGGTACAAGTGAACGGAACTACTGAGGCTGAGGTGAGTAGGTACTTTTAGACACACTGTGAATAATTTTATATTTTTAAGTGAAATTCAACTTTTTACTAAGTGGAAAGTAAAGGTCCAAGTAATAATTTAAAGTGAATAAATACTAAAGAGAGGGAAAAATTTAACCAACGTTTATTAATGAAAAAATAATAAACACGATCTTTTTCAGGGAAAATAAAGATTTCATCATTTACACGATTAATAACGAAACAGTCAATTTTTGAAGGATGCTACTAACTCCCTATAAAATACTGAAGTTATATCACATTTTTGTAAAATCAAACCACACCCAGTACACGCATTTTCATAATCATTTATAATTTTTAGATACTAGAACTACTTAGTGGGTGTTTCAAAAAGAGTGCACTATTTCGATTAAAAATAACCCTTAAATTAGGTATTATTAGGGTCATTCTAGTAATACATTTAATAATAACTAATAAATTAATTTCCATTAAACCTTAAGTAGGTGGTAAATTCATTGTGGTCGAGTCCTCCTATTAGGTACCTGTGTCAGGAGACCTCGCACTTCCAAATTGGGTCATTGTCAGTCACAAAAACAAAAATCATCTTTCCGGTGGTCAATAGTTAAGGGCTTTACGCTCACATATAATATGTTTTTATCACGTAGAATTATAGAAGGGGCATTGCCGTTTATGCGGATTCAGAGTTCAACCAAAAATTAGGCTTTATAGCCCTTAACTTTGGCAATGTCCACCGAAAAGACGCGAACCTAAATCTGACAATGACCCAATTATATGTTATAGTTCTAACGTTATTTTTTTTTATAATGTTCCCAATGACCTACACTATTATTATTATTGAGACACCCGTTACATAATAGTTCAAATCCGCAAAAGCTCTCCTTTTGCAACTGTAGGCATATTTGCCCGATTTCATTAGTTAAATTATGTAACACAATTAGTTGTCAAAACCCTTTTGCGTTGTAATTAGTGTTCAGTTGCGCAATCAATGCAAAGTTATTTGGAAGTCATAAGTTCATTGGTAAGTCTGATTACTTGAAACCAGAGACTTGTAAATATGTGGCTCTCTGTGAGCTGTACAACTCGCGAGTCGTTATTTTATGTCAATTAACTTTAAGCAAAGCCTAATTGTCTACCAAATTAATTAGGTAGTACCTACATAATAAGAAACTTAGTTCAAGGTGGAACTAATACTATCCAGGTAGTACCTGCAACCTAGATTTAACCTAAATGTAACCTAGATTTAAGCTTCTTTGCTGTGCCCTTACGGGGTCCATTTTATTACTTGTAATATTATGTGTGCAATAAATATTTTTTCACTTCTCATGCTCTAAAAGTTCGTCTTTATGTCGTGCGTAGGCGACATAAAGTCGCTTTTTATGCTCTAGAGCATAAAGTAAAATCTTCGTCGAAGACCAAGGCAATCGCTGCAACAGCCACACGAACATCTTTAACTTCATACAACAACCTCTTTATTTTATTTCGTTTCGTTCGTATTCTAAGACCAAGGCAAAGATACCAACAGCCAAAGTACACAATAAAACTTCATGAAATAAACTTATAATTTGTATTTCGTCTCATTTACTATATTTACGTGTTGCTGTTTCATTTCCTCGCAATCGAAGTGAAAAGTAGAGTGTACAACTCGTCCATAAAACCCATTTTACACTCGACTTTATATCTATCCTCGCTCGCAAGCTCGCTCGGATGGATAAACGTCTCGAGTAAAATGGTGCGTTTTATGCACTTGTTGTACAATCTACTATTAATTTAAACAATCACAATTATTTACCAGTGGAAATGTTTACAATTCACTTACATTAGAATTAAAGTATCAAACTATCAACTAACAAAAAGGACCGCCCCGGATCTTTGGTGGCCCAAAAGTTCCCATGACACTGGCAGCGTTGCCACGCTGGATGGCCAACGAAATCTGTTAAATATTTTGAGTTTGAGTTTAACCAGTTTTGTTTTTAATTTTGAAAAAAAAAATTATATAAAAAAACTATATAAATATTCGATAATTATTCGGTATTCGGCATATTCGGCATATTTTTCAATGTTCGTTATTCGGCCGAACTATTCGGTTCAAATGCCGAATATTAACCAAATCATTTTAGACGTGGTTGGATGTAACTTGCAAAAACTTAATAGTGTCATTAGTTGCCTTGTGTAGGTTATTGTTATTCTAAAACGCATTCTTATTTTTTATATTTAACTAACTTTACGGTAAATATTTTACTTTAAAAATCAATAAAAATTTTACCACTTACTGACTCTGTTTTGGAACGTGGCATTACGTTAAGCCGAATAATTTATGTACTATCTATTCTATCTATCGATTTTTTTACTTTAATTTATCTGCTTTGCCTTAAAGTTGACTGGTAGAGTATGCTTCATAGCATTAAGTTCGCCTTTTGTACTAAGTACAAGTTCTTATTTTGTGCAATAAAGAATAAATAAATAATTCGGTCGAATATTCGGTTCGGCAAAAGCTGAACCGAACATTTGGCAAAACCCATATTCGGCGCATCTCTAATAATTATTGAACCAGCTCACAAAATTTCAAGAGAATCGATTGAGAAATGCGAACTGTAGAGGAGAACAGCCGGACATCTGGACCCACGAAAGAATTTTAGTGCAAGCTGAAACAGATAACTTCGTTCGCTTCGCTCACTCGTTCATTTATAAATCTCTATAAAATGTCGCGATCCTTTATAGTAGTTTATGTGACTGTACATAATAAGGGGCATTAAACATGAGTGTGGGTTTATGACACGAGCCGAAGGCGAGCTTCATAATAACATCACACGAGTGTTTGAATGCCTAATTAGACGTTTAAAACGTCTGCTAGACGGTCGCCAACACGCCACTCCGACCGAGCGACCTTTGTCGGCACCGACCGCTGTAGTATGTCATTTTGCTGCAAACAACTGTATATACGGTCGGTGCGGACCAAGGTCGCTCGGTCGGAGGGGCGTGTTGGCAATCATCTAGCAGACACTTAAGGGGACGTAGGTTCGTGGTCTTCTCTCCCTCTCACTGAACATAAGCGTGAGCGAGATGGAAGTGCGTGTTTGGAAGCGCGGATATCATGTTTTTTAATTGTATTTCTTTGTCCGTTTTAATAAATAAAAAAATAATAGCTGATTTCCCTCAAACATGACATTGCCAATGTTTAAAACCAATTGTAATATGTTTAGCTGTTGTGGATGAATTGTAACGATTTTTTTAAGTGTATTTTAGACCTATGTTCGTATGTTTTTCTATCGAGTGAAAGTCAAAAACTCAGGATTCGAATAGCTGATTTCCCTCGAAAAAGACCTCAAAATTGCTAATTAAATTTAGGGCAGCCGTATTATAATCCAAACAAGAGCTACGATTTTTTTTAAATCCGTTTTCGGAGCTCACGTCGCCTTAAGTGGGTCTTGGCATCCGACACGATTTCCAGTTAATGGCTTTAAGGTCGCGAAGGTCTAACTCGACGAGGTCGTTACAGCGATACCTGGGACGTCCGACGGGTCGCCGCCCTTATCTTATCTTATCTTATCTAGGTGAGGGCCCTTTCGGATGCACTTCGACCCAGTGGGATCTTTTGTGCATTTGCCCTCTCCTTTATACCTGCTCCCAGGCTTGCTCCATCATTTCCACAAAGCGGATGATGCAGTTCGTCGGGAGCACATTGAATTCCTTTGGTTGCGGGTAACCGTTACCAAAGTAGTTCATTCTTTGTCTGGCAAGGGCATGACATTCACACAATAAGTGTTCCATAGTTTTGGCGTAGGCTTTAAAGGCCGATATTATGGTCCCCTGCGAGAGTCCCACAAATGGTTCCGGACCTACAAAGTGATTTGTAGAGCCCCCTCTTGCAAGCTCATCTGCTCTTTCGTTGCCGATGAAGCCCTTGTGCCCTGGTATCCAAACAAGTTGCACCTTATTGTGCCTTCCAAGCTTGTTTAGTGCTTGGAGGCCATTGTAAACTATTCTAGAGTCCACTTTCGGCGCCGTAAGCGCTTTAAGGGCCGCTTGACTGTCACTGAGTATATAGATAGTCTGCCTTTTGGTTTGCCTGTCTATATTCTCCTGTGCACAGGCAATTATGGCATGCGCCGCCCTACTTAATGTCCCAAATATGCCCGTTTAGCACCTCTATCTTCTTCCATCCTTTCAACATGACCAAGCCAGCGCAGACGAGTTTCTGTTTCTCCAATAATGTTGGGTCCACAAGATGCTCATATTCGACGTTCTTGCGAGGGGTAATCACGTAACGTTCCGAACGCGCGTCGGTACAATTTAACTGTCTATTTTCCATATAAAAAGTGACATTTAGACCTACCCGACGTTCGTACAATGCGTTACGTGATCTACCTGCTGGACTCATAACTTTTGCTGCTGACTGTACATGGTGCAATTTCGTTTAATGGTGCAAAAAACTCAGCATTATAAACAGATATTTAACGCTTTTTGTTCCTGAGTCCTTGTACCGTGATTTGTAAAATTACAAAAACCCATGTGTAAAAAACATTACGGTCCTTTTCTTTGGGTAGTCGTGTAATAGTACATTTCGATGCTAGTGCGGAAAGTATGTCATTACCTCATGAGTGCCGAGATATCTTGCCACGAGCCGTAGGCGAGTGGTAAGACTCGGGACGAGTGAAAAATGACATTTCCACACGTGTATCGAACGACGTTTTTTAATACAGTTGCGAAAAAATAAGAAAAACAACAAGTAAGAACAGTATTAAAAAAATTTTTTTTGAACAACTTCATTATTTTTCAACTGTATTACAATGATGTTACAGAATTAATAATATAAAAGTTTCAAATTCCTTACTTATTGTTTTTCTTATTTTTTCGCAACTGTATTAAAAACGTCGTTCGATACACGTGGAAAATTAAAAAGCACTAGTGCGCGAAATACAACTTTGCGCACGATTTGCAGCTACAAAAAGTACGACTTTTTGAGCAACTGTATTAAAAAAAATAATAAATGCATTACCGAGCTTGCTTGTAATAAGAATGTTGCTGGCATCGTAAAAAACCAACAACTTTAAATACACTTAATAAGTACTTCGACATAAAGCTTTAAACCGTATAAATCGCAGGGGATTTTATTCGTTATTAAAACAAATACTCGCGCTTGGCTAATCCGTGTATTTGGTTATGCAGCGAGGTTAACGTTTTCTAAAACCAAGTACCTGTTCATAAATATGTGGGGAACAACTAACACGATTCTATGTATTTAGTCCCAAACTTAGCATAGCTTAGGTATACTGTGGGTAGTAGACGGCGATAAACGTACAACTTATATATATTATTTATATACACTAACTGTACAGTGAACTGTAGCAGTGGCGAGTTTGTGTTATATATATATATATATATTTTTTTTTAAATCTTTATAACTAACGAAACTGCTCACAAAATTTCATGACAATCGGTTTAGAAATGCGACCTGTACCTAGAGGAGCACAGCTGGGTATCCGGACATAAGGAAGAATTTTGAGCCAAGCATGCAGAGAACTTCAATCGCTTCACTCTCTCGATCAAAAGTGTGACGACCAAAAAATTATAAAATTGTTTTTTTTTGCATCTATAAGAATAATTTAGGTAGGTAGGCACACCTACCTACCTAGGTATGTGACAATATTTGTGTCTGAGTCTTGGATGTTTTCTATGTATTTAAGTATTTATATTCATTAAATATATCGTCGTCTAGTTCAATTTGTGTTAGATTGTCCCCTAACATTTATTTATTATTTATTACCTATCTTAATTTTAGGTAGTTTACTGGATGACTACCGGATGGAACTATTAAATTAATTATTCCATTCCAATTAATCATGTAGTTATGTTGCCAAAATAACAGTCATAATTGGCTTTCTACATGTATGAAAATATAAATTAAGCGTTCTATTAGAAAAAGTTTCTGTCGAAAATTTCATTTTTGGTACAAGCTTTTATTGCCGACTGTGCTTTTATGCATACCATCATCAACTACTCATTGAGACGATTCTAACGAGACTAAACTCGATGGGGTTGTGTCGTTTTATTGCGGAGTTCTTATGGCCACCTTCCAGCTCCAGCATCAGATCAGCTCCATGTCATCATAACATTGCATTGTCATGCGATATACATATGCATGCAAAATTTAAGCTCAATCGGAAACCGGGACGTGGGTCAAATTTAACTTGCAAGATTTGATTACAGACAGACATACAGACAACGGGACAGGTGAAACTAAATAAAGGCTTGTAAAAAGACGCGACACATCTCGCGGGCAGTCATGTAATAGCCGTGCTGGGTAGGTAAATAGACACCAGTTGTCGCCGGACCGACAGAAGATCATACCTAAGCAATAATCAATAATGACTTCGCCCAGGGTCTTCCTGCAATAGCCCCGATCTTCAAACAAATTCTAACTATGATAGGTAGTAGGTATTTAAGTAAAAATCGCTTACCACGTTTGTAACAACACTGGCTATTTACAGGCATTATGATTATTGCAACAACAATAATCAGTGTTTGCAGAGGATTAAATATAAGCTTCACAATTATTGGGGTTCAAATAGTAACTAATTTGAAACAAATGTGTTTATATGATTCGAAAAAATAGTATATAATCTATACTAATATTATAGTATACAATAATTATGTATTAATTAAGTGTCTTATGTTGTGTTGCGTTCCGTGGGTCACGTACGGTGCTGTCTGGAAACCAGCGCTGTAGGTGTCGGTCGCTGTCTCGCGACACACAAGTAAATACTCGTAAATGTCTTCTTTCTTTTGTTTTATATAGAAGAAGTGTTTGCGATACTGTAATTTGTTTAAGTTTATAACTTTTATTAGTAATGGGTAATCTCCGGAACCGCTTATCCGATTCCGAAAATTATTTTACCTGCGTGTAGAATTTACTTTCTGAATGGTTATAGGCTATATTTTATCCTACGGGTTTGCCTGCGTTCTTTGCAATTCGCTTACCGACATGGAGCGTTTTGCCAGTCCTGTATTCATGTAAAAAATGGTTGTGTTGACAGCTAGAACAAATAGAGGGGTCATCTCGTAACCTTTCGAACGGTTGCTAGGACAACTCAACAGTCATTTTCCTATACAAAAAGTGACATTTAGATCAACCTGACACAGGTTGGTACGTACAATGCGTTACGTGATCGATCTGAAGGTCCTTTCATTCTCAACACGGCGTATATAATTTTTTTGTTTTTTTTATTTAACCAAAACAAGGATTACACAGTATAGTTTACAGTAACATTTGCGCCAAAGTAAGTAAGTTTGTTGGCCCAACAAACTTAAGACTTAAAGTACTTATACCTAAAAAAAAATAGGTCCAAGCCTTGGCCGTGTTTGAAAAGTGGCAAGTTTACGGTAAATAAAAAAAAGTTCAAAAAGTGTTGTGTAACTTTATATTTCTTTAAATATCACCTACCTCATTCTGGACTGGACACCGGTGTTTCTATCCACAGGGTGTTGCAACTATTTTCAGTTCGTTCGCAGCGGATTAAGTTAAAGCTGCTCTAATTGGAGCTCAACATTGTAACCGATTTCGCAGCGCCCAACTTATATCGATGCTTTGGTGAGATTTGCGCAACCCTGGTTAGTATATAGCTACACCTAATTCGGTTTTTAACATTGTATAAGAAGTTTTCTAAGAAGATTTATTTTTAGAATTTTTGGTTTGTGCTGAATTGAAATACTTAAGACACATCCGCTGCCAAGAATGGCTTATACGCGTACGCTCGCTGCTGATCCCGTGGTTTCTCTGTTAACACATTCAGTGCCGGGAACCTGACTAGCGGGTGCCTACGCCGTGCGCACTTTCCGCTGCACACGAGGAAAACCACGGGATCGACTACGAGAGTAGCGCTTGGCGATTCTTGGCACTGAATGTGTTAAGTATTAAGCCCGAGCCACACCGACTGCGTGCGCAGCACGTATACGTGTGCAGCACGTACACCGCTGCGTTGTAATGTATGAATCCTCATACGACATGTCACACCGGATGCGTCTGCGTAGACGTGCTGCAACGCATACGTGCTGCGCACGCAACGCAGCACCAGGCAGACAAACCGGTTTCGTGCTGCGTGGGTGCGTACACAGAGCTGAGCGGCAACGTCGCTTCGATGCGTGCGGTGATGACGTTGTATTTGCCGGCGTTCCCTATTAGAGGACAGACCGGACAGGTACGGACACGCACAGCTCGGTGCTGCGTGTGACGCGCAGCTCTCTTGTATTTATTTACAACTTATTCGGTGCGCGTGGAGGTTTGCTTAATGAATATGAGTCTTTCTCCAGTTGTAATAGCCCTTGTGTATATGTCACCGTTAGATTGTGAACACCGTCAGTTTATAATCTAACTCGTGATATTATAAACTGACGAAAAATTGTGAACTGTCAAAACCGTTCACAATTTAACGCATTATTTTTTGTTAGTTTATAAACTTTCAATGTCGAATCGTCAAATTGTGAACTGAGATCAAATCGGCTTGCTAAGGAACGTACACAAAGACTAGGTAGGTTAGGTTAGTTAGGTATCTTCAGTTGCCCGAAGGGCAAATCGCCCAGAAATAGGAGCCCCGCGCAGCGGAGCTCCGTCGACACTGCTGGATTCCGAAATAAATGGAATAAAATGTCTGAATAACAAAAAAAAAACAATCATGATCTGACGTAAGCGGAAACTGATGCAAGTGGAATAATTCGCTCAACCAAACAGCGCACAGGTTGCGTTCTGAATCAAGCAAATTTGATTCAGTTCACAATTTGACGATATGACATTGTTAGTTTATAAACTAACGAAAATGATTGCGTAAAATTATGAATTATTTTAGCAGTTCACAATATTCCGTCAGTTTACAATATAACGGGTAAGATTATAAACTGACGGTTTTCACAATCTAACGGTGACATATATAAGTGTCATTTAAAATATATGAGATCTCAATATAACCATCTCTTGACATGCCGAACTACCAGAAAAATCGATCGTCGTGAGATTCAAGTTCGCGACAAAAGTTGTGTTATTCACTATGTTATTATCTTCTTCCATTGATGTTATGAACCCATACATTTTTGGATGTCGCATAAAATCCGAAATGAGGAGTAGGATCTTCACACAACATTAAAAACAGTGATATTTCTTTGTTGGCGCCTGGTGACGATACGGAGCTGCAGCGTGCACAAGCGTTGCGTGTGCAGTAGGTACGCCGAAGACACGCGCGTAGACACGCGCGTAGACACGTGCGTAGACACGCGCGTAGACACGTGCGTAGACACGCGCGTAACCCGGTGTGACAGGGGTGCTGGACACGTCTACGCTTACGTCGACGCATACGTGCTGCACACGCAGTCGGCGTGGCCCGGCCTTTAGCCGAAAGAACCTACGGGGTAGGTGCCCGCTAAGTGAGTTCCTGGCAGTGACACTGTTAAGCCTGCCAACTGTAAAGGCTGAAATGTACAGACAGCGGTGGCGGTGTGGCGCGGCGCGGTGCGGAGGCGGTACCGGTCTGTAATGTTCGGACTAATGCGAAAGGGTCCGCACATAATACCGTGGCGGGACGCGGCGCGGCGTGGTACTCTGTGAAGACGTTATCATATTAGCTCGAACATTACAACCGCGCCGCTACCGCTCTCTGTGCGTTTCCAGCTTAATACATACTCAAGATGGACAAATGGCAAAAAATTATTTCCCAAATTTTGATAGGTTGTGGGCCTGGAGCTTTTTACCCCTCAGAGGTGTGATCACGTAACGTTCCAAACGCGCGTCGGTACAATTTAACTGTCAATTTTCCATATAAAAAGTGACATTTAGACTTACCCGACGTTCGTACAATGCGTTACGTGATCGACCTCCTGGTATACTTTGTGAGTTATAAGTTATAACCCAGTTATGACCTGGCTGTCATATCCAATTGGACAAATTAACCAATTAAATAACCAGTCAATGTACCAGTCACATTATGCCAAGTTGATATCACTGTTACATCTCCCACTGTGTTTTACCTTCTCTCGTCTATAGATATCAGAGTCAACCCTCGAATCAAAGTACGCGAATACTATTGGTTGTTGGCAGCTAACTGACAAATAGGACAATAGATACGTTGATCTATTTGCCGCCGGGAACAGGTTGAATTTACGATGTTGATACGTCAGTTGACCGGATAAGAGATACGAGTATATCTATACTAATAAATATTATAAAGTAGTAACGTTGGTGAGTATGGTGAGGGCATCAGAATTTTATTTCACTGATCGGGAGGAATATCGTGGTCACTTAGTCTATACTTAATAATGAAGAGGTAGTCTGAAATGTAAGCTTTTTGCTCTGTAAGTTTGTATATAGGGGGTAATCTCTGAAACTACTTCAACAATATTAATCTGTTTTGTGAGCGGTTGGTTTTCCAATAAATAAATAAATATGATATACAACGTGTCCCAAAAGTCAACGTCAAACTGAAAACGGGCGAAAGACCAAGTCGTAAGAGTTATCAATAATTTACTTTCAAAACAAAGTTTAAACCGACTTCAATTCAGTACTTCGCCAAGCCACATGGTAGGTACATGAAAATTTCCACATTTCCTTTCCAATTTACCACATGAACTGCTTTTCGAGAGCAAATGCGTTGATTATTACAGAAAAAACTCAAGTCGCTATGTGTGGGCTGATAATATTTGAGGAGTTCCGTCGATTCCTCAAGGATCTCAAAATTAACACTTCATATCAGTAGCAACTAAGTTCAACGGAATCATGCCAGAATCTTTGACGTAGGTACTTTACATCCTTGAGGAGATCCATAAGTCATCTGTGGTCTTCATCATCAGTTCCACTTTACTAAAATTACGATTTCCGAGGGTAAATACACTCGTTATAATAGAAAATACCGAAATCACTACACGCGTGCCTATACAATTTGAGGGTTGCACTCAATTTTCCTGGGATCCCATCATCAGATTCTAAATTGGTGTCAATGGGACCACCTCGGGAGTATACTTTTTCGAATAAAAAAATAATTTTGGAAATCGGTTCACAATTGACAGAGAAATCGGCGAACATACATTAAAAAAAATACATAGGTACAGTGGAACATATAACCTCCTCCTTTTTTGAAGTCGGTCAAAAAAAGAAAAAAAACCCAACTTATGCACTGAAAAAATTACAGGCATTATAAAATAATATGAAAAAAATTACAGCCTGTGATGATATTTACGGCTACAAATGTTGACTTTTCTTGATATATTTTTTGTTGTGTAAGCGTGAATAAAAAAGAAATATAAATGAAAAAAATATACCTGTACCTACGACTTGGCCTTTCACCTTTTTCAGCTTTACGTTGGCTTTTGGGACATCCTGTAGATCTTCGAGATGGATAAAATAATATATTTTATCCCGTCTCTTCCTCAATATATTTTTTAAGTTTTTATGTAGTGGGTGATCTCTGGAACAACAACGATTTTATTAATACTTACTCAAGTAAAAGTTTAAGTCTACCTACCACTGATATTATTAATTTTAGAATAAATATCATCTATTATCCGCGGCTAATCTATCACCTTGTCTTTGACTTTAATGATCTTTTCCCCGGAAGCAACTTGAAAGCCGGAAGTGAGAAATTACTAAAGCTTTATTTTTGTTACCAACTTCCGGGAATTCTGGTCAGACCCAGTTAAATATGTTTCAATTAAAAACTTTCCGTACAACTTGGGATTTGTTCGTTAGTGAAACAACGACTGATTGGAATAACAGCTAGGTTCTGGAAATGAATATTGGCTGTTTTGTGAACAACAACAACAAACATACACGATTTGTTTTACAACTGTAATGTGTAAACAGCAGTTCATCTTAGTCCTAAAACGACATTATCAAGCCGTGATTATCCCGTAAGTAGAGGTTGGTAGAGGAAAGCGTCTAAGAACAGAGTGCCCGTTAGGCGAGTTCCTGGCACTTTAAGGGTTAAATCTTAAAGTACAGGGATATAAACAATACTTAGTACTATGCGTAGCCTAACGTGTGCTAACTTGTAGAGGTCGTTAAGCAAACAAAGCACCTGCGAGTTTACTATTCAGCGGCAGTCGTTTGCTCCTTTACTGCCGGAGAGCCTGTTTAGCGCGTTTTTATGGCGGGGCCAAATTGCGATGGTCCAATGCACAAACATGCAACTTAAACCAAATAAGAACTTAAATAAGAACTCAATCTTGGGTTTTAACTTCAAAATACGGTTGTATACTGATAGTAAAATTTGAGGGCAAATGCACAAAAGATCCCACTGGGTCGAAGTGCATCCGAAAGGGCCCTCACCTAGATAAGATAAGATAAGATAAGATAAGATAGTAAAATCAGTACCTAACTTTTTATGAAAAATCAAAAGCGCTCTGTTAAGTGCTATGGAGGGAAATAAGAACAGGTAACGTCACGATATTCTAAAGTCAGCGTCCAACTAAAATGTCTATAGTAAAAAAAAAAATTGGTTGTCCATAAAGTCGGTTAACGGACGATAATTTTATGTGTGCTGCGAGAGATAGAGGCGTAACACGCCGAACGCTCGGCTCAGGCGGAAAGGGAAAATGAGTCATACTTTTTCTTGCGTGCTGCCGGTGTTCATCGATTTATATAAGACGTTATCACGTCAAAAAAAGTGCGTTCTGAGTATTTTTGTGAAAATCGTTTATTTTATATGTAAGGCTTAAAATTGGGCCAACATTCTTTCGTATGTCCGGCTGTCCGGCTGTTCTCCTCTACAGCTCGCATTTCTCGACCGATTCTATTGAAATTTTGTGGCTAGGACCACTGATACTCTAAGACTAAAGACCAATCATAATTGTCACACTAATAAAACTCGTCATGTAATGCAGAGTTGTAACCACATAACGTTCCGAACGCGCGTCGGTACAATTTAACTGTCTATTTTCCATATAATAAGTGACATTTAGACCTACCCGACGTTCGTACAATACGTTACGTGTTCGACCAGCTGCTTTGGTAAATAAAGTTCTATTGTATTGTAGGTATCTATTGTCATAATTTAGGAAAATGCAACCGTTTTCCTAAAAGTCACCACTTGAATCATAACTAAAACTTAGAAAATTTGAAAAATCCCCGACATTTTCATTTCAAAGTTCAATATCTCAAAGACGGCTAAACGATTTTGTCGAAACTTAGCTGAGAACCATCTCGGTTACATCAGCTTTCGAATTCAAATCGGTCTATTCGTTTAGGAGCTACGATGCCACAGACGTCTGTCTGTGCACACACACACAGACACGTAAAACCTATAACAACCCTCTTTTTGCGTTGGGGGTTAAAAATAACCCCACTTTACAGTAACAATAAAATTCCGCTGTCTTCTTTGACAAGCTCCACCCAAAAAGTCCCCGAGTCATTATAATAGCTCAAGATCGTCGATTTTAATTTTAGGACCGAAGCAAATTCCCGCTGATTCTCCGTTATCGCACCTTATTACTGGAACACGGCAGTAATAACGGTAAATATCGCCGGTATACCGGTAAATTAAACTGTAAGTCGCAAAATAAACGCGTTTTTATGGATAATAATTTCTGAAAATTGCTCCGGCGTAAATTTTTACGTATCAATAAAAGCCCTATTTGATTGCTTTGGTTCTTAATTAATGTTTGCGAAGGTTTTTGTTTGACTTGTATATTTCGTTTGTAATAAAGCTGTGTGGGAGCTCATTTCATCCTCGGTATTATTATTGTTGGCAAATAAATAAGAGCTGTTATAACGCAATATTTTTGTTTGTTTTTATTCATGAATTGCCGAGTAATTACTTATAAAAACTGCAACAATATTTCACTAGATGACGTATATTATAAGTAGGTAATGTTTCACACCGTAAGGCAAATCATGTCTCAGATCACAGGTAAATGAAAAAGATGTAACCTGGGGCTTGCTTTATTACCGCCCGCGGTGCTTGAAAAATAGTACTTAGGTAAGACTCCTCTGACGGTTTTTGACTTTTCACACGCGTAATGCCTATCATAATGCCATGAAGTTAACAATAGCAGTTTAACTAATAAGTAGGATTCTAAAATGTTTCCATAACAATGGAACTTTCTCGATCGAAACAGCATTTACTTTTTTTTCCATACAAAGATTTCCACCTACAGATTAATTAGCTCACGGGCTACAGGCCGTAGCCGAGTCTGAATTTTACTCTTAATTTGTTGCTCTTTTTTGTACTCTAATTGAAGTTATTAGATTCTCCATTAAACCTGGTTCAATGACGTCACAAATAAAACAAAAGGGGCCAAGTGCGAGTCGGACTATGAAGGGTTCCGTAAAATAAATTGCGGTTTACGATTTATGACGTATAAAAAAAACTACTTACTAGATCTCGTTCAAACCAATTTTCGGTGGAAGTTTGCATGGTAATGTACATCATATATTTTTTTTTAGTTTAATCATTCTCTTATTGTAGAAGTTACAGGGAGGGGACACTCATTTTACCACTTTGGAAGTGTCTCTCGCGCAACCTATTCAGTTTAGAAAAAAAATATGGTAGAAACCTCAATATAATTTTAGAAGACATATCCATAGATATCCCACACGTCGGGTTTGTCGAAAAAAAATGTTTTTTGAGTTTCAGTTCTAAGTATGGGGAACCCCCGAAATTTATTGTTTTGTATCTGTCTCTTTTCAATGATTATGATAACACTAAGGAAGAGGATGTAGTTTATATCGTGCGTGAGATGGATTATACACCGTGGGCGTTAATAACCCGAAATATTTTAACCACGCATTCCTTAGGTCATTAGGCGCAAAAAATGTTATTTGAACCCCAGTCAAATCCTGCTTAGTTTTGAAGATATTATCATTTTCATGTCAACTATTTATTGTGATTAGTAAAGTGCGTTAAGCTCTTTCGATGGAGACGTTGCTACCGATGTTGCCAAGTTTCGAGTCGTTATTGACATACATCAAAGTGACAGCTACCACTCACTAAATTCATTCTTTTTTGGAGAAATAATTGTTACCATTTTATTAAAAGGGATGATTTCCATAGGGAAGCGATACTTATCCAAATTTTATTTACAAAAACCGGAAAAAATACAGATAAAAATATTTTTGTTTTTGCTGAATTTGGATTGGATTCATAAAACATTTTTTACTCCTAATAATAAAATAAAAAATAAAAATCATTTATTTCAGACTAAAGTCCATATATGGTTAGTAAACAATGAAATCTTATTGCTAGTGTAAGTATGACATAAAAAGAGGGACATAACATATCTAAACAATGACTGCATGCAGTCTCTGCCAGCGGGTGAGCATGGGGCCATTTTCACGCTCCGTAAACACGCTCAGAATGCTGTTGGGGCTGTCGCGCAGGCGACGCATCATGGAGGCGCACCTCTTGCGCATTATCGCCGCAAAGCCGTCAGTTTGTGCCTCCGCAAACATACCAGAGGCACTACAAAATCGCGGCAACCCCATCAACACCCGGAATGCGTTATTGTATTGAACACGTAGGCCGTTGTATGCCTTTTGCGTAAAGTTGGTCCACAGGCTGCAAGTGTAAAACGACTGACAGTACTAATGACCTCCGGAATGCGTGGTTAAAATCTTTCGGGTTATTAACGCCCACGGTGTATGTCTCTTTGCAATTAAAGTGTTACGGAATCGCAGTGAATGTGTTAAAAACTCCTTTCACTGTGCAGTGCTACGCTGGCCTGGGTTCGAATCCTGCTAAGGGCGTTTATTTGTGTGATGAGCACGAATATTTGTACCTGAGTCATGGAAGTTTTCTATACGAGTATATTTATTTATCCTTTAAAGTATGTATGTTTATCGTTGTCTAGTACTAGACTACGGTATACTATAGGTATGATACTGTATACCTACCCATAGTAAGTACTAGCTTTGCTTAGTTTGGGACTAGGTCGATGGTCCGCAATTTTTTTTTTCTGTGTCGTATTTTCGACATATTTTAATCACCATGGTTCAGACGCTCGTTCTTCATCAGGTACATAGCCAAGTGTGGAACGGACTAATAAGTAGACGGATTAAGGTAAATTTGCCAATAGTTGACACCCTAGTTATAAAAATTGATGGCCTGTTAATCAACTTTATTGTTTTTTTACAGGCTTCCTAATTTTATTGGATTAAGATGATGATATTCACCCAGACGTATCCGTCGACGGCAACATCCTGTTGAATTAACCTTCTTCTACCGTCCTGCGATTTTTAATTGAGGTCGGCTCTCCTAATAATTTTCCTCCAGAGGTGGCGGTTCTGGGTCGTCTTTGGGTCAATATCATTTCTCTTGTGACTTGCAAGACCATGGGCATAATGGACCAAACACCAAGTAAGGTCATTAAAAAGGTCTGCTTTATTTCGTTCTATCGGCATAAAGTTGAATTCCATTGCAGAACAGAGATATTTATATTTAATTCAGAGTGAATATGAGTGAGAAAATGGGTTTCATTTGGAGAATACACCTAGTTTTGTATTTAATCACCCCGCAGGTCATCTAAGCGACTTAATTATAAATAAAAACATAAAAAGTGATAAATAAAAAATGAAATTGACGTTATATTACGTGCTTGGGCTACGTAACGTTCTTTCAGCTCTGTTGGCTTTTGGTCCACGTTCCATACAAAATTGCTCATGGTCCTTTGGTTTTGAACGTACATCCACAAGAAGCACAGTGTAGGAGGGCTGGAACCGAGTTTTGCGGAGCTGGTGTTTGACGTCCAGATGTTCAAGACAGCTTGACGGATAAAGATTGAAAACCACTGTCAGGCACCGTATTTAATAGAATATTAGATGCCAAATTGAGCCTCAAGGCAGGCAAGCATCTAAAATTGGCAGTATCCGCAACAAGGCAAGTTTTCGTTTTCCAAAAAGGAATAAAGTTTTTATTTTCTACTACAAACCCATTGATATGAGCCGGTTTGATGGGGTTGGAATTTCTATTGTTTCTTCCCCTTTCGAGAAATAAATTGAAACTTTTCCCTCAAAATGGCTATTACTCTAGCCCAACATATTCAAGAATTTACAAAAAAGAGGTGTAAAATTTGATGATGATTATATTTGGCTACCTTGGCTGCTACTAGCTATCTGATGTTGACTGTACGTACTTTGATCTTTATCAAATTAAAAAGATATAATATAGAATCAAAACTCAAAGTACCAATATCAGTAAAGCTTGTTGGTATACAACGTGTTACAAAACACCCCGTAAAAAATGTTCTAATTCTTTTTTTATTGATACTGTGTCTAATATATACCTACTACGGTTTTCAAATTTTGTAAATTGACTCTTTATAAGGGACCATTTAACCCCCTTTCCGCTTTACGGGTATTTTTGTAACAGCCTGTATTTAGGGCAACTGTCAAATAACATTGATAGTTTGTATTACTTACCTACTAGTTTAAACAAAATTCTTTACAATATTTGATTCTTCCGTCCTCGTTTATGTTCAACTTGACAGAAGCGTAAAAACAATTAGAATTTTTTGGAGAGCAAATACCCATTTACACTGACTCTTTTTTTTTGTTATAGTTTTCCTTTTGTTTTACTGTAGACTAAAAAGTACAATAGGTATCGAGCTGGACAGAGAAAAATTATAAAGAAAATCTATCCATAAATTGAGTCATCGTTGCGCATTGTTATTTTTCGTGAAACTTCCATTTTAAGTTAAAAATTTTGGAGTATAAGCTATTAAATATTATTTTGTTCATGAAAATAAATAAATTGACTTGTTTGATTATTCCCTTTGTCTACGATATTGCTGGCAGCTTATTGCATTGTACCTTTTGATCAGTTGCACTGTTAATTGATTTAATTAATTCACGATATAATAGAGAACGCATTACACCAAGATTCAAATGCCGCGTCAGCGTATTCTAAGTTTCATTGTGGTCGATCCTTAGTTCTATTAGTGACGCTGTGAGCTGTATAGACCTCGGGAATTTGTTATTTTTCAAAAATTAAAATAATTTTGACGTTAAAAAAAATCGGCAATAAAAACTACATACATAATCGAACCTGCTCAAAAAAATTTTGAAATTGAACCAAAATGTACTAAATTCACAAAACTTTACCGCTTTATTGTATAAGTAGAGATAGCACACGATGATTTTTAATCGAATTCAGCAATCACAGGAAAAAAAATACGTTTGTTCAAGGTACGACTTAAACTTGAAATTAGCATTTCCTTGGCACCCTAAACTGATAATTAAGGTGGTTCGATTGCCATACAAAACGTTATTTGACATTCGCAGGCTTACGGCGTGATATTTTAAGAAACTTATGTAACAAACATTCATAAATTGGCTTCCCATTTGCGCCAAATTCCCCCTTTCCTAGAATAAACTTGTATAAACTAGATTAATTTGAGAAATTGGTTTGTCACGTGATATTTTGGGAAAACTAGTTTTCTCAAATTAATATAGTTTATACAAGTTTATTCTAGGAAAGGGGGAATTTGGCGCAAATGGGAAGCCAATTGATAAAAGTCTGATACATTAGTTTCTTAAAATATCACGCCGTTAGCCTGCGAATGTCAAATAACGCTTTGTATGGAAATCGAACCACCTTAAGTGCCTCACAGTAGGTAAACTGGTTTATTGAGAATAAGAAAATCTAGACATGGACATAATTTATTGGTAAAATTCATCATTTACAATTGTACATTAGTAGATTACATTAATCTAATACACTTTAACAGTCACATCCGTGCCTTTATTCTGTAATCTTTTTAAAAAGGAAACCGGGTTGGTAATCACTACAAAAATTAGAATTATTATAATAAATATGTTTATCACTTACGCTTTCATCTCCAAGGGTTATTCTGCACCCAATTGACACCGTCCTAAAATCACCATTTTCAAAATGTGTTCGCCTTTGTCTCCGTGAATAAAACATAGATATATCCCCGTCAGCTGCCAGGTACGCCAATATTTACCGACGCGTCGGGAAACAAGCCGGGGGCTATTTTGAAAACCAGGAGAGTACATTGCTGCTTCATATATTTTTATTAAATATAACCGTGGGCATGTGCACACAATTTTAAACAACTAAAACCGAAAAAATATGTTATTACGCGGTGATTTGTTATTCGTATTTGGTAGTTACCTAAAACAAGCGTTCTTTTTCTTCTGAATTAGACAATGATGTTAAATTAAAAAGTAATTGCTACACATTAGTGCTGCTATTATAATTTATAGCAACAGAAACTAGGTGCCGACCTAGATATGGCAGATCCCATTGTGTTTAAAAAGTTTCATGATGTTCCAGTATACCGTTGTTAAATGAGAACCAAACTACATTTGTATGGAGAGTCCACTTGAGTCGACCACTTACGCACGGGACTTTAACCTCCTAAGACCCCGCGTACAAAATTTTGCACAAATTTCAAAATCAAGTTTGAACTTTTACTAAATATCAAAAGTTTATAATCCAATGACACAAAATCGTAGTCTGGGTCCCAGGAGGATAAAATGTATGAAAATAAAACCTCCTTCAAAATTAGTTTCATAAACCAACCTCAAAACCCGTGTGTCCAATTATTAAATTATAGTAGTTTATGTGACTGTAGGTACATAATGAAGGACATTAAACAAGAGTGTCGGTTTATGAAACGAGCCGAAGGCGAGTTTTATAATAACATCACACGAGTGTTCTAATGCCTAATTATGTACAGTTACATACACTTCTTTATCTATCCACATATCATATTAGCCTCTATGATGCATTCAGGAGCCGCATATTAGGACCGGCATCGCAGCGTTGTTTTCTGGCAGCTGTCATAGTTTTTTTTTTAATTCAGAGACAAACTAGAGTCGTATCCAACTATCATATCGTTCGATAGCTTACTTACGTGCGACATTTGTCAACTTTGTATGCAAATTGACAATTAATTTAGAACTAAACGTCATCTCGACTGATATTAGAATATGTAGAGGTTAAATCAAATTTCTTTGTTTTTCAGACGTTCGAAATTTGAATGAAATAATATTATCGAAATTCGATGTTATTATTTAGCAATAATAACATTTTCACAGATATAAAATTTGTTCTAACAAAACAGTCTATTTTTATGGTGGTCATAATGTGCGGTTCTTGAACGCATCATGGAGGGTTTATGATATTTGGATAGAAAAAGAGTAATAATTTGTCGATTCGTCAATTTCCCGCCAAAGAGCTGAAATTTGTCGTATGTATCGACTAAATTCATGAATATAATTGTAGGGTTTAAAATGCGTTACGTGATCGACCTGCTTGCGCTTTACTCAACAACCTGCAGCATCTTGCATTTCGAGTCTGACTGTGCTGAGTTGGTGGCGCAGTTAGTACGCCTATACATATATTTACTCCTATGCGGACAAAAATTAGTTTGCGCCCTCGTGAACTGTGTCTACTGGCAGTGCCAACGTCACGAACTGTGGCGCGTAGTAGTTCCCCGCTGGTTCGCCCTTTGCAGCTACTGAATGGGCTCCTTGCATCAGCTCCCGAGTGCGATTTGTTTGCGAGTAGATGGAATGTAGTGCGTGATGAATGTCTGAAGTTCTGCCAGAAGATTGATGCGTCGCTCCACTGTTAATTATTAGAACTGTTAATGTTAATATTGTTATTGCTGTAATACTGCTCGTTTAATTTATGTTGTATATCTTGTCGAATAGTTTCACAGTTGTTAAGTAATTACTCTTATGCTGTGTAGCTACTTTAAATAAATAATAAAATTAATAAAATAACATAAGATATGTTGCCTTGTAAAAATTCCGCTGTCGTCTTTAGTCAATTCAAACTGAAAAGACACTTAATAAATTAAGGGTTCAAATCCAAACTGAAAAGACACTTAATGGCTCCACAAGGTATTGTTGCCTGAGGGTAGGATATCCATAACACCATTATTAGTACCAATTCCTAAAATTATTAGCCCCAAATTAGGTAACCGCTGAATAATAAAATTATATGTATAATATAGATACTTGTATCGCTGTAACATGTATATATATTTATAATTATATTTTATATTAATAACATTATTGTATCATCCGACACAAGTCGCACAGTACGCTGTCCCGCACACCCTGCTGGCTCCACAGAAAACCAGCGCCGTTGATCACGCTAGCCGTGCCAACTGCATTGCTGAGTGGAGGCCATTTCAGGTTCACATCCCGATCTACGTCTTCGATGTATATATTAATGTATTTTGTCTTGTGTTACTTATGTTGTGTTACCTGAATAAATATCATTCATTCATTCATTCATTCAATTCCACACACAAAGTCCTCGAGACATTATGCTCAAGATGTAAATTATACTAGTTTATTTTGTAATACATCTATTATCATGTCATAGTTCACAGGAGCGGTGCACCACTGGTGGGAGTGAAAGGCCCTACTCCGATATCTCGCTTCTGCATAGGTGAGAGTGAGAGTCGAACCCGTAAATTGTAAATTCCAATGCAATTGGGTAACTCATGTTAAAATGTATATTGTAGTGTTGATATATGAATGAATGCATTCCTACCGACATTATTTTAATTTTAATGTAGTGTTCATTTTAATTACACCCAATTCCATGTTAATTTACCTAATTTATATTTAGTATATTTAAGGTGATATTAATTATGATCACCATAATGTGTACTGTTAGTACTAGGCTAATACTTAGTATTGGCTTAGGCTGAAAGTAGGCATTATTGAATGAATACCAACATGTATGCAACAAATGCGAGCTTTTCTAATCAAGCATAAAAATGTTATTCGTTATTGTACCTAAAGTGTACACTAATATTGATTAAGTGTAAATAAAAAATAGCTAAACGCCTGGTTGAGCGTATCAAAAAGCTTAAAATGAGCGCATTAGCTCACTAAACTGTTCGTGTATTATGTTTTTGCTGTCTAGGATCTAAAGGTACACTAGATAAGTAAGATACTGTTGTACTTATTGTTATTAATAAAGACATTTTATAAAGAAAGAAAGAAAGTGTTGATATATTAATAGTAAAACCTCAAAACAGCAATTTACGTGATTTGCCATACAACGGTCAGTGGGCGACACAAATAAATAAATAAAAATTGTTTATTAAAAGAAAACCTTTTTACAGTACAGCTTATCCTGCGGCCCCACACTAGGCTATGCCTGACACGTGGTGGCCAGATTCGGTTTCAACATGACTTTATTACAAAAGTTACTTAAAATTATTTGCCGGTTACATACAGTCACAGATAAGGCTTGCTTAATAACTTTGATAAGAACAAAATAAAAGATTTTTTATATGCGCGTGTGTGTGTGTGTGTGTGTGTGTGTGTGTGTGTGTGTGTGTGTATGTGTGTGTTTGTGGGTGTGTGTGTCTTTAACTGAGTTTAATTGAGTGATATGTATGCAAGGCTACAGGGTTGGGTTGTCTACATGTAAAAACAATATTTGTAGCGAGGTAGCATTCCAAACAGTGACTGAAAATGTGTACAGTTTTAAACATTGTACACATTTTCAGGCAAAAGCTGTTTCAATCGGCTGACTCGCGACAAATGTTTTTTTTTCATGCACGGCATCCACGTCTGTGACAATGTGCACTAAAATGAGAATCGCCCCAGTACGAAGACAATTTGTATAAACCGTTTTATTGTCATCTTACGTGCTCTAATTGAAGCTAGTCCCATTCAAACATATGATCCATCCACAAAACTGGTTCGAATGGTACCGTAAAAACAATTGTCAAGTAGCCAATTGCAGGTTATCAATAATAGGTAAGCATTTGTAGGTATTGAGACAAACCCGCAATGTACGATAGGAAATCCGATCCACATCAAACAGAATACACCCCACAACCCACAATACGTTATATACCTACGAGAGCCTTTCTATGAAAAATGGCATCGAATTATCGATTTTAAATGCGCTTTGTCAAGTCGATTTATATCGAGAGCGGATGTATTGTTGGTTTCAAGTCAGCTTTACGTGAAGCTTGGATCGTGAAAAGAGATTTTTTTTTATTATTTTATCATACATCAAATATGTATCCCTTTTTGCTTCACGCAACTGGAAATCAAATGTGTTTGGTACTCTATTTGATTTGACATAGTGGATTGGGCGTAGCTTTGATATACCTACCAATTCTTATCTATATAACTAAGACTACGCTGTTCGTGCGTCTGTCTGTCTGTCCGTCTGTCACCAGGCTGCATCTCATGAACCATGATAGTTCATTCTTCATTGTATGGGAGCCCCCTTAAATATTAATTTGATTCAGTTTTCTGTATTTGTTGTTATAGCGGCAACAGAAATACATCATCTGTGAAAATTACAACTGTCTAACTATCACGGTTCAAGAGATACAGCCTGGTGAGAGACGGGCAGACTGACAGACGGACGGTCAGTGGAGTCTTAGTAAAAGGGCCTCGTTTTACCCTTTGGGTACGGAACCCTAAAAACCCTCGTCATTAACATTATCCTCGTACGTAATTACTGCGAGTAAATCGTTTAACATTTGATTTGCAGTGTTTTACAACCTTTTTTCAAGGCATGACCCCCTGCCCTTACTATGGAAACAAATGGCTACACCCCACCCTCCGCTGTTCTGTACTTACCTATACAGTTTTAGTTCTTAAGTCAATTTTACTTTAATATTACAGTGACGACCCATTCAAGGGGTCAAGCACTACAAGTATTTTAAATACTCTCTTTCGCTAACCATCCGTCAAGAACAAAGTAAATGGACTTGCAAGCGCATGTTACGCAAGTAATGCAAGTATCTTTCTGATAAGCGCGTATAATAGTATTTTTCACCAGGTTCAAATGGTAGGTAATATCAACATCATCATCATATCAGCCGAAAGACGTCCTTTGCTGGACATAGGCGTCCCCCAGAGAGTTCCAAAGTGACCGGTCCTGCGCCACCCGCATCCAGCGGACTCCCGCGACCTTTACCAGGTCATCAGTCCACCTTGTGGGAGGCCTACCAACGCCGCGCCTTCCGGTACGTGGTCGCCACTCGAGAACCTTTCCACCCCAACGGCCATCAGTTCTACGTGCAACATACACATGCACATGCAATGCGCTGCCACTTAAGTCTAGCGATTCGGAGGGCTATATCGGTTACCTTGGTTCTGCTGCGGATAGCCTCATTTCTGATGCGATCACGCAGATAAACTTTCAACATAGCCCTTCTCCATTGCCCTTTGGGTGACTTTGAGCCTTCTTATGAGGCCCATTGTAAGCGACCACGTTTCAGTGCCATATGTCATCACTGGCAACACACACTGGTCGAAGACTCTCGTCTTGAGACACTGCGGAATATTGGACGAAAAGATGTGCCGTAGCTTCCCGAACGCTGCCCAGCCGAGTCGGATTCGACGATTGATCTCTTTCTCGAAGTTGGACCTACCTAACTGGACAGTCTGTCCTAGTTAAACATAATCGTCTACAACTTCGAGCGTAAAGTGTCCGATTGTAATGGGAGTTGGTACTACATGGTAGGTAATATAGTATATATTAAATTAATGTATAATATTTTGTATACCTATGTGTATATTTCAGTATGTGTTTATATGGTTCACAGGTAGAGAATGCCTCATGGCATTAAGTCCACTATCTGTACTTTCTCTTGTATTATGCAATAAAGTTTAAATAAGTTAATAAATACACATTTATTTATTTACTCTTCATTACATGACTAAATATATGTGACGAGTGTATGATGTTCTGTGAGGCGATGGATAAAAGGTAGTCATCTGTTCCTAGTTAAGTCTTTTCTGTTTTTCTGTTTGTCTATTGTTTTATACTTAAGTTCTAATGTTGTTTGCTTTTCGTACTTATTGTTAATAATTGTAATATTTATAAATTCCGCAGTGCCTTAGAAATTTACTGTTATGCTAGGTGTCTATTTTCTTCTTCTTCTTCCTTGCTCTATCCCGCTTTAGGCAGGGTCATGGTCAGGTCTATTTTGTTAAAAAAAAATTACACAAAAGAAGGCCTTAATGTACAAAAAAACAGACTTAATGCTGAAAATAGATTTACCTAGATTAGATTTAGATGTATTTATTTCGAGATGAAAATGACGATACCTTTAGATTTACATACGATGTCAAATTATAAGAATACCTAATCACGACTTGATATGACTAATCGATCAATGAACTGTAAGTTATGTGTGTACATATTATTGCTGTTTGCTGTGGTATTCTAATAATGTTCGCTACTTATTTGTAAAAACTTCCGTTAATTACGGCTAAATCTACATTATTAGTAATTAAACACATTCTTTGTAGAAAATATATTTATTTGTAACATTCCAATAGTTGACTTAAGGGCTACTAAATTACAATGTTTTTGCAAAATTACCAATAAACATAACTGTTCCAGTGTAAAAAAAATCTAAACAGCATTAAAATCAGATACACTTTGTATTGAACTTTGATACAAATTAAACAACTTTTAATACTCTTGATTGTGTTAACGCCTTACAAAAGGGTCAAAATTAATACATTAGGGCGATTTACACTTAGTTATAAGAATTAGAAATACTTGTTAAAGGTTGATGCGATATCGCGGCAGCAAGTTGTTGCTATTCAACGTAATTAAGTTTGTTGTATTGTGGGTAATATTTACCAATTAAACTCACTCCCACTCATGGACAAGTTTAGAGGACTGCAAAAAAAAAACGAGTCATACTGATCATCATCCGTAGCGTTTTTTAACCCCTAACGCAAAAAAGAGGAGTTAGAAGTTTTACGTGTATGTGTGTCTGTCTGTGGCATCGTAGCTCCTAAATGAATGAACCGATTATTTTTTTTTTTCGTCCGAAAGCTGACGTGATCGAGATGGTTCTTAACTACGTTTCAAAAAAAATCGGTTCAGCCGTTTATTGAATTTTGAAATGAAAATGTCGGGGGTTTTCAACTTTTCTAAGTTATTGTTATCCCCTATAGTGTCCAAATTAATAGTTTTCTGTATTTTTTGTATAATGTTTGAAATATTTCCAACAATGTCAGTAAATTCCCGAAACCTTTTTATTTACGTATGTTTTTGCCCTATAGAAGATTAAATTTATTTCGTAAATAGCCGGCCTAATGCAGAAAAATTCCATTTCACTTTTTTCTATTAAAGCCGTAAATCGTAAAAATACATGACTCCGCAGATTAACGTACGATTTTCTGCTGAATTTTTAAAAACATTACTTTACTAGTATCGTAAAAGAAAGCTTAATGCGTTCAAAAATAGAGTCTGAATTCCCATAGAATGCAAAATGGGGACAGGAACTTAAGAAAACAAAGAAATGCAACGCTTGGCGTGACTGCATTAAGCCATTCCCATTAAACGGAACGTTTTTAAAAGATGTTAAACAATAAAGAGCAATTTAAAAATTCAAATTGCGAATGCTGTAAGTCGTTAATGTTTATGAGTTAATTTTTATTTACTATCGCTGGTCATGATATTTTAATAGGGTTGAACAATATAATGAGATTTTATTACACGCTGGGTTGGTTAGGTACACAAGTCTAAGCGTTACGAAACCCAATGAGAACTCATAATCAGTCATATACGAGGGAACGCAAATAGATGTATTAATTTCATATAAGTTCCCAAACATCCTGTCAGATGTTGTAGTATATGTCACCGTTAGATTGTGAACACCGGCAGTTAATAATCTTACTCGCGATATTATAAACTGTTGAAAAATTGTGAACTGTCAAAACCGTTCACAATTTAACGCAATATTTTTCGTTAGTTTATAAACTTTCAATGTCGAATCGTCAAATTGTGAACTGAGATCAAATCGGCTTGCTACGGAACGTACACAAAGACTAGGTAGGTTAGGTTAGTTAGGTATCTTCAGTTGCCCGAAGGGCAAAGCGCCCAGAAATAGGAGCCTCCTATAGGGGCTCCGTCGACACTGCTGGATGCCGAAATAAATAGAGTAAAATGTCTGAATAACAAAAAAAAACAATCATGTTCTGACGTAAGTGAAAACTGATGCAAGTGGAATAATTCGCTCAACCAAACAGCGCACAGGTTGCGTTCCGAATTAGACAAATTTGATTTAGTTCACAATTTGACGGTATGACATGAATGCGTAAAATTATGAATTATTTTGGCAGTTTACAATATTTCGTCAGTTTACAATATAACGGGTAAGATTATAAACTGACGGTTTTCACAATCAAACGGCGACATATACATATTATAATCTACATTGAATATTAACTATGTAAAGGATGTTTGAACTTCTGATGATGTCCACTTACGATCTTTTAAAATGTAGCTCAATACGAACCTTGTTCGACGCAGACAATCGACAATGTGATTTAATTTGAAAATGCATTTGAACAACAAAGTAAGCTGCGCTTCGGGCGATAAAGGCGTTTTTGCGGACCCCATTTGCCTGCAGTGCCTCGGGCGGGAATGTGATTCTAAATTTGAATATTTACACGAACACGCCGTAAAAAGGTGTGTTAATAGCTGATACGGTGTATAAAAATGTACATTATTAAACTAGGAATAAAAGATTTACAATTTTTTGAAAGTAGAGTTACAAAAAAACAGATATTTAAGTTGGCTTCCTTCTCGTGTACCTTACGTACGTTACCTTATCTTTATTTTTTATTGGACTCATAATTGGCATAAACAAAATCTTTGTGAAAATAACTTCGGTACAGGCATATTAAGCTGTTAACTCTTTTGTACTTTAAACTCTGTCCCAAGTTATAAAATAATACGAAACAAATATAATGAAAGGTCCAATAACATAGAAAAGGGAATACATTTTGAAAATTCATGACATGTATTCATGTGTGCTTCATTTTTATCAACGATACAAGAAAATCTAATGAAAATATCGCCAACCCTATTTGATATGCAACGTTCAACGCTCGCTGAGAACAATATCGTGATGTTCAAAATTTAAATTTTCAAATTGATCGTGATTTCGAACGAATTTGCGGAATGAGATCGTGAAACGAATTTTATTTTGCAATTTTCTTTTTTAATGAATTGCTTGATTTTGTATTCAAAGATACTAGGCTCGAAAATTATACTGTTGTTATTAAATATCACCGGTTTTTTTAACCGACAAAATGTTTGCTAATATTTGACGTTTGGGTAGTTTTTGTATGAGACAACGTTAGCTAAAGCCATTTTAAAACATTTTTCGATTTGTTTTTTTGTCAAAGCAAGTTGACACCATTGTTGATGAATTCTCAGTGCAAGCATAGGTCTCACAATAATATAAAATCGGAAGAATAATATATTCTAATCAATAAAAACTATATATTTCATTTGATTTCTCAAATAAGTATCTCTTTTACCACATTTTGAAAAATAAAACGAATCTATCTTGTATTAAATAAGAATTCGGACACTATGGAGTAGTGAAACAAAGTTACTCAATGGAGAATGAAAAAAGTTAGGTACCTACTTAAAATTAAGTAATCCTTATTAATAATGCAGCTTTTCAAGACTATTTTAAAGGCAGTGATAGTTTAAACAATTCTAACTAAGTGCAATTGAACATAATTAAATTATTTAGAAATATCATTCGTTATTGAGATTACTTAACATTTCAGTAATTTCTTTGAAACTAAGATTTTAAGGGAAATGCATTTTTTTACAAATAGTCTAAATCTAGTAACGATCTTACATATAAGTTTATTTACATCAACGACCAGTTCTAAGTTCAAGTAGGATCAGAGTTGTAAGAATGTTAGATGTGATTTCTGTGTTACCAAAGCGGTAGATACATTTGAAAATGATTTTAATTTGGGAATGGAACAGCTCTAATTTTTTTGACGTAGGTATATATGGGATATGTGTCACCTCTTATCCCATTTTATATAATCGCGGCTTGATAATATGTAATGTATACGTACCGAATACTAAGTACTCTTGTGTACATATTTGCAGTGTCCATGTCGGGCCGATCGTAAAATCCGGCAGATCACGAAATTCCTAGGCATATCGCGAAACGCCGCCATTTCATGATATGGCTAATAGTTGACCAGATATCATGATGTGCCTGATAAAAAATACGATAGATCGATTAGAGCAACGCATTCGTCGATATTCCTAGCTCCATACCGGGCACATCGTAAAAATCCGCCAGATCACGAAATTCCTAGGCATATCGTGAAACGCCGCCATTTCATGAAACGCCGGCATTTTATGATTTGGCTAAAAGTTGACAAGGCATATCATGGATAATTGCAAAACCGACTCGGATCGCGGAGCTCTCGCTTTCGTCTTCGAGGTTATTTTTTTTATAAAAGTGCGCTAAAACTTGTTTGTAAACCTTACTTACGTATAACGGTGAGTATTGAACGATATGGCGGCGTTTCATGATATGCCTAGGAATTTCATGATCTGCCTAAACGTCACTGGTGGGTGTTACTTAACCAGATCATGAAATGGCGGCCTTTTATAATATGCCTACGAATTTCATGATCTGCCTAAACGTTATTAGACAAATCGTTAAACGTTAAGTTTTGAACGATATGGCGGGTGTCATTTAGCCAAATCATGAAATGGCGGCGTTTCACGATATGCCTAGGAATTTCGTGATCAGCCGGATTTTACGATCGGCCGCCGACATCCACACAAGAATAGAGTTTATTCCAAGATTAAGTATCGCCAGGACGCTCAACTCTCCATACAAACAACTAATTTTGTATTTAACATACAACTAATTTTTAAAATAATAACCAATGTTTAGCGTTAATTACCTACTTAGTGACAGGTTATTGTTCAATATGAAAGATCAATGGTAGGTAAATAATACAAGCGCGACCCTATTTAAACAAAGTGAACCCATTTACATAATAAGCTTTATGATCACTTACACCTTGGTCTACCCTAAATGTCGATGACCTTTGATGATATCGAATACAATGAAAAAGTGAGACAGCTTCCTTATCCATACTTTAGCTGCTTGGCTATTATCACGGTCCTAACCTATGATTTGTCAAGCATTTAAGGTTAATTAATGAGTTATATACACTAATTACAAAACAAAAGAGCTCCCAAAACAGACCCTCCTTAAAGACTAACAAGAACGTGCATACAATATCGGAAACAAAAGCTTGTTACCAACCGCTGAAGTAAAAAGTCACATGTGCACAAACTCAAGAAACACACATGCCTTTTTAGCCTAGCTCGGTCAGACCAAGCAAAGATGGCTGTGTAGATAACATTAAATAGAAAGTACTGCAGGAATAAACCGAGGTTTACAGCTTATAACACACCTCAAACTCACGCCGCAATCACGCGATACTGCAGCTACAATCATTACACTTCACTCCGCGATGTGAATCGTCCGTTCAATAATCAACAAAGGAGGGCTCCGGCGCTCAGTACAGTGTCTGTCAATGTAGGCTCCAGTCCAGGGGGAGGTCCCGGGAGGTAGAGCGAGAGTGGAGGGAGGGCGGCGCGTTCGGCGCGCCGCGGGCCCCATGTCAGTAGTCCAGGGACTCTTCATCCGGCGACCGCTTGCGGCAGCACAACCGCCAAGCTGCACCTAAAGCCAAAACCCCCAGGGCGATAGCCAGCCCCCCTCCTAGCGCTGGCGCTGTCCAATCCCCCCCACCAGCACTCCTCGCCCCTGCGCACAACTCAGGCGCCTCATCATGCAACTGCCCCATTGGTATCCCTCCCAACAAATCTAAGTAGCCTAACCGACGCAAACTATCCTCCGAATATGCCTCTCTAGCAGATTTCTCCTCTGCTGTCCAGAATTTCCTCTCTGTAGTGGTCACATTTGGACAGTTCACGACGCCGTTACAAATCAGTCGCGCTGGAATGCATAAAGCTTCGCCTGGGCATATGAAGTCACAACCATGAGTTGAATCTGATAATTTCATACCGGAACCATCCGTCAAACGAGAGGTCATTAGTGTACCATCAGAGTTTTTAGGCAAGTGGTAAAGTCCGGTCCAAGCGATTTTGAAATTTGCTCGAGCCGGCGATGCACTGCCGATGAAAACTATTCTTATAGATCTCGTCTTTTCCTTTTCGATAACAAGAGGGTCGTCTAACGACTCGAATCCAAGTTCACCCGCTGACAATATTGGCAGTTCACGAGCTAATGATACATTCTCGCCACAAACTGACAGATAAGGCTCTACTCTGCCAGGAAGATAAATCTGAATGTTCCCATCGTCACAATGACGTGACGCAAATTTGATGCTGTCAAAGTGTAGCCAAATATCCCGTTTTTCTTCAATCTCCAAGTCCCAAATACATTGAATACGTTTTGGCGGTTCCGTGTAGCCTAGAGCTTCTAAATGAGGATAGACGATTTCTCCGTCAGAAGCAGCTGCAAGAACTGCAGGCCCGCAAAGAGGTCCATGGACAAATTCGTAACGTGCTTCAAAGAGTGGAGATGGATTCTTGAAGTAAGATGCAGCAGCGTGAGCGTTATCTACAATCAACTGCAGATTTAATGACTCCCCTGATGATACAACTCTGTACGGCCTGGCGCGGGATACTGTATTGGAATGTTTGGCGCAAAGACATGAACCAAGTGACCTCTGTACAGCAAGATGAAGCGGTAAAGGTGTTGTGCTTACTCCTAAAGAAGCATTGAAACTTCTTCCACCGGCCGTTGGTTCCCAGACTATCAATTTATCAGCGCGGTCTTCGTAGCAATTTTGACAAGATACCGGAGTGTAAGGATGCTCCTGTTGACAAAAACAAAATTGAGTTTATGCAAGAAGAACCTTTAACAGTCTCTTTAAACAATATTCTCTCAGTTTATACCTTAAAATTGATGCTCAGAATAGTCAATATGACCCTAGCATAGATCCTCTTGTCAGTGACAAATCTGTACAAGCAATGAACGTCTTCTCCTGGCGGTGCTTGTTTGTACACCAGAGTGTTCAGGGGAGATCGGAGTCGACCAGCCCTTTGCTTCCACGACGCTATGACTTCGTCACAAGCAGTGCCTTGAACTGGCTCACCAAAGCGAGTATTGTTGAAGAAGTCGTAATGGGCCCAGTAATATAGTGAAGATCTGTAACAATAAGGTATATTATGTTTTCCATAACCTGAGAATTTTCTTCACTTTCCATTAGTTTGTTTAGTGGTATTAATTGATTATTTTATCAAATGGATTCACTTTCTTTTTCAAACGATTCCGAAGATGATATCCGCACTCCAGTTAAAGTATATTGAAGTGATGTATGTATGTACCCAAGTAACTTTTGTCTTCAAATAAGTATTTGTCTAAAAACTTACCCGCTGTAGCTTCCTGTCTTGCTTTCAAATCTCACAAACATGGCGTTTCCAGTTGATACAAAGTCGTGTTTCTCCATCGGTCTGCTGAAAGTGTCGCAAAATGTCTTGATAATCCTGGCATCGTCAGGTCTTGGTGCATCGTAAAGCGTCAGGGATTCGCCGCAGTCTCCTGTCCATGGTACTATTGGGGATTCTATCCGGTTGATTCGGAAACTGTTGACAAAAATTGTAATCATTATTATTGGCCTTTTAATGTCACACAGATATCTTCTACTCTTTTTTTTTTGGCTTTCTGGCCAACTGAGTCGGCTCAATTTTGCCAATATCATCTGAGGTACGAAACCAAAAAAGCATTATGGTATCGAAGAACTGCCAGCTTACTTAAATGTCTACAGTATCATAAAAAAGCACACAACGTTTTTACTTAGCTAAAATATTACCTTGGAAAATAAAGCCTCACAACTTGTCCAGGGAATCCTTGCATCAGATAAGTACACGACGTGTGGGGAGGGTACCAATGGGCAACTGACAGGAAGATGCCCTCAGTGTCCCCTGACTTCTTGAGGGATTCGGCAGTGAGCAGCCAGTCGCACTTCCCGACCTTGGATCCAGGAGCTTCCACGTGACCAGGCCAGTTGCCAACGTTGAAGTGGAACCCAGTGTTGAGGAGAGGACCTGGGAATAGATGGTAAAACTAAGCTGGACTCATACTTATATACTCATTTTGTGACAGGCAGACATCACACCAGAGAAGTATGAGTATGGCTAAATGAACTAATGATTGGTGCTTCTCTCAACAGAGGATGATTAAAATCCCGTCTTTTTCTAGACATATCACATAGAAAGAGACGGGTAGCGTATCTCCTTTTGATCTCACCTGCTGAAGGATAAAAAATTACGAGACAAATTATATAGAGGTCACTGGTTCATTAATAACCTGAGGAGTGATGACATAGTTTTTCAAACACCCGTTAGGAAAAATCAACTGTCATTTTCCCATACAAAAAGTGACATTTAGATCTACCTGACTCGCGTACCTGATGCATTACGTGATCGATCTGGCTGTTACTTTTCCTGGAAAAGATCTAGTTCGTGTTTATCAGTCAGACGTTGGGTGCCAACCTATTCATTAGCTCTTCACAAAAAATTTGTTGTCTATAAAGTCGGTTTACGGACGATAATTTTACGTGATAACGTCATAAGAAAATATTGTGCAGCCATACAAACTTGTGACCCCCATAGCCTTAGAGGGTGAATTTTGAAAAATCCTTTCTTAGTGCACCCCTAGACCATATAAGAAAGCTACGTGCCAAATTTGGAATTTCTAGAACCAGCGGTTTGGGCTTTCGTGCGTGCAGCCGGCCGCGTTCGGAACGGGATAATGACTCACACTTTTTCGTGCGTGCAGCGGCGTTCATCAATTTATAAGACCTTAAAACGTCAAAAAGGTAAAGAAATCCGAATACAAAGAGTGAAGTTTTTCCACTCCTAGATGTCCGCTGATAGAATGGGGATGGTGGATTTAGGCAAAAGAGTTCCTAAGTAAATTTAGAGAAATCTGTTAACCGCAGTGTCCGCAGTGACTCATATATTATTTTATCTCAAGCAGTTTGATTGCCGAAGCCGAGGGGTCGATATCTAGCCGAGATGTGCGAATAAGTATGTGTCTTCATAGCTATGTGTCTAATGAAATGACTAAAGAGAGCGATTCATTCTGCGAGTGTGGCACCATCCAAACTACGCAAAACATGACGCAGTGCTCATTGTGTCCGGCTACGTGCAATGCGAAAAAACTCTTTAAAAGCTACACAACAACTATTTTGCCACCCCGAGGGAAAGAGGTGGCAAAATATTATCAAAATTAAATTTAGTTTAAGTTATTTGATCCCTTCACACGCTATGTGTCGAACATATTATTTACCCTTAACGTCTTATAGTATCATGCATATGAGTTATATTAGATTGTATACCTTAAAGAGATTGACTCATAACGTAAACATGACGTGATCTCAATATAATGCTAATATGAATTATTCATAGCTAGTAATATCTGCCGACGAAAATACTAAGTCTAGACTCGTTTAAATTCAAGTTAGGTAAACATTAGTGGCGTTTAATCATAATAACAAATTATGTGTTCACCTGTAATTGGGTTGCATGCAAGTTCAAGTACTTAAATGTATAGGGACATCCAAATTAAGACCTTTAACATGTATTCTGTTGGCGTCTCGTATAATAAATAAAAGAAAAGTATTAAGTCCAGTCTTATGTATATTCACAACTCTTGACCAGGAGAGGGGTGGATCACATAACGGTCAGGTAGATCTCAATGTCACTTTTTGTGTGAGAAAAAGACAATTAATGAGAAGAATATTGAGTTGTTGAGTAGAATATTCATAATTGAAATAAAGGTAGAGGGGAAGCGAGGAAGAGGAAGACTTAGAATAAACTACAAAGAACAACTCAAAAAGAGAGTTAAGTTGAGTTAGTTAATTACGTCGAACAAAGACACTACACTACTTTGAACACACAAGAGGAGACTTAAAATGTGGTGGAAGCACTTTCTTTACCTGCTGGCGAGCTGACGAACTCAACGAACAGGTCCTGTGAAGTCCCGATGATGGAGTAGGGGAACTTGCCCATGCCACAGAACGTCCCGATCACGAAGGCGGACTCGTCTTTGCCGTCGTATACCTTGATGTAGTCGTACGGGCAGTTTTCTGCGCCTGAAAATGTTAGCTTGTAAGATTGGAAGGTAATTACGATATTTTTGTCATCCAAAGGTAGACTGCTTAACTACGACGCGCGGGACGCAAAGCCCGGCGTCCGCACGTCGCCCGCGCCACGTTATCATACTACCCCCGCTCCCGTGCAGGCGAGGACTGAGTTAAGTGGTCTGCCTATAGCAATTTCCTGGTTGTGCCCCAAAGGAGCTCGGGGTTCCCTATGACAACTAATCCCAAGATTTGACATTAGTAGACGTTTTACGAAAGCGACTGCCATCTGACCTTCCAACCCAGAGGGGAACTATACCTTATTGGGATTAGACCGGTTTCCTCACGATGTTATCCTTCGCCAAAAAGCTACTGTTGAATATCAAATGATATCTCCTACGGAAGTTTTTTTTTAATAATATTTAAATACGACGTCTTACTAATTAATTACCAGTTTCTATTTTTGATGTGCTTAGGCCCGGTTTTATAAAGATTAGTCAAACCAAATGCCGGATCAAATTTTAGTACTTAACTCAGTATTTTTTTTGTTTAATTACTCATCGACACACGTACCGGTCCAACCAATTCTTATAAAACCAGGGGGTTAATTAGTAAGTTTGGACTAGGTAGTTAGCCTATTATTATTTTCCCTCACCCAAAACGAATTTCACCTGAACCTTTAACTTTGTCTTATCTATTGACAATTGACAACATTTCAAAATATGTAATGATGCCAAAAACGAAAACTATTTCGGCAATTATGTTAGCTCAACGTATTAAAGTGGTTTTCAGTTTTATTTTCTCCCTCGCTTTTAAGAAAATCGCGATGTTGTATAAGCTTAGTTTAAACCGTGTGTGTGGCGTCAATACTACGTCTGTCATATTATTATGAAAGGTGTGTCAAGCTGCCATACAGAGCCGTAGTATTGTCGTCATAATTTACTAACGACCTTCTGGAATTCGCTACTTTAGATTTTAATATTTCCGAATGAAAATTACAATTTAGTGACAAATAAAAAACACACGTCCCTTAAAAAAAAGCGAAATGAATCATAAAATGACACTTGAAAAAATTAAATGTTGTCAATTGTTTAATAAGTCACGCTTAGTATACACTTTTTTTAAAAAGTTGAAATTTTTTTTTCAAATAAATAGTTAGGTATATCTTGACCATTCATAGACATTTTATGGGGTGCGGCGACAGTGTGTTGACTGCCTTAGAACGCAGATACAAACCAGAAAAATGGACGAAATAAGTAAATTACATAGATTATTCTACCAAAACGCGGTTACCAAGCGACAGGCAGACGAGGGTTACTAAGTTTTGACAGTCCCTAAGAATTTAATATCAGGTAGAAGTTTCTCGAACCTTCCAGATTTCCTCCCGTTATTGGGTTTCGTTATTTATATGCTTCATAAATTTCTACCTTCTCACCGGTAGAGGTATAAAAAATGAAAGATGGTTCTAGTTCGGTTAATAGATATCGGTAATTGGGTATTCCAACGATGAAAGGTTTATGGCTTGAATAATAAATTGCCTGGACCTCTATTGAGGTCGACTTAATTAAGGTAAAATTATTAATAATAACTGTGCTACAACCGTAAATAATAGTCATAGTTTTTTGCGTAAGATGGCAATGGGGAATGGATGAAAAACTTAGAAGTGCCTGATAATTTTTTGGTGATAGGAATAACCTTCCTTAGCACCAAAAAACTTTTCAGCTGCGTCAATTATTTTTGCAAAATATAAAGAGTTTCCTCACTAACGTTTTGGGTTTAGGACGGCAAATGAGACACTTTCCTTTATCCGTCTCATATCACCACAGAATAATGTAATATTACAAAAAATATTTTAAATATCTGACCCTCGCAATGACTAATATAGCTGCATTGCAGCTGTCCATATAATTGCCAGTGTCAGTTTACCGAGGATTTTTAAGATATTTTTTTGTAATATTAGACTGATCAAGCAATATGCAAAAAAAAAAAAAAAAAAAAAGTGTATTTTTTGCCGTGCTAAACCAAAAACTTAAGTGAGGAAACTGTTTATATTTAAAAAAAAATGGAAGCAGCTGAAAAGTCTGCAACTTTTTTCTGGTGCTAAGGAAGGTTATTCCTATCACCAAAAAAATATTCAGGCATTTCTAAAATTTTCATCCATTCCCAATTTTACAGATACCTACCAGTATTATTTTGTAATTCAACAACTGACCTAATAACTATTAAGCTCCTGGGCCACCGAGCTCTGCTCGGGTTAAAATATAGAAAATACGGTGAAAACGAATTTTCCCAAACATGAGACCTAGCTAGATCGGTTTTTCGCCCCCGTTAACACCTATATTCTAAATTTCATCGAGATCGTTAAAGCCGTTTCCGAGAACGTGATTGCAAATATATTTATATGTATTAAAAAAAAAAATTGCGGACAATCTTACACACATCAACCTAGTCCCAAACTAAGCAAAGCTTGTACTATGGGTAGTAGACGAATATATATATATACTTTTATAGAGAAATAAATACTTAAATAGATAGAAAAACATCCATGACTCAGGAACAAATACTAACTACTACTATTGTACTAATATTGCTCGTTTAATAGTATAGGATAACACATTTTTAAAAACAGTTAATTATTATTGGTAGATGCAAAATCGACATGATATGGTATTTGACTAATTAAAGTCAAATCAGCTTCTTCTTATAAAACGTCAAAAACGCTCCGTTTAGTTTGGAATTTGTAGGGATTACTTGAATGTGACGTCAAAATCAAACAACGTATTTTATTATTTAGTTTTAAATGGCAAATATAAGTGAAAGATTGATACTTTCCAAAATTCTTAATGTTTATCTGTTGCTAACGAAAAACAATTTATTTTCACTGTTGTCAAATATTACCCTATTTGACGCATCGTAAAGTGCAAGCAACTCACCCGATGTTATAGGCCTCATCGGACAAGTCATAATCAGCTAATACGTCAACTCACCCGATGTGATAGGCCTCATCGGACAAGTCATAATCAGCTAATACGTCAACTCACCCGATGTGATAGGCCTCATCGGACAAGTCATAATCAGCTAATACGTCAACTCACCCGATGTGATAGGCCTCATCGGACAAGTCATGATGTTCTCACAACGCTGCCCGTCTATGTTGAACTCTTCATTCTCAATGTACAGCTTTATGTAAGGCAGCCGAGTGTTGAGATGGTATCTAAAACAAAGGTTTACCTGTGATTATTTGAGTTGGCTGAATTGGATCAATTAAGTCCATTCCAAAAGCAACTCTACCGTCCAAGGAATAATATTTCAATTCAAAGACAGTTTTATAAAAAATCGGCCTAAAATCGTCGGTTTAAATGATCTTAAATTATAACATGATTTTTGATATACCAGTGGCCCATTTTACGTAACTAATATAACCATGTCTAAACCGGCAACTGAACACTTGTCCAATGGCCAGTCATCATTGATCAAGCACCTTAGTGTTGCCAGCCTTATTTTTTTGTTTATTCGCATGTCAAGTCAAAAGTCACATACAAAATCATAGATTAATCTCCAGAGCATTAATCCACTTAAGGGCTTCGTCATTCAAATTGATCAAGTCTTCTGGTGGTCCTCCGGTATACCGAGTTAAAGGGCACTCTTGGATAATGTGTTGAATGATCTGCTCTACGGCACCACACTCAGAGGAAGGAGAGTCCTGCCAGCCACAACGACGACGTGTCTTAAAAATGGGTACCTAACTTTTATACATACAAGGTATCACTGGGGGGATAGCGTGATGGCGGATCTGCGTCATCTTCAAGTTGAAAGCCGGCAGAAATTGGCGCAGGATCACAATAAGTGGCGCGCTCTCGTTTTGGGGGCCAAGCCCCTTGTTGGAGAGAACCAAGATAGTTAGTTAGCTTGATAAAAAAACTTCTACGCCGAGGTCTCATTTCTCTGCGTCTCATATCGACGAAATTGTCGCAAAAAATAATAAATAAGAGCGTTGAAGTTTATCCGATTCATTGTTATATTTCTGATATATTCTTTTTCACTAACAGTAAGTATGAACAACCTTTACAAAGGGAAGCTGCAAAGATGTTTTGTACAAAGGTTTCCGGGGCCCACGCCCCTGGCATCTAATTTTAGCCACTGCTTCTGTCTGTATGTGTTCTTGACATAGTAATAATATTGTCATGACATAGGCAGTGAGATAAAGGTTTGATGTAAGTCTAATATTATCTACTATAGAGCGGTTAGATACGGCAAATTTTTGCAGCGGTATCGACTGCACGACTGTATCGCGACACTTGCCACAGATCTGTCAAAATTACCTGTATTGTTACAGTATCGAGTTTATAGCGCCGCAAAAAGTCACCGAGTGTAACTGCTATAAGAGTTGGTACACACTACAAAATCATAGAATTTGTTGATCTCCGAAATAACAAATTTTAATGCGGAATGCTGCTTTTTTCCGACAAATGAAGGTCTCATCTAAGGAAAGTGACAATTTATTTTTATTCGCATATACGGATTATTTTCATGGAAAAATTATCTGTAAGTCGTCAACGAGCATGTAACTGCTTGCCATCAGGTTTTTTGGCGCTAGTTTGGCATACATTTAAACAAATCTCCTGGACAGAGCAATTTTGTTCGTTGTCGAACCAGCGGTAGGAGAGAACGATTATCATTTTCACATTCAAAAAAATATAGTTGATAAGCACCAGACCTACGCTTGCGTAAGAAATAGACGCAATTACCCTGCACCATGTGAGCAGTGGATGTTTTTCGGCTGATATGATGATGATGATGATGTGTGTGTTGTGTGTGTAAGTTACCTGCAGTGTAAGTTCCTCGGATACACTCCTGGATAAGCGGCGGACTGTACGTAGCAGGTCTGTAGCCTGCAGTCGCGGAAAACACGCTCGCAGTATGACCTGTTGGAATAAAAAACACATGTTTTATAGTAAAATTCTAAAACCCATCTTTATATGGATGATTCACAATATACCGTTCTGTGCCCGTGCCGTGCCCGAGCCAACGCTTAGTAAAAAGTATGGGACGCGCATTCGTTTTTTGCATAGCAATAATATATAATATAAATAGCGTAGGTACTACTTGATACACTGGCCTGCAAAAGAAGGTATAACACTCATAAACGTGACGATAACTAAAGTGGTTATACCTTCTTTTGCAGGCCAGTGTAGTTAAAAACAGTAATAAATAAATGAATAATAATAAATATTGGGGAACAAGCTTACACAAGTCGACCTAGTCCCAAACTAAGCAATGCTTGTACTATGGGTACTAGACGAAAAAAAGGCGTCTTCTGACGCCTTGGCGCTAAGTAGGAACCGCCTACGCATGCTGGTCAGGGTGCTTACTGGGCACTGCCGCCTAAATAAGCACATGCAAACGATAGGACTGTGTGATAAAGGCAGTGCAGATTCTGCTTTGAAGCAGAGGAGACGCCTACACACATCCTAACCGATTGCCCTTGCCTCATGCGCAGTCGTAACTCCTTCCTGGGCAAACACATCATGTGCCCGGAGGAGATCAAATTTCTTGAGTTCAACAAAATCCTGAAATTCTTCGAGTTTGCAGGACTTGACCAAGAATTGTAGTAAGTGGCGATCACAATAGATCAGCGATGGTCGCAGTGATATAATGGCTTTGATAGCCCGAAAGCCACTACCAGAATAATAATAAATATTAAAATACACAAGTTGACCTAGTCCCAAACTAAGCAAAGCTTGTACTATGGGTACTAGACGACGACATAGATACTTATAAAGAGAAATAAATACCTAAATACATAGAAAACATCCATGACTCAGGAACAAATATTCGTGCTCATCACACAAATTCGGTTCGAATCCCGGTAAGGGCATTTATTGTAGGCCGGCTTCGTAGGCAGGGTCACTACCAACTAGGCTACAGAGGTCGTCAAACATACAGTGTACATAAACTTTTAGTTATGTGACTGTAGGATATTATAGATAATAAGAAAAAAAAGTGTTACATTTCGTAGGTCAATCTCTTACCTATATTTTGTCATCTTTGTGTACCATAATAATAGCATTTCACAAATACTCGTAAACTCTTTGACTTTGATTAACAGCTGCCATGAAAATTGCTTCTAAAACTGTATATTCTTCCTACGGAAGCAGAAACGTGCTGTTATGATAAAATATGCTAAAATACACCCTGCTCCTATCATTCATGTGTCTAATTTCCATGTCACTGGCTGCCGCGGAAATTAGATTAAGCGTTCTACGTGGAAAATTATGTTACGCTCTTCCAGGACGTCATAAATAATTTACTAATCAAGATAACATTTTGAGATCATAATGATATAAATTTTTGACAAAAAAAAAGTCTTGGTACATTACAAGCTTTTATTGATGACTGTATTCTTTGCAGTCATCAACTACCTACTTGTTGAGAAGGAACCAATTACGTCAATGGGTTTGCTATCTATAGTTTAGTTGCTATATCCTTCTAACACCACCACCTTTAAGATCAGCTTGGTAATGCCATTATATTGCATTGTCACCGAACTTACAGAAGTTCGCCTTTCAGCTCAATCTAGTAAAGGAAAAATTATTGCTCCGAACTGGATTGACCTGTGGTCGCCGGTTCTGCCGCTACTAACGAAGGAGCTATCGGAACAATCAGTCACCAAATATTTCAATCTGTTCTCTCTTACAAGGCCTTAGGGAGGCATGTAGTGACATCTACCTAGAAAACTCAGGCTTCTTAACGGCACCAACGTCTCATATTATATTGAGAAATCGTCAGTAAGGATGCGCCACATGACAAGATTTTTAAAATGTTATATTTTGAGCCAGATTCGAACCCGCGACCACAGGCATACATGGCCAACTTAAATAATCACATACCAACCTTACATAAGAACAGTTCAAGTCTAATAAAAGCTTGTACCAATAATAAAGCGCCTCAACGAAACAGCTTGTACTAAAACGGCAGTTTCAACAATAGATATTTTCGAAATAAAAATATGCTAAAGAAACTCGAAGTCGGGACAAACCTTGGAATTCAATGGCCCCTTGTTACGGGCTCGGCATTGTCGTCCTCCTTGAGGGTTTACAAAGGAAACTTGCAATTTTCTACGGAACGATGCAAATCATACTTCGTGTGCAGGTTTCGCGAAAATGTTATTCGGAATGGGAAAATGATTAAGATTAACGGATGTTGCTGCAACCATATTTTATGATATAACCTATTCAACACATTCACTGCCAACAATTTCGTTGCGCTACGCTCGTGAGAAACGTTGAAGAAATAAGTTTCTGGCAAAAATTTCATTTTTGGTACAAGCTTTTATTACTTTTTTGTATAACGCAGTTACGCTGCTAACTATAATTATAAACTTCAAATTAATGGAAAAATTGAAAAAAAAATCTTTTAATTTGAAGCTTTTATTGCCGACTGTACTTTTCTGCAATTACTTACATATTTACATACTTACAAACATACGAACAGTGCAAGTTAATATAAAGCTTGTAATAAAAAAACGTTGAAGAAAAAAAAAGAGAAACGGTGGGAGTACGCGAGACAAGGCTACTTTAAAAATTTACTATGGGGCCTGGGAAAAGTTTGCCGAAGATAGAGATGGATGGCGCAAACGCGTTGTGGACGGCAGAGCGTTGTGCGATGGAACCTGGTTCGAGACACTGGCCAATAGAAGGTTGCGTAGACAACAAACTGAAACTAGAGCCCCTGGCATGAATTTCGTCTGCCAGAAATGTGGAAGATCATGCCGGTCTCGTATTGGCCTCTATAGTCACCAATTATGTCTCCAATATTTAAACCAACTAGAATAAACGCAGATGCCTGCGATGACGCTCGTAAGCGAAACACCGATTGTAGAAAAAACGAGCAGAACGGGCGGGTACTGAAATAGGACTATATAGCCAGCAACGTAGATGCGGCCATCCATAGGCTCCCAAGCGCAGCAAAAATCATCTGTGATAGATACTGTGGTCAATGATGATGACTGAGAGTTGTTTCACACGTATCACAACCACACCACGTCGCAGCAGTTACTACGCAGTTGTTACGTGTGAATTGAGTTGCTGCAGCATTTTTTCGTTATCACACACTCGGTTGACAATTACGGCAAAATGTGGTACGTGTGAATTGTACCTACTATCTATTTTCAATACCAATATGCGCCCTGGTCGGGCGTTGTTGCGGTTGTAGTTGTCGTGTGGTTGTCGTACGTGTGAAACAACCCTTAAAGTAAATATTATCGTCACCATCAGTCGTCACATGCCTCCTCTCTTGAATGACTAGTAACTTCCTATAGATATAGGAAATTGTTAGTCAATAATGAGAGGAGTTGAAGTAGGGTCGGGTCCGTAACAGTGATTCGGATTTTTTCAGACTGAAATTCACACTCAACGTGCTTTGGTTATTAAATTTTCTCCTTGCATTATCAGTTTTTCAATCAAGACAATAATAAAGTAGTCAGACAATGTTTTCAAAAAAATGGGAAATGAGCCGCTGCGTCCAGTAAACACGTACGGTAGGTAGTACTGGGATACTGTGACTCGACCCTGTAGTACACAGAAACTCTAACAGTACCTACACAGTGGCTCAAGTATATAATATTCAACTTAAACTATAATTTATATCCAGTCTTATTTATTTGTTTGAATAAAAATATACTCTTAGCCTAATATCTATCAAAATCAGTCACATAAAAGTTATAAAAACAAATCACTTAGGATATTTGCGATCAACCTATTTTTTGACTTTATTTCTTTGTCGTTTGAGCTCTAAAAATGAAAAAAGGGTTTTTTTCTATTCTATTTTTGTTCTTATTTCAAGCTCATAACATAACAGTCATCATGATAAATTAAAAGGAAAACAAATGCAGATAAATAACAAAAACAGTAGGTTTCTACACCGGGATAGGTACGTACACTCGAGTCACTGTGCACTACTTCATTTTGTGCCACTGGTCACGCTGTAGCCATTTGGTTTAAGTGTCAAGCGCTCCCGGCAAATACAGGAGACAGGGAGCTATTGCTGTTCTATCTAGGAAATATAGGCGCGAGTCGATGTACCCGACCGAGCTACCGTTACCGACCCGACCTACCCGACCCGAGTACCTAGTACTTAAAATATGTATTTCGCGAAACTAAAGACGCGACGTAGCGGAAACGCGGCGCGGTGTCAGCGTATTTTAAGTTTCTGTCTTATCGATTTTTACGACAGCTTGCGTCTAGTCTAGAATCCCTTCGAAAATGTAACAAGATGGAAGGAAACACGATCACTACTGGAACTGGATGAAGGTTTTTCGAAAATCACCTATATATTTTTTGGTATACTCGTACTACGGTGGTAATCAAAATTACGGCCTTGCTGATGGCCGCATGTTTTTACTAGGTGTAGGTACTTACTTCCCCAGTTAAGGATGATTCAAGCTAGAACGGGCCGAGTCTGGCCCGGGCCATTTTCTAAGAAAAACGACGTCGTTTTTGCGCGGCCGGGCCATACCCAAGCCCGGCCGAGCCACGGTCGAGGCTCGAAAGCGGCTCGGTGCCATCCTTTACGCCTTGGCCACGACTTCGGTCCTAAGCGACCTGCGACCAGCGTTTTATCTGTTCATTGCGCGTGATCTCAACTTACCACAATGCGTTGCGCGTCTCGACCGCGCAATAAACAGATAAAACGCTGGTCGCAGGTCGCTTAAGACCAAAGTCATGGCGAAGGCGTTACGCGGTCCTAAATATGAGCACCGCGGTGCCCTAACTCTTTAACAACATTAATCTACTTCAAAAACATCAAGGTAGGCAACAAAACAGTACAATACAATTCATTGGCCTTATTCAAATGATCCAAACCTTGTTCACCCAAAAAGTACCATATTTACAGAATTTCCTTTGTTTCTTACGCCTTTTCGCTACTGAAAACCCAGGCTTCAAAGGAAACTTGAAGTTACGTGACGGACATCTTGAAACAAGTCGAATGCTTTTTCCAATTGTCGAATATGAAAACGATGGAAACTCTCCGCTTATTGGCGAATTGTGTTTTGCGCCTCTTTCCGAGTTCAGTTGACATAGAAAGTTAAAATGTTACGCTTCATTTTATCCGCTACTTTTAATTAAATAATAAATAAATCAGCCTATATACCTACGTCCTAGTGCTGGGCACTTCTCTTATGAATGAGAGGGAACGGGCAGAAGTCCCCACACTCCACACACATACACCTTTGAATGTCTTTGCAGATGTATGCAGGTGTTTTATGAACGAAAATTATAGAATTATCTCCCTGCCTACGTACAGTTAGCTGCAGATAATATGACCAATCAAAGGGGGCAGCGGCCACGTTTATCGTCAGCTCGAGACAGAATGGCATTGAAAACGTAAATTATAATCACTTTTTCAGACTCAATTGTAAACGTTGAAGACAATAAATTATAGCACTTTGGTCAAAGTATGGTAAATAATCTCACTATTATAATTTATTATGAAGTTAAGATTGTTATGAGCTGTAGACGCTAATATTCCCAAATGTATCCTCGCGAAGCCCAAATACTATTAAAAGGCATCCTCTTCAAAGGACCATTCCTTTGAAGAGGATGCCTTTTAATAGGCTTTCGAATGGTGGTTTTTTTTTGGTTGATTGGAACAGAATTGCTTTTGTTTTGTTCCGTTCCATTTTAATAAAAACAAAATCTACCTAATCTATTTCCTATTCTAAATTATTCAAATTACATTGTCAACTTTTCATTGTAGAGGTATACAGAATGATTTCGGGGTCGTGATGGAGCAAGTAGACCAAAAGGGAATGAGGTTGTCATACTGAACAACTTTTCCCATTGGACCACCCAAGAAATCGCAAAAAAATAAGAGCCAATTATGAGCCAAATTTCGTGGTGGGTTTTATGGGAAAAGTGGTTCAGTGTTACCATCTTATTTTTGGTCTTCTTGCTCCACGACCCCGAAATCACCTGTATAACTGAGGTATTTCACGTATACAGTCAACTGTCCATGCAAACGTATAGTATGGTTTTCATGTTAAAGCGGCATACCTACTGAAATAATATACAACTTTGTAATGGGATCCGCCATATCTAGGTCAGAAACTAGTTTATGTTGTTATAAAATTATAATAGAAATATCAATAGAAATAAGTTTCTGTCAAAAATTTCATTTTTGGTACAAGCTTTAACTGCCGCCTGTACTTTTCTGCAAACCATCATTGAGACGATTCTAACGAGCCCAAACTCGATGGGGTTGTGTTGTTTTATTGCGGAGTTCCTATGGCCACCTTCCAGCTCCAGCATCAAATCAGCTCCAAGTCATCATAATATTGCATTGTCATGGGATATACATATGCATGCAAAATTTCAGCTCAATTGGATAACGGGAAGTGACTGAAAAATCGATTGCAAATTTTGACGGACAACTTACATACTTACATATTTACATACTTTCATACGAACAGTGCAAGTTAATATAAAGCTTGTAAAAAAGGAAGCGACTATATATTTTGTACGAAAAACGTTCTACTCGCTCTATTTCATTTTCTGGCAACAAAAACTAGATTCCGACCTAGATATAGCGGATCCAATTGGGAATGGATGAAAATCTCAGAAGTGCCTGATAATTTTTTTGTGTTGATATGAATAACCTTCCTTAGCACCAGAAAGAAGTTGCAGACTTTTCAGCTGCGTCACTTATTTTTGAAAAATATAAACAGTTTCCTCACTTACGTTTTGGGTTTAGGACGGCGAATAAGACACTTTCATTGATCCGTCTCATATTACAAGAAAATATCTTAAACTAGCTGTTGCCCGCGACTTCGTCCGCGTAGAACATGTTATCGTCTAAATGTTTGTTTAAGGAATTAATTTTTAAAATCATTGAAATTAGCTTTGTAGTCTTGTAGTAAACAGTCTAAAACTGAAGTTACAAATCCCTTACTTTAAAAATGTTTTGCTCTCCATACAAACTTTGAACACCCTTATAATACCTTTTAGAGGATGAATTTCAAAAAACGCTGAAATGAGTTTTGTAGTCTTTTAACAAACATACTAAGTTCGAAGTTACAATTCTCAAAAATGTTCTTGCTCTGATAGTCTGCATACAAACTTTGAACCTTTGAATTAACGCTTTTCGGGGAAAAATTGAAAAGTAAACATTAAGTTTTTTTATTGTAATAAGTATTTTTTCTACAAAATATCAAGTCTCTAGCTCAAAAAATGGGTTTCCCATACGAACCTTGCACCCCTTTTTATTCTCATTAGGGGTCGAATTTTTCAAAACGCTAAAAGTACTTGATTTTTATTGTAATAAGTAATCTTTCAACAAAGTTTTAAGCCCCTCGCTAAAAAAATATTTTCTTCATTCAAACGTTCTTATAAACCCCTAAAGATCGAAGTTTCTAAAATGCTGAAAGTATTTAATTTTATTTTTAATTAGTAAGCATTCTACAAAATTGTAAATCGGCTAAAAAAATGTTTCCTCCACACAAATGTTGCACCCACTTTTAACCCCCTTAGGAATGGAATTTACTAAAACGCTGAATATCCTTTTTTTTGTATTTCAATAACTAATCGTCCTACAAACTGTTAAGCTCCTATCCCAAAAAAAGTTTCCCCATATAAACTTTGCAGCCCTTTTTAACTCTCTTAGGGGTGGAATTTTCCAAAACGCTGAAAGCACTTTGTTTGTACTCAAATAAGTAATGTTTCTACAAAGTTTTAAGAACCCCCTCAGGAGATGATTTTCGGGATAAAAACTATGCATCTTCCCTGGGACTCTTACTATCTCTATACCAAATTTCATCTAAATGGGTTTTATCCAAATTTTCACCCCCTATTTCATTACCTTGGGAACTATTTTCGGGATAAAAACTATCCGCTTTCATTCTCCGAGACTTAAACTATCTCTATACCAAATTTCATCTAAACGGGTTCCATCAAAAGTTTCATCCTCCATTTCACTCCCTTAGGGGGTGATTTCCGGAATTGAAACTATCCTATGCCCTTTCCCAGGACTTAAACTATCTCTAAACTAAATTTCATCTAAATGAGTTCATCCAAATTTTCACCCCCATTTCACCCGCTAAGGGGATGATTTCCGAAATAAAAAATATTCTATTTCCTTCCCTAGGACTCTTACTATCTCTATACCAAATTTCATCTAAATGGGTTCCATCAACATTTTCACGCTTAATGTCACCCCCTCAGGAGCTGATTTTCGGGATAAAAACTATGCATTGTGCTTCCCTGGGACTCCTACTATACCAAATTTCATCTCCATGGGATTTATCCAAATTTTCAAAACTATCTAATGTCATTCTCCGGGAATCAAACTATCTCTATACCAAATTTTATCTAAACGGGTTCCATTCAAAGTTCAACCCCCCATTTAACCCCCTTAGGGGTGATTTCCGGAGTTAAAACAGTCCTATGTTTCATCCAAATCGGTGCAGCGGTTAAGTAGCACCATACAAATTTTCAACCCTTGTTTCATCCCCTTAGGGGTGGATTTCCGGGATAAAAACTACCCTTTATGTCCTTTCCCAGGACTCAAACTATATCTATACCAAATTGTATTCATATAGGTTCCATCCGAATTTTCACCCCTAATTTCACCCCCTTAGGGGATGATTTCCGGGATAAAAATTATCCTATGTCCTTTCCCAGGACCTAAACTATCTCTAAACCAAATTTTATCAAAATTGCTTACTTCTAAATTTTCACCCTCTCATTTAACCCATTTAAGGGATGATTTCCGGATTCAAACTCAAACTATTTATGAACCAAATTACATCCAAATCAGTGCCGCGGTTTAAGAAACTCGATATAAATGTTCACCCTCAATTTCACCCCCTTAGGGGTAGATTTCCGGGATAAAAACTACCCTATGTCCTTCCCCGGGACTCAAACTATCTCTTCACCAAATGTATTGAAATGGGTTTCATCCGAATTTTCACCCTGATTTCAACCCCTTAGGGGATGATTTTCGGGATAAGAACTATCCTATGTCCTTTCCCAGGATTTAAACTATCTCTGATACAAATTTCGTCAAAATTGGTTACGTCCAAATTTTCACCTCCTCATTTCACCCTCTATTTTACCCCCTTAGGGGATGATTTCCGGGATCAAACCTATCCTTTGTCCTTCCCCGGGACTCAAACTATTTAAATACCAAATTTCATCCAAATCAGTGCAGCGGTTTAAGTAGCTCCATACAAATTTTCACCCCCAATTTCATCCCCTTAGGGGTGGATTTCCGGGATAAAAACGACTCTATGTCCTTTCCTAGGACTCAAACTATATCTAAACCAAATTGTATTCAAATGGGTTCCATCCGAATTTTCACCCCTTATTTCACCCCCTTAGGGGATGACTTCCGAAATAAATACTATCCTATGTCCTTTCCTAGGATTTAAACTATCTCCAAACCAAATTTCATCAAAAATGGTTACCTCCAAATTTTCACCCCCTCATTTTACCCCCTTAGGGGATGATTTACGGGATCAAACCTATCCTTTGTCCTTCCCCGGGACTCTAACTATTTAAATGCCAAATTTCATCCAAATCGGTGCAGCGGTTTAAGTAGCTCCATACAAATTTTCACCCCCAATTTCATCCCCTTAGGGGTAGATTTCCGGGATAAAAACTACCCTATGTCCTTTCCGGGGACTCAAACTATCTCTATACCAAATTTCATCTAAATCGGTTCAGCGGTTTAGGCGTGAAGAGGTAACAGACAGACAGACAGACAGACAGACAGACAGACAGACAGACACACTTTCGCATTTATAATATTAGTATGGATATCCGTGGTAAACTGACACTGGCAATGATATTGACAGCTGCAGCAGCATATTTGTCATTGCCAGGGTCAGATATTTTGTTTTGCAATTTGAGTCGGATATAGGAAAGTTTCTTATTCGCCGTCCTAAACATAAAATGTAAGCGAGGAAACTGTTAATGTTTCACAAAAATAATTGAATTAGCTGAAAAGTTTGCAACTTTTTTCTGGTTAATTTAAGGTCACCAAAAAAATAATCAGGCACTTCTAAAATTTTCATCCATTCCCCATTGTGTATACAAATTTTCATTTTATTCTAGCATGTCGTCGTAAAATGAGAACCAAAATTAAGTTTGTATGGAGATTCGATTGTCGAGGGTCACCTTAAGTAGCTTCGCTAAGATAAATCACTGACCAATACACTTCAAGGTAGGTAGGTACCGTGAAAGATTTACATCTTTCGGCCTTTGAAGCCCGAATAGCCCTTGCCCATCAATCTTCGAAAGGCTCAATAACCTAAAAAGTCACGACAAATCTTCCGAATACATCAAGTTCGAAGCAGCCAATTACTTAGTCTAAGCTGAGATGACGGGAGGGTATTGGTATAAATGGAACCGAGGGAGAAATACTTACGGATATTATATACTTGACAAGGAGCAGTGTCCATAGTACATAATTAATTAGCCATTACTGGCCAAGGGTATTATCATTATTTGTTGTAGGCCTTCTTTTGCCGCATCGATTTTTTGTTGATTTATGGTGACAGCTCCTTTCTTAGAGTTCGTATAGAGGCTCATTGGTGCATCAAAATATAAGATTCTGTATTTTCCAGACAAAAATCATAGGCAAATGTATAGGCGAACCCATCAGTAGCTAAACACCTTGTGACACTTTGTGACACCTTGTGACGCCTTGTGACACTTTGTTACTTTCAACCGTTTGACAACTTCGTATGGCAGTTTAAACATGACGTTAAGGCTCCGCACGTTAATGGTCTTCTCTCCCTCTCACTGAGCATACACGTGAGCGAGATGGAAGTGCGTGTTCGAAAGCGCGGATATCATGTTTTTCGGAGTATTTCAGAAAACGAGAAGAAATTTAAGTAAGTAACAAAATAAAGTTACCGTTCGGTACTTTATGAAGGAGATTATGAAATTTCATCTTTTTGTGATAAAAAATGGAGCAGTAAAATGGTTACAGGTGAAATAATAAGGTTCAATTAAGATATTTTTTTCTCTACTTTCTTTTGTTTAAATGGATTTCTACGAAAACCATGTCACTTGTCATATCTTGCAGATTATGATATATATTTTCCGACCTTAAATTTGTTACGTCATAATATATAAAATGGTTACTAAACAGCTCATTTTTACGAAAATTTTAAAGGTCGAGCCTTAAAGCGACACGGTACCAAGATGTTCAGCCCCTTGTGAGCTCGATCGTATAGACAACGTAATCTCAATCAATCGATACTATACTAGTAGTCAATTCAAAAAATTATAGGTAAAGATTCTCTTGACAGACATATTAGGACGACTTATTTATTTACGAGGATGTCTTTTTTACGCGACTGTCCAACGAAAAGGAGTGTAATGTTTTTGACTCGGGTCAACAAAATAAGACGCCAACAGCTAGGGAGGGGAGAGAACTGTCAAACTTCGCATTGATATTTTAACCAACGTAACTTAAACGGAAGTTAACTTCGAAACAACCGGCTTCTATACAGGCTGTGTCTAAAATAGGGACTTAAAATAATTCGAATAAATTATTTTCCTCTAACTGAAGTATTTTAGGTATATTATTTTTTTGAAGAAATTTTCGTTTCTCGCTGTAATTCATACTATGTTCTTCCATACTAAGTTCGCGTTTTCGACATGTAGGTACGACATTTAGCCTGTCACGTTACTAATGCCGTTAATTTTCAACATTTCTGGCTCAAAAACAGTGTGAGTCTCCGTAAGGTGCACATATGAAATATGTGAACCCAATTCCACCCACGGATTTTTTTTCCGTATGCTGTGGCTTACAGCCAGGCAACAAAAACAAAAAAAGCTAAGTCAGTCGCTCCGAATCATTTTCATGGTGCCACAGCGGTTTGAAGAAAAATGTTTAACTATAAATCCAAAAAAAATGTTGTATAATTTTTCTTTGATGGAAAATTCCATGTGAAATAGAGTGAATCTAGACCCAATTTTGGGTCTAGATTCACCCCTTTTCATATGTACACTTTATGGAGACACACCCTGTATATTTTAAACTGTTATATAATAAATATCCTCAAAAATTGTTGTTATTATTCTTCTATTTTTTACAAGCTTTATATTAACTTGACCTGTTCGTATGTATGTAAATATGTAAGTAAGTATGTAAGTTGTCCGTCAAAAATTGCAATCCATTTTTCAGTCACTTGCCGTTATCGGATTGAGCTGAAATTTTGGGTATTAGTATGGTTTTGATGACAATTCAATACTACGGTACCATCGAGCTGATCTGATGATGCAGACAGAAGGTGGCCATGGGAATTCAGTATTTAACCGACGGAACCCCGTTGAGTTTGGGCTCGTTAGAATCGTCTCAATGAGTACCTAGTTGATGATGGTATACAGAAAGTACAGTAGGCAATAAAAGCTTGTACCAAAAAGATTTTTTTGACAGAAACTTATTACTTAATATTTTTGACGATCACAATAGGGATTCCTGTAAATTGACATGTAATTTATAATGTAATCTTATATTCTGAATAATTGAATCTGAATCCAAATAATTTTATTTTTAAAAGGTATAAAATCAAAATAAGTTCCGTTTGAGCAGTCGAATCGATCATTGCATCTAAAGTCGCTAATGCATTGGCAGCATGTACATCCAAAGAGCAATGTAGTTGACAACAGACACCCTAACAGCAGCGAAATCGTTTCGTCGTAGCCACTTTGGCCACTACGTGAGGCGAATCGGGATGAAATGACGGCGAATTGGCACCAACATTATACCTAGCTACATTTTGATATAAATATGCAGGTCGATTGTGTTACGTTTTGTACGTTAGGTAAATGGAAATGTATTTTTTTGTGTGGGCAAATGACAGTTGAGGTGTCCTAACGCTCGTTTGAAAATTTACGCAATTCCTCCACTGGTCATTGCCGTGCATAAGAAAGGTCCACGGAAAGAACATTATTTCTAGTATTTTTTTTTTCAAAATGAGATTTTAATGTCAAAATGTTGAGCTTATTATGAACTATCGTGACACTAAAATCACATTTTGAAAAAAAAGTCACTAGACATGTTCTTTCCGTGGTACCTTCATTATGACGATTTCAACACTTAAAAATTATCGGGAAACGATTCAACTTATTTTTGCTATGTTCAAGATTTTTAGATACAAAGATCAAAAACTGGTTGATATCCTTAACCTCAGAAAATAGTAACGTTCCAGTTCTTACTTTCCTACAAAATTCAAACATTGCATCGCTTGAGCACACGTACCGAGCAAACGGGCGAGACAGTACTTGGTGCGTATAAACAGTCACTCGCTATGTTATACGCACCGAGTCCAAGAAAGGTCCACGGAAAGAACATTATATCTAGATTTTTTTTTTTTCAAAATGAGATTTTAATGTCAAAATGTTGAGCTCATTATGAACTATCGTGACACTAAAATCACATTTTGAAAAAAAAGTCACTAGACATGTTCTTTCCGTGGTACCTTCATTATGACGATTTCAACACTTAAAAATTATCGGGAAACGATTCAACTTATTTTTGCTATGTTCAAGATTTTTAGATACATAGATCAAAAACTGGTTGATATCCTTAACCTCAGAAAAAACACGTACCGAGCAAACGGGCGAGACAGTACTTGGTGCGTATAAACAGTCACTCGCTATCAGCACTGTCTCGTCCGTTTGCTCGGTACGAGTGATCAAAGCATTACATAGCGTTTTTGACGTTACATAAAAAGTAGCTGATTTGACTATCAGTCACCATCTCTATTATATCATCAATGAAAATTACTACACTATGTTCGAACTTTCATTCATTATTCTTTGGCGTAGAAACTTGTAATTCGTTCTACTGGTATAAAAAACGCCCTAACCGCCCCAAAATGATTTTCCTGCTCGAAACAGCCACTCCGCCACTACGTGAGGCGAATGGGGAATAAATAACCACGAATCGTCGCGGCTGCCATTATTGCGACCTAACAGATTTATGCCCTGTAATCAAGTCTTTGGATTAAAGAAGCTAAGTTGGGAATTTCTCGTTTTATAGTCTGTCTGGACGATTATGGAGCTGGTTATAAAAAGCTGTTCGGAAGATTTGTGATTAATTTTGTATATATCAGCAACGTCTGCGGACGAAATGTATAAATCTCAAATTAAACGGGATACATTGGAAGCAGCTGCGTGGTTTTTGCTGTTTTGGCCTCCTGGCCAATCCACGCACCGTCAGTGCCGAGCAAAAGGGTCCTGTGTCACCCGGCCCGGTTTTGAGTTAGTCAACCAAAAAAAAAGTGCCAGAAGGCTGCTGGTTCAAATCCAACCATAGCAATATTTTTTTCCTTTAACTTGATAAGACTATTGATGGCTGCGCGGCGCCATCCATTAAATGTGGGAATGGGACACGTTTGATGCGCTCTCTGTTGCACTAATCATGGCATGTAAGTGCAACTGAGAGATGGAGATTTCCACATTTTATGGCCTTGTGGGCAGCGAGCGTTTAATAAAATATACATAGATTAATAAAAGGGGCCAGTTAACAGATCCGTTAAATTTCATAATTACAGTCAATCCCAAGACTGGAACTGTTGGTGTATTTATTAATTCACTTACCCTGCCACGACCTCTCCCCTCCTGTTTGGATACAGCTCAGGATGTTGTCCATACCGAAGATAAACCTCAAATTGCTGCTCCGCTCTATAAAAAAAAACAGTCATTATGCACGAATAAAGGCTTTGCTTGAATTTGAACAAGGTTTATATTCAAACGATAAGAACCATAGTGGGGTGAATAATTTCATCGTATTTTTTGCTGCGGGCAGCAATTTCAAATTTGCTATGGGGAACCCTAAGCGTCATTGATTGGACTATCAGCTCCACTCCAAAGGCTATTCACCGAGCAATCTCGCAAACGAGTTGAGCTTATCTCTGCTCATTTATCTCACCTCCAGTCGAAGCTAGGGTGAGTTTTGAGACTAGAGAAGAAAGGGCTTAAACGACTTTGGTTTACCAATAGATTGACTATTTTTGCTCTACCCTAAAGATTGACCCCTAAACTTGCGTAGATTGAGAAGTGAGCGATATAAGCGATTGCACAAAGGGAAATTAGACATATGGGTCGATCGAATTCAGCAAAGAAAATCTATTATACAGATAAAATGTGTCTCGGTCATGTATATTACCTATGTTTCAATTAGAAACAGACAATTTTGTGCTAACTTAATTTTTATTTATGTATCACTTTGTAAATCACCTAGCGAGTATAATGTTATATAATCGTGATCAACCTTACAATAAATCAAACCAAAATGACTTTGTCGGTAGGGTACACAATGAAACCTGTGGGCAAAAAAACAATAGACTTGAAAAAGTCTCCGTCACTAAATCGCAAATCTTGTCAATCTTAAAAACTTACACAAAGTTTGATACTAGGGCACCAACAGAATTCCAAGAAACTTGACTTATCATTAGAAGAAAGATCGAATCCAATGATAATAAAAACGACCCAGCAGTACTTGAACCTGCATCCCTTTTGCCTTTCGTAGATCGTGATCTTTGTTTCAATAATAACAAAAGAAGTGGAGATCCCACTGCAAAACTCCTGAAAAACGTTAAAATTTCAAGATTCAAGCAAGTGAAAAGAAGACACATTTAAGACTTACCTAGAATCGAAGCTAAAGTAGGTCTGGTCAGTGAAATTATCCGCATGGAACACAATCTTCACGAAGTTGGTCTCTGATATGAAGGTCTGGGGCTGCTCGATCTCCCCGCAGAAGAGACCTGGCTCCTTACGGTTGGAGACGTCGGTTTTGGCGTTCCCGTCAACAATCTAAAAATAATTGTACATTACTGAAGCAGCCGGGAAAACATGGATTGCCGGCAAAGTAGATACAGGCAAAGTTATTAACGTAGGTGGATAGGGATACGAGAAATTTAGATGTGGTGTTGGTGGAGGATGGAAATAATAAGCTGGACAGAAAAGAAGACAGACTAAGAGGTTTTAACGATGGCAGGAGAGAGCCGATGCCTGTTAAAAACAATAAAGAAATAGAAGAGGCAAATTGATCGGACAACTAATACGGCACGACAGCTTCATTTTAAATATCTTGGAGGGCAAGATCGAAGGAAAGAGAGGCAGAGGAAGGCCCTGACATACACCAGCCAAATAAAAGAGAAAGTTGCTGTCGAGTCGTACGAAAACGTGAAGAGGCTCGCAGATGACAAAAATCAGTGGCAGTTACTTCACCGACAGGAGCTTAGCTCTCAAATCGTGATGATGATGAGGGATACGAGATGTGTATAGTACTTTTCTTGAAATCTTGACCATGCAAATATTTCATCTTTGATTACCAGTTTCTGTGTGACTTGGCTCATTATGTTCTGTAGGTGTCTTAGCGTTAAGTACCTATCAATCGGTATTCCTAAAATATCTTCAATGTCTCCTTATTTTTTGCAAAATTATTTTGCGACAACTCCAAATTAACAATATTAACCAAAACATAATTAGAGAAGGAATTCAAACAGCCATTGGGGAAGAATTAATTAGGGACTAGCGTAGGCCGATAATTGCACAGTCTTAACAGAGTATTCGAGTTTTTCCAAAATTAATTAGTAGAACCGGCGATGCGTCTCGAAACTCAATTTCGAAATTAAACCCACATATTTCGCAACTCCGTATCAAAGTTTGTCTTTTGTTTTGTTGGCGCGAGCATAATGCTTTACACTGGCTGCCGGATTTTGTTTCGAGCAAGAAAAATATGAGGATTTTATGGGAACTTTGACAATTCTCTTTGTAATGTAATTCGTCGAGGTTATTTTTTATCTCCGACGAGGTGTGTTATAAGCAACATCAAGCATTTTGTATAGTTTTCGGTGAAGCAATGGTTGTGTTAACGGAATTGGTATAGACAATATCAATCAAAATTGTTAAATGAGGTTGATATTAACGCTTATTAAGAATTACTATAGAAAAAAAGTATGACAAAAACTGTTAGAGAATAAGAAGGAAAAGCCGGCCAAGTGCGAGTTGGACTCGCGCACGAAGGGTTCCCTACTATTATCTATAAAAACGGCAAAAAAATCACGTTTGTTGTTTGGGAGCCCCCCTTAAAAATATTTTATTTTGTTTTTATTAGTATTTGTTGTTATAGCGGCAACAGAAATACATAATCTGTGAAAATTTCAACTCTCTAGCTATCACGGTTCTTGAGATACAGCCTGGTGACAGACAGGCGGACGGACGGACAGACGGACGGACGGACGGACGGACAGACGGACGGACGGACGGACGGACGAACAGCGAAGTCTTAGTAATATAGTCCCGTTTTACTCTTTGAGTACGGAACCCTAAAAGAAGACAAATTTATTATACACTACATAATTATCACTAATATGTGGTTGTCTTGAATATGTGGTTGAAAACATAAAATGTAGCTTCTGTCTGTGGTAGTTTTAACTAGTTTCAATAAGTATTATAAATATTTAGTCCTCACCTGCATGTACCCTTTGTGGCACGTAGTACCGTTGATTAAAGAGCCGACTTTGAACTTTTTGAACCGTATCCTGAGAATCCAGTCTTTAGGTGACCCTCGAAATGCTCTAAACCTAAAAGACCACAATTGAATTACACAAAGAGCCAAGAGTACAGTCAGCTTCCGAGAAACGTGACCACCTTGCATAGAAGTTTGTATGCAGGGGGGGTCAAGTTTATCTGCGGCTGACTGATACGTTCATACATACATATCAACAACATTAGCAATTGTTTGCATGTATTAGCAAATCATAATTATTATAAGAATTCTTATTTTTTTTAATAATTATGCAAATTAACTGCACAATTAAATTTCCTAAATCCGAACCTTCAATGTTCCTACTAGGTGTATAACGCCGAAATCAAGGATGAAGAGCTGTCATTTACACTTACTTGACAATTTACTTTACTGTATATTGCTGGCAATTGAAATTTTATAGAATATTTATGAATTCGGAATTTTAGTTAATTAATTGAATGAATGTCATGGTTGCTTTTAAGAACTACGTTAATTTACACTACTCCAAAAAAGCGTTTTTGGTAGTAACGCACTGTATACTCGTTTCTTCAATTTCCACCATCCTTGCGGTCACCATTCCACCCCATCATCATATCACGAAATCTCGACTTACTGGCAGTTCCCAAAGCGCGAACTCTTGGTGAAATAGTTCGCGCTTTGGATACTCTAAACGCGTTTCCCAAATCAGCACCTGACTGCGATGTGTTTGCAAGTAAGCAGTTGGAAGATAATATGTGATGAATGTAAGAAGTTATGTGAGACGATGGATGACCGTCCGTCTTCAGTCATTTGTTAATATTTTTGCTATTATTAATTTGAGATGGTTCATGTTACTTAAATAAAATTGTGTGCATGCATTTCACAGTGTTTCCCATCGTATTTTCACGGAAACGTACGAACGTGTCTTGCTATTTCAGTCGGTCACGGTACAAAAAGTACTGAGGTTGACTGATGTAGCATGATAAATACGAACATTTCCGAGAAAATACTATGGAAAATGATTATTCACTACATCTATTATCTGTTTTGAAATTAAAAATAAAATAAAATATATATGTAGCAGACATGGACATTTTTACATAATTGTAATTTACCTATATGTGCATGTAAGCGGCCGCCCAAAGTTTTCCGGAGTTACTGGAGGGGATGAGACATCTTCGTATATTTCTACTGTCTTGTTGCAGTGATCCCGTTTTGAGTCTGCCAACAAAGAAAATCACGTTTAATGTACAAGTAATACTATTCGCCCGCCATTTCGTATTAAGTTTTATACACAATTAACCCTTTGGAGATGATATCTAGGATAAAATCATTACGGTTGACATGTTTCGAACTCTTCCGGAATTGTTTTTCAGGATGGATGTCGAGCACAATCCGTGCACGAGGTTATACAGCCAGAACATCTTCTCAATTTGATCGAAACATATAACGTGTAGAGACATTTAATAAGTGAGTTTAACCATTAATTTAACCATAATGAGTAATCCTCCTAGCGTTATTATTCCCGGTTGTGCCCCTAAAGGAGCCCGGGGTCCGCTTTGACACCTAATCCCAAGATTTGGCATAGGCACTAATTTTACGAAAGCGACTGCCATCTGACCTTCCAACCCAGAGGGAAAACTAGACACCTTATTGGGATTAGACCGGTTTCCTCACGATGTTTTCCTTCACCGAAAAGCTAACGGTAAATATTCCGTACATAAGTTCCGAAAAACTCATTGGGATTCGAACCCACGACCGCCGCTTGACAGCCGCATGCCTGAACCACTAGGCTATTTAACCATAATGAGTATCATTCCAAAAACATCTTGTTTAAAATACGACGAATAACTTTTATCTCATTCAATTTCACATTTCACGCGACTTCATTACTTTAAAGCGCTAAAACATTTTAACGAGCGTCATATATAGATAACGCGAAAGAGCACGGAGCGACGGCGAAATACACATTTTTCATCACACATTTTAATACCAAAGCAAACACTTGGACCTTTCAACAACTCTTTTAGTAAAAAGTGGAGTTTCGCTCGGTAATTTTGTCTGGCGTGTGTGGTTTGCAACTGAATGTTATGGAACAACTGTACACACTGGTGAGGTATATCCGTAGTCGTTAGGTTAGAATAGTTAAACCACTCTCGCATAACTGGGTGGAATTGTTATGTGGTATTATTAACTTTACTGTGAGCTTAATGATGTTGTTATCGAGATTTTTTGTGACTGTATAGACAACCGGTTAGCCCAGTGAGTGGTGACGATGCCTACGAAGCTGAAAGTAACGGGTTCGAATCCCGGTAAGGGCAAATATTTGTGTGATGAGTATAAGTATTTGTTTCTGAGTCTTGGATGTTTTCTATGAATTCATATCTATTAAGTCGCCTAGTGCAGCCCATAACACAAGTCTTATCGAGCTTACTATGGTGCTAGTTTGATTTGAGTAAGATTGATATATTATTATAGATATAATAATATTTATTATATTAATATGTGTGTTTCCTTACTTGTCGGTATACAGTTAGTATTACATTTGCGCAGAAGTATTATAGTGCACGAAAACCTACACGATAGTTTAACAACGTTTTTTTCCACAATGTAGAGTTATTACGCATTGATATTTAAAACAGGTATTAGCTGCTATAAACTATCCGTACAAGAGCGTTTTGGTATCGCTTTCCATTCAAAAGATTTTCGGACAGCAGTATTTAAAAAAAAAACATCACAGTGCCGGTCACTGCCCTAATACGTGATACTTTCAATCTTAATGTTAAAACAATAGAAGTGAACGATATGTGTCAACTATTGGACATTATGGTAATTGGGACATTTACCTTAGGTATAGATATTACCTTATTCTTAATTTTTTTATCATAAAGATTCCTCCTGGTACGTGGTCGCCACTCGAGAACCTTTCCGCCCCAACAGCCATGGGTTCTACGTGCAATGTGCCCCGCCCACTGCCACTGCTGCTGGATGCGGGTGGCGCAGGACCGGCCATTGTGGCACTCTTTGGGGGAGGCCTATGTCCAGGAGTGGTCTTTCGGCTGATATGATGATTATGATGATGAAAGGTACCTACCGTGATTGATTAAATGTAACAACAATAATTATAGTGTAAAGAAAAATAATCCGAAAATCTTTCTATGATAATTTACTTTCAAAACAAAGTTTTAACCGACTTCAATTCAGTACTCCGCCAAGCCACATTAACATTTCCACATTTTTTTTTCAATTTACCACATGAACTGATTTTCGAGGACAAAAGCGTTGATTTTTAGACCAATAAACCAAATCGCTGTATGTGGGCCGATAATATTTGAGGACTTCCGTCGATTCCTCAAGGATCTCAGAATTACCTTTGGCACTTCATTGTTTAGCAAACAATGAAGTGCCAAAGGTAATTTCAACGGAATAATATCAGAATCTGTGACGTACTTATACGGTTTGAAGTACATCATTGAGAAGTTCCACAAGCCATATGTGGTCTTCATCATCACTTCCACTTCACCAAATTTTTGATTTCCGGGTGTAAATACACGAGTTATAATAGAAAATACTGAAATTACTACACGCGTGCCTAAAATATTTGAGGAGTTCCCTCAATTCCTCATGGTTCCCATCATCCAACTGGGGTTTTAGAAACAATGGGACCAATCTGAAAGCATATACTTTCAGTTAAAAAAAGAATTGTACGAATCGGTTCATAAATAACGGAGTTCTGAGGTAACAAACATTAAAAAAAAAAAATACATCCGAATTGAGAACCTCCTCCTTTTATTGAAGTCGGTTAAAAAGTAACAATATTTTATGATCTGTCCATGTATCTAATTTTACTATCACCGACCTCAGCTTTGCTCTTAAGACATAACGTCATAAGGAGCATTATATCACCAAAGTTTAGGGAGCTAAATCAAACCGAACGGGATAACACATGACACATCGGCACGGGTTGATGTATGGTGGCCCTCGGGAGTAAACCACTCCGTTGTAAACAAAAAAACACGCTTTTTCACGTTTTTCTAAAAAGCATTTGGAGCAATGCGTCGCGACACCATGGAAACATTTTCACGGAGAATGTGTTTTTGAAATTAGAATGTTTGTAAATGTAAAATACAAGTTTAGTGCCAAAAATCGATTTGAGTAAAGGCTTTTTGTTTTTCATTGTTACAACTTTATACATGAACTATATATAAAAATATGATCCGGTAAATTATAATAAAGTTTAAAAAATCAGCCCAGGTATGGTATACTTGTATAATAGTCGTCAGTCGTCACTCTTAAACTACCGAGAATGAAAAAAAAAACTAATAACAAATAATGCTACTTCGCTCCTATAAGTAAATTAAATGCAGCCTGCCAGAGTTAAATGAAATTCCCATTACCACCCTATATACTAGAAACAATACCTTAATATATAGAAAATTTAATATTTTCAGGGTCTATGTATGTATGTGAGATTCTTTTTTTCTATCAGAACTGCTCAAGGCCTTAACCGATTTAAATATGTGAGGTATTGCTACGTCATATACGCAAATTAAAATATAAAATTCCAAAAAAACCGGACAATTGCGAGTTGGACTCGCGCACGAAGGGTTCCGTACCATTATCTATAAAAAACTATTTTATTCTGTGTTTTTTGTATTTGTTGTTATAGCGGCAACATAAATACATCTTGTGAAAATTTCAGCTGGAACTATCACGGTATCAGTGAGATACAGCCTGGTGACAGACAGACGGACGGACGGACGGACGGACGGACGGACAGCGGCATCTTAGTAATAGGGTCCCGTTTTACTCTTTGAGCACGGAACCCTAAAAAGATAAAGTACTTAGGTACATTAACTTATAAGTTTACATAATTGAAACATTATTTTACTTTATTAACATTTTTTTTGTACGTACCTAAGCTTTTGTCAACGGCAGTCGTGTTTACTTTTTTTAGGGTTCCGTACTCAAAGAGTAAAACGGGACCCTATTACTAAGACTCCGCTGTCCGTCCGTCAGTCCGTCCGTCTGTCTGTCACCAGGCTGTATCTCACTGATACCGTGATAGTTCCAATTGTATTTTTCACAGATGATGTATTTCTGTTGCCGCTATAACAACAAATACTAAAAACACAGAATAAAATAGTATTTTATAGATAATGGTGCGGAACCCTTCGTGCGCGAGTCTGACTCGCACCTGGCCGGGTTTTTTTAACTTTATTTCGATTATGAATCATAACTTGCCCTTCCCATTCATTGGATGATATTATATCAATATGTAACGTCGCAACAATTTTTGAGCAATACTGAAACTATTACAACATTGTTTCATGGAAGTAACATCACAGTTCTTGTACTCAGTACATCGTTAGGTAAATTTCCAGCGGGCTATAATGTTTTGAAACGACACTTGACGCTGTTGCAATGGAAGAGTATCTGGCTCGAAATATAACATATAGAAGAAAGAAAATTGTTTATTAGTGCAAAAATTATACATAGAGTACAACAGAACTTACCTTAATACGTATAATTTTTAAGAAATTTGCACTAAAAGACTTGCACTCAGCTTGATGTCATATCGATACCAGTTTGGTATATTTATGAATTATTCTAGGCATGACACAAAAGTATCTCATCTTTTTAGCAGTTTTGTACCTAGTCTGGATACATTACAACAACAAGGCTAGCTGTCTTAATTTTTAGGGTAACAAGCATAAAAAGTAAAAAAAAACTGTATCCTGACTACGACAAACTAACTGGTTCCGTTTTAGTGGTGGTGCGATACGCGTACGATACCACAAACATACATACAGGTACATTTGTTACAATAAATAACTCGTCTGGTTTTTGTCGGGTGAAAAGTAACCCATTTTAGTTGAAACCGTCAACGTGGCCGGTAATTTCTTAGATTCCCAGAAATTCAAAGTTGCAAATTAAGTCCAAAGTAATTTAGCGTTTTTCAAGTCAGAAAGAAATGTCGCAAATCGAGTTTTCTAAATTCCAGGTATTTTAGATGTTCGGAAATTTAATTGAGGAAAAAAGGAATTTCGTGGTAATGAGATGTCCGTCACCCAAAGGGCAATGGAGGGGGCTTTGGGAGTGTCGCTGTGTGATAGAATTAGAAATGAGGCTATCTGCAGCAGAAGCTGCAATCGATATAGCCATTCGAATCGCTAAACTTGCAGCTGGCAGTGGGCGGGGCACATTGCATGTAGAACTTATGGTCGTTGGGGCGGAAAGGTTCTTGAGTGGCGACCACGTACCGGAAGGCGCAGCGTGGGTAGGCTCCCCACTCGGTGGCCTCATGACCTGGTCGTGGGAGGCCGCTGGATGCGGCTTTCTTTGGGGGAGGCCTATGTCTAGCTGTGGACGTCTTTCAGCTAATATGATGATGATGATGAGATGTCCGTAATACAGCGTTATCTAAGTTTTTTGTATTGTTGCTGAATTCAAGACATCAAATTAGGTACCTACTAAAGGGTTTCTTAATATGTTAACATTTCTGCTATATTTTTACACCATACTAACTTTTCCCAAAACCGTAACACAAGTCATAAAAAATTGTGGAGCTATTCTCTGAATATCGTTTGTAGGAACATTCTAGAAAGTTCTAAGCATAATTTAAACATGACCATGAAATTGATAAAGTTGTAATGTAATACTTTATGAAGAGGCCTATGATACCCTACAAATAGATAAACTTTCCCTTTATTTGAAGATCGTTATACCAACCGCCATGATCTCTAATTAAATAATTGCTCCCAACTTACCCAATAAAGGGACATATAAACAAAAGCCTCTTGCTAACTCGCGGAAAACAAACGAAACTCGCCAACACGAAAACATTGCGTAAAGTTTCTCAATAAGAAGCCGAGGTAGTTCTTAACCAAAGGAACTCTCGGGAGACCAATAAAACTATAAAGAAAGCCACAAGTACAGTATATTTTCTGGAAGTTTTTGCTGCAACTTAGATGTAAGTTTTTTCGCGACTTTACATAACATATCGACGGCATAAATCTGGCGGGGGGAAAGTAAATAAAAGTGCAATGGAGGGTGTAAAAGAAAGTATATTTTTCCTTTATCGTTGAGATTAAATGTGATACTACTACATCCATAATTTACCGAAAGAAAAGCAATTCTGTTACGACGAATGTTTTGATATCAAACTTTAAAGTTTGATATCAAAACATTCGTCGTAACAGACTGCCGTAACTACGAGTAAGCATAATTATGCTTACTCGTAGTTACGGCAATGGCAAATCTATGCTCAGATTTTCCCCAAGAGATCAAATCAGAAACAAGGAGATCCTTAGGAGAATCGGGATCCTCGGCATAGCGTAGAGAGTTGCTATCACGCGACTCAAATGGCAGTGATCTAAGTACCGATGGCCATTGGGGCAGGAATGGTGCTTGAGTGGCGAGAAGGTACTCGAAGACTCGTCGAAAGGCCCCCACCAAGGGTGGCCAGACGACCTAGATAGCGTGAAGCCGTTAAATGAACCATTTTACATAGCTAAGCAGAAATAATGTATGAATACCTCATTCTTACAAAATACAGAACGTAATCGTGGCGAAGATTTATCACGCAGTTTTTCTCTTAATACCTCAACTATCGTACCTATTATGTCCAAACGATTAGGTCGAAACAGACCGTCTGAAACAGACCCAACCATTTTGATCCGAAACCCATTTATTTCTCAAAGCTATTACAACTACAATTACCAGCGACCAACTAAACATAAATAGCCTGTCAGTAACAATACCTCTGGTCATCAATGTTACTAGGAGTTACCAACTCGAATACAACTCGCTCCCAACTTGCGTTCCAACTCGCTGCCCGGCTTCCCAACCCGCTCGATCGCCGGTTGACAAAGTTGCCAATAGCGAAGTTTGCACCTTTTAAACATTTTATAAGGTGAGAAAAGTTTTGGTGGCGGAGTTCTAAAGAATGGTTTAGGTGGCAAAGTTATGTTAGCAAGCGTCGTGAGGGACACATATGGTCTGGGAAGTAACGAAACAGTCATGTGAGGAATGAAGGTGTGAGCTTTTTTGGATGCACACACTTGATGTTTAAATATTATAATAAGAAGAACTTAATAATTTTTTTCTACTCCTGTACCGTTATCTGTCATTTATATAGGTTGTAGCTCAAATACAATGACACCACTAATAAGTCGTGGAAAAACTCTATGCTCTATGGCCCAAAAACGCACTATTTAGCGTACTTTTTTGGTTCATACATTTTTCATAAAAGCACTGTTTAACTTTTTTTTTAATCGGCCTCTATATTGCAGTAATGCCAACTTCATAAACAAATATTTCGAAATAAAAGTATTTATTTACGATTTAACATTTGTACATTATGAATTATTTACTACAATAATAATAAATAATCATCTATTGTGTGTTAAATTACATGTTTTATAAATTCTTGGTATTATTTATAAAAATAAACAGTTCGAAATCGATCCGGGTCCGGATTCAGTTTGGTTCCGATGGCCAGTGCAAACAAATTAAAAACAAAACAAACCATAAACAAGAGCTGTCACATTTCCGATTACCCACCAAAATGTCCAAAATACAGTTCAAAATGAAAAGACGAAAGATGATAAACTATTAGGCCTAAACTATTAAGATTGTATTCGTGTTTTTGAAGACAAAAGTGTACGTTCCTTTTAAAATGGTCGAAGAAATTAATAACTGCACTCCTGAAGAAATTGCGTGAGTAGCAAAAGTACGAATAGAAAACTTGCTGCCTGAAAAGTTTAACTATTCTGTAGTCTGCTATCACAGATAACCTCCGTTATCTGTGTCTGCTATGTATTTAAAATTTGTCGTAGAAAAAGTATTGTATGCAACGGTGTATAACTGGTCTAAAAACGCTCGTGGCGTCTTAAATTGCGCCCAACCCACGCCACTCGCCTTTTAAGACCCTTCTTATACAACAGTTGCATAAAATACTATAAAAATCATGTCATAGCCAAATAATAAGCTCATTAAAATATATATCATCACCATTATAAGCCGAAAGACGTCCACTGCTAGACATAGGCCTCCCCCAAAGAGTGCCAAAGTGATCGGTCCTGAGCCACCCGCATCTAGCAAACTATAAATAAATCCGGCCAAGTGCGAGTCGGACTCGCACATGAAGGGTTCCGTGAAATAAATAGCGGTTTACGATTTATGACGTATTAAAAAAAACTACTTATTAGATCTCGTTCAAACCAATTTTCGGTGGAAGTTTACATGGTAATGTACATCATATATGTTTTTTAGTTTTATCATTCTCTTATTTTAGAAGTTACAGGGGGGGACACATACATTTTACCACTTTGGAAGTGTCTCTCGCGCAAACTATTCAGTTTAAAAAAAAATGATGTTAGAAACCTCAATATCATTTTTGAAGACCTATCTATAGATACCCCACAAGTATGGGTTTGATGAATTTTTTTTTTTAAGTTTCAGTTTTGAGTATGGGGACCCCTAAAACTTAATGTTTTTTTTTCGATTTTTGTGTAAAAATCTTAATGCAGTTCACAGAATACATCTACTTACCAAATTTCAACAGTATAGCTCTAATAGTTTCGGAAAAAAGTGGCAGTGACATACGGACGGACAGACAGACAGACGGACGGACATGACGAATCTATAAGGGTTCCGTTTTTTGCCATTTGGCTACGGAACCCTAAAAAATGCAATGCTGTTTTTATTTAAGTTTTTGTATTTACCTAATATGTGAAAACATAAGCGTCGTGACCTATCAGCCTGTCAAACAAAATGCTTGAGAAAGAGATACATGGAGATTGCTCCACGGACAAGAGCCTAGCTCTTTAGTTTATGATAATGAAAAGTGGGCCTCTCCTAGCCAATTTTAATGAGAATAGTGCTGTCATAAAAATACGATAGACATTTTTTGTTGCTCTCTTTGTATTATTATCTAATAATTATTGTTTTGCCGACCGGCCTATGCCGACTGGCAAGCGGACACCCAAAATAAATAAATAAACCAATTAAATAATTAAATGTAAAAGACAACATTTGGATGTCACGAACAAGAGCTATAATAATATGTATTGTTTTGCTCTACAAAGCGCAAACGAGGCTTGAACTCAATATTTTTTAGGGTTCCGTACTCAAAGAGTAAAACCCTATTACTAAGACTCCGCTGTCCGTCCGTCCGTCCGTCCGTCCGTCCGTCCGTCTGTCTGTCACCAGGCTGTATCTCACTGATAACGTGATAGTTCCAGCTGAAAATTTCAAAGATAATGTATTTCTGTTGCCGCTATAACAACAAATACTAAAAACACAGAATAACATACTCTTTTTATATATACGGAACCCTTCGTGCGCGAGTCCGACTCGCACTTGGCCGGTTTTTTTATTTGCTTAACTCATTCACATTTAATAAGTTAACTATGACTTAATTTTAGGTACCTCTCTCTCGTGAGCTAATTTAATGCTAACTTTCCAAGGATCGCTACGCGCTACGCTCGTAGCTGATGCCGTGGTTTTCCTCGTATGTAGCCGAAAGTGACTACGTCGTAGGCACTCGCTAGATGGGTTCCTGGCAGTAAAAGTGTTAAGTAAACACACACAATAATATCATGCATGCATGCATTAATAATATCGTGGCTCAGCCAGGCTTGGGTATGGCTCGGCCGCGCAAAAACGACGGCGTCTTTCGTAGAAAACAGCCTGGGCCAGACACGGTCCGGTCTAGCGTGAGTTATAATTAAGTGGTTCCGGATATCAATATTTAAATAAATATTTTGGAACAATCTTACACATGTCGACCTAGTCCCAAACTAAGCAAATCTTGTACTATGGGTATCTATAAAGATAAAAGTATATATATATATATCATGCAAACAACAAAAATGCAAATTTAATGTTTTTCCCTCTTTTCTTGCCCTAATATGATTAAGTCTGGAAACTACACGTAAAGACAACGTGAAATTAAGTGTTTATCTCCGCGGAGACTGCAGCCCGGCCCTATTTGGAGCGCTTATGCGCGACCGAGTCGTCGTGACAGATGTCACCCAACGAAATCACAACAAAGAAAATTTTCTAAATGTGATATTTTGTCTTCTCAACTATATTATAATATTGGTGGTGTTGAGTTTTAACAGTGAATCAACAAGTGATTCTCGCATGATTGTGTCCAGTGGTGTCCGGAATGAAATTCTCTTTATATGCATGACTTTATAGCCTACAGTGCATCAATTGTCGGCAATATTTTGATAATTATTTTAGTGTCTATCTACTTAAGTTTTTAGGTTTACTATTTGTGTCTTCTATTTTAGGTTTATTTTAAGTACTATATTTCCTCTTGGCATATTTGTAGATGCCCCTCGCAAGCCTTTCCTGCCCTACACGAACTTCCGCATCGTCAGAAAATTCTCTTCGTTGCCCGGAATGTTCTGATCCATGTTATTTTAAAGGCCCTAGAGGCCTTAACATACATATCACCAGAAAACACCGACGAAGCCATGCTCAACCTTCATCTACCGTACTGTCCCAGCCAAACGCTTCAGCGCCTTCACAGTTACCAGACCACACCAGATCGGACGTACCATTTCACCAAATTCTGAGTGATTTTAAAAATTCGCGCCCGGTTTTAAAACGGATACCACGCGGTGCCCGAGTATCTGTTGCCAAATCCTTGAGCCAAACGATCAAAGCAGTCCTTTTAGATAACTCCATACGCAAATGGGAACTCTTACTTACATTCACCTATAAAGTCCTCCATATAAATTCCGATGAAAATTCAAAATCACTCACGAAATCAATCAAAGATAACTGCTGCAGTGATATTTCATTTAATCGCTCCAATAACAATTTTAGGAAAACCAACAACTGTGTATTTAAAAAAGTAGAGTCAAAAATTTCCGACGGCGATATAAAAGGCGCCGCCCGCTTGCTTTTTTCTGACGATGCAGTAGCCCCATCTAACCCTGACACACTCGCTGCTCTACACAGCAAGCATCCACCTCCAGCTACAACTCTTTGCCTGCCTGATCCCCCATTGCCGAGTGATCCAGACCTTACTGCCACCACACAGGATGTCCTTGGAGCCGTAATATCTTTCCCCAATGGCTCTGCGGGAGGTCTGGATGGTCTGACACCTCAGCACCTGAAAGATCTCCTGTGCAGCGGCTGTGGTGAAACGGGGGAAACTCTCTTAAAGGACCTGACGGCTCTGGTGAATATCATGCTGGCCGGTCAGGTCCCGGACGGCATCAGGGACGTCCTGTATGGAGCCAACCTCTGTGCCCTAACAAAAAAAGACGGCGGCATCCGCCCCATTGCAGTTGGCACCACACTCCGACGTCTTGTCGCCAAGATCGCCTGCCGCTCCATCCTTTCGAAGCTTACCCCAGAACTTCAACCTGTCCAACTGGGGTTTGGCTCCAAAAGTGGATGTGAAGCTGCCGTGCACGCCGTGCGAACATTTCTCGATCATAAGGCTGGAGAGGTGCTGCTTAAGGTGGATGTTTGCAATGCCTTCAATTCCGTAGACCGAGGTGCCTTGTTGACTCAAATAAAAGACAAAATTCCTCTGGTATATAAATTTTTATGGCAATGTTATAGTTCTCCTTCCAAATTATTATATAAAAACGACGTTCTGGCTTCTTCTGTAGGTTGTCAACAAGGCGATCCGCTCGGCCCAGCAATTTTTAGCCTTGCTATACATCCCATCATTAAGGAGCTAAATTCAAAATTAAACGTATGGTATTTAGATGACGGAACCCTCGGCGGAGAAGCGATTTCCGTCCTCGAAGATTTAAAAAAAATTAACACAGACATGGAAAAAATTGGCCTTTTGCTTAATTTCTCCAAGTGCGAACTATTTATCACCGATTCCTGTCCGAACAAAGAAAATACAATCGACCTTTTTAGTCAACTTGCCCCGGGTATAAAAATTATAAACAAAGAATCGCTTCACCTCCTTGGTTGTCCCGTCTTAGATCAATCTTTTGAAAACTTCGTCGACTCAAAAATTCAGAATTTCAAAGAAACATCACACCGTTTGGCCAAAATAAATCTTCATTCAGCCTATTCTATCATTAAGCATTGTCTTTTCGTCCCAAAATTTACATATATACTTCGTGGAACCCATTTATGGAAATACCCCACTTTGATTTCAAAATTAGATACATTAGTCGTAGAAACACTCACATCGATCTTCAATATTCCTTTTGACGATAGATCTTGGTCCCAGGCTAGCCTACCCATTCGATTCGGCGGCCTGGGTATCCGCAAAATTTCTTGTGTTGCTTTACCTGCTTTCTTGTCCTCGGTGCATGGCGCTCAAAGCCTTATAGAAAAAATATTAGATCCTTCCATTGGATGTACGGAAGCTGCGCACTGCTCCGAGGCCAGGAACGTTTGGTCCATAACCTGCCCCGATTCAGACCCACCTGCCAATCCCTGCTCGCAGAGGCAATGGGACGAGCCGCTCTGTCAGCTAGTACGGAAAAACCTTTTAGATACGTCAACTAGCTCGGCAGACCGTGCTCGCCTCCTTGCGACTGCAGAGTGGGAGTCGGGTCTGTGGCTGCAAGCGCTACCCTCTCCAAATATAGGTACTTTCCTAGATAACACCACCTTCCGCCTGGCAGCTAGCTTGCGTTTGGGGGCATCAACAAATCAGCCACACCGCTGTCAATGCGGAGCCATGGTTGACATACTGGGCCACCATGGCCTCTCATGTGTCCGGAGCGCTGGTAGGATCTCCCGCCACGCCAGTATTAACGATGTCATCCGTCGGGCCCTTGTCAGTGCGAGAGTGCCGGCAGTCCTCGAGCCCAGTGGGCTGGCCAGAGACGACGGCAAGAGGCCTGACGGAATGACGCTGGTGCCTTGGAGCATGGGTCGGCCGCTAGTTTGGGATGCTACTTGCGTCGATACCCTGGCACCGTCCCATGTTCCAAGCACCAGTGCCACCGCTGGCGCTGCGGCATCCTCGGCCGAAAGCCTCAAGCGCCGCAAATATGCCATCCTAGGAAATAGCTACATGTTTGCGGCGTTTGGCGTTGAAACCTTGGGGCCATGGGGGCCAAGTGCACGTCGCCTATACAAGGATTTGGCGACGCGCCTAATAGAGGCATCGGGTGACCAGAGGGCTGGCCACTATTTCGCACAGCGTGTTAGTATCGCTATACAGCGAGGAAATACGGCCAGCCTTCTGGGCACCTTGCCTATTGACGGCGACTTAGGCCAAATTTTTTACCTTTAGGTTAAGTTTTATATTGTTGTTTTTATGAATTGCCTTGTTATATAAAGATAAATAAATACTTAAATACATAGAAAACAACCATGACTCAGGAACAAATATTCGTGCTCATCACACAAATAAATGCCCTTACCGGGATTGGAACCCAGGACCTCCGGCTTCGTAGGCAGGCAGCTCGATCACGTAACGCATTGTACGAACGTCGAATAGGTCTAAATAAATGTCACTTTTTACATGGAAAATTGACAGTTAAATTGTACCGACGCGCGTTCGGAACGTTACGTAGGTCACTACCAACTAGGCTACAGAGGTCGTCATATATTATTCATTACATACCAGCTTACAAGCTTATAAACTTACATAGCCAGAATCTCACAGACTTGTTATCTTTATAAGATTAGCAAAAAATAATTTTCAGTTAATGAAGGCCGACTAACAGTTAGCCGGTTAAAATCGCCATTTTGGCAAGAACACTGGCCAGAATGAGCAGTTACCCGCATTGAATCAGACGTCGAGGGCTGTCGGGGCTGCACTGGGGAATGGCAACGAAACCGAACCTAGACAAATTGAACTCGTCCGGAATAAGCCCCGTGGTGCTAGTCATGAGTTGGAGAGTTTTAATGAGTTTATTTATATTACTTAAATCATTACATTTATATGCTTATACATATACCAAGCCTACAACGTTAAGACTTAAGACTGAATAGGTTAGATAAGTGTCAACAAAACCAAGATACTAATCTAGGTATACTAGTACAAGTAGCTCATCATCATCATCATATAAGCCGAAAAACGTCCACTGCTGGACATAGGCCTCCCCCAAAGAGTGCCAAAGTGACCGGTCCTGCGCCACCCGCATCCAGCGGACTCCCGCGACCTTTACCAGGTCATCAGTACACCTTCTGGGGAGCCGACCCACACCGCGCCTTCCGGTACGTGGTCGCCATTCGAGAACCTTCCGCCCCAACGGCCATCGGTTCTACGTGCAATGTGCCCGACCTGCCACTTAAGTTTAGCAATTCGGAGGGCTATATAGGTAGGGTTAGGTACCTTGGTTCATAGGTACAAGTACCTATGCAGTTATTTTTGTGAGTATAAGTAATAGTTCCGTCGTGGTAACACTGCTTTATAATTTCAGTACTATTAGGTAAAATATAACCGATTCACTGCCAATCACGGTACACATGCCTGGGGCTACGGGAGATTAATAGAAGACGTTAGCCTATTCAAGGCCATTGACTCACATATGAGTCATGCCTCTATGAACGATTTCTGCTACAAGGCGGAATAACGCTGCTACACGCTACCGCCTAATACACGTTCGTGTAATAAAACACCAAAAAAACTTACTCTGATATGATATAATACTGATTCCAAGTTTCACAAATTCGACACAATATTTTAACTAAACGTCGTTTACACATCGTTCATATAACAAAAAGACTAAGACCCATTTATATAAAGCTTCGTTAGACCAAATGTCCGATCTTTCAGTAAAGTGTACGGTCAGCGAAGAAAGTGGTCTACCAGTTTTGACAAAGTTTCTTTGAGATGTAATCGTCGCTAAGGTTATTGTCATAATATTATTGCAAGTGGAAATCGACCTTGTTGTTTAAATGAACATCGACCGCATGGTGATAGACCAAATGTTTGGCCAATTGTACATTATTTGACCTTACTTACTGACATAGGGTCTAACGGATCTTTATATTTGTGCAACTAATATGCAACTCAATTATTAAAATGATGGAGTTGATATTTTTAAGTTCCCGCTCCCGCTCGTCACTTGGGCTACAAAGAAACCGGGGACTTATCTAATTATAGCGGACTTCATTGAGAATATGAAAAGAGCTGCAATCGAAACGGACCGCTGATAAATGGGAAACACTTCAACCTTTTTAGATTCGGAATTTCATTTCGGAACGCCCTCACTAATTCCATTAGAGTACGAAAAGGAACGAGTAGAAATAACATTGCATTGCATTGCGTTTGAATATTTCGATGTTTTAATTATGTTTTTAGGGTTCCGTACTCAAAGAGTAAAACCGGACTCTATTACTAAGACTCCGTTGTCCGTCTGTCTGTCCGTCTGTCACCAGGCTGTATCTCATGAACCGTGATAGTTAGACAGTTGAAATTTTCACAGATGATGTATTTCTGTTGCCGCTATAACAACAGATACTAAAAAACAGAATTAAATAAATATTTATAGATAATGGTACGGAACCCTTCGTGCGCGAGTCCGACTCGACTAACAGACCAGAAATAGGGCTCCGTTGAGAATGTTCAAATAAGAAAGAGAATGTCGCGACTGGTTTCGTTGCAAGAAAAATAGTTCTTCACACGGTAATTGGTTTCGTAGGCGGCTGAAGGGTGAAATAGAGATATTTGTCTCCACTCATACTTTGACATCCACTGTGTTACACTCATGAAAACTGTTTTGAAAGAGAAGCTTAATAGAATTCTATAAGATATGCCGTAACAAAATGCTCAACTTCTCTTAAGTTTTTCTATTCCTGGAAATTACTTAAACGAAATAAAACCATGTAGTCTGTAGAAAAAATATATTATCCTTATTCTTTGTGCATAATATTGACTCGACTGCGCAAAAACTAATCCACTTTAGGGATTTGCTGCACTGTTAAACGAAAATACTTAGTTCACGTTCTGCGTTCTAATTTCAACTAAATTACTATCTTTAATCTAATTTTCTTCTCTAGAGCATTCGCGCACTAAAGCTTTCCTCACATACGTTATCTAGTTACAGGCTCAGCGAAATATAGACCCTATTGTCTCAGCGATAGAGTCAGAAATCGGTTGCTAACGGCGTTTTAATCAGCTGATTGCTAAGAGCAACTTTTATTCAAATACAAAAAATACAAATACAAAATTTATTTATTTACCTAATGAGTTACAGACAAGAAGAATTACAAAGAGCTTAGCTTAAGATTTTTAACATTAGGGTTGCTATAGTCCTCACACTAGGTCGAGCCTGTGTCGTGAGAACTGTAAGGTATTTTCAGAAGAATTTAAACCAAACGTGATGCGCAAAAATACAGTGAGAGGTAGGAAGTTAAACATAGGTACATTCGTAAAATACAATAAGCTTACATTAGGGAAACTAGTTAAATACTTAATTTAAAACTGTAGAGGGATGGTCTGTATGTGTGCGAGTGTTGGTCTGTGTGTGAGTGAATGTTTGTGTGTGTCCATGAGTGATGATGATGTGTTATTTATTGTAAGGGTTTCAGCATGTCTTTCGTATTCGTATTCAGTTGTAAAGAACACAATTTCAGCAGTTCAAGAACATGGAGTTAAGAAGAAGTTGGTTTGCTATATTATGCATTATTTCTATGTATTTTCTGAAATTTTATTACATCTACGCAATGGCGGGTTGCATCGAAGTGAGCGTACGTCCTCGGTGTCGATTTTGACAGTTTTGCAGCCAGACAGACGGACGGACAGCGGATTCTTAGTAATAGGGCCCCGTTTTATCCTTTGGGTACGGAACCCTAAAAAAAGCCTATACGCGCTGAGGGACAGGAGATTTGCCATTGTATCTCGTTAACTACTTGTGGTATTGTCTTTGTCACAAATGTGTGTATGTGTGTGTATAGCTCAACTCTATCCTTTCTCTATGTTACTATATAGGTGACGGAGTTGACGGATAAATTAAACTACTTACCCTAATTATACTTCGATTTTTTTAGCATTAGAAATTCGATAAACAAAGAAGCAGGTGTCGTAAACCTGTTTCTTCAGAAGTTAATAATAAAATATTAAATTATTGTGTATTTTTCTTTGTTACATCATAGGTACTTATCAATGATTTCACATTTCCTATCACTTAGGTTTGTAAATATATATTATTATTAACTATTCCTAACCTAACCTAACCTTTCACTTCACTGAATTGGGATAGATCCATCGGCTGTGAACCGCACTATCAACGAAAGATAATACTTAACAATAACAAATAACTTTAACGGAAAACAATGAAACTTAATAACTCAAAACAACAAGATTCTGTGATAATGTAACGGCGGACATTTTATCCGACCGATTGCAAATGTCAAAACGCTAAACTCTTATTATTGTGGGACACGATCTCTTCAATTTAGTCGCAATTTATAACGTTTAAAACGTTCCGTTTGTTTGAAACCTCTGCTTCTCTGGGTTTTTTATCATGCAATTTTTTTGCGATACATTAAAAATAACACAAATAAAATATTAGTGCTGTATTATTAAATAATCCTTTTAAGTAAATGCAAATTACACATTTTGCTATCGTCTAATAATAATGCAAAATGCTTTAAAAAATGTTTTCATAGTTTTCCACTATTCCGCCGCATTTACGGCAGGTATCGTAAAACGTGTTCTATAAAAAACCTTACACTTACTTCTGTAAAGGTCTTTCTAATGCTAAAAAAATCGAAGTATAGACGACGACGTTTTCTAACTGTCAGACATCGGTTTTGTTAAAAAGAGATCCTTCAGTATGCCAGTCATCACCATCATCATCATATATTAGCCAAAAGACGTCCACTGCTGAACATAATCCTCCCCCAAAGAGTATCAAAGTGACCGGTTCTGCGCCACCCGCATCCAGAAGACTCCCGCAACTTTTACCAGGTCATCAGTTTATCTTGTCTATCGCTGCGTCATTCAGTACGTGGTCGCTACGCGAGAATCTTTCTGTCCCAACGGCACACGGCAACGGCACGGGTGTCTACGCGCAATGTACGTCAGTAATATTAATTATTCTGTAGTGATCCCCAAGTCCGTGGCAGTAAGTCAATTCCATCAAAATGATTACTCGACGGTTGTTATCAAATATTTGATCATTCATTGGCAGCGCAGACGCCAGACTGATTAATTTACCAAGTTATCGCTTACTTCTGAAATATTTTAATTAAAACCTGTTATTTGTTCCAGACAATGTTCATTTAGACATTGTTGTACTCGTTGAACAAATGGACTATTCGCACAAACAAATTAACTATTAATCAGATCGCGTGCTTAGTTGAGGCTAGGAACACCTGGCTAGCTGGACCGAGCCCAATTTTGCCATCTAGACCAAAATTACAAAGGGCATGGGACTCGTTAGCTTCCGCCGCTACTATAAAGTCTTTGATCGACTCTTCGTCCGGCCGAGACCGAGCCAGGCTGTTGGCAGCATCTACGCCAGAGTCAGGGCACTGGCTTCATGCCTACCCATCACCTAACTTAGGTAATTTTATTGATCCGGGCACACTCCGAATTGCAGTTGCTCTCCGCATTGGAGTTGATGTCTGCGTAGACCACTATTGCGTCTCGTGTGGAGCCGCGGTAGATCGCTTTGGTCACCATGGATTCGCCTGCTCTTCGGGTGCCGGCTGCTTGTCCCGTCACGCTGCACTCAGCGACATCTTGAGTAGGGCGCTTGCCAGCGCCTGCGTCCCCGTGGCTCTTGAGCCTCGGATTGGACGGGACGACGGCAAGCGTCCGGACAGGATGACGTTGATCCCCTGGCGAATGGGCCGTGCACTGGTGTGGGACGCTACTTGCGCTGATACGTTGGCAGCGTCCTACTTGCCAGTCACGTCCAAACTAGCCGGGGCAGCGGCGGATGCCCGAGAGCGATCCAAGGTCGGGAAATATAGCTGTCTCGGCGCCCAGTACGACTTTGTCGCATTTGGCGTCGAGACACTCGGCCCTTGGGGAAAAAGCGCGCGTGGGCTCCACAAGGAGATCAGCAAGCGGTTGAGGGACGCAACGGGTGACCCTCGCGCAGGCAGCTTTCTCGCTCAAAGAATAGCGATTGCTATTCAACGCGGGAATGCTGCCTGTGTGATGGGCACCCTGCCTAAAGGGCAAAGTTTTGTTACTTTTCTGTAATATTTTTTTTTAAGTCGTTTGCTAATTGTACTTTAACTTGAGTATGTATTGAACTTTAATGTATGAATAAATAATTTAGTACCTATTATTTACATTAATCATTTTGAACTTTTAAGGCATCTCTGGTTAGATGGCAGCCGCTTTCGTGCCTATGATAATCGAAACACAGTTACACTTGCTGAGTTAAGTGGGCCTGGATAATTCTGATTGTTTTGCACTTTGAAATAGCTGGGGGTGTCACTAGCGTTTTATGATAGCATGCCTTTATCAGGCATGCTATCATAAAACGCTAATGTAAATATTAATATATTTAGTACCTTAAGTAAGTAATTGAACAGCGTTTCAGCTTTCGTAAAAAAAATCGTATGTCCAGCGTCTGTCCGGCCGTTCTCCACAATCACATTTTTCAACCGATGACTCGTGAAATATTGCGAGCAATTTTTGTGTCAATAATATTTCTCAAAACTAAGTAATAATAAATTGAAAAGAAAAGACAGTCTTGCGAATTCTACAGCTCACAGAGCCAATTCAATTAGAGCATTTTTCTCAATGAAGGGTCCAAATTCTAAATATAGCGTACAATTACACACATTGTAGTGACATGGTTATGACAGTGTGCACTGAAATGAGACTGGCTCAGTATGCGAACTAAATTCATTATCGTTTTCATTGTTGAGTCTAGGTTACAACTAAGTATCGTCTCTTGAATCTCGTATTCTATAAATTCCTTGTCCAAGACCCCATCTGGTTACTCAGCTCGCGCAACAAACGTGATTCGTAGCTGTAAGTGAGCGAACTCTTCGAACGTAGACGGAATTAGATTAGCAGAGTTACTGGATGCACATGTTACCGGACTTTTCTTTGGCTGTGTTCGAGACTAGGCAAGATACATAGTAAGTAGGTACGGGTATAAATGATTGCAAGGAAAGTTGGCGAGACGCTTGAGATAATCTTAAATCTTGTATATTAAAATGGATGTAGTGCGTTGTAGTTTTTTTTTATTAGCTCAAGAAAACTAGATTCATATGTATGGAAAATTTGGCAAAATTAATGGAGAACTTTTATTTATCAGGATATGTAGAGCATAGAGCAAAGTTAAATTTTATCTACTCTCCCCTCCCCTCCGGGGCGAGCTTCACCCCCCGCGCCCTTGAAAGTGTCCCCGAGTGCGGTATTTTCCATTTTAAAAGAAAACCGTATACGATAAATAAAAAGTGTGTAAAACCGAAAAACCCTTGATAAATGTACTATAAACGTTTAATATATACAAAAGCGACACCACTTACAGTTTTAGCGCAATCTGCCACCAAATACGAAAGGTTTTTATTATATTTTATATTTTTTCAGCTGTATGTTTAGTTTTCTCAAAAACCTCACACCTTATCACTAATATTTGTATGACTGAAGTAAATAATAGAATATGCCCTTTTTTAAAAAAGGTATAATTTATTTCCAAACTCTATCATTTACCGTTGCTATGCTTTTTTTTAAATTTAAATCATTCGGCCATTCAGCGAACTATAAATATTCGTACTGGTTAAACGGTGTTACTTTAAATACCATACACTTTTATAGGTTTTCCTGAAATCTATAGGTAAAGAACTATTTTCTGTATTTTTTCCAAATGTTTTGGCCCAGTACTATAGGAGATAAGGGGGGGGGGGGAGGAAATGGTCAATTTTCGCTTATTTCCTTAAATAACGTCAAAACTGTTTATTTAAAAATTATGAAAAAAAATTTTTTGAGATATTTATAATGTACCCTTTCATTTAATATGTCACACGATATCTCGAAACTTTATTTTTCTAATTTACTGCCCCCCCCCTCCAAAAGTGGCAACCATGTTTAAAGTTCATTGGTTTTCGTTACACGTCTGTGTTTGGGTCACCGATTTACATATTTATACCAAATTTAACTAAATCGGTCCAGTAGTTTCGGAGCAAATTGGCTGTGTCAGACGGACGGACAGAGACACACGAGTGATCGGATAAAAGTTCCGTTTTTCCTTTTGACGAACGGAACCCTAAAAAAGCTCTAAAAATGTACCCCGAAACGGAACTTAGTATCATACGAGGAGGTATATAATATGTCACCGTTAGATTGTGAAAACTGTCAGTTTATAATCTTACCCGTTATATTGTAAACTGATGGAATATTGTGAACTGCCAAAATAATTCATAATTTTACGCATTCATTTTCGTTAGTTTATAAACTAACAATGTCATATCGTCAAATTGTGAACTGAATCCAATTTTCCTGATTAGGAACGCAACCTGTGCTCTGTTTGGTTGAGCGAATTATTCCACTTGCATCAGTTTCCACTTACGTCAGAACATGATTGTATTTTTTTGTTATTCAGACATTTTATTCTATTTATTTCGGCATTCAGCAGTGTCGACGGAGCCCCACTGCACGGGGCTCCTATTTCTGAGCGTTTTGCCCTTCGGGCAACTGAAGATACCTAACTAACCTAACCTACCTAGTCTTTGTGTACATTCCGTAGCAAGCCGATTTGTTCTCAGTTCACAATTTGACGATTCGACATTGAAAGTTTATAAACTAACGAAAAATATTGCGTTAAATTGTGAACGGTTTTGGCAGTTCACAATATTCCGTCAGTTTAAAATATAACGGGTAAGATTATAAACTGACGGTGTTCACAATCTAACGGTGACATATACATTTTTAGAGTTTTTTTAGGGTTCCGTTTGCCAAAAGGAAAAACGGAACCATTATAAGATCACTCCGTGTGTCTGTGTCTGTCCGTCCGTCTGACACAGCCAATTTGCTCCAAAACTATTAGACCGATTGTGTTGAAATTTTGGTACAAATATGTAAATTGTTGACAGAGTTACTTTCGCACTTATAATACACTGGGCTGCAAAAGAAGGTACCGTGAAATGGGGATAATTTGATCAATTTCAGAATTAAAACGTCTGTCTGTACCTCCCTAAACGTTAATCCAAAAAAATAAGGAAAAAATGCCAATATCGGTTTTAGGTCCTCTATCGATTGCACCAACTAAAAAAATAATTATATTATTAATGTATCTCTTAGAAAAAAAATATTAAGTCGGTGATCAACTTTATACTCACATCGGGGTTACTTTAAAACCCCCCTTTTTTAACGGATTATGATAGTGACCCCAATAAGGAAAAAAACAATAAAACATTTAAAAAAAATCCGTTTACAGGCTTAGGATTTATAAAGGTTTATGTGCCCTTGGGGTTACTTTGACTAAGAAAAAAAAGTGGTATTTATTTTATATTAAATAAGGCTATCTTTCACATATGGATAAGATTGAACATTGCACGTAGAACCAATGGCCAGAAAATGTGGCATATAGCCACGAGAAAAGTAGTGGACTGTATAAGTGCGTTGTTCTAAAAACCCCGATGAACCCCAATACCCACAAAGAAAGGAGAAACCGACTTACTCGTTACTGTCGTCACCATAACGAGGAAGGAAAGGTTCTCGAGTGGTGTCCACGTACCGGAAGGCGCAGTATGGGTAGGCGTGCTGTAAGTAAGGTGAACTGATGACCTGGTAAAGGTCGTGGGAGTCCGCTGAATGCAGGTGGCGCAGGACCGCTCATTGTGGCACTCTCTGGTGATTGGGGCTTTCGGCTGATATGATGATGAGGGTATCAGTGATCAAAGTAAACCCTCAGAAGTGATCAATGACACCACATGCTACAAATAACGAAAAAAACAAATGGCCGTCAAGGCAGCAGCAGTTTAGGAAGTTAGTGCATCTCTATTTGTAAGCATTTGTTACTATTAGTGTATTGTTGTACATTTGCTTCTGTTGTTTCTCCAATTAATAAAATAAAATAAATAAAATAAGGTTGTGATTTGCTACAGTATTTGATGTTATAGCCAGATACATGCCTGATTCAGTGAATTACAAAAAATTAATGTATTTACTATACTGAAAGTTGTACCTTAGAAGTTATACAAGCTATTAAAAGTCCGTAAAATGAAAACGCACGTATATAAAAAAAAATCGATTGGCGTGTCCAATCCCACGACTGGTAAAGACACACTGACAGTGACGTTCGATGCTGCCAATCGTAAAAAAAACCAAACGATGTGTTCAGAAAGCGTATAAATTAGAGTTTAAACATGAAGAGAAGTTTTGATCAATGTAAACCCAGGAATTAAAGTAACCCCAATTCACGGTATAACAGTTTTAGTTATCGTCAAGTATATGAGTGTTATTATATACCTTCTTTTGCAGCCTAGTATATAACCTAAGTATGGATTTCATCATAGGCATCAATTGTTGCATTCAAAACTCTTCTAAAATATTACTATCCGTTTCTTCAGTGACTCTTTCCTCTTTTCATTAACCGACTTCAAAAACGTCGTCAATAAACAGTGATTTATAGATTATTGCAATAATAGTACCTATATTTTAATAACAAGCTTTTATTTACTTTCAGCTGTCCCGTTGTCTGTGCCGATTGAGCTGAAATTTAGCATGCAATATTGACAATGCAATATTATGATGACATGGAGCTGATCTGATGCTGGAGCTGGAAGGTGGCCATAGGACTCCGCAACTAAACGATACAACCCCATTGAGTTTGGACTCGTTAGAATCGCCTCAATGAGTAGTTGATGATGGTATGCAGAAAAGTACAGTCGCCAATAAAAGCTAATACCAAAAATAAATTTTTTGACAGAAATTCGTTTACTAATACGATTCACAGCACCAGGAAATATTTTGTGTGCCGCGATGACACTAAGTACTTTATTAGGCTTTCACTCTTATGTTACGAAGGCTCTAGTGAGGTGATGTTTTTGAGTTTCCCTCATAATATCATGGCGTTGCTTATTTATCCCGTAGAATTGGTTCAAAGTGTAGAATTAAATCAAAATTAAAGCATAAAAGTATGCGTGTTACAGCCGAATGAAATATACCTATATAGTAACCTCAAGATTCCGCTAAGCAGATTTGTAACAGTCTACTGAATTTTCTGATTGTTTTTGGAAAACATTTATAGGTAATGCTTTATTTATTTATTTATCGTATGGCGGTTACACTCTGGTACATATATGTATTCGTATTGATATAATGCTTTGAAACTGTAATAATTACTTTTTCATACCTAGCCTAGCAAAGCCAACGATTTATCTACTTTCCTTCCATTTTCAGAAATTTACTAGGCCCTCCTTTCCAAGAACTTCAGTAAGAAAATATTAAGAAACGCATTCTCTTCAAACACGACCCTTTTATTCTGGAAAACAAAATGTTATTTTGTCCGCAGCTAAAGAATCAACAAAAAGTGCGATTTAATCTGACATTAATGTGTTCGGAATAAAGATAAGAGATACGTTTTTGTTGCGAAAAATCCCGAAAGTGGGCGAAGTACCTAAACCTCGACCTCAATCAAAAACACATAATGGCGGCCGGGGATCCAATATGGCTGAATGGAAAACAATAAGTACTTGGCTTATTAGTGCGCGGTCATAGTAGGTTTAGAAATGCGAACAAAAGGTAAAAAATCTTTATATAATTTGAAAATTATTTTTTTATCAAATACCTTTTTAGGGTACCGTACTCAAGGAGTAAAACGGGACCCTATTACTAAGATTCCGCTGCCCGTCTGTCACCAGGTTGTATCTCATGAACCGTGATGGTTAGACAGTTGCAATTTTCACATATTATGATGTATTTCTGTTGCCGCTATAACAACAAATACTAAAAAACACAAAAAATACAAAAAAAATCTTTTATTTTTCTTTTACAATCTTACACAAATCGACTTAGTCCCAAACTAAGCAAAGCTTGTACTATGGGTACTAGTCGACGATAAACATACTTGTATCGAAACATAAATTTATACATAGAAAACATACATGACTCAAGAACAAATATTTGTGCTCATCACACAAGTAAATGCCCTTACAGGGATTCGAATTTGGGACCTCCGGCTTCGTAGGCAGGGTCACTACCAACTAGGCTACAGGGGGCTCCCATACTTACAACAAACGTGATTTTTTTGCCGTCTTTGGTGGTACGGAACCTTTCGTGCGTGAGTCCGACTCGCACTTGGCCGGTTTTTTTATACCACGTCAGTGGCAAACAAGCTTACGGCCCACCTGATGGTAAGTGATTACCGTAACCTATGGACACTTGCAACTCCAGGGGTGTTACATGTGCGATAAAGCCTAAGTAAATTTTCATGAAAGAGGAGATGAATTGAAAGTAAATTTCAGAGCTCGAAGAAATCACCTTATAAATCGGTTCTAATTTTATGCCTGAAATATCATACAGGGTAGATTTTTTTTCATACAAACTACAAACTCGAATATCTCGGTAACCAGCGAGTTTCGACCCCTGGTTGGCTGGAAATAAATTGTTGCAAATTAGCTCTAGTATAACCCCTTTCAAGGAATAGGTCGAATTACCAGTCACCCTGTATAATGTTCAAGTGTAGGCAATAATAATCTGAAACATTTTGCATTTTGAACTTAAAACGGCAAGGTTCTTCGTAAGAACTGACACAACAAAACAGACTGAGTTCTAGAATTGATTATAAGAAACTATACCGTATTTTCTTTCAGTGACTATCTATTGGCAGCTCCAAGCGTTCTCTCAAAGAAACTCATCTATCGTTTACTTTTGCAAAAAAACACACATACTGCTAATAAAATAGTCTGTCTACTGAATCTCAAGCCAGCCCTACTGTAATTTCCTCCCAAAGAAAAAATAAACAAAGAGTCTAGTAGACAAAGCAGGGTCCAGGAACTGTTAATTGAATGCCGTGACAAATTGAATTGGACTCCATTGTTGGTATTTGCGGGTTTTCTGGTGACGAAATAGAGGAATATAAAAGGTTCTAGTGGTTTATTTACGATGGCCGTGGTAAAAATATGTTTGGCTTGATTTATGACTAACTTATTCAACTTGGTTTTCTATTAATTTCTGTACACTTCGATTAAAATCAGTTAACGATTCTGAAGTTAGCCTCGAGTCGCCTCCCGCATACCCGCCCGACCCCTCTGACACCTTTGCGGCGCTACTAGTAGCTAACATCAGAATCGTTCACTGATTTTAATCGATTTGTAGGTTTATCGCCATTTCTCGTTTAAAACTCTGTTTAAAATTTAGTAAAGAGATAATTTGAAATCCGAGAAAAGACACGCAATACTTTTCATCCTTTAACACAGTGTTTTTCAACCTTTTTAATGGCGCGACCCCCCTAGAGCAAGAATCCAAGCAGCCGCGACCCCCCGGGGCGTCGCGACCCACAGGTTGAAAGTCACTGCTTTAACATATTCATTGCCAAGAATCGCTACGTAGCCGATGCCGTGGTTTTGCCGCAAAGTAGCGGAAAGCGACTACGGCGTAGGCACCCGATAGGCGGGCCTGGCAGCTCCCAGTCCACCGGACCGTTCGGTAGTCTGTTATACCTTCGAGCAACACGGAAGGGAGAAGGCATTCGCACCATCTCCCCTCTGTCAATGCACACGCCCAGGTTCGTACATACACAAAAATATATGAAGGTGTGCAAGTTTTATTTGATGTATTGTGTCATTTTTGATGTATTAGTGTCATCATTACAGCAAATTTCCCACTCCCGGCTCCGCAAGAAATGACAGAATTATTTGACGTAATATACATAGCTAAGGCGACTCCCTTCCGCTAGGAAGGCCGTGTTGCTCGAAGGTTAATACCAAAAAAAATGTGCTTATTCGAAGAATGAAATTAGTTTTTCTGCAAAAAAGCCGACCATGAAAATTATAGGTACAAGTTTGAATTGACTCTTCTTAAAAACATATTTAAAAATCTCTTCTTCTTCTTGTCAGTATCGACAGAAGGTACCCATAGCGACTCCTAAACAATACAGGATAAAGCTGTCGTGGTATGGCAAATTGGTGGCTACCCTCTTAATAAGTTGTTGATGTTTGTGAAAGAAGTACAGTCGGCAAAAAAAGCTAGTACCGAAAATTAAACTTCTGACAGAAACTTATATCTAAAACACGACAGTCGTTGACAGTCCCACTGTCCCCTCGACATTAAGCCCCCCTATATCCCCTAAATTATTCCTCCTCATTACTTTAATCCGCGTGGTATTAGCTGACCGTAACCGAAGGTATCTGCGAAGTAAACTAGATTAAACCGGTTTAGGCTGGATCAGTTTAACCGGGTCCGGAGTTGGGCGGCCATTTGTAAACCGCCTCCTGTGTAATTGTTGCCGTTTTAGCATTTGATACACACAGTTTTTTTATTCGGATAGCATCATGTATTGCTTATGTTTTGAGAGGAGAACGCGTAGTGTCTTGATTGATTTCATTCCATTTTATTTCCATCAATTCAACTGTAATGGTGATCCATTACAGTTGAATTGATGCGAATGAAATGAAATGAAATGAGCGAAAGACATTGTCTAAGTACTTGCTAAATGATGTATCTGAAATAATTTCATGGGCACGCACAGTATTCTGGCAATATTTCACTAACTTGCCATTTTTTTAAGCTTCTCAAATAAAAAACTGTACAGAACTGAAACTAGGTAGTGAAAGTCAAGTCAAAGTCAAAGTTAAAAAAAAATCAGTCAAAAATGGCTCATGGCAAACAAGTATGAAACTTATAACAGTATAAATAGTTCAGCCAAAAAAATAACGTTAAAGTTAGTAGCGTGCAGCCATGGACATGACATGAACATGACTACCGTGGGTGCAATTCGCGATATTTATACAAAAACGAGACAGGCACGAGTTTAGTTTCGGCTATTTGGTTACACCAGCTACATTTAAATTCTTAAATATCTAGAGAAGAAAACAACGTACCTACTGCAGGGCTAACTCAACTGACTCCGCGACAATTTAAGACCCGAGACGTGAAAAATCCTCCTTTTGCATACGCGAATGTATAATTCATACTGACGGGAAAGGTAGAGGATAGATGACCTCGTGGCAGACCGCCATCCAAATGGAGTGGTCAAATCAAATCAAATCAAACTCATAACGGACTACGAGAACACTAGGCGCTGCATGTAGCGCGCCACCGGAGCCATTGGCGAGCCATCTGCACTCCCCGACAGTGAATTTAGTACAAATTCATTTTTGGTACAAGCTTTTTTTGACTGACGACGACGACGACGACGTCTGTAGCCTAGTGGGTAGCCTACGAAGCCGGAGGTCCCAGGTTCGAATCCCGGTAAGGGCATTTATTTGTGAGTTGAGCATGAATATTTGTTCCCGAGTCATGGTTGTTTTCTATGTATTTGAGTATTTATTTATTTATATAAGTATGTATATCGTCGTCTAGTACCCACAGTACAAGCTTTGCTTAGTTTGGGACTAGGTCGATTTGTGTAAGATAGTCCCCAAATATTTATTTATTTATTTTTACTTATCTGTATACCCTTCATCAACCTAATTGAGACAATTCTAACGAGCCCAAACTCAACGGGGTTACGTTGGTTAAGTGGTGAATCCCCATGGCCACCTTCTGTCTCCATCATCAGACCAGCTCGATGGTACCTTTTCCCAAAATTTCAGCTCAATCTGTTGAAGATAACTGTTTCAAAATTAAGTTGCAAGATTCCATCCGAACAAAAATAGTTACATACATACCACATACTTTATTACATAGTTAGTTAGGTACATACATACATTGCAAGTTAATAGAAAGCTTGTAAAAAGCAGCACGATCCTCAGCATTGAGTACCAACTGAATGATGATGAATGTAGGGGAAGATTGCTATCATTGGACTGGCGCTTTGATTGGACCGTTTAAATATTTTAAACTCTACGTAGCATGCGTAGAGTTTAAAATATTTTGATTGTCCAATCAAAGCGCTGGTCCAATGATAGCAACCTTCCCCTAATGATGAGTTTATTTATTATCTAACATTAGTAATGAGTAAGAGCATTTTTCTAAATATAAGTAGTAAATTCCTGAATAAATCAAGTGAACACATGATCCACGGCTGCGACAGTGCACACAAATGAAAACGGCCTCTATCTCTCTAATATCCGCGCCAGTAGAAAACGATTTTTTTTTTAATAAATATGGCTGACTATCATCTGATCTCTCTGAATCTATGAAATAACTTCAATTGGTAGTGATGGGACATGAAGAGTGTTATTCTGTTATCGATTCGATTTAGACACGGGGCAACAAATGCAATTGATAGTCAGCCATATTTGTTTACATTTTTTTTCGTTTTCTACTGGCGTGGATCATATGTGGTTCATTTAAATGCTGATTTTGTTGTCCGTTGTCCCGGACGGTGTGTCACATCCAGTAAAAGTACACGTTTAACGTGATGGACTCCGGTAAAAGATTGAACTAATTTGCCCACGACGCCGCACTTTTTGCATGTCAGGCGCTAATGACACTCCCTGTTTGTTCCCCTTGTACAGTATTTTACTTAAATTAATGGCGGGGGAACAATTTGGGGGCATTTGTGGTTGGGGTCACGCGAACTGTGTAAATAAACTTTTGGTGTTTATACTTTTGATTCTCCTTCACTATATGTAACATACTCGTACATTTTAGTTTTAACCCTTCTTTGCATGGTGATGGAAATTTCCATCATAACATTGTCCCGTTAATTAAAGGTAGTTTTGCGGGAGATTCATATTTATTTTAAGTCTTTTATTTTTCAAGAACAGTATAGCTTGAAATGGAACGTATTTGTGATATGCTTAAGGTCAGAGTTTGCATAATGATGGAAATTTCCATCATATCAAAAAATAAAGATATCATGTAAAACTTACCTAATATATATTTTTTTATATTTTTACCGAAATGTGGAGGTCAACTGACATTATCGTGATTTATTTCAAAAATAAATAAAAAATCATTGTAGGATATCGACTTCTTTCAATTTTTAACCCCCGACGCAAAAAGAGGGGCGTTATAAGTTTGACGTGTCTGTGTGTCTGTCTGTGTTTCTATACGTCTGTGTGTTTGTGTGTGTGTGTGTCTGTCTGTGGCATCGTTGCTCCTAAACGAATGAACCGATTTGGATGCGGTTTTTTTATCGGTAAGCTGATGTGATCGAGATGGTTCTTAGCTATGCATATGGGTTCAGCCGTTTTTGAGATATTGAATTTTGAAATGAAAATGTCGAGGGTTTTTATATTTATATATGAGGTTAGTTTTTTGCCTGCGGCTTCATCCACGTGGAACTCCGTTATTTCACTATCACCACCCATTTCATCCCCTTAGGAGATGATTTCTGGAATAAAAACTAATGAATGGCCTCGGTATTCAAACTCTCCGCACCATGTCGACCGGTTCAGTGGTTACAGAAATCGCATTTATAATATTAATATGGAAGTATGGATAATGTGACAAACACTGGCTACTTTTACACACTTTTTCTACCATACTCCACATCACTCATACGATTGTGTTAATCTATCGATAGTCGTATTTAATAATTTAAGAAGTGTGCCAAAGAAATAACATACACATTGTAGGCAGCGGGCCGCCTACGGTGAAACCCACACACACGTTTGGATATTTACAGTTAATTTAAGGCACAATATTATTTACAAACACGGAGAAAACACAAAATATATACACGAGTAGGTATTTACACTTAACAAAAACATAAAGGGCGCAAATAATTATTAAAATCAACACCAACAGTTTCACACGAGAAGAGAGAGAAATCAATACCGAAAAACAAAAGACGCGCGCTGGTAACGGCGGCGCCAGCCAGCCTGCCTGCGCGCGTGTAACGCAAAAGTGAGCACGTCATCGAAACATTATCATTAAAATCATCATCATCATCATAATTATGTCAGCCGAAACCGAGAGACGGCCACTGCTGTACAGTCAGCATCAAAAGTAGCTACGCAATCGAACACGTCAAAAGTTCTATTTCCCTTTTAATAAAGACTTTTGACGTCTTCGTTTGCGTAGCTACTTTTGATGCCGACTGTACATAAGCCCCCCCAAAGAGCACCAAAGTGACCGGTTCTGGCCAAAAATTAAAAACATTGTGATGGTAATGTGTTTTGTCCATGTCCTGTTATTGTCACAAATAAGTGCCTATTCTGTTCAATTGGGTATTTTACAACATTGTAAATAAAATGTTTTCTCATTAGCATACCTGTGCTAACTTGGGGCACGTTTTAGGGATTTGATATCGATAAAAAATATGTCGATATATATTAACACATGTGCTTATTGAAATTTCTCGATTACTATAAAAAGCTTCGATATGATATCTGAACACATATCATATCTGTTTTATTTTGACTCAAAAGTCAATAGACATAATTTAGGATTAGATAAAATGGCCCGTTGACCACTGTGGACGTTAATAATAATAATAATACTCCTTGCATTTCATTAAATTGTCAAAAGGGCCTCTACGTGTTGGCTCGGTTGGTACTTTGTAGGTACCTAGCCCCACGCACGCCTCCCAAAGGTCCGGGACATCATTGTCCCGTGAGCGGGAAAGACATACATAATAATAATAATAATTCTTTATTGGACAGGCAAGACACCCATAAAATACACAATAAAAGCAAACAATATAAATGAAATAAAATACAGGAAAAAAAAAAAAAAAAAAAAAAAAAGATTAAAAAACCTACGTACTAACACACTGAAATAAAATGACTGATTAAGAGAACGTATATTAATTTAAAGTGGATATTTTCATCTAGACGGCAATCTTTACTACCGACCAATAGGGAAAACATATAAATTGTATACTATGAAAACTATTTTAAAATAAACAAATAAATGCATGTTTTAATTTGTTCATTGTTTTTATTTTAAAATGAAGAGAATAAATAATATGTATTTATGTTGAATAACATTTATATGTTGACAGTAACATCGATATAGGTTTTTGTCGATAGAATATTTTGCTAGGTACATCACTTTAGTATAGGTGCCCCGAGTTAGCACACATGCTCATTAGCAACAGATAAACATTACGAAAATACTCGGAAAGTATCAAGCTTTCATTTATGTTCTCTATTTTAAATTATTAAATAAAAACTAACAATAAGGACGTTGTTTGATTGTGACCATATTAACGGAGCGTTTTGACGATGCATAAAAAGAAGCTGATTTGACTTTTGTAAAATACCGTATTCTATTCTTCGACAGTTGGATTAAAATACATACGTAACTGAGAGAACGTTCTAAAAACAAAGTTAACACAAAGTTAACGCAAAGTTAAGTTCACAGCAAAGAACACTTTTTTACCCTGGCCTGGCCCTCGATTACCATTACAAAGGAATCTAAATTAATCGGTGCCTATTAACATGCCGTCATTTAAATAACAAACCGTAATTTAGCTTTGATTAGCTGGTAATAGTTAACTGGGTGGTAATAATTACCAACCACTGAACGGAACGACGGCTTCAAAAGGACAATTTTGAGGATAAAAAAGATTGGAATTATACGTTTCTCATCTAGGGTGGTAAAGCCAATAAGACTATTTGGCTCTGTGAGCTGAATTCGCGAACCTGAGTTTATTTAATTTTTAATTTCGAAAAACTGAGTCGACTAAAAATATCTGTATAATTATTGAAACAGGTCACAAAATTTCGGATCCTGCACCACTAAAGTCTCTGCTTAGCCCAATGGTTGACCGGTAGAGAATGCCTGAAGGCATCAAGTCCGCCAACTGTACTTTTATTTTTATATTTGTGCAATAAACTTTACATAAATTAATAAAATGTCACTAGAATCGGTTGCGAAATGCGACCTTTAGAGGAGAACAGCCGGACATCTGGACATACGCAATAATTTTGGCCCAAACTGAAAAGGTGAACTTCGTTCGCTTCGCTTCAATAATGTTTCAGGTCGCAACTACATATTTGACATCCAAGCCGAGGGCAAGAAAAGGAAGGGATTTGACACTTTCGTTATTTACTGCCAGTTGTGGAAACACTTTTTTACGTCTCCCCTCCAGTCATCCTGGCCAGGAAGTATAATTTTCCGCGTCGGGCGCTAATTGCCACTTTATAGCCTATTTGCACTTTATTTAGGTCAAATCGATTGTGGCAACTGTAGTTGCCAAGCGAATTATTTTTTTAAAGCAATTTAGGCTGCCACGTTCCGCTCACTTGATTTCAGATTTAAAAAATCTGAAATCAAGTGAGCGGAAATTGGCGATATAAAATGCCATAGAAAATAATGACGTCACAATCCCGTATTTCCCTACAAACTGCATACCTACCTTTGCTATTTAATGAAATAAAAACTTTGAATTTCAAAAAATCGTTGGTTTGTCGCAAACCAATAAAACAGGTGAACCTCATATGACAAAGACAACCAACGATAGGCCATATCTTTTTTGTTACACATTTATTGAGAATTGTATACGACCGTTGTTATTACCGTGGCGAGTCGGGATTCGACAGTCTGAGAACATAAGCTTTATCTTAAAGATGTACCCTTCTGTCAATAACACTATTAGAATCGCAGCCGTTAAACTTCGGAAACGGGTTCCTTTATATTTTCCACCATGTGCCCCAATATGCATTTGGACCAAATCATCATTAATTTCTCAATCAAGCGATTTTAATGAAAGTGTGTCATCGTATCATTGAATCAATCATTCATATCTCGCGAAATTGCCTACATTAACATGAATCATATTCAATTATACGGACAATATTCGATACTTATAAATGTGGCGTCAATGGGCTTTAAATTATTCAAGCTATTTGATTTTAGCTGGAATCGATACCAATTTGAGGTTAATAACTCTGATTGGATATCTTTCGCAACATACATTATTGGAACAATCAAAGCTACACTATAACAATCTGAATAATACCTACCTACTTAGACTAGTGGATATGTAGCCTCTACAACTAGAGTCTGTTTCTTAAAACTTTTGTTTTAAGATTTCTTAAATTCACATAAAAGAACTATAATAGTTATTGAACCAGCTCACAAACTTTCACGAGAATCGGTTTCCCCTTTTCCTCCTCCTCCTCATCTCCTTTCCTCTTTGCAAAAACAACCACTGGACGGGTTTTGATGAAATTTGCTAGTATGTGGCTTAGACATCAGGATAGGACAAAGTTGGCTACAATTTATAAAGACATTCAATTGTTAAGAGGGTTGAACAGACGTTGATAGTTTGTACCGGCACTAACTTGTTTTTAGCCAGCACAGAGGTACTAACAATAAAACTCAATGATTGACAGATGATGGTAAAATTTAAACACATTTGAGTATTGCGCATCGCGCAGTTAAATAGGAAAACGTCCGGTTGGTCGCACCAGATATCGGTGGGCTGATGTGGTGGATACAGATCTTCGCGAGCTCCAAGCTGGCGGTTGGCTAGAAACCACTCAAGATCGAGATCAGTGGCGTGCACTCGTATTGGAGGCCAACACACACTTTGGCTCGTTGCGCCAGAGGAGTCAAAGTCAAGTTTGAGTATTGGGATTAACTGAGGGGTATATAATATATCTTTCTTGTCGTAATAAGTCAAGTGCCCCGGGTTTGCCAATTTAGACTTGTAAAATTGTGACTGGTAAATTGTCATTATCGACTATGATTGCCGAAGTACTTTTTGCGTACAATTCAGATGTATGTACAAGTCCTGGAAACCTTAAATTATATTTTTAACATATGGAAATGACCATAGTTACGACATTATTACCGCACGAATAAATTCACAATTGTCATTAAAATATTCGCATAAAGTTGTATCATCAATGGAAGAAATTACGAATATTATGATAAATATGACAATGTACCGTCAAATAAAGTACAGACTTTTTATATTACCAAGAAATTTTATGCAAGATATTAAATAACAAAAACAAAACTTAAACCTATACACTTAAAACTAATAACTAGTATATACATACTCCCCGAAGTCGCTGCCTGTGGGAAGGGTGCACATAAGGCTGGCCACAGTCATTTCCTCGTTAAATAGTTATTCCTATGCGTTGACCGAGGAAGTAGCCAGCCCCACTTTTTATTGAAATACTCGGCGAAAATATTGTTTCCACATTTCATCCATTAACATATATTCTTTAAATTGTCGAACGCGTGAACCGCTCCACGCTAGGACGGTTTAAATCATTCATTACATACACTCAGCCGGTCCCCCTCGGTTCGTTACCGTTCCTTCATTATCCAATAAACGGCTTATCCCTTGGGAACTGACAATATTCCCATGCATCGTTAGTCTAGTGATCATCGACAGTAGTTTTCCTTACTTTTTTGACACAATTTTTATCTGCGATCGGCTCGTAAGCCATATTCAGATTTTGTGACATTTCAGTGTTTCTAGCTGTATTCCATCGAACACTCTTCTTCATAATCATAACTTTAGGCGAATTCACTATCTAGTCTTTCTGGTCTAACTGCAGTATCCGCTTTGTTTGTGTGCTTGTAGAGCCTTTCTTTGTAATTGACAGAATATCTGTTAACTTATTCTTTCATAGATATATATAAGAATAAGTTAACAGATATTATTTTCAAATATATATGTATCTCTGTATGTTTTGCGACTTTAAGATTATTCTGGAACCTTTGCAGTATCTCACGGTTCGAGTTACTGGCAGTTCCACATCTGTCCAGATCGCTTTAATGATGCACTTGTAGAGTTTTTTAATATTTATTTTTTACTTGAACTAAAACAAAGTGTTTTCGTGAACTCACATTCATTGTTTAAAATCTGACGCCTTTTTCCTCAAGTTCCTTGCCAATTCATTTTATTTGATTCAGTTTAAAAAGGATATATCTAATATAATGCAAATTCCTTAATTTCATTTACCTACCACTTAAATCATCACGGCAATACATGATTACAGAAGACACACTAATTAAAGATGTTAATTTGTTTAGCCAGGCATCTTCAATATCTACATACCTACGTCAGACGTCAGGATGTCAAAGTCTAAACCCTTGCTTCACCGTATCCAATTTTGACGTCGAGTCATGGCCGTCGGCAAACGAATACGATGTGAGGAGAAGGATATAAATCATTATTCCATCACGGATTATATTACTACAGTTACAGTAACTACCTACCAAACCAATAACTACGCAGACTCATAAAGAAATACCCACCCAAGTTTGCCCGCAAGCTCCGACCAATAACATTTCATACAGTTCAATTTTCTTAAGTGCATAACCAGAATTATGATACGTCCCGGAATCGTAATAATTCTGGTCCTGAACATGAGTTTCTCGAGGGGTAGTTTATGCGAACTGATTTGCAAGGATTTTTTTCTGTTGTATTGGGTTCAGTTTGTTTTCAGTTTTTAGCACTTTGTGAAATAAATACTAAAATACTTAAATAAGTTTTGAACTTTTGCTGTTTTTTGAAATATTTTCTCGGCTTAAATTGAGAGGCAAATTCATTTTTTTTTTACTATTATGACCTCCTGTAAATAAGAGGCTTCAGGAGAAACTCAGCAGCAGTGGGAAGATAAAATATGAGCAAAAAAGATAGATAAGTACACCAATAGATGACCTCGTTTTAAGGTCACTTAAACAGCCATATACCCAAATGTCTATCGACAGAAATAACCAAAAGAATAACCCAACTGAACTGCGAGAACACCGCCAGCTGCCATAAATAATTTGGCAGACCTGCCAACGGTTCCTTACAAAAACATACGTCCAAACTTTGGCCAGCGAAAAAATCTGTCTCCACAAGAATTTTCCAGGAAATAAACCGGGCAGGACATATTTTATTTATATTATCCTTCCACGAAGCGTGACATTCGCCTGACCTCATTCAACAGAAACAATCGCGAGTTAATAAAAAAAGCAAAAATCTTTGCTTATGACAGATCCCACCCCACATAAATTAAGCCCGAATAAACAGTACACTTATTTCGACCGAAAACCAGCTGGCTTACTGCCCCGCTAAGAAATCTGTCTGACAAAAGGGGGTCTTTATTACTTGGGTATAAGGGTTGTTTATGCGTGCATGCAGCCTCAATAATCCCAAATGACTAATCTTGGTACTCTCTTTTCTCGGATGTCGATCGATTTATCTTGCTTCGAGTTATTTGGCTGTTGACCGAGCGCCATGGTAACACAGTGATTGAACGATATACAGGGTTTCCATCGGAGTTCATTGCGGATTTTGCACGTAAAATACGGTGAATTCATTCTATTGCCGACAGATGTTCTCAAGTAGTTTGCAAGCTACTTTTGGATACATCGGGAGACTTCAGTTTTAGCATTCGTCGCCGAGGCTTTAACAAGCTTTTAAGTATTTAACCATTCGTGATACAGCAACTTTATGTGTTCTACGCCGTAGCGTGTAGCAGCATTGATCCACCTTGTACCGGAGATCGCTCGAAGATGTAGATCGTGGGCCTTGAATACTTGCAATGTACGAGGACAAACCTATACTAGAATATTGAATTGATATTTAACTTTATTCGTCTCGTTTATTCGTTCTGTCTTGTTTTAATTAAATACATATTTGTTTAGTATCCACAGGACAGGCGTAGCCTAGAATAGGATTAATTGTAACGTTGTTAAATGTCCGTATGCGTTCAATAAACATTTGTATTTTATTTCTTCTTTTTACAAGCTTTATATTAACTTGCACTGTTCGTATGTATGTATATATGTATCTACTCGGAGATCGGACTGGCGTACTGCTGTCAATACGGGTATCAATGACTTCGAACACTTACCGTCTCTTAGATCTGGACCCCAACGCCAGCTCCGTAAGACTCGGCCCAAGCCCTCCTACCACTACACCTATGAATCAAGTGGACAGCTTCACTGTGTCTCTGGCTGTACCTGTCGTACGTTCAAAACTAAATTTGGTTTTGCAAGTCACACTCGAGCCCATCATGCACGTAAAGTTTCCCAATCTTAGATAATAATTTTGTCAGGATGTCGCCGTCGACGGATACGTCTGGGAGGACATCATCATCATCATCATCATGTATGTAAATATGTAAGTATGTAAATATGTAAGTACATATGTAAATATGTAAGTACATATGTAAATGTGTAAGTACAGTCGGCCCATGAAAATGATGAGCATACTTAGAACCTTATCGCATCAAATTGCAAGCAATTTCGTTGACACTGAAATGTCATATACCTACATTTGAAACCTCCTCCGACTCCCTAAGTATTAAAACTTCTACAAATGCCACTGATAAATGTCATCGGTGACATTAAATTACCAAAATGATGAGTCTGTCAAGAGCTAAAAATATCAAAGAAAATGAAAGAAATGTTAATATTTAAACATTAAGATGCCTGCCATAATATCTGAAATGGAATATTGAAATTGCGACTCAGTATCAAGAGGGCAACTGTATTTCCAAACTTAACGATATTATTCTGAGTCTTCCCGGTTGTTTTAGTTTACAACGGTATCCATGTTATTGTATTCGAACAGTATACTGACGATTCGTTATTCCCAGCATAATACCGTGACTAAAGAACTGTGAATGAGTAAGAAGATATGCCGTCAAAGGAATAATTCTTAGCCAACGTAATAGTCTAATAATCGTTGGCGGACAAGTCTTCTGCTGTGGAATATGAATGAAGAAACCCGATTTTCCTACAACAAACATATCCCCGAGTGATAAGAAATTATTTGCACTACAGATTCTTCAATAACGCTAATTTTTATATTTTACTTTGTAATAAAGAAAACTCCTGGATAAATCTCGGTTTTATTTCATCAGATCACGCATGACGATGATTTAGATGACAATATGATGGTAAAACCACGCAAGAAAACTAATTTAGTCTAAGATTAGTCCGCATTATAATTTATTTAGATGTTTAATCAATAATCGAGTCAATAATCGAGCTCAGATTAAGGTTTATTAATCTACGGTCATAAAATTGGAATTTGGTTGATTTTCATTAATAAAGCAGTAGGTAAAGTTTGTAAGTTTGTATTCTTCTGCATATATTTAATCTCCGAAACTGATAATCTGATTTCGTAAAACAATTCACGAGCATTTAGTATTGCATAAATATGTGTTTCACCTTTTTCTAACACCAAACATACCAATTACTAATTACTAAACTTCAATAAAAAAACACAAAGAGACCGTCGTCGTATGAGATTAGAACCTGAGACCTCAATATTGGAAAGCAAGTAATTACTGACAACGCCACGAGGACTCATACTTTGTTATTCGAAATTAATCTTCTCATTTGTGCCTTGTAAGTTTGACATTGTGTCGTGAAACATCTATTCCATTTAGTTAACTGCAGTCTGTCAACATCGCAGAACAGAGACAGAGATATGCAATGACAAGTCTACATTCTTTTGCATGAATGTCATAACAATAGGTTCTAAATTTAAATGGTTGACATCTAATCATCACGCGCGTCACTCTCCCTTATCGTGATTTAATTTGACAAAGTCCTAAAGTGCTCAACATTTTCATGGGCTGACTGTACATATGTAAGTACAACTTTCTCCGATCAAATTGGAGAAATCTTACAGAAAGGCCAGGTCAAAAGTACCCTAAACCGACGAGCATGTATGAGAAATGTTATGAAAGTGAATGAAGCGAAAGTGGTTTGTCAGGATCATAGCAAATGGAGATCCGTGATCTCTGCCTACCCCTCTGGGAAAGAGGCGTGATTATATGTATGTATGTATGTGTGTAAGTACAAATGTAAATATATTATGTAAGTTTATTTATTTTAATCGTATGGCATACAGGTTGGAACAGTAACAAATACATTAACTAAATAGGTACCTATATATAAAAAAAAAAAACCCTAGTCAAATAAACCACCCCTGGTCGCCTCTGGTGCAAAGGTGCCCATTATGCTTGCCACATTACCTTGTTGAATGGCTAAAGACAACCTTTGCACCAGAAACGACTCGGAGCGGGCATCCTCACCCTTTTGCCTTAGCCTACGGCCTATGTCCCGGACAAATTTCTTTGCGTCCGACCCCCAGCAACCCGCTGTTTCTACTGCCACGGGTACAAAAATATAGCCTGATGTAAGGGGAGCGTACTTTTGTCGCTTTAATGCGGCCTGAAATTCGGCTGCTGCCCCGGCCGCGCGCGTAGTCCGGTTAATATGGGATGCCGCGAAGGTGCTGACGCACGTTGCGTCCCACACTAAGCACCGCCCTCTTTCCCATGGCAACAACGTCAGGCCATCGGGTCGTTTGCCATCAGTGCGACTAAGGCCCGGCGGCTCAAGAATAGACGGAACACCTGCCGACCTTAGGGCCCTCTGGACTATGTTGTTGAGGGCATGGTGTCGGGGGTGCCTACCGGAGCACCGGCGGCAACTCAGAGCGTGATGACCGTCAGCACCCACCATGTTACCACAGATGCAAACATGTGGTTGGCACACATTGCAGCCCAGGCGGAGAGCAACGGCCACACGCAATGAGTCACCGTCCATTAGGGTTCCCAATTGTGGTGACGGCAGCGCGTGCAACCATGCCCCTGACTCAGACCGCGATACCGCCAGGAGTCTTGCGAGGTCGACACCGGTTGCTTCACCGATAAGTCCAGAGATTGTTGCTTTACAGCCTATGTCATCCCATGCGCGCTGGGCTTTGGGGTTCTCGGGTACGGTAGCCCCTGGATTGAGAGCTGACCACGCTATCAAGGCGTCAGCCATATACGGAATGTTTGTCCTGTCACCATTTGCTTGTAATATGTTAGCGACAAGATCTACAACCCCGTGTACCGACGTCAAGAAGGCCGGCAAACCCACATCCCGGACCCGCCGTACCCCAATGCCTCCGTGTCGGATTGGCAGAGCCGCTTGTGTCCATTGTACATCGCTCAGGGAGACGTTGACTATCGACTCTATTAAACATTTAATGGTTGCGTCGAAAGAATCGACGTCGCTGTGGAATAGCCACGCTGGGGCCGTACGCAGCAGGTACATTACCTTTGGTACCGCAAAACACTTCTGCAGTAGAATTATAGCTATATGAGGACTAATGGTTTTGAGCCGTTCGCCGGCAAGCAGAAGGAGGTTCTTGCGTATCAAAAGTGCCTCAGGTACTGCGGAAGGAAATATCGGTGCACCGAGTAAAGAAAAGGTGTCAGTGTTAAGTTCTCTGAGCCCTGGGAGCAGCGACAAGAAAAAGGAAAAATAAGAACATGACTCCAGACTGCAGGGAAAGAACTCGCACTTGGCCGTATTTACCTCTAGTCCCATATCTTTCAAGCGTGGCAGCAAGACGAGTAAGTCTTGCTCCACCTCTTCAGGTTTACCCCCAATGGTACCATCATCTAGGTACCAGATGTTGAGTGGAGACTTTAGCTCGGTAATGATCTTATGGATGGCTAGGCTGAAAGTTAAAGGGCCCAGAGGGTCTCCCTGCTGAGCTCCCACTTGGGAAAGAATAAGGTCCGGACCACGAAAAAGATTGGATGGCTGGTGATACACCTGACGAAGAAAAGGGTAGATCATTGGAGTGTTCTCCTTTACCTCATTCAACAACACGTCCCTCTCCAATGAGTTGAAAGCGTTTTTTAAATCCAATTTCAGAATAATGTTTCCAACATTCTTTGAATCCAAAGCAAACGCACGCACAGCGTGTATGGCTGCTTCACATCCCAGACGTGTCCCGAACCCCAGCTGATGTGGCTGAAGGTAGGAGGCCATGTCTATCTTCACAGCATGGCACCCAAGCTTAGCTACAAGTCGGCGAAGAGTGCTACCTACAGCTATTGGCCTTATGCCTCCCTCCTTCTTCTTTAAGGCGCAGAGTGAGGCTCCATATAAATATGGGCATATCTGGGGATTAAGCTTTCCACTAAGTAAGAAATTTGACAGTTTGGTCAGGGCTTCCACCAAGCGTACCCCACTGTCTCCAGCAGTGCTTGATGTTAACTCTTTTAAATGGGCCGGACGAATGCCATCCAAACCTGCGGCTGACCCACAGTGGAAAGAATTGATTGCCAGAACCACATCCTCTACTCTAACCGATAAGGCTGGGACGCCATGATCTGGTTCAGACGGGAAACTGAGAGGGCGGGATGGATTCGGATGCTTCGACTGCAGTGCTGCTAGAGTATCTGGACCGGGTGGAGCGATTGTGTCCTCGCTCATAAGCAATCGGACCGCGCCCCTTAAATCTCCCTCATGGACTTTGGCTTCAATAGTCCTGGCAAGTGGCAGCGAGTGGGAGGCTGTCGTACATTCATCGAATGATAAATCTGAGAAGGCATCTATGTTTGACTTTACCTTCGAAGTTAGTGAACCATTGCCCGATGATTCAGGAGCTCTCAAGGCCCTATATGAAAAAGATAGTAGAGAGTACCATTCGTCCACCCCATTAACGGTAATGCAACTATCAATTATGCCACACAATTTATTAGCTGCCATGCTTCTCGCCCCCTTCGGAATGTGACGAAGAACTCGCATCGACTCCTTAAATGTGGCGAGTTGATCCAATGTATGTGCATCTGATTGTAGATTTGGTACTGGTTGCGAGGCATTACCGGGCAAGGCGCTAGTGGGGCAAGAGAGAGGAGGATGGGGAGCATCTTTGTGCATGCGCGTAATATGTGTCTTAAGTCCTCGCGACGTAAACACACGCGAGGAGCCATAACAATGAGGGCACGTCGACTCAGGCTGGGAACTCATAAACAAATATAATGACAATTGATTAAGGAAAACTAAATAGAATAAAAACATAAATTAGATTATCTGGAACTGGAACATCACGATTTCACGAATGTAAGTAAATAAACATCGGGAACGTTGACAGTCAGTCAGCCAGCAGTGACGGCTGGAGTCTGCGCACATGCGCTCCCGGGACAGTAGGCAAGTGCGGCGTGTGTCGTTGCTTGGCAGCGCTTTGGCGTCTGTTTTGACACAAATCTCAGAACTCAACACAATCTTATATTCTTGTTTTCCCAAATAATATAATCACTTGGTCGTTGCCCACATTCGTGCATGTAAAGAGGGGTGCTAGTTACACAAATATTAACATTGCAAGGGCGTAGTGATCGGAGTAGGCGGGGAAAATAATATCAAAATATGGAGCTGTTGTGTCAGCTGTGACTGTTAGCTTTTTTTTTTTAATAAAAAATGTAAGTTGTCCGTCAAAATTTGCAATCCATTTTTCAGTCTTTTCCCGTTATTCAATTAAGCTAAAATTTTGCAAGCATTATGATGACTTGGAGCTGATCTGATGCTGAAGCTGGAAGGTGGCCATAGGAACTCCGCAATAAAACGACACAGCCCTATCGAGTTTGGGCTCGTTAGAATCGTCTCAATGAGTACTTGATGATGGTATGCAAAAAAGTTCAGTCGGCGGTAAAAGCTTGTACCAAAAATGACATTGTTGACAGAAACTTATTTATTTATATATCTACCACACTGTGTTAGTAAAATATCAAAGTTGAGTCTAGGCTACATCTATCATAATGGATTTATCATAATTTTTACAGCAATAAACAAAGCTAATGACTTTCAGAAAAATAGTTTGAAACAGCGAGCAATACCGTTTCATCCATCGACATTTCATTTTATTGTTCGACAAACAATACGAACGATATCGGGAACAGTAAAGCAACGTAACGAGCGATTTTATCTCTGCCCAGCAATTCTACTAATGTAGCATATGGATTAATAAAATGGAACCTTATTTACTTGGGCGTTGGTGAAGTAGTATAAAGTAAATACAAACAGGAAATAAACGCACCAACTACAAACACGCGTAGAGGATTAAACTGCACGGAAAGTATGCCAAAATTATCTTACCAGGACCTTACTAAAAATCTTCATCGTCATCATCATAATTATCAGTCGAAAGACATCCACAATCAAAAACGTACAAAATATTCATAAAAGCCGGAAAAATTGTGAACTAACAATAGTGCGTGTGTTGTTAGGGGATTCCGTCGAACAAATACTTAACTTTTGGATACCAGCGCAACCTTTTAGATTGTTGTTAGGCATGTTTTTTGGATCCTAAAACTGCCACGAGACAATCTCTTATAAGGAGTCGGTCTCCCCTGTAATGACGCCCCATCAAAAAAGCCCCGGCCGCGCTTAGAAAAGTGTAAATTACACCCAAACCATGCAATAATTTGTCAAAAATTAATTGATACATTTTATATTTCAATACATACGCTAGTTTAAGTACTATTAGCTAAAGTAAAAAAAGCAAAGAAAAACCTAATGACTTTCTGACGTTGCGGCAAAACTAGAAAAGATTCACAAGAGTAATGTACAACACAAATTATATGTAGTATTTCAGCTTGACATTTCAGTTTTGTTTTTAAGAGAAAGAGCAAAATTGGGAAGATTGTGAACAAAAAAACCAACAACGCAAAGCGAGTTTTCCCTACAAGATTAATTTTATCGAAATTACTATTTTCCAGAAACCAGCACAAACTTTTAGTATGTTGTTAAACATATTATGTGCACCGCAAAACTGCAAAGAGACAGTCTCTAAAGTGTCTAGTTGAGTATTGACATTATCTTCATTGCCGCGGAAGCTTTTTGAAAAGTCTCCCGGCAGTTTTGGAATCCAGGGGACATGCCTAAATAACATACTTAAATATGGCGCTGGTATCCGAAAGTGAAGTATTTTCCCCTTACAACATGCACTATGTTAGCATTCATGTCAGTCAAACTGGATTGGCGTAGACTATTCTAACGGAAGGGTAGTCATTGTGTAGTCAGTTGTAGGGAAATGTAACTGGATAGACTGTATGCAGGCGCCTGCTTCAAAAATGCATCTCGTTTGTAATTGAAAAAAGGTTTGCAATTTCAATACATCCCATTTTTTACGGGACGAAAAGTTTTTCAAAGGCTTTATGTCTGTTCCTTGATTGCGGTGATAAAATTATCTGCAATGAACGAACTATTTATATTACATACCTGGAAATTTGAACGGAACCCTCGGTGCGTGAATCTGACTCAATTGTGACCATTTTTTTTTGGTACTACGACCAAACAAGCGCTAGTAATTTAGCTTTTTATACCTAGTCAATACGGAACATATAGTTGAGTCACAAACGAGTTAACCACTAAATCACTTTCATAAAATAAACCATCTATCTCCTAGCGTCCGGTTGTGTCCTAAAGCCACTGTTAAAATAACAAATGATATTTTGTAGGTACATAAGTTTTAAAAACATGATTTTAATAACAATACAATATAATACAAACACTCTTAATTGCACACCTCAATAGTAATACAGAACAGTAGTAGCAGAGGTGTATATTAATTATTTGACATAATACCTACTTTATTTACCCGCTATTTCTATTTCTACGCCTGTGTGGGTAGAATATGTTGTACATGTAATATCATTTAACAACAAAATTGTTATTACCATATTCTATGAAATAAATAATTTTGACTTTGAGGCAAACAACAGGCGCTCTTATCGCTAAAGCGCGATCAACCAGACAAGCTTTGGGTAGCGGAGAAAAAATAAATAGATATAACATAACTAACTAATAACCTATTAATAACCTGTTAGGGTATTAAAAAAATTGTCTTAAACGTTATAAGGGTATTTTAAAACCTTATAACGACAGAAACTAACAATGTCTAGCTTCAAACTGGACATTCTTCAAGCGTTAAGCCCGCCCGACATCGACAGTGGGAAGCGCAATCAAACGATGCCAAATCCATGGAGCGCAATCGGTCGTACAAATCTCTAGACCAATACGTTCTCTCGGATTTTGCCGGGTATGTGGTGATGTCAATATTGGAGGATAGCGTAAATATTGCCTTATGGACCATTAACTGTCGTAGTTTCATCATCAGAATAGGTAATAGAAGACTAGTAAAGTCAGAATAATCATTGATTGTTTTCAGCAGGATCTAAAGGTCACTTTTTTATATAGAAAAATGACAGTTAAATTGTCCTAACGCGCGTTCGGAACGTTACGTGAGTACCCCTCAAATTAACTGTCAACGATGGTTGACGCCTTGATATTGTCTGTACAATTGTGTAGCCATGGTTACTTTATTGCATCGCGGAACTCTTCAACTATTACTTAAATACACAAACTTTTTTCTCGTAGGTACATACAAAATTGTAACTTGTGTATTACACTCGGCCAATGCTTATTCATCTGTAACATCAATGGATACTTTTTATGAAACTGAGTAGTAAAAATATAAAAATTAAACCTGGGCGTCACACTGTGCTTCGGCTTGTATGGAGAAAGTGTCAAAAGTCGATATCTCCAAAAGTATCAACATGAACCTCAAACAAAAAATACTATAATATTTGTGGTTACTAAATCTATAATAAAACCAAAAATTATAGGTTTCATGTATGTGTCATTTGTAAAAAAAAATATAAATATAACAAAAACTTATGCGAAATTTATCCAACTTCAATGTCTAGTAACAAATAATAATAATACATTATATAATAAATATAATAATTTAATGTCGATTTATGCGTCAATCAATTTGTAAAATTGTATTGCAATATTTTTCTTTTGTTCGCTGAATTTAAACTATATAATTTTTTTTTCTTTTAATGAAGCCGAAAGTATTTGAAGTTTTGTTCGGGTGAGATGGTCATTATTGTTACTAAACGGGACTTAATCACGTATAACTATTTTTTTTTTTTACTTTTCTGAGGTTTCCCGACGTTTCGGACGTGTCACAACGTCTATGGTCACAGAACCACCTGGCTTAAGCTGGTATCAACATCTTATTGCTGCGCGGGTTTTCCGAACTACCCGCTCTTGGTCTTTTTTTATAAATAACTTTTACACTATGGTCATAGTCGTAGGGATGGTCATGGTTTTCTTATTAACCGGTTTAAAAAAAGGAGGAGGTTCTCAATTCGTATGTATGTTTTTTTTTTCTTTTTTGTGTGTTTGTTACGCGATAACTCCGTAATTTATGAACCGATATGAAAAATTATTTCTTTGTTTGAAAGCGTATACTTCCAGATTGGTCCCGTAGTCACCAAAATCCAGTTCTGATGATTCCATTCTTGAAAGTGTATAGGCAAACTTGAAGCAATTTGGCTACTGAATTGAAGTCGAAGTTTGAACTTTGTTTTTAAAGTAAATTATCTTAAAGTAGTAGGTAAGTAGTTAAAAGTACAGTACCTAACTACCTATATAGATAGATATCACTATAATTTTGTCATTTTATTTTAACTTTTGCCTGCTTGCAGTCGCTCTTTCACCTTTCGATACAATTAATATATTTAATATACCTGGCAATAAAACTACACGTATTATTATGATATTATATCATCACGTTCGTCTAATAGCTTTTGATCACTTAGATGACTTATCTAAAGATGTCAGACTAATGATACATCCATCCATCCAGTCATCCATAACATAACATCGTCGAGATAGTCGTTAATATTACTTTTGACAAATTGCCATCCATAGGTACGCAGCGTAAGTATTGGAGTGGGTTGTAAAATTAACCCAAAACTCTTGTAAATGAAAGCAAAATAAATTTCACCATTCATTGTTTTTCGCGACTGCTTTAGTATTATTGATAAGGTGGAGTGGAGTCTTGTAAATAAGCTTGCAAATAGGTATATATGTCAAGTAATTGCAACTTAATTTAATAATGCTATCCTAGAGTGCATTATTCAATTTAGTTGCAATTACCAGACAGTTATATACCTAGTTGCAACTACAAGACTTCACCTTAAGCTTGTTTAGAGCCTGATGTGTCCCAGGGGCACAGCAAACTATGGTAGGCTAATACTTAACATATTTAATGACAAAATAAGCCTAAAACATCAACATTTACTTAGTATCCCTAATTAAATAACAATAAGTTGAAAAATGTATACCCATATCTTTTTGAAGTGTTTGTTTTCTGAAACATGGCTGACTGTACCAAATTACAGGCTTTTCCGAATAATGACTTGGTACTCACGAAGGGCTTTTAGCATCCATTTCTGTAAACGCCTCAATTATAGGCACGCTGCTACACTCTTCAGTCGCTACCATTAAGTTTTTTCTCGCGAATTTTTACATTTTATATTAAGACTGAAAAACAGTTATATAATAAATCCACATTATAATCTAATAAATCATCGAACCTCAGACCTCCTCTCATGGCTGAGAGGGAACGGGCAGTGGTCCCCACGCTATCCTAGTGCGGGTTGGGGATTCATCATCATCATATCAGTCGAAAGACGTCCATTGCTGGACATAAGTCTGGCCCGTTTGACGACGAGCTGTAAAGGGCTCGAAACGCCGGGATTTGTTACGGGTAGTTACATAATGTACGCGATAGATAGATATATTTAGAAATGTGTATGACAACGCGTAGTTCCTAATAATTACCACCAGAGGCGCTGTTCGCGTTGCCATACAAATTGGAACTAAACGCAAACGCGTTCGAAAACGTATTGTATCGATAAAACTTATACTAGAGCCTCTGGTGAAAAAAGTGAGTCGTTCCGGAGATTACTTACCGGAGATAATATTACAGATATAGTAATTAACTAAAAGTGGACCAACAGTCATTCCAGCAAAAATACTTGTTCGCTCGTTTGCTCCGACTACAACAATTTATTGCCAAATAAAACCTACTTCAAATAAGTAAACCTGAATTCATATTCAGACAACAACGAGAAAAAAAAACCTACAACTTATTTTACCCCTATTTCACCTATTAACCTTTAAAAACTAACCAAATCATCAAATTCAATTCAATTCATATAACATTTACACACGGTATTTAATTTATAAGATGTACCTACATACGATTAGGCTACTATGAAATAATTTTTTGAATTTATTCCTCGCCCGCTTGAGTTTATTCCCGACTACAAAATGCAACCAAGCTCAGTCATAAACAAAAACAGTTGAATTCCTACAACCAGCATTATATGCAGTGTAATGTCTGCAAGCAACACTTGTAAGGAATAGCGACGCAGCATTATAGTTTATGTGGAGTGTAATGGTCGTTTTTAACGTGGCGGCAACAATGGCGTTCCCTCAGGCGGGACGGGATGAGACAAATATTATAGCAGAAGTGGGATTCTCATGACTAAAATAAGGAAGTAATATCTCTTTCGTGTACTTACTCAAGGTTCTGTGTGTTATGTCGTGTACTGGGTACATTTAGATTTTTCCAGCCATGATTAAAATATATTACCTCGTTTTTGAAGTGAATCCAGATGAGGCGTTAGTAAGGACAAATTGAGGTGAAATAGGGGTGAAAGTTTGTATGAAGATTCGATCAGCGTAAAATATGTTATAAAAAACCATGACAATCGCTTCTGAAACAACTGTGTTACAGACAGCAAAAAAAATGAATTTAAATTGTCATTCTCCGTTTTTATATGTCCGTGTTGCAAAGGGAGTTAAAATCGACAAATATAAATAGAACAGAAGAACTGACATTCCACGCTGCTATATAAGTGTGGTGGGTAATAGCAGTTTTTAATGTGGCTAGAACTGTCGCCAGCAAACAATGCCTGCCGCTTGAACGTGAGCGCTCTACGAAATTGCGGACTAAAGGAGGTCCAAGTCACGAGCGAGCGCGTTTAATCAGCCCTTTTGTAGACAGAGTCAGTGTATATTTAAATGCACACATTTTAAGTCACCCTTTCCCTGTGTGATTTCTTACGAAGTATACAGTGCGATCGATCGTTTTTATTTTTATTTTACCGAGTAGGTACGCAAGATGTTTCTCTCTTGTCGTGGTGCAATAAACAGTATTTTATCTATCCAAATATCATAAACCCTCCATGATGCGTTCAAGAACCGCACATTATGACCACCATAAAAATAGACAGTTTTGTTAGAACAAATTTCTTATCTATGAAAATGTTATTATTGCTAAATAATAACATCGATTTCGATACAATTATTTCATTCAAATTTCGAACGTCTCTAAAAAACAAAGAAATTTGATTTGACCTCTATTCTAATATCAGTCGAGATGACGTTTAGTTCGAAATGAATTGTCAATTTGCATACAAATTTGACAAATGTCGCACACGTAAGTAAGATATCGAACGTTATGATGGTTGGATTAGTTGGATCCGACTCTAGTTTGTCTCTGAATTAAAAAAAAAACTATGACAGCTGCCAGAAAACAAAGCCGCGATGCCGGTCATAATTAGCGGCTCCTGAATGCATCATGGAGGCTTATGAATCTTATGATATGTGAATAGATAAATTTTGTGTATGTAACTGTACATAATTAGGCATTAAAACACTCGTGTGATGTTATTATGAAACCCACACTCGTGTTTAATGCCCTTCATTATGTACAGTCACATAAACTACTATTATGAATATAATTACGTGTAAACGACATAAAAAGACAAAATACATCAACAGTTTTTTGACTCATTCCAATACTTTGAAATAGGTACCTACCTGTTTTTATGTTCCAGCATGTGAGTGTGATAAGAGATGGGAACTGGACGGTCTGTACAAAATTATAATTACATTTCACAGGCAGTACATGTGAAAATACCTGTAATGGCAGTAATGATAAAAAAATATTTTACGTGTATAGAATGGACTTTTTGGGTGGACATAGGTTATATTTTATCTCGCGACTTTTTAATATTATTGTTATATTTATTTATTTTTCGTTATTTTCGATTTTTGACAAAGTTGTGTTTGGCGCTCGAGGTCACACACTTGGATTATTAATTGGGCCAACATCATAAACAAATCTGCAAAAAAAGAGGACTACCCGGATTTGACGCAAACTACCCCTTACTTTCAGGCGACAAGGTTACTGGGTCATGATTTGTGGTAGCCACCGTTACCAATTTCATGCACCCCTAAATTGCTTCTGGTAGTTGTGGCTACCAAGCGACGTATTAGCTGCCTTATTAAAAAAATTGAAAGCAATTTCGGCTAACTTTTTTTAAATCTGAAAACAAGTGAGTGTATAGTTAAAAATATAGAATTACAGTAACAATACAATTTTTATGAGAATGTAAACAGTTCAAATGATGCCGCGAGTCATCTAGGTTGCATCGTCTATTACCCATGGACCAACGGTCATTCCAACCAGTAGGACGGTTTGTATTTTTGTTTCAGACGACGGCGTAAGAACATGACATTGTTTTTAGGGTTCCGTAGCCAAATGGCAAAAAACGGAACCCTTATAAATTCGTCATGTCTGTCTGTCTGTCTGTCCGTCTGTATGTCACAGCCACTTTTTTCCGAAACTATAAGAGTTATACTATTGGAACTTGGTAAGTAGATGTATTCTGTTAACCGCATTAAGATTTTCGAACAAAAATCGAAAAAAAAACATAAAGTTTTTGGGGTTCCCCATACACAGAACTGAAACTCAAAAAAAATTCTATTGATATGTCTTCAAAAATGATATTAAGGTTTCTTATATATTTTTTTTCTAAACTGAATAGTTTGCGCGAGAGACACTTCCAAAGTGGTAAAATGTCTCCCCCCCCCCCTCTAACTTCTAAAATAAGAGAATGATAAAACTAAAAAAAATATATGATGTACATTACCATGTAAACTTCCACCGAAAATTGGTTTGAACGATCTAGTAAGTAGTTTGTTTTTAATACGTCATAAATCGTAAACCGCAATTTATTTTACGGAACCCTTCATGTGCGAGTCCGACTCGCACTTGGCCGCATTTTTGAGCTTGTAGGTAATCAAAAATTGTCTTCGTTAGGAACTGTGAATATCTAGAAGCGTCTATGTGTAATACGTTCTTCACACAGGAGCCAATCTGAGGACTACATTGAAGCTTGCATTCGTCGACAACATGGTTGGCTAGCGCATAGCATCAGGTTCTAATATTATTCGTATAACGCTCCCGGCCTATTTCTTGCACCATAACCCCACAACGGCTATACGTGTATTGTATACCCACACTCATGTCGAGATTGCGCCGCTGTTGATACTGCCATCTGATAGACAATCAGTGCAACTCAAACTGACCGGAAAACCCTGAATGGGACGAAAGCAATAAGCCTTTTTTTCTACTCCTGTACCGTTATCTGTCATTTATATAGGCTGTAGCTCAAATACAATGACACCACTAATAAGTCGTCGAAAAACTCTATGCTCTATAGCCCAAAAACGCACTGTTTAGCGTACTTTTTTGGTTCATCCATATTTCATAAAAGCACTGTTAAACTTTTTTAAATCGGCCGCTATATTGCAGTGGTGCCAACTTCATAAACAAATATATCGAAATAAAAGTTTTTATTTTCGAATTAACATTATTTACTACAATAATAATAAATCATCATCTATTGTGTGTTAAATTACATGTTTTATAAATTCTTGGTATTATTTATGAAAATAAAGTTCGAATTCGGTCCGGGTCCGGATTAGGTTTGGTTCGGATGGCAAATGCAAACAAATTAAAAACAAAACAAACCATAAACAAGAAGTGTCACATTTCCGATTTCCTACCAAAATATATACATTTCAAAATGAAAAGATGAAAGATGATAAACTGTTAGTCCTAGAATATTAAGATTGTATTCGTGTTTGTGAAGATAAAAGTGTACGTTCCTTTTAAAACGGTCGAAGCAATTAATAACTGCACTCCTGAAGAAATTGCGTGAGTAGCAAAAGTACGAATAGAAAACTTGCTGCCCGAAAAGGCTAACTAATTTGTAGTCTGCTATTTATTTAAAATTTTGTCGTAGAAAAAGTATTGTATGCAACGGTTTATAACTGGTCTAAAAACGCTCGTGGCTTCTTTAATTGCGATGCTCGCCAAGGCTCGCATCGCAACTCACGCCACTCGCATTTTAAGACCCTTCTTATAAAACAGTTGCATAAAATACTATTTGTTCACCTCCCACTACTATTAATGCTTGACTGCGATAAGTTTGTGATTGGAGGAGACAGTTTTACCATATAATTAGTGTAGCAAGTCCCAACATGAGGCTGACGACCGGTTACCCTAGTGGGTAACACTGCCGAAGCTGAAGGTCCTGGGTGCGTATCGGTTACAAGCTAATTCTGGTGTCAGTTCAGGCCATCATTCTGGTCAGACTGACGAGAGAATTATCGTGTAACCCTCGGACTGACGGACTGATGGTAAGTCTCTTGTCAATTTTCTGTCATTCGCAAGGGTTACACGATAATTATCTCGTCAGTCTGATCAGAATGATGGCCTGAACTGAAGGCATCATTAGCGCGTATCCGATGTGAATATGAATATGAATTGACAGCTATTCCATTACGAAACTTATCGCGGTTGAATAATATCACACGCTAGCTGTGCGGTGAGCTATAAAGTGTGGGCACGGGACATCTCTGTTGCGCTCTCAGTCGCACTAATTATGGCAGGGTAAGTGCGACAGAGAGCGCCACAGAGGTGTCCCGCTCCCACAATGTATCGCTCCGCGCGCAGCGAGCGTTTGATAATCGTATAAGTATCTATGTAAGACATGAACCTATGATTACTTAGGACAAGCTATGGTAATAATATACCACGATCGAGCGAGATGGTAGTATACAAATCTCGATAAGTGTTACAGAAAGAGATATTATATAATTCGTTGTCCTTGTCATATTGCCGCAACTGAGTTAGTATAAGGATGTGGCAAATAAAATATTACCCGTCCAAATTAAGTAGGTACTTAGGTTGTTTATGAATTATGATACAGCGTCAGCCATTTTAAGTCTAGTTGTTAATTTAGCTACATAGGAGCGTTTCTGTTGCTTATGGTGGCAACCATTACAACTCCTCTGTACCTGTGTAAGCAAATCTTAAGAGTCAATCTTCACCCAGTTCTATTATAGTAGTAGGTACCAATTTGAAACTTAGATAATTACTAACTTAAAAAAGTTGAAAAACTTCCGATATTTTCATTTCAAATTTCAATATCTCAAAAACGGCAAAACCGATTTTGTTGAAATGTAGCTAAAAACCATCTCGATTACGTCAGTTTTTGGATAAATAAACCGCATACAAATCGGTCATTCGCTTAAGAGCTACGATGCCAAAGACTGACATACAGACACACAGATACACAGACACACAGACACGTCAAACTTATCCCCTCTTTTGCGTCGGGGCTTAAAAATATGATGGAATGATGTCGTATCTAAATTGGTGGTAACACAAAATACTGCAGGTCACTGACTGTATACTTATTTTGAAACAAACTTTTATCATCAACTGGGCAAAAGCCCGCATTTTAAATAAAGCTCGCTTAAAGTTTCTGATTGAGCAGCTTAATTTAACTAAGCAACTGCAGATTGTATAATTGAGTCTTAAAGTGAACAAAGTCGGGAGAGATTCGAGTTAAGATTTTATCAAGGTGTCTTAAAAGGAAACTACGTTAACTTTTGAGCATAACTTTAAATGGGCTATTCTGGGCACGTTCATTCTAAAAGCAGCTGGATTTTTAAAGGTTTTGTGTTTTTATTGCAAGTAAAAGACAATCTTTAAAAAAGGCTTCTAAAATCCTTTTCTATTAGCTTTGCCGTAGTCTGGCAAAAGTCGCGAAAATTCTTACCGGTGCATTATTTATACAATAAAGTGCTAACAAGAATTTATTATAACAATATTTTTATTTATAATTACTAATATCACTTTTAACAAGGAAGAAAACAATACAATACCTAAAACTAAAATTAAATAATAAAAACAGCAACATTGATAATTAAGTGTCGAATAACCCGCCCCGGGTCACTCCAGGCGCAAAGGTGCCCATCACACTTGCCGCATTGCCGCGCTGAACAGCTAAGTGCTTAAGTAGGTACATAAAACACCAATTTCTTTAAAACATACTTTCTGACAACTCATTCATGATTTTAATTTATTTTCTAAATTATAGATAAACACGGTGATAATTTAGTTGAACTAAATTCTATCCTACTATATACATATACATATTATTAATATTATAAACGCGAAAGTTTGGATGTTTGTTACTCAATCACGCTAAAACGGCTCAACCGATTTGGATGAAATTTTGCACTAAGATAGTTTATAGCCTGGATTAGAATATAGGATAGTTTTTATTCCGGGTCCACGCAGACGAAGTGGCGGGAGGAACCTAGTTAGATATAAAACAGGCCCTCGAGGTATTGTACTGAAGATACTGCGGTCATTTCCTCGCTGAATTGCAATGCTGATGCGTTGCACAAGAAAGTCGCCAGGGGGCGATTTTTGACTTTCGAGTGCACGAAAATTAAATAAAATTAAATACGATTGTAGTTTCAAAATTGCTGGCAATTACTTTCTACCGATAGAATTGAATATGACCACTCGTTTTACAATTTTCAATCGCTATTTTAAAATATCAAGATGTCAAGAAGAAAGCTGAGAATAGAGACGAATGGAAATCGCTCCACCATCAAGAGCCTGGCTCTTAAATATATGATGATGATTTTAAAATAGCATTGCATAATTTTTTACTGTTTTCGAGTGAAAGATTCGAGCGCTCGAGAACAAAAGTTATATGTGGAAATCGTGAAACGTCTGGATAATGTAACACATTCTGTTAGTTGTTTTTTTATTGTATTTATCTCATTCATACATATAAACATGCATACATATTAACCTGAAAAGTGCATTAAAACCCATTATAATTATTATTAACTTGCTTAATTTTTTTACATGATTGGTCATTTATTATTTACAATAAATGGCGGACGTAAATGAAATACTTCGTTTATTAAATATATTCATCAACGTAGCACGTAATGAGGGATTCAGGGAAAATCTGAATAAATACTGCACAATATAATTGCGAAAACTTGACTTTAATAAAAATTCGATCATCGATTTATAAGACGTTATCACGTCAAAAACAACAAGAGGGTTCTAGATAAACGATCATTAAAATTAGCATATTTATGTTATGAGACAAAAATATCTGAACCCGACTTTTTCCGTGTCACCTAAAACAGACAGTTACTAGATTTTGCCGCGACTTCGTCCGCGTGGAACTAGTTTATGTCGTACCTCCATACAAACTTCAGCCTACCATTTTTTTTTCTCAGAAATCAACTTAATGGTATGTACATATTTTCTTGCTTCGCCAAACTGAGGCCAGTTGTCGGCGAATGTGCGCTCCTTTCTAAAAGTTAAACATTGTTGTGTTATACCACCTTAGGAGACAAAGACTGTTCTATGTCTTTTCCCGGTACTCAAACTATCTCCATACCAAATTTAAACAAAATCGGTTCCGCGGTTTAAGCATGAAATGGTAACTGCCAGATAGACAGACTTACTTTCGCATTTACCTACCTATAATATTAGTATAGATTGGTATATTAAAACGGATTTTACTGGTTTATGTTACTGTAAATAATAAAAGAAATAAAATACAAAAAAGCGGCCAAGTGCGAGTCGGACTCGCACATGAAGGGTTTCGTAAAATAAATTGCGGTTTACGATTTATGACGTATTAAAAAAAAACTACTCTCTCTGATCTCGTTCAAACCAATTTTCGGTGGAAGTTTGCATGTTAATGTACATCATATGTTTTTTTTTGTTTTATCACTCTCTTATTTTAGAAGTTACAGGGGGGGGACACATTTTACCACTTTGGAAGTGTCTCTCGCGCAAACTATTCAGTTTAGAAAAAAAATATATTTGAAACCTCAATATCATTTTTGAAGACCTATCCATAGATATACACGTATGGGTTTGATGAAAAAAAATTTTTTGAGTTTCAGTTCTTAGTATGGAACCCCCAAAACTTAATGTTTTTTTTTAGATTTTTGTGTAAAAATCTTAATGCGGTTCACATAATAGGTACATATACTTACCAAGTTTCAACAGTATAGCCCTTATAGTTTCGGAAAAAAGTGGCTGTGACATACGGACAGACAGACAGACAGACATGACGAATCTATAAGGGTTCCTTTTTTGCCATTTGGCTACGGAACCCTAAAAAGAAGCGATTAAAGACTTTTTATGCGAAACGTTCTCCTCGCTAATTTTATTTTCTATTTGAATAATAATATAATCTTTATTTCGGAATACAAAAGACTCCATAGTTGTTAGTAACATAAAAAAAAGAAAAAAAATAACCATATCGTTTTAAAATGTGAATCGAACTACGTTTATATGGAGAGTCCAGCGTCCTGGCGGCCTCTAAGGGTCTTCGCCTCCAGCGCTACAACCAACGTAATATTAAAAACACTCCAGTTACGTCCCTTGATATCCAAAGAGCTGTGACCTAGATCCAAACTGCTGCGGTCTCCCCAATTTGCAATTCACGAAACTGTTGCAGTTGAAGTCGCGAAAGTTGAGCGGAACATTTAGAGTAAACAGTGTGAAAACGAATTGTTATTGTGTAGGTACCTAACAATACATTGTGTGTTAGTGTCGTGTTGGTGGAACAATTACGTGTAAAAGACATATAGCCGTATTCATAAACGTACAAAATAAATAACAATTTTAGCTAAAATGCCATTAAAGTTCGTTTGTCTTTATTTTTTTGACAATTGAGTTTGAGTGGAAGGGAATAGCAACGTGTAAGTTAGCAAAGGTTTGTTAAGTTTTATAAATAAAAGCGTTAGTCAAATACATCGTTTAAAATATGTGATGTTTGAGGGGTTAAATTTAATAACGTGATTGTTATTTTATTAAGTACCTACAACAAAATTTTAGTTCGCAAAAATGGAACCCTTTTGAAAAAGATGTTGCGTTGCAGCAATTTCTGAAACATTATTGTCAATTTTTTACATTTAGATGAATGATTGCAAGAAAGTTTAAATGAAAAATAAAAATATATAGAATTTGAACGCAGAGAGTAGCAACCAGGCAACATTTGCAAAAGCTGCTAAATATGACATGAATTTTACTACATATAGGTCCTGACCTTCTGACATCGCAATTTAGAAAATATTTTAAAATAAATCAACCAATCCTAATTAAAATGTACCTGCTTAGATGTATACAACTGCTTATCAATTTGAGAGACCCGACGCGTTCGGTGACACTACGCAGTAATTGACAGCACTCTCCGCGAAAGTGTTAAGTACATTACCTATTATTTATTTTGTGAGTGTCCCACGCTCTAACTACTTGATTACTTTCCTTGGAAAGAACATTCTCAAAAGTACTGGCAATAAATAAAACGCAATAAAAACTTTAAAAATAAAAAGCTTCCAGTTAAACCGCCCGGAGTTTTCGAATTTCGAATCCGGCAGTGCATAATTTTAAAAAGTTAGCCTTCTGTACGCCCCTTGAACTAAGACTAGGAAAAGTTGTAAGCATTCCAATCCAAGAACTAGCATAGTATTAGCTAACGTTCTTTCATCCAAATGTAGCCGAGACATCCGAATACATACCTTATATTGACCGTGATAAGAGATTCAACGACTGCATCTTTTCACCAATATTAGTTACAATCTTGAGATTCGCAAACGCATCTAGATGTGCAAAAGTAAACTTTAATTTTAGCGCAATAGAACCGTCAGTAGCTGCATTTTATAGAGATTGTGCTGTTAGTGAGAAACTTGAACCACTCTACGGTTACCTGGCTTGAGGATTATCAAATTCAATGGAAAACTTTCTGAATGTTCTCGAATAACAAATAATACTCAAGTTATACAATACCGAGACGTGGAGCCGTAGATATTATAAACTTTAATCTCCAACTTACCTGAAAGAAGAAAAATAATATGGTTTAATACACAATCTTGATTATTTTACCATCTATTAGGCAGCTTATAGCTATAATGGCTTGGAAACCGAAAATAGCGAAAACGTAAACTGACTTAGATTAAGTACCTCTTGAGCAAAAACCCGTTAAAACAACAACAAACAACCCATAACATCAATAAAAGACGGAAATCGAATTCCATTCGGTCGATTCCTTTTTCAAACCACGTCAACCCTTCTCGCGTGATTAACGCCCTCGAATCATTCACTGTCATTCGACATTAACCGTTCGTTTGCGGCCTATTTGTTCATTCGCTCACTCATTCACCCATTCATTCATTTGTTCATTTAGTTACGTCGTTAGTACACGTCGCCGCACATTTTTTTCTGGTGGAACGTGATTTTTTACTTTGCCGAGTTAATTTGTTTAAGGGAATTAATGTGTTTAGATATGTACACCGGGTTAAAACGAGTGTTTCACTTTGTTAACACGTAAAAAGGTTATTATATGCTGCTTTCGTATTTAATATTTTCGGGCCGGTTTTTGACGGGAGTATAATTTAAGGCACGTTTATACGGCGATTACGAGACCCGTGTTATTACAGAGGAATTTTCTCGCCAACGTTTCTGTGAGGCTTATGTAACGTTTATCTTTTATCTGGATAGTAAATAACCTGGCAGTTATGTGATATCTTTTATTATTATTTATATCGTTAATCTCCGTCTTATTTGGGCTTGCGAATTAATCCATGAAAGAGTTATAAAACCTAGGTTTAGGCTATTAGAATGGAATACTCATACTCATTTATTCATCATCCTCCTAGCGTTATTCCCGGTTGTGCCTCTAAAGGACCCCGGGGTCCGCTTTGACACCTAATCCCAAGATTTGGCATAGGCACTAGTTTGACGAAAATGACTGCCATCTGACCTTCCAACCCAGAGGGAAAACTAGACCTTATTGGGATTAGACCGGTTTCCTCACGATGTTTTCCTTCACCGAAAAGCTAACGGTAAATATTCCGTACATAAGTTCCGAAAAACTCATTGGTACGAGCCGGGATTCGAACCCACGACCGCCGCTTGACAGCCGCATGCCTGAACCACTAGGCTACCGTAGCTTACTCATTTTTTCATAAAATATAAGAATTACATGTCAAAAATAATATGAATTATAATAGATAATGTCAAATGAATATTAATACTAATAATTATAGTCTGCGACTTGTAAGAATGATCTTTTGACAGTTATAAATTGACCCTTATATGTATGGAGCTAAGGTATGTATGGACCAGTTAAACGATAGGTCTTAGCTTCATATATATAAGGGTCAATTCATAACTGTCAAAAGATCATTCTTACAGATCGCAGACTATAAACGGTTGAACTCACGTATTAAATGTCGCTACGGGCAACATGTTTCGAACTCTCCGGGAGTTCTTCTTCAGGATAAGTGTTCTTGCGGCGGTGTCGCTTGAGTCACCCGTAGCGACATTTAATACGTAAGTTCAACCGTTTAAATTATTACTATTACCTAATTTAACATGTCTCACGGAAGTTTAATTTCGAGAATGTAATATTTTATGTTTAGTTTCTACAAGAGCCATGCCAATGATGATCATCATAATTTGTCGGGATATTGGCTCCCTTCGTTTTCAGAGCACATACTGACAAAATCCCTTAGGCTCAAATCACTCGTGTGGAGGGTACCAGAAAGTCAACAACGATTAACTTTGTTATGCAGTTAAACAAAACATTTCAAATTTCAAATTAAAGAAAAAATTTAAAAATTAGGCTCCACCACAGGCATACATGGCCCGTCGCTACTAACCAACTGAGCTATCGGAACAATCTGTTACGGCCACTAAATCTTTCAATCAGTTCAATTCAGGACTAAATTTTACAATTTTTCCTTTAATTTGAAATTTATAAATTCCGTTAGCAGCGTAACTGCTTTATACAATATTAAACAAAACATTGACAAAATGTGTCAGTTACAAGCGTAAAAAGTCCGAAAAACTGTATCCTGACTACGGAAAATTTACTAAAAATAACTCTTTTTTTCATAAAAAAGGTAGCCCGTATCACCTGGAGCATAATTTCGAATCGATTGATACCGCTTAAACACAACTGTGGAACATACAAAAGTACAAACACAGACTGCTAAAATCATATCCATTCCTTTCGACTCTATTGTAGTTGGGCAAAAGAAAACATTGATACTTAGGCATCTTGCGTTGATTGAGAAGTATACCTTTTTTAACTTCCCAAGTTCATATAAGTTCAGAAGCTCAACAGATCGCAACGCAGGGGAAAGTGAAGCAGGCTGTCTGGGTGACGATACGACCACGATAGCTTTCGAACAGTTCATTTAGACATAATAATGCTTACTAAAAGGGCGATTCAGTTCGAAATTCGAATCCCGAAAAATGCGCGAACATATATTATTCAGTGATCACGGTACCGTAACCTTCCGCGCTCGATAATTGTCGTCCGGATATAAATGACGTCACACATGACCGGCAGTGGGGGGTTGCCGAACATTAAACTTACTTATTTGATGGGCCAATTTGTTGTTTATTTATTCGGGGTTAAAATCGTAATGGTTGAATCAGCTTGGGAATTTGTAGATTGATTGCAAAATGTTCGAACTACACTTTAAATCCAATCAAATATGAACATTTGTGTTTAATTTACTTTACGTTTTTGTTTAATCGTTTTTGTTTCATCATCACCATCAACAACCTGTAATCTTTCATCTTTATTACCAAACTGCACGATGCAAAGGAGGGTTATGTGTTTACCAGTCTATTTATGTATGTATGTGTGTTCTTTAGTGGCACTCTCGAGATCAAACGCGTAGGTCGATTTTAATTACTTAGAAACGTTGGAAAACCCCCAACATTTTCGTGTCAAACTTCAATATATTAAAAACGGCTAAATCTATTTTGTAAAAATATAGCTAAGAACCATCTCGATCTCGTCAGCTTACAGACGAAAAAACCGGCATTAAAATCGGTTCATTCGTTTAGCGGCTACGATGCCACAGACAGACGCACAGACACGTCAAACTAATAACATTCCTCTTTTTGCATCGCGGGTTAAAAATTCGTTCTTGGAAGAAGCGAAAATATTGAATATCCTCTATAATTATTAAAATACGTTCAATATCCGTAATCCATGTGCTGAGTTGGTCTCCAACCCTTTGGATTGTGTTTTTGGTGGAGAGTAAGGTCGCCAACGCTCCCGAGAGTGCCCTGTGTTGAAAGTGATCAACCTGCATCTGTCGCTAGCTATTAACACAACGATTTTTAATGAATAAAGCCTGAAGTAGCCAGAATCCACCAGACCACAGTTCCGAGATCAGCACCCCAGAACGGAATTGCCGAGCGCGCGAACAGGACTATCATGGAAAAGGCCAGGTGCATGCTTCAGGATGCGGGTTTGAAAAAGGAATTTAGGCCAGAAGCGGTCAACACGGCTGTTTACCTAAAGAGTCGCTCTCCAACTAAGGCTGTGATGGGGTGTATTCCAGAAGAAAAATGGACAGGTAAAAAGGAGAATTTTAGTTTCGAAACTAAAATTCTAAAGAATGCTGCTGGCATAATGGGGACCTTTGAGCCGGGTGCGATGTGAGGTGGGGAACTTTAGTTATTATTTATCTGTATTTTTTATCCTTGATCATATTTATACTCATTATTATTTTCATTACTTTTATTTAGTTTTACTTAAGCGTTTGTTATTTGTTTTTGTGTTTTTATTGATAATAAACAATAAATCAGTGAAAAGGGTCGGTTACAAGCCTGTCACTCTTCTCAAATCGCAAGCGTCGGTATTTGGTTTAATTATTAGCATCGTGCTATTGAAAAAAACACGTTGACGTATTTTAGGAGACAGTGCTCTATCTGTATTTTTAACTAAGTATTATATTCTATAACACATCAGGCTATATATAATTATATTTCACGATTGCATCTAATGACATCATAAAAACGATTAGGTAGGCAAAATAAATCATACTGTATAAGCACACAAGAAAAGTAAAGTGTACAAGTGCTATAAGAAATCTTACTACAAAGCATTTCCCTACATTATTCAAGGTTACATCATTAAACCCGCGTTTTTACTTTCAAAAAGCCATAATCCTCTTTGAAGCTTGAGTGTTCATTAAAAAGGGTCCTCTGGAGAGCCAAGTATGTAGTACTGAGGGTTTGGAGGCAAAAGAAATATATCCTTTTTCTGGTTGACTGAGCTTTTTTATTTAGACAGTACTTGTGGCACCGTATTCATTAAACTTAACAAGCTCTTGGTTAAAATATTTGTCTTTTTCATACAAACACTAATGTTAATGGGACAGACAGCTACAGGAATAGTTTATGAATTAGGGAATTAGTTAGCAGTTATACAGGACGTCCCACGCCTATGCCATATGGAGGGAAAGTACCTTGAATATTGTAGATGGAACATTTTACTGAAAGAAGACATTATTTTAATTTAAAAAGCAATTGAAACTGCATTCATAGATTTTTAAATAATTACATGGTTGAACGTGGAATCGAACCCGCTACACGAGAAAAAAAATTACCCTGTAGATTTATCATACCGATCGAAAGGCTTCATCATAAGGATTATTTTTTGCTAAATAACACAGTGTCAGAAATAAAAAAAGACCATGATTTTTAACATTTGATGTAAAATTTTGTTCAGAAAAATGAAAAGCTGACATTGCCGTAATGAATCAGTACCTACCCACTTGAAAAGTACGCATCATTTCTCTATTATAATTTAAGTGCATGATAAAGTGATAACCTGGTGAGATGAGGTACCTGTAATCGAGTTTCTGTCCAATCAAGTTTCTGCCGTATCCTGAATCTGCCAAAAGACGCGTGAATGATTTTGTCAATAGGACTCATTTTGAGCATTTGATTAATTTTGAATTAAAAATGTTAAAATGCATGGTCTTCCTTTTATTTCTGACACTATGTTATGTAGCAATCCTAATAAGGTCTAGTTTTCCCTCTGGGTTGGAAGGTCAGATGGCAGTCGCTTTCGTAAAACTAGTGCCTATGCCAAATCTTGGGATTAGGTGTCAAAGCGGACCCCGGGCTCCTTTAGGGGCACAACCGGGAATAACGCTAGGACGATGATGACTACGTATGTTATTTAGCAAAAAAGTATCATTATGATGAAGCCTTTCGACCGGTATGCTAAAGCTACAGGATAATTTTTTTTCTCGTGTAGCGGGTTCGATTTCCGGTTCAACCATATAATTATTGAAAAATGTATGAATGCAGTTTAAATTGTTTTTTAAATTAAAATAATGTCTTATTTTAGTAAAATGTTCCATCTACAATATTCAAGGTACTTTCCCTCCATGTGGCATAGGCGTGAGACGCCCTGTATACTGAAACTGCCAGAAAATTTAAGATTGGTAATATATATTATTGCCTTTTTTAATCAGTTAGATAAATTGATATCATTTCTATAAAAATGCTATAATTTCGTGGTTTTTAGTTTATTAGTATCTATACGTTTAAAATTGAAAAAGATATTTCGATAATTTTAATTAAAGTAGGTAGTCAATACAAACGTAATAATTCAGAAGGTATTATGTAAATAGTGTGTACTTATTACACCAATAAACAACAGACATAATGCGAATTATAGAGTTGTGTGTAAATTAAAAACCCAGTTAAATTCCTTCAATCGCCAAGCAAGCTATAAGATAAATGTAAACAAACTTTTTTCGAAGTTACCGCAAGAAGATCACTTCTAATATTGAAGCAGTAGCAAACTTTAAAATGATAGCTGCCTCTTTTCAAGAATTAGTTTGCAATAGTATTTAGAGTCCTATTAGAAATACTTGAACATTAATAATTAAATAGGTACTTAGTAAGTACGTAGATACATCCCCAATGCTGGGCAGCTAACAGGGTTTGTGGTGGACATATTTAATACGTTTTCTAAACCCACAAAGCGCAAATCTGCCGTGATTCTTAAAAAGGCAGTCATCTGACAATTTACCAATTTTGAGTTATATATTGTGCTGTGATCAGGAAAAAAAGACGCGTTGACCTATCTAACCCGTTTTTCTCTATCACATTTAGTTTTTGAGATAATTTTTCAATAAAAGGCAGTCAAGTGCATTCTTACCAGTGCCGAATTCATTAAAACGCAGTCATCTGACATTCATCCTTAAAAAAGCAGTTAAAGTCCTTTGACTGCGTAATATATGGGAAATATTTTAGGCAAAACTTATTTAAAAGGCAGTTTTGTACCAAACTGCCTATTGATAATTATAGTTCATAGAATTTACTTTACAATAATTCATTAAAAAGCAGCTTTTGAGTAAAAATTCTTTAAAAGGCAGTCATGTGACGTTAGCTGCATTCTTAATAATTATTTGATTGATATTACTTACTTCTATACTTCAAAAAAGGAATGTACGTCACAATTTTTTTTTATTAATTACAATTTTTTGACATCCATCGGATACTAAAACGCAGTTTTCTCGCAATAATTATTTTAAAGGCAGTCATGTTTTACCGCGCCCCTATAATAATATTTGCGTGGATTTTTTAAAGTTTGTTTCACCGACAGATGCGAGCCGCAGCGGACGTTTGAGGCAGGGCGTGCGTTCGTTCGCGCCAAAATCACGTGAGCGTGCCAATATTCAAAGTACGTAATAGACCGGGAGATGCTGACACAAAATTTTAAGGTATTTGTACCAAGTATGGCGACCCTTCAGGGGTCTAATTACGTAATCAGAAAAGGAAAATGATGGTCATAGCGCTAGTACTGGCAGCCCAAATGCGTGGGCGTTAGTTAGTCAGTTATACTGGGCGTTTTCCGCAAGTCGACATCCATTGTGCCTATTTTGCGTGAAACGGCGGTGTGGCGCTACTCTATAACCACCCCAGCTCGTCTAGAAAGTTGCTGAGTGCCTTGGTGTTGTTGACTGCGTCCCGTAGTGTGTCTGGAGAACCTAGGTGCTTTATTCTGTATACTTCTACCTGCTTGGAGTCCAACAGTATATGTTTAGTCGATTCTTCTGCCTCCATACACGCTCTGCACATGGGGCTGTCTGTGATACCTAAGTTATAGAGGTGTCTGTTCAAGGTGTTATGTCCTCTTATTATTCCCACTATCTTGCGCAGTTGGTTTCTATGTGTCCTTAGTAGTGCGGTTGTGAGTTTGTAGTCACGTTTCGACAGAATCTCTTTGCTCTGTCTGCATGTGTCTGTCTCCTCCCAGTATCTTTAATGTAGTTCTTTAGTGTGTTGGTCCAGTTGATTGTATATGTAGCTTTGTGGCAGGGGCAAGATTGGCTCCGGTCCGTATGCCGTTGTTTCTGAGCCTTTCCTGGCCAGTTCATCCGCTGCATCGTTCCTCTTGAGCCACTGTGCCTCTTGATCCATTGTATAGTAACTTTGTTTTTATCTGCGCACACCTCTGTGAGGTTTTGGTGGCTTTCGTATATCAAGCTAGATGTGATGTTATCACTGCTCAGTGCTTGTAGTACCGATTTACTGTCTGAGAGTATCCATATGTTAGTGTTTTCGACTTGTCGTCTCTTTATGGCATTGCAGGCTTCAATTATCCCTACGCATTCAGCCTGGAATACCGTGTTTTGTACACCCAGTGGTTTGGATATGTGTATGTTTAAATCCTCTGAGTTCCCGTATTTGTTTTTGAACCATGTGTAAAGATTCTAAGGTCTGTTTGGTTTAGCCCCTCTTTTAAATCTTCCGTCAGTGATATGCCGTAGTCTTTCCTAAAGACTGCAGTTTTTGGTATTTTGTCGATTGAAGCCTCCATCATAGGTAGGATTGTGATCAGTTTGTTATGGATCTTCGTGTGCGGTATGTCTAGTTTCGTCCATAGGTTGAGGCGTTTTAGGCGTATTGCCGTCGCAGCCGCCTACTTATTCTTTCATCGACTATCGGAAAATACAAGAATTTTTGAGTAACAAATCGTTCGATATTCGTAATTTATCGGACACGTGCGATTAACGCTCACGCATTTTGGCCGCCAGTACCAGCGCTATCACCATCATTTTCCTTTTCTTCATTACGTAATTAGACCCCTGAAGGGTCACCACCATACTTGGTACAAATACCTTAAAAATTTGTGTCAGCATCTCCGGGTCTAATACGTACCTTGAATATTGGCACGCTCACGTGATTTTGGCGCGAACGAACGCAGGCCCTGATATAAGAAATATACAGTGCCTTTTCCATGATTTTATATTTTGTAATATGCCATTTTAATAAATGATAATATGAGTGTTTTATTTAATTCCAATTCACTTGACTGTTGTTATCGATGTTTAAGAAAAAATATTTTATAGAAGAAAATTACTTAAAAAGCAGTGAATTGCATTTGAGCATTTAAGACTGCTTTGTAGTGAATTACTCAGTGGATATAATTTTGCTACCGTTTGCTTTAAAGAAGTAGTTTGGTGGAATAATTTATTTAAAGGCAGTAACTGGACTTTCACTTCTTTGTAAATAATTAAACGAAAAGGATTTATAGACAAGAAACTTTACAAAAAGGCCGCTAACTGAAAACACTGCCTTTTAAAGAATTACGAGCATACAATTGAAAGGAATTTTAATTTTCAATGATAAATTTGTTAGTAATAATTCAGTAAAAGGCAGCTTCGGGACTTTAGCTGCCTTTTAGTGAATTATTATAGGTTGTAAATAAACTTCCAAAATGCATACCACAATTATTTTTTGATATAATATAAAGGAATATGTAAAAATATAATAAATAACAATGAAAAAAGATAGAACAGGCACCTTTCTAATACCTAAAATCATCATTGCGTCATATATTCTTACACAGCCTGATTAAAGTAAAAATATCCAATTGAAGACTGCTTTTGCGTTTTTCTCAAAAGTAAGTGATGTCAGAAGACTGCCTTTTTAAAAATCACGGCAGAAATATTGAAGAATAAGATACATATTTTCTCAGATTTTAGCCAGCTCATTTAGTCCTTTATAGCTTTACAATCAAAATTTCATGGCAAAAATGGCCACCTGTTCTATAGACCTGTATACAATAGCAAGAGACTTAGACTAGGAATACATTTTAATTTGGTCCGTTAAAGGGTTAGAGCCTTGGCGCTTCAAAACAAACATTATGCATATCTATTCAGCTTAAGTTCTTAATCACTCGGTGGACCCTAGATTAGCAGGTAAACACGTGGAAACTAGGTCATGGGCGCAAGGTCCTTTGGGCTCTAAGTTGCGAGACCAAGCGGACAGAATAAGCGAGGACTTAGTCATAGGGCGGAAATAACCTAAGTATATTATACTTAGGTTATTTCCGCCTTATGACTAAGTCCTCGCTAACTTTGTTGGATATTATGATTCAGTCCCTGGGCGACCGAGCTCTGCTCGGATGAAAATTGCGAAAACGTTTATAAATATCGTTAGCAGGCGTAACTGCATTATACAATAATGAATATAGTATTGTCTTAGTAGTCCGAGGTCTGTGGTATGGAGTTACAGTTCGGTTATTATTATACCCGCTATCTTGACGTCATATTTGACGTCAAGATAGCGGCTGCCTTTTTGGCGCGTATATATGGCGCAAATTTCACCCATTATTTATTTGCATTAAGCGATATTATTTTGAGGAAATAAAAATACCAGTTTGCTATTGAATCTATACGAAAATTTAAAGCCTATTCTTGGCATTGATTATGCTAGCGGGTTCCTGGCACTCAGAGTGTTAAGTTTAAATTGGCAATATGGCGTGTTTCGCACTCCTCCGTAGTTCCTCACGATTAGTAAAATAAAATAAATAAATAAAATTAAAAATCATGTAATTCAGACAAAGGTCCAGTCACCATCACATACATCGGTACACTATAGGTGTTCAAAAATATCGGCACATGCACCCTAATGCCTTGAAAATAGAGGTGTGTTCCGATGTTTGTGACGTGCTTGTTTGCTCCGATGTATGTGATGGCGACTGTCCATACATGGTTAGTAAACAATTAAATCTTATTATTAGTGTTAGTGTATCAAAAAACCAAAAAATTACTGCATGCAGTCATTTTTTGGTCAGCATGGGGCCATTTTCACGACCCGAAAACACGCTCAGGATGCTGTAGGCGACGCATCAGCGACGCGCACCTTTTGCGCATTATCTCCGCAAAGCTGTCTGTTTGTGCCTCCGCAAACATACCGGAGGCACTACAAAATCGCGGCGTTAATGTGTCAGCTTTTCGTTCTTGCCCTGTCCCACAAAGAATCACAAGGCACCCATGCGTTCCTAGCTTTATGAATATTTAACGCAGGTGACTCCACGATTTTCGGCTTAGCTGCGAGAAATGTTGATCGCCTTATCTTTGTTCGTGCGAATTCAGTATCAGAGGGATATCCGGCATGTATTTTTTTTTTTTTCGATAAGCTACATCGTATGTTATTAACAGGCATCGGAGTTTGTATTGCACGATAAGACGTTAGCAAGCTATGGAGTCGACATTAGCACGATAAGACGTTAGCAAGCTATGGAGACGACATTAGCAATAAAATTCAACTCGTATTCATTCGTGATTAAAAATCGGATTCAATCTATTAATACAATTATTTTCTATTAGATTACAAACTGATAGTCATAGCCATAACTATTTTAACAATGAACTATACAGACTCTGATACACAAACTACATCGTTGCGATATACCTAATTTAGCCTAGTTGGTACCCTGCCTACGAAGCAAGAGGTCCTGGGTTCGAATCCCGGTATGGGCATTTATTTGTGTGATGAGCACGAATATTTGTTCCTGAGTCATGGATGTTTTCTATGTATTTAAGTATTTATTTCTCTATATAAGTATCTAATATATTGTTGTCTAGTACCCATAGTACAAGCTTTGCTTAGTTTGGGACTAGGTTGATTTGTGTAAGATTGTCCGCAAATATTTATTTATAATTTATTTATTTATTTATGTAACTGACCGATTATCGAATTGAATTGTATGTGCCATGTGTCATTAAAAATAAATAAAAATCATCTTAGAAACCGATTTACCCCAGAAAATATGGAAAAAGTTGCAGTTTCATTCTACAAGTGGGGATCCCCTTCATTGGCATAATTTTTTTTTGACTAATATAGTTTCGCATAATTGATTTGGCATAATTTATATTGGCATAATAATACTGTCGCATAATAATACTTTGGCCTACTACTTTTTTGGCATACTACGCTAATAGCATCATTTCAGTTGACCTAATCTTTATTGGCCGAATACACATTACGCATACTATTGTTTAGGCTAATAATTATTTGGTATATCTCTCATTATCTCATAATCCATAAATTCAGTTTTATAAATGAATAAAACTCAGTTTGGTTATTGTCATATTATTAGTTTTTCCGCTATTTTATAAAAAAATAACATCGAAAACTCCCTTTTCTCTGAGATCAATCAATGAGAGTGATCGTAGCGTAAGTACTAGGGAACAGGGGCTTAGTGGCAAAACCGACTCGGATCGCAGATAGGTTAGAAGATGGAAGCGGGAGCCTTGCTCCCGCTTTCGTCTTCGAGGTTTTTTTCTTTATAAAAGAGCGGAAAAACCTTTTATTAAAACTTACTACTAATGAAAATTAGGCAATTTACTACTAAGAAAACCATAGGCTAAAATCTAAATTTCAGGGATTTTGAACGGGTAGATAGGTATCACTTTATTACTATATGAGCCATTTGTACATAACTTTTTTTTGTTATGCATTTTGATATGATGCCAATTGATTATTATGCCTATTTGTGCTTATGCTATTTGACATTAGTCTTCATGAAGATTATGCTTTCAGTATTTATGCTTTTTAATGTTATGCGTATATAATTATGCGTAATGAGAATTATGCACATCACTATTTCGGCGAAAAGCAATTATGCGTAACAATAATAGTACAAATGACTTTATGCCTTCCAATAGAGAACCCTACAAGTGTCTCAAAGACAAAATTAAATGATCGTTTATAAACTCGTCAACGTTGTTGTCCGTCATTATAAAACTAAAATCACTCATTAAATACATGAATGAATATGAGTATGAATACGAGTTGAATTTTATTACTAATGTTGACTCCATAGCTCTCTAATGTCTTACAGTGCGATAACAACTGCGATGCCTGATTATCAACGAGCTGGTGCGAAGCCACATAACCTACTGAAGACCCGTGTTATTATAGGTAATGTAAAAATATCAATAAGTAATATCTGTTATACACGTGTTCACGGGAATTTCCGTCAACTTCGGCATCATATTGCAGAGTACATGAATTCACAGAAATGAGCATAATTATTCCTTAAAAATAAAAAAATGGGAATATTATCTTTTTTCGATTTTTGTACAAAATAATTTAATGAAGCATTAACGGTTATTGTCTTATTGTACATTACAAGGGTCTTGACTTGAACCACATGAAATAAAAATATGTATGTAACAAATATGTAATATCGAACAAACTCACTTTGTAAACCTTCTTGTAGTGTATAGGAACCTTACAAATTTTAAAAAGATGTTATGACGTCACAGTTAAAAGCCATTTACACTAATTAAATTAAACATTGAATATCTTGATAACAGTAAGAGTCTTGGAGAAATTAACTTTTGATCTAAACTATGCCCCCTTATTAACCGAAATTGACAAAAACACGTAGTATAGAGTGAGTCAATTGCAAGAAATCGAGAAGGCGCCTTCGTATGCTCTGGAACGATCCCAGGCATTGCATGATCGAGGTCGCGACCCTAGTATAGGAGAAACGATGATGATATTATGATTCATTTTGTCAATTTTAAATGAGTTTAAGCCGATCACATCTAGTTAAATGGTGGTCATGAAAGTAAGAATATTTTGGTGAATTTCGTTCCTTATATTCTTTCACCAGTATGAAGAATGGATCTTTAGAATAGACTGAGGCTATTTGTTTATAATTATATTAGTTACTAGTTGTCCGCGAGGAGCCAGCGTGTTAAAAAGAACCTTGAGAAAGCCACGTGATAACCATATAGCATCAGTCCATTTTCAAGATCCATTCTTCATACTGGTGAAAGAATATAAGTAACAAAATTCTCCAAAATATTCTAACTAATATAAACCTTATTAATAACCTTAGCAGAAATGCAAAAAATTGCAAAAAAAACATACTTACATAAAATCAAATTCGCCAACATTGCAATTTGTAACAATGTAACTACATTGTCTAATCTCGAAGCTGGATTCTTTATTAAACTTGCCAAATTGAAACATAAAACTGCGCGAAGGCAGACAGCAATTTCACAAAAATGGCGGGCATCCTTGCAAGGAAAAGGTAGAAATAATGAGCACACATTGGCGTCGTTATGGGAATAATTTTAAACATCTGAAAGCCCGTGGGGCGCTCATTAGTGTGAGTACACGTGTACAATTTAGTGATGCTTGAAGTAATTTTTGTACAATCATGTTTCGTCAACAGATCCTTCGGGCTGAAAAAGTTGGCATATTTTGCTATCGCTCGTTTGTTTGAGGCGAATAAGTCGGCTGATTTTAGTCGAAATTTTTTATCCGATCAACAACCTGCTCTGCAGTTTGGCGAAATGTAATTGTAGTTTTAAGTTTTTTTATCTGTGACCAAAAATTAAAAAGGAGACTAATATTTCCGATTACAATTGTAGGTATATATTAATTAATAATAATATTTATAATATATATATATATATATATATATATCCATTGTTTGTTTGGCATACTCTAATTAAATCGGGGCCGCTATTCCATGTATATCAATGGGCTAAAAGAAACATCCCTGGGACATGCTTTCCTTGGTCATTCCAATTTCGAAAGACGAAGACATAAAACGGAGATATCCATGCGACGTGCCAGAAAAATCACTTTTTGTCGTCTCGAATCGGGTCCCTAATCGGAACAACTTGACGAAATAGTCAAGTTCAAATTAATATAATTGGGTGTTACGATCAATGTAAGAGCGATAAAGAAATTACACATGTAGGTATTATTTATTTATGTTATTTATGAATACAAATGCAATGTTTCGATGTCCTAGAAGTTTTATTAACAACTCCCAGGTAGATCACAAGTATTAAACATAATCACAATAAAGTATTATAATATATAAAGGCTTATTTATACCTACTCTATTTTAAATGTGTATAAAGTGCTGCAAATAATAAATAGTATGACATGCTCAATCGTTTTTTGCATAGAATATGGCTTACCTACTCGTACCTAGTAGGTACTTTAAGAAAAAAAAAAACAAAGTAGGTACACCGAACAGCAAAGACTAGAATGATTTTTCGTTACGAACAGAGCAGAGGGTGAGTTTTATTACAGACTATCCCCGCTTTATTTCGAGCAGTTTTTAATAAAATGAAATGAAAATCCTTCCAAAGGTAGTCCAAAGGGATAATGGCTAGGATCGCACTTTTTCTACACAAAAGGCGACCTTATTCACTTGACTTAAGGGTCCTGTTTAATTTGCCCGGGGCACACTTTTGTTTCGCACGACTCGGATGAATAGGAATGGCGAGAATAATTTTGAAGTGGATTTGAAACATCCATCAATGTCGACAGGCTTACAATTTCAAGTTTACGAAATGTGAAATTGGTGAGGGTTTTTCGTTAGGGAATGCAAATGAGGTCAACGAAATAGGTGAAATTTACGTGTGGATGGAGCATTTGTGTTGCGAATTGTTTTTTATTGTTAGAGGGTTCAATTTGTTGAGTGTGGCAAAATCATTTTGTAATAATTTGGCTAAATTGCAACTTGAACCGACCGTCATTGTTAAACACTGAATATAATTATGTTACTCATAAATAAATACAGTTGTGTTTCCGTCCGTCTGTTACCTTTTCACGCTTTAATTTTTTTTTGGCCTATTGTTTTTGACCCTATACATCTCTGACAATATTAGTAATGTACTTACCTATTTTTTTGTGTTTTGACGCTTAGAGACTGTATACATCTCTAAGATCATTAGAATCCTATACTATTAAACGAGCAATATTTGTATATATATGTATATATTTGCAATCACGTTCTCGGAAATGGCTCTAACGATTTCGATGAAATTTGGAATATAGGGATTTAGGGGGCGAGAAATCATTCTAGATAGGTCATGAGACCGGGACAATTCGTTTTCTCCGTATTTTCACCCTTGTGGCCTATTTGCAGAATAAATGCTTTTTTTTTTAATAAACAGATTAATCTAAAATTTAGGACCGATCACTTTAGCACTCTTTGGGCCTATGTCCAGCAGTGAACGTCTTTCGGCTGATAATAATATGATGCTAGTTATGATGAGATGAAATTTGTTATGGAGATAATTTGAGACCCTGGAAAGGACATAGGTTAGAATTTTTTATCGTGGAAATCATTGACGGAGTAAAGGGGAGTGGAAGTTTTGCGCCTATATAGGATGTCTTTTAGCATATTTTTTACAGGCGTAGTATTTATCCTGTAACAAATTCACTGCCAAGAACCCATCCAGCGGGTGCCTACGTCGTAGGCACTTTCCGCTACTTAGCGAGAAAACTATGGGACCGGCTCCGAGCGTAGTGCGATTCTTGGCAGTGAATGTGGGAATATATGCGCAAGATAGATATAACCGCAGAATTCATGTGCAGATGTGAGTTCATGATAGAAATATTGATCCAGCAGAAATTAAATACCAAGCCTTGAAGAACATGTCAGTATCTTAACAATTTGACCATTCTCCAAACCCAAACTCATCGCAGCATATCAATGTAACAATAACAACTTTAGTTTATTACAAATCATCAAACTATCTCCAAACATGAAATCAAACTAATATCTACCAGACCATCATGCTCACCTTTTGGCTCATCGAAACTACGGCTACGACATACAATGGTATAATTGAAGTACCAGTTAAGACAGGTCTCCGAATACGCTTTGTCGTTACCGAACTAGTGGTCAGATTATACCAGCGATGAGTACACTGATGTGTATAAATCGTTTAATGAATGGAACTGTTATTTAGTAGCCCCTACGGTAATGAAACGGTGTTCTATCAAAAGGGACTTTCGGGTCATTTGGTAACTGACCACTGAGGAAGAAATTTCTATTAAAATACCCTGGAGTATTTAGTTTTGAGTTCGTAGTTTATGTGATTTGAATGAGGACGTTTTTATTATTGAATCAAAGATAAGTCACAACGTAAATAAATACTTAGTTAGTGTACGAGTACATTTTACGTAGCCTGCTGTTAGTGACGTTAAAAGACCTTTTATATCTCAAAAACTTTCTGAAAAGGTATTCTTTACAATTCCTTTATCTTTATTTACAAGCCCTTATTTAACTTGACCTGTTTGTGTGTTTGACAAATCTTGGAACTTGGAACGCTTGAGCTCAAATTTTGGGTAAATATAAGTATAGTTTCCAATATTATGCCATCGAGCTGATCTGATGAAGACAGAAGGTGGCCATGGGAATTAAGTACTTAACTGACGTAGCCGCGATGAGTTTGGGCTCGTTAGAATCACCTCAATGAGTAGTTGATGACGGTATAAAGAAAAATACAGTTGGCAATAAAAGCTTTTGTAGGTACCTAAAATTAAATTATTGACAGAAACCTATTTGAGGCCAGATACTCTTTAGGCGTGGACCATGAATCAAAGAGATAAATAATATTTAGAAGCATTTGAAATGTGCTGTTGGCGTAGAATGGAGAAAATTTGCTAGACAGAAAAAATCACAAATGAAAAAGTGCTCGGAAGAGTGGGAGAGAACTGATAAAAACGATAGAGAACAAGAGAGGGAAAATGATTAGTCACAGGACATGACGCTTTTATTAATAACATCATGGAAGGAAAGGTAGAAGGCAAGCGAAGAAGGGGAAGACCAAGGATAAGTTACAAAAACAAATAAAAGAAAAAGTAGCAGTCACGTCGTACAAAGAGGTCAAGGAGGAGGCCCTAGATAGAGTCAGATGGAGGGAGCTACACCGACAAAAGTCTAACTCTTAAATTTATGATCTTTACATCTGTTTATTAGGGATAGATTTTATTTACCATTATGGTGATAAATAAGCGTACGGCCTGTCTGATGGGAAGCGGAAATCGTAACCTATGAACGCCTCTAAATAATACAGAATGGATGAAAATTTTAAAAGTGCCTGATTATGTTTTTAGTGATAGGAATAACCTTCCTTAGCACTAGAAAAATTGTTGCAGACTTTTCAGCTGCGTTTTAAAAAAAATATAGACAGTTTCCTCACTTACGTTTTGGGTTTAGGACGGCGAATGAGACACTTTTCATCCATTCCCAATTCAGCGCCAAGGCACGAAAACGAAACAGTATGAAATAACCCCTCCGCTTGTCTTGATTCGTCAGTAAAATAAAAACCTCCATCAGCCAGTTCCAAAACTTCCGTTCTTTTAAAGAAATGAGTAAAATGTTTTATTATTTCTCCTGCAAATACGCGTCAAAAGACTAAACAAGACAAAAGGCAGGGTTCAGTGTTCGCTGCCCCGTACCTAAAGTCCTATGCGCCTGGTATTTTGACATAAGATATGTTAGTTTGTTATTGTTTTCGCTTAAGCTGAGAAAAAGGATTTATACGTCAAGCATTTTTGGCACTATACGCCATTTTGCGCAAGCATACTTGCCTTTAGTCGTGAAATGATAGATGCCGCGCATTTTAGATGAGACATTTAAACTGTAGGTCATACTTGAGATTATTTGAGTTGGCTGAGTTGCATCATAGTAGTCCTTTAAAAAAACCACTCTACCGTCCAAAGTAGAAGATTCCTATTACAATATCATTTTTTTTTACAGTCTGCCACAATTAAATAATCGCAACCATACTACATGTGGCTTTAATTAAAGTGAACGCGTTGATGGACACTACTCTCTAGACACAATATAAATAACAATAGAATAATGCATTGATTTAGTATAGGTATGTAACTAGATACACAATCAGCCGAATAAAATGGCCGTCCAAAAGAACTAGCTGATGGAATTGGCCGGCTCTTTCGCGTTTAGTCTGGTTTCGACCGTGAAACTTGTTGGTTGTCAGATATGTCTAAATGTCCAGTCAAAAACGAGATAAAAAGATGTGATTTCGCGGAACATAAATCTAAGGAGTCAATATAAGATACTTTTTTTTTGACGTCGTTACCTACGTTATATGGTTTCCAAGAAGTTATTGATTTCCCAGAAATCCTCAGCGACGTGCAAAATGGGCTGCAGTCATAGCACGCGACAGTGGAGACGATTATTTAAACCAAAAGACTTTAAAATAAAAAGTGAAGTGAATCATCATTATGTAACACTCATCTGTGAGCATCTTTAAGACAAATTACATTTAGGACACACCCATTTAGTGGACATGATTGTAACACCGAAAAAAAAAACAATAAAGAACGTTCTATTCTACTCTATTCGCGCGTCGTTTGTTCGACTAATTTTCCTGCTACGGATATATATATACGACAAACAATGGATTGAACAGACTTACTAAAACTGCCAAACCTGTCATGAACGTTAGTCCATTTCTTTCCATTACATATTTAAATTTAAATTCTTTGCAATAATTTGGCAGACAAAAGGCAAAATAGCATTAATTTACTGTATAATCCAATATCAACACATAATTTGGAAATTTGAAACTGTTTAATCCCTACTTGTAAAATGAAGAAACCTGATTCATTTGTGATATTGTTCTTTCTGTTTAAATACCTACATAAAATATTGTTAAAATAATTTTATAACGTGACTCCATTCATTCGCTACTTAGTTTTGACGTGAGCAGTTAAGTCACAATATGATAAAATCTCAATAAACTAAAAAGTATTTTATCTGTTGATGTTGATTTGCTAGTACGGTGCTTATATGCTAAGAAACTTGAGTTTTTTTCTATGACATATATCTAGATGCAGGTTATAAGTTAACGCTATTAGCAACTACTGAAATATAGCTAGAGTTGTCATTTTGGGACACATTTCTTGAAATTTTTGTGCGGCATTGTTAGTATATTTACTTTATGGTACGTCAATCTATTGTCCATTAATAGATAATAATAGAAATAATAACGAATATTTGGTAATTAAATACGCCTAAACGGGTTATGGTATTTAACTAGAATCTAGGCAGTTTAAACACCACTATGTATTGAAGAACATTCAACGCTGCTTCAACGGAACTCAGACAATTTGGTAAACTGGCCATGCAAAATTTCTACAAAAGAGTGCGTTTGCCCCAGAAAAGCCGTGGAGGCAATTTTGGTCATGTGCTACTCCATAGACAACAATAATTATTCAACATCAAAATATACAAATTCTAATTGAAAAAGTTATTTTTATATAATTCAAACCATGCGGGACTATTGGGACATCCTTAATCTAGGTAGGTATACTAATATTATAAAGAGGAAATGTCTGTAAGCTTGTAGCTTTGTATGTTTATAAGTTTGTATGTTTTGGGTAATATTTTTTTTTCACTCGTGAATAGAATGGACTTTCTGGGAATTAATACATTCAAACTTTTTAAAATTTAACGGTATAAAACATATTAATAGTACATTACTTACCTAGGGCGGTTAAACAAAGAATGTCTCAGATCGCAGGTATTTGACGCCCGAGCCGAAGGCAAGGGCGATAAATATGCGCTCTGAGGCTTTCTTTATTACCGCCCGTGGTAAGTACAACATTTTACGTCTCTATCTGGCCAGGAAGTAGGGTTTTCCGCACGCATAGCGTGCGGTAATTCCTACTTTATGGCCAGGTATGACGTAAAATATATTCCTTAACGGCCGTATTCATAAACGTTAAACAAACCTATTTGAACTAAAATGGCGTTAAAATTATGTTGTACTTATCTGTCACTTTGACATTTGTGTTTGTAAGATTTTAATGTTTATGAATAAGGGGGTTAATATTTTATTTACATTCGTTTGCATCATTCTATTCCTTCTATAAGACTGAACCAGTGACTCGGGAGGTTATTTCATTTCCACGCATCTACGCCGAGGTTTTCTCTGCAACGTTATTCCGGTCACGCGTACCAAAGGTTGCGTGAGCGTGAGAAATAACGCGACAGATAAACAGCTTTAGATTTGTTTTCGTTACGACATATTTTAGTTCGGCCACGTTTTGGGGAGATAAATCGCTAGTGGTTTGTTCCACGTCGGTAGAATAAGGTTGTGGAAGCGGAATGAGTGCAAATAGATTATCTGTTCATGGCTGTTCTCAAAAATACATTTAAACTAAGAATTTTAGTTGGAATTTAAGGTGATGTAGTATGAAAATGCTTTTTGCGGCGTCGTTGCCGCCATCGCTGAGCAAATCGATCCACAAGAATCCTAAAGATAAATTCGGAATTCAAATTTACTAATAGGTATCGGAATACAATTTGAAATGTTGAAATGATATGCAGGTAATCTTCCTTTTGCGTTCCGTTAGCGCAAAGTCAAGTGCATTAGAGGGGATTAAATTGTTATAGAGACAATGAGTTACTTTTGGTTTGCTACACTGAATAGTATTGCGCGTATAAATGTTTTAATGTAGGTACTTTAGTACTTGTATCAATGGTACGTACCGTAGGGATGGTGCTCAGAGGTAAAGGAAGACACAGTGGACTTCTAACACGTTTACTCAAGCACGTTGCGAGAGGTATGAGTTTCGTGGCGCAGAGGTCAAAGCCTTGGGGCGACTGTTTGACGTCTACAAATCTTCTTGTATTTATAGCCCTTTAGACAGCTTGATATAAACTGAGCAGTACAGCCAGCACTGTAAAGGTTGCATAGACGACCTCTACATCACTTCCCATTGCGGTGAAACCAACTTGATTTGAACTGAGAATAGCGCTGTACAACCAGCTCTGTGGAACTATAAAATTGTGGTGTATTTTCGAAATTAAATTACGAAACAACAATCTTTCAAAAAGTTAATGCAGAACTATTTATTAAAGTTTGAACTGGTTGGGGAGCACTTCAAATATTACATAGTTTGAAATAAAGGCTTGGAGTATTAAAATTTCATATTTTAAATGTAGTTTTTAAATAAACATTGTAGGTATCTTGCAACTTCATAATATTAAGTACCTACATAAGTTATACTAAATAAGTACTAACTTATGGTTATAATAATAAACAAAAAACATAAAAAGGGGAAGTTATAAAAAGAATACCGCCTCTAAGAGGTCAGACTGCGGCATGGACCCCATTACGCTGGCAGCCTTACCTCTCTGAATCGCAATGGAAATACGTTGCGAGAGGTAAGCGCCAGCTCTGTGGTCTCCAGTTGCTTGGACCAGCCGCGAAGACAAGCCCTTAATGAAATTCCTCATATCTGACGACCAAGGACCCAAGGTTTCCACAGCAAGCGCCGCAAAATCGTAATCCTTTAACAAGGAGGAATATTTGCGGCGCTTGTTCACTTGGGCCTGGTCGGCAGCAGCGCCGGCCTGTGAACGGGTGCCCTGGATGTGGGACTTGGCGAAGGTGTCAACGCAAGTTACATCCCACACCAGGGCTCTGCCTAGTTTCCATGGCACCAATGTAGCGTCTGGACGCTTGCCATCGTCACGCGCCAAATCCACAGGTTCGAAAATTGCTGGCACGGAGGCGGTGGCAAGCGAACGACGGATCAAATCATTTAAAGTGCCATGACGGTACAGGCGGCCGGCGCTTCTATGGCAAGAGAGACCATGTCTACCCAGCTGGTCCACGGCCCTCCCACAGTTACACCTATGAGCGACACAAATTCTGGCTCCAAAATAAATAATATGTCCCATTAGAGGAGTAGGTATATATTGAACTCGATGATCTACGGTCGGAAATTCCAATTAATTTTCCCCGTTCAATAATGATTTCGAAACTTGCGGTAGCGTACGTGACTATATTCATTTCCCAGTCAGTTCAAACGAAAATTAATAAACCCGCGGTAAATATTTTTGCATATATACTGTGTTTAATATTGCAGGTAATATTCTGTGTTTTAAAGCGTTTTTAGGTTCGGTAACGCTTTATTGAGGGGTTTATACATTTTTCTTTAAAGGACATGCAGTGAAACGTATAAGCTCTTTTACGATATTTGTTTGTTCTCGATGTAAGAATACCTCAGAATTCTCAGAGTACTTAGTTATTTCTTGTGGATTTTTTGTCAGAACAAACATCTGATTATAGATCCTGCAGCGCTACCTACCACGAAAATCGAAACTCGAATTTCGTATACATGCATCCCTGTCACTCGAGTAATGTGAGTGCGATAGCGATGGAAATACCCGAATTTCGAGTTTCGAAATTCGTGTTTATAGCTCTGATGCGTTTATATCCGTGGTCTTTATACTGTCTTGTCTGTATGACAAAGATACCTCCCAATGTTCATTCTATATATGTACAAGTGAAAAATCGAATGAGTAGGTATTTCCAGAGATTAACCTTACATCATCATCATCATCATTGTCAGCCCGTAATCGCCCACTGCTGAGCATAGGCCTCTCTTCGAGTACGCCACCCGTCCCTATCCTGTCTGAGCTAATCTTATCCAGAAGTGACCGGCAATCTTCCTAAAATCGTCCACCCATCGAGCTGGTGGACGGCCGACGCTCCTTTTACCTAGAAATCTGACACCTTTGTGGTCCACCTACCATCATTCAACATAACCTTACATACCAACTTACAAAACCAAATACACACAAAGATACACTTTCACAAACTTAACTTCTGTATAATTTTAGTCTATAACTCTATACCAACATAATGACTAAATAAGGTGTTAGTTTTATTATCTTAACTAACTATAATACGCATAGCTTTCTTCTGGAGCCGCATCCGAACGTCGGACAACGGTATCCTCCGTGAGCTGTCCGGGTATCTGAGTAATCCGATCTACAAACATTGGATTTCCGTGCATCACGAAAGGAACAGGAAGTAGGTCTTCTTAGTTGTGACTGCCTAAACAGACTAAGGTTATTATAAAAAAATAAGGTTTTATTTAATTTTGTCTTTACGCTTATGCAATTTAACTTTTTACTTTTACTGTTTACTTTTTATGCAATTTTTGTTCTAAGTATGGGTTTTATTTATTTATTTATTATAACCTTATTTAGCAATTTTTTACAAATAACGATACTACAAACTAGTAATTAAACAACCAATAAAATAATTATGAATTATTACTTGCAACGGCCCTGGTTGATCGGGTTTAATTTGAAATCGCGCTTTTCAGCAAACAGAGATATTGCAAAATCCACGAATTCATGATTTGGACAACGCATTTGTTATATTGGTTCAATAACGCTCGGTAGCATACATCATATCATCATCGTCATATATTTAAGAGCTTAGCTCTTGTCGATGGAGTAATCGTAAATGCGTACGCGAATACAGCATAGCCAATCATCATCACACTATACTATGGATGGCCTAAGTGATAACTTAGACATTGAGCGGGAGCGTAGGTCGTTGGCTGTCCGATGCAACATGTTGGCCCGCAGGTTTGCGAGATGTACTGTAAAAGTAAAGACTACACTTTTCAAAGCGTACTGTCAGTCGTTTTACACTTGCAGCCTGTGGACCAACTTTACGCAAAAGGCATACAACGGCCTACGTGTTCAATACAATAACGCGTTCCGGGTGTTGATGGGGTTGCCGCGATTTTGTAGTGCCTGGTATGTTTGCGGAGGCACAAACTGACGGCTTTGCGGCGATAATGCGCAAGAGGTGCGCCTCCATGATGCGTCGCCTGCGCGACAGCCCCAACAGCATTCTGAGCGTGTTTACGGAGCATGAAAATGGCCCCATGCTCACCCGCTGGCAGAGACTGCATGCAGTCATTGTTTAGTTATGTCCCTCTTTTTATGTCATACTTACACTAGCAATAAGATTTCATTGTTTACTAACCATATATGGACTTTAGTCTGAAATAAATGATTTTTATTTTTTTATTTTTATTTATTATTTTTATACAATAGATAATGTTTATTATCTTTATACTTATAATTTTTTTGATAGATGTTATGACTTGACCATCATCCGTTTTCGGATTGACGTTGAATTTTGGGACACCCGGTATTTAACTAGGTACACTCAAGGTCATCAATATGTATATACCCAAAGTTGCAAAAATATGTATACAACAACCTTACTTCAGTAGTAATAAGGTCTGTATACATATTTCTGTAAGTTTGTGGTGTATACATATTGGTGACCTTGACTGTAGCTGCACGCATGCAAACCCGCGAGATAAAATATAGCCTATATCCATCCAGAAAGTCCATTTGAAAAAAAGGAAAGTTAATCGCATAGCTAAGTGGTTCCGGAGATTACCCATTAGGTACGTACAAACTTAAAAACTTACAAAGCTACAATATTCAACACTTTTCTTCTTTATAGTATTAGTTTAGATAGGTAAAGTTGTATAACCAATGGATTACTCTACTATGATATATTTCAGCTCAATCAGATACAGGTAAGTGATGTCATACATTAAGTCACCAATTTGTGACGAATCTGACCCCCCCCCCCCCCCCACCCTTATATCATGCTGGCAGCATCATAATAAATAATAAGATAGGCACACAAAATATTTTTTTTTTATCTTTATCTATGATCCCAGTTGGTCGAAATAAATGTCTTGAATTGAATTGAAAAAAAAAAAAAATTGTAAAGAAAGTGAGTGCAATCCTCGCCAATAAACACTGTGTTTGTCGAACTTAAATGGAATACAAAATGTAACTGATTATTTTTGTAAAAATAAATAAATAAATAAAATAAATATTACGGGACAATCTTACACAAATCAACCTAGGCCCACGGTAAGCTCATAAGGCTTGTGTTGTGGGTACTAAGCGACGATATATATAATAGATAAATAAATAATAATAAGTTACCATCAATTCAGTTCAGACCTCCCCCCCCCCCACCCTATTTTGAAATGACGTAGTACCTATCAGTGGCGGCGCGTGAAAGTTTTCGATGGGCAACCCGGAACACAAAAAGTTATTGAAGAGTATGGTATAAACTACAGAATTTTCTAATGAACAGAATTTTTAGGCAAACCGGTGGTAATCGGCTTGTATGGGTGCTCCGCCACTGGTACCTATATGCACAGAGTCTCAAACAGAAGTTTGTAATAACAGCGTGCAGCAAAATGCAGGCTTACTGGCTTTCCACTTAACATATTTACCTGCAATGCACCAGGCAATAAATACTTATACATTGCACTAAACATATTTAAATATTTCACACAAGCTATGCCAAGCATTAGACCGGGCACACCCGCTGGGAACGCTGGTATTAGTCTTAGTATTTCAGTCACGATCACACCCCCGCAGAGGGTATTGATTTGTGCACATTAATAAGTAAAATAGTTGATGGCGAGGGTAGTGTCGATAAATAATGCAGTGGAATACAAATTATGGAGGGTCGGTTCGAAATATGCAACATTCGGACGTTGGATGCTGCTGTAGCTTTCTATTATGACCAGTAAACCATTGTTTTGGTCAAAATAGTACTGTGAGCACAGATGAAATACTAGTTACTTACGGTAACAGATACCTACTGCACGTGCCTAGGGCAGGGGCTTGTTCTTTAAGAGGTCCTGCGTGACGTCATTTGACACCGCGCTAGGGCTGCCTGTTCGGCAAAAATTTAAACAATAACTAGTATTTTACGCGGCTTTCCTCGCGTATAAGTTTTTCAGTTATTGAGTACTACTCAGAAAAAAACTAAATAACGTGTGCGAGTTATGTACATAGTATTCTCATTAAGTAAGTAGAGTTATAACACTTTAAACTCTCGCGCTTTGTACACGGTTTTACCCGGGTCTAACACAATATTTATTTATTATTATTTTGTGAAATATTGTAAACCCGTTTCTCTGTTGACAACTTGCTGGGACGACAGTTATCTGCGACCATGACCGGCGCAACCCGTGTCGAAACGTCAGATATAAAGGTAAATAAATATCGCGTTAGACCCGGGTAAAACAGTATTTTAAATATAAGTAGGGTTAATTTTATTGTGTATGATGAAGAAGAATAAAAGCACTATATGTACACTGCGCAATTTGTCATGGCGCCGGCCGCAAACGCGCGTTGGTTCCGTAGATAGAGGATATATAGATGACGTTCTAGCATATACCCAAAAGGGACGATGGTAAATTAACCTTACTAAAATAAGAAGTATCAGAAGCTAATACATTCTTGACGTCTAATGTCATTTATAATTTAGTCGTATTATATCGGTGACGTCATGGTGGTGTCAGATTCAGTACAAATTTTGACAGGTGTGGTGGCAAACAAAAAATCCGTATACGCGATGAGGGACAGAAAATATGACACTGTATCTCGTTCCCACTTGCGGTATTGCCTATGCATACATCTTTGTCACTCATGTGTGTATGTTTGGGTGGGTCCCTCTATCTATTCTACCTCTATGGTTGGTTCCGACGCTTATATCATGTATGATCGCCTGCGATTCGTGATTTGTCGGTTTTCGGGCACGCTTCAAAGGGAATCGCCTACTACATACGATCGTGTGGAAGCTTGCACGATGATCGGGCCGATTTAATTTATTTTATATATATATTCTTTTTTTCGGGCCGATTATAGACGATCAAACGATCAACGATCATCGCCGAAAGTGTAGAAGAGCCACCTTGCTGCTCACATCACAACCGCTCGCAGCAACGTGTGCCAGCCAGCCAGCCCTTTGATTTTTGTCCCAGGGGACCGACTTATGTCAACGCGGCAGGACGACGTCTGCGGACTTTGTGCAGGAAACCTGCTGTGAGAGAATTGAGCAACGTATGGAAGAGAAAATGCTTGTACAATTTGTCTTCTATATTATCTATATTTTTTTTACATACGCCTTACATGTTCCACAGCCATACGATATATGCAACTTACGAGGTCAGGTATAATAGAAGAAGTTAAATGACATTCGATGTATTCATGATAGTTTTGACATCAAATATCATAACTTTATGGGCCCAATGCGAATCCACTTTAAACAGAGTGATTTTGTCCTGAAACTAACCAAAAAATATGAATTTCAGTGTTTTTTTTAGGCAGGGACCAACCTTGACTGGCACAGTTAATCACAGGAACAAATGCACAGGAAATCACACTGTGTCAAAAATAAGCTATTTCTTTCATTCGATTGAAGAATATTTCGCATAGCTGGCCTCATAACAAAAGTGGTTCAGAATCATGGATACATTCATATTTCATTATTTCGATACATGACTTTATATTATTAGACCTTTTTGAATAGACCTGCATGTTCTTTAGCAGAATAGCAAATATAATATTAATATAATTGTTCTAGAAACTTAAGTTTCCCCCAGTATAAAATACCTACCTACTCAGTCACTACCGCACCACGTCTTCCCAACGTCTCGCATACTAGTAAACCTACGCATAATGGCATATTGTTTACTATTGAATATATACATACTTCCTACAACATCCGGTACAAAATTAATGAATTATTAATTTAATTTACTTCCATTAATCCTTTTCAAAGCGAGGTGAAAACAGCTTTTCTCATATTCATCAGTGGAAAATTGAAGCATTTAATTAAAATCCAGTACCGTGCATCGTTACGATATTTTAACTTCGCACAATATGTGTGAAGAAAAATAATAATATCGTATTTTGATAGGAAAAGTGAAGTTGTTATGCCGTTTTGGAAGTAACATCATAGCACGTACGCCGAAAACAGCGATAACTTAATGACAAGATAATGAATGCATAATTACTGACACTATTAATTTTAAACAAACTACGCATGTAATTATATCGTTTACAGTTTTGTCAATACTTACACAGGGTCTTATTGTACCCCTTTTTAAAAGCTTTTATTTAACTTGACCTGTTAGTTTGTAAGTGTGGGACAAATTTTGGAACCGAATTTCGAACCATTTAACCTCAACCGAATGAGCTGAAATTGTGGGGATAAGTATAGTTTGGTTATGAAATATTATGGTACCATCGAGCTGATCTGATGATGGAGACAGAAGGTGGCCATGGGAATTCAGTACTTAACTGACGTAACATCTTTGAGATTGAGCTCGTTAGAATCGTCTCAATGAGTAGTTGATGACGGTATGCAGAAAAGTACAGTTGGCAATAAAAGCTTGTACCAAAACTATTTTTTGTGACAAAAACTTATTAGTATTATTACTAATCAAATATTGCAGAACAAATATTACTAACTCCCTGAAGTCCAATCGAGTTGTAATTTTGTACATTTATGTAAGTCGGATGACTGCTGAGCATTTATTTAAGTCGGATGACTGTTGATTGCTGAGTTAATATTATTAGAAACTAGCTGACCCCGCGAACTTCGTTCCGCCGTACAAAATGCATGAAAAAAAAAACTTAATTTTTTCAATTTTTTTAAAGTTATTCTGCTATTAGGGGCGAAGACAAATCCAACAAATCAACAATCATCACTGTGCAAAAAAGTGGTGCAGTATCACAAAGCTTGTACCACAAAAAATATTGATCGCAACTTAATTATATTGTACCTACTAGTGACAGTGACTAAGTTACGGTCTGTACGTTTACATACCTAATTCCTTGGCAATGCCAAGTTGAAGTCGACATGCTCTAAATCACAACTAGAATCAAGTCGCAGTGGCACAGACAATATATCAGAGAGACGGCGGGAGCACTGCAACTGGGCCCACGAGACAGTTTAAGCGGAGTGCTCTCGTTATTACTGTGTAAGTTATGATTACTCACGCTTAGTTTGGCTCGTGACATTTAACTTACACTCGTTTCCTTGCTTGTTGTAAATCATCTTTGTCTATTTACGTCTCATTTTATATTATACTTGGTCTATTTTATTAACCCCCCAACGCAAAAAGAGGGATGTTATAAGTTTGTCGTGTCTGTGTATCTGTGTTTCTGTGTGTCTGTCTGTGGCATCGTAGCTCGTAAACGAATTTGACCGAATTTGGTGCGTTTATTACTGTCTGAATGCTGACATGATCGAGATGGTTCTTAGCTAAAGCGTTTCAAATAAATGGTTCAGCTGGTTTTGAGATATTGAACTTTGAAATGAAAATGTCGGGGATTTCTCACTTTTCTAAGTTGGTTAGATATTATAGTCCGAATTGCTTTTCTAGAACGGATCTTAACATTCTTAACTTAAGACCGGTTGATGCAACAATACCTTTGTTAAGCCACGTGCCACAAACGCCACAAAATAAAAAAGCCATGTTTAATAAATACTTTACTCGAATAGTGACTCTCTTGTCAAAGAAGCAAGGTTCAAATTAAAAGTAATGTGAAGTGAAATTAGTTCCTTTAATTGGATTTGTATTACTATATGTAAAACTTATATCATCTTTTTGTAGCTGTTGGTATTGGTACTCCTTAAGTATAAAAAATACATAACTAAAACGAAAGGTATTTCGGTATTAACAACTCGTTATTAGTAGTTGCAGCATACTTAGTACAACGTAACCAATTAGCGGTTATACTTGACAATGAAATAAAATGGCCTTGTTGTAGTTGTTGTCTCTTTGTGCCTAGTTCAAAGGGAAGTGAATTCGTTCTAGAATAATTTACTTTAAAAACAAAGTTTAAACCTACTTCAATTCAGTACTTCACCAAGCCACGTAGGTAGGTACAGGTAAATTTCCTGGGATCCCATCATCGTCAGATCCTGACTTGGTGACAGTGGGACCACCTCAGAAGTATACTTTTTCGATTAAAACAAGTATTTTGGAAATCGGTCCACAATTGACGGAGAAATCGATGAAAATACATAAAATAAAAATAAAAACATACAGTACACCAGTGGAACATATATAACCTCCTCCTTTTTTGAAGTCGGTTAAAAATGATTCGTACTATACGTCTGTGGTGTCATCTCTCATAGATCGCCAAGTCGCTAGAAAGTCGCCAGAGCTCCCAGAGATGCGCTGTGTTGGGAGTGAGGAATCTGCGTGTCTCTATCTGCCAACACAGCGAATCCTCAAGTGAATAAAGGGTCGGCAAGGCGCTTGTGATTCTTCTGGAGTCACAAGTGTCCATAGGCTACGGTAACTACTTAACACCGGGCAGGCCGTAAGCTTGTTTGCCACCGTCGTTGTATAAAAAAAAAGATAAAATAAAGGACCATGCGTCGAAATGGGCCTGAAACCAACAGCATTGAGAGTTATGTCAATAAATAGGTCTTAAAATATGCTTTATTTCATTATATAGGCAAAAAGTCAAATTCCATTGCAGAACTAAGATATTTGTATTTTAGACACGGTGAGCACGAGCTACAATAAATGCATTCAGAGAATATTCATATTCTGGAGGGTAAGGTATTGAGCAAACCCAATTTAAAAAATGAAGGTAGGGAATAGAATATCGACCGTTCCATTAATTAAAAATCAAACGAACTTACGTTAGTTAAGAGAGGTAGGGCACAGCGGAATGTCATCTCGTTCGTATGTGGAGCAGCCCAACTAGGGAAGTACCTCCACCTTACAGAAGACCGCAGCTATAATAGCACCACTGCTTTGTAGTGTTGCTATATTAATGCATGCTATGAAGTATGTGGGGTTGTGTTCATGGTGGTGAGTGAGTAAGGTCGCCAGAGCTCCCTAGGATGCGCTGTGTTGGGAGTGAGGGACCTGCATGTCTCTATCTGCCAACACAGCGAATCGGTCGAAAAAGTCGGCAAGGCGCTTGTGATTCTTCTGGAGTCACAAGTGTCCTTAGGCTACGGTAACTACTTAACACCGGGCAGGCCGTAAGCTGGTTTGCCACCGTCGTTGTATAAAAAAAAAAGATAAAATAAATTTGGTCGGCTTAAAGAAGAATAAGACAGTAAAAATTAAGGTCATGTCATATTATATTGCAAAAGCTGAATTACAAAAGCAGCTATATTTTTATGAGATGAGTTCTTTCTTTCTATAATTAAGTCAGACGTTCAGAAAGAAATACGCAAGTGAATTATGCTAAGTTTAGACAAAGGGGTTTTTGGTAAATTTTCTTGTTCTGAATAAGAGATGAATTTTTCTTCAAAGTCAAGTGCACATTGAACAAATTCTAGGTTATTCTGAATCAATTACACCAATAAAGTTGCCTTTTATTTAAATCTAAGTTGATCCCTTATTAAATACCAAAGTCGAATCTAGTTTTTGTTTGGAAAAGAGAACGCTTCACAATTCTCAAGAGTCCTTTGGCCGAAAAGATTGTATTATATTTCGTATCACACCAAAGGCGATTACTATTGTTTACAAGCAGCAGTACATGTATTGGTGCCATCCTTGTCACACATTTAGAGCTAAAATATTAAAAAAAACACTACTACTAGGTACTAGCTTGTACTATAGGTAATAGACGACGATATAATATTATTCAATAATAGCAAAATTCACAAAATAGCCATGAGTAATTATTGTGACAATAATCATTTGCTGAACCAGTGGGTCATGCACCTACATCCTTAGAATAATATAATACGCCTAGAAACGCAGTTCACGCGCAACGGTGAAGGCCACCAAAACTCAGCCATACACACACGGTGGTATTACACTATTGGTGCGTTTGTGTGCGTATTGGCGCGTGTGAATACGAGTTGATCACAACTACATGAATCCATTTTATGCCTCACGCTTGGCGCGTCGGCCGTATGAAACTATCATTCTAGGCGATATTATTCTAAGCCTACATCCTAGATCTAATAAAACTAGACAGAGGTACTTTCGTAGTTTGGTTTGTTTAGTCTTTCCTTTGGACATATTCGACGGTTAATTTTGGTGTTAGATCCATACTAAGTATTAAAGCGCTCTTATGACTTATGTCTTGAAAAATTAGCTCGCGATCTATGTACTACCTTACATATACCTTTAACTGTTGGGTTACCTACCGAAACACGCCTTGTTTTTGATTCTCGTCTTGGGGACCGATTTTTGACTTTCGAGCGCTCGAAAATTAAATAGAAGTAAATACGATTGTAGTGTCAAAATTGCAAGCACTTACTTTCTACCGATATAATTGAACACAAGTGGCCAATACCACTCGTTTTTCAATTGTCTATTGCTATTTTAAAAAATCATTTCATTATTTTTGTCAGTTTTCGCTTGAAAGAGTCGAGCGCTCGAAAGTCAAAAATCGGTCCCTTGATCCAACGAAATACCTAATTCAATTAAATCCCATCTCATCCCTAAATACTTCGCGCTATTTATATTTCTAAACTACTAATGCAGTACGGGTAACACAAACTATAACTCGTCCAACGACTTTGCCATATAAAGTCCCTATTCGGTCTGCCATTAGAAACGAATAAAAGGCGTATTTCATAATGACACATATGGAGTTATGACATTTTATCTATCCAAATATCATAAACCCTCCTTGATGCGTTCAAAAACCGCACATTATGACCACCATAAAAACAGACTGTTTTGTTAGAACAAATTTCTTATCTGTGAAAATGTTATTATTGCTAAATAATAACATCGATTTCGATAATATTATTTCATTCAAATTTCGAACGTCTCTAAAAACAAAGAAATTTGATTTGACCTCTATTCTAATATCAGTCGAGATGACGCTTAGTTCGAAATGATTTGTCAAGTTGTATACAAATTTGACAAATGTCGCACGTAAGTAAGATATCGAACGACATGATAGTTAAAGCTGACTCTAGTTTGTCTCTGAATTAAAAAAAAAAACTTTGACAGCTGCCAGAAAACAACGCCGCGATGCCGGTCTTAATATGCGGCTCCTGAATGCATCATGGAGGCTTATGATATGTGGATAGATAAAGCAGTGTATGTAACTGTACATAATTATGCATTAAAACACTCGTGTGATGTTATTATGAAACTCGCCTTCGGCTCGTATCATAAACCCACACTCGTGTTTAATGCCCTTCGTTATGTACAGTCACATAAACTACTATTATGTAACGCCAGTAGTCTGTCATGTGGGTTCGTGCCCCGATTTGTAAGTTTCGCCTTTCGTGGAGTTTATTACTCTGATATAATGCTTCTAGGCTAATGGATTAATCCGGGTGATCAATTTGACTAGAAATGTCTCATACCAATATGATAGCCAATATGATTGTAATAGGGGTTGGAATGAACGTGCCGATTCAGCCATAAATTCTTAGTCAAACTCTAAAGTAAATCACACAAAAAGTCATTTTTAGTCAATTTTAGAACAAATGATTTCTCATTTAAGGGGTGGAATTGGTATATTTTATTTAAAGTCTCAGACTCATTCAACTCCAAGTCTCTATTTAATTTGAAATATTTAATTGTAATTTTGTTAACATTTTTTTAACTTAATCTAAAGATTCGCAAAACTGCCAAGCAGTTTGTTGGCGATGCGCTCACTTAATTAAGGGGACGTAGGTTCGTGGTCTTCTCTCCCTCTCACTGAGCATAAGCATGAGCGAGATGGAAGTGCGTGTTTGGAAGCGCGGATATTATGTTTGTTAATTTTAATTTTTTTTTTCGTTTTAATAAATAATAAAAATGTAATAGCTGATTTCCCTTAAACATGACATTGCCGATTTTAAGGACCAATTTTAATATGTTTAGTTGTTGTGCATAATTTGTTACGATTTTTTTAAGTGTATTTTAGACGTGATTTTGTTCTATCGAGCGAAAGTCAAAAACTCATGGTTCGAATAGCTGATTTCCCTGGAGAAAGGCCTCAAGATTGCTAATTAAATTTAAGGCAGCCGTATTATAACCCAAACAAGAGCTACGATTTTTCAAAGATCAGTTATTGGAACTCACGTCGCCTTAAAAATAACCGGCCAGGCCCCGTAGCATGGATGGCATTATCACGCGATAAGTGACATGATAGAGCATCCGTCGCTGGCTCACACCGTTCGATAGAACGAGACGACGCTCTTATCTTGTCACTTATCGCGTGATAAGGCCATCCATGCTACGGGGCCAGGTGCGAGTCGGACTCGCGCACGAAGGGTTCCGTACCATTATCTATAAAATACTATTTTATTCTGTGTTTTCAGTATTTGTTGTTATAGCGGCAACATAAATACATCATCTGTGAAAATAACAGCTGGAACTATCACGGTATCAGTGAGATACAGCCTGGTGACGGACGGACAGCGGAGTCTTAGTAATAGGGTCCCGTTTTACTCTTTGAGTACGGAACCCTAAAAAGATTATAATTAACAAGAAAACCTAAAGCACTTATTACAATAAACTTGCAGGATCCCAAATACTTCCCAGGAACTTTCTCTCATAAATACAATCTAACTTAGAATCTCAAGTATCAACCAAACAGTTCATTCATCAATACTTTCAAAACAAATAAAACAGGACCAGAAAGAACCGCTTACGAAACTGTTATCAAAATGGGCCATAACGTCCTTCTAAGTTATTATTATTGTACTTGAACTTCGCTTGGAAACCAGCCAGCTTACATGACAACAGCGATCGGGAAACAAACTTGCTGGACAGCGCATAATACGAATATTACCGCACGGCAAAAACAAAAGACTGTTCTAACGGGCTACCAATGGACGGACAAGTTGCATGCAACTTCTAGTTTTTTTAGGTCTGCCGTATAGCAAAATACTCGTATTTCCTCGTTAGAGGGAAAACTTTGTAATCTAATATCATGAGAATATCAAATTATATTCTCGTGTTTAGAAAATACCGAACAAAATATAGCGCGTGCATACTTAGCAAATATTTCACTAGAATATTACAGGTAACTATTATTTACTCATAGTTAATTATTTACCCATTTGGAAAATCAAGATTTAACTCGTTTCGGATCATTTTCAGTTGAAATAATTACTCTTTATTGGTTAGAATACTTGGAATAGCTTGTCACAAACTATTTCCATCAACTGTGAGGCCATTCCAATTAGACTCGTTCTGTCCGTGGGCGGAACTCTGCTGTTATTCATGAAGCTTACCAACTGTATTATTGAACACCGGTAGTCCAGTCCAGTATTTATAAGGCTATGGATAATATTATGCTGTTTATCACAGTCAAATATAAACTATTTTTTGGAATGTATCGGAAATAGGATCTCCAATTACCGACCGGCAGTTACTTTAGGACCAACCAAGATATTTGGAACCTACGGCTACTAATGCTTTCGAATAGAGACAGACCAATTTAAGTATATGGTGAACTTTGCCGTACGGATCGGAGAAATTCAAAAGAAAGGTCAGGTCAAAAGTACCCTAAAGCAACAAGCATGTATGATTAACGTCTTGAAAGTGAATGAAGCAAAAAAGATTTGTCAAGATCGTAGCAACTGGAATCCATGATCTCAGCGTACCACTTCAGAAAAATATGAATTGAAGTAAGGTAAGCGTCCTAGTATTCGACGTTGCACTAGTTTATGGCATGGGTAGTTTAAGTCAAAGCAATATAGGTTAAATTCGAATAAAGAAGATTTTTCGAATTTAAACATAAAGTGCCCAATTAAGCCATACACTACATAGTGCAACGTCGATTACTACGCAGTTTACCTTATTTGAAAAATAAAAACATATCAACAGTCATCAACAACAACCATCGCCCAAACGATTTCACGGTTCTGCCCCAAAGCTCGGGGTCCGCTTTGACACAGACAAAACCAAATCAACAGAACAATATCTTAAATTCCATCGTCAGAAAACATCACTAGAACAATACAATCAAAGTTCTCATCTCCGTTGTTTTCCCAGAACTTAGTATCCCTGTTGCTTTTCACATTTTCTAGCGTTTGAACTAGGTCGGGTCACTTGGCTCGTCGCCAGCTCAATACAAACACGGAATTAGTTATAACAATTTGTTACTGACTGCAAAGAATGGGTATAGCGGTGCTGTTTTCATTTGTTTTTATTAAAATTGGTCGCCTCTAGCGCTTGTTTTTGCTATGAGCTAGAAGATACTTGGTGAAGTGGAAATGGTTTTATATAATTGCTGAGTAGTACGGGAGTTGAAAGTTAAGATGATTATATCATCGTATAATAGTTATTTATGATACAAGTGCGCCAAGTGCGGAAAAAAGTATTTTACAATGCACTTGCTCTGAATGTGCCCCTTTATATGGTTCAACATAAACACGGGAAGTGGTCGATGCCAGCATGGCGGCGCGGAGCCTGCACCTGCCCGTGCGGAATGGATTTCAGTACAATATTCCCGCACACTATGCGGGAATGAGATTTCGTGAGTTCGTGACAATTCAAATTTCACCTTTTATGGATATTTTTTTATTTCCTCGCATGATGCATTGTAAAATGTTGTATGGTACACGTGCGGATAGGTAATTCCCAACTCGTGTCGATCAAAAACACTCCCTGGCGGTCGTGTTTTTGATCATCCTCACTCGTTGGAAATTATCTACTTTCCGCACTTGTATCATAATTATCATAAATAACTATTTCGTATTATGTGTCTAATGTAATAACTGAACCTATGAATTTGCATTGCGGCTGTGCAGCTAACTTGTCTATCCTAGTAATAAAGCCTGTGATATGTAAGTATGTATGAAGGTGTAATCACCAAAACCACTGATCTGATAAAATAAATTTCACCAGTATATAAAATGGCAACACATCTACATAGCACGTAGAACCGATGGCTGTTGGGGCGGAAAGGTTCTCGAGTAGCGACCACGTACCGGAAGGCGCGGCGTGGGGCCTACCCTAGGTGGACTGATGACCTGGTAAAGGTCGCGGGTGGCGCAGCATTCTCTTTGGGGGAGGCCTATGTCGAGCAGTGGACGTCTATGATGATGATGATAATGATTGAATGGACCTTCAAAATGGATATAGGCTATATTTTTATCTGTGACTCTGACTGGGTTCTTTTTAATAGACGGGTTGAGGTTCCGTGTGAGCAGCTTGTCTTGTCTTAACAGCTTCGCCCGCGTTTTACAAAGAATACGCGAGCTGCTGGATAAAATATAGCACTTTCAAAAGATCCATTTGTTTAGTACATTTGGAGATTGCTCCTTACCATTTGTTAGTACTTTACCACAAAAGCATAAATTACTTGTAGTTATTCACCGCGTCGCATTTCACCTCAATCGTATATTTAATTATCGCGGTGTGCAATCGTTTATTTTTTTAGTCGCCATTAGTTTGAGTCGCATTTCAACTCGATCGTCCATTTAAGAATCGCGTTGTGTTTCAATCGTGACTTTTTTTAGTCGCTATAAGTTATTTTCGATTTGTATCCCAATCGTTTTTTTTATTAAAAGACAATATTTTTAGTGGGAAAAATAATATTGAAATGAGTTTGAGACAGATTTGAGAGCACTTAAGGTATGAAACTACAGGTACAAAACACGTTTAAAAAATAAAAAGAATTGAAAATAGTGCTGCATATGCTCATGGGGCGGAGCCCCCAAAACATACCTTATAGAACTTGAACGTGCCCAGCAAGCGGTATTGAAGGTTATGTTCTATCTCCCATATCGATACCCCACGGATCTCCTATATAACCTGGTGGAAGTATTAAGTGTACGCAAACTTTTTATATACCAAATCCTACGGAGATACCACAGACTAACAGTCCCTACTGTATCAATTAGCAATAAGAGAAAAGTCCGTTACCCAGTCCCACGTTGTCACAGCGCTTGTGCTGGGAGACATTTTAATTTCTTAGCTCCTCACGTATACAACAAATGTATTAAGTCACTTGACAGTGACACCAACCAACTAAGCAATTATCAATTCAAAAATCGAATAAAATCCTGGCTGAAAACCTTAAACTACAACGAAACAGGAGAGCTATTACATGTCCTATCTTAACGTTTTCTGTTAAAAGAAACACGCACACGCAAACACACACACACACACACACACACACACACACACACACACACACACACACACACGCGCGCGCGCGCAAACATGCATGACTAGGTTAAAATAGAATATAAGTCTAATGTTGTAACAATTTTTTAAGCCTTTAATTGGGAAGGAACTGGCTCTTGAGACACAGGGAAACCTAGTTTGAGAGCCAGGGCTTTAACTTATCATGTACACTGTAGTTACAACAATAAAGAGTTTTATTATTATTATTATTTTTTTCCCGCTCACGGGACAATGATGTCCCGGACCTTTGGGAGGCGTGCGTGGGGCTAGGTACCTGCAAAGTACCAACTGAGCCAACACGTAGAGGCCCTTTTGACAATTTAATGAAATGCAAGGAGTACACCGAGCGGATGCTGTCCCTGCCCGTGTCATGGGACGCACACAGAGACAGCACCCGCTGGGGTGTATAGGGACTATTGCTGTTGATGGAATCTAAAGAAAATTTGGTTATTGGGTGAAAATGATGGACTAGTGGCTGGGCTATTGGGTGAAACATCGGACGCCTGCCTAATAAACTGTCTCATTTTTTATCTCTGGCAGACGGTGACTCGCCAACTACTAGATGGGCCCCTATTAATAGCGACATTAAAAAATGGCCTAAGGGCAACACCAGTCAGAGAGGCTGGGGGGGTAGAGAGGTGGCACTGGACTTTAAACATATAGCCAACTCGCCACTTAGGTGTCCACATCTACCCTCGAGCAACAGCTCTTGCGACTCCACTCTGAACAGCCAGTTAAGGCAAGCCAGAGGTATTAAAGCGTCAAATTTATTAGAGTACCAAACCAACATCGATCGCGGCGAAATGCGTCTAGAATAAAATACTACACGAAAAATGAAATGCTGCAAATCTGGAGGCACGGCAGTGCTACCGCCAAGTCGAGCAAAACATAGAGGCACGGCCGTACCATCCTTTTCTCGAAGCCATTCAGGCTATTTTCAACATCCTGTAATTTCGTGCTAGCTAAAGCTAGAACCCTGAATTTTCAGTAACATGTAGAGCATAATAGGGTCTAGATAATAATTTTAGTCAGTCCTGAAATATTACAAACTTACTTACCAAACTATACGAACGTATTTGCGGCTGGTAAAATAATTTCCCATACAAAGTCTACAAAAAGAAATTGTACTCCATAAAAAACATTCCATGTAAAAATAGGCCAATTCTCGAAACTATTCCACAGTAAAAAGTGGTGAGATATTTCGTAGAGCCAAGTCAGGCATTCTTATTAATCTTTATTTGTTTGCTAAATAAAATATTGTCCAGCCGATATCGGACCGTGTAGCGTCTCCTAACGACAAATCTCTATCTCAGATGCAATAGAAAAAACCGGCCAAGTGCGAGTCGGACTCGCGCACGAAGGGTTCCTTACCATTATCAATAAACATATTTATTTTATTTTGTTTTCAGTATTTGTTGTTATAGCAGCAACAGAAATACATCATCTGTGAAAATTTCAACTGTAACTATCACGGTATCAGTGAGATACAAACAGGCAGACAGACAGACGGACAGCGGAGTCTTAGTAATAGGTTCCCGTTTTACTCTTTGAGTACGGAACCCTAAAAAAAGAATAAAATAACTAGACACAGAAAACACAAAAGCAAAATAAAAAGGCTTTCCTCTTTATCTCCACTTATAATAAATCTCTAAATTAAAAAAAGAATCGGCCAGTTTGATACTAAGCTTTCAGTGGTACGAATGTTCTCAGCATCCCATGGACGGAAAAATATGAAACATTTTATATAGGTACATTATTATTCCCGCTGCAACTTAGGATAGTTTTTATCCGACTGCGACAATTAATTTATTTTCCGTAATATACGACTTCATTTAATTTTTCATTTATTATTCTTAAAGTATATCGCCGCCACATCTGTCAGCTAAAAGAAACGTCAAAATCACAGTAATAAGAAATACTACGGACAAAATGGCGGAATTTCTTTGCCTTTCTTTCGCCTATTAATAATTTTAATCCCGTCTACGATATACATTGACGAGACACACAGGTACCAAAAGCAAATATAAAATTAATCGATTTTGATATGCGAACTTATATGCGCAAATGTCGAATTAAGGCGTACTTTGTACAAATGTAACAACAAATTCGAACAATATAAACTTGGTTTTTTTGAATGGCACGCGCGCGCGCTCTTTGCGTATTCAGCCAAACCACGAAAACTGAAACTCGAAGTTCGTATATCTGCATTCCTGTCATTTGTTAGTGCCATAGAGATAGATATACCCGAATATTTTCGAATTTCCGAAGTTCGTGGTTTAAAAGAAAATACGGATGTCGGATAGATCTAAATTAATATTTTATGTGTGAATATGGTTAAAATTATTTGGAAATACTATTGTTGTTATTGTTTTAGTATATTTGACTAGCTTTAAGTTTAATATTGTACGTCTGAAATGGGCAAGCTGTTGGACTTTATTTTACCCAAAACAACTAAATGTACACAGTTCTGACAATAAAGAAATCTTATTTTATCTTATCTTATCGAAAATAGGGATGTAGACACTAAACAAAATAATCATAATGTTGTATTATCTCGAAAAAAAACAACGCAAGAGGCTATACTCGTATAGGTAATCACTAAGTTATAAGTGTATAAAGTTTGAAGAGGGGGTTTGTTGCGTCTCTTTTCCGCAAAACGCACCTTTATAATGAAACGATTGTTTTTTACTATGACGCTCGAGGATCGTGACGTCACGGTCCCTGATCGTTTTCTCACTCTAACAAGCGACATTAAAACGGTTGTAGCTTCGTAATTTTTTGAGATATTTGAATGAGTTTTTCGTTTCTTCTTTCTTTTGAAGTGAGTCTACAGCTACACCTCTATTTGGAAGACAAGCGGAAAGAACCCATACTATCCATACTAATAATCCATACTTCTATATTAATATTATAAATGCGAAAGTGTGTCTGTCTGTCTGTTAACTCTTCACGCCTAAACCGCTGAACCGATTTAGATGAAATTTGGTATACAGATAGTTTGAGCTCCGGGGAAGGACAAAGGGTAGTTTTTATATCTGAGGGGCTGAAATTGGGGGTGGAAATTTGTATGGAGCTACTTAAACCGCTGCACCGATTTAGATGAAATTTGGTATATAAATATATAATAGTCCCGGGGAAGGACATATAATAGGTTTTATCCCGGAAATCATCCCCTAAGGGGGTGAAAAGGGGGGGGGGGGGAAATTTGGATGTAATCTATTTTGATGAAATGTGGTGTAGATATAGGTTAAGTCCTGGGCAACCCTCAAAAATCACCCCAGAAATCATCCCCTAAGGGGGTGAAATTAGGGGTGAAAATTCGGATGGAACCCATTTTAATACAATTTGGTATAGAGATAGCTTGAGTCCTGGGAAAAGACATAGGATAGTTTTAATTCCGGAAATCACTCCCTAAGGTGAAATGGGGGTGAAAATTTGGATGAATCCCGTTTAGATGAAATTTGGTATAAAGGTTGTTTGAGTCCCGAAGAATGATATTAGATAGTTTTTATCCCGAAAATCTTTCCCTAAGGGTATGAAATAGGGGGTGAAAGTTTGGATAAAATCCATATACCTAGATGAAATTTGGTATAGAGATAATTTGAGACCCTTAGAAGGATATAGAATAGTTTTTGCCTCGGAAATCATCCCTTAAGATGGTAAGTAGAAGTTTGTTTGCATTATATTTTCTAAGTATAAGTTCTACGCGGACGAAGTCGCGGGCAACAGCTAGTTATAGATAAGTGACGTTTTAACGGCCTCCGTAGCCCAGTGGGTAGTGACTCTGCCTACGAAGCTGGAGGTCCCGGGTTCGAATCCCGGTGAGGGCATTTATTTGCGTATTTATCACGAATATTTGTTCCTGAGTTATGGATGTTATATATGTATATAAGTATCTATATGTATGTATCTATTATATATATCATCGCCTAGTACCCACAACACAAGCCTTACTGAGCTTACCGTGGGCCTAGGTTGATTTGTGTAAGATGGTCCCGTAATATTTATTTATTATTATTTATTTATTATTAAGTGACTTTTTAAAAAATAACGCTTTTAGCCTAAAAAAAAAAATCCTTAAAAGACAATAACGTAATCAACTCTATCCTTGTCGTTATCAACTCTAGTAGTATTAGTATGATCTCTCACGCCTAAGTAAAGGTTAAATGTAAGTTAATAGGTACGTTATACAAAATTTAAATTTAATGAACCTCTCGCGTTATTACAAACTGTTTAACCACTTTCCGCAACGCGAAACCCACTCTTTAGTGGGTTTCGCGTAAGCCTCTCACAGACTGGCGCGGCCTGAGGGGTAATCAGGTAACGTTCAGAACGCGCGTCAGTACAATTTAACTGTCAATTTTCTATATAAAAAGTGACATTTAGACCTACTCGACGCGCGTACAATGCGTTACGTGATCGACCTACTGGTCGCAGCGGTTAATAGTAAACTTGTCATTAGCTGTCAAATTGACAAAGACCGCCACCGCAGGCCGCGCCAGTGTGATTCAGGCCTAAATACTATACACGGACGCTAACAGTGTAATTTGTACAAGCAACTAAAGGAGTCATATACGATATTTGACTGTTATTATTATTTATTGGACTGTTTGACTGTTATTATTATTTTATTCGAATTTTATCAATAATCAATGTAATTTAGTATAACCGAATATGCATGCGATGACACAATGTTTAATATTTATTTACAGAATGAATTAATTTAAATGTAATTTTATCCCTATCTAGTTATATGTAGACATAGTGATCAAGTCACTGACTAAATTTTCATATGCCTGACCGGGCTGAATATATTATGGGAAGAAACATGTATACCAATATTTAAGATCTTATGTACCATATATTCATTGTGAATAAACCATTCATTCATACGTAAATTCAGAAGACTTTCCCCAGCTTGACCAATACCGATGGCATTTTTTTGTTGCAAAGATATATATATATATATATATATATATATATTTGTTGTGTAGTTTTAAATGTTCGGTTACATTGTCTGCAGGACAGACTGCAGACTCCCAAAATTTGTCTTCTACTCCGAGCTTGCGGGTGGAAAGAGTAATCGTGGGGGGCAGTTTCTGCGCTACAAGAACGTATTAAAACGTCATCTCAAAGCCTGCGATATAACTGCTGAGCGCTGGGAGGAGGTCGCATCTATATGAGACCGGAATGGCGTTAAAAAGTGTAACTTCTTTTGTGTATTATTGCTTAGTGAAACAATCTCCAACTGATTTCCGCCATTCCGTATCACTGCATTCTTGCAAACCAACCGTACCACATTTCGCACCAACAATCGATATGCCGTGTAACGAACTAGGTCGTCTTATAATACTGACAACTTACTGCCGCTGGCGCGAGTCCAATTGCCGAATTCAGCGTCTTCGTTACATTAATTGATAAGGTAACGTCTCTGGTCTAATTTGTATCAATTAGGGATGAGCCGAAAACTTTGGAAGTTTCGCAAAGATCTTTTGGATATCACATTACTCACATTCCAATAAGATATTCATTCCCTTCCGACAATATTAATTAGAATTAAAACTTATTATATGTAAGGGTCTGACTGAAAATCAGCGTTGCAGTGTAGGTACTCAGTAGGTACTCACTGCAACAGTATGCTGAGTCTAGCCCCTTTTTGGCATCACAAAATGTAAATGCCTCGTACGATATTGTTTAAGTGTGTTTGTCTATTCCTAAGTCTAATTTGTACACTGTTCCTTTTGTATAAAATGTGATGTTAAATAAAGTTTTTCTATGTCTATGTCTATGTCTTTAGAGTTTTGGAGTCCATTAAAAGGGTCAATCAACTATTTCTTGTTATATACAAGATAAAAGGAGGAGGTTCTCAATTCGTCGGAATATTTTATTCTTTATGTAAGTAGGTATGTATGTTCTCCGATTAGTCGAAGACGCCTGAAAAATATGTTTTTGTTTGAAAAGGCATCCTTCAGAATCTGATGATGGGATCCTAGAAAAATAAATAAATATTTGCGGACAATCTTACACAAATCAACCTAGTCCCAAACTAAGCAAAGCTTGTACTATGGGTACTAGACGACGATATAGATACTTATATAGAATATATACTTAAATACATAGAAAACATCCATGACTCAGGAACAAATATTCGTGCTCATCACACAAATAAATGCCCTTACCGGGATTCGAACCCAGTACCTCTTGCTTCGTAGGCAGGGTCACTACCAACTAGGCTAAAGCGGTCGTCTCGATCGAGGAAACTCTTTAAATTTTATAGGCACACGTGAAGCGATTTGGCTACTGATTAGAAGTCGGTTAAAACTTTGTTTTTAAAGTAATATATATCACTTATCATTGTGGATAAGACATCCATCACAGCACTCTCGCAGTCGCATACTTCTCAGAGCGTGAAGGCAATTTTCAATCCACAGTAACAAGTGATAAAATGTCTAAGGACATTTTATCACTTGTTACTGATACACGGACACCCGCAGGAGCAAATACGTCAGAGTTTCTTAGGACAAATGTTACAACTGGACTTTTAAGATACCGTAAAATGGGGTGAGTTAACCAGCTACTTACTATTTTGAACCGAAAATAGACATTTCAACTTAGATAAAAAATATTTTTTACATTTGCACGTTGATAAATTTTAGTTTTTAAATGATTATCTGTCGTCTAATTTCATAATTTTAACAATAAACACAAAAATAGTGGGAAATCCCACCTCACCCCGTAGTGGATTTAGAGGGAATAGCAATGGGGTGAGCTGGGATGTATGGGGAAAAATTTTCGGATTGTGAATTTCGGATAAGCTTGCCTTGATCCACGCTCCGTTCCACTCTCCGCTCATATTTATCGCTCCAATTCCGCACGATCGCTATCCGCAATCCTGGTTCCACTCCAGCAGGTCGATCACGTAACGCATTGTACGCGCGCCAGGTAGATCTAAATTTCACTTTAAAAAATGACAGTTAAATGGTCCTAACGTGCGTTTGGAACGTTACGTGACCCCTCAGGTCACAGTATATCTTTCACCTCTCACTTCTAGAAACTCCACTTTTTTATGTTATAATTTGGCTACTCCGTGTTGCCGCAAGATAATAAAATATGTCTAAAAGTATAATAAAATTACTTTTAGAGCAACCTGAGCCAGAAAATCAAAGTAGCTACTGGAATATTCGCGTTCCTACTACCCCTGCAATCCCTACTCACCCCATTTTAAGGTACCTACTTAGAATATTCCATAAAAAGACCATCCATAAAAAGGAGTTGGACATGGCATGAAAATCTCACATTTTGTTGGATTTAAAATGGATAGCGCGACCGTATCTTGCTTAGGCTACAACGTTAGTAAAGGGCACGCGTTCCCCCTTCGATGATCGTCGACTGTTGTTCATTCACGACTACCGACCACTGGTCAGATGCGAGCCAAGAAGCCGGCCAAGTGCGAGTCGGACTCGCGCACGTGGGTTTCCGTACCATTATCAATAAAAATATTGATTTTATTCTGTTTTTAGTATTTGTTGTTATAGCGGCAACAGAAATACATCATCTGTGAAAATTTCAACTGGAACTATCACGGTATCAGTGAGTGAGATACAGCCTGGTGACAGACAGACGGACGGACGGACAGACAGCGGAGTCTTAGTAATAGGGTTCAGTTTTACTCTTTGAGTACGGAACCCCATAAACTATATCCCGACTATGGAAAAGTAACTATGAATAATGTTTTTATATATTTGAACTCGAAATTTTCTCCTCTTTCATTTGATACCCAACACGCTATGATAGCAAAATATTTTTTCAAAGTAGTCACTTATTTTGTATGTGATAGCCACCATGTTTTTATTTTTCATACAAATGGTAGACTATGTTACCCGGAGCATAATTTCGAATCGATCGACACCCCATTTATCAAAATCGGTTCAGTAATTTAAACGCTACAGTACACAAATACAGACACAGACTGCTAAAAACACAGCCCTTTCTTTTGGCTCTGCCGTAGTCGGGCAAAAAAGCACTGACGTGACTCAAATAACATTAAGTACTGCGGTCGGAATTAGGGCGAATCCGATAATGTGGCGCGTGACGTCACACACTATAATACATTAAGGGGAGTGTTCACGTTTTATTGACAACCCGAGAATAGTCGAGATATGGTTGCTAAGTCGCAACGTGTCATCTGAATAGGTGACGTGTATTAGATCGCAGTTGTAGAGGTAGAGTTTCGTCTATAAATATGTATACATTTACGAACGTGCGTCGATAGAATAAAGCTGAAAATTGTTTACAGCGCGCGAGCCGAGCGAGCGAAGCGAGCGTGCCGCGGGAGCGGTCGGCGAAGCGCCAGAACCGAACACTTTTTTACTACCTAAATCGTTTGCACTTATTTTCCTACCAAATCCAATACATGTATACCGAACTTTTACTGAAATGAGGATGACAGGAAACAGCCCCAAAATCATTACGTTTGTAATAAAAGCGCTGATCCAATGTGTTCTAATACATAATATTTATGTTCCACTGTTCCCATAAAATCGTCTGCACTTATTTTTCTACGAAATCCAATAAATACTTAAATATAACTAAAATGACGATGACAGGAAATAGCCTCTAAATCATAACTTTTGTAATAAAAGCTGTGAACCAATGTGTACACAATATGATCCACTGTTCCCATACGTGAATTGCGCAGCATCCGGAAAAGTTGTACTCGAAGTTTTAACATAATTACCGATGTAGATCAGCCCGACCAAATTACGGCAAATGTTAAATCGTAATTAACTAAAATGAAAACATATACTCGTATGTATGTTTATATATAATTGCGTAGTATACTCAATTATGCAAAACCGGCTCAAGGAATGTTATTACACCAATTTACATAAGAGCATTGCGCCGTATGTCAAACATTATAACGTAACGTACTCTTACGGTTGACGTCGGAGATTATGTATACGGTTTTGCACCTTATGTCTTTGTGATAGGGTGAAAAATGTATACATATAATTGATTTCGTCCGTATATTTTTGAACGGGGCAATATGAGAAGTTGTGGTTACAAAAAACACTGTTTTTGTAATTGAGGGGTATTTTTGCACAGAAAGTTTGTCCTATGGGTAGCAATAAATTAAAAAAAAATTGAGCATTTTTCATCACAAGTAAAGTAACTTAGGTGATACTGGCATGCAAGGGGGGCTTTTATTAGACTCTGACTTTTGCCCGCTACTTCGTCCTTTATATCGCACATCCATACAAACTTGCGTCCCCATTTTACCCCCTGAGGAGATGATATCCGAGATGGTGAAAAGGTAGACAGCCAGAATTACTTTGTGTGTTTGTGAATGTAATAAACATTAGTACAGTCAGCGGACTTTAATTTTTGAGCCCTTTAGAGCTCACTTTATACTGGACACTTCAAAGCTTACAATAACACCAAAATTAGTTGACACCCAAATGGCTCAACAATAATTAAAGTCTGACTGTATCAATTTATCAATAATCTGTAAATGTTTTTGTCTTCATTCACAGTCACATCGGTCGTGAAGTTACATCACTACAAAAGTAGTATAAAACAACGTCACTTCCCGCTGTCTGTCTGTCTGTCCCTTTGTATGCTTAGATCTTTAAAACTACGCCACGTATTTAGATGCGGTTTCATTTAATAGATAGTGATTCAACAGGAAGGTTTATATGTATAATACATGCATGTACTTATTATACATATACGAGTTAACCCGTGCGAATCCGGGGTGGGTCGCTAGTATAAGATAATAAGATATCGAACGAAGCCCCGCCTAATACGACATGACCTAAAAGTTTCGGATCAAGGTCACATCATGCTAATAAATCATACAGATATTTAAGTGAGCGTCTTAACTATGGACATAGCCAAAGATATCTAATATCTAATAACTAGTAGATCGCTGGGATGTAGAACTGGCAAGTATGTATTCTTTGAAAACATTTTTTTTTATGTGTAAAATGTGACCAACTATCCAAAAAACTATATAATTAACGAACCTGCTCACAAAATTGCATGAGAATCGGTTGAGAAATGCGAGGAGAACAGCGGGATAGTCGCCAGCTGGACATACAAACTATTTGCGGCCCAAGCTGAAGCATAGAACTTCATTCGCTTCGCTCGCCCGTTCGACTGTGGGTGGGACTCATAATCCGCATAGACGACATACCCTCTTGAATATATCCATGCGATAAAATCGTACCTCATGTGATGTGCATAATATATATGCGATAAAATCGTATAATAGCATGCATGCATATAAGTTGTTATTCGGCCACAGAAAACACGACTTCTGTTTTTCTAACTCTTCGTGACCTTTATACCAGCTGGTCGATTATCTAAGACATTGTACGCACGTCAGGTCTAAATGACAGTTTTTGTATGGAAAAATGACATTTGAATTTTCCTAATTTTCCTTCAGAACTTTACGTGTTTACCACTTATAGATAGGTATGTAATTTTCAATATTACCACTATTACCAGTGCAATCTCAAAGGCTTTCAAACACGTATTCCCAAAACATCCAATTACACTTCAAAACACTCGCGACATCAGTGCTATTTCCTTTAAAAGCGACGTCGACTTAATTTTATTCCATTGCAATTCCGGGAACACATTATAGTATTCGCGCAATTCCAGAGCGTATGCTGAGACTATTTGAGACACATCAGTGTAATTGTGTGCTGAGCAAATACATAAAGCTGTGGTGGTTTATACTAATTTTATAATGTATAGTTTGCCAGTGTGTGGCTTTGTGGGGGTGTAGCTATGTAAGTATTGTAAGTTTGCATGTGGGGATAATCTCCATGTGTACACATCCGATTGCAAAAAATCTTTAGTCAGTGTATAACAATGAATAATATAAGTAAGTATTGTTACAATTTTAAATGTGGGCGTAATTAAATAACTGTTAATTACTTAAATATTATAATTAGTTGTTGCAAATGTTATTGAATTAATTAAGGGCCACCATAGTTACAAAAATGTAACGATATAGATGTACATATTTGCATGCTGTTTGTAACAGCTGGAAAAGGTGAAACAATAATGTATTTACTCTAAGACATGTAAACTACCCTTTTTCTGCAAATAAATTATTTGACTGATTGATATAATTATTTATTTCTATTTTTTTTAGTTCCAAAGGACTTTATTCATCATTTACTAATATACTTATGTACATTTATTATTTGCAACGACTTAAAAATAAAATAAAATTACAGAGACGTATCAAAACTTTGCCCTTTATTTAGGCAGGGTGCCCATCACACAGGCAGCATTCCCGCGTTGAATAGCAATCGCTATTCTTTGAGCGAGAAAGCTGCCTGCGCGAGGGTCACCCGTTGCATCCCTCATTTACGAGTATTTCTATTGTAACTCTGGGTGATATCGTTTTTGCATGGGAACATGACAGTGTAATTGTCCTTACGTGATCAACCCTCTGGACTATAGGTACGTTATATTTTGTGACAATTTCACATAGCAGAAATGCCAACGGCATGCGATTAGCTTTTAATGGCGTCACGAAACGAACATTCCGTCGAATTTATGACGCCATAGGATTAGGTTGCGTTTACAAATTCGGCAATTTGGATTGTTATGAAGACGAATGTCTGAAATTAGGTGAAATGGTTGTGAGACTGGTAATTATGTTCGGGCGGGAATAAGGAAATGCACCGGGACAACGACAACGCAGTAAATAATGTAAAGTTTTATGATAATCAGACCAGCTTGAAGTCTAGCACAACTGGCCGCTAAGCCGCAACCTTTTTGATGCTAGCATGGCTATCACAGGATGGACTATCATAGACTATCCGTCTCATTCTAAGCGTTCTAAGTAGATAGAGACAGATAGTTTATCTCGCCGTGACATAGCTCGCGGGCCACTCTGTGATACTGATAGCCGTGCTGCTAAATCTAGTCGCGCGCGACTCTGGGACCAATCTCCCTCTCGCACTGTGCAAAGCAGAAAAATAAGGGAGGATTTTCTTGTCTCATGTCGTCAGTTATGCTAGCCCTAGCTGAAGCCCTAGTAGGTAGTTGTTATTAACCATAGCCAACACCTCCTCAAATCCGTTGACGTTCCACAATGCCTGAAGACTCGTCTCTATAATCAGTGTGTTTAACGGCCCAACTTAATACTAAATTAACCGAAGTTTAGGTAAAGTCGCCAATAGGTGGCGCTAGTAGTATGCGTTTTAGCCTCTTAAAATTACTTTAATAAATTATTTTAATGCATAAATAGTATCTAAAAAATATCATAAAACGCATGCTACCACTATTACTAAGTTTCATTACTATTTGTAGAATTGGTTTTAGTTGCAAGATTTGCCACTAGATGGCTCTTTACCTTGTGACAAACAGGCTATTAAGATTTTTCCTAGTTTAATGGGGAGGCCTGAGCCTCGATGTTTGAATCATCCTCAGCTACTATAGCTACCTGTATACCTGTATACCTATACAATATAGTGATTGTAAAATACGAGTGGTATCATTTCGGGACCCCCTGGGAGTTGAACATGGTCCTTCGAGCCGGATGCGGGATCCAGGAATAAGCGGCAGGAACCAGGACTTGACGTCATCAACGGATGTGTGAGTGTGTGTGAAGCCAAACTGTGAGTACTTTCCATTGTTATACGTCAAGCTAGTGAATTGGAACATAGAAAAATTAGTGAACCAACTTGGAATAATTTAACTTCATCGACTTAGAATAATTCGCCAAAATTAGGAACGACGGGGAATCCACGCCCGAAGTCCACCAGTGTTTAAAACACTTAGAAAATTTTCGATGATTTTAGACTTGGATTAATTTCGTCGATCTTGGACTTGGAATAGTTTCCCTGATTTTGGGACTTAGAAAATTTACGTTGAATATTGACTTAGGTAATTCTTGGTGATTACGGACTTTAAATAATTTCAATATTTTGGACTTGGAAGAATTCTGTATAAGATACTTCGATACAATGGATGAAAATACGAGAATTCAGGAGGATTTGAACAAGCGGATACAAAGAGCCAATGATAATTTTAAAAGGTCTCCTAAAGAGCGCCTTAGGTCCTCTGATTACCTAAAGACTCGGTTAGAGGCGTTGGAAGAAATATGGTCTCAATTCAAGTTAACGCATACAAAGATGGTACAAGATACCGATCGCACGACTTTCGAAGCAAGTGCCTATACATCAAATGAGGTATATGAGCAGACTGAAGAGTTGTATATCTATTACAAGTCTGAATTGAAATCAGCACTTACCAAATTGAGTCCAAATGTTCACCACGCCGACGCTGCAAATGCAGTAGTTAACACTGAAAGTACGACGAGCCAATCGAACATACGACTTCCGAAGATAACTATTCCAACGTTCTCAGGAAAATACTCAGAGTGGACTAGCTTTCGTGATTTATTTGTGTCCCTAATCCATAAAAATCAGTCCTTAGATGACGTCCAAAGATTACATTACCTAAAAAGTCATTTGGTTGGAGAAGCTGAGCAGCTCTTGCGACATATCAATGTAACTCAAGAAAACTACTCAAAGAGCTGGGAACAACTAGAAAAGCGATATGATAATAAAAAGTACCTTGCAAATCACACTCTAAAAAGATTGTTAAGTCAAAGAAATCTGACAACAGAGTCCTCACATGGTATTAAGGAATTGCTGGATACTCCGAACGAGTGCTTAAATGCGTTGAAGAACATAGGAATCGACATCGGCAGTTGGGATATTATCATAATTTATTTGATATGTTTAAAGTTAGATAATGAAACAAGGAAGCAGTGGGAACTAAAAACTAGCGAGTCCTATGATGAGTTGCCCACTCTTCCACAATTCAATAGTTTCTTGGAAACCCGCTTTCGTGCATTGGAGTTCGTAGAACCTAAAGCGTTTAAAGGTACTACCAGCTCTAATCACAAGAGTTTCAATGTTGCAGTAAACCCAAAAGTCCAGCATGTTACTGCTTCATCATGCGCCTATTGCTCTGAAAACCATCGCATTGGTAATTGTAAAGATTTTGCAAAGGTTGACCTTGACACTCGTCGTAATTTTGTCCAATCCAATCAATTATGCTTTAATTGTTTAGGCATAAATCATTCAGTATTTACCTGCCGTCAATCCACAAGATGCCGCATATGTAAAAGAAAACATCACTCCTTGCTGCATCCCAAGGGTACCACTGCAGCGACTGATTCTGTAGTTCCGAATAAATTAGTCGCTCAGAGCGAGGCTGTGCCAACAGCCTCGGCAGGTTCATCAGCTCATGATGAGCCCATTACTACCGAGATAAAAAGCCATTTTTCGACCAGCCGTAGTCAAGTATTGTTGGCAACGGCTTTAGTTAAGGCGCAGTCGAAATCTGGAACAGGTGTACTTCTCAGGTGTTTACTTGATCAGGGATCACAGGCTTCGCTGATCACGGAGTCTGCCGTTCAGCTATTGGGACTGAAGAAGATAGCACACAAGAGCACAATTTCGGGTCTAGGAAGTGACGAGAGCGCTTCGTTAGCCTCTAAGTCAAGAGTTTGTTTAAACATTCAATCACGTCTGGACCCGAAACTCGAGTTTAAGGTTAATGCTTTTGTGTTGAGCAAGCTGACTTCACTCTTGCCAGAAAAAAGAGTCGTTGTTGAGCTGTGGTCAGACTTCACCAATATTAAGTTAGCGGATCCAGGCTTTGATAAGCCAGACAAAATAGATTTACTCCTTGGCGCAGATATTTATGGCCAAATCCTGCTAGAAGGAGTTATCAAAGGACCACCGGGAGCTCCAATAGCCCAAAAAACCTCTTTGGGTTGGATTCTTTCGGGACCTATCCATGTCAATACACATAAATCGGTAGCAAACAACAGTATCAGCGTCAATCACATCCATCTCAGTGAAAACGAAATTCTCAAGAAGTTTTGGGAAATGGAAGCTGATATACCTGCATCATCGTCTAAGGAAATGTACACAAACGATGAAAAACGGTGTGAAGAAATATTTGAAGAAACCACAAAGAGAGACAGTTCTGGCCGGTACATAGTTAAACTCCCGTTTCGCGATCTAGATCCGGGCTGTAAGTATGGAAATTCACAAGCTATTGCCACTAGACGCTTCTTGCAACTCGAAAGAAAATTCGCCAGAGATCCAGAGTTCAAGTCACGATACTCTGAGGTCGTTGAAGAATACCTCAGACTGGGTCATATAGAGAAAGTGTCTAACGACCAGCATAACTTAGATGTCGCATATCTGCCTCATCACGCTGTGATTCGAGAAGATAAAACAACCTCGAAATTGAGAGTGGTGTTCGACGCTTCGTGCCCTGGGACGAACGGAATATCGTTAAATCAGGATTTACTGGTGGGCCCCACCTTACAGGCTGATTTGCGTCATATCATCCTGAGATGGCGCAGATATCCAATTTGTCTCGTGGCCGACATCGTAAAAATGTATCGGCAAGTGAAGGTCGCCGACGAAGACACAAACTTTCAACGTATTGTGTGGCGGTCAAAGTCAGAAGATCCAATTGATCATTTTAGGTTGCTGAGAGTCACATTTGGTACGGCTTCGGCACCGTATCTAGCTGTCCGTGCGTTACACCAAGTTGCGTATGACGACGGAAAGAACTTCCCATTGGCCGCTGAGAGGGTGCTGCATCACTTCTACATGGATGATCTGCTGACAGGGTGCAACACTGTGAAAGAAGGAAAGAAAGTGTATCAGGAGTTGATTCAGTTATTAGCCAAGGGAGGGTTTGAGTTGCAAAAATGGACGAGCAACAACGAAGAATTAATGAGGGAGATGAGTGGCGAAAGGGAAAAGATTACAGAAAATGTAGATTTACAGATAGACTCTGTAATGAAAATTTTAGGACTCACCTGGAACAGGAACAGCGATGAATTTGAGTACTCGGTGCGGCTTCCTCCACCCAAGACACCTATAACTAAACGAAGCGTGATATCAGATATAGCACGATTGTTTGACCCACTAGGATGGCTGGCGCCGGTAATCATATCAGCAAAAATTTTTATCCAGAAGCTGTGGCTTTCCGGCATTGAATGGGACGATGAAGTCCCAACTCATTTACTCAAGGAGTGGTTGACTTACCGAAACAATTTAGGCGAGCTTACTAAATTCAAACTGCCAAGATGGATCCATTCTGGCAGCAAAGAGGACATCCTAGAACTTCAAGGCTTTTGCGATGCCTCTGCAGAAGCCTTTGCCGCAGTGGTGTACATTCGTGTAATTGACAAGGATGGCAACGTGCACGTATCTTTGGTTTCGTCAAAAACGAAGGTAGCGCCTATTAAACAGGTGTCTATTCCTAGACTTGAGTTATGCGGAGCGACTCTACTTACGAGGTTATTAATGGAGGTGGCCAATGCTATGAGCATCGACAAGATGAACATTCACGCCTGGACAGACTCTTCAATCGTTCTGTCTTGGCTGAACAGCCGCCCCAACAGGTGGAAGACTTTCGTGGCTAACCGCGTATCGGAGATACTTACCGCGATGGAACCGCATCAGTGGTCGCACGTAGCATCCAAAGAAAATCCCGCTGACTGCGCCTCTCGAGGAACTTACGAATTAGTAGATGAACAGCTCTGGAAAGAAGGTCCTATGTGGCTGAAACAAAAACAGATAAATTATAAAAAAATCACAATAAGGGAAACTAAACTAGAAGAGAAAAACAATAAAGTGTGCCTAATAAATACCTTCAATGTCGAGGAAGCTTCAGTAACCCTAGAGAAAGAATTGACGTCGAGGTTTTCGAACCTGACCAAACTTATACGTGTGGTAGCCTTATGCAAAAGGTTTTCTAAACTGTGCAAAAGGGAAGCAGTGACTAAATGGTTATCACGTCAAGAGTTTCAAAGTAGCTTAATCTCATGCGTAAGAATAGTTCAATTGGCACAGTTTAACGAAGAGATGAAGTACTTGAAGGAAAACAAAACTATAAATAAGAAAAGTAAACTTACTTCGTTAAATCCATTCATCGACGACGAAGGAATATTGCGGGTGGGTGGAAGGCTTCAACACGCTCAGCTGAGCGAAGAAATTAAGCACCCAATTATATTGCCACAGAAGTCGCACTATACTGACCTGGTAGTAGCAGATGCACATCAAAAAACGTTGCATGGTGCACCGCAGTTGATGCTTAACTATCTAAGATCCCAATATTGGATTGTAGGAGCTAAAAACCTTGTCAGTGCTTACGTTCGGCGATGTGTAACTTGTATACGTTATGCTGCAACAACGAAACATCAATTGATAGGACAACTGCCAACAGTAAGAGGAACAGTCACCCGTCCGTTTTGCCATAGCGGGGTAGACTATGCAGGTCCCATTAATATTCGCACGTCGAAGGGCAGAGGTCACCATTCACACAAAGGTTACATTTGTATATTTGTTTGCATGGCAACGCGAGCGATCCATCTGGAACCAGTTACCGATCTTACCTCACAAGGCTTTCTGGCAGCATTTAAGAGGTTCGTTGCACGACGTGGTCGATGCACTGACATCTGGAGTGACAACGGAACAAACTTTGTTGGCGCCGCGCGTGAACTCAAATCCTTATTTGATGAAGAAAAATCCACTATGGTCGCTGAAATAGCGAATAACCTGGCCACTAATGGGACAAATTGGCATTTCATTCCGCCTCGTTCCCCGAACTTCGGAGGCCTATGGGAGGCCGGAGTTAAAGCCACCAAATACCACCTCAAAAGGGTAATCGGCAACTCAACGCTGACATATGAAGAGATGGCAACGGTATTGTCACAGATTGAAGCTTGCCTTAACTCTAGACCAATTTCCCGCATCAATGATAATTGTAATGATCCACTACCTTTATCTCCCGGACATTTTTTGGTAGGAGAGCCATTGGTGCTGGTACCTGACTACAACTACGAAACAGCAAACATAAGCAGCCTTCGCAGATGGCAGCTCACCCAAAGAATGTTACAGGATTTCTGGCGTCGCTGGTCACGTGAATACCTGACCCAGTTTCACCACCGGTACAAATGGGCCTATCAGACTCCTGAGCCTGCCGTAGGAGACATAGTTTTGGTAAAAGAGGACGATCTTCCCCCGGCAAAGTGGTTGTACGGCATTATTACAGACAAACATCCCGGATTGGACGGAATTACGCGGGTCGTTAGTCTTAAATGTAAAGGTAGCATATTCAAAAGATCAATAGGTAAATTATGTATTTTACCTATTGAAAAGTAACTTGATTTTGGTATTGCCTTTTGCTATATGTACTTGACCTTGTGGATGCTTTGACACTGACCTTGCTGAAGGCTTATAAAATTTCATTTCCGTCACGAGTAAATTTTCAATAGCACTGATCAGTGCTAAGCCATACGAAGGGTTAAATCTAAATTTAGGACTTAGTTATGTATTTTTTTTGTTGTTTCTTATGTGAACTATTTTTCTAATTTCAGTGTATCACTGTTACGTTAATATGTATTAAAGTTCATCTGAAAACTTGCATGGAGTGCGGATGTAAGGACAATCTTGCAGTATGTCCTTGGCGGGCGGCATGTTTAACGGCCCAACTTAATACTAAATTAACCGAAGTTTAGGTAAAGTCGCCAATAGGTGGCGCTAGTAGTATGCGTTTTAGCCTCTTAAAATTACTTTAATAAATTATTTTAATGCATAAATAGTATCTAAAAAATATCATAAAACGCATGCTACCACTATTACTAAGTTTCATTACTATTTGTAGAATTGGTTTTAGTTGCAAGATTTGCCACTAGATGGCTCTTTACCTTGTGACAAACAGGCTATTAAGATTTTTCCTAGTTTAATGGGGAGGCCTGAGCCTCGATGTTTGAATCATCCTCAGCTACTATAGCTACCTGTATACCTGTATACCTATACAATATAGTGATTGTAAAATACGAGTGGTATCATTTCGGGACCCCCTGGGAGTTGAATACAGTGTGTCCTGCCCACAATGACGTATGGTGCTGAGACATGGACGCTCACAAAGGAGACTGTGCATAAAATACGGGTAGCACAGAGAGCCATGGAGCGCGCCATGCTCGGCATTAAGCTACAAGACCGAGTGAGGAATATTGAGATCCGACGTCGCACTAAGGTGCGTGACGTCGGCGAAGTCATAACCAAACTCAAATGGAGTTGGGCAGGACATATTGCCAGGCAGCGTGACGGTAGGTGGACCAAAACGTTAACGGATTGGTGGCCAATTGCAGGAAAAAGAAGCGTTGGTCGTCCACCAGCTCGATGGGTTGATGACATAAAAAAAACCGCGGGTCATTTCTGGATGAGACTAGCACGGGACCGGGATAAGTGGCGTACGCGAAGAGAGGCTTATGCTCAGCAGTGGGCGATTACAGGCTGAAAATGATGATGATGATAGCCAACACTGGCAATAAAAAAGACAGACAGACAGACGGAGAGAGTCGCACCATAAGGGTTATTTCTTACCTTTTTGGTACGGAGCCCTAAATCTATTTATTTGTTCAATAGAACTGTTTAAATAAAAATAAATATATAAAACAAATATTAGGGGATAATCTTACACAAAACTAGCATAGTAAGCTCAATAAGGCTTGTGTTATGGGTACTAGACGACGATATATTTAATAGATATAAATACTCAAATACATAGAGAAAAACATCCAAGACTCAGAAACAAATATTCATGCTCATCACACAAATATTTGCCCCTTACCGGGATTCGAACCCAGGACGTTCAGCTTCGTAGGCAGCGTCACTGCCCATTAGGGTAACCGGTCGTCGGTGTTTAAGGGACAGGAGCTAGTTACCAACCTAGACATGGAAGATCCCAGTGTGTATAAAAAAACATATTATTCCAGCATACTGTTTTTAAATGAGAACAAAACTACGTTTACCTATATGGATAGTCGACTTTAGTCGATAGTGCTAGGGATTCTTAATGTATTCTTAATAGTATTTAACTGGGAAGTACCCTTCAATACATAACATACTTTTGGAGAAATAATCATCATCATATCAGCCTAAAGAGGTCCACTGCTGCACCTTAAAGGTGGGGAGACCTTTAAAGTGCAGCAGTACATTACATTTTTCTAAATGCCTCAAAGACATATGTAGGTTGATTTGTCTCTTAAAATTAAAAGTTGCTAATCGTAACGGATAGCGTGGCATGCTTTAGGGGAGGCCTTTGCGAAAACGCAAGACAATCTCTTCACATCATCAATTAAGAGGGTCTGGTCCTCTGTCGTTGCAGCATTCTCCATTCGAGTCTATTTTGGGCTCTCGTCTTTACTTCTTGGTATGTGTGGCTACAGCACCATTCCTTCATCTGTGTCATGTATGGTATTCTGGGCCTTCCTCTCCCTCTCGTTCCATCTATTTTGCCTTCCAGGATAATAACCCGCCGGTCTCTTCACCGGTGTCAAATAATAACTAGATAATTAGATTTGATTAAATTTAATAAATTAGATAAATTTACTCTACACTAAGTTCATTGTTTTGTAAGATTGTTAAATAAAGGCTATTAATTAATCGTAACGTCGGTAGTTTCGGTTGAACCTTTTCGCGCTTAAATAGACCGCTGGCGCGGTTTAGAAGAAATTTGATATGGATATTATAGTCAAAGACCCTAAAAAGGACTTAATTTTTTTTTTATTCAGGTGAAAAGAGTGCAGTAAGAGTATAGTTTGGTTTGAGGTGGACTGATAATGGTCGCGGTCGCGGGAGTCTGCTGGATGCGGGTGGCGCAGGACCGGTCATTGAAGTACTCTTTGGGGGAGGCCTATATCCTGCAGTGGACGTCTTTCGACTGATATCATGATGATGAAAGTATCTGTGGGAGTTCTATAATTGATGCTGCGCCTGTGGGAAGTCTAATAGCATATTTGGTATTCGATTTTGCAAAGACATGATATTGCCTGAAGGCGATTAAGGACTACACGCGGACAGAGTCGCGGCTAAAACAAGTATTGAATAACCCAGGATCTTAACATCACAAATCCTTTGCCTTTACACAGCCGCGAAAGTCTCCCGTATCCCAAGACAAAGCGTGCAATATTGCACATTACTGTAGAGCAATTAATCACGGCTAGCAATTATTGCTCTAAGCTACAGCAGTAAATCAGCTATAGTAATAAATGGCCCGGCACGGGTCAAAGACGAGCGGAGCTTCTCGTTATTTGACAAATGTTTCATTAAGAAATATGATTATGTTATCCTCATTACGGACATAGGGCATCGTTAAGTAAGAATTTGACAGAAATGTAACAGAAATGTATCATGAATAAGAGAGTCAAAGGAGCTATTGTATCACATGCGTCTTTGGAATGGCAAGAAGTGATACTTAAGTACTTCAAAAGTCCGAGAAATGCAACTCAGAAATATTTCCGCCATACAATATATACACCACAATGCCTGAAGACTCGTCTCTATAATCAGTGTGTCCTGCCCACAATGACGTATGGTGCTGAGACATGGACGCTCACAAAGGAGACTGTGCATAAAGTACGGGTAGCACAGAGAGCCATGGAGCGCGCCATGCTCGGCATTAAGCTACAAGACCGAGTGAGGAATATTGAGATCCGACGTCGCACTAAGGTGCGTGACGTCAGCGAAGTCATAACCAAACTCAAATGAAGTTGGGCAGGGCATATTGCCAGGCAGCGTGACGGTAGGTGGACCAAAACGTTAACGGATTGGTGGCCAATTGCAGGAAAAAGAAGCGTTGGTCGTCCACCAGCTCGATGGGTTGATGACATAAAAAAGACCGCGGGTCATTTCTGGATGAGACTAGCACGGGACCGGGATAAGTGGCGTACGCGAAGAGAGGCTATTGCTCAGCAGTGGGCGATTACAGGCTGAAAATGATGATGATGATGATACAATATATAAAACACTCCTCTGTGGTTTTCATAATGGATGGTGATATCTGCCAAGTCGAGTGAAACAAACCACCGCACGGCCATACCATCCTTTTCACGATAATACTTGTTCAATTCATACTCGAAACGATCTATTGTAATCTTATTATGTACATAATAATGTTCGATCGCATGATGTATCTGTCTATTGGACCAAAAAATAATTTTCTAATTCAAATAAATACACAGGATTGTATAGAGAATACCGCTTATACCTATCTTGAAAAAGATGATTCTCTCGAACCAAGATAAAAAACGAAGACTCTGGCTTTCCAGGTGTATTTTCTAAAACGTCACCTCCGTACGTTTCTCCTCTCCAATGTAAGACGGTGCTGCAAATGTGTTTGGTTTAGCAGATATCTAACAACTATGCAGTTCCACTCGGACTTTGTAAAATATCTTAGTAAGTTAGATTCACTAATGCTTTAACTTTAAACAAGATTGCATTGCGCTAGCTTAAGGTATATTTAGATTGTTCCAAACCATCAGTAATCGTTAGTTAACTACCTACGTCGTTAAGTTGTTTATGAGCGAATATCCTCATTTCCGATGCGATTACGCAGAGAAACTCCCAGCATAGCCCTCTCCATTGCCCTTTGGGCGACATTGAGCCTTCTTATGAGGCCCATAGTAAGCAAACACGTTTCACTGCAGAACTTAGGTAACCGATATAGCCCTCCGAATCGCTAAATTTACCGATTGACAATTTTATATATTTACCTTATGACAATTTAATTCAATGTAATTCTAGATTTAAATTTTGCATATGAATTTTGTTAGCCAATTTAATTTTACTGTACCTACTGAATTTTAAATAACTTTATGTTTTATGTGTGTGTTATCTTATCTTCTTGTATGAGCCTATGTGATGCTTGAAATAAATGAATTTTATTATTTTTATTTATAAACTTAAGTGGCAGTTGGTGGGGGCACATGCACCTATAGAACCGATGGCCGTAGGAGTGGAAAGGTCTTTCGGCTAGTATGATGATGATGATATGAGATGACAGCTGTGGGTGCCATTTTTACGTTTACCATAATTGACTAGTCACTGATAGAAATATAGCTTAGCCAGCTCAACATCATCACAGATGAACGCGCTATATATGTATTGTATATGCGTATTTTAATGTGTGAGTCCCGTAACAGTCATATGTGAAATAGGAAAGACTTGGCACCATCTCTCCTCTCCCCCTGGATGGGCAAGAAGGCCCGATTATTTCAAACGTCATTAATAATAATAAATTCGGATAGGTGGCCGAACCGTCAGTCTACCCCATGACATTGATGATTATGGAGAACTTAACTTCGAATCCACCACACGTTTGTCTGTAAACCGAGTGTGACTAATGCCATAACCGATCCAAATTCTATACGCCCAGCAGAATAAACTACAGAACAACTCGTCCGTTATTCTTTTTCTCTGTTTCGATGACGCATTTCGAACATTGCCAAGTTTATGAAGGTGCCTGCCAACTTCTCAGATCGATCATAACTTTTTAACTAAATTACGCTTTTTGCCCTTCTTGGTAGGATGTAAGTGACCTACATTAGAACTCCAAAAATAAAATAAAAGATAATGCTGCGTGCCATATTTAACTCTGCTTTTATGCACTACTAGCGCTTCGCCCGCGTATGGCAAAGAACGCAAAAAAGCCCGAGGGATAAAATATAGCCTTTAACTTTTCGAGAGTCCATCGTACACGCAGATTAAAGAATTTTTGATATCGGATAAGCAGTTCCGGAGATTACCCATTACATACAAACTTACATTTTACAAATTTACAATCTCGCAGACTTGTCCTCTATACTTATATTATTAAACTCGGCAGCTGCACTGTTCCTTCTGAGCCTCGCAGCGCACACTGGAACTCTATCAGCGATATCGATACGAATACATATATGTACCAGTGTGTAACCGCCATACGATAAATAAATAAATAAATTAGTATAGAGTATAGAGTATATATGACGACGGTAGACAAGCTTACGACCTGCCTGATAGTGAACACCGTAGCCTTTGGAAGCTTGCAACTCCAGAAGAATTTGTAAGGCCGTTGCTGACCCTCTATTAATTTTAGGGTTCGTTCTTTTGGCAGTTAAAGATAAATGCAGGCTTCTCACTGCGCATCTTCGATCAATAATTATAAATAGTGGAGGTAATTCCCCAGTTCATCATCATCAGCTGAAAGACGTCCACTGCTGGACATAGGCCTCCCCCAGTAGTAGTGCCCCAGTTGGCCCGCTCTAAATATGATTAAGATCACACTCCGCAGCGCTTTCCCTATCTAAAGATCATTTTTATGGCCTGATGAAATATAAATTTCTACTCTACTGCCACAAAAAGGTTTTTGTTTATGTAAGTAAGTATGCAATCTATGTGTGTTTATTAACTTACTCTGCATCGTATACAGTTAGTACAATTGTGACATTTGCTGTAAAAAGCTGGTAACTAAAAAATAAACACGTATATAGTGGAATACTTAAATAACATGGAAAGCGCTGAGAGCTGAATAAGTGCCCCCTGGGGGCGGTAATGTTTCCAACCAATTCCAATGTTAACCATTCCCCACGCAACCCCATATCCTTCTTATTATATTTTACTTGTACGAATATTGAAATAGGCATTGCCAGCCGGCACTTTTAGAAATGACACGAATAATACCGTATTATCTGTACTAATGTATACTTTTACACTAACGACCTCTGCCTAGTAGTTGGTAGTGACCCTGCCTACGAAGCCGGAGGTCTCGGGTTCGAATCCCAGTAAAGGCATGTATTTGTGTGATGAGCACAAATATGTGTTCCTGCGTCATGGATGTTTTCTATGTATTTAAGTATATTTGTGTATATAATTATGTTTAACGTCGTCTAGTACCCATAATACAAGCTTTGCTTAGTTTGGGACTGATTTGTGTACGATTGTTTCCAAATATTTTTTTTGTTTATCTGTTTTTTACACTACCTTTATAAAGGATGGCTCACGCCAGAACGGGCTGTGTCCGGCCCGGGCCGTTTTCTCAGAAAAACGACGACGTTTTTGCGCAGCCGAGCCATACCCAAGCTCGCCATCTGCCAACAACGAGCCGCTTCCGAGCCTCGGTATGGCTCGGCCGCGAAAAAAGGCCGTCGTTTTTCTGAATAAACGGCCCGGGCTGGACACAGCCCGTTCTAGCGTGAGTCATCCTTAAAGAGAAAACTCTGTGAGATTGTAGTTTAATTTGTTTGTATGGAGAAATTCTTGGAACCGCTTATCCGATTTTAAAATTATTTCGTCTGTGCCTAGAATGGAGAGTTCTTTAAAGTGCGGGCTTTTAAAAACTTCGTAAAATAAAACAAAAAGCGTTGAGGGCTGACCACTGCAAGTGTGAAGCTGTGTAATGTTTCAAACAATTTCCAATGTTAAACATTTTTATTTAGTTTGCTTTCATACATATGAAGGTACGTATTTCGGCCTCACTATCAGTTATAATGGTATGAATTATACAGTAAATATAATTTTCACTAACATCAATACACTCAAAGGTAAATGGCAATACTTAAATATAAACTTGGAAAAAAATATTTTAATCGTTGTTACCCACGTCTAATTCATTCTGATAACAAGAAGATGCAATGTCTATAGAAATGACTTATATCTTAAGTCTTAAAAATATCGTAAACGAAATTATAATTACTTAATTTTCCTTTGCCGTTACTTACTTATATTTTAATAGTTTATGAAATAGTCGCAGCAATTTAAATTAACTTATCAAAATACGTATTGAAGAAAGCATTATGTTGAACCTAGACATTAGATTAAGATAAGATAAACAAACTTTATTTGCTTTAACGTAGCTCATTTAGTTAATTTAAATGCTAATAAATTCTTGTTCATACTTAAAATTAATCAACTGAATCTTGGACCGCACCAATGTCAACATACAATTTAATTAAAAATGTTCGTTTGTTTTTAGTGCTTTTAAACGAGTATTTTTCAATGAAATTGTCTGGTATAAAATATTATGAAGAACCAGTTGCGAGTTTATGGCAAATGCTGTATAGGTTTATTAATACTGCTAAATATAATAGATTAGATAACATTTTAGGAAGGTACAGCACAGCGGGCACTTAGGCAAGTTACTGGGCAAGTAGGAGGTTCCAATTAAAAAGTCGGATCTGCAAAAAATTGGCTTTTGGTTTTTAACAGCATAGGTCTTAAAAAAACCCTACATTTTAAAACCACATTTACATCTTTTCGCTTCTTTCAATATTTTCCGTAAAAACCAACTCAAAAAATCGTCGTATCTCAGAACAGATGAAGTTTAAAAACGTCGGTTGTGACAGCAACAACATTTTACTGGACACACAGTGAGTGCAATGTGTCGAACATGCCACATCGGGAAACCATAGCGTGTCTTGTATTTTATGCATTTTATTTGCAATTTACAGCGTGTTAAGTTATCAAGTTAATTTTCTCTGTATTTACTCTAAATTTTGCAGATCCGACTTTTTAAATTGGGACCGTTGATAAGTACCTCCACCTTACAAAAGACCGCTGCCATAGTAACACCATCATAGCTTGCGCGGTTTATAAACCAGTTAGGTAATGTTGCAATTGTATTTAACCAGTTAATGTGGCAATCGTTATTCCACTGTTAAATCTCACACACCTAGTACTCGTAAGTTATAATTTTAATCTTGTTAAATGTTCAGTGAATTTTGTTTCTATTTCTTGTAACTTTTTATTGTATTGCGTGTTCTGTTTTTCTTTATCTTTGTTTTAAGACCCATAATAATTTATAAAAGTTATATATAAAAGAAAAACGTATTAGTTACACCATTTATAACTCAAGAACGGCCTTAATGATTTTTGTGATGCTTGATTTGTTGTATTTGTCTTCACTCCGAATAGCAGAATAACTAATAATTAATGCAAAATGTAAAGTTTTTTTTTTCTTTTTATCATACATTTTGTATGGCGATACGAAGTACGTGGGGTCAGCTAGTAATTTATAAAAATTAAGCTTACTCTATAGGTATGTGGTTTTGTGTTCGTGGTGATGAGTTAGGTCTGCAAAACTCCCAAGAATTGCTTATTTTGTCATGGAACATCCTAAGAGATTGAGACAATTTGTATCCAAATCCGAAACATTTTGACGTCTGAATACAGCATGGTCTAAAACTTCGTTTTCGTTACGCTTTTTATAAGTATGTATATCATCATCTAGTACCCATAGCACGAGCCTTATTAAGGTGGTTCGATTGCCATACAAAACGTTATTTGACATTCGCAGGCTAACGGCGTGATATTTTAAGAAACTTATGTAACAAACGTTTTTAAATTGGCTTCCCATTTGCGCTAAATTCCCCCTTTCCTAGAATAAACTTGTATAAACTAGATTAATTTGAGAAATTGGTTTGGGACGTGATATTTTGGGAAAACAATTTTTCTCAAATTAATCTAGTTTATACAAGTTTATTCTAGGAATTTGGCGCAAATGGGAAGCCAATTGATGAAAGTTTGTTACATAAAATTCTTAAAATATCACGCCGTTAGCCTGCGAATGTCAAATAACGCTTTGTATGGCAATCGATCCACCTTAAGTAAGCTTAGGTACTTTGCGCTGTGGTACTAGATCTCGGTTTAATAAACATTCTCGTTTTTAGATAATAATTTTAGATTGAGTATACAATTTGATGGTTGAACTATTGAGTGCAATGTAAAAAAAAGTGTTTTTTTTCTTACCAGGATTTTTTGCCCATCAGCAAAATATTTTTTAATGTACTAAATTCGATACAAAATAATTTTCAACCATTAATCAGATGGGTGAAGGCCGTCCCTCTATCCGTATCTCCTACTATAATTTTCTTTGACTTTGGGAGCTAACAGTACAAAGAAATAACAGCTTCGTTCAATTGACAGACAAAGCTTTTGGTCGTTTGTGTGAATGGTATTGTACTGTCCATGCTTTTGTTGCATTTGGTGCAGTTAAAAGGAAGTGATCATTCACTGTCAGCATTATTGAAACGTTGTTAAGTTTCGACATTTATATGAGGAATATACTCCAATATTTTACGATACATGTCATACCATTGATAAAAGCACAAAGAAAATTACACGTGCGTGCTTTGCGAAGTAGATCTGTATTTCATTATTTGTCAATGTGAAATGCAGGTAAAAAAAACAACACATTTACTGCCAAAAATCGATATGTTCTACGCTCGTAGCCGATATGATTCTAGGGTTTTTCCCCGTATGTAGCGGAAAGTGATAGCCTAGGAGCGTTCATAGCCCGGCAGCGCCTGCGTATCGGAAACGATAACGCAGGTCAAGCAAAGACGGCAGGGGTCAGTCTTTGGATGGGTGACCGCCTGTTTAAGTGCTTTGGAAGGCACGCTAAGCAGTTGATCCCGGTTGCTGTCTATGACAGAAGTCGTTAAGCCGAGTTAGAGGCCTTCGGGCGGCTTAAGAACCTCTAACAGTCGAGTTGCCCACTCACTTGACAAAGGGGGGACAACTGTCACTCGCGTCCGCAGGAGCTACCTACCACAACCCTGCACGTGTCCCAGGGATGGTACTAAAGAGCGACAAACTCAAAAGGCCAGAAATAATATATGCCATACGATTAAATTAAGTTATGTACCTATAAAAGAAAAGAGTAAATATACGGGGTAAAACGTGCTCACGAACAAAATCAGTGGAACTCGAAGTAGTGAATGATTCCTGCTCTTTTACTATATATACATGTCTTATTAAACAATTACATTACTTGCATATATAATAAATGAGTTAATCGTTTGTTTCATATCTTACTGTATAGAAATACCCTTTACTATAATTAAATGCCTTTCAAATACATCTTTGTGCAATTTACCTTCATCTAACTGATGCTTCACATGCTGTTACAACACATAAGTAACTAAAAAAAATAAACATTTATATTTCATAAAAGTAAGCCTGATCACAATGGAACGGATAGGTTTATCAAGATCCCTTTGAATAATAAAAATATATCGTTATCTAACATGGTATATATCTTCATTCAATACGGTATACCCCTCAAAGGTATAGCTATTGTGTAGGTCCTCAACATTCGAATACAATTTTATCCATGTATTCCTGATTCCCAATCTTGATTCATAAATAAACATTGCATAGCCACCGTAATTTGAATTCGAGTCCCAACACAACACGTGTACTTAATGTTGCTACGTATCAGAGACAAATAGGTAAGAGCTCCTTTGAGATCTGCTTGAGATCACACGTCCTTTGTTGTATCACATGATCAAGCATGCCAAAGTGAAACTGTGCAATACTGACCCATTTTAGCCGGGTTCGCTATCGCCATCCCGAACAAGCACAAAAACACAAAAATGTTCCACACCATGTTTGCTTTTCACTCTGTATATTCGTTCAGAATAAACTGGATTTTTCCGGTTAAACTGTCACATAGTTTTAGTTTCGTAGCGGGTGCTACATTTGCTACGAGCTCTACGACGTAGCGCACGACCGGTCGCCGCTACGACGCCCAGACAACTGAGCGCTCGAGCCACTACGGTATGCTATGACTTGATATTATTGATTCTTTTAATGTTATTTTTGGAGTTTTTACTTTATTATGTTGAGTAGGGTTGTTTATTTTTGATTGATTTTGACGTTTTCAGTATTTTTCTGTTGTTTGCTATAAAATATGATTAATTCTAGTGACGTACTACCTAGTTATGGTAGGTAGGTACCTATGTAGTAGGTATAGAGAGTTAAGTATAGGATTCATATATCATGTAATTAGAACATAGGTTTCAAGTAGCTTCTCGCCGCATCTATATAAGGAACGTGAAGAAAAATAATTATACGTTTTCATTTATTGTTACATACCTATTTAATGAAGGACTCATAGCTATGTTTTTTTTAATATTCAATTTATACCAACTCGTTATAGTAGTTAATTGCCAAATAATTATATTATAAATGTGCAATTTCGATTGTTTAGATGTTTGTTACATAACCTTGCACTTACTACTAAACTAATTTGGATGGAATTTAGCACGAAGATTATAACCTGTACTACGAATAACTTTACATTCCCACTGATCATCATACTGATGATACACATTGTATCTGTCAATCACCTGTGACTGATATGGCAGTAAATGTATTAAGTTGCTACAGACTACAGCGAGTTGCAAGGCGTCCTACACAACGCTTTCCCAAAAGTAGGTCGATCACGTAACGCATTGTACGAGCGTCAGGTAGATCTAAGTGTTACTTTTTACATGGAAAGATGGCAGTTAAATTGTCCTGACGCGCGTTCGGAACGTTACGTGATTATTCCTATGGAGCAACACGGCAAAACCTTCGCTGCGCGGTCACTAGCGCACTGGTGATAAAGAAAAAAAGTTAAAGTTCCACGGCCGTGTTTTGTTTTTCGCGGAGAATTTTTCTCTTGTTTGCGTTATCCTTTACAAAATCTATTTTGTCTGTTATAAAGATAACTCAATTATTGCTATTATTTCTCGAAATTAAAGAAATAAAGAAGAAAGAAAAAAAGTATATTTCGTAGATTACGCACATTCCGACAAAATTACACAATTACATACATTTAGACACTACTAATTACCACTGCTTGTAAATATTGTACAGTACACAAACCTACCTAGTTCAAACATACAAGTGCTGCCACTTATGAAGGTATCTCGACTTATAATAAATATCTAGAATCAGCCAGTTTGAAACTAAGCTTTGGGTTGTCACGAATGTTCTCAGCATCCCGTGAACGGAAAAATATGAAACATTTTTTGTAGGTACATTATTATTCTAGCTGCAACTTAGGATAGTTTTTATCCTACTGCGACAATTAATTAATTTTCCGAAATATACGTCTTCATTTAATTTACCATTTATTTTTATTGAGATCAAACGCTGCTCCAACTGTCAGCTACATACAGCGTGTATTTTTAATATTACCTCAAATTTTAACCAGACGTAGGCATTAGTGCTATGAACCGATGTTGCATGGAAAATAACTCTTTTAACTATATTTTTTTTACCATACAAAATAATTCAGCACGCAATGTATCGCTACTTTGTCTTACTGGCGATGGCGTGACGTCACAACTGTCACTTCAAGTGATAGCTTTTACCTGCTGTGAATAATAGAAAACCGACATTGAGTTTGGTATAAGTTTGTATTAAAAATAAAAGTCATTACGATTTACACGTCTGAGGTAGCGATTTTCCACGTGTCGTCCTTGAACTTCGCGGCAGGCGACACAGCGACGTAACAGGGATTGTCGTACCTTCTCCATATCAACCTGCTGGAGATTTTCAATCACATCTGCAATTGTTTCCTGAATTTGTTCGACAGTCATTCTAGGTTGGGAATAAACTTCATGAAGGGAATGAGCGGTGAATACACCGCTCCCCATAGGTAGCGTTACTACTAGCTCACGAAAATTTGCCATACATTTATACAGCTAATTTTCGTGACTCACCTGACAAAGTTAATGTTTCTTAATTTTACCTTTACTAGGGTACACTTTTTTTGAAAACAACCCTTATCGCGAACTCGCTGTAATGCACGAATAATAAGGCGAGGGTCCTGCGGTGCCCTAGCTCCCTGTATAAAGCTATGGCACATCGTCCACTTTGTTCAGTTTGGCCATAATTTAAAATCATATCGGCTAGTTCCCGAGAACTAAATATTGATGGTCTTAGCATTGTGCTGAAGTTGATGACACCGATTTACAAGACAATCTACGTCAAAACAAATCAGTTTATTTCATATTGTAACCGCCCCAACGGCCTTTATTGATGGTGGTATGTAAGTTGTAATTATTTGCACGTTTGCACGTGCGAAGGGAGGGGGGTCGCATTAACCGCATGCAAAAATACAAAAAAGGTGCATCTCATCATCGCTAATAAACTGCGCGTTGTTAGCGGAATAGCAGAACTATTGTTCTTGTCTTTCAAGTCTACGAAACGTAAAACGAAATTTGATTTGTCCTAGCGCTCGTTCGGAAAGTTACGCAATTACCCCTTAGATGTACGTCACAACCGTTACCTTGTCAAGATTATTGTCGTTTTCTACGAGAAAAAAGTAAATACGTACTTTCCTAACTGGACTAGAAAATACACAAAGACTTTAACTTTTTCCAAGTTACTTATTTAATCTTAGAAATTTAATTTAGACAGAATCTGGTGCGCGTTTTCTAACGTTTTTTTCTTTATTAGAGCTTACGAAATAAAACTTAAAAGGCAATACGTTTACACAAAAAGCTTTTGTAAAAGCTATTTTCAGGATTATTCAATAAAGCTTTGTTTAAATGTTACAATTCATTTATTTTGTTTCTAAATCGATAAAGCCGTTTTTGGGAACTCAGTTACAAATAATCATAGATCATCATAGAAATGCTGCTCGCTTAAAATAGTTATTTGTTGTACAAGGGGGGAAAGTTGTATTTTACCTGCGACTTTTTCAACACACGTGACGTAAAATAACTTTTCACCCGTGTAAGTATAACACAAAACTTTTCACCTCACTACAGCGAGGAAAATAATAAAAAGGTTAAGATAAAAAAACTCACACAATCACACACAATCACACACTATCTCACACTATCTCACACTATCTCACACTATCTTACACTATCTCACACTATCTCACACTATCGCTCACACTATCTCACACTATCACAAAAAATGTAAAAAAAAAGAAAAAAAAAGTAAAAAAAGGGTTAAAAAATATGTCAAGAAAATAAACATTTAACGTTCTACGTCTACTTTCTTCACATGTGGATAAAAAGCGATTTTCTGAATAGATATCAAACATACAAAAAGGGATTTCCGAGCTAGTGAGGTAAAAAGGGATATTATCCAATAAGGTCCAATGACGGCGCGTCAACTTTCCGTACTGCATTACTACAAAACAATTTTTAGTTAGGTATTATTTGGTATTATTGTTTAATTTTGTCAATCGCATTCATTCATTAACGTCAAATTAACATATCATACTTAAATGAATAATCATACGAAACATATTGCTAAAATAATGTAGCTACTTTTATTCATTTTGCGTTAATTACCTGGGTGATATTATTGAGTAGATAAAACAATAAAAAAAAATTTAACCCCGACGCAAAAAGAGGGGTGTTATAATATAAGTTTAGCGTGTCTGTCTGTCTGACTGTGGCATCGTAGCTCCTAAGTGAATGGACCGATTTGAATGCGGTTTTCTAATCCGAAAGCTGACGTGATCGAGATGGTTTTTAGCTACGTTTCAATAAAATCGGTTAATCCGTTTTTGAGATATTGAACTTTGAAATATAAATATCGGGGGTCTTCAACATTTGAAATGAAATGAAATGAAATAATTTATTCGTGACAAGAAACTTAAAATATTGTATCATCTATAACATACAAATGAGTTTGTCACGAAATGGTCTCGCCTCAGCATAATGCTGGCTCATGACATGAGCCAGCGCTGGTTTTCCGGTAATTAACCACTTTTTTAAGTTGTTAATTATTTAGCAATATTTTTCTAAAAAAAGGTTGGTAGGTATAGAAAGTTCACGCTGTTGTCCCACTTTAACTAAAGGCTCTGTGAACTGTACAACTTGCGAACCTGTCTTATTTTCTATTTTACTATGTTTCATAAAGCTGTTACGACAAAACAATTCAATATAATTATTGAACCCATCACATAACCTAATTTACAGGATCTCCTTTCTTTTATCAAAAATGTACCGAGCTTACCGTGATAAAAAGATAGTTAACCGTTTTATTAACCGAACAGATAGGAAACATGTGAGAAGGGTCAGCTAATAAAGCCAGCAAAGATAACAGAGCTCTCTGCCCGCTCTTGAGCTGAAACCTTTCATTTACGCAATTGGATGTAACAAAAGTATAGAAAGATAAATAGATAATGCATTTATTTGTTTGCTACAACGACAAAGGAACGAACCAAAATCATAATCGCCTTTGTACTTTAAATGCTTTGCTAAATAAAATGTACCTTTCTTACGAACACAAATGTCATAGTGACAGATAAGTAGACCTCGTTATTTTGTCGCACTGTCATTGCTTTTCCGTAGAGCGTGAAAGATTTTTTTTATCGACCGTTTTGATATCGATGTTTATATAATGGAACAATGCGATTGAATTTTCGCCTTTTAAATCTTTGCTCAATCTCAATGAAAACATCTTGATGAAAAATAAGTAGATAACTTCATTAGTGAATCGATATAAATGATTTACCTATTTGCAACTGCAACGACGAAAAATAACTCATAATTTCCAGTACATCGGGAACTTCAATATCGTAAGTGGTATTTATTTGCAAATGTTTTGAACATTCCTTTGTTGAACGCTGATTTTAAGTACCTATTTATCATTTCTAGATGAAATGTATAATAGCAGCCATTTTTGAATTACCAGTACCAGCAGCCTTTAAAAAGCATTTGTTTTAAGAAACTGTGTGGGGCTGGTCAGTGCGCCCTTCGCATGTAATATATGCAGCAGGATTTACAGTTGCCGCCCAATGTAAAACTTGTGATCACCAAAACCCCTATATGACCCTTAGTAAAGTTACATTGACGATGTATAGTTATATACAGTGTATTCTAATTGTTGTGGAAGAACTATGATAAACAGTCGTGTATTTCTCGCACACACCCGACACTTTTATTTCTTATTTTTATATCATATATATTTATTTATACCCGATAGTACCTAGTGACCCCTTATCAGTTGACTAATTATCAGTGACATAACTTTGAGTACACTATTGATATTTAGATAGTCGATAAAAAATCATTCACGCTCTACGGAAAAGCAATGACAGTGCGACAAGATAACGAAATTTAATAGGCTGTAGGACGTTTATGAATACGGCCGTTAATCTTTATTGCACAAAAGAAGAACTTATAGTACAAAAGGCGGACATAATGCTATGAAACTTTCACTTTGATCTTATGAGACATGTATTTTGTTTAAACCTATTATTGTGTACAATAAAGTGCTTACATACATAAATGCTTACATACATACATCATAATAAACAGTCTGTACAAAATATGGAACAAGTAGTGAAGTATTAAACATACTTGAACCTTGATTCCAGCGTTCAATTCGTAATAAAAGTTTGAGACGATTCCGAAATGTATCACAGACTTCAACAAAAATGCGACCTCTAAAAAAATCCGCCTAAAAAGAATTTGGGCCGATAAAACAAAAATGCATTGAAACTCCACTTTGTTTTTGTTTTTGTATGGTGTTTTTTATTTAGATGATTTTGAAGTATAGGTAATTTGCAATGCACCTTACTTTTAGAAATAATAAAATAAAGTTTACATAGAGCAATAATGTATCTGAACCCATAGTGTAACGGCGAAATTAATTTTTTGTACTCGTCGATTAAAATCTGTGTATTAAGATTTCATAGAGAATACTGCAACGTCACTCTTTTCATAGTTGTAGTACATGTTACTGTCTAAACAATCGAAATAACTGTTTCGATACGTTCCAGACAACCGAAAAAAAATTGAAAATAGAACTAAAATAAATTCGACCAATCACGTGGCTGCTTTACCGAACTGTAATGAATTGGACCAATAGAATCGCTTTGATTATTGAGTTTACTCGTTGATGTCGTACGTTCGTTGATGTCTTTTAAGATATCAACGAGCGTACGAGCGATAAGCTGCACTTCGTTTCGACAATATCGAGTTTGTTTAATTAGTTCAGTTGACTCGTAGAAAATTAATTTTAATGAACTCGTACAAAAAGTATTGTTCACTATAGTGTTATAATCAAGCTTTTTAATCTCGTACCTTACTTAGGTTACTCAGCAAGCTTCGTGGACTAAACACGGTACTCGACTAAAAAGCTCTCTATTATAACACGATTGTGAAAAATACTATTATCTATTTGTTTATTACCTGTATTTTCAAACATCAAGTCAACTACAAAGATACCACCTTATTGCACTGTAATAGGGTTCAGAAGTGGACTGTTATTACCTATAATTGGGAATGGTTAAAAATTTTAGAAAACTTGATAAATTTTTTGGTGATAGGAATAACCTTCCTTAGCACTAGAAAAAGTTGCAGACTTTTCAGCTGCGTGAATTATTTTTGAAAGATATACTACTCAAAAGAAAATAGGGGCCACTAAGTATTTTGATTGCTACGTGAAAAATATAGTAATGTATATTTATTAAAATAACATGTAACAAGGCTTTTGTTTTAACTTATGCTAATAACCATTTAATTGTGTAGTCAATTGTTTCACTTATTTCAATTAACATGAAATTAGTCCATTGTCAACAGCAAAAACTAAACAGAAACTATTTGCAAAACAAAACAAAAACTGACACAAGCTGTTTTTTTTAATGGTTTAGTAACGGGTGTGTCCTCCTCTCCTGTTTTCACACTCCTGGAGCCTTGAATGCATACTCTCGATTAAGTTTCTGATGTTTTCATCAGGTATCTCTTCCCACGCACGTTTCAGAGCATCCATAAGCTGTTGCTGGTTGTGAACCTCTTGCTCATGCTCCCTAACCCTTCGTTTTAATTGGTCCCACATATGCTCTATTGGATTTAAATCCGGACTATACGCTGGCCATGGTAGGACACGAATATGGGAGTCATGCAGTACAGTCTGAGTGGCCCGAGCTGTGTGTGGGCGGGCATTGTCATGCATTAACCAGAACCCTGGCCCCACTCTCTGTGAGAATGGAATCACATGAGGCCTGATGACTTCATCGATGTACCATTGTGCAGTTACTGTGCCTTGATTTAAGAAAACCAGCTCAGTTTTGCCTTGTAAGCTAATCCCAGCCCAAACCATCACACTAGGACCTCCAAAGCGGTCAATTTCCTTGATGCAGACATCGGAAAATCTCTCACCCTGTCCTCTCCATACTCTAATCCGCCGATCATTACTACAAAGCTTCACTTTACACTCATCTGTGAAGAGCACCATACCCCATTGATTCATGCTCCAATCTGAATGTTCGCGGCAAAAACTTAAACGATTTCCACGTTGAACCCTAGATAAAGGAATTCGTACTACTCGGCGTCCAGACGCCGACTGCATGAAGATCAGCAAAGGTCCAGACCTTTGCTGATCTTCATGCAGTCGATTACGTATCGTTTGGTCACTAACACGAGTCCCCGTTGTCAACCGTAGGCGACGGGCACTCAATCGGATGTAGCGATCATCTTGTGCCGTAGTCGCTCGCACCCTGCCCGATCCAGGCCTTCTTGCAACACTGCCAGTCTTTTGGAACCGATCCCACACATTTTGGATGGCTCGGCAAGAGAAACCCAACGAAAAAGCTACAGACCGCTGTGAATGACCTTCAGCAATCAATGTAACGGCTCTGGTGGCAGTAATGGTATCCATATGCCTTCGTTGACGTGGCTTTATTAACAAAATATGTTAAAAGAAGCAAAAGATGGACAGAAATAGTTTTTTAACAGAATAAAATTGTGATTCCATCTGAAAGGAATTTGACCTGAAACTCGTTTTTTTTATTTGCTTCAAATTACCAGTCACCCTGTAGAATTAGAACTAGGATCATTTTCAGCTTAAAATATAATCTATTATAAAACACGGTATCATTACCTCTAGTTAAAACATTTTAATTATACAATCCAACAGTGAAATAAGGCAGCACTAATTACATAGCATCTGGTTAACAAGGCTTGGTTGTATGGAATTTTTAATTTCAGTCTAGCCGGACCGTCTCGAATGGCTAAGATTTAATTTAGGCCTATTTATTATGATATCTCTAGGATTTTCTCAAAAAAGACTGTAATACTGAGAAGGTACTTTTTTTACATAAATATCTGTACATGCCTTTATGACATTGACAATAGAGTTCTGTACAGATATTTATGTCCTTATTACTGTACGTGTACTTGTTAACTGCAGTGAATGTATGTGTTTGTTTAAGTACCTACACTTATTTATTTTGCTGTTACTGATCATTTTTGGTATTATGTTACCTAAATATCTACGGGTATACTTATATTATAAAGAGGAAGTCTTTAAGATTGTAGCGTTGTAAAATGTAAGTTTGTATGTACTGGGTAATCTGCGGAACCGCTTATCCGATTTCAGAAATTCTTTCACCCGCGTGTAGAATACACTTTTTGAATAGTTATATGCTAAAATTTATCCCGCGGGTTTTCCTGTGTTCTTAGCAAAACACGGACGAATCCGCGTGGACACCTAGTATAAATATAATTTTCCCAACTCGTACCTACATGTTTTACAGCATACGTCGCAAGCAAGCACGACCGCTTTTCGCTATTTATGGAGTCTAAGTCTACGGACTACAGCGTAGCGCTATAAGCATAAGTGGTGAATGAGTTCAATTCAATTCATTTATTGTTTGTAAAACATTGTACCTATGTTTTACATTACGTATTATGCATGCGTATTTGGCATTACGTATTAATAAATTATTATAATTATATACAAAATAAAATAAAGTTATAGGATATTTGGAGTATTTTTGTCAAAAAATAAACACAAAATTTATTTGACATCTCCGTTTTAAAACATAAAAATTCATGCTTCACCCTCGTTCTCTCATACTCACATGACTTAGTAACCTACTTATAACTAAGCTTTTTGGCATTCCCTGTACTTAAGTAGCTTCCGACTTTGTCATGGAATCCCTGTATGATTGGCAGGCTTTTATCTTCACTTCTTAATTTCAATTTCAATTTCATTTATTTGAAAACCAACTGGGATCATGTGTGTTAGTAGATACTTAAAAATAGGGTTAATGATAGGTATTAACTTAAAATATATATTCTACCTGCTTATTTATGTGCACCATACAGCAGTGCCTCAAATATGCACAATCAAGGCGTTCAGCGACCATTCTCAGGATGCTGTTAGGACTGGCCCGGATCCTGCGTACCAGGGATGAACACCGTGTTGCTGAGAGTATTTGCGCTACCGGGTTGGCTAAAAACGTGAAGTCTCCATGCGAACAAAATAATAATATTTTATGTGGGCTTATAATATTTAATGAGTTCCGTCGATTCCTCAAAAAATTGTGATTTCCTGGTGTAAATACACGAGTTATAATAGATACCTAATACCGAAATTACTACACGCGTACCTAATATATTTGAGAAGTCCCCTTAATACCTCATTATTTCCATCATCCAACAGGAGTTTTGATTACGTTGGGACCAATCTGGAAGACTATACTTTCAATAAATAAAAAATGTACGAAAAGTTTCATAAATAACGGATTTCCGGGATAATCCACTCCAAATCGTTCATTAGGGCTTACACTTCCAGCCTATACAATACAAGTTCGTATTAACACACTGTATACGTCAGCACTAAAATGAGTTTCTGGGTTAAGCCTTTGTTACTTCCAGTGCGCCTAAGCCGTTCCTTCAGCGTTCATAACACTGGCCTTATAACAGATCCGTAATGCGAGGCACGCATCGCTCAGCCACAGCCGATGTGGACAGCTGACTTAGGAACTAGGAAAATAAATAATAATGTCGTTTAATTTAACCACCGACGCAAAAGAAGAATGCCATAAGTTTAACGTTAAGTATTTGTGTGTATATAGGTATGTCTGTGGCACCGTAGCTACCAAACAAATGAACCGATTTTAGTGGTTGCAATGGTTCTTAGCTTTGTTTGTTGTGTTTGCTTTTTTTACAATAAGTATATTACATAATGGTGTAAGTTGTAAATTTACTTAACTTTCATAAGTGTATTTACAGCACATATATCTATAATTTATAACTTCATTATTTTGTAACTGTATGACAATGATGTTACAGAATTAATAATATAAAAGTTTCGAATTCCTTACTTGTTGTGTTTCTTATTTTTTCGCAACTGAATTAAAAAACGTCGTTCGGTATACGTGGAAAAGTGAAAAGCCCTAGTTCGCGAAAAGCAACTTTCCGCACGCTAAACAGCTTCGTAAAGTAGCACTTTTTGAGCAACTGTATTACTAAATAATTATCACGGTTTTAAGTTAGCTTCATTGACATTTGTTATTATATTATTGGCCTCTTAGCCAGTGTCCTTAATAAATAACTAAATAATAAAGGACTACGCGTAACACTAGCAACTCAACTTTTAAACAAGATTAATTACATTCGAAGACCAATTAACTAATTCGATTCACACAATTGAATAAGATAATAATTTCTGCATGACACACATTACGAATTTTATTTGAGAACTACTAACTGATTATTAAAAGCTTTTATTTTTAACGTACACTGTTTTAATATAAGTAGGTATATTATGTAAGTTTTCCTTCATGCGAGCCATTTTCAGCCACTTATGATCGAGCTGAAATTTAGTATGTTTATGTGAGTTCGGTGAATACGCAATATTATGGCATCACCGAATTAATCTGATGATGGAGGCAGAAGATGGCGATAGCAACTCCTAAACTACAAAAAACAAACCCTCTCAACGATGATTGTATAAAAAAGTATAGTGGGCAAAAGAGCTTGTGCAGTCAGCAGCAGAAGTAGCTAAGCGGGCTGGGTGTTCAAAAAGACCTGCACACGACCTTATTCTTAAGACATTATGAGCGTGTGTAGGTGATTTTGAACACATGGCCCGCTTAGTTACTTCTGCTGCTGACTGTACGGTCAGCCGTATCGCATTAAACGTCATGTTAAACTGTCATAATAAAATTATGTAGTTGTCAAACGAGTGAAAACGACAAGGTACTTAGTTTTTCAGCAGCCTTTGAGGCCGACGTACCAAGAATGAAATTCTTGACAGAAACTTACTATTTTTGAGGTAGCCATTTCAAACCTGCGCCAGCCCAACATCTCACTAAGGTAGCATAATGTAATATCGCTTATGTTGGTACGTGATGCATAAACCCACTTTTATATTCCGAAGGGCGTCATGTAAAAGCGTTTTAGTGAAGTGCTAAAATTTTATGTTGGCAGCATATGTCGGCAGATTGAGTTAGGCGGGGATGATTTTACTTAGGCGCTGTGGGTCTGATTCTAGCCTTTTGCAGCTCTTGAACAATGTCTATAGACTTCATTAGATGATGTTTATACAGCGTGTATTTTTAATATTACCTCAAATTGTAACCAGAGGTAGGTGTTAGGGCTATGAACCGATATTGCAAGATTTTTTTTCTTAACTACCATTTTTTTTACTTATAAAATAATTCAGCACGCAATGTATCACTACATTGTCTTACTGATGTGACGTCACAACTGTCACAAGTAACCCGCTTCTTCCATGTGTCAAATGAGTGTAAGCATTAAGTACATTGCTGCTCGATACATTTTCAAAAAATAATTACGGTTTGGTAGTTAAAACTAACCTACAATTTTCTTACAATATCGGTTCATAGTATTAAAAGCTACGTATGGTTACAATTTGAGGTAATATTAAACATACAGGCTGTATACCTAGTCAACAGCAACGCATCGCGTATTGAATAAGTCAACGTACGTAAAAGGATCATTGTCAGACACACAAACAAAAATCGTCTTTTCTGTGGTCGATAGTTAAGGCGACGTGGTCCAAAAACGGATTTTTAAAAAATCGTTGCTCTTGTTTGGATTATAATACGGTTGCCTTAAATTTAATTAGCAATCTTGAGGTCTTTTCGAGGGAAATCAGCTATTCGAATCCTGAGTTTTTGACTTTCGCTCCATAGAAAAAATCACGAACATAGGTCTAAAATACACTTAAAAAAATCGTAACAAATTATGCACAACAGCTAAACATATTAAAATTAGTTTTAAAAATTGGCAATGTTATGTTTGAGGGAAATCAGCTATTACATTTTTATTTATTAAAACGCATAAAAATTAAAGTAAAAAAACATGAAATCCGCGCTTCCAAACACGCACTTCCATCTCGCTCACGCCTACACCTACGTCCCCTTAAGTATTTATTTTTATATATAAGAAAAGTTTTACCTCTTTCCTTAATTTATTTTAAAGGTGCTAAATGACATCTGACAGCTTTGACTGTGACATTGAATTGAAGAGATATTATTTAATTTACGTGTGATTTTTTAGTTTAACGACCTGAAATTAAGGGCTATAAATGTTGTTTCTTATTCTTTACAGGTAGGTGAATTATTTGTTTTCGTGATATTACTATTGGTTTTAAAAGTGTAAATAGTAAATAAACTTTTATTGTTTACATAAACACTATTTCGTCTTTAATTCATTTTTGATATCATTGAAGAGTATGATATCATAATGTTTTATCGCGTAGAACTATAGAAGAGGCGTCCGTTTATCCGGATTCAGAGTTCAACGGAAAATTAGGCCTTATAGGCCTTAACTTTAACAATCTCCACCGAAAAGACGCGATCCTAAATCTGACAATGACCTAAATAAAAAAAAAAAAAAAAAAAAAAAAAAAAAGGTCGGTGAATTCCGAGATACATTGACGGCGTGCTTTATCACTAAGTATAGCAACAAACTGTGACAATGCCGCCGTCGTAACAGTATATAATTATAGTATACTAGCTGTTGCCCGCGACTTCGTCCGCGTAGAACTTTTTATCGTCTTAGAAAATGATTTCTCTCAATACAAAATTTGAACCCTCTTTTAGGGGATAATTAAAAAAAAAGTTGATGTTCATTTTCTAGTTTGTGAACAAACAGTCTAAAACCAAAGTTAAAAATCTCATACTTTAAAAATGCCTTGAAATACTCAAACTTTGAACCAATTTTAACACTCTTAGGGGATGAATTTGGAAAAACTCTGAAATCAGTTTTGTAGTCTTTTAACGTACAGAATAAGACCGAAGTTAAAAATCTCTTACTCACACTTTAAAATTTTATTGCTCGCCATTTAAAATTTGAACCCCCTTTTAAACCCCCTTAGAGGTTGAATTTTTCTAATCGCTGAAAGAACTTTTTTCGTAAACTTTTAAGTCTCTAGCTCAAAAAAAGTGTTGCCCATACAAAGCTTTCTTAACCCCCTTAGGGGTGGAATTTTCTAAAACTCTGAAAGTACTTTATTATTAATTTTAATAAGTAACATTTTGAATAGTTTTAAGTCTAGTAAAAAAAAAAGTTTTTCCCACACAACACTGGCTACCCTTCTTAAGGATCTTAAGGATCGCCTTAGGGATGGAGTTTTCTAAAACGCTGAAAGTTCTTTTTTAGTATTCTAATAAGTAATCTTTTTGCAAAGTTTTAAGTCTAACTCAAAAAAAAGTGTTGCCCATGCAAAGCTTGCTCTCCTTTTTAACCCTATTAGGGGTGGAATTTTCTAAAACGATTTGTGTTCTTTTTTTGTATTTTAATAAGTAATCTTTCTACAAAGTTTCAAGTCTCTAACTCAAAAACATAAACTTTCCCTGATAAAAACTTTGCACCCCTTTTTATCCCCCTTAGGGATAGATTTTTTCAAAACGCTGAAAGTCTTTTTTTTTGTATTTTTATAAGTAATCTTTCTACAAAGTTTTAAGTGTCTAGCTCAGAAAAAGTGTTCCCCATACAAACCTTGCACCCTTTTTTAACCCCCTTAGGGAATGATTTTTGTAAAACGCCGAATGTAGTATTTTTTATGTTCTAATAAGTAATTTTTCGTCAAAATTTTAAGTCTCTATTAAAAAAAAATATGTTTTTCCCATACAAACTTTGCACCCTATTTTACCCCCTTAGGGGTGAAATTTTCCAAAACGCTGAAAGTACTTTCTTTGTATTTAAATAATCTTTCTACAAAGTTTTAGGACTCTAGCTATAAAAAATAGTTTCCCACATACATACAAACTTTGCACCCCTATTTTAGCCCCCTATTTTTAGGGGTAGAATTTTCTAAAACGCTGAAAGTACTTAATTTGTATTCTGATGACTAATCTTTCTACAAAGTTTTAAGTCTCTATTTAAAAAAAATATTGTTTCCCCCATACAAAATTTGCACCCCTATTTTACCCCCTTAGGGGTAGATTTTTTTAAAACACTGAATCTAGGTACTTTATTTGTATTCTAATGAATAATTTCTCTACAAAGTTTTAAGTCTCTATTTAAAAAAAAGTACTTTTTCCCATACAAACTTTGCACTCTATTTTACCCCTTTAGGGGTAGAATTTTCTAAAACCCTGAAAGTTCTTTATTTGTATTCTAATGACTGATCTTTCTACAAAGTTTTAAGTCTCTATTTAAAAAAAAAATGTTTCCCCCATACAAACCTTGCACCCCTATTTTACCCCCGTAGGGGTGGAATTTTCCAAAACGCTGAAAGTGTTTCATTTGTAATCTAATAACTAATTTTTCTACAAAGTTTAAGTGTTATAGCTCAAAAAAAAAAGGTTCTCCCATACAAACTTTGCACCCCCATTTTACCCCCTTAGGGGTAGAATTTTCAAAAATCCCTTTTTATCCCTAGCCCACGTTATAAAAGCAACATAATGTGCAAAAATCAACTCTCTAAGATTAGTAGTTTCGGCTGTGCGTTGATGAGTGAGTGAGTGAGTGATTGAGTGAATAAGTCAGTCAGGACATAGGCATCACTGATGTACATTATGTTTTATCAATAAATTATTATTATTATTATTATTTATTATGTATAAATAGATAGAAGATAATGAAACTCCCATTCAAATATCTCAAAAAATTATGAAGCTACATCCGTTTTAATGTCGCTTGTTAGAGTGAGAAAACGATGAGGGACTGTGACGTCAATATACTCGAGTTTCATAGTAAAAAACAATCGTTTCATATGAAGGTGCGTTTTGCGGAAAAGGGACAGAACTCTTAAAACTTTGGACTCTTATAACTTAATCATTACCTATATAACCTCTTGCTTTATTTTTTTCTCCATTTGACTATATTTATTTTAAATTCTTTTTCGAGAAAATACATTATGATTATTTACCATATTTTCGATTCCTGAGCTATAACCACGAACTTCGGAATTCGAAAATATTCGGGTATCTCTATTTCTATCGCACTAACCATACTCGAGTGACAGGGATGCAAATATATGAACATTGAGTATCGGTTTTCGTAGTAGCGCCGCAGGTACTTTGGCTGAATGCGCCGAGCGCGTGCCATTGTCATTCAAAAAAAACAAATTCGTGTTAATTATATTGTTCAAATTTGTTGATTTCATTTATTGAAATTACGACATAAAACGACATTTGCGCATATAAGTTCTCATATCAGAATCGAATATTTTTTTATGGTTTATATTTTAGCATTTGTCTCGTAAAGGTCTATCGTAGACGGGATTTAAATTATTAATAAGTGAAAGGCAAAGCAATTCCGCCATTTTGACGAAAATTTGACGGTTCTTATAGCTGACAGTTGGAGCAGCGTTTGATTTCAATAAAAATAAATGAAAAATTAAATGAAGTCGTATATTTCGGAAAATTAATTAACTGTCGCAGTCGGATAAAAACTATCCTAAGTTGCAGCTAGAATAATAATGTACCTATATAAAATGTTTCATATTTTTCCGTTCATGGGATTCTGAGAACATTCGAACCGCGCAAAGCTTAGTTTCAAACTGGCTGATTCTTTTTTTAATTTAGAGATTTATTATAAGTGGAGATAAGTAAGTGGTATCTACAGCTTTTCTGTCGTACGCATTCTTTTGTTGAAGTTTTTCATGTCTATTCTGCATACAAGTTTTTGAATATTCGTTGAAGCTGCTTTGAATGTCCTTATTCAATGCACGGATGGTTATGAGCTCGGTAACTTCAAAATAACCCAACACAAAAAAGGGTGAAATACCAGTACCACCATGTTTTTTTATTGTTTGAGATTCGTTTTTGCTTGAATGATACAGACACTTGCACGCAAAGTGGTTTTGGAAAATTTTAGACATACTTTTTCTTAATCAAGTACTACTGTGGATTTTCGGGACCCAAACCTTACCCAAAAAAAAACTTGTTTATAAAATACAGTTCTTAATCCTCTCCGAATGTCAACGATCGAGTTTTACGGAGCCTTGTATACGCAAACATTTTTATGACATGGTTCATAAAAAGGAGATGTTTATGAAGTTGAAGGATTCACCCATGAACTTTTTATAAGTTTCAACTTCCGCCGAGATCAAAAAGACGAGCCGTATAATAAAAACATCCTTTTATGAAGCCTTTTTCTGTGTATTACTTTCTGTGAATATGGTTGTTTATTTAATGCTCAGGTATCAACTCTGTCCGGATTCAACCAAAAAGGAATGAAGACTCTGCAAATGCTCTGAAATCTGCAGTTAAACATCAAAATTGTACGGATTAGACTTTCAAAATATGGGATGACTCACGCTAGAACGGGTTGACACTTACAGTTACAGAACAAAGAATAACATATCGGCCGAAAGACGTCCACTGCTGGACATAGGCCTCCATAGAATAACATAGCTTGCAGATATTTGGCACCCAAGCTGGCAAGCAAGGCAAGGGTTATAAATATCACCTACGTGTACGATTTTATTTGCTTTTCTCTGGCGTTGCATTAGTAATTTCTTGCTTGCGTAGCAGGCGCTAATTGTTTTGTGCATATTTTATATACCTATTAGGCTCAAAATATATTTTTTGAATGTTATCAACTATCATATCCAAAGTTTTAAGATTTTTTAAAACCATATTTTGGTACTGGACTACTCGTTGCCATAGTCATAGTCATATAACTTAAGTGGTATCTTTGTTCCACATGGAATGAATAAGTATTTATTCGACATTTCTGTATCTTCAAACAAACCTGATGTCATCAGAATTTTATTGAAATCAATATCAGATATCAGATCGGATGCGTTTGCAGCCTTTCAACCCTTTCATCTGAAAATGTACTTTGAACGTAATGCCACCTTTTGGAGAACCGACGAATGTACAACATGTGTGTTTAGCTACAAGGAATCGCTTTCTGCGACAAATATTATTATTTTGTGTTTAATAATAAACTAGATCTAAGGTCACCGAAGGGTATGTTATCCCCTTTCAATCACCTGGGGTTTAGAAGATTGACCGCGAAGAGACCAAGCGAACCATCCTGGAAAGGGTCAAGGAACGTATCACGGCAGTCAAAGATTGGCAGGTGAATAAGTCTGCTATATTAGCCGATCATTTTGCTGGAGTCTGGACCAAACCATGAATTGAGCTCCGTAAACCGAAAGCCCGTTCTACAGAACGTCATTTCTATAGCAGGAAAATACGTGAAGCCGTTGAAATCAAAAAACATGGTAATTTCAACCGGGATGACGGTTTTTAGATTTCATCTTCGTGGAGTCCAGCCATTAGTAAATGCAAGCGTCAAAAACCATCGTCCATTATATCGCCGGATATTGTTAGTGTTTTGTGTCGGCCGATAGACAACATTAAGTCGTAAAGTTTCAATAAAAAAACCAGCCAAGTGCGAGTCAGACTCGCGCACGAAGGGTTCCGTACAATTATCAATAAAAATATTTATTGTATTTGTTTTTATAGCGGCAACAGAAATACATCATCTGTGAAAATTTCAACTGGAACTATCACGGTATCAGTGAGATACAGCCTGGTGACAGACAGACGGACGGACGGACGGACAGCGGAGTCTTAGTAATAGGGTCCCGTTTTACTCTTTGAGTACGGAACCCTATTAAACTAGAACCCAATGGGGTCTGCGTCCTTCTTCCATACAAAAAATACATTGGAATTTGAAAGTGGCCACGACTTGCGGTCGAGTGCTAACCTTACTCTTGCTGTACCGTCGAGAATGAAGAGAACATACTCGATAGATCTTTTACGGTGCACGCTGAGAAGTTGTAATATATAAAATATCTGTATATATTAGCAAATTCTATGATTATCTTACTACCACTATCTTAAACACTGAACTATTTTTTTTTAGTTTTTGATGTGCTATTTTGTTGAAGACAAATGAGAGGCAAGATCTGCCAAAAACCTAAAGCCTCTTACAGACTAGCGCGGCCTGCGACGGCACTCCATAGTAAAACTTTACTATGGACTGCCACCGCAGGCCAGTCTGAGAGTGACTTAACGGTTTTCTGATGGCAGCTTACTCATACCGCACCGACGATAGCGTAACTGGCCTAACTCTTAGGGTACGTTCAGATGACAAGCGTTCAACGCGCGTTTTGATAACGCGCGTTTACAACTACATAACAACTGTATAACAAAATTCAGGGCCGTACACATGCTAACGCGCGTTTTATTATACGTGCGTTGAACGCTGCACTAGCGCTCGACTGTTGTCAGCGCGCGTCAACGCGCGCTTTGAGATCATTGGTTTTCCCTATTTCCGTTCAGTTGAGCGCGCGCTTTTGACGCGGATGGACGTATTTTAGGGTTCATCGGGTCGTCAAGAAATCGTTCGAAATGGAAACCGAAACTTTTAATACGGAATTATTTATAGACGAAATAGAGAAACGTCCTGCGGTATGGGACATGACAAGTAGCGATTATTCAGATAGGAATTTAAAGAGACAGGCTTGGGAACAAGGCTCGACAAATATAAGAACTCTACTGACTGAACCATGGCGGTCGCGGCAACGCGCGTTCAACGCTTGGCAAGCGCGTGTCATGTGAACACTATACAAAAATTTAGCGCGCGTCCAACGCGCGTTGAACGCTTGTCATCTGAACGTACCCTTAGTTTTCTTTATTCGCAACGAAATACTGAGAACATAATATTATCTCCCACAGAACAAATAACTCTAGGTCAGGGCTGTCACCGTAACAAAGGAGCAGGTGAGTATTGAGTTCACACGCAGTTGCTCCCGTCTGATTGGCGCAGCACACAAGTGCAGTGACACTCCCCTGCTGTGCGATTAACAACCGTTCTCGACGTAGTTCAATCATCTCTAGTTTAACTTGAAGTTTGCGCCCTTTGCGCCTCGACAATGAGGCTGCCTCAACGGGTCTTGGCTGGAAGGAGAATTAGGTTGCCCAGGACGCAAATAGATGGAAAACCCTTCTAGGAGCCTTGATGAAGGATAAGAGGATACCATCGTCATACCATTATTAAATGCTCGCTGCTTATAAGTTATTCGTAACAACTGTGGGTCGATCACGTAACTTTTCTTACGCGCGTCTGTAAGGTCTAAATGTCAATTTTATATGGAAAAATGACAGATTGTGATTTTACTGTCAGACGCGCGTACAATGCGTTATTTCAGTTTCCTCTAATATGAGTTGACCTGCCAAGTATTTGATAGTTTAAACTTATTCATAAGTATGACAACATGAAACGAATTGGATACAACTTATCACTTCACAGCGAATGATTTCGTAGCCGATCACTCGCGAAAAACAGTGTGACTGTGTTTGTCTGGTGTGTGTATGTGTGCGTGTGTGTGTCTGGTGTGTGTGTGTGTGTGTGTGTGTGTGTGTGTGTGTGTGTGTGTGTGTGTGTGTGTGTGTGTGTGTGTGTGTGTGTGTACCTAGCGGGTTCCTGGCAGTGAGTGTTTTTTTTAAAATATTTATTGTAAAAAAACAAGGCCTTCATCGCAGAGCGATGACGCCGGCCTCATGGTTCATTGTCTCCAGTTCTGTATTTTAATAATTAATTGGTACAGTTTGATAGTGTTGTTAGAGGTCATATTTACTCTGGTTTTTGAGGGTTGCCAGTTATGTGACGTTTTGAATAGCTCCGCGTTACAGTTCGTTACGCGCACTAATTGAATAAGCGGTCGGGAACATCGATAGTGACGCCTAAAGTGACAACGTAACGCTGATGACAAGCGTAACTTTCAGGCCCACTATGTATTTAAACCCCCCACGTAAAAATAAGTTAACAGAGAGAAATAAACACTGAGAACTCCAAAAGTAACTTTTGTTCTTCGAATTAGGCTTTTTGTCTAGTGATTGGACAACTAACTCTGCTTAACTACTGCCGCCGGAAATTACTACAGCCGGCTGCTAGGGTGCTTAGTGTTAAGAATTTGATTTGTAATAGTTAGTTAGTTGCACTAAAGAGTGACGTTGTCATTTTGCCAAAACTATTTCAATAAAGATTAAAAAAAAACAGGCCAAATGCGAGTCGCACTCGCGCACGAAGGGTTCCGTACCATTATTTATAAAAACGACAAAAAAATTACGTTCGTTGTATGGGTGCCCCATCAAATATTTATTTTATTCTGTTTTTTAGTATTTGATGTTATAGCGGCAACAAAAATACATAATTTGTGAAAATTTCAACTGTCTAACTATCACGGTTCATGAGATACAGCCTGATGACAGACGGAGGGAGAGCGGAATCTTAGTAATATTGTACCGTTTTACCACTTGAGTACGGAACCCTAAAAATCAACTACTGCTTCCTTATGCAAGTTTATACAACGACGGGAATCGATGGCTTAACGTGTCACTCAAAGCTGTCACATATGTCACCATACAGGAACTGACCGGAGGTAACGTAATCAGCACCATAAACATGTATACACTTCTCGACCTTATTTCTTAGCAATGAGGGCGTAGAACAACCTGGAATGAATACTTATTTAAGATTCTGACTGCTACTAGCGGTACTAGCACAACTGAGGCCGCAACACGACGAAAATCTACCCTCCTCTGTCTAATTTACACAGTGCGAGTGAGACAGGGCCAAAACTTGGCAGCAAGTTGTGTAAGCCCTCCAGGACTGATTCCGATTGACAGACTGAGAAACAAGCGAACAAATCACACCGTATGGGTGTGGCCTGTAAGAGGAACAAAAAATTAAACGGTAGATTATTAAGCTTGTGAAGTTGTGAACAATAATTTCCAATTTTTTTAAATGTTTTTCTTCAAAATAAGTTTAATTTTCATCATCATATCAGCCGAAAGTCATCCACTGCTGGACATAGGCCTCCCCCAAAGAGTGCCAAAATTACCGGTCCTGCGCCACCCGCATCCAGCGGACTCCCGCGACCTTTACCAGGTCATCAGTCCACCGTGTGGGGGGGGGGGGGGGAGTCTACCCAAGCTGCGCCTTCCGGTACGTGGTCGCCACTCGAGAACCTTTCCGCCCCAACAGCCATCGGTTCTACGTGCAATTTGCCCCACCCACTATCACTTAAGTTTAGCGATTCGGAAGGCTATATCGGTTACCTTGGTTCTGCTGTGGATAGCCTCATTTCTGATGCGATCACGCAGCAAAATAAGTTACTTGTATTTTTGACTCATATGTAGTGTTAAAAGTAACTTATTATTTTAAAGACACAAAAAAAATTAAAAATATAAATAACAAAGATATCTTTTGAAAACAAAAATGCAAAAACTATTATGACTTATTAAGTACATGATGTTACCTCAAAATCTGCATTGGCTGCTGTGCTATGATGTCGTGGTGCCAATATACATTACTTGGAGGTCATAACTTTAGATCAACATTTCACCGAAACCAAAAAAAAAATATATCGAATGAGACACTAGGAGTTACTGCAAATGCTCTAAGGAAGCGTCCTTTTGAATATTTGCTCCTATTACAGGCCACACCCTGTATATAGTCAACATATTATGGCCATGCATTTGGCGTTGAGACAAACGGCGCGGCGTTTAGATGAATGCCCAGCTTTAGAGCACCGAGCGATATATGACACCCGCAGTATTCTCGTGTTGCGTGACGCTCGTACTAGTTCATGTCACGCGACGCTCCAGTCAAGTGACCATGTAAAGAATAAATTAAACCCTTCCACTCACAGTAGAACTGAGCACAGAAGCACTAAATCAGACGAGGCATGGCATAATCGCATCAACGCCTCCCACCGACCGATTTCCGGACGACGCGCCATGTCTGATTTATTCGCGTGATTTCCGGTTGGGTTTAGGCTTTTGAATGCCCTATTGGATATATCAGCGACATGTTACTGGATTTATCAGCGACATGTTACTGGAATTTTCCCTTTAGATTTGTCTGGACTCTCTGAAAAGTGAATACAGTACGGTACGAGTATAGTTATGAATTAATGAAGGTGTAATTTACATTTTAATGATAAGGTTGGATTACACAATACAAAGCGTACAAACAATTTAACATACAATATAAACTCACATACAGATAACATACACTTACTTAATATATTGCAAGGTAGATTTGACCTGCCCAATCCAATACTTACAGAAGTATTGGACAGTCAAACCTACCAGCCATCATTTTCAGGATGCTGTTATATGTGGCACGAAAAATAAAACCAATATATTACATTTACGGCAGATCCGATGGGAAGGGATATGATTTTAGCATCTATGTTTGAATTAACTTATGCTTCACCGTAGCGTTTAAGGGGGCTCCATGCGCTTTTTGACTAGTTTCGATGAATTTTGAGTTTATTTATTTATTTATTATTTATTTATTCCTCCGTCATTACAATAGATATATTTATGCCACAAACGTTAATCGGTTCTTCAATACTTTATCTACTTTTGCAAGAGAGTTTTTTGGAAAAAAATGTATACTTATTTTTCTATGATTTATTCAAGCATGGTCCAAAAAAGCTCTGTTTTCGATATTAGTATGTTGTTTATGCACTTTTATATATAAAATTTACATGTAACTGTTCCTGTTTGATTTTTCTAACAACCCAAGAGAGTTATTTATTATTAACTCATTTTTAAAAAAAATATGTCCAAAAAACTGGTTTTTTGGCCTAAAGCTGCTAAAATTTAGTGCATCCCATATTTACTTCAAAACTATGAGTTTTGAAGTAAATATGGGATACTATTTCGGTTAACCTCGTTGTTGTTAATACGGTGAGCCAAAAAAAACACGAAAAAACGGACGGTAACAGATCGAAGGTCATTGGGAGCTGTGAGCCCCTTAAGATACTAAACCGGTTTTGATGAATGAGGTATCAATCGATTTGAAATTATGCTCTGGATGACATAGACTGCCTTTGAATTATGGTCTGGGTGACATTAGTTTTCCGTAGTCTGGAGACTGTTTCGTTGAATTTTTCAAGTTGAAGCTTGCTTGTTTTGTAAGTTTTAGATTTAAAATTCTTTAATTCCATCATGGTTTGTAAAATACGGGCCACTCCAATTTGTCTGTCGCTAGTAGCCAATGAAGTCATGGCTACTTCTCTTGGGTTACCTTTAAAAACGGTGATTTTATGAGTCCACCAAGTATAGGGCTTTGTTGGCGTTTTAATCGCATTTTATATGGGCCATTTTCTAAGCATGCTAGAAATGCATGTTGTAGGAAAGCACTTTTCAAAAAAGTCTGTAAATTTTTCTACTAGCAAACAGAACAGACAGAATAACAACAATGTAGTTAATTGACTCATGTAGATAATTATAATAAAAACAAGGTGCCGAAAATACCCCACATAACTCCGGCAGAGCAGTAAGTACGTCCGCAAAATTTCTTGTGTTGCTCTACCTGCTTTCTTGTCCTCGGTGCATGGCGCTCAAAGCCTTATAGAGAAAATATTAGATCCTTCCATTGGATCTACGGAGGCCGCGCACTGCTCGAAGGCCAAGAACGTTTGGTCCATAACCTGCCCTGATTCGGACCCACCTGCCAATCCCTGCTCGCAGAGGCAATGGGACGAGCCGCTCTGTCAGCTAGTACGGAAAAAAAATGCTCGCCTCCTTGCGACTGCAGAGTGGGAGTCGGGTCTGTGGCTGCAAGCTACCCTACCCTTTCCAAACATAGGTACTTTTCTTGATAACACCACCTTCCGCCTGGCTAGCTTGCGTTTGGTTGGAGGCATCAACAAATCAGCCACACCGCTGTCAATGCGGCGCCATGGCAGGCATACTGGGCCACCATGGCCTCTCATGTATCGAGAGCGCTGGGAGGATTTCCCGCCACGCCAGTATTAATGATGTCATCCGTCGGGCCCTTGTCAGTGCGAGAGTGCCGGCAGTCCTCGAGCCCAGCGGGCTGGCCAGGGACGACGGCAAGAGGCCTGACGGAATGACGATGGTGCCTTGGAGCATGGGTCGGCTGCTAGTTTGGGATGCTACTTGCGTCGATACCCTGGCACCGTCCCATGTTCCAAGCACCAGTGCCACCGCTGGCGCTGCAGCATCCTCGGCCGAAAGCCTCAAGCGCCGCAAATATGCCATCCTAGGAAATAGTAGTAATGTTTGCTGCGTTTGGCGTTGAAACCATGGGGGCCAAGTGCGCGTCGGCTGTATAGAGATTTGGCGACGCGCCTAGGCCTCGGGCGACCAGAGGGCTGGCCACTATTTCGCACAGCGCATCAGTATCGCTATACAGCGAGGAAATACGGCCAGTCTTCTGGGCACCTTACCTGTTGACGGCGCGGCGATTCAGGCCAAATTGTCTACCTTAAGGTTAAGTTTTATATTGTTGTTTTTATTCAATATGAAAATAAATTCATTTAACAGTACGTCTTATACATTTTTTTGTGTTTATTTTATTTTATTAAGGTTGAGGTAACACCATGCTTACTTAGACACACGTAGTGCCTATTCACTCTCGTCTTAAAATGATCCAAGTAATATGGCAAAAGGTTTGCCAGAAGTAAGTTCCACTCATAAGCTGTCCTCGCAAAAAAACTGGATACAAAGTAGTAAGTGAATCAGTGATAAATCAACAACACAATACCCTGAGAACTTTACGGTTTCGCTCTATGAAAACACAACAATATATCGATATCAGCCATATTTTTACACCAAAAAATAGGTAGGGTAATTTGACTAAATATTCATTAATAATCCACCTAAATTTTATACCGATACCGTAAAAAATAATGAAAAGTAATCTTCATAAATTCCGTAAAAAATAGGCGAAAATGGTATAAACTTTCTTTACTTTATAATTAACTACGTCTATGTTCAGAAACGTTCAAAAATCTAATGTTTTTGATCCTCATTCTTGCCTATGTAATAATTATCATTTATATGCACATATTTCATATAAAATGTTCATTATATGTTTAATACAAATTTAATAATATCGGTCAAATATTGTGTATAGACAATACATTTTTCATATGGCAATGTTTGGAATTAAAAAGGTATGCAAGAAAAACTAGACATACAACTTACCTTACAACGACCAAAACACATGTCACGTTTCTGTATTTCTCCACTTCGGATTAAAACCAGCAATTCTACAGTCCACTTTTTTATTTAACATCCTACGGACCTGCGAAGATTTAACAGTCTATATACGTTCTTTGGGATACGCGCATAATCCACTTATTTTTGTTAATGAATAAACCTTTCTATACGCCAGGTGAAATTCAATATTATCTCAATGTCGTAAAATATTTAATTAAAATGCCGTTATTTCCTGATGCATATATTTTTGGATTCAGGTAGTAAGTCTCCAAATTTGTGTACTCAAACATGTTTTCATTATAAAAATACTGATAGCATTTTTGCTTGCGGGTTATTTTTTTTTCCTAACTTCCGGTCCATAGAATTATTGATTTCAATAGTAAAAGTTGTTTAAAATAACATTATAAAAGCCGTATACAAAAAATTTGCCTGATATTGAATTATTTCCAAAAAAACAGTAATTTTCTCAGGGTACAAGGGCTGCTTGCAATTGCGCTGTAATGTGTCAGATATTAATACAGATGACTGGCTACTATATTTACAGCTCTGTTGAATAGTATTTAATTCCAAATTTAACATTCGACTAAAGATCATAAATTCATTCGACTCCCGCCAGAGGATCAATTGATGTCACAGCAAATCTACGCTGTGGATCATACTTGTTAAACGGGCAACGAACCGGTTCAAACGGCTCTGATTACCGGATATCCTGCTAAATTCCCGTGATAATACGTTTTAATAAGGATTGGAGCTTAGCGGTGGGTGGGATATGAGTTAAATTAATAATTAAATGACGCGGATACTCAGATTCATACCATACCTTATGCGCGGGATTAAGTTTCGTATTATACTAGATGCCAAGAACGCCAGCAAGCCCGCAGGATAATATATACCCTGTAATCATCTGCATGGCTGCGGAGCACACTGCGACTAAACACCAAGGTAGAACACCAAAAACATTGGAACACCCTAGGAACCTGCAGGCAAACCAGGGAGGCCCTCCCGACAATCAACCCCGGATTGTCAAGGAAGCTAAAGCAGCTAAAGAGGCGGGCACTCCGTCTTCTGACAGGAGCTATAACTGGTCATGCACTACTAAACAAACACCTTTTTACTTTGGGTGTTACAGACAGTCCTCTCTGCAGAGCCTGCATGGAAGAGGACGAGACAGCCGCCCACGTCATCCTGACATGTCCTGGAGTGGCGGACTACAGGGCAAAGTACCTCGGAACACCGGGGTCACTACCGGAGGCCGTCGGCAACGTAAAGGGTCTGCTAGGCTTCCTGGTGGAACTGGGTTGGCACGAATAACAGTAGTGCCAAAACCCCTACGCAAAATAGGCGCATTTATGACGTCGAGTTGCGGAAACCCAGCCCGCGTACAACCTATAACCTATATAACCTATACCCTGTAATCATCCATGAAGTCAATTGTAGAATAGATTTCATGCGGAAAAAATAACGCAGGTGAAATAATTTTGGGATTCGGATAAGCGGTACCGGAGACAACCCATTACATACAAACATAAAAAGCTATACAATCTCACAGAATTTTCCTCTTTATTATGTAAAATCGTTCGTATGTCTGAGGGGTAATCACGTAACGTTTCGAACGCACGTTAGGTCAATTTAACTGTAATTTTTCCATTCTTAAAGGGTCGGCACCGCGCATGTAACACCCCTGGAGTTGCAAGCGTCCATAGGCTACGGTAACCACTTACCATCAGGCGGGCCGTAAGATTGTTTGCCACTGACGTGGTATAAAAAAATATTTCGATATAAAAAGTGACATTTAGATCTAGGTACCTGACGCGCGTACAATGCGTTACTTGATCGACCTGCTGGTATTAGATCTGTCCAGCCAGATGTCCGTCTGACCATCTGTTCTCATCTACAAGTCGCAGTTCTCAACCGATTCCTGTGAAATTTTGTGAGCAGTATTTTTAAAAGACAGGCTTGCGATTTGTACACATAGTCACTAGTAATATTAGTGTAGACTATTTTTGGCCGCGTCTTGGTCCACGTATGCTCGTTAATCGTCTTACCGGATTAATACTACGCCTACACAACAATTAAACAATTACAAGCAAATATGTTTTAAGACCTCCCACCGGTGCAGCATCAATAATCGCATATATGTGAGGGTGTTCCTAGCTTAGTTCACGACGGGGCCCGTTCATAAATAACTCACGCTGTTCGACGTTCAAATTCAATTTGTACACCTGCTGCACTAATGTTTGAGAAGCGGCGATAATTGAAAACGGAATGCGTTCTGTCTATTACATTTTTAAACCGCTGAATAGATTCAGATGCAGAGGTTCCTCACCTTTTCAATATCGTTACCCCCGTGACATAACATGGCCTGGTTATAATTAAAAACCGGCTAAGTGCGAGTCGGACTCGCGCACGAAAGGTTCCGTACCGTTAACTATAAAAAAACTATTTCAATCTGTATTTTAAGTATTTGTTGTTATAGCGGCAACAGAAATATATCATCTGTGAAAATTTCAGCTGTAACTATCACGGTATCTTATCTTATCTTATCTAGGTGGGACCCAGTGGGATCTTTTGTGCATTTGCCCTCTCCTTTATACCTGCTCCCAGGCTTGCTCCATCATTTCCAGAAAGCGGATGATGCAGTTCGCCGGGAGCACCTATAATTCCTTTGGTTGCGGGTAACCGTTACCAAAGTAGTTCATTCTTTGTCTGGCAAGGGCATGACATTCACACAATAAGTGTTCCATAGTCTCATCCTCCTCGCCACACATTCTACAGTCTAAACGATCAGATAATCCCATCTTGGCCAAGAGATCCTTGACCCCGAAGTGACCTGTGAACACCCCAGATATAATTCTGAGTTGCTTCCTACTGGATTTCCAGAGTTTTCTGGTCCAGCCCGAGTCCACTCCTTCTATGAAGAGCTTAGAGTGCCTTAAGCCAGCCTCATTCCTCCACTCGTGTTGGTGTTTGGTTTTGGCGTAGGCTTTAAATGCCGATATTATGGTCCCCTGCGAGAGTGGTTCTGGACCTACAAAGTGATTTGTAGAGCCCCCTCTTGCAAGCTCATCTGCTCTTTCGTTGCCGATGAAGCCCTTGTGCCCTGGTATCCAAACTAGTTGCACCTTATTGTGCCTTTCAAGTCTGTTTAGTGCTTGGAGGCCATGATAAATTAGTCTAGAGTCCACTTTCGGCGCCGTAAGCGCTTTAAGGGCCGCTTGACTGTCACTGAGTATATAGATAGTTCCTTTTGGTTCGCTTGTCTATATTCTCCTGTACACAAGCAATTATGGCGTATGTCTCCGCTTGGAAGACAGTTGCCAAACTACCCATGCTTACACTACTACTATAGTCATTTGCATAAATGCCTGCTCCCGTACCGGATCCCATTTTTGATCCGTCCGTGTACCATATACTGTCTTCGATACCAGACTTTGGTGGTTCTAGACCTTCGGCCCACTCAGCCCTGATTGGAACTTTTGTTGTGTAGTTCCTGTGGAATACATACTTGGGTAGCATTTTGTCGCTTCCCATGTTTGTTATTCTGTCTAAGAAACCATCAGTCTCCATGTTTGTGTGCTTAGTCTTCGGCTTGCTATCGCTCCACAGTCCAAGAGTTCTTAATCTGTAGAGCGATTTGCGCGCCTCTGACATAATCACCATGTAAAGTGGCGGTAGGTCCAGTAGGACTTCTAGCGCCGCTGTAGGCGTGGTACGAAACGCCCCTGTTATAGCCATGCATGCCGTTCTCTGCACCTTTCTCAGGGCCTCTCTGCATGTGCTCATTAAAGTCCTTGGCCACCATACCACGCTACCGTACAGTATTATGGGTCTCACCATCATGGTGTAGATCCACTTAAGTACCTTGGGGTTCAGTCCCCATGTTTTGCCATACGCTGATCTACACATTCCAAATACCCTCAGGGCCTTTGTAATGGTGAGATCTGTATGCTTCTTCCAGTTCAGTTCCTTATCCAGTGTGACACCTAGATATTTCACGTCATTAGACAGTTCTAGTACCCTTCCGTACAGCTTCAACTGCTGTATGCCGCGAAGGGTCCTTTTCCTAGTAAAGGGTATTACTACAGTTTTGCCTGGATTAATGGATAATTGGTGACAGTCGCACCATCTCTCCACTTCCCTCAGTGCCTTGTTCATGATTTCTGATACCGTACTTGGGAATTTCCCATAAACCAGTATCACTAAATCATAGCATATATATCGTGTGGATGGGACCTTTATTGAGTTCTATCAAGAGTGAGTTCACCACCAAACTCCATAGAGTTGGTGAAAGTACCCCACCTTGTGGACATCCCTTTGTGGCCGTGGCCATTATCTCATCCCCTAAAAGAGATGACTTTATCAGTCTGCCATTTAGCATGTTGCCTATCCATTTACATATGGTCGGCTCTATACCATGTTTTGCAGCTGCTTCGCTAATAGCATTATACGTGGTACGATCAAACGCTCCTTCTTGATGAAGTGCCGTTTCCGTTGACTTCCCTGGCTGATATGCACATTGTAGTTCGTGAAGCGGATGTCCCCTTAGTGGGCCATCCCTTATGTGTCTATCTACCAACTTCTCCAATGTTTTGAGGAAAAATGACGATAGACTTATCGGCATATACGATTTGGCCTCACTATAATCCGCCTTACCCGGTTTGGGTAGGTAGGTTACTTTTACCATCCTCCACACACGCGGTACGTGTGCGAAGGCTAGGCACGCCCTGTACACATCACGTATCAGTGATCACAGTGATATGTATCACGGTATCAGTGAGATACAGCCTGGTGACAGACAGACGGACGGACGGACGGACAGCGGAGTCTTAGTAATAGGGTCCCGTTTTACTCTTCGAGTACGGAACCCTAAAAAAAACTGTTTTCCGACCTATATATGGCGGAACCATTTGTGTAGGTGTATACAAAGTTTCATGTTATTTAACCATGTCGTTTTAAAATGAGAACCAATGTTCGATTGAGATACGCGCGTCCTTTAAGGTAGTATAGTAAGAGATTTTGAGAAGAACATAAGATAGTCTTTTATCCCGAAAATCTTTTAAAGGGGTGAAATGGGGCGTGGAAGTTTATATAGGAACGCCACAATTGCTACTGCTAGCATATTTGAATATAAATTTGTACAGGCGTAGTGTTATTTCCTGTAAACAATTAACGATATATGCGTACAAAGTCGCTGCCAAAAACAAGTTAAAAATAAACTATACTTTGGTCCCTTGGTAAATAATGAACGAAAACCTGCCCGGTTAATTAAAAAATACGTATAAGTGAGAGTTAAACTATGCTCGTCGTCGGGGAACGGCAAGCATATCTATTAACGCATTTTGATACTTAATAGTGTTGAGTAAGATTCAAATTTGTATACGCTCTAAAACTTGAGTCGCTGAGTTATTGATCAAATTAACTGAAGGAACGTTTTTTTAGATCTTATTCCTGTTTTCCTTTCATTTCCTTTTCTGGTGTAAAAAACAGTTTTTGACGCAGCTAAATTGAATTTGATGCCTTGCTTGGTTGGATTCAAGCAGTTGATTTATGAAACGTTCTGCTATTAGGTTAGATGTCTGTGTTAAATCTGCTCTAAATTAGATGTCTGGCTATAGTCAAGAAATAGATCCGATGTCAGTACAAGGTCCAATTCTCAATTATCCGGCTGGTGCCTATTAGCAAGTTCTTCTGTCTGGGTTATTTTATAGGTCCTTTATCGGCGCTCGATCGCCTAGTTTGTGATACATTTATAATTGTTTCACTGTCTTGTTTTTGTTTTTATTCTTTTGATCATTGCAATGTATGCGCTGCCCGCCGTGGTTTCACCGATGGTTCCAACGGAAGACCAGCGCTGGTTATCGCTAGCACTATGCTGAGTTGGGACCATTTCGTGACGTGTTTATTTTTATTTTTTTTATTTACTGTTTGTCGTGTTGTGTTGGTCACGAATAAATGTATTTTTGTTTATATTTGCCCGATACTGCGGTCGAACGTCCACACATGTTGCTAGTTAAATAATTTATTGAATCAGGCGTTACTTTGCGGAAGTCCATGATATATTACGAGAACAATATTCCTTTGCTATTCCGCTAAAAACGTGCTGGTCGAACAGCGGAGATCAAATGCAACTATTTGCGTAAAAACATGCAAATAATTACAGCAAACTACCACCAATAATGAAAAAACCTCGACACCTCGCTGATCGACCAGCACGTTTTTAGCGGAATAGCAAAGGAATATTGTTCTCGTAATATGTTGCTAGTTTGTTTCCGCAGGGAGGCGTGTGGCGACATCTACCTAGAAGACATAGGCTTCTTAACGGCACCAACGTCTCAAATTATATTGAGAATTAATATTAATATTTCCTTCAATTTGAAATTTATAAATATTGTTAGCAGCTTTATACAAAATTAAGAGCAAGCATATCGAGCTAACATTAGCAAGTGAGGTAAAATGTTGAATGATGAAATGCACTATGAGGGATTTTATTCTTTGACCGGGTGAGTTATGGGCACAATCAATATACTAATATAATAAATGCGAAAGTGTGTCTGTCTGTCTGTCTGTTACCTCTTCACGCTTAAATCGCTAAACCGAATTCGACGAAAATTTGGTATGTAGATAGTTTGTAACCCAGGAAAGGACGTAGTATAGTTTTCATCCCGGAAATCATCCCTTAAGGCGATGAAATAGGGGATGAAAGTTTGTATGAAGTTACGATATAAAACGAGTTCCACGCAGACGGAGTCGCGGGCAGAAGCTAGTAAATATATATATTGGCTAAGGCAGTATCTTAACTAACGTCGCTTAAAACCTTTCTAAACCCTGCGCTGCTCTAAAAACCAGTTCTATGAGGCGCATGGGTGGCACGCGGACTGATGTACTCCCGACAACCCAGACTTGTATAGTCGACGCGTCTGTGTGAGTGCGTCGCATTTGTACGGATTTGTTTTATGTTTGTCTGGTTATACGGACAGCATACAGACATCATCATCATCATATTAGCCTAAAGACGTCCACTGCTGAACATAGGCCTCCCCAAAGAGTGCCAAAGTGATCGGTCTTGCGCCATCCGCACCCAGCGGACTCCCGCGACCTTTACCAGGTCATCAGTCCACCTTGTCGGAGGTCTACCCACGCTGCGTCTTCCGGTACATAGTGGTCACTCGAAAACCTTTCCGCCCCAAACGGCCATCGGTTCTACGTGAAATGTGCCCCACCCAACGCCACGCAGAGAGTGATTCAGAGACACGTACCTACAGCACACGTACGTAATCTCAATGCAGATTCCAAGACACTCAATAAGATCAAACAGAGGCGCATTTCCGCGAGCGATATAAAAAAAGGGAAACATCAAAGAAAATAATACAGCCAATTCCCAAAGGATACCCTTCGTAATAACTAGAAGGAAGCTGGAAGAGTAATATGAAGATGCGAGATAACGATAGCTGACTGACCGCTTTGATCTAGAGAGTGGACTTCCCGCGGAAGCCCTTTCGATACCTTTGGATTGAGTGTTTTTGTATGTGAATCATAAAAAACTACAGCGGCAGGTTCGGGCTTCTAATCAGAGGCAGCGGGGAAAAAAATCGATTTGGTTTTTATTGGCATTGAAATCATATGGAATGCAGCGGAAAACTTTTGTTTACCTGGTTCCTAACCTGCTGGTCAATTGACGTGACGTTTTGTACCTCTTTTGTACGGCAGAGTTGTCTTAACGCTCGTTTGAAAAGTCATATGCAATCACCCCTCTGAAGATAATTGCCTTATAAAAGCTTACTAAAAGGTTCGGAAAGCAAAACTGTTTTGCTTCGCAAATGTACGGATACCACTGAACAGATTTTTAAACAGTTTCTTGGGGAATTATAGCCAGCTTTTAACTCTAAGACCATAACATGAAAGAAAGAAAGAAACATTTATTCGAGTCAAAAAAGTGTTTTGTCACGAAAGGGTTATATCTCAGCATATTTAATGCTGGCATTACTGCCAGCGCTGATAGAACCATCAAGTGACTCCACGGTTGTGGCTCCATAACTCCCAGGCTCTAGTTGAAAACGGCCTTACTATATATTTTATCTATCCAAATATCAACCATCATTATCGTTCGACATCTTACTAAACTTACATGCGACATTTGTCAAATTTGTATGCAAGTTGACAATTCATTTCGAACTAAAAGTCATCTCGACTGATATTAGAATAGAGGTTACATCAAATTTCTTTGTTTTTGAGACGTTCGAAATTCGAATGAAATAATATTATCGAAATCGATGTTATTATTTAGCAATAATAACATTTACACAGATAAAAAATTTGTTCTAACAAAACAGTCTATTTTTATGGTGGTCATATATGTAACTGTACATAATTAGGCATTAAAACACTCGTGAGATGTTCGCCTCGCCTTCGGCTCGTTTCATAAACCCACACTCGTGTTTGTGCCCTTCATGATGTACAGTCACATAAACTACTATTGTGACATAGTACCTGTACCTATATAAATCCGCAAAACAATCTGACAATGAATCGATGATAAATACCTATGGTTGACATATATATCATTTGTTTTTATTGTTTTTTTTTCGGTCAATTTTAGAGCCAAAGCATAGTATAAAGACGGCATATGGCCAAAGGGCCATAATCGGACATGGCATAGCTACGCCTTAAGGCCCTTGTTTTGCATTTGCCAATTAGGTATCCCCATTTTCCACTAGACCTCCCGTATTCAGAGTATCCGAACACACATACACACTTCAAAGACTACGCAAAAAAATAGCTACAAATGAACCAAAGTAATAATTCATCGGGTCGAATTGGCCCGAGGCCAGTGCTGCGAAAATGTAAATTCAATACGGCAGCTACTTCTCTGATATACTGGGACTGTGTTTGGCGTTGCTTGGGCATTGAAAGTATACGGTATTGGTTGGGAGAGCCTGGGTACGTCAGATGAAGGCAATGTTATTTTATTTGTGTAAGGCCTCTTTGCATCTGTATGCGCAGGCTTGTTGCTGTATCTGTATGATAGCTTTTTTAGGGTTCCGTAGCCAAATGGCAAAAAACGTCTGTCTGTCCGTCCGTATGTCACAGCCACTTTTTTCCGAAACAATAAGAGCTATACTGTTGAAACTTGGTAAGTAGATGTATTCTGTGAACCGCATTAAGATTTTCACACAAAAATTTAAAAAAAACATTAAGTTTTAGGAATCCCCATACTCAGAACTGAAATTTCAAAAAAAAAAATTTTGGTAGCCAACTTCGAAATACGGGTGGCAACTCTAGTTGATCGACGGCGGGTAAAATTTAAATATTTTTTTTAGCAAAACAATTCATGATTACCTCCGTTCTTTTTTCTTTCTAATTAGTAATTTTAGTCAAACGGTGATAATTAACAAATCAACATATACCTACCAGTGAATGTGCATGTGAAATTTCAAGTATAAAGCTGTAATAGTTTTGGAAATACAGGTACCTAAGTGAATATGCCAGACCGCCAACCATCATCAAAACATGCTCGAATTGAGTAGTCTTGCCTTTCAAGTCTCCGTAAGTAAAGGGTTAACAACCCTGGCTCCAGTCTGTCTCGAAACTAGAGACATTCCAATACACAGTTGATATATTCAAATGTTCCGGAATTCACTTCAAAGTGCTGACGACGGATTGGCAGCCTTTGATGTTTTGATTTGAAGTGACGTCCTAATATGTTATCGAGATTATCTTTAGATTACTTACATGTACGGTTGTCTGTCGGCAAAGATATGTGTACAGTTTTGCAACTTATGCCTATGTAATAAGACGAATAATTACTTATCTTTGTCGTTGACTGTACCTAGCTGCAATTGTATTTTTAGATTGTGAACTGCGTATATATTTTTTTATAAAACGACGGTGGCAAACAAGCTTACGGCCCGCCTGATGTTAAGCAGATACCGTAGCTTATGGACACTTGTGACTACAGAAGAATCACAAGCGCATTGCCGACCCTTTAATAATGCTGCTTTGATAATATAAAATTAACATTTTTCGTTCTGTTAAAATAGTACGGGCCACATAAGTTTGCGCCTGTGTCGTTAGCTATACTTAATAGTAGCGTCGCAAAGGTGTCAGAGGGGTTCGACGGGTGTGCTTGACTCCAATGAGGTTAGATTTTGGTAAATGTATATCCGGATGTCTGGATGTCCGGCTGTTGTAGCCTGTGTGTGGTGGCATTTCTCATCGATTCTCGTGTGTTTTGTGAGCAGTTTCAATGATTAATTGATTATTTTCGTATTTTTGTTAATTTAGTTTCTTTTTTTTATTGTTTCTCAAGTTCTACAGCTCACAGAGTCACTATCACTAGTAAAACAAGTGACAACTATTAGCTGACATCAAAGAAAGTATTCTATCGGATGCGCAACCTAATGAAGCAATAGTTTCTACTCAATACGCTACATTTCCCTTACATACATAATTCTTTAAGACAAATCATACATATTAACAAAACAACACAAGCCCAACCATTAGCCAAATCAATTCCAACTTAATCTTCTTTCGCATAAGGTTACTAATCGGTGCACGTCTATTGATAGGATGCCACAGTGCCTTGTAACAAGGATCAAGGGACAGTGTATCGGTGTCTACTTCGTTCTGGTAGATTTCATATTCAATAAGTAGAGAAGTGATAAGTGCAAAGTGATAAGAGAAGCGTTGGAGCGCTCATTTTAAAATCAACGTTATTTCAGATGGTTTAAGGCACACATGCTTACATTAGAAAGACATATCAAGATTAAGACATGTTTTTGATGAATACTGAACGCGTAACTGCATATGTACTTACCTATAGAATTACTCACACAAAATTACATGTGAACTTTGTGATTTGATGGATTATTTTTGTTGTGCCAAATCAGAGGGGTAGTTGCGTGCTTTTTCAAACGAGCGTTAGGACAACTTAAGTGTCATATTTCCGTACAAAAAATTACATTTAGATCTACCGATTCCGTACATTTCCATACGTACGTCAGAATGGTGATCACGTCACGTTTCGAACGTACGTTAGGACAACTCACCTGTCATTCTCAAAAAAGGATATTGAAATCTACCGGACGTACGTACAATGCGTTACAAGATCGACCAGCTGGTTTATTTACTCCTCTGGCCCCCAGTAACTCCCGCTCAGGTCCGATGTACGTGTGCTAATTGCCTTTTCTGGCTGTAAGCTGTAAGTGATTCCATTGTCTTATACCTAATACAAAACATAAACCTAATACATTGCACGTAGAACCGGATGGCCGTTGGGGCTGAAACGTTCTCGAGTGGCGACCACGAACCTACCGGAAACTGCAACGTGGGTAGGCCAAGTTGGACTGATGACCTGGTAAAGGTTGCGGGAGTCCGCTGGATGCGGGTGGCACAGGACCGGTCATTGTGGCCACTCTTATGGGGAGGCCTACGTCCAGCAGTAGACGTCTTTCGGCTGATATGATGATGATGATGATGATACCCAATATTATTAGGTAACTACAAATGTTAAGTACCTAAATCGCTTCTCCCAACACCGTATCAACATTACTTCGGGTACAGAACTGAAATCGAAGGGACCCGATCTATCCGTAATATCAGCGCTGCTCTTGCATTGTATATGGAACATGGGACCCAAGTCCTACCTACTTTGAAGGATAAGGGTTTCGAGACAAGAATTACATCATGGACGCGCAAAGTACTGCTGCCTGCTGATAGGTAGGTTCAATCAGAACAATTATTTTCTTTCCTACATAGTAGTTTAAAAAAAAACCGGCCAAGTGCGAGTCGGAGTCGCGCACGAAAGGTTCCGTACCATTATCTTTAAAAATATTTATTATATTCTGTTTTTACAAGCTTTATATTAACTTGAACTGTTCGTATGTATGTAAATATGTAAGTATGTAAATATGTAACTATGTAAGATGTCCGTCAAAATTTGCAATCCATTTTTCAGTCACTTCCGCATATGTATATCGCATGACAATGCAATATTATGATGACTTGGAGCTGATCTGATGCTGGAGCTGGAAGGTGGCCATAGGAACTCCGCAATAAAACGACACAACCCCATCGAGTTTGGGCTCGTTAGAATTGTTGCAATGAGTACTTGATGGTGGTATGCAGAAAAGTACATTCGGCAGTAAAAGCTTGTACCAAAAATTAAATTTTTGACGGAAACTTTTAGTATTTGTTGTTATAGCGAGCGGCAACAGAAATACATCATGTGTGAAAATTTCAACTGTAACTATCACGGTATCAGTGAGATACATTCTGGTGACAGACAGACAGACATACAGACGGACAGCGGAGTCTTACTAATAGGGTCCCGTTTTACTCTTTGATTACGGAACCCTAAAAAAGGATAAGTAATAATAGCTGCTTGCCATTCTTGCCAACACTATACTTGAAAGGTTTAGGTACTTAACTAAATGTAAACAAACAAAACCACGTGACTTGGTCATGCAACCAATCATAGCAACCTTTTGTATCTATGGTATTATCTTATTGGCTGATTGACCAAGTCACGGGGTTTTGTTTGTTTACATTTAGTTAAGTACCTTTCAAGTATAACTCTAGAGATTTCAATTAATTTAACCATAATTTTATTTGTAAACTTACATAATATCTATTTAATGTTATTTTATAATGCACTTGCTCTGAAAGTGCGCCTTTATTTATATTTGCGGATACTCACTCTGTGCTCAATTTTGACGAAACCTGCGCTGCGCTGAACAAACATACATACCACATAGTTCAATACATACAATGCAAGTTAACAGAAATCTTGTAAAAATGTCTGTCTACTAAATGTGAACCTTGTCTTTCCATTAAATACATAATATTATATCCCATTTGTGGAATTGTCACAGACTCCACCAGTCACCACCATAGACTATATTGAAGTCACCACCTTTGTCTATCTGTGGAAACAATTAATAGCCCATTAATTGAGCATACACCACGTGAGCTCACTTTCTAAAGCCTTCCTCCAAAAACGACATATCTCCGCAGTAAAACTATGCCGCTTACGTCATTCTGATAGAAATAATCTCTTCTCAAAACTGCATAATTATGTCCATATTTCAGTTCCTTAAAAGTGGACCTTGTAGTATAATTCTTTGGGTTGAATTTTGAAGAACAGTGGGTTAAGATAGTTCTTTTATAGTATTGGAAGCAACAGTGAGAGAATCTGCATATGTCCAGATATCAGCTCCTTTGAAAGTGGACCTTGTGATACCATGTCTTTGGGTTGAATTTTGAATTTCAGTGATTTAAGATAGTGCTTTTATAGTATTGGAAGCGACAGTGAGGGAATCTAACAGACGGAGTAGGATTTGACGCAGACAATGAATGTTTTGATTCCGCTCGCTTGAGTCTGCAATTAGTGATAGTGAATCATTCGACATTTACATACGAGTGTGTGTGTTATTTTAATACTGAAGTAGGTATATGTGGAAAACTTAATGATGAGATTTGCACCGTAGAATGGCTACTATGATCGCGTTTATGTCGGGTATCTCGCATTACATTATATATATCGGGTATCTCGCATATAGTCCAGTACGGGAACGGTCAAATTTACCCGCAAACTTAAAAAAACTCACAAGTCAGTTTGTTTTGCAATGCGTAAGATTACCTTAAGAACTATCGGCGTAAAATATTTTCTAACAATTTTTGACATTGGGTTAGGAATAAGTAGTTACTTATTCGTTTTTGTTCATATAAATTTCAGCTAAGCATTGATAGATATGTTAGTAATAGAACTTGTTGGTACCTTTCATACTTTTCATTATATTTCAGTTGCCATAAGCTACTTGCAGAATCTTTAAGAGGTGGGATATGAGTTACACTTGTTTTGAATTATATGTACTAAACATTAGGTACTTACATTACGTAAGTAGTTTACGACTCTGTTATTAAATTATAGGATGGTGTTATTATACTTTAATGCGACCTTGTAGTTACATAATAACCTTTCCTTGAATTACAACAACGCAATGTCAAAAACTGTTAGAAAATATTTTTCGCCATTAAGTAGTTGTCAATTGGTATGCTAACAGATTACAAAAAAAATACCTAAGTATAAGTTATTATAGTTTGGAAGTGTTCCCGGATTGGGCTAGTACCTAATTGCTAGTAATGAACGAATACTGTACTCTGACATAAAGGAAAAGTGTGTGTGTTTGCGTATACCTATGGCGATACCTGTCTTAAGGGCAATATAGGTACCTACAATATACAGGTTGGAAAGTTAAAACGGGCTAGTAAGGGCAGCTACTAGATCCCTTGCCGGCACGCAAAAATGGCACACATATTTCATTCCTAACTTTTTAAGTGATGACAATCTACATTCACAGATTTTTGAAAAAAAGTACAGTCAGCGAGAAAATCATCACTTATGACGAATTTTTTTTAATGCCATTCGATCCCATTCCTATTAAGGATCAAAATACTCTTTGGGACCGACTAAGGTTTTACTACTAGAACGCCCAGAAATCAAAGAAAACTTTTTCCATACAGTCAGTATGGGAATCCCAAAGTGCAAGTAGTCCTTTAGTTAGACGATCATCAAATTGTATGGAGACGGAGAAAACTTATACAATTTGATGATCGTCTAACTAAAGTACTACTTGCACTTTGGGATTCCCATACTAACTGTATGGAAAAAGTTTTCTTTGATTTCTGGGCGTTCTAGTAGTCAAACCTTAGTCGGTCCCGAAGAGTATTTTGATCCTTAATAGGAATGGGATCTAATGTCATTAAAAAAAATTCGTCAAAAGTGATGATTTTCTCGCTGACTTTACTTTTTTTCAAAAATCTGTGAATGTAGATTGTCATCACTTAAAAAGTTAGGAATGAAATCCTAATGCCATTTTTGCGTGGCGGCAAGGGATCTAGTAGCTGCCCTTACTGCCCCATTTTAACTTTTCACCCTGTACCTATACATGGTGCAACAATTTGCACGCTCTTTTTATTACATTGCAGAGATTGATTGCATACGTCGTATATCGATACCCCGCAGCCCAACAATGTAAATCGCAACGATGTTAGGCCCTAAGACCGGTGAACAAATTCTTAAGTAAAAAATCCCGCCAAGTGCGAGTCGGACTTGCGCACGAAAGTTCCGTCCCATTATTTATAAAAACGGCGAAATAATCACGTATGTTGTATGGAAACCCCCTTAAATATTTATTTTATTCTGTTTTTTTAGTATTTGTTGTTGTAGCGGCAACATAAATTAATCATTTGTGAGAATATCAACTGTCTAACTATCACGGTTCATGAGATACAGCCTGGTGACAGACGGACGGACAGCGGAGTCTTAGTAATGGGGTCCCGTTTTAGTCTTTGAGTACGGAACCCTAAAAACAACTCTTTATGTTGCCAACCGACAGTTAGTGTGACGCAAAGTTGCCAGAAACATTATCATTGTTGCCGGTGACGTGGGCGGAAATGATAAAATAGTCCCCCCACAAGGTGGACTGATAACCTGGTAAAGGTCGCGGGAGTCCGATGGATGGCGCAAGACCGGTCACTTTGGCATTCTTTAGGGGAGGCCTATGTCCAGCAGGACGTCTTTCGGTTAATATGATGAAGATGATGATAAAAAAGTAAAAGAGTATTATTGTTGAAAGTTCGTGTTAAATGTATCGGGTATCAAAAAAACGAACAAACAATATCTTTTAAATTTATTAGCGAATGAACAATGTCGATGTATGTCGTAGAGATGTAAAAAACTTAAAGAAAGGTCCTCTTGTATGTTTATACAAAACGTATATGGTAAATCGCCGGTAGCTGGCCACCATTCAATAATTGGCCCCCTCATACCCACTAAAAATTAGCTCTTTTCCCCTACAAACAGAATTCAATTTAGTATGACGGTGGCCAGTTAATGAAGGGTGGCCAGTAATTGAAACCTTACACTAAAATTTATTCTATTACAGGTGAGAGTTCACTTTTAGTATGAGGTGTTAGTAGTAGTGCAGTTATTGAACGGTGGCCAGCTACTAACGATTTACCCTACTTACCTAACAACTTTTTTGAAACTGATATATTGATGTGTAATTATTCAAGAAAATTAAATGATAAGTGGACAGGATTAATAACACTTCTTAGTTAAGTTAGTTTATAAATAAATAAATAAATAAAAAAAGATTTACTGTCGCAAAAAAACACAAAATCACAAAATCGAACACTGATGTAGATACTTATATAAAACAACACAATGCGGAAAATAAATGATGCGACAATAGGCTCGGGGCTCAGCGTTTGCTGCTAGCCTGTCGGCTATACAGCGCTATTTTTCAGCCCGCACCTACAACACGGGATAGAATATAATTAATAGCTAGCTGCAAGGGGAACATTCGCATTACTCGTAATGAACTTTTACTTTTAAAGACTAAATCATGCAATGCTAGTTGAAAAATAAATAAATATATATTATAACTTAGTATTACAAGTATATAAAAAAAAAAAACAGACAAATGAGTTTGCAAACCATACGCTATTTACAAATTTCAAATGTGGAATGTCCATTGGCTTTTGTACTACCTAGTCAATAAGAATCATATTGAATAATATTTTGCATGTGAATAACATTTATTTATTTATTTATTATTATCCACACTTACAACTATTTTTACAGGCATCGAACCTAAGACAACAGTGTAACTATTTTATAATACCTATAACATTTTTTTTACGTAGTACTCTTATAACATATTACGAGCAATGCTGCCTTTGTGAATTCATTCAGAGAACACGAAAACAAATCAATATTTTCCGCTATGAGATTGAGGGTACGCGCTGCTCGCGTCATCGGTGCCCTACCAAGCAGGTTGGTGCGCCCGCGCGGCTCGGCTAGCAGCCGCGGCCGGAGTCTACGCCACACGTACCTATCGGGAACACACACACTCACACCACTCAATACCTGGCTGTTGTATATTTTACCCCGAAGTAATTTAAAAATGTAGGTGGCCAGGCACAGCTCTCTGCGCACCCGCAGCTGGTTGTACCCTACCATGCCCAGTACAAATAGAGTTGGATACATTAGTGGGTAAAATGGGTATACCCCGTACTTCCTCCAATACAGAAATCGTACGAATTTATTTTGGATACGCTCCACCATAAGGTGATATTTGGTTTCATGCGGATCCCAGATGATTGCATTGCATTCGAGACCACTTCGGACCAACGCGTTGTATAATGCGATAATCGCTCCAATATTTGTAAAGCCATGGGAACGACGCAGAACAAATCCCAGAGTTCTATACGCCTTCTTACAAATATTGACGATGTGATCCCGGAATCTCAAATCAGATGTGAATTTGACTCCCAAATCTTTAACCTCTGACACTCTTTTTAATTTCATGGCATTTATTTCGTAGTCATGATGAATGGGATAGTGCTTTCGAGTAAACGTTATAGTAACGCATTTCGACGTATTGAAAAATAACTTATTCGCTTCGCTCCATGAGACCACACTATCTATATCGGTTTGAAATCTTGCACAGTCTGCCGTATTATTAATAGGTAGATACATTTTTAGATCGTCGGCAAATAGTAAGCAACCTGAATTTTTAACAACCTGAGGTAAGTCATTGACCATAATTATAAATTCCAATGGGCCAAGGTTACTTCCCTGACTTACTCCAGACCTCACGAAATATGGTTCTGATCTACATCCCTCGTAATCTACAAACTGCCGTCTGTCGCACATGTAACTTGCAAAAAAATTCAACAGATGAGGGGTAAATCCTATACCGGCTAGTTTTTTGAGCAGGATATCATTATCCACGACATCAAATGCTTTACGAAAATCAAAGTAAGCGGCGTCGACCTGCCCTCCACCATCCACTTCCGGAATAATCTGTGTTACATAACTTAGCAAGTTACTGGTTGTACTACAACCCGGCCGGAAACCATGTTGTGCATCTGACAATTTAGAGCGTAATTGTTCGTAAATAATAGTCTGCAACGCTGATTCGAACGCTTTAGCAGGAGTAGACAACACTGCTACCGGCCTGTATCCCTCGACACCTTCACCTCCCCCACCTTTCGGTACTGGGACTACCCGGGTCGTTTTCCACAAGTCCGGAAATACTTCACAGTCCAAGCACATATTGTATACATGTAACAATGGTTCGGCCAACACAAATCGACAGTCTCTAAATATAAAAGCAGGTATTCCATCTGGTCCAGCAGAACGCTTCGCTTTGAGATTCGCAAGTGCTAGAATTATATATATATATATATATAGAATAGAACATATTCAATTGTTAGTTCTTTTTTGCCTGAAACACAGGGTATCCTAGTTCAGGCACGTGTTATTTGCCCCTAATATTAAGCTCCTAGTCTATAGTAAATACTGATGTACATTATGTTTTATCAATAAATTATTATTATTATTATTGGCAACTGGCAACCCTAGCCAAAAAAATATAGAACATAAATAAATAGGTAATCTAAAAACACTATTTGGGCGATTCTCATTTTTGTGTACACTGTCACAGCCATGGATGTCACCACCGTGGATGTAAAGAAAAATGTTTGCCGCAAGGCAGCTGATTAAAACATGTACGTGTACTGAAAATGTGTACGCTGATATAATGAAATGCTGTTTCAATCGGCTACCTCGCGACATCTTTTTTTACATCCACGGCTGTGACAGCATGCACAAATACTAGAATCGCCCATTTACATCAGTTAGACAGGTTTCTTTTATCCAAAATCGAAGAAACACTACTAAGGATGTACAAAAAGGGCGCTACTAAAGTGCCTACAGGGTTGCAATTCTCCAGTTTAGAAATCCTAAGTAAACATCATCACGCCTATATCTTCGTCGTCGTTTTGATCGCCGAGTTGTTGAGCAGTGGTCACGTCCGCTGCAATAAATTCAATTTGTATACCTTGTTGCTTCCACTCTGTATGAGACTAGACACCGGTGACTTATTCTGGAAGATTTACAATCAACAAGCGTAGAATATAACAATAGTTTAATTTAAAAACAAAGTTTAAACCGACTTCAAGCCACATAGGTAATTTAACGGCCTCCGTAGCCCAGTGGGTTGTGACTCTGCCTACGAAGCTAGAGGTCCCGGGTTCGAATCCCGGTCAGGGCATTTATTTGTGTGTTTATCACGAATATTTGTTCCTGAGTTATGGATGTTATATATGTATATAAGTATCTATATGTATTTATCTATTATGTATATCATCGCCTAGTACCCACAACACAAGCCTTACTGAGGTTACCGTGGGCCTAGGTTGATTTGTGTAAGATTGTCCCATAATATTTTTTTTTTTAATATATAATATAATATAGGTACATGAAAATTTCCACATTTTCTTTCCAATTTACCACATGAACTGTTTTCCCAGAGCAAATGTGTTGATTATTACAGAAAAACCCAAGTCGCTATATGCTGGCTGATAACTCAGAACTAATTATTCATGCTCATCACCCAAATATTTACCCTTACCGGGATCGAATCCAGCACCGGAAATTACGCGTCTAAATGTGTTATATTGGCCAAGTTCATGAATTTAAAATCTTCCAGAATAATTCCGCTACACGACCGGAAACGAGCCTAATAAATGTCAAGTATGTCCAGACGTCGCTGCAAATTACTAAGGAATATAATAGGTTAGCTTCATTGTTATTTTTTCCTACGTAGAGTCCTTTATACTGTACAGATATATAGGTAGTATTTAAAAAAAAGAACTTAAATAATTTATAAACATAACTTACGAAACTACGCGGATGACTTCAAGCTTCAACTCGTTTTGCTGTACCTATTAAAGTTTTAAATAGATTAAGATCAAATAATGGCACCTGTTTGACTGTACAGTAAAATTGTGTGACTCTGAACTGTTATAACACTTTAAACTCTCGCGCTTTGTACACATATTTAAATACTGTTTAATCCGGGTCTAACGCGACGCGCGTTAGACCCGGATTAAACAGTATTTAAATACTCTGGACTGTTGTTCTTTACGAATTTCGTCCAAATAGAGTTTTTGAAGTTTCATGAAAAGTTGCTGGTTTTATCAGTCAAATATTTAAATACCAAATTGAGATAATGACATTTGTATACTTTGGTCACGTTTATGCTAGGTTTACACGTTTAGTAGTTATCATTAGTAATACTTCGTTTTGGTAGGTACTTTTCGGCCTACAGGTAAGTGACAAGTAGCTGCTTATACACCGGTATTAGTGAATTCTATGAATGCAATGCCCACGGCACAATGGATTATTACCGCCGCTTTGTTCTGAGTAGTATTGTTTGAATACAATTTTTGAACGATTTTAAAATTCTAACAATGCATGTTATTTGGAATTTGTAGTGAAATAATACATAATAACCTATTATCACGTAAAAAAACTCACTGTATTTATGATCAATCCACTCGCCATGCGATGAATATTAGTAGAATTTTGATGCGTGACCAATACTTGTCACATACATAGTTAGTAAATAAGATCGACCTCTAATCACTTGAACTTGCCATTTTACGTTATACTAAGCAGTTACAAAAAAGGCATAAGTTCGTTCACCTTTGTACAAATGACAATTATTTATATACGTACTCTGTTATGAACTTGATTTGTGCAATAATGTGTTTACTACTTAGCTACTCCAAGATGCGTTTTTCAAAAAAAGTGAAACTTATTTTTTTTGAGAATTCGTTTTTTTTTTGTTTTTTTTGTCATAATCTTTGATACTATTGATCCTCATACAAGAAAAAAAGCTTCCTAAATATTCCATTCTAGATCGTCACATTTCTGTATGCAGTCTTTTTTTATTTATATGGTCGTGACGCACTGGAAGAAAAAACTTACATCGTAAAATCTGGGACACTTTTTTTCTTGTATGAGGATCGATAGTATCAACAATTTTGAGTAAGAGAACCCAAAAAAAAACAAATTCTGAAAAAAAAAGGTTTGTACTTACCTACACATTTTTTGAAAACGCCCATATTACTTATATAGCCTCCTGCCTACCAGAGGTACTATTTTTGGAATATCCTATTGAAAATTTCAAATTGTGTTAGTTAGGACCTAAAATGGCAAGTAAAAATAAAGAAAAAAAATTTCTTTGTAGTTTTTCACTATGTCCTTTACAAAGTACACCGGCGCCTTAATGAGTTGTCCTTTTCAAAGTACATAAAACAGTATTTGTCAGTAAAATGTAAAATAATCAAATGAGAACGAAAATGAAGACAATAATATCTTCAGCAACGTTGATCGTTTATTGAATGAAAGTGAAACTCGTTAGTTTTTTAAGTTATTATAAAATCTGATTTTACTCTACCTTCTTGCCTGCAATTGTCCTTTGTAAAGGACATACGAGAGACATATACCTAAATTTACTCTGCATTATATAAATCTGCTTAATAATTTGGCCGAATGCCACCCTAAAATGTTTTTGTGGTGAATTACCTACATCAATATTTATTTAATATAAACTGAAAGTTGTTGTGATATCACGCAAAGTTAACGTTTTTTACGGATCCGTACTCAAACAGTAAAACGGGACCCTATTACTAAGACTCCGCTGTCCGTCCGTCCGTCCATCCGTCCGTCCGTCGATCCGTCCGTCCGTCCGTCCGTCAGTCTGTCACCAGGCTGTATCTCACTGATACCGTGATAGTTCCAGCTGAAGTTTTCACAGATGACGTATTTCTGTTGCCGCTATAACAACAAATACTAAAAACACAGAAAAAAATAGTTTTTTTATAGATAATGGTACGGAACCCTTCGTGCGCGAGTCTGACTGCCACTTGGCCGGTTTTTTTTGAATTATATTTCATGACTTTTTACTATGCCACCACTTTGAACACTTATTGAAAAAAAATTTTGTTTAACCAAATAGAGTTGATATTATTTTTTTTTTTTTTTTTTTTTTTTTTTTTTTAATTGAGAAACAAACAGTCTTAAAAAACACATAAAAAACACACACATATATTATGCCTTCAAATCCTGACTTTATTAACATTTTCATGACGTCTCATGTCTAAATATCTATTTACAAATCTTCTCAAAGTCTAGTTATGGCCAAGGTGTAGTTAAATCGGCAGTAGCAGTTTTCCGTCATTACTGGTGAAATATACTTTAAAGAGTAGTCAGAATCATCTCTAAGAACCGTTTAGGATTTTTGCTATGTTTGTGTAAGTTTTTGTTAAAGTCATTACACAAATACTAAAAATATAAGCATACGTTCCTATGTCCTTTGCACAGTACATATGTAGTATAGCCAAATTAAACCAATTCTAACATATTTTCGGACTCAGTTACCTACATTTGTCCTTTGCAGAGGACATAAAACATCGTGGCGTAATATTTCGAAAATATTGATTAACATTCAGTGAATAGGTGTCTGGTATGTAAAAACAATTATTAATTTGTGTGAAACTATACAAACTGAATGTTAACTAACCTTGAATTAAAAATTTACATGTGATCAAAATGACCATTGCAACAGGGTTTTGACTACAAATTTTATTTTCCGGCTTCATTTTTCAAAAATGGCCGATTGCATTTGACGAGTTTCAGTAGAAACGATGGGGTTGCCATTGAAGAAAAAGCCGGCAGATTTTTTTGTTTCATATGTCCTACCCAAAGTACAAATGTAGGCAGGAGGTTAAATACATTAACAGACAAACAAGTACTTACTAAACATAAGTTACTAAGCACATGTAAACCCAGCATTTTATAGACATAACCTAAAAAACGATCCAGGTAACTTCTATAGTCGTCGTGATACAAACAAACGAACGTGGCTTTAATGATCTCTCTTTCATACTTGCGCAGTTTTAGCAAGGATGAAAGAGAAAGCAACGTAACGGTTATCATGTCTACCATGAAAAATATACTCAGTGTAGAGTGCCGTCACCCATTGTGTAATGAAATGACAGAAATATGCATATAAGGATTGGCTCAGTGGACGTGGCGCAAGCAACATCTCCTGCCAGCATCTCCTGATGATGCCTCGTAGAGAGGCGAAACACGTGTCGAGGTTTTTTTCATTATTGGTGGTGGTTTGCTGTAATTATTTGCATGTTTATACGCAAATAGTTGCATTTGATCTCCGCTGAGCGACCAGCACGTTTTTAGCGGAATAGCAAAGGAATATTGTTCTCGTATATATCATGGACTTCCGCAAAGTAACGCCTGATTCAATAAATCATATAAGGTCATTTAAGCTGCCTACACAACGAATCCCCACATAGCTTCACATGCAGGAACGCGCATTAAGGATGACTCACGCTAGAACGGGCCTTGTCCGGCCCGGGCTTGCCCGGTGTTTTTGCGCGGCCGAGCCATGGCCAAGGCTCGGAAGCGGCTCGGTGTCGGCGCGGTCCGGCCTAGGCTCGGCCAGGCTTCAGTATGGCTCCGGGGCGCAAAAACACCGTCGTTTTTCTTAGAAAACGGCCCGGGCCGGACACGGCTCGTTCTAGCGTGAGTCATCCTTTAGACACCCTAGATTAGCAATCCATAGGCGGTGTCCACTTACCATAAAAATCATCGTCCTTAGTAACAGGAAAAGTTTTCATCCCTCTCTCCCTATCTTTTGCCCCCGGGTAGAAACGTCCTTTTCGGTAGAAGAAGCCTAGGTTTGGCTGCTGAATGTCAAACCAGTCTTCCCTCGTCTTCCATTGAGGTATCTTGATGATCGGCAAAAGCACCTGTGGGTTTACGAAGACAATTATTTACATTTTAATATTTTTCATTGTTCATTTCAGAACTATTATTTTGACGTGATAACGTCTTATAAATCGATGAACACCGGCAGCAAGCACGAAAAAGTATGACTCATTGCTACGTTCCGCCTGAGCCGAGCGTTCGGCTTTATGACGTTATCACGTAAAATGATCGTCCGTAAATGTTTTGTACCTACTAACACTACTTTACGGGAATTAAATGATTTTATTATTGTCAGAATGATACGATGCACCCGGCTCTTTCTAACGCTAGAATCCGACGGACGACCATAATACAGCTTTTGGTTTTGAAAACAATAAAATCTTGTCGTGATGTTTTGACAGGAACATGTCTTTACTGAACAGGTGAATGAAGCGAGGTAAGTTCTCCGTTGCAGCTTAGGCCAAAATTCTGTCGTATGTCCAGATGTTCGGATGTCTACAGTTCTCCTCTACAGGTCGCATTTCTCAACCGATCTAAATATTCTTTATACGTCCGCCAATATTATGTCGTACTCGCTCGGTAGGTACCTATTGTTGTCTCGATATGCAATGCTCTTCGCGCAAATCGGAATAAGACAAGGTGTTTTCAAAATTAATCATACAAAAATGAATAAGTAGTGGAAAAATGGGGAGCGTTAGAATTTATTTCTGTTTTTTTTATTAATAATATGGTTTTTTAGGAAAAACTAAGTTACCTTTCACGTCTTGCAGATTATGATATATTTTTTCTGACATTCAAATTGAAATAATCAATGTACAAAATGATTACAAATACACTTATTTTTATGACGATTTACGGAGAATAAGCCTTAAACTGACGGCTGTCCTAGGTACCAGTGGGATATCGACGTTCAAAATAATTCTAAACGTACTTTGACTGGACAGTAATCAGTAACTGCACTGGAAAGATAAGCCTAATAGCGGTCGTAAGTGTGTGATACCAAGATCCACTTCGGGTCATTGCGCCACAGCAGTGTGTAAAGACTTCATCATCATCATCATCATATCAGCCGAAAGATGTCCACTGCTGGACATAGGCCTCCCCAAAGAGTGCCACAATGGCCGGTCCTGCGCCACCCGCATCCAGCGGACTCCCGCGACCTTTACCAGGTCATCCTTTACCATGTCAAGTCAAGACTTGCAAGCACTCAATTGTAATGAGACTAATGAGCATTATAGCAAATGTTACATGCACAGGTTAAAGCTCACAAAATAAGCAAGTGCAAGTGTCCATAGGCTACGGTACCTACGGTAACTTCAGGCAGGCCGTAAGTTTGTTTACCACCGGGGTTGTATAAAAAAAAAAAAAAAACAAACAGTAGCGTTTTAGCGAGCACTCTAGCGTAACGACAGTTGCTACGAGCTTTTTGCCGAGCCGAGCAATTTTGTTATTGTTCCGCCCCGGTTTTGGATTGGAATCCCCAAGGAAAGCGAAAGCGTGGCCGTCCCAAACAAACCTGGCAGCGTACTGTGGTAGACGAGGCAAAGAAGATCGGGAAGTGTTGGAGCGAAATGAAGCGAGAAGCTCAAGACCGATCGCATGGAGAGTCTCTGTGGATCTAGGGGACATAGGATCTTAAGTCAAGTCCGCTCCCGCACAGCATTTACTAGAGCTTCGCTAGAATGACCGTGATAATGTTAGCAGCGATGTTTTGCTCTGTGCTTGGCTCCGTTCGTTGTTCAGTCCGACAAATTTTTAAACGGCGTACGGTCGATGTTCATGTGTATGCCCAAGTCTATTACCTTAAGGGCCTGGCCCGTGCGCGCGCACCGCCGACATATGGCCAGACCCTAAGGCATAAGTCCTATGCTGGGCTGACACGTATTAAGTTATCAAGTAGTTAACTAAGTGCTTAATTTTAAATGTGTTTATCTTCATTAAGTTGAGCAAGGTCTGTCTGATAGGGCTTTGATATTTGCATGCTGGTACAGTGCGACTAATACAAATAGCATAATATTAGCAACAAGTGGACTCACCTGCTTGTGTCGAGGTCGTTGAAAGTAATACATCATGTCCGGTTCCACACTGTACTTTTTGGTGGTGATGATTTCGGTTGTCGTTGCTGTGGTAACCATATCTACACATCCTAGTTTATCGCTATCTCTATCCAGAAGGTATGGTAGCGGGGATGATTCAGCTGAAAAATAAGTTAATAGAAATACGTTGCAAGATCTTTAAAGAATCCAGTTAGTGGCTGGGAGCCGCCATCTAAGGTCGATGCCGTCACATATGACTTGACTAAATAAAATGTTCGTCGGATGAACGATTTTGCCGCTTAAATTAATGATATACCGTTTACAACTCGATTTTGACGGGCATCAATGCTGACTGACCAACGCACGAACGTCAAACAGTAAATGACGATTATTTTTACAGACGTGAAGAAAATGAATCAACATAATAAAATTATGTAACTATATTCTCGGGACGTCCTTTTTCTCTCTTTGTCAGTCTGGTGGTGGTCTTCCAAGCGGTGCGTAATGGCAACAGAGCACCAGGGGATGTTGTGTGTTTCGGGGGACGGACCTGTTTTATTGGTCGCTATCGACACAACATCAGCGCGTTAGTGATTGTCGAGTCTCAAGCGTCCATAGACTACGGTGTGGTGACGGTTTTCATCCGGCAGGCCGTACCTATGCTTTGCCGCCTTCATAGTATGTATAAAAAAACAATGACTGAAATAGGTACGCAAACAAATACTTTACCATTACCTTGGCTTATTTTTTTGACCCTGGCAGGTCTTTTGACAAATTGCCTGACAGCACTCCAGGCATTTTGAAACTGTACCTGAAATGGAATTCGCTTTTTAGCCGCATTATATCCATAGTCATAGCCGAGCCATACCCAAGCCCGACCGGGCTGTGCCGACACTGAGCCGCTTCCGAGCCTCGGCCGGGCTTGGGTATGGCTCGGCCTCGCAAAAACGTCGCCGTTTTCTTAGAAAACGGCCTGGGCCAGACACGGCCCGTTCTAGTGTGAGTCATCCATAATGTAAGTGCGGTGACAACACAATATTATGGCATCACAAACCTCATTTAATGTCGGAGACAGAAGATGGCCATATCAACTCCCAAACTCCACAACTAAGGCTGTCGCTTACGCGTTAATGCGACTCACTCCGCCGGTCACCCGTTACGAAACTAGACCTCTACCTACGCTTAATGACTACACATCGCGGTGTCAAGGTACGATTATAATTGTGGGTGAGCGTTGAGGTGAGCTTAAAACAAGTTACAGAATGGGGGGGCTGCACGCTTAATCACAAAATGGCGCTAAGTGTTCTAATTGGCAAGTTTGGGCTCATTGAAAAATATTCTAGCAGGTTTGCTCGATGCTACACCTCCAATTGAACTTAACAATGCATTCAGAGTGCTGATGGGACTACCCCGGATGGTGTAGCGCCTCGCTTATTATGTTCGCTGAGGCCCGCACGGACGGTTTTTAATCGATTATACGCAAGAAAATCGTCTCGATGCTGAGCCGGTTAAGGAAAGTTCCAACAGCATTCTGAGTGTTATTGCCGACAGGTACGACTGCCCTTTGTTGGCGCACTGGAACGGTTAAATCAAGGCGGTCGCAAAATTTAGATCTAATACTAACAATATATGGATGTACAAACAAAAAATGACCGAAATAAATAAAGCTATAAGTACCGTCGTTAATAACTTAATAGGCCATAAGTACAAACTTATCAAAAATGAAATTTTGGGGTGAAAGTTTTTTTTAATTTCTATTGTCCCATGGTCTGTCTGTAATGACATCTTCCGATACCTACTCGTGAAATTTTATGAGCAGGCCCCGTAGCATGGATGGCGTTATCACGCGATAAGTGATAGGATAAGCGCGTCGTCTCGTTCTATCGAACGGTGTCAGCCAGGGACGGATGCTCTACCCTGTCACTTATCGCGTGAGATCCATGCTACGGGGCCAGGTTCAATATTATACACGATGATTTATCCGCGATCCGTGATCAGGAGACCAAAAATATTAATAACCAGCCAAAACAATTATAATGGATAATTAATTATATGCAGGTCTCATGCAATCACGTCACAATTTAATGCATTAAATTTAATGGTAACACTAATTTCCACTGAATGTAATTATGGTCACCTTAGATTTCTTCAAGTTAAGTAGATACAGATAGGTCGAATTTCGGCGATTTGGCGGGACATTTGATTTGTCTAATTACGTCAATAAACTCTATTATCCTCATGTCACGCATGTGACAATTGACAGTTTATTGCTCTTAATTTAATAATCGGACACAATGGGTTGGTTTATGAAACTCATTTTTCAAGGTTTTAGCCTCATAGATTTAAATAACCGTTAGGTTGACAAGGATTTTCAATTAAATCGTAGGTAATTCCCAATTCAGTTTTATACAGAAAAAAAAGAACGTTTATTTTAAGTAATTACAAGTTAATCGTGTTTGGCATCACGGACTGGATTAGAAAAATTGGTTCCTGATCACGAATTAAAAATCACCGTGTATAGGTTGAGGCTTAAAGACTCGAACCCTAAAGACTCCCGACCCGAGGCTTAAAGACTCAAGTGACGAAAAGTCAATATTTTGCATTTATATGCGTAAAATAAACCATCACAGTTTTTAAACAGCATCGAGTCTTTAAGCCTCATGAGTCTTTAAGACTCTAGTCTATAAGCCTCGAAATGAGCGTTATCCACAACACTAGTACCTAGTCTTTTTAGTCGATTCAGTTGCCCAAAAAAAAAAAAAAAAAAGTTTTTTTCGCGAGTTTTACAGCTCACAGAGCCAATTGGAACTTTGTAACAGTACCTAGTATAGTTAGATAAATTCAACTTAAAACATACAGTTTTGGAAATATCATAATTAAAATTAATAACTACAGCACTTTAATTACACTAAACTAAAACTAAAATACATCCAAATAAAACTAAAATATATCTAAAAATGGCCCCTGCGGCATGCTACCGAAGACGCTGGCAGCATTTCCTCGCTGGATCGCTATGCCAATGCGTTGAGCGAGGAAACTGCCAGCTCTTTGGTCTCCCGTGACGTCTCTGAGCCTCTTCGACATGTCCTTAAAGAGGCTCAGAGAGCCAGGGCCCCACGGACCTAGCGTTTCGACGCCGAATGGAACAAAATTATACTCGGCGCCGAGACCACTGTATTTGCCCACCTTGGCTTTCTCAGCCGCCTCTGCCGCTGCCGCTGCCCTCACGGAGGTTCGGTGGAGATGCGACGGAGCGAGTGTGTCTACGCAGGTTGCATCCCACACCAGCACCCGTCCCATACTCCAAGGAATCAGAGGCACACCGTCCGGTCTCTTGCCATCGGTTCTAGAGATGCCGGTCGGCTCTAGAAGAGCCGGCACACCAACCGACGCAAGAGACCGGCGGATTATTATTTTGGAAATTATCGCACATTGACGAAGAAAATTTTTTATTAACTTTTTTACTCTTGTAAACTAGCTGAAACTTACTGTTATTCCATCGCTCAGCATAGAAAAAAAAGTAAAAATATTCGAATCCACACCCACTAAACACACTAACATAACTAGCACCACAACCTTCATAACGTGCTACGTTAACAAAAACCTAAAGGACAATGGCGCATGTGAACTTTTTTGTTTTAGTTAAGTACGTTATTAATGAACGTGTTGATATAATAAGGTTTATATATCAGGCGATTGCGCATTCATACTTGAATGGACACTTGTTCCTAATGCCGATGACTACTAGAATTGGTATGGTTATGTAAGATATGCCAATAAAGAAAGTATCTAAAATGGCGACTTGCTGTGAATGACGTGTAACTTATCGCAATAATAGTTTAAGTAATATCCCAAACGAATCTTTAGCAAAGTTACATTCCGCATTTTATTCATTTGGTCTAATTATCATTTGGCAAAGTTTCACTTCGTCAAGATTTCTCGGCCGTCTATACAGGGTGAACTTGAATTCTTGATACAAGTTAGCAAAATGTCAATCTATCCATGATTCTGAACAACTTTTACTATGGGACCAACCTTGTGTTTTGCTAAAAAAATTCAACTATTTCATACACTTTGCTGACGAAAATGTATGAACAGCCTGTTTTTTTTTGGCATAACACAAAGTTGGTCCCAAAGTAAAAGTTGTTCAGAATATAGATATAGCCTGCAACCCTTCGTTTCCCGGCCTCTATAGTAATGTACTATACTGCCATAACGGTTGGACTTGTCAAATGAGGTTATTCAATATAGTCTATGGTCATATGTAGTTTAAGGTTTGAGCGCGACGCCGGTGCTAAATTGTGTTTAAACCTGGTTTGGTACCGCCGCGGTTGGTCTACAAGTCTTGGGAAAAATTGCGGGTATTTCTCAAACTTACGAATTTCGAAAATATATATGGATGTTAATGTCAAATTTCGTACTCGATGAAGTAAGGTCTACAGCTATCTATGTTTTTGATGTTGGCTAATATACGTACAGTCGCCATCACATACATAGGTACACTATAATAGGTGTTCAAAAATATCGGCACATGCACCCTAATGCCTTGAAAATAGAGGTGTGTTCCGATGTTTGTAACGTGCTTGTTTGCTCCGATGTATGTGAAGGCGACTGTATACATTTTTTTTGTAAAATGAATGGGTCATTTATGTCTGTGCTAATTGCCCCAAAGAATGACACCATACCGTGGGTTGTATCAAACTGTCTGTAATCATAAGCGGTGTTGTACTGAACTTACGTAAGTAACTTACAGGTGTAAAGGCCGCCTAAGGAACACCGCTTATGATTACAGACAGTTTGATACAACCCACGGTAGGGTGTCATTCTGTAAGAGAAAGAAAGAAAGAATGAGAAAGAGAACATTTATTGTTTACCATGTACAATTAGGTCTTAATGATAAATGTGTAAGTTACAATGGCAACCCTTTCGGGCATACAATATTAACTATAAAAGTTACATAGGTATATAATTATTCAGTTTAAAAACTCAAAGTATTCTTTTAAATCATAAAATACATTTTCTGTCAACCATCGTTTTAATTGGCGCTTAAATTGATTTCCGCTCAACATTTTTAGGCTAATGGGTAGATGGTTGAAGACTTTGATAGCGGTGATAAAGGTGCTCCTATAATAGGTTGCGTTTTTGATCGCTGGCAGTGAAATGTTGTACATATACTGTGATCGTAAATTGTTACGCTGTTCTGAGCAGAAGTTAAAATTATATTTATGATTTATTACATAGGAACACAACTCTAAAATATATAATCCAGTTAAGGTTAGAAATTTCTTTTCCCTAAAAATATTTCTAACGGACTCAGTATTGTACAAGCGGTATATAATGCGGAGACATTTTTTTTGGAGAATGAAAGTAGTTTTGACATTAACAGAATTACCCTAATAAATTACACCATAATTCAACAAAGGATAAATATTTCCATAATATGCATTTCTTACAATATCTTCTGAGCAAGTACTTGATAAGACGGATAAAGCATAGCACTGACTGGATATTATTTTATTTAACTTTTCTATATGAGATTTCCAATTTAAATGTGAATCTACAGAGACGCCTAAAAAGTTGGTACTGTTTATGTTTTGTATAATAGCTCCACCGTGTTCTACATTCAAGTTTATTGGGTTTGTTTTGTAATTTCTAAATTGTATCGTTTTTTTTATCCACGTTTACTTTTAAGTTAATTGATTTAAGCCAAACAACTGTTAAGAGTATTGTTAATTTTTTCTTGAAAATTGGATCCTGAGTTTTTTCCAGAGAATAATATGGTTGCGTCATCAGCAAACATTACGCAAAGTTCATCTATGATGTTTGGCATATCATTAACATACAGTAAAAATAACAAAGGACCAAGGATCCTGCCTTGAGGTACTCCAACTTTAATATGTTGAAATTTAGACTGTGCTTGCTGTATAGTTTTCGTTTTCTTATTATATTTTTCAATAACCGTGGCTTGCTGTCTATCTTTTAAATAGTATGTAATATGTATGTAATCGTGGTGTTCCTTAGTCGGCCTTTACACCTGTAAGTTACTTACGTAAGTTCAGTACAAATATTGCTTACAGACGACTAACGTGAGTAGTATTTGTACTGAACTTACGTAAGAACTTACAAGTGTACAACAGGCCTTAAAATCGGAATGTATGGAAAGTTTGACAAGTTTCTATGGAATGATAGCTGCCAGCGCGTAGATAGAGGATATATAGATGACGTTCTAGCGTATACCCAAAAGGGACGATGGGTAAATTAACCATACTTAATTAAGAAGTATCAGAAACTAATACATTCTTGACGTCTAATGTCATTTATAATTTAGTCGTATTATATCGGTTACGTCATGGTGGTGTCAGTTTCAGTACACATTTTGACAGGTGTGGTGGTAAACAAGCTGGGGGCAAATAAAAAATCCGTATACGCGATGAGGGACAGAAAATATGACACTGTATCTCGTTCCCACTTGCGGTATTGCCTATGCATACATCTTTGTCACTCATGTGTGTATATGTGGGTGAGTCCCTCTATCCATGTGCCAGCGCCATATTTAACGTTGATTGGTCTATAATCGGAAGTTGGAGCAACCCGCCCGAAATCGATACATTATTTATTATTGCACTCGACTGCACAGCTCAAAATATAACACAGTGTGACACAGTACAGAACATAAAGCTTAAAGTCGAGGTAAACAACAGGTGGTCTTATCTGTAATGAGCGCTCCCTTCCAGTCAACCTTTGGGACGCGGAGGATAATGCAACATATACAGGATGCTCCCGGGAATTTTCGTTAACTTTGGCATAGTGCAGAGTACATTCACAGAAACAAATTAGCATAATTATTTTTTGGATTTTTTTTTTTGTACAAAATAATTTAATGTAGCATTAACGAATATTGTCTTATTGTACAAGGGCCTTGAAACACATGAAATAAAAAATATGTATATAAAAAAATATGTAATATCGACCGAACTCACTTTGAAAACCTTCTTGTATAAAGCCTTACAAAATTTAAAGACGTCATATGTCACAGTTAAGAGCCATTTACACAGGTTAAATCTGCAAAACTGATTAAATTAAACATTGAATATCTTGATAACAGTAGGAGTTAAGATACTGCTGTCTTGGAGAAATTAACTTTATTTGATCTAAACTATGCCCCCTTGCAATTAACTGAAATTCCCGGGAACACGTTGTATATAATATTCATCAATTTGGTTCGTTCTTCGTAACGCGGGCGGCAAGGCGCTGTAAGCAACATAGTTTAAAAAAATATTTTTTCTATAGACAGAATAGCAGCGTTTCATTGCTCTTGTAAGGGTGGTGTGACAGACAGCAGCTATGCGATTCTTTAACTCTTATTTTCGTTTTCACCCGTGAATAAAACGAGTGAGAACGGCTTTAGCGTCAGTTAAATTGTACATCCGAATTCACTAACACTTTGCCTTTTATCTCGCCGAAACAACGGATTTAATTGCTGGAATGGCATTAATCCAAGCAAACATTTTGTACAGTACCCGGTGATATCCATTTCATTCGAATTACATTGGAGTCGAGAATCGCGTCGTGTCGCATACAGCTCGAAGCTGACTTTCGCTGACTCACCCGCCGGGTACACTGGGAGCAGTCTGTAGAACTTAAACCACTAAACCGTACGAACTCAGCGTGCATCCACGAGTCGCGCATGTGCATAGATCTTGATTTTTAATGGAGCACAAGTCTAAAAAGGTCCTAAGGGACTACTTGAGATACTGCTGCTGGGATTTACTTCTGCATTTGGCGGGCCGGTATCAATACCTATATTTTGTACTTTATCGATCTTACTGATGATGTTACTAAACTTATTTACTCGTCGGTATAGATTACGTTTGCGCAGTTAGTAAATGTGGTATCTAGCCAAGGACAAAATTAAAGTTTGGTTGTTTTTTGGGTGCTGGGTGCGGGTGGAGGCCGGCGTCCAGAGGGGTAATCACGTCACGTTTAGAACTCGCGTTAGGACAGTCTAGCTGTCATTTTTCCATCTAAACATTGACATTTGGATATACCGAACTTGCGTACAATGCGTTACGTGATCGACCTGCTGCAATTAACGTCTTTCGGCTGATACAATGATTATCCCTGGGGGAGGCCTATGTCCAGCAGTGGACGTCTTTTGGCTGATATGATGATGATGATGATTATGATTTTAAAGAATTATCACATTCTAAAATTAAATTTTCATTAAAAAAAAATAAAAATAGAATTCAATAACAAAATTTGCATAAAAATAATAAAATTAATGATTTACAAAAAATATTTATTTAAATTATAAAAACAATTGGTTAGAAGCCACTCTTTGAGTTTTTATTTACCTACTAAGTATGTTAACGTTCATTCTAATAATATGCGTTACTAGTTATGATCTTATTAATTTAATCACTAAATACATATAGGGTGACTGGTAATTCGACCTATTCCTTGAAAGGGGTTATACTAGAACTATTTGCAACAATTTATGTCCAGTCAACCAGGGGTCAAAACACGATTTTTTTTAATTTTTCGAGTTTTTAGTTTGTTTGAAAAAAAATCGCCTTGCAGCCTTAAAGTGCTGATTGTGACAAAAATGTTTTTTTACCATCCAAATGGAAGTACTTTTGTCACAATCACCAGCTCAAGGCTGCAAGGAGAATTTTTTTCATACAAACTAAAAACTCAAATATCCTCCTGCCGCCCAATGACCTATCAGAAGGTTTCCGCATGAGTAGTGGTTCCGGCCCAAGCGTAATGACAATTTTAACTTTTTAACGCCCGCATTCCTTTTAATTCAATTCAATTTTTAGTTTATATGGCTCCATCAAAGCCTTGATGATTCCGCCAATGTCGAGTTTGGATAAGACACGGTCAGTATTTTAATCTTGACGGTGGACTATAGGTAGTGTTCGGTATTATATCCAACCGGTCGAATCACCAATCTACAACACAACACAGACTACAACAAACACAATCTACTGGATGACAACTTTTTTTTTTTTTTTTTTCCCTTTAGTTTTATGATATGGGTTATAAATCTACAAACTACTTATATTAATAAAAACACATACATATAGGGTTATTTTGAGAATGATCACAACTTTATGTTATTTTTCGACAAGAACTTATTTAATATTCCACAATATGGCGAGAAAACTAAGGTTAAGAGGAAGTTAATATTAATTGGGCGACTTATACAACATGGGAGTAAATTATACAATGGGAAAGAAATTTTAGGACAATCCAACAATATGTGTTCCACAGTACCCTCGGCAAGTCCACATTCGCAGACTGAGCCGTCCCGTATTCTCAGTTTGGCCAAAAAAACTGGCGAACAAATATGACCAAGGCGCAACCTTATAATTGTGGATGTGTTCAACTTACTGAATTCCTTGTTCTTAAAGAACCAAGGTTTAATAGGGATGTTAGGCTGCAGGCTTCCATAATGCTTGCCCTTTGTTTGCCGTGAGAATTGCCACAAGTCATTCCATTTATGGTGTAGTAAAAGTTTAACTTCAGATCTTAGATCTCGGGAGTGACAATTGGTGGATGATTCAATTCCCTGCTGAATGGCATTTTTTGCGCACTGATCAACCACTTCGTTGCCCGTGATACCACAATGGCTAGGAATCCACGCCAAAATAACCTGTATATTAGAATTCTGGCATTCCCGGAGTTTATCCTTAATTTTTAAAGTTAAATAAAAGTTATTTCTAGAGTGAAATGGTAGTCCTATCAAATCCTGTAAACAGCTCAGGGAGTCAGTGAGTATAATGGACTTGTTGAGGTTATGAGAACTAACATAAGAAACCGCTTCATAGAGAGCTAGAGCTTCTCCAGTAAATATAGAAGATCGTGGCGGACTTTTAAAATTTAAGATTATTTTATACTTAGGGATCCATACGGCCGAACCGACACTATCTAAAGGGGTTATTTTCGAAGCGTCAGTAAAAATTTGCATCCATCCACTGAAACGTTTATCAATGATCTGATTAAATTCAGAATTCGCGTTTACAGACTTTTTGTTGATACCTAGATTCAAAATTACTGGAGGTTGAAATATTAAAGTTTCATATTCAAAGCAGAAAATTGGGTTATTAACAAATTGATGTAAGGGAATGGACGAATATTTTTTAAAGGATTTAACCAAAGGGGGAGCTTCTTTATTTCTCCAATATCCAGATGAGGAAGAATAATCTGATAGAGTTTTACATTTGGCTAAAAGAGGGTGAAAAAGATACTGAGCTATGTTAAGAAAAAATCTATCTGCTAAATATTGTCTGCGAAATATAAGAGGGGATTCCACACATTCCACTTGTAACGCATTTGTTGGTGAAGACTTCATAGCACCAGTAATAATCCGCAGACACTTAGCTTGAATTCTGTCTAGTTTCGCTAGAGCTATCTTGCTGCACGGTTCTAAGATAAAACTAGCGTAATCAAAATGGCTACGAACTATAGCATTGTATAGTATTTTTTGCATGTAAGGATGAGCCCCCCAACGTACACCCGACAGGGACCTCATCACGTTGACGCTCTTTTCACATTTATTAGCAATATAGTTTAGATGGGTGATGCCATTCAACTTAGAGTCAAGAAAAACCCCCAAAAATTTTACAGATTCTACAACTTCTATAACCTGGTCATCTAGGGATAAGTCTAAATGGGGAATGTTTCTTTTACGAGAAAATGCCAAGGCTTTGCACTTAGATATTGAAAGAGAGAGATCATGAAGGTCTAGCCAATCGTTTAAATAAAACAGAGCCGAGTTCAGTCTAGTTACGCAGTCTTCGAATGAAGCAGAATTTACGTATAAAACTATATCGTCTGCATATTGTAATATACTACAAAAAGAGTCCACCGTAGATTCCAAATCATATGTATACAGGCTATATAGTATTGGGCTCAGCACCGAGCCTTGTGGCAGTCCTTTCCATACTGGTCTGGGGGGAAGTAGAGAGCCGTTAGTACGAACGCGTATAAACCGAGCCATAAAAAGGTTGCATATGACATTAGTCATCCTCGAGGGTATACTCAGCTGTTGCATTTTTTGCCTGAGTACCGCGAGATTAACATTATCATATGCAGCAGCTATATCTAAGAATACTGCTACTACATTTTCATTGTTGCTGAAGGCTATGCGAATGTCTGTTGTTAAGATACTGAGGCTGTCCATAGTGCCCATTCCTCTACCAAACCCAAATTGAGACCTAGCCAAAATGTTTCGGTTCTCTAGTATCCATTCAAGACGATTTTTGATCAAATGCTCCAGAATCTTAGCTAGGACTGATGATAATGCTATCGGGCGATATGATGAAGAATCGTTTGGGTTTTTCCCGGGCTTTAGGATTGGGATAACAATTTGAATTTTCCATGAATCGGGCACTATTCCAGTGAAGAAAACATGATTTATGATATTTAAAAAATAATGTTTAGTGGTATTGGATGAGCGCGTTATAAATGAGTATGGAATTCCATCAACACCAGGAGAAGTATCTCTAAGATGATCAAGCGCACATAGAAGTTCAGGAAAGGAAAACGGTTCGTTCATTCTGTCGGAATTATGGGAAGATGAGGATGTTGATGGTAAAGGGAAAAGATCTTCAGAGGGAACAAAAGGTGGAGATAATTTATCCACAAAATCAGGTAGCCACATGTCAGTGTTATTAGACAGGGGGTTATTACAATTTAGACTGCGACGAAACGCCTTCACCTTTCTCCAAACCAGAGCGGAAGGGGAGCGAGGAGACAAAGACTTACAGAAATTCAACCACCCATCAGTCTTCTTCTTAGCCAGCAATCTTTTGGATCGTGCCAAGGTTTTTTGGAAATGAAGATAATTTTCCAAGGTAAGATTCTTCGAGTAGGTATTTTCCGATGTATTCCGCTCTCGTATAATATTGGTGCATTCTGGGTCCCACCAGGGAGGAGAGGGGATCTTATTACGCGCAGTATTTTTAATCGGAATTGAAGCATCCGCCGATTGGATAATACAATCTATGAACTTCGAGTATGTTTCTAGAAAATTGTCGTTATTTATCTCGCATAAAGATTTAATTTTATCTTCCAGAATGCAGGAGTAATTACTCCAGTCAGCCTGAGCAGTTTTATATTTTAGAAGGGGGTTAATTACAGGGGGAGGGGGACAAGCCTTATGGATAGTAGAAAGAATGGGAAAGTGATCACTGCCATATGCGCGGCTCAATACTCTCCAAGAGATTGCAGAAGCCAGAGTGGCAGAGGATAACGTCAAATCCAAGGCACTAGCTTGTTGAAGAGGGGATACCCTTCTCGTGGGAGTCCCATCATTCATTATACACAGGTTTAGGCTGTCAAGCATGTCTAAAAGAGCATAAGAATTTGAGTCACATGACGGAGATCCCCACAAAGTATTTTTACAATTAAAATCCCCCAATATTATATATGGACCAGTAACGCTAGAGATTATAGTGTTTAGCTCTTGTAATAGACCTATACTTGGATGAGGAATATATACTGATATAAAAGTAGTGTTGAGTAATTTGGCAGCAATAATATTTATACCTGGACTATGATTTGGGACGGGTAGTACAGAGTATGAGTAAGATCTGTCAATAAGCAGGGCACAGCCTGCGTAACCGTCATCTCTGTCGTCTCTGAAGCATGAATAGCCTGGAACCCTAAATCGGGAGCCTGGCTTAAGCCATGTTTCAGCGATGGCAAAAACAATTGGTTTATATTTGTTAATTAGAAAAATTAATTCGGCTTTTTTATTTCTAATGCTCTGTGAATTCCACTGCAGGACTCTGGGATCCATTGGTTGGAATGAAGGGAAGTATAGTTTGAAGTTGAGTTACGACATTGTTCGGTAGTGCTTCACTATATTTTTGGACAAAATTGACCACAAGTGCTACGAGGTGTTCCATGAAAGTATCATTTGGAGTATTAATCATTGAATTATTAGTTAATGCGTTACCATTGGGGAGGCATGATTTGGGTTCATTTACAATTTGCTTATGGGCGCGAACGTCATAAGACTTGCTTAAAAGGTGATGTGGCTTTTGTTCCTTATAAAAAGTCTTTTTGTATGATGTCTGTGAAGGGGGGGTAGGTTCTTCCGTATAATTAGGTATTGGGGGACAGTACTCTGCAGGAGCCCTGGAGGCTTGGGGAACAGGAGCAAACAATTTTTGAGACATTTCAGCATATGTGGTCCTAACAGAGCGGAAGCGTTGGGAAGCTTCAAGATATCCTATATTTTCATCGGCCATCACAATTTTGATAGATTTTTGCCGGCTATGCTCTGGGCATTTTGGGTCAGTGGCTTTATGGGAACCTGTGCATAAGACGCAACTGACTCTATCTTCACTAACCTGACATGTGTCACCGGTATGGGGCTGAGCACAAGAGTAGCAACAAGGTTTGGACCTACACTTTGCAGCAATATGTCCAAACTTACAACAACTTCTACACTGAATGGTTGGAAGCTCGTAAACTTTTACTGGCATAGACATATTGAACAAATAGACTTTGTCTGGGAGAATTTGGGAGTGGAATGTCAACACTACAGTTTTAGATGGTACCCACTCTGGGGGCTGACCCTCCCTGCGTATTTTTCTGGACAATCTGCGTGCTTTAATTATTTTGACATGGCTAAAACCTACAGGGTATTCTATGGCCTCAACTACTTCTTCAAGGGTCCAGTCAGTAGGAATATCTTGCACAACTCCCATCCGGGATAGGAGAAATTTTGGAATATCTGCGACCAATTTATTTCTATTTAGTAGGTCAGATTGGCAAAAATCATTGGCAACTTGAGCAGATTTAAAGCTTACGGAGACTTTGTTGCGGCCCATTGACTTAATAGAACCTTCCACCACACCTTGAACTTTATTTTTGTGGAGTAGCTGAGCTAATCTTAACGCCTGCAGGGTTAACCCAGCTGACGGATCTGGCTCCTTTCTGCTAATGTGAATCACAAAGGGTCCTTTGTCCTTGTCAGTATATTTCAAAGCTGGGTCATCCTCAGTAAATCCTGGACTAACATACACATTTTGCGAGGAATCGCCTGGGGAAGTTACTTTTTTTGCTTGTGTGGGTACATCAACACCGAGGCGCTTCCGCGAGTTCTTATCCGTATGTATATCCATGACCGTGGTTTGATTAGCATCATTCGCCTGAGGAAGCGATGATGACAATCCTACCATGGGATCAGACTCATCTACCAATGTTTCTTTTGATGTCAGACCCCCCTTGTCGGGGGGGTCTTTGTCGCCCATTTTAAAGCTAATCTACTTACCCAGTTCCAACTATTCTACTAAAATTAGTAAACCTTCACCAAATAATTGCCAACGGTTAGTAAATTCCGAGGTTATTCAGCCGAAACACTTTTGGCTTCACTGTATTTCAACTCGGACACGTGTGTTTACCAACGCAGCGACGAGCAGAATCCGCATTCCTTTTAAAAGGACTTCAAATTCATCTTGTCACAAAACTTAAAATTTACCGCGTATTGAATTCGAATGACTTCTGAACGAATACGTCACATTTGACGTTGACACTAGATGTCAAAATGTGAAACTTCATCTGTCAGTTTTGGCGTAACCTCCATTACAATGGCTCGGCGTCGAGGACAATGTAAGTAAATCTGTGAATTTCTTTGCTATCTCGGCAGATTTCGCATGCGTTTTTGTTGTGAGTGTTGCCGAAGATGTTCATCTTAGTTTTACCGTATTTATTTCATGCATTCAATCAATATTATTGTAAATATAACAACTAATAATCGGGAGACCTATTAAAAGGTCTGTGGGCGTATATATTGTTAAAGTTTTGAATAGGTCTACGGGCTGCAACCGCTATGCTATGATTTAGTTTTTGATATGTCTGATCTCTAATAAAATATATTTTTCAGACATTCCTTTTTAAATTTGTCCATTTGAGACTTGTTAATAGCCCAATAATTGGTTTTGCTAATATGTTGAATTAGTGTTGCACTGAAATAAGCTTAGTTATGACCTGATATCGGAGCTTCGGTGGCAAAAATAAATGCAAATTCGAAATAGCAGTCGATAAATTGATTAACTTATCGATGTTTATTTTATTGCTTACACGCTTGATCAATAATTACTGATTTTTGTACTGATAAATCGGTTATTATTTCAACCCTGCATTTAACCCCGCCATTAAAACTCCGATATCCGGTCATGAAACTATATAGGATTTTAAAAGGTCTACGGGCGGTTACCCCGTTTTAATAAATAAAAACGACATGGTCAACTTTGGTGCGTAATTGAAGGCTCATTTTCAATTTGATTAATATTCCAATGTATTATTGGTAATAAATATATACAGTAAACTTACAATCTAAACGCCATGGTTGAAATATAATCAGGATGTGACCAGGATAAATGATAACACGTGGCAGACGTAGGCATAAAAAAATAATAATAACAAAATATATGCAGAGTGTTCGATTTATTGCAATTTAACAAAATTATACATATATATAGGCATATAATAAATTTAAATTAACTCATAAATAAACGTTTTAATATTTTTTATTTATTTTTTGGTTGCGGCCCAGAGACCTAGAAAAAGGACATTCGATTTCGGAGTTTTTTCAGTCTCAAAGCCTTTTACACATATGCCTTATGGTACCATAAAACCACACATTCTTACAACAATGCTTAATCAAGTTATTGTCAGCCAAAGGTCTTGGGCCGGAACCATGTGAACCTATAAAAAGGACTCTGGGCTGCAATCTAGTGTTTGGGCAAAAAAAATCTGGGCGGCAGGAGGATAACTCGAAAACCAGCGAGTTTCGACCCCTGGTTGACTGGACATAAATTGTTGCAAGTTAGCTCTAGTATAACCCCTTTTAAGGAATAGGTCGAATTACCAGTCATATACAGGATATGTAGTAGGTACCACGTTTGCCACTTTTTGCTGGTCGGAACTACCTTCACCCCTGGGCTCCACGGAAGATCAGCGCTGTGGCATTGTTTAGATAATGTCAGAGCATAATATGCTGAGTGGTGTGCACTTGCAGCTACTATAGCAGCACCAGTCTTTTTTTATCCTCGTTATTTTAGATTTTATATTTTATATACTTTTGCTCCTATTGTGTCTTCACATCAAGCTGAAGTTGCACTAACCGCCTAGGAGGTGACTGGCGTTTCCCACCACTCTGCGAAATGAATGAATGGCGCTTTTCCAATGAAAAGTAGGCAATAAGTGTTTCGCTTTTTTCCATAAACGAAACTCTTTTGTTGGATGACTTGCTCTTTCAGCGAAGCCTTTGTAAATTCCTATACAATTCGAAAACTGCGTGTCACGGGTAAACATTTTGCTCTTTTAAAATAAAATGCTGTTGTAATGCTGGGGTAGTTTGGTGCTGTGTTGTCATTGTGGTTGGCATTCGGTTTTTTATTAAAGTATAATGATAAATGTTAAGTATTATGATTATGTTATCATTACAATGTGAATGCCACGTGACAAGTAAACTAAGTTACCTATTATTGGGACCCCTCTAAACATTGACACATTCATCCTACATTACATCAGAGGCCGGGAAAATACGGAGTTCCGGCCAAGTAGGATAGAGATACGAGGCCGGGAATCCGTTTTCACGCCGAGGCATGTATAGTGCTTTTCTCAAACATGCAATGAAATAAATAAATAAAAATCCTCAAATCAAACTAATTTTCATGGCTGAATGCCGTGATGCTGTGCCACAAATAGTGGAACGAAAATTAGAAAGTTACTTTGAAGGCCTAGGCCTGAAAAGTTGTATGGAATCCCATTTCAGGCCGCCTCAAGATGCTGCGCCCGAAAAAGGATACTTCCGAGTCTATTAGAGAATATTTCATTGCATGTTTGAGAAAACATTATTTCTATGAGTGTTTAACCTATCGTTCGACAGTAGGTAGATATTATTAGCAAAGTCCTCTACATTTATAAGTAATCGAAGGAGCGAGCGAAGCGAACGAAGTTCTATTTCTATGCTTCAGCTTGGGCCGAAAATCATTCGTCTGTCCAGTGTCCTGTGCCTGTCACGCTGTCCGGCTGTGCTGCCTCTACATATAACATTTCTCAACCAATTCTCGTGAAATTTTGTGAGCAGGTCTTTAATAAAACTTATAAAGGAAGGAAATTTATTAAAGAATAATATCACAATAACAGATAAACTTATAAATATGTAGTTAAATTTTTATATTCTGCTTCGTGATTTCTACAGCTCAAAGATCCACTAGTGTTTTGAAGGCTGACCTGTATTTCTCAACTTAAGAGGACTTTTCCTCTAAAGTTACGACATACAGGCTGGCCGTCTTTGGGCACAACATGTAAAAATCCGTTTTTTTGTGTTCTGTACCAAATTTGCTCTAACGGAACACTTAGGGTAGACTGGGTACGGTTAAAACAGAGGCCGGTTGAAAAAACGTAAATATCTCGCAAACCGTTGGCGAGGCGGCGAGGGGTCCAAGGAAGGAAAGAAGCGGACGATCGGTTTGTACACGAAAAACATTTTGACGTTACTTCCCGCGCGCGTAATTTGTTTGTAGAAGACCCTATTGTATTTTGATCCCCAAAAGTAAGTATTTTCACTCGTAGAGCTTTTCAATTATTCTGGTTTCTATTTATTTAAGTGGGAGTATTGAGTGTGTGTTACTTATGTTTGAAGTGAAGCTAGTGGATCATGTCAGCGTTTCTAGTTTTACTGTATCATTATTCTCATTATTACTACAACGGCTTTTTTCCGAAGGTAGGAGGTGGGGACGGTTGAAACGGGACGGTTGCAACAGCGTGATTTGCTTGTATTTTTTTGACATTGACTAACGAAAGTCAAAGTAAGTAAATTTTATTTTAGTTTATTTTCATGTATTTTTTATAAGTTTTGTTACGTTTAAAATGCAAACAGTTTATTTTTGTTTTGGTTAAGGTAACTTACTTAAATAAGGTGACAAATGACTGATGATATACGTAGAGTTTAACTTGTAAGCGCAAAAACGCAAGCTGACTAAAAACAGTTATTAAATTATACGTAATCTCATAAAAAATACGAATATGGGATGGGGACAGTTGAAACAAATCGGTTTTATTTCCAATTTGATCTACTGCTAAAACTAGAACACCTGGACCCGAAAATCTATTGCTGTTTAGTAGATAATAACACGCTCTTTCATATGATATATTTTCTTTATCTCAGAGATTATAAAAAGCAAAACTACGGACGATATACGAAAAATTGGTTCAATCGTACCCAGTCTACCCTACCTATTTTACAAGCTTTTATTTTACTTTCACTGTCCGTATGTATGTAAGTTATCTTGTCGAATCAGTGCATCCGTTTAGGAGCTTCGATTGCACCAGACAGCCACACATATTGGATGTAATACACATGTTAAACTTCCCTATTTACACGACACACGACTGCCCAACAAAAATAAGTGTAATGTCTTTGCATCTGGGTTTAAAAATCATACAAACTCTAAATGCTTTAATCGCTTTTAAATAAGTAGGCATATAATAGGCATAATTTATACCAACCTTTCATCTCTTCTTTCCTTACTGCGTTAAGCTACTAAGTTCAACTTCGTCCTCTTCCCTAATTTTTTTACCTACACTACAGTGAAGTAACAACGGGCCCATAAATACTGTGAAAAGCTGCCAAGCAGTCTACCTCTCAAGCAGTCTACCTTCTAACGCCAAAAGGTCGTAAGTAACATACTTTTGCTTTTCAAATACGACGTTTTGTGCAAAGTGCAGTTGTAAATCGAACATCGCCCCCAGCCGCAACTAACGCATGTTCAGTGCAGTCTTTACCGCAGCGCAGTATACTAAGAGATCGGTTACTAGTTTTATTGAGAAATTTACGAACAATAATTTACTTTGATAAAAACAAAGTTTAAACCGACTTTAATTCAGTACTTCGCCAAGCCACATAGATACATGTAAATGTCCACATTTCCTTTCCAATTTACCACATGAACTACCCTCCGAGAGCAAATGCGTTGATTATTACCGAAAAAATCCATGTCGCTACGTGTGGGCTGATAATATTTGAGGAGTTCCGTCGATTCCTCAAGGATCTGTGAGAATTAACACTTCATTAGTCACTTCAACGGAATCATATCAGAATTTTAGATATACTTTACATGTTTGAGGAGTTCCATAAGTCATCTGCGGCCTTCATCATCGATTCCACTTCACCAAAAATGCGATTTCCGAGGATAAATACACGAGTTATATTAGAAAATACTGAAATCACTACATGCGTGCCTATAGAATATAAGGGTTGCCCTCCATTTCCCTGGGATCCCATCATCAGATCCTGACTTGGTCACCATTGAACTGCATCAGGAGTAAATACTCTTTCGATTAAAAAAAATATTTTGGAAATTGGTCAACAATTGACGGAACAATTGGCGAACATATATAAAAAATAAGACATACAGTAGAATATAAACCCTCCTCTTTTTTGAAGTCGGTTAAAAAAGGGTGCACGTTTATTATACAGCCTTTACAGACAGAGACAGAGTAATGTTGTTAATTTTGATGAAACGCCGGTTGGTCCAGTTAGATCGCCATTTCAAAATTCTTCTCTTCTTTTTAATCCTTCCGTTCACTGTTGAGAATTTTGTCTGGTAAAGGTCGCGGAAGTCCGCTGGATGCGGGTGGCGCAGGACCGATCATTGTGGCACTCTTTGGGGGAGACCTTTGTCCAGGAGTGGACGTCTCTCAGCTGGTATGATGATGATGATGAATCAGTTGTCTCCAAAGTTCGGTGCTAACTGTAATCTCTAGCTGTTCGGATATCTGATCTGACTACCATGTGGTTCAAAAATTCCTAGGTTTTGAATTGTACTTACCCTACAAAAGTATAAAAATGGGAGGGTTAGACCCGTAATAAGTCCTCTACCTATCCATTAGAATTAAAATTAAATTAAACTCTGCAACACCAAGCCAGATTCAATCGCTCTTGTTAGTTAGCCCGTTGGTCAGCCTATCCGTTTCTATGCATGTACGAGTAATATGATGCATGGCACAGAAGTTTTCTACAATACCATAAACACCATCTTAATTATATAAATCATTATAAACGGTTTTGCCTACTAACATTTAAATTTTTTATTTATTTATTAAGAAACAAACGGTCACATACAGATTTTTTTTACACACTATTATTCAGAATAAAATCAGACCTACAGTTTCCTTAATTATTTCACTAGTGCTAAATAAACATTAGACATTAATAACATTTTACTAAACATAAGTATTTGCTTGGAACTTGGCAAACAAGTAAGCTTCGTACCTACTTAGGTGTAAAGATGAATGCATAATACATGCCAGTACCTATTGATAAATAAAGTTAATTCAATTACACAATGCAAAAATATTAATCTAGAGGTTAATGTTTGCTAAACATGGAAAAGGTTTTCTTCAAAGAACCTATACTGCAATTAAAAATATCAACATTTGTTAGTTTTACACAATCATTAAAAAGTCTGCAGGCACGTCCAATAAACATATTACGAGCATAACATGTTCTGCTGACAGGGATAGCGAATAATTCTTTTTTTCGACATCGACGCAAAGAAGCACGAGGGACGCAAAGATTCACTATTTGAAGTAAGTAAGGGTTTTCAAGCTTTGAGTGTAGTATTTTATAGAGTAGGACGGAATCTACGCAGTCGCATCGATCACTACTGCATTTTATGGCGTTGTAAAGAGCTGGCGTAATCAACGTAATTATTACCAGTTCTAAAATCTAACGACCTCATAAATTTCTTTTGTAATCTTTCAATTCTATCGATGTGAATAGAATGAAAAGGCTTCCAAATGGCACACGCGAATTCAAGACGACTTCGGACATAGCTGTTGTACAATATTTTATTGGTCGAAGAATTTTTGAATGGTTTACCGACTCGTAAAATGAAACCTAACTGCTTAAAAGATTTTTTAAGTACATTTTCTATATGCGGAATAAACGATAATTTAGCATCCATTATGACTCCGAGATCCCGAATTTCTGTTACTCTGTTTAAAACTGAATCGCAAAGTACGTACCTATAGTCTATATTTTTCTTTTTCCTTGAGAAGGTTATAACGCTACACTTGTCATTATTTAAGAAAAGTTTATTATCAAGGCAGTATCTCTCAAGATTTAGTAAATCTTGTTGCAATAGCTCACAGTCTGAAGTATTTTTAATGACTCTAAAGATTTTAGTGTCATCTGCATAAAGTGTAACGTTAGAAAATTGTATGTAGTCTGTAATATCATTTATATAGAACATAAAAAGTATTGGTCCTAAGTGAGAGCCCTGAGGAACTCCGGAAGTGATAGACTTGTATTGTGAGAAGACAACAGCCTGAGTTCTATTTTCGATGTACGATTTTATCCATCTAAATAGATCTCCATGTATACCGAGTTGCCAAAGTTTATATAAAAGTGTGCTGTGACAGATTTTGTCAAATGCTTTGGCAAAATCAGTATACACGGCATCTACAGTATATCCGTTTTCCATCGCGCCTAGCACTTCTCCCGTAAAAGTCAATAAATTGCTGTCTACAGAGCGACCCTTAAAGAAACCATGTTGACATGGAGTGATGTGATGTTTGACGACTTCAAAAAGTTGCTGTTTTTTAATTTACTGTACGAACAGTCAGCAGCAGAAGTATCTAAGCGGGCCGGGCGTTCAAAATGACCTACACACGCTCTTAAGAATAAAGCCGTGTGCAGTTCATTTTGAAGACCCGGCCCGCTTAGCTACTGCTGCTGCTTACTGTACTAACAAACATATGGATTCTCGAGTCTGAAATATATTTTTCTAATTTTATTTATTTATACATATATTGCTTACTGCATTTACCATAACACTGTGGTTAGGGTCTCTGTAACAGCACACCTCCGAAACTAAAGTTCTGCCGTCGTGCACCGCATGCAACACGCTTTCAATCGCTCTAGTGTTTTACCGAGTTACTGCCGAACATTCTATCGATAACTAGCTTAAGGCAGCAAAGGTTGTGTCAGCCAAATGTGGTTTGGGTAGAGTGCTTATTAGTTTTTGATTGGCATCCGGGGGTGGTAAGCTAAATTCAGAGAGCGGGCCGCATTTGGCCTGGAATACATTCACCCGGCACTGTTTCCATTCTAACCTACGCCTGCCTGGTTCTGATCTGATCTTGTTCCGGCTAGTGGTTTTAAAAGATAAAGTATGTTCCGCTGAACAGTTTATCTTTCTTCCATTGTATAATTTACTAATCTGCTTTTGCCCTTCATAAAATAATTTACATTGAGCTTGCTTGCTTTAAAAAACGGCATTCTTAACTATGTACTATTCAAATCAGTAGCCAAATTGTTTCAAGTTTGCCTATAAAATTTGAAGAGTTCCCTCGATTTCTCCAGGATCCCATCATCAGAAATCGGTTCATAAATTACGAAGTTATCGCGTAACAAACTCACAAAAAAAAACATACTGATGAATTGAGAACCTCCTCCTTTTTTGAAGTCGGGTAAAAAGTAACTTTTTTAATAGCATTACGCATCCATCCCGTGATGAAAAAGTCAACCACAGGCTTACCAGAGATATTTTAATGTCTCGCTACTTGTGTTTTTATTTATGTGTAAGAAATGCCTATTCTATTTTGTTATACAGGGTGTTTGGTCCATCGTTTGCTAAATTAAAACGTCAGGTAGTTTGGGTCATTTGCTATCGCTTCCAGCATTCAAAAAAAAATTATGGCCACGAGTTTTTTTTAATATTTAAAAAAAAAATTAAAATTCTTTTTTATATAAAAAAACAACCCGTGGCTACATGTTATATCTGTATATTACATAATTCCCAAAAAAAAGGATATAGGGTAGTAATATAGTAGACATGGATGATATAAAAGATCACATCGCAACAATAATATGTAGGTATATGTATACTAACATTGTAGTGGCAAGTATCAAATATTCCGAGTATTCATAGAACTGAATCCATACAGTCCAAGTTAGGTAAATGAAATCTGATTAAGGCGAACCGACTAAACTTGGCGTCTGACAATAACATAGGAACGCTTTTAAGCCACTGAATATTTTATATCGTTCGCCGTCCGCCTTGCCTCTCGTGTTTTGACGGACAAGGGGGGAAAGTCGGTATTTATAGCTATTAGTCGGGTTTTGTGTAAGGTTTAGCTGCATATTTGCGCGCAGTGTAGCAAGGATTATTAAAATATGTTTGGGCCTATCTGAGTTTACTAATGTAAATATGTATTTAGCGTAGGTACTGAAATTGGCCGCTCCAGTTGCTACAAGCAAATGAGTATTTCGATTTAGGTAAAATTAACCCCTAATGTTTACGTATTTATTGTTATGTACTTTGTTATGGAGCCCAAATAATTAAGTAGGTATCATGCCGTCCAGTACTCGTCAACATCTTCCTAGCTTTATTCCCGGTTGTGCCCTAAAGCGTTACTTTTTACCCTAGAGTTTTATTATTTTACATATATTCAAAAGATATTCATTTGTCTTCATTAGTTCAGTCTGTCCAGCCCGTGTCAGACTCCATCCCACAGGGAAGTGTGGTCGGCTGCTTGCTTTTCATTATTTATATAAACGACCTTCCAAAATCTCTCAATGAAAGATGTATAATGTTTGCGGATGACTTCTCCTTACTGCTATCATATGATCGCCATGCAAGCCTCAAGGAGAGGTTGTCGGAAATATTAACAAACATCGTAAATTGGACCAACGATCAATCTGGAAATAAACTTTTTTAAAACCAAAATAAAGCAATTTAGACCTTATCAAAAACATGAGTTAAACATAAATTTTACATTTCATAACAATAAAATAGAATGCGTGCCCAACTTTCCACTTCTCGGCATAACAATAGATTCCCATTTAAATTGGAAGGATCACGTACAAAAAATTAAATCTAAACTTAGCCAATTTATTTACGCCCTAAGACAGTTGAAAAACTGCTCTGACAGCATATTATGCCTTTGCCCACGCATGGCTGTGCTATGCTATAATTTTATGGGGAAATAGCACAAATGCACATGACTTGTTAATTTTGCAAAAGAAATGCATCCGTATACTAATGCATATTAAACAAACAGACAGCTGTAAGCCACATTTTAGAAATCTTGGTATCCTCACCGTACCATGCATATATATTTTTGAAATGTGTAAATTTGTAAAAACATACCCTGACTTTTACCTTAAACTTGGAGATATGCCCCGTCGTTTTGAATCTCGTTTCAAAAGTAATCTGTCTCAAGTAACATCAAAACTAGAAATACACAAAAAAGGTCCCCACCCAATGTCAATAAGAATGTATAATAAGCTACCTAACCACATTAAAAACGAGTCAAATGCGAGTAAGTTTCTCAAAAATTTAAAAGCATTTCTTGCAGAAAAAACATACTACTCAGTGTCTGAATACCTAGATTGCAAAAGTAACAATTAACATTTAATATCCACCCACTGAATAGATTAAACAAACAAAGCGTCGACCTCTCTGCCATTCACATGCCACGTTTGAATATAGTTTAAATGTTAAACTACTTAGTGTATTGCAGTGCCCTTACAGGGTTGTGTTGAGACATACCAATATGTAGCTATAAGATCTTTTGTACACACAAGGCAATGATTAAATGAATTATGAATTATGAATTCATTCATAACAAAGTAATAACAAAAGAGGTAGGTATTTCTAACAATCGATTGAGGATATTTATAAGTCGAGTCATGTTTTTACTGAACTATGAGTGTATCTTACTAGTATTATATCAATACCACATTTAAAGATAAATATTAGAATGCCCTTCGACCCTTGCTCATAAATGTTTTCTATTAAACGGAATGGTACCTGTAATGTTATATTTACGTCATACCTGGCCATAAAGTAGGAATTAGAAATCCCCACTTCCTGGCCAGATAGAGACGTAAAATTTTGTACTCACCACGGGCGGTAATAAAGAAAGCTTCAGAGCGCATATTTATCGCCCTTGCCTTCGGCTCGGGCGTCAAATACCTGCGATCTGAGACATTCTTTGTTTAACCGCCCTAGGTAAGTAATGTACTATTACAGTACAGATAGGTACTTACTAAAAGTACTGACTTAATTTTTATGTAAATGGCATCAGTAAATCAGTATACGGTCGAGCGAAATTAAGGTTTGGCACATGTCAACTCTATTTGAATGACGTTAAGGTCCAAAGGTGCTAAACATTCAATTTCCTCGACCGTGCATATAACCTTCGAATTTATAATGGAAAACTCGAATCCAAATTGACTAAAACTCCAAGCGTGGAGCTTCATTCATGTTAAGGTTTGAAAATGTTTATATTTACTGAAGTGCTCACATTTCGTGCTATTTAAGTTTTAGCGTATCTGTCTCATTCAAACTGAGTAAACTAGTGTTTCGCCCCGAACTGTGAACTCGCAATGTACCATCACCCAAAAAAGCGGTCTACAACTTTTGGACCTTATTTTGTATGCAATAAAGTCGAAAAGTGGTAGACCACTTTTTTGGCTGACTGTACCTATTCCTTTTAATAAACAACTCCCTGTATCTTGGCAACCATTTCACTGATTTAGCTCATTTATTTATTTAATCTTTCTTGCACAAAAGAAGAACGTATCGTACAAAAGGCGGACTTAATGCCGTAAGCATTCTCTACCAGTCAACCTTTGGGTAAATCAAACAGATTTTGGGCGGTGCAAATTCAAATATAAACACACAGTAGAAACTTAAAAAAAAATATCTCTATTATTCTAAAACTTTGTGACATTCCGATCAACGATACTCGAATAAACGTCGAACAAACATTAAGCAAACGAACATACATACAAACGAAGGATTGTTCAAGTAGTCTCTGAGAACTATCCTCGCTTCGCTCGCTCGTTCAATTAGAAATAGGATGGTAGACTGGCCAGCCCGCATCTCGTACGCGGCTCCTGCACTGCTATCACAAGACGGCCGCGACATACTCTCGAGCTCTCTCGCACTATCCGTCTCTTTCTAAGTGGTCTAATAAAAGAGAGACGCATAGTGCGAGAGAGCTCGAGAGAATGTCGCGGACGTCTTGTGATAGCCGTGCTGTACATATAAAATAAACACGGTGTTTCCCGCCTCCACCGCGTCCGGCCCGAAGTTTTCCCTCTCTGACGCACTTACGTACAAACTCGCAAGTCTGACAGAGAAGGAAAACTTCGAATGCTGTTCGCGGTAGGCCCTCTGGCCAGGGAAGGATGAGCCTACAAAAAGCGGCAAATTAAAAAAAAACAGCGTGGTCAAATCCGCGTATAAAGCGATAAAATAATAATTATACCAGGCCCCGTAGCCTTATCACGCGATAAGTGACAGGATAGAGCATCCGTCCCTGGCTGACACCGTTCGATAGAACGAGACGACGCGCTTATCCTGTCACTTACCGCGTGATAAAGGCCATTCATGCTACGCGGCCTGAACAACTCATATTTCTTTTCAATTTGGTACTCTCCTAGGTAAAAAAAATATAATTAGTCAGTTAGATTATCAAAACATATTGGACATGTATTTTTTATTTTGTCAATAAAACAAAAAAATATGAAGATATAGGCCGTTAAAGTGACATTATGAAGTTGTCAGATTATGATAAAAATTGTACCATAATCTGACGTCACGCGGAACTTTAACGGGCTATAATATGTTCATAATGTTTTACTTGATTGACAAAATAAAAAAGTGTCCAATATTTTTTGATAATCTACTTGACGGACTAAAAAGTTTTTTTTAGGAAAGTTGCCAATTCACCCAACGCAACTGATGAAGCAGATTTTGTGTGAACATAGTGTTCAACAACCCATTATTTATCCACCAATGAAACCGTACCTATGTTTACAAATAAAACACTATGACTATAAATAAGGAAGTTAAGGTATATAAAATACAACTCTTTAACTTAATTCTACTTTAGGTATATTATATTTAAGAAGAATAATCAAAACCACCCCCCCAAAATTTCAATTTTGACGAAACAATAATTGAACTTTTCATGATATTCTTCAATGTGAATAATATTATCTGTAAACCACCCATTAAAAAATTTTAAAAGCAAAAACTATCAATTTTATTTGGAACAGTTACTTTCTTAGTTAGCATAATATCAAGTATCAAGATTAGGACATCGTACTAATTTAAGACGTTTGACACATTCGACAATGATATTATTACTGTTGCCATATAAAAAGTTTTAAATAAAATAAATCTCAAGCTCATCTTTCCCGACCAGACTCTAGGTGCGTCACAACACGCACCGTGTGTCACAACCTCAGAGCATAGAATACTAGAGAGAGGACAAGCCGCCGGCGGCCGTGTCGCAGCTGTATGCTCAATGGGCATACACTGCCAATATTACGTTTTTTCCCAAAATGCCTGATATGATGCGCGTTTATTGTCAAATAAGCGTGTAGGTATACAAGTGTGTGTGTATTAGATGTGTGCGTGCTTTGTCTTGTCAATTACTTGGGCGTTGTGTGGGTTAATGTACTTGCGACAGGCTCACTCTATACAAATCGGCCGCCATGTCCGATCTCCTTATATTCATACATCTGTGGTCACAACATTACTGCGATTAAACATAACCTTAGACTGAAACAGTACCTTTAGCTTTGGTTTGAATCAAATATCTGGCAAAAGCCCAACAAAATGTCGTTAACGCACGCGTGGGGGTAAATTTTTAACCCCCCCAATGAGATCGGCAACACAAAGGCCCCAGGCGATTTGTCCGCGTGACGTGTCAAAAGACACTGTCAACCCGTGACGTATGGTACTGTGGGGCGCAGACGCGCAGACTTGCGACGTGTCTATATGGGCACGATTGATTATTCGACATCTAACTTTAACTTTGAATGACACGAAACCAAATGTTCGCAAAGTAAAGTTTGTTAATGTTTTACTTAAAATGACAAAAAGTAGGTACCTACTTACTTAAAACCAACCATTACCGACATCATTTGTTGAATTTTTATCTTCAGTTGTAACAAAAAAACAATTACGCTAATAAATCAAAATTAAACTTTTGTGAAACATGTTGAAATAATGCATATATGATTCAAGCGACATTGCCGCAAAAACACTCATCCTGAAGAAGAACTCCCGATGAGTTCGAAACATGTCGCCCGTAGCGTCATTTAATACGTGAGTTGAGCCGTGTAATTATTAGTATTATTTAAACAGTATAGCTACTCCAGTACACGTGGTTCACTTAGGTCAGTTTTATGCCGTCTCTTTTTTAACTTTCCTTTCATATTTATCAACAAATTAATTTGTAAACTCACGTTAAGTGCATTTGATAGAAAAAAAATATTGATAGAAAACCGTACGCATACGGCTACAGAAAAATATTTCATGTTAGTTATACGAGCCATCTTGGGATGCTGTAATAACTCATACAAAACGTCGAGGAACCTCAAATATGTAAAGCAATTAAAGTTAATTATTATACACTATTAAGTCCCATTTAGGAGGTATATTATATAGTTTTAGGAATAACGGGTATTATCTGTTTCAACTACATGTGTATGTAACCGTTAAGACGGGTTCGCTGCACCAATGTTTTCCATGTTTTTAAACATCTAACATGTTTTTCTCAAAAATGGCCCGCAAAGTGAACATAACTCGCTACATATTGGAAGGTAAAGTGTATAGTTTAAGGCCAGATCAAAATTAAAAAAGAAAAAACATTGCAGGCCGCCTGGAATGTTACATATAAATTCCTTTATTTGTCGAGTACCAAACTTTTTAAAAAGTAGAAACTGGCATATAAAAGACGGCACAGGTCGTATTCAGCCAAATCAAGTCGTATTTTTCTGTTGCAAAAGCGAAATTCTTGTATGTGTCATAAAAAGATTGTGTTTTTCGGTGGAAAAATACACTTGCGATTCTGTTAAAAAAAAATTATGACGTTTCATTTTATGTAATTTGTAGTATCCTCAATTTGTATTTAATAATAACGCTTGATTTCAATTTAGTATTTTTTATTCCCCCATTTTTGAGAAAAGCACTATATTAGCCTCAGCCGGAAGGCAATTGCAGGCTTCGTATTATAATTAAACGGACTCGCAAGCTCGTCCGTTTAAACAAAATACTCAGCCTGCAATTGCCTCCTTCCCGGCCACGGCAATAATGTACTATTCCGTCAGGTTCGGCAAACAAATAGGGTTTTAATTTGATTGCCAAAACATGTTTGACGTTTAAAAACCACGAAAACATGGCGCAGCGGACGCAGCTCTAGATTGTGAACACCATCACTAAACGGTTTTGACAGTTGACGGACCATCAGTTACGGTGTTTCTTACTCGCGATATTATAAATTCACGAAAACTGTTAAAACCGTTTACAATTTAAAGCAATATTTTTCGTTAGTTTATAAAATATCAATGTAGAATCGTCAAATTGTGAACTGAGATCAAATCGGCATGCTACAGAAGGCATACACAAAGACTAGGTACGTTAAATTAGTTAGATAGCTTAAGTGCATGAAGGCCAAACCGCCCAGAAAACATAGGAGCCCCCGCACACTGCCAGATGACGAAATTAATGGAATAAAAAGTTCAGTTAATATAAAACAACCACGTTCTGCCGTGAGTGGAAGCTGTGCAAGTGGAATAATTCGTTCAAACAATCAGCGCAAAGGGTGCGTTCCGAATCATGCTAATTTGATCCCAGTTCACAACTTAACGATTTGACAATGACAGATTATAAATTAACGAAAAATAACGCGTTAAATTGTGAACGGTTTTTATAGTTCTCAACTTTTCGACAGTTCATAATACGACGAGTAAGATTATAAACTGACGGTGTTCATAATCTGACGGTAACATATGTGGGGTAGGTATGCGTTTATTTAAATTGAACACGCCCTAAGAAATCGGCCGTGCGTACCCCTCCCGTCGCACGTCAACACAATTCTTTCGAGCAAATAAATCTGCGGCAGGTGCGAGGGACAACATTGCTGCCTCTGTCTATCATAGGCTCACACTTTTTTGTTAGATTCAAGATGTAAACATTGAAACAAATGAATTATATATTAAACGGCCTCCGTAGCCCAGTTGGTAGTGACTCTGCCTACGAAGCTGGAGGTCCCGGGTTCAAATCCCGGTCTGGGCATTTATTTGTGTGTTTATCACGGATATTTGCTCCTGAGTTATGGATGTTATGTATGTATATAAGTATCTATATGTATTTATCTATTATATATATCGTCGCCTAGTACCCACAACACAAGCCTTATTGAGCTTACCGTGGGCCTAGGTTGATTTGTGTAAGATTGTCCCGTAATATTTATTAATTTATTTATTTATTTATATCATGCCCCATGTGTACATTTTCAGTCACCTTCATAAATAGGTAGGTAGCACCTTTATGTATATAGGTACATCTATAAGTATAGAAATTAGGAACTTATAAGACTAAAATCAAGTAAATATGTTTAACGATGACTTTACTGTATAATTAAGTTATGTATATAAAATCCCATTTATATTCGACTCAAGAAACTTTAAATAACCTCTGATTAATAGAATGGGTTTTGTCCCTTTCTTACAAACATAAATGTGAAATTGACAAATAAAGACAAAGGGTGACATTTTAGCTAAAATAGGTTTGTTATACGTTTGGAGAAACGTCCTTTCAATTTAACCCGAGAAGTTTAAAAAAAATGGAAGGTTAAAGTTAACTAAAGTGATGTTCTATCTATAGTCACGTCTAACCCGTCAATTTTGTTATTCAACGTGTTCGATTGAATTCGACTGTCGGTTTTGTTACCGTCTGTAACTAACTATCCGTTTAAAGGACATTAATTAATTAATTAATGCTTCATAGGCATAAATAAGGCGTCTTCATTAATGCATACTTACAATTCTTCCCTCCTTCAGGGTCCTTTCCATTAGAGTAAACTTTACTTTGTCCTTTTACTTCATTGGGAAAGTCGTATCCAAATACTTGAGCAATGCAGTTAAATGTTTTTGTTTCCTCGCACCCGTAAAGGCTGAAACACTTATTAAAACGCCACGCGACCCGATGAAACGCGACTATTATTTTCTACGTCGCGTCGCGTCGGATGTAGCGATGTAGGTACATCGTGTGATTCCGGTCATAGAAAACAATACAATTTGATTCGTCTCTACACGCGTCGAGTTTCATCGGGTCGCATGGCGTTTTAATAAGGTCCGTCCTATCTAGGCTATCCTTTGGATCCAGAACTTATTTGATAAAATAACATTATAATTGAAGTAACGAACGACTGTATTTAGTGCCATACGAATAAATAAATAAGGTCCGTAATGTTTCATATAATGTCAGAAAAACTAACATACACTTGATTAATGTATACAGTAAATTGACATTAAGTTATTTTATATAATGTAACGTTTGATATTACGGATTTTTGCTATATTTTGCTTTACTCTAATTATCGATTGATATAATAGGCAACATTACGTAATTTACAATTCTATTTTCATATATCGCAATAATGACATAAATGTGTTTTAGGTACATATTATTTAAAATAATTGCGTTTTCATATAACGCATTTTTGACGTATATATGTTTAACACATTTACCTAATTCGTCTTTGTTTTTATTAAAAGCTAAAAATAAGTACTTACATTTAAGAAATAAACAACAACTGTTTTTTTATGGAGGAGCGGGTCTTTCTGACACAGGTATTTTTTCCCTACCTACTAGGAAGACCCAACCTTGTTGTCATTTTGGTACTAGCAATCTGTAAAATAAATCATTTTCATTTTCAACATAGGTATATTATTTAAAATAGTTGCGCTTTCATATAACAATATTCTGCCAAGAAGTCGACGGAGCCCCGCTTTCGTTTCTGGGACGCAGTCTCCCGCCCTCTGCACGGGCTCCCGCCAGAAACTCGCTTTGTCGGCATTTTGTTTAATGTAACTATAATGTAGGTATACTATTGAAAATAAATAAATAAATATCGCGTTAGACCCGTGTAAAACAGTATTTTAAATATGTGTACAAACCGCAAGAGTTTAAAGTGTTATGGTATAATATAGACACGTGTAGACGGTTTCCACGCAATCTTGCGAAAACGGGTCGCCGGCATGAAGCGCCGTGTAAGGGACAGCCCCAACAGCCGCCTAGCAATAATAGCAAATAGGCTGGACTGTCCCATAATGCAGCACTGGGACCAACTCCATGTTATGTAAATTGTATACCTACTAACATACATTTTTAAGTTACTTGAACTAACACATTAATGATTTTATTTATTTTTGATATATTAAGTACTAACATAGTCGTTCTAAGGATACTACTAACAAATAATGGATCTCGTTATCTGAGTAATAAATGAATTGAATTGAATTGTTTTAGATTATTTTCTAATGATCTAAAGATTCTAAAGTAACAATTGATATAATGATTCGAGGCTGTAATTACAGTTGGTATAATAGACATTTACTTTACCATTGTATATCAAACTAAAATAGACTAAGTGAAATTACATAAAACGTCGTGCACCCGTTTAATAATATGTTTCAGCCGTTATGCTTCGTAAACCCGTGTTGCATTGCACCCGATCATAGCGATTACCGCACCCATGCGCTCACGACGACTGAGATAACCGGATTACGGACCGGTGATTGACGGCTTCGGGCCACGCAACCAGCTACTTATAACGGCGTGAACTGGAAACATATCGAGTTCTTTGAAACGCCGTATATTGACACAATACAGACTTTGTTATAACATGATTTTTAGGGTTCCGTAGCCAAATGGCAAAAAACGGAACCCTTATAGATTCGTCATGTCCGTCTGTCTTTCCGTCCGTATGTCACAGCCACTTTTTTCCGAAACTATAAGAGCTATACTGCTGAAACTTGGTAAGTAGATGTATTCTGTGAACTGCATTAAGATTTTCACACAAAAATCGAAAAAAAACATTAAGTTTTAGGGGTCCCCATACTCAGAACTGAAACTCAAAAATTTTTTTTTCATCAAACCCATACGTCTGGGGTATTTTATGGATAGGTCTTCAAAAATGATATTGAGGTTTCTAATATAATTTTTTTCTAAACTGAATAGTTTGCGCGAGAGACACTTCCAAAATGGTAAAATGTGTGTCCCCCCCCCTGTAACTTCTAAAATAAGAGAATGATAAAACTAAAAAAAATATATGATGTACATTACCATGCAAACTTTCACCGAAAATTGGTTTGAACGAGATCTAGTAAGTAGTTTTTTTTTAATACGTCATAAATCGTAAACCGCAATTTGTTTCACGGAACCCTTCATGTGCGAGTCCGACTCGCACTTGGCCGCTTTTTGAGTTTGTGATTGTTTGTCTGGTTGAAATTGATCCATTGAGGCATTATGTCTGTAATAAGATAACTAACCTAGGATAAGTAGTATATATTAACACCACTGTGGACCCCAGTTGACTTAAATAAATAAATAATAATAATTATTACCATCATGATATATTACTTAAACATTAATTTTGCGCGATCCGATGATTTCTGTTTTTGCGCCAGATCATCGATAAATTTAGGTTTGCGTATTTCCTGTGATAATAGACAAAGTTTTCTCACATATCCATATAAGTAATAAAAAACATAACTTACACCGTTGTTTCCTATTGACCACAGGATACAAGATATTTATTCATAATAGTCAATGTTTTACAAGTCAGGTATGTACATAATAAGTAGTATTATTTATTAATTACATCGGATGTCAAATAAGGTCGCATATAGCTCACTTTTGTTCTTTAACTCTGTGCTGTATGTTGCAAAACACTGGCAGTTAAAGCATCCGGCTATTAAACGTTTAACTTGCTGATAATCCTAAACCCTAATTTATAAATTGTTAAATAAATTAGGAGCTTTTTCTGCCAACAAACCGCACTGTGGTTTGGTAGATTTACATCTAAATAGATAAGTCTTTAAAAAAATTGATAAAAAAAAAAAAAAAACATTTATTTCAGACCATACAGATCCATAGTTTTGTTAGTAAAATCTTACGTGTTATGTTAGTATTGGGAACAAAAATTAAAATAAAGTAAGAAAATAAAAGCTTTAAAAAAACGTTTAACATTTATATTTTTTTTATACAGGATGGCTCTGTAACAGGAACAAATATTCAAAAGGACGCTTCCTTAGAGCATCTGCAGTAAACCCTTGTCCCATTTATATAAAAAAATATGGAGAAACTTTGATCTAAAGTTTTGACCTCCAAGTAATCTTGGAACCACGAAATCATAGCACAACAGTCAATGCAGACTTTGAGGTAACATCATGTAATGAGTCATAATAGTTTTTGAATTTTTATTTTTAAAAGATATTTTTGTGATTTTTTAATTTAAATTTCCTTTTGTTTTGCGTTTTCAAAATAACAAGTTACTTATACCACTCCAGAAGAGTAAAAAAATATATTGAACAAAAAAATTCATAAAAAGAATTAATTTTCAATTAGGTAAAACAACTTGGAAAGAATTGTTCACAAGCTTAATAAGTTTAATAACCTAACCTACCGTTTAATGTTGTGCTACTATTACAGAGCCCACCCTGTATAAGGTTACAGAACTCGTACGTAAATCGTCATGCAATTTTAGGGAAAACCATTTTGTAATGCAAAAATATTAGTATAGTTGTAGGTATTTGAAAAGCACTTCATGATTGAAATTAGCATACTTCCCTTGGATGTCCTGGATAAATGAAGAAACGTAGACGAATTAGTCCGTTAAAATTCTAATGAGGTATAATTGTAACCGCTATTTCTGTGGCCCAAATCGCAAGGATATCGCAAGCTGATTGCGCATTAGCATGTCAAGCGGGCGCGTATAACCGAATCTAACTGTACCACTAATGACGGCTAGTGATTGATACCAAATATGCCTATAATCATGGTTATTTATTGATATTACCTTGTTTTGGAATGGGAGGATTGATGATACCTCCGCGCCACGGGGAAAGCGCGGAGGTTATGAATGAATGAATAAAAACATTTATTTCAGAACAAGTTCCATATCGGTTAGTAACATTTTAACTTAACCTATTGTTAAAATACACTTTAAATACATTTTAAAACGCATGATTAACTACTTAGTAAATGATTAAATTCATGGTTAATGGTTATGTCGGAATCGCACCGACTAAAAACCTTTCGATGGTCCTCCTTGACGCATTTCCGACGGCTCTGGGACTCCCACGGAACGCACCAGTGCCGCCCTAGCGTAATGCCTCTGTGGGTCCTACATTTTTTTTTCAATCCAGTTATTTGAGCCCGTAATTGTAACCGATTACCACCCCGAGGACCCCTTTTAGTCGCCTTGTACGACAGGCAGGGATACCGTAGCCGTATTCTATATATAGATTAAAGGTTGTACGCGGGCTGGGTTTCCGCAACTCGACGTAATAAATGCGCCTATTTTGCACATGGGTTTAGGCACTACCTTTTATTCGCGCCAACCCAGTTCCACCAGGAAGCCTAGCAGACCCTTTATGTTGCCGACGGCCTCCGGTAGTGACCCTGGTTTTCCGAGGTGCTTTGCCCTAAATATATTCTGCTAGCCGTATTCTAATACCCCCGGGTACTAAACCAAATTAAATGACGTGTCTTCCATTTTCAAACAAAGACACACACAGACACACGTGACTATAGATCAAAATGATGGCACGTTTTTACTAGCCAATATGGTTAAGTAGATTGTAAATTTTTCAGAGAACAGATTACTATGTATTATGCATTATATTATTATTATGCATATATTAAAGTTTAAAAATTCTCCCATCATCATCATAAAAATCATATACCTCTTCGCTGTGCCGCAGTTGAGTAAAACGCAACTCTAAGTCTTAAATTCCCAGCTATTTTTCCAAAAAGAAAAAACTTAAAATGTTCTACATTTGTTCAACGCTTTAAGCTTCTGTATGCAGCACGCAATCGGCTATTTGCTTTGTCTGTGCAGAAAGCTCGTGTTTTGCATCCGAATACGAGCTTAAAAGCTTATCGAACTAAATTTCTAGTTCCGTTCGAATTTGGGTCTCGACTTTTGTTGTATTTGTTATTTACATTTAAATAATAACACTATATACAGTCCCCGCGGCTATGAAGTCAATCCTGAGACATGGCTCTAGGGTTGAATATGTAATTTTTTCCTATGGTTGACATTGTCATTATTCAGAAACTTCATAGTTGCGCAATGTGTCAGGATTGACTTCATAGCCGCGGGGGACTGTAGTAAATAACACTATTATCGATTGACTCCTCTATCTAATCGAGGTAGATAAATAAAAACCGCCTACAATAATTTGGTAAAAATAAAGCACTGCACTCCCGTGCCGCCAATAGGTCGTAACTTCATACAAATTCTGCAGGGATCTGCGGCCTTTTGGCTGGGGCGGGGCGGTAAAAGTAGCTTAGTGTTTTGGGTGTCACGTATACTCGTACTTACCGCGTTAGTTATTGTTTAATTAAGTGAGCGCATCGCCAACAAACTGCTTCGCAGTTTCGCGAATCTTTACTTTCAGGTACTTACTTACGGTTACCTATCTGAATCACTTAATTTCATTTCCCCACTGTATCGTTTGCCCGAATTTTCATTTGTCCTAAAGCGAAATTTACACATGCAAGAAATTGCAAGCAAGTTTAACTATATTGCGGGGTTTGATAGATCAATTGAGCATAGCATCCTCGGTAACTCGCAATGTAAAAACTTGCACGCAATTTCTTGCATGTGTAATTTTGAGCTTAAAAGCCGTTTCTCTCTGAAGCCATGACATTTTCAGGATGATTATAAAACAGACCTTACCTAACCTAGTTAGTTAGTTATACTTCTTATCTACGCCTTCTGATTTTTACATTTGCTATTCTGACGTCACAGAAGACAAAATGACGATCGGCATTTTCGGTCACGTGACATACAAATAATAAAACTACGATTTTTCATTTTCAAATTATTAGTAAATCTTATTTTTATAACAAAATAGTGTTATATTCGTATTTCTTATGGTAAAAATTATATAAACAAAATACTTTTATGTCTTGAGATAACCGTGCTGTAGGAGTGTAGGATTAATTTTTCAAAACAGTATACATTGTGTGTAAAATAACAATACCTTCTCATAACATAACTCTCTACTCTTTAACCTAAGGCGCCAAACATTTATGTAAACTATTGATCTTTTAACAATGATTTTATTGTACAAATATTGTTATCATTATCATCTTGTCCCCACAAGGGAGACTGATGACCTGATGGGTGGACCGGGGGGTCTAACCCAGTACGCCACTCCAGAACCTTTCCGCCCCAACGGCCACACGTTCGAATAGACATAGCATATTCGTGGCCGCAGCCACCGCCTCCTGGCGGAAGAGGCGGCTCGCACGGCGGCGCACGAGCACTCATCAGTTGGCACCGCGGATAGCGATTTGTTTGCCTACAAGTGGAGAAAACCACTCACAATTTTTTTTAATTTTAATTTTTTTTATTGCACGAAATACAAAAAAATGTACAAAAATATGTATGTGGGTGTGTAAGTGTAATATGTGTGTGTATGTGTATGTGTGTGTATTTTTAAAATATGTGTGTGATTAATTTTTAATTACTATTTATTTATTTGTTTATTAGGCTCACACAACAAATTACAGTCATTCTTTCAGTAACCTAATAAGCCTAGTGTCTAGATCTGAACTATAATTCTAAACAGTGTGTGCACAGAAAGATTAATAACTTAAAGACAAACTATTCACTAGATATAATTACATATCAGTATTGCTAAACTTAGAGGGATTGGCAATGCGCATAATATTAACTAGCTTTTGCCCGCGACTTCGTCCGCGTAGAACTCGTTTATATCGTAGCTCGATATAAACTTTTATCCTCCATTTTCCTTTTAGGGGTAGATTTCCGATATAAAAACGATCCTTTGTCCTTCCCCGAGACTTAAACTAACTTTATCAGCATCATCATATCAGCCGAAAGACGTCCACTGCTGGACATATGCCTCCACAAAAGAGTTCCAAAGTGACCAATCCTGTGCCACCCGCATCCAGCGGACTCCCGCGACCTTTACCAGGTCATCAGTCCACCTTGTCCACCACAAAACTATCCTATGTCCTTTCCTAGAACTCAAACTATCTGTAAACCAAATTTCATCTTAATGGGTCACTCACATCCAAATGTTCACCCCTTAGGGGAGGATTTTCGGGATAAAACTATTCTATGTCCTTCCCCAGGACTCCCAACTATCGCTATACCCTAAATGGGTTCCATCCAAATTTTCACCCCCATTTCACCCCCTTAGGGGATGATCTCCGGAATAAAAACTATCATATGTTATTTACCAGGACTCAAAGTATCTCTTAACCGGATTTCAACTAAATGAGTTCCATCCAAATCTTCACCCTTCATCTCATCCTCTCAGGCGATGATTTTCGTTACAAAAACTATGCGATTTTCTTTCCCGGAACTCCAACTATAGTCCTTCCCTGGGACTCCCACTATCTCTATACCAAATATCAGTTATATGAATTTTATCCGAATTTTCACCCTCTATTTCATCCCCTTAGGGGGCTTAGGGGATGATTATCGGGATTGAACATATCCGTTGTCATTCTCCGGGACACAAACTAACTCTAAACCAAATTTTATCTAAATGAGTTCTATCCAAATTTTCACCCCTCATTTCACCCTCTTAGATGATTGTCGGGATAAAACTATGCATTGTCTTTTTTCGGAACCCCAAATATCTCTTTACCAAATTTCATCCAAATTGGGTACATCCAAATTTTCACCGCCTATTTTTTGAAATTGAATTGAAATTGAAATTGTTTATTTCGGACATCATCCATAGTTGGTTAGTGATACATTTACTTACGAACTATGTTAGTAGCTACAAAATTTACTAAAAATATAATATTTAATAACAATACATTAAGTTACATTACATTTAAATTAAATTGAATTACATAAAATTAAAGTTATTATTCGGCCTCACATGCATGCCTGCCCAGTGCCTGATCATAGGACTATCTATCCTATCTGCGACCACCTTCAGGAGAGTGTTAGGGCTGCCCCGCACGCGCGCCCACAGGGACGCCACGCGCTTGCGCAACACGGCGGTGAAGCCGTCCGTGCTGCTATCGGCAAACATTCCCGACGCGCTGCAGCGCCAGGGCAGCCCCAGCAGTCCCCTGAAGGCGTTATTATATTGGACACGCAGAGCGCTAAATGTCCTTTTCGTGTAATTGCTCCACAGGGCGCACGTGTACATCGTCTGACAATATGCCTTAAATAAGGTGATTTTGACCTCTCGTGAACAACGTGCGAACCTCCGTGAGAGCATATTACCCCGGACTGATAGCGCCCTGCGTTCCCTTTCTAGGTCTTCGTCGTCTTTTAGGGTGTCCGTGACCCAGTGACCCAAATATTTAAAGCTGGTAACCTGCTTAAGAGGAGAGCCATCGAGAGTAATTGGCGGAACAGGGTAAGTTTTTGTACCAGATTTAAAAATCATTACCTCGCTCTTTTTCACATTATATTTGAGTCCATGGGCCACGGCAAACCTTTCACAAATAGACAGTAGTCTCCTAAGTGCTTCGATTGAGGGGCTCAGCAGTACCATATCGTCGGCGTAGCTGATATTATTAACGCAACAGCCGTCCACCGAGCAACCCACGCCGGCACTGCTGAGCTCCTCAATCAACCCATTCACATACGCGTTAAACAAAACTGGTGATGTAAGACCCCCCTGTCTCACACCACACTTCATCTTATAGGTTTGTGAATAGCTTCCAGCCCATCTAACCGCATTGGTTTGGTTATCATACCAATACTTAAATATACCTATTATTTCAGGTGGTAGACTTGTGTCGTTGCTCAGCTTCTCCCACAGCTCATTATACGACACTAGGTCAAATGCTTTCGACAAGTCCAAAAAGCACGCGTATACCGGCGTCTTTCTATCAGTGTAGTAACGCACGGTGTGCTTAAGACATAGCACAGCCTCCTCGGTTGACAGCCCAGGCCGAAAGCCGAACTGGGCGTCATGAAGACGTATGTGTTTATTTAAATATGTATTAAGCACCCCGTCCATCACCTTCGCCAGTATAGTGGCGAGAGAGATCGGCCTGTAATTGGACTTGTCGGAAGCATCGCCCGTCTTATTTTTAATGATAGGTACAACTATCGTCCTCATGAGATCATCCGGAAGGTAATTGTGACGTATACATAGAGTGAAGAGCATTGCAAGAACCCTGGGGAGATGGACACCCGCGTTCTGCAGATGCTCGATACTCAGACCGTCGTGTCCGGGCGATTTACCTCTTTTCATATTACGAATAACCTTTGAGACTTCAGCTGGTGTTACTCTGACTGGATCACCGCGAACACGACACCCAGCATCGACCATCGGCTCCCGCGCGTCCCCCGCCAGAGGGTCCACTTTAAAGTGGTTCATGAAGAGGTTGGCAATATCTCTAGGCTGGCTGACACCCTCAACACTCACGGGTAGACTCACTCTTGGATTGATCTTATTAGTTGCTTTCCAGAAGTTGGTGAAGTTTTTAGACCTGTGATGAGAGGCAATTATGTCCATCTTTAATTGTTCTTTGTTATTTTGACAGTATTTAAGCTTAGATTTAAATTCTTTCTTAGAGTGATACATTTCATCATACAATCGGCCTGACCTAGGCTTACCAGACTGGCACCATTCTAGAAAACAAGATCTTGCTCTCTGGTGAGCCTCCCTTACATGTTTGTTCCAGCCTATGACATTGCCGACCCCTCTGGGCTTTTTTCTTTTACAGCTAGCAATTGAGGCATCCCGTAATACTGTAATAACCGAATAATAAAGGCTAGTAATTATTTTCCTGTGTTCAGGATCACTACATAGATTATCACAACATAATGTTAACTCACTCGGGAAATCAATTTCCTTCAACTTACAATTACAAACATCTAGATATTCTTTTATTTGAGAGGTGTCACGCTCCCCCCATATTATGCCATTTAGCAAGTTCTCATCAATACTGATACTGCTAAGATTTGTATTTTTAGGTACACTATTACTTAGGTTACACACTATTTCTATTGGAAAGTGGTCGGACCAGTATACGTCGCAGTGTATTTTAGCAGCGATAACGGTTTGTCTAGCCGCTGTTGTGGTCACACAATGGTCAAGCCACCTCAAACACCCATGGCTGTCACTAATGTATGTGTACGAATTCGCTGGCAAGAGCTCTGAGTCCACCATACACAGCTGCATATCCCTACAGAAACTACTTAGCTCATTAAAGAAGGGCATAGCAGGATGAGCATTAAAGTCACCCAACAGATATATTAAGTCAATTTCTTCACTGTCTATAATAGCATAAATTTCACTTAAGCATTCAATAAATTCACACAAATTATCAGGTTCGTCAGTTGGCATGTACACCGAAAATATTATTAACGATCGGTCATTTATTAAAATTTTAATAGCTACAAGCCTAACACTTCGACACTGTATCACAGAAACGCACTGAAACCGGTTTTTACGCCACAGAAGGGCGACGCCACCATGAGGACGACCACGCAGTACTCCCGCCGATAAATCAACCGCTGTATTCCCGTAGTATCCAAAATCTGGGTCAATAGTTCCAAGTTGCGGTATGTCGTGCTGTAATAACCACGTTTCTTGAAGGGCAATGACCTCTGCTGACTGACACAGAGATCTAACACAGTCCACAGATCTAGAGAGACCTTTGCAGTTAAAAGATATGAATCTGCACTCTTCTGTTAATTCACTACTAGCCATTATGATGTATATCAGGACTTTGACTATTCCTCAGCAGAGGCCTCGAAAAATTCACATATCGCCTAAATAATACTCCCTCTGGCCAAAAATCTTCACTTAAAAACACGTTCAGCTTACATTTTGGCACTAGTATCTTATAGGCGTCATATCCTCGGTCCCTTTTCATTTTTATTTTTTGGGGCAATACATTTATTTGCGATTTACGATGCACATGCGCAGCTATGTCATTCTCCTTAGTAGACTTGTTTACATTGTAGATAAACAATAGTACATTTTACAACTAGTGTGAAAAGAATGTCTTTTTACCACTAGTACCGAGGTATCTTGCCACGAGCTGAAAGCGAGTGGCAAGACTCGGTACGAGTGGTAAAAGACATTTCACACGTGTTGTAAACGACGTTTTTTAATACAATTGCGAAAAAATAATAAATTAATATTCGTCATTTATATATTAATGAATTCTTTAAATAATAGTACATTATGATACAAGTGTGCTAAGTTGGTCATTACACTCGAGTCGGTTTTTAAGCCTGAGCCGAAGGCGAAGGCTTAATGGAGACGAGAAGTGTAATGACCAATGCTCACGTGTTTCATACGACGTTTTTCAACACATTTGCGAGGAAAAAAATAAATAAATAAAAAATGAAAATGTTAAAAGATATGTAATGAAAAGGCACTAGTGCGATAATGTAATGTAAAAGTCACGGCATGGGTAATAATCGGTAATATTCTGCATTATTTTGCTAATATTTAAAAAGATATGTAATGAAAAGGCACTAGTGCGATAATGTAATGTAAAAGGCACGGCATGGGTAATATTCTGCATTATCAGTGTAAATACGCTGTAATAAGACCTACTTTACGAGCAGGTGTGTTGAAAATTTATATTATTGTACCTCGATCTCAACTGTTAGTGGCTGCATCGAAACTTCTGCTTGCGTATGCGCTCCTGGTACCTATAGGTGGACCGTTTAACTCGGTCCTCGCCTGCGCGGCGCGCGGGTGCAGGGGTATGACTATAACGGGCTGCGGGCGACGTGCGGAAGGCAAACCCCGGCGCCCGCACCCCGTTATCGTCATACCCCTGCACCCGCGCGCTGCGCAAGCGAGGAATGAGTTAAGCGGTCTACCTACAGATGCGTACATTTTCAGCTTCAAAAATGACTTTCATACCAACGCGATCAAAAATAAATACTCCTAGTATTCGTAAGCGTTTTTAATTTCATAATTTCCAAGTAAAAAATCTAATATAAAATTACTGCGTTTCGAAAGTATAGTTTGGAACTAAAAAGTAAAAAGCACTAGTTCGAGAAATTGAGCTTCTCGCACGCTACGCAGCCACAAAAAGTACCACTTTTTGAGCAACTGTATTAAAAAGGTATGTTGATGTCGGCTGCTTTGAAATTTGTAGTGGAGTCCGTAGAAGCAGTTCCTTTTTGTCCTACAATCCTGTTTTTTAATCTTCTTCTCTGCACTAAAGTCCACTCCTCAGACTGGTTCTCAGGTTTCCATTGCCCCGGCTCTCTAAGTTTATCAGAAATCAACGTTTGAGTATCCTGAGAGCACGTTCGCGTGTTTGAAAGCGCACCGCTCCGTTCTGTGTGTAACATAGGTGGTTTTACGTGCGCTAGATCTTCTTGCCGTACCTCATTAGCACACATTCGCGGTTCTGTATGCAAACCACTAATATCCAAGTGTAACATCGTTGTATTTGCATGCGCGCCTTCATTATGCGACATAGGTGATTTTACTAGCACGCTGGGCCCGGTATTAGTCATCATAGTTGCTGTGCCGTTCACCCGATCGCACATTTGCGGTTTTGAACTACCAGCAGAGTTGCTTATGCCAGTCCGGCCGTTATCGTGACTCACATCGGGCATACATATTTGACGGTATGAATTTGAATTTACTGTCGTTTGCTCTGGGCTGTTCAATATTTTTGATGATGTACTACTGTTATCAGGACTAAATCCCGCAGGTTTTAGTCCCATAGGTCCACTGTCATAACTGTGATTTACTTTTAGGTAGTTCCCTCTTCGCATGTTAACATTTTCGTAATCATTACGATAAACAATCGACGACGATTGTTTTAGCGCATCGACATCGTTTTTTAACATTTTGAACGTATCTATTGTAACACATTGCTCTTGTACTGATTTTAAGTCCTCCTTTAACACCAATATATCTTTAAGGAGACGGGTCACATCCACATGATCAAAAGTGATCGGGGGTAACTTGTGGAGAGATCACGGGCCACAAATATGGGAACAAGGTCAGGATCCGTCCGCTTCAGAAGGGCAATTATGTCATCGATGTCTCGGTGGGTTTTGTTGTCGCCCTTACGAGTTTTAATTCGTTGATCCGTCGGAATGGAGTCGAACAATAATTTCTTGGCACATATTATTTCTTCTGGCGTAAACGCCGTTACACATATTCGACTCAGACTGTCTTCATTCATTACACATAGTTTATTTTTCACAAAAGCTAAGACTTCATTAATCACTAGGTTACATCCCGTACATTTGATGACTTTTGAGGCCATCACTACAACGCTCAGCGACGTAGGTACGCTGCAGTCTAAACACACCCGACACGTACGATGCGCGCGCGCGACTGATTTTATGCCCCTGGGGGATTTTTTCGGGACAAAAGCTATCCGTTGTTCTTCTCCGCGACTCAAACTATCTCTATAGGTACCTAATTTCATCCTAATGGGGTTCATCCAAATTTTTACCCCCATTTCACCCCCTTAGGAGATGATTTCTGGAATAAAAAATACCCAATGTACTTTCCCAACTCTATACCAAATTCCATCGAAATAGGTTCCATCCAAATTTTCACCCCCCATTTCAACCCCTTAAGGGATGATTTCCGCGACAAAAATTATCATATGTCCTTTCCCAGCACTCAAACTATTTCTTAACTGTTAACTTAAGTTTTTATTGTTACTAACATGATATGGACATAATAAATAATTTGAATTGAATTGAATTAACCAAATTTCATCTAAATAGGTCACACCAGATCCAAACTTTCACCCCCTTAGGGGAGGAATTTTCGGGATAAAAGTTCCTATGTCCTTCCCCAGGACTCCCAACTATCGCTATACCGTAAATGGGTTCCATCCAATTATTGACCCCCCATTGGCTCCTTAGAGGATGATTTTCGGGATAAAAACTACCCATTGTCATTCTCCGGGACTCAAACTATCTTTATACCAAATTTCATCTGAATGGGTTACATCCAAATTTTGACCCCCAATTTCACCCCATTAGGGGATGATTTCTGGAATAAAAATGAATTTATGTCCTTATCCAGGACTCTCACTATCTCTGTACAAAAATTCATCTAAATGGGTTCTATCAAAATTTTCACCCCTAATTTCACCCCCTCAGGAGATGATTGTTCAGGATAAAAACTATGCATTGTCCTTCCCTGGGACTCCTTCTATCTCTTTACAAAATTTCACCCCCCCCCCCATTTTACCCCCTTAGGGGAACTTTCCGGGATAAAAACTATCCTTTCACCTTCCCCGTGGTTCAAACTATATATAAAATTTCATCTAAATCGGTGCAGCGGCTTAAGTAGCTCCATACAAACTTCCACCCCCCATTTCATCCCCTTAGTGGTTGATTTACGGGATATAAAATTACCCTATGTCCTTCCCCAGGAGTCAAACTATCTCTATACCAAATTTCATCTAAATCGGTTTAGCCGTTTTCACGTGATGCGCGGTCACATAAACAGACAAACAGATAAACAGAAAAACAGATAAACAGATAAACAGACAAACAGACAAAAATTCTAAAAACTGTTGGAACGTGTTCTGTTATCGATTTTAAGTATCCCTAGCCAATTTCTTTTCGAATACCTTCCATGTACAGACTTTCGACCCTCTTCAGCTTTATTATATGTATAGATAGATAGATGTAATGATTAAGAAACAAAAAAAATATATTATAATATATTTGTTATTATAAATGGTTGCTTATTGTGTATGTATTTTAAATAGTTTCAGTTTATCGGCGCCCTATTGACATATGCTGTAATGCTGTTAAATGTTATATCTAAATAAATAAATATTGAAAATTTGTATCACAAACAAAACAATTGCCTATTCGAACAGTGCACCACCACATAATGCGATCGACCTTACTCAAGTCAACTAACTTTCATGAGAGCTGGCTTGTCGCTAAGGGTTTGACAGCCGCGTTCGCGCCACTTCAGGGATGTTATTCGTGCGGCTCGCCCCGCCGGTCACCCGTTACGAAACTAGACCTCTACCTACGCTTAATTACTACGCATTGCCATTTCAAGGTATAATCGTTAGAACTGTGGTATAATTGTGGATGAGTGTTGAGGTAAGCTTAAAACAAGTTACAGAAAAGGGGGGTTGCCTATGGGGACCGATTTTTGACTTTCGAGCGGTCGACTCTGTCACTCGAAAACTGACAAAAAAGATGAAATGCTATTTCGAAACAGCGATTGAAAATTGAAAAACGAGTGGTATTAACCACTCGTATTCAATTTTATCGGTGGAAAGTAAGTGCCTGCAATTTTGACACTACAATCGTATTTAGTTTTATTTAATTTTTCGAGCGCTCGGAAGTCAAAAATCGGCCCCCTGCACTTTAGCTCGTTTGGGGTCGCGTGCCGTGGCTACTGCATGTGCTTTGGCTGAAGGTCTAGGCTTGCTGGAGTCACAAGCGTCCATAGGCCACGGTGTCTGCATACCATCAGTCGTGGTAGGTAGGTATTTAATAAAATCTTCTCTGTAAAAACTTTTTCTTGACTGCCACTTTCAAAATAAAACAAAAAAAGAAGGTATCCTAAAATGTTGGTAGGTATCCTTAAAATATGTGAGTGTTACCAAAACACACAGCCTTTGGCGCTCAAATAACAAGTTACCGTTAATCCTAAAATTACAATCAACCCTGTTTGTTTAGGTTTCATTTTAATCAACTCTGTCGTTAAGCCAAAAGGACTTATCGACACAGAACATATACATGCTTAAATCAGTAACTCATCTTCCTCGTAGCGTTTTCCCGGTAATGCTTAAACGATTTGGAGTACGCACTAGTTTAACGAACGCGACTGCTATCTGATCTTTCCAACCCAGAGGGAAAACAAGGCTTTTAAACAAAGGAATGAATTCTCTTATTTCTAATCTAAATTAAGCTATGTCCGTCTCCATACAATTTGATGATCGTCTAGCTAAAGGACTACTTGCACTTTGGGATTCCCATACTAACTGTATGGAAACAGTTTTTTATTGATTTCTGGGCATTCTAGTAGTCAAACCTTCGTCGTTCCCAAAAAGTATTTTGATCCTTAATATATATATTTAATAGGAATGGGATCGAATGGCATAAACATTTTTTTCGTCAAAATTGATGATTTTTTCGCTGACTGTACTTTTTTTCAAAAATCTGTGAATGTAGATTGTCATCACTTAAAAAGTTAGGAATGAAATCTTAATGCCATTTTTGCGTAGCGGCAAGGGATCTAGTAGCTGCCATTACTGCCCCGTTTTAACTTTCCAACCTGTATATACGAATGACACGGGGCCTCCGTCTCTTATTCCCTACCGAGATCTGCTGTAAGCTTTAACAACCAAACCTTTGCTTGTTTTATAACCTAGCAATCACCGTAACCTGGCTTTTCTTTGCATCCGCCATTAGCCGTCGCCTTACTACTATTACTATTGCCGTGTTTTCTACAATCAAATGATTTTTCGTACATTAGTTGCTAGGGTTCCGTAGCCAAATGGCAAAAAACGGAATCCTTATAGATTCGTCATGTCTGTCTGTCTGTCTGTCCGTACGGATGTCACAGCCACTTTTTTCCGAAACTATAAGAGCCATACTGTTGAAACTTGGTAAGTAGATGTATTCTGTGAACCGCATTAATATTTTCACACAAAAATCGAAAAAAAACATTAAGTTTTAGGGGTCCCCCCATACACAGAACTGAAACTCAAAAAAAAAAAAATTAATCAAACCCATACGTGTATGGGTATCTATGGATAGGTCTTCAAAAATGATATTGAGTTTCATTCAAAAATTGGTTTAAACGAAATCTAGTAAGTAGTTTTTTTTAATACGTCATAAATCGTAAACCGCAATTTATTTCACGGAACCCTTCATGTGCGAGTCCGACTCGCACTTGGCCGCTTTTTTTTTAAACCCAGTGGTACGAGCCGGGGTTTGAGCCCGTGCCCTACCGTTTGCAAGTCGGCTACAGTGGCTACAGACATAATTTGTAACGGTTGTATGGAGTTAGGCTACTGCTACCGTAATACTAGTATGTTTTTTTTTTCAATTTGGATGCATAGTGAATTACGAGTACATACGACTTTTATAGGCTGGACGAGGTGTGTAATAACAAAATCCATTCAGAATTTTCATTTTATTGTAATTTTGCCTACTCGAAACTTTGTATTGATGTTGAGTTTATAATTACTTTACCCGTGTTAAGATCGGTAATTAATGCTTAATCATATTTTTATTTCGAATAATCGTCCTTCAAATATGTTATTAAAGGTGTACAGCGTGGAAATCCAATACGTGCAAATAATTCAACCAGACAGAGGATTTAGTAGCGTAAACATTAATTAACGGGACTTTTTAAGTTACACTTAATTAAAAGACTAAAATGAATTTTTGAAAAAAATCCGAGCAGGTGAGCAGCAATGTAACGCAAACGATTATTGGTGGTGACAAGTACCTAACTGTCAACGGGAATTTTTACTTGAACATTTAACGTTACATTGCGGGCTGATCTTAATACGCTTCTTAGGTCCAGTACTAACCACCATTTAAAGGTTTTCTCGTATTGGATTTCCACGCTGTATAATCATTAAAATCAAGTGTAGATGTTGTTGCACTTTGGGCGGCACGAGGATGATAAAAAAACCTCTTCAGCTGTACCAGGTGAAATTCAGTCTTGTATCATTGTCATAAAGACTTTGATAGGCAAACACTTTTCTCGCCTTATTTGTATATGTTACTTTTAAGTTACCAATAGATTTTCAAGATATGGGTCTTATTTAGGACCCATGTTGAAGGGTTCATCGGGGTCGCCAGTGCTCTAGTGGCGGGGGCCACATCACTTGGCTATAGCTCGTAGGGGCAAAGTGCGAGGAGGGTTCTGTTCTAAGTAGTGCGTTCACCCTGAGATCTTAGAGTCCTCCGAATAAAAGTGCAGATGGCGGCTGACGCTGAGTTTTTAGTGGGTACAAATACCAAATAACCCAGACCTCCCCCGAAAGCTTGGTAGGTAGGTACCTACTGTAAGGAAGGTGCTCAGAGGTAAAGTAACGCAGACACAATAGACATTGAAAAGTTGTGGCTCTCCAATGGCTTATGATATTTATTTGTTTATATATATAATATATATATTAGTGTGGATATATTTATCATCATATATTTGTGGTTAAAGAACTTTATTTATCTCTAAAGAAATTTACATTTCACTTAAAACAGAGAAAAATATACATAAAGTAAACTGTGAGTAATACAATTATACATTAGTTTAAAAAGTAATACAAATGTGTATATAGTAATATAATAGTTTAAGTGGGTACATATTAAGAAAAGATCATAGTAGTAAGTTATTCTAGTTTGTACAATGCATAATGAGCTCTAATACAATGTGCTTCTAGTGTATTTCACTGATGACGAGTCACATAATCCAGTTTCTATGCCAGTGTTTCGAGGGCCAGAGCCGGAGTTAGGCGTTAGATATTTTTAGTTACATACTCCTTTAACTTATGTTTGAAAATATTAGAACTTTTACATTATTTGATATGTTTTGGTAAACTGTTATAAAACTGTGCCCCTTCATAAGTTATACTTTGTTTGCCATATTGTGTTCGCACTGGTCTCAGAGACAAGTTGTTAGCACTCCGTAAATGGCGTATTCCCAGTTCAGCATTAGTTTGAAAAGTCAATTGTGAGTGAATTTTTTTTTTCAATTATTTTCCTGATTAGAATGCAAGTATTATTAAAATAAAGTTGATGGAGATTTAAACATTTTGTTTCTGAATATATTTTTTTACTGGATGTGAGAAAATCATATCGAAAGAGTGTTTTTATTATTTTGTTTTGGGCGACTTGCAATTCTTTAAGCGTAGTTTTATTTGCACTACCCCATACTTCTATGAGGTAGTTCAAGTGGGACTTTACAAGCGAATTATATATGGTGTATCTAACATGTCCGGGAAAACAGTAAGTAGAATTATAAAGGCAGCCTCGTAATGATGAAATTTTAGAACAAATTTTGCTAATGTGTGGTTTCCAGGTCAGTTCATGGTCTAATATAAGTCCAAGATATTTTTCTTCGGTAGATTTTTCAATTTGTATATTATTTATTTTGAGTGACATTTCTTCGCACTTCTTTTTATGTTTCGATTTAAATAGAACATATTTTGTTTTGGCCATGTTGACAGTAAGTAAATTGTATTTAAACCACTCTTCAAGAACATTAAGATCGTTTTGTGCCATTTTCCCGATTTCGTCTGCAGAGTCACCAAAGTAAAACAAACATGTGTCGTCCGCGTATAGGCTTATCTCTCCATGTACTGGTGTCTGACAGATGCTATTAATGTAAATTAGGAACAGAAGTGGACCAATAATAGAACCCTGGGGGACGCCGCAAGTAATCATTTGAGGGGTGCTTTGTACGTTACCAATTTTTACAATTTGATATCGATTGCTCAGGTATGAATCAAACATTTTAAATGCCTTGTCAGTGACTCCTATTTCTTTTAATTTATCTAATAGTAGTGGATGGCTTACCGTATCAAATGCTTTTTTTAAGTCAATAAATATTCCAAGAGCAAATTTTTTGGCATCTATGTTTGCTTTAATTTTGGTTACTAAATCTATTGCTGCTGACAATGTACTTGATTCGGAGCGAAATCCATATTGATTTTTGGAAAGATAATCCGTTTGCGTTAAATAATTGTCTAGACGACGGTGGATAATTTTTCCGAAATTTTTTGAAATAATTGGTAGCACTGAAACTGGTCTGTAGTTTCCAGGATCCATTTTGTTTCCCGATTTAAAGATTGGCGTTACTTTGGCTACTTTCAACGAATCTGGAAACGTACCATCTTCCAGGCATTTATTAACACATTTAGTTAGTTTTGGTATGATATATTGTTTTATGCATTTGATACATTTAGTTGTGATTTTATCTATACCCGAGCTACAGTTTGGATCAAGATTAGCAATTATTTTTCCACTTCTTCTTCATTACACGCTGGTAAAGAAGATAGAAGATCACCACTGTGGTGTTGTGTTGTGAGGTTTGGAGACGCATATTTGTTATTATGGTAATGGGGTGGTATATTATGTGCCAATAGGGGTCCGATTGATACAAATAATGTATTGAAATGTTCACAAATTTCCTTTTTATCTGTTATTACACCCGAAGAAGTGTTAAGTTTAGGAGGATTTAAGAGCCAGGCTCTTGTCGGTGGAGCAATTTCCATTCGTCTCTATTCTCAGCTTTCTTCTTGACATCTTGATACGACACGCTGTCTACTTTTTCCTTGATTTGGTCCGTAAAAGATCTTCTTGGTCTCCCTCTCTTCCTCTTTCCCTCTATCTTCTCTTCTATTATAGTTTTCATGTAATCATCGTGTCGTAACAAGTGTTCAAACATCTTGCCTCTTCTGTTCTCTATGGTTTTTAACAATGTCCTTTTTTCTTTCACCCTTTCAAGCACCTCCACGTTCGTCTTTTTCTCTGTCCAGCTAAGCCTCTCTATCCGCCTCCAGCACCACATTTCAAAGGCTTCCAACCGTGGATATATTTATGTAGGTATGAGTATATTTATAGTATGTGTATAGGTTACCGTTAAACCCCACAACTATATAGTCCAGGTCACCCAACTATGGTCCAAATCAATTCTCATATTACTTGCTCAGGCGGGACTATTTTCGTGGATGAACTTAAAGACAGACAATATGAAAATGAAAATGAAAAATCTTTATTTGGTTACAAAAATATGTACAATAGTTTAGGGTTGGAATCTTCTAGTAAGTATTATAAATACTTGTGGCAGAAGATCCCGCTCTTCCTATAATAGCAATAATGTGAAGTGTATAACACAAATTTAAATAAAAACGTATAAAATCACCATTACGAAATCGGTATTGATGAAAACGAATGAGTTTACTTTGGACCATAGTTGGGGTAGTGGACTATTAATACGGTACTTATTTTTTTTGTACTTGCTTTTAGTATATATATCTATTAAGATTAATTTACTGTGGCGTGAACGTAAATACGTCCCTGTACACGTGTTAGTTTGTCCATCTTTTTGTTCCTGATGTCCACTCAATTACTCAAAGGTTAACTGGAATAGATCCCTTACAGGGATAAGTTCGCCTTTGTACCGATTTTACCTATTTTTGTCTGTATTTTTACCTGTGTCTTGTGTACAATAATGTTATTTACATACATACATACATTTAGTTAGGTACCTCGTTTATTCAAGTGAGTACGTTGCGATAGGTATGAGTTCCATGGGACAACTGCTTGACGTCTTCACATCTTTTATTTATAGCCTTCCAGACGGCTTGATTTAAACTGAGAATAGTGCAGTACATACAGCACTGTAGAGATTGCATAGGGGACCTCTAACAGTACCTACGTTGCAGGTTTTGTCCACAGCAAAAGAAAGATTCCATGTTAAATTAAATTTCGACGCAGAAGATATTTCTATACGAATAACAAACTGAGCTATAGCGTAAACACGACAGTACATATAACACTATAAACACTCCGGGATTGTACACAGTGACACTCATACAACCAGGATATTGACTTGACGAAAATGATTTCATTGCACGCACACATTCACGCTTTGCCTTTCACCGACATCGATAGTCCTAACAATAACCGACCTAACAAAAAAACCTCTGAAGATGTAAGCGCATGCATTCCAATTTCGTTCTAATGACGGAAACTTGCAGGTCGATTGGGAACCTTTTCAAACGCGTAGTAGAACATATCAACTGACATTTTTGTACAAAAAGTGACATTTGACAATACGTCCTAACGGTCAATCGAAAAACTACACCATCACCCCGCTAGACCGATATTCGTCATTCAGTATTGTGCCGTGTCCCCTGCAGGTTATAATAGACCAGGCAACGAAAATGTATACAGGGAAATGATTGGAATAAAATTTTTAGGCTTCCATAGCCAAATGGCAAATACCGGAACCCTTATGGATTCATCATGTCTGTCTGTCTGTCTGTCCGTCCGTATGTCACAGCCACTTTTTTCCAAAACTATAAGAAGTATATCGTTGAAACTTGGTAAGTAGATGTATTCTGTGAACCGCATTAAGATTTTCACACAAATATAGAAAAAAAAACAAAAAAATTTGGGCGTTCCTCATAATTTTTTTTTTTCATCAAACCCATACATGTGGGGTATCTACGGATAGGTCTTCAAAAATGATATTGAGGTTTCCAATATCATTTTTGAAGATTATTAGATAGAAATTATTTTTTTCTAAACTGAATAGTTTGCACGACAGACACTTCCAAAGTGGTCAAATGTTTCCCCCCTACCGCCCCCCCCCCTCCGTAACTTCTAAAATAAGAGAATGATATAACTAAAAATAAGTTTCTGTCAAAAATTTCATTTTCGGTACAAGCTTTTACTACCGACTGTACTTTTCTGCATACTATCATCAAGTACTCATTGAGACGATTCTAACGAGCCCAAACTCGATGGGGTTGTGTCTTTTTATTGTGGAGTTCCTATGGCCACCTTCCAGCTCCAGCATCAGATCAGCTCCAAATCATCATAATATTGCATTGTCATGCGATATACATATGCTTGCACAATTTCAGCTCAATTGGATAGCGGGAAGTAGTTAACTGAAAAATGGATTGCAAATTTTGAAGGACAACTTACATACTTACATATTTACATACATACGAACAGTGCAAGTTAATATAAAGCTTGTAAAAATATATGATGTACATTACCATGCAAACTTCCACCGAAAATTGGTTTGAAAGAGATCTAGTAAGCAGTTTTTTTTTAATACGTGATAAATCATAAGCCGCAATTTATTTTACGGAACCCTTCATGGGCGAGTCTGACTCGCACTTGGCCGCTTTTTTAATTCGTAACTTTGTTTGGACTAGTTTGGAGATGAACATAGCAAAAGTCTTGGCCCGTAGCCCTTGAGCTGGGGGGAGGGTTGGGAGGGGGATTTGGAGGACCCATTTTTCGGTTTTTCGCTTATATCTCGAGATAAGATATCTCGAAAACTAAACAAGATATAGAAGAACTTTTAGCAAATTTTATTAGCTTTAATTTTGTATGACTAGTTATGTCGCTAGGATGAACAGTTTTTGGGTACACCAACACTTGTTGACGAATATTTGTTCTTGAGTCGTGGATGTTTTCTATGTAGGTATTTAAGTATTTATTTATCTACTATAATGTACTATAAAAAGCATGTATATCGTCGTCTATCACCTACCAGCTTTGCTTAGTTTGTTTGGGACTAGATCGATTTGTGTAAGATTGTCCCCAAATTATTTTTTTATTTTTATTTTAGTAATACTTAATGAAATATTGTAGAACAAGGATACATTACTTAAGGTGGTTCGATTGCCATACAAAGCGTTATTTGACATTCGCAGGCTAACGGCGTGTTATTTTAAGAAACTTATGTAACAAACTTTCATCAATTGGCTTCCCATTTGCGCAAAATTCCCCCTTTCCTAGAATAAACTTGTATAAACTAGATTAATTTGAGAAAAATAGTTTTCCCAAAATATCACGTGACAAACCAATGTCAAATAACGTTTTATATGGCAATCGAACCACCTTAACGTACTCAAACAACTATTTACACCGTGTACCCACTCATATAAAAAATGTACATGGCAGTTTCGAGTGTCTTTTTACCTTCAAGCCCAAGCAAACATAGTGTCCCATACATCGCGTGAAAGGATTCACCAGGCAATCACAAACATCTACACAACTTTCGACCTTATCGCTTCGAGATAGAGTTGAGTGATTGTGAAACCGTTCGGATGGGTATCCCTATCCTAAACAAATGCTGACTATCCGTTTGTCCGAACAATGTCCGTTTATTGCATTATAGTGGACAAACATGGACGAGGGTCTGCAAATATTGCGAGCGGGTCAGGTCGTTTTATTAGCGTTATAAACGTTTGTTCCTTCGATATTAATATATCTTTCAAGTGAAACTGTAGTAAATACTTACCGATATTATATTGTACGGTCAGCCTCACAAGGGCTGCTACGTTTACATTATGCCGAAGTGGGCTGGGACGTGGGCAGCGCGAGTATGTAAACACCTACTCGCGCTACTCACTTCTCATGCCGCTGCCACTGCCCTACGCTCCCTTTTTTGGCGGTTTTTGTGGCGGAAGTCTTAGGACTGGCAGCGGCAGCACGAGTGAGTGTTTACATACTGTCGTCACACTCACTCCGTCGTCAACCGTCACCGCGTTATCAACGTTTGTGTAGCCGTGCTAGTTAGTGTACAACATGTGATCATGTTGTTATCAGTGTTGTGTTGCGATGGGTTTTCAGCATCAACCATCTCCTGGTACGATGACGGCGTTTTCGCCGTCGAATACTTTTCATAACATTAAAATAGTTAGACAAACTCAGGAGGCAAAGCGCAGAAGGTATGAGTAAGGCGTCCTCCATTCCACAATAATCTAAATTTAGCTGACGTCTGTCGTCCTCCACTGCCCGAGGCCCAACACAAAAGTAGTATGGAGTGGCAATGTAAACGCTCACTGCCCTTCACAGAAGTATTACGGCAGGAAGCAGGGGGGTAAACACGTAACGTTCCGAACGCGCGTCGGTACGTTTTAACTGTCAATTCTCCATATAAAAAGTGACATTTAGACCTACCCGACGCGCGTAAAATGCGTTACGTGATCGACCTACAGGGCAGCGTGAACGGCAGTGGAAGTGGCATAGTGTAAACTTAGCATTACACCTTTGTACCGTGACGCATTAAACGTCATGTTAAACTGCCGTATGAAGTTGTCAAACGAGTGAAAACGACAAGGTACCTACTAAGGTGTTAAACAACTTATGAGGCCGAATGTAGGTACATGTTCGAAGTCGGACATTATGTGCCGCGATTTCGACTGCTGATAGATGGCGCTGCAGTTGTTTTACGATACCTACTTTTGAAATCTAGTCGATACAAAATGAGTAGGTAACGCCGCTAATGAAAACATCAGCGAGCGTCGCATGGTTGACATTTTATCACTAAATGTCACAGCTCACTACAGCCGACCCGCACCGCCTCGTCGTTCGGCGTCCACTCGTTGTGGTCCACGTGGACGCCGCGCTGTCACCAGTGAACCTCGCGTCGTCAACGAGTAGACGTCGCGTGGTTCGCTGAGTCACGCATCGACGGGTTTACTGCCATTTTGCGCAAAAAAGCGGCGTCACTGCTGAGCAGAGTTAGGGGCAGCTCAAACAACATCCTAATGACGATAGATGATCATATTGTGTGTTGTCCTGTATTTAATGAAATAATATTAAATGTGAAATCTAACTTAGCATTTAAATACTAACAATAATGAGATCAATGTTATCTTGGAGAAATAAATAGATTGAATTGAATTGTGCATACAATATTCAATGTTGATTTTCGAATTTCAGCGGATCGACTTATTATTGCTTATGCATCGTATTTCAATGATTATGTTATGTATATATATTATGTCTGTATGTATGTAAATATTATGTGTAAATAAAATTTAAAATATTATGGAACGGGATACTCACGTCTTTTAGGTTGAATATAGCTCGACATGTTTATTTTTCTCTTTGCCACTATAGTATAAGTTTTATTTTTGTCAAGTTCTTATGTACATTTTGTTTTAATTTTCTTGTCAATACGTACTTAAGGTATACTTATTGTAAACAATAATATACTCGTAAGCATGACACCAAATAGGAACATGGTTTCCCGCGATACAGGCCTAGCCTAGTGCGGGAACCCCTGTATTTTTTGAATTGTAAAATTCTTATGCACTTTACCAGTGTTTACCTTTTGTTTTGAACTGTATTTTAATTATTTTGTGCAATAAAGTGAATTTGTATCTTTATCTTATCTTATGTTTAAGATGTGTAAAGGATGACTCACGTGTTGAAGGCTATGCCCTTTTCAATCGATCCTTTTTACTTTACACGTTTAAACGATATATTCATCCATTTGGCAGATAATGCTTACAAGGTTCAATTAAAATGGGCCAGCCACCAATATTGTAATTAGGGTAGTATAGTTAAAACTCATGGGAGTGGTGCCTCGACAACTATGATTAGGTACATGATTAGACAGCTACTGATTGATACGTAGCCGTTTAGAATTGTTGGCGGGGCTCACTCACATCAGTTTAGAATGGGGTAGAATATTTAGTTAACAAAGGAAACAAAGTATAATAAGTACTTACTCGTATATTGTTTCAAACCTCACTTTAAACTTACACAGAGTACTTGCTAAGTATTTCCACTTCTGCACTGCTTCACGATCAAAGATGAACTGACCTAGTTGGCGCCATGATGATTAGTTTATAGTCAACAGAAATGGCGGCAACCGGAAGTTCATATTTGGTCTTAATTATTAACAAATCATAAGAAAAGATTTAAATGAGTAATTTGTGGAGTAAAAATCTTACATATTTAAAAGGTGATTTATACAATTGTTAACACACGCTAGAACGGGCCGTGTCCGGCCCGGGCCGTTTTCTAAGAAAAACGACGGCGTTTTTGCGCGGCCGAGCCACACCCAAGCCTGGCTCAGCCACGGCCGAGGCTCGGAAGCGGCTAAGTGTCGGCACGGCTTGGCCGGGCTTGGGTATATGGCTCGGCCGCGCAAAAACGCCGCCGTTTTTCTTAAAAACGCCCCGGGCCGGATACGGCCTGTTCTAGCGTTAGTCATCCGTAAGACGTGATTGACCTGTTTCATAATATTTTAATATTTCTGAGACTCACGGAAGTTTTCTGTATAAATGATCTTTATTCTGCAAATAAGCTGCAATGGCACTTTTACACGTAAAAAAATTACCAGTGTATTGAATTTCGGCATGCGATAAAGCGACTGTACGATCGACTGATATTTATCTTATCTTATCTTATCTAGGTGAGGGCCCTTTCGGATGCACTTCGACCTAGTGGGATCTTTTGTGCATTTGCCCTCTCCTTTATACCTGCTCCCAGGCTTGCTCCATCATTTCCACAAAGCGGATGATGCAGTTTACCGGGAGCACCTTGAATTCCTTTGGTTGCGGGTAACCGTTACCAAAGTAGTTCATTCTTTGTCTGGCAAGGGCATGACATTCACTGATATTTACTTTCGTTATACGTGTCGCGGCGAACCTCGATCACTATAACAGCTGTAATTTCAGTACAATTGTACGTTTTAATGTTATAAATTGTACGGAGATGACAGCTCTCATAGGCTCTCAAGATTCGCCGCGATACGTTGATATAGTCGCTACTCCGTCTGCAAGGAGCTACCACATGCTGTATTTTATATATATATCGACAGACTTAATAACCAATGCAAATAAGCCTTTAGTTCTGTGCCATACAGTAAAATAAGGATTAACAAGTGTTTCATTCCCTTCTATTTGTTATTATTAAAACGTTGACTAAGACTAATCAGAACAGCCTGAATTATTAATGGAAATGAATTAAAATTAGTCTCGCACCACCGATCTGTTTCAGACGACAGTACAAATTATACAATTGACTGCTACAGAGGAACGCTCTCAGCGCGAATAACGAAGTATTTATAGGCGCCATTTATATCAGGAGATCTGTTTATGTGTGTCGCGTCTCATCCTAGTCCTATTTCAATTAGTTACACGCATCTGCTTTCACGCGCCGAGATAACGAGTCCGAGAATAGTCTTGTCGGAAGGCGAATGGAATATGAAATTGATGAAGTTAGTTGAGGCCCTGCTATGAGATTCACAAGCTACCTCAGCTCAGTTCACCATTAATTACTAGTCACATTGACTAGCGCAATTTCGTAGCGCTACGCTAGTAGACAATGCTGTAGACTTCCCGCTAGCGGGTTAAAACATCCACTGCCAATTATCGCTACGCTCGTAGCTGATCCTGTGGTTTTCGGGATGCGACTACGGCGTAGGCGCCCGCTAGTCGGGGTCATTGCACTGAATGTGTTATCAGTAAAAGTGTTAATCTCCCTCTGAGAGGCCTTTCATGTCCCCAGAGAGGAAATACCGCAACGTATCCGTTACTGGCCGCGCCGCAGGCCAAACAGAAAAAAAAAAAGAAAAAGTGAAAGTGCCCTCCTCCTAGTCGATCACGTAACGCATTGTATGCGCGTCAGGTATGTCTAAATGTCACTTTTTATATGGAAAATTGACAGTTAAATTGTACTAACGCGCGTTCGGAACGTTACGTATTTACCCCCCAGAGGGGCAATCACGTAACGTTCCGAACGCGCGTCGGTACAATTTAACTGTCAATTTTCCATATAAAAAATTACATTTAGACCTACCCGACGTTCGTACAATGCGTTACGTGATCGACCTGCTGGGGTGTTATTCGGAACGCGCTGATGCGTCTCCCTTCGCCCATCACACCTAACGAAAATAGACCTCTACTCGTACTCGTACTCGCTGAGTTACTACGAATCGCGGCGTCAAGATATATTTGTGGGTGAACGGTGGGTAACAAGTTACATATTAGTGGGGTTAGACTCGTAACATCTCTACTTAATTAGAGCTCGGACTACACCGGTCCGCTTTAGGTGAGCTGACGATTAATATTGTGAATACCTACGTACCCTGTCTGTCTGAGGATGGAATTAGTTTAGCATTTGCAGAAACATTGACTGTCTGCTCTATAGTTATATTCACGAAATAGCGCGAATCGATTCAACAGCTTCATTAAAGTATATTTGTGTATATTGATTGGATCAGGGGTTACTTTGGTGAATTCTGTTTATTTATTTATCGTATAGTGGTTACACACTGGTACACATATGTATTCGTATCGATGTCGCTGATAGAGTTCCAGTGTGCGCTGCGAGGTTCAGAAGGAACAGTGCAGCTGCCGAGTTTCTGGTGAATTCTGTTATATTTGAGTGGGGAGGGCACGAGTGAAACAACTGGAGGTTATAGACACACTGATTTATTACGTAGGGGCGGTGTGCTGAAGCACACATACATAACAATCCTCCCCTTAGTTAAACTAGCCTAATTAGTGAGTTTACTTAAAAAAATTGTCTATAGTTAACTTTAGGACGGTTCCGTTTAGTTCTCTCATTATTGGTGCTAGGTGCCGGTAAAGGGTCACGTGGGTCACCGGTCCCTTCTGCTGGGATGCCGTCCGAATGCGCGTCCTCGAACTCCTCCTGCGGGTCGTCTTCCGGAAGTGCTGAGGGAGAGACACTAGCTTGATCTTGATCGAGGATTTGGTCGCCTTCTTCCCCGCTAGTAGTTTGTTCTGCCCTCTGCATATCGCTTGATGTTGATGATGGCCTTTCGTCCGACGAGAACAAATCATTCAGATGTAGGTCCTTATCCATAAGCGAACAGTTTTCTGGTTGACCTTTGTATAGCATTAATTGATTTTTATGTTTTTTAAGTAGACTTTCATCATGACAATCTTTTATTAAGTACACCACTTTGCCCAACTTATCTATTACTATACCTTTACGCCACGTAAATCTATTATTATTAAAGTTCTTTTTGTATAATACTTTCTGTCCTATCTCAAAACATTGTTTATTTTTGCCATTATACGCGTTACTCTGTAAACACTGTTGGGTTTTAACATGATTATCCAATGACGTAGGCGAGGGAGTCGGAGTCAGTGGATTAATTAAGTCTAGGCGTGTTCGAAGTTTGCGACTGAATACTAACTCCGCAGGAGATTGCCCTGTTGTGGAGTGTACTGAATTCCTGTAATCAAAAAGAAATTTCTGTAATTTATTATTACATTCTTTGGGGCTTCGACTGTTTAATAAGCAGGACTTAATTCCTTTTTTGACTACCTTAACCGAGCTCTCTGCCTGCCCGTTGCTAGCCGGGTGGTAAGCCGGCGACGTCACAGCAACGATACCGTTCAACAAACAAAAATTCTTAAATTCCTGTGAAGTAAATGCACCTCCGTTATCGCTTCCTATAACTTTTGGTAACCCGAATCTAGCCATAAATTCGTATAACTTTTCGCACACTGCCGTTGTGCTAGTGCCGTTTCTCATACTGTAAACCTCCACCCATTTACTATGAGCATCTACGATGACCAAATACGTAATGCCGTTGATTGGACCCAGAAAATCTAAATGGATCCTCGTAAAAGGATTCGAGGGGTATTTCCAAGGAGCAAGGGGTGCGCGGCCTGGTAGGGGTCTCAATTTGATGCAGGTACCACACGAACTAATCATTTTTTCGATCTTCTCATCGATCTTCGGAAACCAAAATTTTGAACGCGCCTCTGCCTTGGTTTTTACGATACCTAAGTGAGAATTATGCAACTCTGTTAACGCGCGCGACTGTAGTGACGCCGGAATAACGACCTTGTGTCCTCTCATCAAGCATCCGTTTTCACAAGATAACTGCAACCTACAGTAAAAATACGGTTTTAAGTCGGTTACATGACAAGTTTTTGGCCACCCTTTACCAACATAATTAATTACCTGCATTAAAACCGCATCTTTTCCTGTTTCGTTACGCAGTTCGTCCCTCGTTATAGGTAAGCATCCTTCGATAACAAAATTCACGTATGCCGCGCGATCATCGGTAAATGACCGGTCCGTCCCCTCCCCGTGCGCCCGCGGCGGTCCGTGGCTGCAGCCGTCATCTGGCAAACAAGCTCGAGAAAGGTAATCTGCGCTGTTCGCGGCACTACGAATATATTCTATTTGGTAATTGTATGCGTTTAAGAAAATAGCGTATCGTTGTAAGCGATTAGCCGAGACTTCGGGTATGCCTTTATGAGGCCCGAAAATAGAAATGAGGGGCTTATGGTCGGTTCGTAATATGAAAGGCACCGATCTACCGAATAAATACTGGTGGTACCGTTTTACCCCGAATATAATCGCCGTCGCCTCTTTCTGAATTTGCGAGTAATTTTTTTCCGCCGCGTTTAGGGTGCGAGAAGCAAATGCGATTGGTCGTTCGCTGTTGTCTGGCTGTATCTGTGATAAAATTGCACCCAGGCCGTGGGGTGATGCATCCACTGTTAAAAGTGTCTTCGCATTTGGGTCAAAATGGGCCAAAACCTGCTCCGAGCCTAAACATTTTTTTATTTCCTCAAATGCTTGGTTATGTGCCTTTTCCCATGTCCATTTGACTCCTTTCCTTAATAAATCATACAGAGGTGAGAGAATCGTGGAAGCCCCTTCTACAAAACTGCGGTAGTAGTTAGCTAGCCCTAAAAACGATTGCAACTGCTTTACATTGGTCGGTACCGGCGCTTCCAGGATCGCTTTCACCTTGTCTGGTGACTTGTGAAGACCGTTTTTATCGATTATGTAGCCTAAGTATTGTACTTGTTCTTGGAAAAAAACACATTTTTCTTTTTGTAAGGTTAATCCTGCGTTATCTAACCGTTTTAAAACTGCATTCAGCCGCTGCAAATGTTCCGTTTTGTCCTTGCCCGTTATTAAAATATCGTCGAGTAAACAAAGTACCCCCTCCATTCCACTAAGTAAATTATCTATAGCTCGCTGAAAAATGGAGCAGGCACTGCTCAATCCAAATGATAAACGCGTATAAACAAATAAACCTCGATGCGTATTTATACAAGTAAGATATTGTGACTCCGGCTTCAGTTCCAGCTGTGTGTAAGCAGACGAGAGATCCAATTTTGTAAACGTTTGTCCCCCGTGTAATTTCGAAAACAATTCTTTAACTGTTGGCAACGGGTATTGTTCAACACACAGCTGTTTATTTATACCTACCGAGTAATCTGCACAAATACGTATACTTCCATTATTTTTCAGCACCGGAACTATCGGAGATGCGTATTCCGAATACTCGACAGACCTTAACACTCCTAAATTTATTAGGCGGTCTAGTTCTGCATCTACTTTTCCTTTTAACGCGAACGCTAATGGGCGCGCCTTGAAAAAAACCGGTTTTGCGTCCGGTTTAAGCTGCAAATCTACCTTGTACTTATTAAATAGGCCTAATTTATCTAAAAATACTGTCGGATAGTTCGTTTGCAGCTCCTCCAGTTCGCTTCGCGTTAGTTCACAATACTGGATAGATGTGATTTCTAATTTAAATAAGGAAATGAAATCACGACCCAATATCGGCGGGCCGCCGTTGCGAACGATGTAAACATCGATCAGCTGTGTGCGGCTCTCATACCTAACCGGTAACTGTGCCTTACCTATGCAATCGATGTTATCACCAGTGTATGACACGAGTTTTTTTGTAGGTGCGCTTATGTTCACCTTAGAAAAATGTTTGTTGAATAATTGCTGTGACATCGCCGTGATCGATGACCCACTGTCAATCTCAAACTTCAAAGACACGCCAAAAATGGTGACCCACTCTGACATGGGTTCCCCATTTACAGATCGAATGTTGAACAACTTACCATCGTCTCCCTCGCTCACGTCCTTCGCCATAATGCACTTAACACTTTTGCACATCCTTTGTAAGTGGCCTTTACCGTGGCATTTTTTGCATTTATAATTAGAGAAACGACAATCGGCCGTCTTGTGATTGAAATACCCGCATACAGTACATCTTTCACGGTCACGGCCCGACTCCCTGCTTGCGCTGGCTATCTTGAACAGCTGATCGCTCGACGACACCGCTGGGCCGGCGCCCGCTGACACCTCGCGCGCGCAGCGCACGGCGCTCGCCAGCTCCACTGCTTTGATGAGCGTGAGCGCCGTGAGATCCTGTGAAAATAATTTGTCCCTTTCCGGTCCCGGCAGCATGCCCATCAAAAATCTGTCGCGCAGAACTTCTTCTAAGTTTTTAAACTCGCATTCTGCGGTCAGACCCCGTAGTCTTGCCGCCCACTGAGTATGTGTCTCTCCGTGTTGTTGAGTGGCTGAGTAAAATTTATACCGTTCCGTAAATCCGAATACCTTTGGGACAAAGTGATTTTCCAGCAGTTCCAGAACGTCTTCATACGGTACTTCTTCTACTTTCTTCGGCAACGCTAGATCCGCTGCGAGTTTATAAGTACCGTCACTGAGTGTGCTGAGAAGTATCGCTCGCCTTTGTTGTCCTCCCGCGTCTGTCGTCGTATTTATTTTATTCGCCACAAACCACTGCGTTAAACGCGCTTTGTATGTTTTCCAATCTTGCGAATTGTGGTCAAATGTGGGCAAAATACCGAAATGTGCCGTAGACATTTTGTTTTTCTTTTTTTTTTTTTTTTTGTCTGCACTTGTGGGTGGATCGCCGCCAATGTTATATTTGAGTGGGGAGGGCACGAGTGAAACAACTGGAGGTTATAGACACACTGATTTATTACGTAGGGGCGGTGTGCTGAAGCACACATACATAACAAATTCTGTAGTTGCGTACGAATAAGAGTGGCGGCGGATTGGCTTAACATAGTCACGATAGGTGACCCTAGCGTACTGACGCTGTTTAAAATCATTTGTCAAGATGTATAAAGCATAATTATAAGCTAAGGGTTATTTTCATCACCATATCAGCCGAACACTTCCACTGCTGGACATAGGCTTCCGGACCAAAGGGCGCCACAATGTCCAATCCTGCGCCACCCGCATTCAACGGACTCCTGCGACTTTTAGCAGGCTCCTATTTCACCAAATCGACAATTGTCGCCTGACAATGACAATTCGACTTACATGGCTGCGTCGACAGGTGAAGGTGGTTGCTAGAAAGCTTATTGACCCAGCAATGTAAGTGGAATTGTCAATGTCAGGTGACAATAATTGTCAAGATGGTGAAATAGCGCCCAGGTCATTTAGTCCACCATGTAACAGCAGAATCAAGGGAACCGATATAGCCCTCCGAATCACTAAACTTAAGTGGCAGTGGGCGTGTCCTGCCCACTGACACTTGCACGGAGAGTGGCTTTGACATGAATAATAAAATAATAATATATATATATATATAAATATATTTTTAAGAAATTTGATACTTTATTAAATACAGCACTATAATTAAACTAAACTAAAACTAAAATATATCTAAAAATGGCCCCTGCGACATGCTACCGAAGACGCTGGCAGCATTTCCTCGCTGGATCGCCAGACCGATGCGTTGAGCGAGGAAACTGCCAGCTCTTTGGTCTAGCCCACGGACCTAGGGTTTAGACGCCGAATGGAACAAAATTATACTCGGCGCCGAGACCACTGTATTTGCCTACGTTGGCTTTCTCAGCCGCCTCTGCCGCTGCCGCTGCCCTCACGGAGGTTCGGTGGAGATGCGACGGGGCTAGTGTGTCTACGCAGGTTGCATCCCAAATAATTGATTTATTTTCAGGCATCTAATAATCTCTATCTACTACGACTCTCATACGTTTCCATACATGCAACACGCGACACACGCTTTACTATCCGACGCGTAGTTAAGATACTTACATTACATTTTATATACAACATTGTGGAAACAAGAAAATCTATGTCTCCATCATTTTAAATAAGACCCCTAAGTCTCAAACATTGGTATGGATGGATTCGACTAAGGCAGGCCCATAATAACAAATACCTTATAGACTAACATACATACAGAAAAATTATAAAATTAAAAACTAATTATTGAGGCGACAAAACAGCGTGGCTTTGTTGAGTCGTCAAGTCCGGGGTAGAATTTGGTAGTTTGCCCCGGAACCGTCGAAACACAATACCCTTCGGCCAGAAGTCAGCACACGCGATGCTCTCCAACATCACAACAATATCTTAATACAATTGGTAGGTATAAATTAATAACATTTTCATTCGTTTTTATCGGCCCTTGCACCAGGATATCATCCCATACGATCTTGCATCTCAAACTATATATTTCCACTCATTCAATGAAGCCAAACAGTTTTCTGACTATTTTCCACTCCAATTTCTAATGCTTTACCTCTAAATAAAGAATAAACCAAGTAAGACGTAGAGAAAAGGAAATAATAAATATCATTCAAAGGTAAAAGCATTTTTATGTCGTGAACACGATAGTCATAGAAATCTAAAGCTTTACCACAGATATAATACTTGAAGATTGTTCAGACTCACAAAATATATTTCCATTTAAATTTCTATTATCGTTTTGAGTTAATTGAATTTTAATTGTTTTTATTCTTGAGTAGTGATCACATTATAGATTCCTGTCAATTGACAATATTTATAATGTAGGAAAAAGATCTACATAACTATAAGAAATATATCGTTAATGTTGATACGTTAATTGTTTTTATTCTTGATTAGTGATCACATTATAGATTCCTGTCAATTGACAATATTTATAATGTAGGAAAAAGATCTACATAACTATAAGAAATATATCGTTAATGTTGATACATTTAAAAAAGTAGGTATTATTTACTAGCCAGCCAGCCAGAAGAACCCGCACTACATTATATAATATTACAGGTAAAAAAAGGAAAAAAAAACATAAGACTTAATTTTATGCAGCCAAGTTTGTCACTAGAGAGCGATACAGCTGCATCGCTGTCATATAAAAACTGATATTTAGATCTACCTAAATAACGTACGAAATGTTACGCAATCGACCAGCAGGACCGATATTCAACTTACACAATGTGACGTGTCCCTGTCATATCCCGTGTATCATTCAGATGAAGGTTGGTACATCCCTAAGACATGCTGGGAATCGAAATCACCCCCAGTGACTAAGTGGTGCCGGTTGTTACAAACGGTCAGTAATCGAAAGTGACGGCATGACAGCTGCTAGCGCCATATTGTAAAAACAGAAAGAAAGAAAACATTTATTCATGACAAAAGAAAATACATGAAACAAACTGCAGACACATACCACGTTTTACGTTTACTGGTCTGTAAAGTTAACTGATATATCCCTACGAATCACTATACTTAAGTGGCAGTGGGTGGGGCACATTGCACGCAAAACTGACGGCCGTTGGGGTGGAAAGCTTCTCTAGTGGCGACCACATACCCGAACACGTAGCGTGGGTAGTCCCTCCACAAAGTGGACTGATGACGATGAGGTAAAGGTCGCGGGAGTCCGCTGGATGCGGGTGGCGCAGGACCGATCACTTTGGCACTCTTTAGGGGAGGTCGATGTCTAGCAGTGGACGTCTTTCGGGTGTTATGATGATGATGAAGGTATGGTTGATGCGACCCGTCCTAAGTTAGGAAGATGAGATGAGCGTTTAAGAACAAAGACATTACTTTGTGCGTCTACCTACATATGTTAGTTATTGTTTTGTTTCTCTTTGCAACTGCTTCGTTTGAGTAAGGTGTGCAATAACATTACTCACCTAATGTCTGAGAATGTCTCAAGTAGCAAGTACCAACCGTGGTGATTACAATATTTTACATCTCTCTCTGGCCAGGTCGTGGGATTTTCCGCACGTATAGCGGACGCTATTTTCCAGTTATTGGGCAGGTGTGACGTAATGAGTGTGTATATTGTAACGTGAGACTTTTGCATTTTTAGTCACAATTTCAAAGTGGTTCATCTTCAATTACTTGTTCTGTGGCTGTGTGACAAGGGAAACAATGAATTGTAGTGCCACTTGAAGCTATCTTTGTGCTATTCGAGGTTGTCCTTATAAATAAATTCCGCAAGTGTATTTTGAGATCTGAGAAAATTCATTTTCTGCATAACTAAGATTCGTTTAAGTTTCTTTCTTACTTTCTATATTAATTGATATATGTGCTCTAACACTTGTAAATATGTACTCAGCTGAAATAATGACATAAGTATCAATGTAATTACTGAATAAAACTAGGAACTGTTTTTAAAACCTATATTCTTTTCTAGGTTTCAATTGCTATCTTCTTTTTAATTTGCATATAGTTTATTGTCACTTATTTTATAGTGTAAAGTATTATGAACAGTAGATATTTATGGACATAATCGTCTACGTTTTTTCGTTTATCTGGCATATCAAGGGGAAATATTGTACTTGTTTCACTGTTTTCGATCATTAAGTGATTTTCAAATACACAATGTAAATGTTATTGCGTTTCGAAATGGTTTTCCATGAAATCGCATAACGATTAACGCAATATTTTGCTAATCTTATATGGAATAAATTTAGGGTATAAGAAGAAATAACTTGAAGGTCAATTCGGTTCTGCAATTCACATAGTATGAATAAGATATGAATGTGCTTAACTCACTCTTGAGGCCGTGTCTACGTCAGCTTGTCCATATATGTGGACTTAGGCTCAACGCTCATGCAAGCATCAGCAAGTTATTATTATTAGTAAGGTAAATGTCCCAGTGCTCGACGCTGACCCAATCAATACTGGAGACCTACAATCATAATTGAACGAGCGAAGCGAACGAAGTTCTCTGTTTCAGATTGGGAAAGAACCTTTCGTATGTCCGGATGTCCCACTGCCCCGCTTTCCGGTTGTTCTCCTCTACAGGTCGCATTTCTCAACCGATTCTCGTGAAGTTTTGTGAGCAGATTCGATTAATATATATAATTTATCCCTTTGGCACGGAAACGTGGTCGCTTACTATGGGCTTCATAAGAAGGCTCAAAGTCACTCAAAGGGCAATGGAGAGGGCTATGCTGGGAGTTTCTCTGCGCGATCGCATCAGAACCAAGGTAACCGATATAGCCCTCCGAATTGCTAAACTTAAGTGGCAGTGGGCACATTGCACGTAGAACCGATAGCCGTTGGGGCGGTAATGTTCTCGAGTGACGACCACGTACCAAAAAGCGCGGCGTGGGTAGGCCCCCCACAAGGTGGACTGATGACTTGGTAAAGGTCGCGGGACTCCGCTGGAGGCGCAGGACCGGCCATTGTGGCACTCTTTGGGAGAGGCCTATGTCCAGCAGTGGACGTCTTTCGGCTGATATGATGATGATGATGATCCCTTTGGCCGCCTACTAAACCAACGCTACGTAACCAGTTACGTGTGAAGAATTATTTTTCTTGCTACGAAACTACTTCCTTGTTGAAAACCTGTTACGATCGCATAACACTAAGAAGGTCAGGTTCGTTAGGTAGCTTCAGATGGATGCCGGAAGGGAAAACAGCGGTGCCGGGCTCCGTCGAAACTGTCCAAATACGAAAAAAAATCGTAACTGGTTTCGTAGGAAGGAAAAAAACTTTGTACGTAACTTGTTTCAGTAGCAAGAGAAATATATTTTCACAGGTGACGGGGATTTATTTGTCGATACAGTTTCTTTTCCGGAAAAAAAAATTACCACAGGTTGGCGAGTTTTACGTCTCACAATGCCACTAAGTAAACGTCCCAAAGTGCTCGACGCTAACCCAATCAATACTGCAGACCTTCAATATTAACACGTAGCCATAAAGGTAAACAACAGGGTTTCTAATTAAATCAATAAATCAAAATCAATTATTTATTCTGCAAAAGGCCACAAGGGCACTTTTACATGTCAAATGGTATTCTACAATATAATATTGATAATCTTATACAATAATCATTTTAAAATTGCAGATTTTAACCAATTAGTACCTAAATGGTTAACAAACTAAATGTCACTAAATGAAAACTAAAAAAATCCAAAATTGTAAAATATTATCAAATACATTCGATATAAGGTCTGTATCAGAATTAACAATAAGTTTATGATATTAATTTAGTACCCCAGAGATCTGCTGTATAATGTCTCTTAGCATCCAAATACAATTAATAATTATTCTAATGTTCTTATAGAGATGTATACTGTCTCTAAGCGTTAAAACAGAAAAAAAGGATCATTAATGTAATATTGTCAGAGATGTACAGGGTCAATAACAATAAAACGTGTCAAGAACAGAATGATGTCTCTCGTCAAAATAATGATAATAACACTAGTATTTAGGTAGTTACTATGCCCTTGCAAGCATGAACAGACCGGACTCCACAAACAGCACCCGATCACGAGTATGACGCATATCTCAGCCATCGCCTCCCTCAACCATATGTTAGGGAAGGTGGCGACCCGATCAACGACGCCACCGTAAGCAAAGCCCTTTAAGCGAGCATTATATTAGGTACTAGAATAGGGATGATGACTATGATTTTATTAACGATGCCATTCGTACCAGTTTTTGACGAGGAACAAATGTTTGTATGGGAGCAACTACAATTAAAGAACATAAATACCCAAAAATTTGAGACAAAGATTGATCTTGCTGGCGGCAGCCATAAACGCTTCATACTAATTGACACACAGGTATGACGTCACATCTGGTATTTATGCTAACCGTTGTATGGAAAATCAAGTAGGTAAATAAATTGCTGTTACGCTCGCGAAACTCTGCGTTTAGGTCCATAGTTGTTTTAAAATGTTGTTTCTATAAAAGCGTACGGATTCTATTGGTAGCTTTAAATTTACTCTTGGTCAATAAAAAAATGCATATATTTTCTCAATTTTAAAGGACGAAAAAAACGGAGGAGGTTATCAAGTCGACGCGTATTTTTTTTTTTTTATGTATGACCACGCATAACTTTTTACAGAGTAATTCGATTTGGATAATTATGTTTTAGTTGGAAAGGGTATGTTGTTGAAGTTTATCCCTGAAGTTGGTCCCATATAAATTTGGAAAAAAAAAAACCAACCCTAAGGGTAGGAAAATGGGGGATGATTGATTTTTCGTCGGTTAAAACTTTGTTTTTAAAGTAAATTATTATATAATGTATACTTTATTACACTATTTGGATGATTTAGCAACACTATGTTATCAATTTTAACATGAGGCATCATGCCTATTGGAATAAAGTTGTCAAACATTGATGGGGCTTCCAGTTTGCTTATTTCTCTGGATTCCAGCGCGGATAAGTTATATTTAAAATTCGTTTTATTCATTGAATACTATTCATAAATTCTACAACTCATAAAGTAAATTAAATTCTTCATTTACGACAAGTCAATCTCACGGGCAATGGTTTAATCGAGCCGAGTAATAAAATGCCAGTAAAAGAAATTACTTTCAATCATATTTATATCCTGGGAGTTGGAGATTGGACGCAATAAATTAATTAAGCGTTTTTAAATATGAAGATTTTATTTACTGTGGGTGTTGGTAAGATATGTTTAAATTTAGTTTATTAGTCGGGATTTGCTCCGGGATTTTTTTTGCCCACCCTGGCCACGACTGTGTCCGCGTAGAACTCGTTTATATCGTGGCTCCATACAAACTTTCGCCCCCATTTTGGCCCCTTAGGATTAAAGGTATGAGTCCCGGGATAAAAATTATTCTATAGGTTAATCCAGGCTATACGAGTATGTATACCAAAATTCATCTTAACCCGTTAAGCCGTTTTTGCGTGATTGAGAAACAAACATTCAAACATGTAAACTTTCGCATTTAAACTCAAGAGCAAAAAATTCGGGTCGGTGAAATACCGTCATATATCCTAAAATAGTGCAAGGTTGTACAGTTTTTTAATCCTGTCATGATTTTTATTAAATATTACATCTAAACTGCAGAAAAAACAATAAAAATACAAGTTACCAGGTTTAAATCGGACTCGTAAAAACCCATGAAAAAAACAACGTTAACGCCCCCGCTGCACGCCCCGCCGAACGCTCCGCTCCGAGCGTCCACTCAGGCCTTACACTTAAGGATCGGCTACGAGCGTAGTGTGTAGCAATTCGCGGCACTGAATGTGTAAAGTCTTCGGCTTCTTGCTTGGATATTCGCACTATTTTACAGACATTTTAAAATTCGTATTCCAACACGATTTTCGCAACTGTTCCGAACAATTCCAAATAAAGTTAATTGCGACATAAAGTCATCTTTTATTAGATTATTGTGGTATGTGTAACTTAATTAATTGTTCCTATTTCGACAGTAATCACCATCATTTCACAAGCGCGCACCGCGCCACACGAACCAAGAATCCAAATATACGAAATCCACGAAAACCCCGAATGGAACTATTCCAAAGAGCTGCCCCGCAAAGTCGTACCATCAAATTTACTACCAGAATTGGATTTAGAGAATGACGTCAACCCAATGGTATTAATGTTCCATCCCAACGAGCAACCGAAGCGAGGATCAAGGTCTCACTTACAGGAAGTTCTCAGGAAATATCTAAAGAATGTTAATAGAGAAGGAAGTGATAGCAGTGGTGATCAAAATTACGAAAGTGATGAAGATGATGAAAGTGGTGAAAATGATAGTGATTTCCATGATGCAACGCGTCAATCTTTGCGTTTAGCAAAAAGTTATATCAAGTGATGACGTTTGTTTAATAAATTTTTGTCATTACAGTTTTTTTCTGATATGGGTTGGGCAGATTAAGTGTCCTAGTTTTATCTCTTGACTTTTCATTTATAATATGCCGACTTTTTAGTTGACATTATGTGTTTAAGATGAGTTTGTATTTAGTGTATATGCATGTCAGGCCACAGCTTCGTATTTTATGTTTTATGTATTTTGCAACAATGAAAACGAAATGCGAACTCGTAGTGAAATTACATCCACAAAATTTCAGATCGTGTGGGATATTAAAGAAGCTGAAACACTTGAGTATCAATATTAAATAAATTCATATCGTGGACTATAAAACGATGCAAAGAAACAGGAACGTCGAGAATCAGGCCCAAACCTGGTCGGAAACCATCGATTCGTGTCGAAAAGATGATAAAGTGTGTTAGTGAGCGAATTCGACGAAATCCAGCGCAGAGTGCTTACAAACTCGCAAAAGATATGGAAATATCCAGGCGATCCATGAGCCGCATCTTCCGTAACAATCTTGGGTTCAAAGCCTACAAAAAACAAAAAAATCATGGACTGACTGCTGCTCTAAAAGAAGCAAGAGTGAAAAAATGCAAGGAGCTACTATCTTGGCAAGCAGGTTATGACATAATTTTTTCCGACTAAAAAATGTTCTTATTACAAGATACCTAGTCACAATCAACAGAATGATCGCGTGTATGGTGTTTCAGGGATCTTCCTGTTGATAAATTAGCTGTACAATGTTTCTAAAGTGCATCGGCGGTCATGGTATGGGCTGCGATATCTCCAAGAGGGATGTTACCGCTACTTTTCATAGACCGAGGGGCGAGGAGTCATAAATAATCAATATTACTACATTGACAACGTTTTGCAGAATCATTTGCTGGAGAATGCACGAAACTTGTATGGGGACGAGTATTATTGTTTCCAGCAAGATATTGCTCCGTCCTACAAAGATTGACGCACTCAAGACTGGTGCTAAACAAATTTAACCGATTTTATACCTTAGAATGAATGGCCTGCAGCTTCACCAGATTTGAACCCAGTGATTTCTCCATATGAAATGATGTTAAGCAAGATCGAGAGTACCCGTGGCCTGAATTTAGGTGCGTTCAAGCATCAGTTGCTTAAGATATGAAAAGAAATACCTGAAGAAGTAGTGCGTGCTGCGTGCACATCATCTTTCGGAAGAATGCGTAAAGTTATACAAGCAAAAGGAGAGCGATTCAAACTTTAGAATTAATTTAGTATCTATACATTGTAATTAACCAAAAAGTTTATTGCTTTTTATTTTTATTATTTGTTTCCAACTTTTATAGCCCTTTCAAACTAGGACACTTAATCTGCCCAACCCTACAGCGTGGCAAACCTTTAAATGGTGGTTAGTACAGGCCCTAAAAAATGTATTAAGATAATTTTTGTCTAAAAGTACATCGAAAAAGTTAACCATACAAAATAATTTAGCCCGCAATGTAACGTTAAATGTTCAAGTTAATGCTCGTTGACAGTTCGGTATTTGTCACCACCAAGAATCATTTGCGTTACATTGCTGCTCGGAGTCTTTCAATGAAGTGTAACTTAAAAAATCCCGTTAGTTAATGATAACGCTACTAAACCCTCAGTCTGGTTTAATTTTTTGCTCGTATTGGATTTCCACGCTGTACATACAATCCATAGGTACCAAAACCCGGCGCCAGTAGCCCGGGCATTAGAATACGGCTGCCTGTCGTACAAGGCGACTAAAAGGGGTCTATGGGGTGGTACACGGTTGCAGTTGGGGGCTGCAATCGTAGAATTTAAAAAAATGTAGGTTCCACAGAGGTAGGGCGGCACTGGTGCGTTCTGTGGTCTCCCACGTCTCTCTCAGAGCCGTCCGAAATGCGTCGAGGAGGATTATCAGGGCGTTTTAGTCGGTGCAAATCCGACATAACCTCCACGATATCCCCGTGGCGCGGAGGTATCCATAACGAATTTTCCTCCCAATCCCGATTACGTATCAAAAACAGGTCATACAGAGAAGTAGGATCGTGTCGTTCCTTTGGACATTGCTGAGTCGCCAGCACTATCGGCTCAAGTTGATTCTTCATGCAAACGTAGTTTGGTTCTTTTTGTATGTAGCGACCACAGTACACACACATACACATTTCAGCAATAGTAAACCGCATTAACCTCCCTCGCCGAAGTCGGTTAAACTTGAACTTGTGCGCGCCGGTGTACACGCAGCGACTGCGTTGCAGGCTGTACACGCAACGGCCGGCGCCCGCGTCGACGCGGCGCGGCCGGCAGTCAGATATCAATCGCGACAACAAATCTACGTTTCTTGTGCTCGCCTAACCTGTGCTTACAGCTTCGCTTTGCTTTCGCTATAAACTATAATCCTGTGACTTTTCTTCTGTTCTTGTGCTTGTGACTTTCGTTCGCGTGTGTTTGCGTCTAGTGTTAATATTAAGCTATATACATTCTATGTGGAACCCTAATTAAATAGTGTGTTGTTAATTTGGACGTATCATTTTACTCACCGTTAGGGTACCTATATTGGTGACCCCGAGTTTGGACAATTTACGCAGCAGGAATGTCGGATACGGAGAAGGACGTGAGTCGGGTACTGTTACCCAAGCCGGGAGCGGCACCAACGCCATCAACGTCATCAACGGCATCGACGGTAACGGTCGGCGAGAAAAGCGACGTGTGCAAAGTAGGTGTACGGGTGCCGCCATTTTGGCCAGAGGAGCCGGAATTATGGTTCACGCAGATGGAAGGTCAATTTATGATCTCTGGAATAACGGCCGATGCAACGAAGTTTTACTATGTGATAAGCCAGCTGGAGCATCAATACATATTAGAAGTGAAAGATGTCATTAATTCGCCACCAGCGCAAAATAAGTACCTCAAATTAAAAACAGAACTTATTTCACGGCTATCGGCGTCGCAGGAGAAGAAGCACCGCGAATTATTAATGCACGAGGAGTTAGGTGACAGAAAGCCGTCGCAGTACTGGAGACGTTTGAAAACGCTTGCCGGCGGGTACGTATCGGATGAGTTTTTAAAAACCGTTTGGTCATCGCGGCTGCCACATAACCTGCAAACCGTTATAGCGTCGCAGCCGACTTTGAGCGTGGATGTGTTAGCGGACCTGGCGGATAAAGTGTACGATATTGCACCCATGGCAACACAAGTTTTTGCGGTCGGCGATCAAACAAAAAACAGGTCAGATAAACCTACTAGTAGTGGTAGTGGCAATAGCGATTTGGTGCATGATTTAGCCTACCAAATGTCAGAGCTGCGCAAGGAAGTCGCGTCATTGAGGGCTCAATTTGATTCGCAACCGCATGGCTCGCATGACCGCTCGCGATACCGATCACAGCACAGGGACAGGTCGCAATCTAGAGGCCGTCGACGTTCGACATCGAGGCCACGAAACGATTCGTACTGCTTTTATCACAACAGGTTCGGGTCCAAAGCAAATAGGTGCACGACGCCCTGCACGTATGCGTCGGAAAACTCCAGCGGCAGCCGGAAGTAGCGGCCAACGACTGCCAAGCCATACCGGGCCGCCTGTTTGTCATGGATCGGACGTCCAAGAAGCATTGTTTAATTGACACCGGATCTGACCTATGCGTGTACCCCCGCTCTGCAGTTGGAGAGCAGCGTACGAAATCCAGCTATCAGCTTTTCGCCGCTAACGGTACGGTGATACCCACCTACGGCTCGGTACAACTACAACTGAACTTGGGACTGCGGCGCGCATTCACGTGGCAATTCGTGGTGGCGGACGTGTCTAAACCAATTATTGGCGACGACTTCCTGTCTTTTTATAATTTATTAATAGATTGCAGGAATCACCGCCTCATTGACAGCCTGACAACACTCTCCATCAACGTGCCAGTCCAGAAGCCATTGGAAGCTATCACGTCCATCAAGGCAGTGGCAGGAGAGTCGAGGTACCATCAGACCTTGCGGGAGTACCCAGACATCACGCGCCCTGCCGGAACACACAAGGTACCTAAGCATAATACGGTGCATCACATCCGTACGACGTCTGGCCCACCTGTTACCGGTCGTCCGCGACGCCTGCCACCAGATCGGCTGAAAATAGCTCAAAAAGAGTTTGAGGATATGCTGGCAAATGGAACAGCTCGCAGGTCAGAGAGCTCGTGGTCATCTCCGTTGCATCTCGCCCCTAAAAAAGACGACGGCTGGAGACCCTGCGGTGATTACAGAGCCTTAAATGCCCGCACGATCCCTGACAACTACCCTATAAGGCATATCCAGGACTTCACACACCAGTTGAGCGGAAGCGCGGTGTTCTCCAAGCTTGATCTCGTGAAAGCATACAACCAGATCCCGGTTTTTGTCGACGATATCCCCAAGACAGCGATCACAACTCCCTTCGGCCTCTTCGAATTCACAAATATGACGTTTGGGTTAAGGAACGTGGCCCAGACGTTCCAGCGCTTCATTGACGAAGTCCTGGCCGACCTCCCATTTTGCTACGGGTACTTGGATGACCTATTGGTGTTCTCAGCAGATGAAAATCAGCACAACGAGCACCTTCGCCAGCTGTTCCAGAGGCTATCAGATTATGGCATGCTTATCAACACAGCGAAGTGTGAGTTTGGCGTGTCCACAATCACATTCCTGGGTCACGAGGTGAGCGCCAAGGGTTTACAACCGCTACCAAGTAAGGTCCAGGCTATACAAGAGTTCCCTATGCCTAAGACGGTAAAGGAACTGCGAAGGTTTTTAGGTATGTACAATTTTTACCGTCGATTCATACCTGGTGCATCAGCAATTCAAGCCCCTCTAAACACCGTCCTATCAGGAAGTAAGAAGAGAGGTTCAGAAGCCATCACAATGACTAGCGAGATGTTAGAGGCATTCAGTGCCTGCAAGTCGAGCCTGTCGAAGGCAGCTATGTTAGCTCACCCGAGTCAAGACGCAGAGCTGGCATTACAAACAGACGCCTCAGAGTTGGCTATAGGAGCAGTCCTCCAGCAGCGCGTACAAGGCAGCTGGGAGCCCCTCGCGTTCTTTTCAAGACGGCTAAAGCCAGCACAAAAGAACTATAGTCCATATGATCGTGAGTTACTCGCGATATACGATGCTATACGGCACTTCCGACATATGCTCGAAGCGAGGTTATTTGTCATTTACACTGACCACAAACCCTTGACGTTTGCCTTCTCATCTCGTCGTGACAATTGCTCCCCGAGACAGTTCCGATATCTGGACCTGATATCCCAATTCAGCACAGATATCCGGTTCGTGGCTGGAAAGGAAAACGTGGTAGCAGACGCTCTCTCAAGGATCGAGGCGATTTCAGTACCCATTAACTACGAGGCTCTTGCACATTCCCAAGATTCAGATCCTGAGTTGCAAGACTTTCTCAAGAATGGCACAGCACTGAAATTACAACGAGTAGAGACACCAGGCACAAACGCAGAAGTTTCCCCCTCGGCCTTACATTACTACGGCCTTTCGACGAACAGTATTTGACGCAGTGCATAACCTGAGCCATCCGGGCGCAAAAGCTACGGCAAACCTGGTGTCACAGAGATTCGTTTGGCCGGGAGTGAAAAGAGACAGCCGAAGATGGGCGCAAGAATGCAATGACTGCCAAAGAAATAAGATATCACGTCATATCACCTCTCCACTAACTCCCATTCCTATTCCCAGTAATCGTTTCTCCCATGTCCACATGGACATCGTAGGGCCCTTACCAAGTTCTTCTGGTTTCAGATACTGCCTCACAGCCGTCGACCGTTTTACACGATGGCCTGAGGCGTATCCTATCGCCGACATCACTGCAGAGACCTGCGCCCGCACATTCATTGCGGGCTGGGTCGCACGCTTCGGTTGCCCGACGAAGATTACCACTGACAGGGGCCGGCAGTTCGAGTGTGATCTGTTCCGCAGCATCACACGCATCCTGGGCGCAGAGCACCGGCCTACTACCGCCTACCATCCTGCCTGCAATGGCATGGTAGAGCGTCTACACCGCCAGCTGAAAGCCGCAATCAGGTGCCACACGAGCACACACTGGGTCGAAGTACTTCCGCTTGTCCTGCTGGGTATCCGCAGCTCGTGGAAGGACGACATCAAAGGTTCAGCAGCAGAGCTAGTATATGGCGAGCCCCTACGCCTGCCAGGAGAGTTCTTCACCCCATCCAAAGACACGATCCTGGATGTCACAAGCTTCGCAGCACGCCTGCGGCACCACATCGCGAAGCTCACACCAGAACCAGTAAGTTGGCACTCTCAAAAGACGTTTTACGTGCCCAAAAGTCTGTCTACTGCTGAGTACGTTTTCCTCCGCCAAGATGCCGTCAGAAGGTCACTAGAGCCGCCATACACGGGCCCATACAAGGTCTTGGAGCGGGGAACTAAAACCCTAAAGCTGGACATCCAAGGAAGACACTCCACAGTATCAGTCGACAGAGTGAAGCCAGCCTACATGGCTAAAGAAAGCACCTCGACCGATACGAACAAAACGGTTCAAGAAACCCCGGCTAACTCTAGCGATAGGAACAACACGGTTCAAGAAACCCCAGCTGCGGTGCCAGAAAGAAGAACGCGCAGTGGCATACTTGTTCGCTTTCCAGATTACTATCGACCGTAGCAAGCAACGGTCTCGGCGGGGGAGTAGTGTAGCGACCACAGTACACACACATACACATTTCAGCAATAGTAAACCGCATTAACCTCCCTCGCCGAAGTCGGTTAAACTTGAACTTGTGCGCGCCGGTGTACACGCAGCGACTGCGTTGCAGGCTGTACATGCAACGGCCGGCGCCCGCGTCGACGCGGCGCGGCCGGCAGTCAGATATCAATCGCGACAACAAATCTACGTTTCTTGTGCTCGCCTAACCTGTGCTTACAGCTTCGCTTTGCTTTCGCTATAAACTATAATCCTGTGACTTTTCTTCTGTTCTTGTGCTTGTGACTTTCGTTCGCGTGTGTTTGCGTCTAGTGTTAATATTAAGCTATATACATTCTATGTGGAACCCTAATTAAATAGTGTGTTGTTAATTTGGACGTATCATTTTACTCACCGTTAGGGTACCTATATTGTATAACGGCATACTGGAACAACATGGAACTTTTTAGACACAATGGGATTCGCCATATCATCATCATCATCATCATAATATCAGCCGATAGACGTCCACTGCTGGACATAGGCCTCCCCCAAAGAGTGCCACAATGGCCGGTCCTGCGCCACCCGTATCCAGTGGACTCCCGCGACCGCGGTCATCAGTCCACCTTGGCGCGCACATAAGGCGCGGCGTGGGTAGTACCCACGCCGCGCCTTATGCCAATGTATGTCGGAAACTATTTTCTGTTGTCGTCCTGCAGGTCGATCACGTAACGCATTGTACGCGCGTCAGGTAGATCTAAATGTCACTTTTTATATGGAAAAATGACAGTTAAATTGTCCTTTCGTGCGTAAGAAACGCTACGTGATTACCCCTCTGACCCTTAATCCTCATAAACAGCGTCTCCTTTTATATGCGATACAAACATTTCCACAATTGAAAGACGACACTTTACTTTGACTCTGCAAATCGAGCCTTATTTTATTTTATGAGTATAAAATGTCTTAAGGGTAATCCAAAAGTGAACAAGAGTATTGACTCTTCTGTTTTTTTTTTATTCAGGTCACTGGAGTACGTTTTTAGGGTTCCGTACCCAAAGGGTAAAACGATACCATATTACTAAGACTCCGCTGTCCGTCCGTCTGTCACCAGGCTGTATCTCATAAACCGTGATAGTTAGACATTGAAATTTTCACAGATGATGTATTTCAGTTGCCGCTGTAACAGCAAATACTAAAAAACAGAATAAAATAAATATTTCAGGGGCCATACAACAAACGTGATTTTATGCCGTTTTTGTAGACACGGAACCATGCGTGCGCGAGTCCGACTCGCACTTGGACGGTATTTTTTATTTTATGGCAAAAGTTATTCAGATATTGTTATCTAGTGGTCATGACTACTCCAAAATAATATTTCAATGGCAGATAATACAAATTAAATCTAGATTAACTGCGTCCACCTGTTGTGTGACGTTTTGGTATTAGGTACCTCGATGTAAATGACAATTTCTCAATGGGAAAATTACAGTTGAATGGTCCTAAACGTTCGTCAGAATAGTTACGCTAAATACTACCCCTCCGAATAACAATAAAATGATACCATCGAAATAATTGAACCTGCACTGGTTCCAATTATTTAAACCGTGTACATACCAAAAAAAAAAAACAAAAGACAATCGCCAGCGGACGCAGCGCAATTAGGGTGGGCACAAAAAAAAATCCCGGAGCAAATCCCGACTAATGATGACTGCTCTTGAGTCGCGTCACGCGCGCGCCAAATGAACACCGGCCGCCGGGATTCGCGGGACTCTCGCAGGTACAGTCAGCTGCGGAGAAAGCGTCGTGAATAAAAAATACAACTTTTATGCATGTTTGATGTGACTATGCAAAATTATTTCTACTCGCTACAAGAATATTTTAATCATAAGGATAATTTGTAATGAATAACTTTGACATGTTAATTATTTATTATTTATTCTTAATTAATCGACTTAATGTTATATGTGTATAGAAATTGTTTTTATTCGAATGTTACATATTATTCAAAATGTTTGTGATGTATTATTGTGTCTTATGTTTTGCCTGCCTACTCTAATGAGGTATGAATATTACTGATTCAAAAAATTGTCTTCCACCTTCAAAATTATACGTAATGTGTAATGTTCAGCAAATAAATGAATTTCAATTTCAATATGTTTAATTAGGTAGCTGTTACACTACAGTCTACACGATCAGTGTCCGCTACTCCCTCTGAGAGGCCCTTCAGGCCCCCAGAGAAGACATACCGAAGCAAATCCGTAGCTGGCCGCAATGCAGGCCAAACGGAAAAAAAATCGGCCAAGTGCGAGTTGGACTCGCGCACGAAGGGTTCTGTACCATTATCTATAAAAACGGCAAAAAAATCACGTTTGTTGTATGAGAGCCTCCTTAAAAAAATATTTTATTTTGGTATTTGTTGTTATAGCGGCATTAGAAATACATAATCTGTGAAAATTTCAACTCTCTAGCTATCACGGTTCTTGAGATACAGCCTGGTGACAGATTATCTATAAACATGGCAAAAAAATCACGTTTTTTGTATGGGAGCCCCCCTTAAAAAATATTTTATTTTGTTTTTAGTATTTGTTGTTATAGCGGCAACAGAAATACATAATCTGTGAAAATTTCAACTCTCTAGCTATCACGGTTCTTGAGATACAGCCTGGTGACAGACAGACGGACGGACGGACAGCCAAGTCTCAGTAATAGGGTCCCGTTTTACTCTTTGAGTACGGAACCCTAAATCCGCTATTCAGAGTATGCTACTATGTAGTGTAATAAGTTAATTTTTCTACTCGTCGACTTTAATCTTTGAATTAAGATTTCGTACACGAAACTAATATTACATAGTAATACTTTTAAATCCTGGAGCTCCACGAGCTCGTCACGGAGCTCGTGGTTTCAAAAGATAACCGCCAGCAGTCATCTTATGAATCCAGGAGTTGTATAAGATAACTATGAAGACATCAACGCGCAAATATACTAAGCTGTTGCGCTTCATTTCAGCAGGGCGATTTTCAATAGATACCAAGTTTGTTTAATAGATTATTATTTCCGTTGACTTGTTGAAAAAGTATTGTATACAATAGTTATATAATTAGCTTTTTAAGTCTCGTACCTTAATCAAACGTGGTACTCGACTTAAAAAGCATACATTATATACCGATTGCATAAACTACTATTATTACACTACTCTGACTTTAATAAAGGGTTCCTAAATATCTACAAAATGTCTTCACGTGCCTTGCCTTCTAAAATATTTTTTTATATTAAAGTGAATATATTCTGGTCCACTAATTAATTTGTTTTTTTACTATATTGAAATATTTTTTTACTTTCATTTTTAATATGATTTTCGTTCTTAGTTTAGATATTTTATCTCCTGCGATATAGGCAAAGCCTACTTAAACAATGTGTAAACGAAATTCTTTATAAATGTCACATGTCTTATTTCTATATATTTCACGTAACAACCTAAAAAGAGTACTTACAGCCCTGTTAGACCCTGGAATTTGTTCGCCAAGATAATCCTTGTTTTCACAAACACGATCTCATACTACATTTATTACCCAAATCACCTAATACAAACATGATATAAAGTCACAAAAACCCAAGAGTAGTGAGTAAATCCCGTCTAAGTGAAATGAAGTTATTGGAACACAGCCTAACCAATACATTATCCTTGAACAAAGCTAGGAATCACGAGGCCGGGACCAATACATACCTGATCCTGGCTCGGTATTCATTTACAGGCTAGTGATGTTCCGAAACCAGAAAAACGTTCGGAACCGATACCTACCTACTTGATTTGAGTTTTAATGTGTAGGTACTCGAGGCTGGACATGAATGGGTTAACAGTATTTCTTACTTACTCCGCTGGCTCAGCGACCCGAAGTGGATCAAGGCTCCAATCTTAGACCAAAAAAACGGAGCATGACGAACAACCTTAGTGAAGCCAGTTTTCAACCAAGCCAAATAAGTTTAACACACGCTCACGCACACATATTTGTACAAACAAAACTGCTCAAAGCTCTTCAGCACATGTCGCAATGCTGTCTCGGTCACTTCTTTCGAGTTTTGAGCAATTTAATTTGTGTTGTTGTGTCAATGTCTATCTTTTTCCTTGGTTTGAGGCCCCAAGACGAGAAAGCGCCAGCGCGCCCTTATTCTATGCGATCTCTCCAGCTCCTCCCCAGCTTTGTTCGTGCAGGGTGCATAGGTCTTACTTCGAATTTTCAGCGATATATAGGCCGAACAACCGGTCTTCGAGCGCTGGGCCATCTAACGTAGGCTTCCTTCACCGCTACGTGAGCTGGCATTCTCTCTGAATACTACAAAATAACTCATCACATATTTTTATTATATTACATATAACGTTATAATTGAGGTATGAACGTGGAGGGATGGAAGAGACGAGGGAGACCAAGGAAAAGGTGATGGAAGACTGTGTGAGAGAGGATATGAAGAGGAAGGAAGTAAGTGACGAGATAACGAGTGACAGGGAGGTATGGAAGAAAAGGACATTCTGCGCCGACCCCAAGTAAATGGGATAAGGGCAAGAAAATGATGATGATAACGTTATAATTGTTATTAAATTTAACGAATTAACCGAATCCAAATTGGCAAAACGGACCTTTTATAAAGCTAACTCGGTACTTATCCGTCTATCTGTCACAGCCATGGTTGAAGAAATAATCATTTATGACATTTATAACCAAAACTTTATCCGGCACAACACTACACACCTTATGGGATTATCATTTCATCAAATATTCTATCAGTAATACATAGGCAAAGTAAAATAAAGAGCGTCCCTTTGTGGTTTCAACAGAGGTAATATTCGTTCGTAATAAAACCCACTGTTCAATGCAGACCTTTCGCGGGATCTTTCTGACGTAACTGGATTGAAATCATTGATTCATTTACATTTGTATTGTAGGTCGTGCTCGCTTTCACGCGAGAGTAAGAGCGCATCACAAATAAAGAAGATAATTACATAATATTTACTCATGATGCATTAAGGGTCGCCAGGACGTTCAACTCTCCATACAAACGTTGTTTGATTGATTCTCATTTTAAAACAACATGCTAAAATAACACGAAACTTTGTATACACAATGGGGTCCGCCAAATCGGGATAGGATCATGGGGTCTAATTAGCAACTCGTCTATAGGGCAACTCGTCTATGTCGCATTTGGTCTAAATATCTGCTGGTCTAAAAAGCAACTGGTATACATTTTTTTTGGAGTAGCAACTGGCCTAAGTAGCGTCTGGTCTAAGTAGCAACTGGACTAATTAGCAATTTTGTTCGTATAAAGTCGGTTCTGGCGCTTCAACTCTTCAACTTCAAGGGTCGCGGTTCTTCCTAACACTGACCTGCCTTAGATTAAAATAGTTAGGATAGACGACTGGCTACTTAGGCCAGTTCCTACTAAGGCGAGTTGCTACTTAGACCAAATGCTACTTAGGCCAGTTGCTACTCCAAAAAAGCTGTAGACCAGTTGCTTTTTAGACCAGCAGATATTTAGACCAAATGCGACATAAAGGAGTTGCCCCATAGACGAGTTGCTAATTAGACCCCATGATCCTATCCCGCCAAATCTAGGTCGGAAACTAGTTTCTGTCTTCTAGCATGTCTTTTTAAAATGAAAACCGAACAACGTTTGTATGGAGATTCGACTTGAGTAGTGCTTGCTGGGGACTCTTAAACAGTTGCTTAGAATATAAACGAAAAAATCTTTTAAGCCGTTTACCTAGCCAAGTTCCAGTGCAGACACTTCCTCAATAGCCACTCCCAATAGTCATCATCATCATCATCATATCAGTCGAAGGCGTCCACCGCTGGACATAGGCCTCCTCCAAAGAGTGCCACAATGGCCGGTCCTGCGCCACCCGCATCCAGCGGACTCCCGCGACATTTACCAGGTCATCAGTCCACCTTGCCTACCCACGCCGCGCCTTCCGGTACGTGGTCGCTACTCGAGAACCGTTCCGCCCCAACGGCATCTGTTCTACGTGCAATGTGCCCCGCCCACTGCCACTTAAGTTTAGCTATTCGGAGGGCTATATCGGTTACCTGGTTCTGCTGCAGAACCAAGGTAAATCCCAATAGTGACAGCAATAAAATTCACAATTATTTGAAATTTGGTTTGATCATAACGATTTCAGACAAAACTGCAATCAGATGAAACCTCAGCAATCTCATTTGGGGCAAGGTTAAATAAGATTCTAAACATTGATAATGCAAAATGATTAGTCAGATGGAGTCCCAGGTTTTACTACAACGCTAACCGACCAGCCCCGCTTTTCTGTAACTTGTTTAACCTCATCTCACCCAGCCACGAATATATCTAGACGCCGCGATTCGTATAACTAAGCATAATTAGGGCTGTTATTCTTTACGCGGTCATGCGCCTCACCCCACCCGTCACGCCTAACGGAACCTAGACCTCTACCTACGCTTAGTTGCTACGAATCGCGGCGTCAAGATATATTTGTGGGTGAGCGTTAAGGTGAGCTTAAAACAAGTTACAGAATAGCTTAAAGCAAGTTAAAGAACTTGAGATATTTACTGTCTTTCAAACACATCATCATTCGATTGACCTTATCTCACTTTTATGGACGGCTGCTACAGTTCCAAAGGACTCTTCAAGAGCGTAATGTTGACGTAAGTTGTAAAATTTGAAGTAGATACTTGAATAACATTCATATACCTCTCAAGGTATGTTCACACAATCTGTATTCACAGGAGCGTGGGTAAGCTTTCTTTACTCAACTTACCCATTTTGCGAAAGTAAACGAAACTTTAAAGCAGTTTTCACATAGGTACGAGAAACTTCTAGAATGTTGAATGGGAAATTGATACCTTGGATATAAAGTTTTATTGTTAGCGTTGGTATTCTCCTACATGGTTTTAAGAAAATACGTACGAGTATATTATAAAGACCTACCTCTATTTAAGTCACAGTGCGGGGTCGGGTTAGATTTGAATCCCCTTGTCGTAACAAACGACAATGGCGTAATCCTATACCAAAAGAAAGAAAGAAAATATTTATTCGTGACAAGTGCTTCGATACCAGCTATTTGTATATTGGTTAGTCGGAAAATAGCAATATATTTAGCTATGGATTTTCCTATGCAGCACCATTAAATAACATATTGTTTTTAAAATTAATCTGCATATTCTGATCTAATTCAAAAACCAACAACATCAATAATAAACAGGGCAACACTTAACAAAATACAATCTATGAAAAACAAAACAGACTAACCTAATTTCGAAAACACTGGCTGAATTCCATTATTAAATCTTTGGATGTTGAAAAACAAAATAAAAATAAAACAATAGAAAGACGTGGGAAACAAAGGGCGGAGGCAATCAGGCCGGGATATTTGCCGAGCCGGCCTAATTGATAAGGGGACAGACCGGACTGTTGGGCCACGGAAGTAGCGGATTCTAGATTACATTCATTTGCCAATCATGAGGTCAAATCATGATGAAGCTAGTTGCGGATTTAATGATTTAATTTCGTTCACATAACTCATATAGCCACTACTTATAAGAAAATTAAAATGTTAAATCACCTAATTCATAAAATGTGTGATGACCTCTACCCTTTCTGGGTATAGGGTCTCCTGCAACCTTCTCCACCTTTCCCGGTATTGCACCTCTGTGAGCCAGTCTTTAGATACTTTCTCTTTATAGCATTCGCCCAACGGTCGCCCTGGTCACCGGCCACTTGTCATTTAGAACGTGGAAAGAACACTAGTCGCCAATCTTCTAGCTGACCGCCAGAGTAGCGGACTCACCAATCTTAATAATAGCAGAGAAACGAAATCCATCCCTTTTTTGGGGCAATAGAGCAGCAAGTAAAATTTGCTAACAGGCCGAGCGAGAGAGGGAGAATGATAGGTTAGGTGAGTATCCTAAAACTCCTTCAGCGGAACATGGATTTCGGATTTATGAAATTCGGAAAAAGTATATTTTCGGACTAATGACTCTTCGGAATTAGTTAGTGTACTCAGAAATAGTTACATCAAAGATGATCAAGTCAGGTCAGGATACAATAAGTGTCTGCTGCTGCTGAACTGAAGTTATTGATGTAAAACAGCGTTCTAAAACTCTTTTTGTGTTGCAAACCGTAAATGAGTAAAGCAAATCGCGATCGGGTTACTTGCAAACAAAATAAATAAACAATACAATAAAATTAAATGCGTAACTTAGTATGTATGCCAGTGAGACACAATTCAACAAACCCTATCAACGCGTAATTCCCAAAAACCGTTTATTTCATGGCCGCGGTGTGACATTTCAGTTCGTTAGATGCCGCATCATATCTATTTCAGTATAAACACACACATACACATACACACACATATAGCGAGTCATGAAGCAGGGTTTGCATCAATTATCACACTAACTGATGCAAATTGCATTGTCATTGGGTTCCTGGATTGGATTAATTATGTAACCACGGGTTACATAACAATAACCTGATTAGACTTTGCTCCGCTAAGTTAGCTACTTGGGCTCAATTTGTGAACGCGCTTCTCAAGAGGTTGCCAAATGTAAATTGTAAATGCCAAAAATGTAAATTTGGTGGCAATGTCATATTATGGCATCGGTTCACTAATGTTTCCACACCTAACGTTTGGCAACCTGTTTCATTTCGCTTCTTTTCATTTCCCAACCTCTTAATATTTCTGAAACTGTTAAAAATTTTAGGATTTTTATAAACCTAACCTAACCTAACCAGGGTTCTACACTATAGCCCTGAAATAAATTCAGAAATATTTACAGTTTCAGAGTTTGGGAAATGAAAATTTGCGAAATGAATCAGTTTGCCAAACGTTAGTTGCGAAAAGAAGGTGTTCCATGGCATCAGCTAGATGATCAGATGATGGAGATAGATACAAGATACAAGATATTTATTCATAAAAGTCAATGTTTTACAAGTCAGGTATGTACATAATAAGTAGTATTATTGCGGTACTCGAACGAAATGGCCTCGCACGGGACGACGGCAAGAGACCCGACGGTATGACGTTGGTACCGTGGCGGTTGGGGCGGCCCTTAGTGTGGGACTCCACCTGTGTGGACACTCTGGCAATGTCACATGTTACAACAACGTGCCAAAAACCAGGTGGGGCGGCCGCAAACGCGGAGACGGCTAAGCGTCGAAAATATTTGTGTTTAGGCGACAATTATATTTTCGTCCCGTTTGCGGTCGAGACGCTAGGCCCTTGGGGACCAGAGGCTCACCAATTGTTTAGCCTAATAAAAAAAAAGATCATCCGTATCTCCGGTGATCCCAGAGCTGGCGCGTTTCTCGGCCAAAGAATCAGCATTGCTGTGCAGCGTGGAAACGCCGCCAGCATTTTGGGGTCCTTTCCCCCAATGCGCGACCTTGGGGACGCGGGTTAAATACCCGCATCTACTTTTATTTTAGTTTTTTTTTGATTTACTTATTTTTGTGTATAGATTAAGTTAGTATAAGTACATAACATCAAATGTATTCAATAATAAAGTGTTTATTAATTACATCGGATGTCAAATAAGGTCGCATATAGCTTTATATGTCTGAGTGATACAGGAAGTTTCAATTCAAAAATATTAGTTACTAAATTGTGATGCCTTAACTGTAAGGTTATGTAGGTGCTCCTAATACTTAGGGCCAGTGCACGTCTCAACAAATTCGTCAACGCTGTAGCATGCTATGTTGTTTAACATAGTTTTAAGTTTGTTGTCGAACATTTTTTCAGTTTTTGATAGTTTTATCTCCTCTGGTAGCAAGTTATACAATTTTGCGCCTAAGACCCCAAGTGACTTCTGGGTCTTTGCGAGCCTGCACCGCGGGATAAATAAGCGGTTGTTCCAACGAGCCGACGAATGGGTAGCATATTGGTCCACGTTGGCCCTAACATACTTGCAAGCGGTTAATATGTAAACACTGGGAAGGGTAAGTATCTTAAGCTCCTTAAATAGATTTTTAGCAGGATGGTCGTATGACTTTCCGCTAATTATACGAATAGCACGTTTTTGTAATTTAAATGGTCTATCTCGGTCCGCTGCTGTTGCCCACAGGTCAGCACCCAGAATTAGAATAGCGTGAAAGTAGCCATAGTAGGCTTTTTTAACATTGTCATATGACAAGGTCGGTGCAATTCTGGAAAGTGCATAACACGCGGAAGACAGTTTGTCGCACATGCGGTCAATATGAGGGGACCACGTGAGTCCGGAGTCAAGGATGAAGCCTAGATATTTTACCTCTTTTACTTGTGGTACCTCAATGCTATTTAGCTTTATGTCTAGTTTGTTCTGAATATTCTGCCTGAGCTGGAAATGTAAAATATTGGTTTTTTCCACATTTAATAGCATTCCGTTTGCGGCAAACCATTGAGATATTTGGTGCATAGCAATTTCAACCTAAGAGTTTAAGATTTCAAGGCTATCCGCACTCACTAGGATGCATGTGTCATCAGCATATGTCATGAACTCAAGATCGGGACTGGCCGATGAGATGTCATTAACAAGTATTAGAAATAATATATTTCCCATTGTGGATCCCTGCGGTACAGCAGAATTACCATTTTTTTCCAAATCAGATCTAGAGTTCATAACGTATGTGCACTGCTTTCGGTTTTTTAGAAAGGAGCGTATAGTACTATGGAACTGACCGCCGACACCATACCTAGATAGTTTTTCGAGGAGCAACGAATGGTCGATCATCTCGAAAGCGCGCGACAGGTCGCAACAAATCGCAGCGACCTGTCGCCCGGCTTCGAGATGAGTCAGCGTCCGTGCCACTACGTCGCGCGTCGCGTCCGTCGTCGACCGCCCCGCTTGATAGGCATATTGCTGCGAATTTAATAAGTTATTATCCGCGAAGTATCTCATGAGTGATGAACTCATAAGGTACTCAAACACTTTAGAGATAATGGGGATTAGAGATATAGGCCGGAAACATTTCTCAAGCACAACCTCTCCCTTCCCTGAAGAATAGAAGATGGCCATAGCAACTCTGACATCGGTTACACGCTAATTCTCGCTTCAGTTCCGTCCATCATTCTGATCAGACTGAAGAATTATTGTGTAACACTTGTGAATGACCTAAAACTGACAGGAGACTGACCATCATGCAGAACATATTTTTCTGAGTAAGAAATCTTGACAGTTCCTTTTTTATATATACATATAATTCTAAGTGATTTAATAAAACATCTAAATGGTACCGGAAGGCGCGGCGTTGGTAGTGTATTGGAGTGTCAAAACGCAGTCTTGTCATTGACTCCAAAACTGTCACTTTGACAGCTCCCTGCTATCTGGCCCCTCATAGCAAACACACGTAACCTAATACCACCTAATAGTAATATATTAAGAGTATTAATTGTTTCCTAAAATAAACTAATGAAGACCCGAAGAACATCTTTTATTAAGTAACAATACATGGCGCAGTCGAATCGGAGAAGAACTTACGAAGATTAAACCAGATTAAGAAAAACACATTTTTTCACCAGCCTCGGTGGCATAATTATTAACTACTAAGAAGATAAAATCGCACGAAGAAGTGTTTTAATTGTTATGAGCGACGAAGAGAAGAATAAATCTGAAGTCCAATCTGAATTTAAAGTGGATAACATGTGTGCGGTGGAATACAAAATGCCGCAAGGACTTAACCTAGACGAGTTAGAAAATTGCTGGCCTCAATGGCAGCGGTTCAAGCTCTCGTTTAAAAACTTCGTGCTAGCGGCTGGTTTAGAAAGGATATCGGAAGCCAGAAAAGCTGCAATTCTAATTAATTGCATAGGGCAGCAAGCACAAGAACTGTACTTTAATGTGCTCAAATTAGAAGACAGCGAGAAAGACAAGTTGGAAGACGTAATAAAGATCTTCGATGATTACTTCAAACCAAAACAAAACGAAGTAATTAATAGCTATAATTTGAATAAAAGAAACCAAGAAGACGGGGAGTCGTTCGATGCTTACTACACAGCGATAAAGAAATTGGTGGAAAACTGCAATTTTGGCGATCAAAAGGACCGGATGATTCGGGATAAAATTGTCATCGGTGTTCAAGACAGAAGAACACAACAGAAGCTCCTAGAAGTAAAGGATCTGACATTGGAAAAGGCTGTCGACATCTGCCGTTCTGCGGAGCTTTCCAGGGAGTTTGTGAAGACCTTGAGCAACCCGGAGGTGCATGCCATGCGGTCTGAGAGGGTGGAGCAGCATGGCCAACAGTCTAAAGCTAAGTATTTTAATAATAATTATAAAACCAGTCAGCCTCAGTTCTCAAGTGAGAAGGATAATAAGACACGCTATAATAAATCTTTTTACCACTGCAAAAAATGCAACACTGAGCATGGTCCAAGGCAGTGCCCGGCCTATGGCAAAACATGCACGAAGTGCAATCGAATGAATCACTTCAGTGTGGGCTGTACTTTTATGAGAACTAGAGTTCATTGTATGAATAACACAGACAGTGACGAGGCTTGCAATAATGTGCAGGACTTGTGACTAGTTTATTCAATTAATTTAGGTAATAATGAATGGACAGAGTCATTAAGGGTTGAACATAAAAAGGTTAATTTTAAATGTGACACCGGCGCCCAGATAAATGTGCTTAGCCTATGCACTTTGAGGAAAATTGTCGATGATGATTCTAATATTAAAATGTCTGAGACAAGAACCATAATAGAGGTCTTCGGTGGGGGAAAAATAATTCCAGTGGGCAGGGTCACATTAAAGGTATTTAATAATAATATGAAAAGCAATGATGGTATTGGTACTGAGTTTTTAATTATTAATGAAAATGTCAGACCAATTTTGGGGTTAGCCTCATTATTAAAACTTAACTTATTAAATAATACGAATATTGACACTGTAAAATCTGAACCAGCAATGCAAAATACTGGTACTAATATTAAAAGCAAAGACTGTCTTATTAATAAGAACATTGAACTATTCCAGGGTGTTGGGGAGTTCAATAAGCCGCTGCAGCTGCGCATTCGACCCGGTGCGGAGCCGGTGGTGAGACCCCCGCGCAGAGTGCCGCACGCGCTCTTGACACGCCTCGCAGACAAGCTGGAGGCTCTGGTGAAGCATGAAGTCATAGCTAAGGTAGATCACCCTGATAGTTTTGTCAGCAATTTGGTAATAATTGAAAAAAAGGATGGTTCACTTAGGATATGCTTAGACCCCAAGGACCTAAACAAAGTTTTAATCAGAGAGCACCATTTGATCCCAACTTTAGATGAAATCATTCCAAACTTAAGTAACAAGAAGTTTTTCTCGGTGTTAGATCTATCCGATGGGTTCTGTAATATTAAATTAGAGGAGGCTTCAAGTAATTTGTGCACGTTCAACAGCCCGTACGGCTGCTATAAATTTCTGAGATGTCCGTTTGGAATCTCCGTAGCCCCGGAAGTCTTCCAAAAGTATAGTGAAAATGCCTTTGGAGACATCCCAGGCGTCATTGTGTACTGTGATGACTTGCTAATATGTGGTGACACAGAAGAAGAGCATGATGCAATATTAAACCAAGTCTTTGAGCGTGCTAAAAAACATAATGTACGATTTAATAAAAATAAATTTCAATACAAACTAAAAGAGGTCAAATATTTCGGACATATTTTTTCCGAAAAAGGCATGAAAATTGACCCTGAAAGGGTTAATGCCATTACTAATATGAAAAGCCCAAATAACAAAAAAGAATTGCAAATATTCCTGGGAATGGTCAATTACCTAAGAAAGTTCATACCCCACTTGGCTGATATTGCATCAACGCTACAGTTATTACTAAAGAAGGATGTTGATTGGCTTTGGACGGAGGTTCATGAAAATGTATTTACCAATATTAAAAATAAAATAAGTACAGCCCCAGTATTACAGAATTTTAATACTAAATTGCCCATAACCATCCAGTGTGACGCGTCCAAGGACGGCCTGGGATGTTGCTTTCTGAAGTGGGGGAAGGGGAGCCCTAGCACTGTATAGGAAAACAACCTTATTTCTTCACGTTCGGTTTATTACTGGCTCTTAGGACTAACACGTTACATTATCTCGCTCTTACAACTATAGTACTTATGCATATCTCGCCACACTACCGGGGTTGCCAAAAAAGAAAAATAATATGATAAAATATTTTTTTTTTTGTATATAAACAATATAACGCCAAGGTATATCTTATTCAATAAAGTTTGTTTAAAACATCATTTAGTTGTTTTTATTTTCATGACATATTACTTAAGAACTTACAGTTCTTACACTTATGATAGTATTACATAACATAACAGAAATACAAGCACTGCGGTACACATTAAGTGTCCTTAATAAACAACTTAGTTCTATTAATATGGACAGTGTCCTCTTTTCCATTGATAGAGATTACAACATTAGGATTTTCTAATCTAATAACTTTGTACGGACCTTTGTATAACGTGTCGAGTTTGTTACCGGTTTCACTTTTCACTAACACGAGATCGTCTTTTTTATAGCTCACTGTGTTCACTTTTTCGTCGTAAGTACACTTCCTAAGTTGTTTACACTTTATCAAGTTTTCACGCGCATCTTTGTGTGCCGTTTGTAAACGATACCTTAATTCTAAACTATAATTACTAGGGTTATACAATGGTTCAACTGTACTTCTTACTCTACAGGGTAGTTCACATGTTTTGCCAAAGACGAGTTCGAATGGGGTGTACTTTGTTACTGTATGGACTGAGTTATTATATGTAAAACACCAGTATGGTAGCCAAAAACTCCACGTTTCTGGATATTTATTGCATTGTATTCTTAAATAAGCGCCTAAACTCTTGTGAGTATTTTCTAGGGAACCTATCGTTTCGTGGTGATATGATGTTGATTGGAGTTTATCAATTTTTAAGAGCTTACATACCTCAGTCATCGTAGACGAAATAAACTCGGTGCCCCGGTCCGTAACTATCGCCTTGGGTGGTCCATATCTTAGTATAAAATTATTAACTAAACTACGTGCTACACTTACCGTATCTTTATGTCTAAGTGGATAAGCTTCTACGTACTTGCTCAGCTCACACTGAATAGTAAGTATATACTTATAATTTTCGTCGTCTTGATCGATTGGGCCAACTAAGTCTAGAAATACCTTATCAAATGCCGACGTGGCTGTAGTCGTCACTACCATCGGCTCCACTGTGTTTCGAGAGTGTTTGTATTTTTGACAAGACTCACACTTTCGAATGAATTCTCTAACATCTTTTTCTATAGATGGCCAATAGAACTTTCTTTTAATATTATTAACCATCCTACGTACCCCCGCGTGGACACTTGCGGGTAGTAAATGGTAGTCACTTATAATGAATTCTTTTTCGTTATCATCTTGTATTCTCTTTACTCCTCTTAATACGTTTACGTGTGGTCCGGACCACTTTTTTTGACTATTTATCTCTTGTATCATTCGCTTGATAAAAAGCTCGTTTTCATCATTTTGAATAATACATATTTGTTTTAAGTTTATTTCTTTGCAATACTCGCTCAATCTGATTACAAATTCGACTCGCGTAAAGTGTAACCTGAAATCGAGATCTACATAAATTATATTTTTATCTTTGTCAAAACTGAAACATTCTTTTCTCCTAGATATTTGTCCTTTCTTCTCTAACTTCCTTAATTCCTCGCCTTTTATTAATATCATTTCTACCCCATTTTCTGGTATTCTTAATATCTCCACGACGCGCGGTTGATCAGGCCGCTCGTTGGTATCGATACTAGGAATATCATTTCTCTCACTTTCTCTCCTACTACTCTCTATTCTCTTAGCCTGCGCTCTCGTCATTATCATTATTTGATTATTCATCTCCTTCAACTCGTTTGAAGTAATTACTATGCGTGACAACGCATCTGCGCACACGTTATCTTTTCCTTTGACATAACAAACGTTAAAATCATATTCTTCTAACGCTAAACGGAATTTTAATAACCTACTTGACGGGTCCCTCATTCCGAAAAGATAAATAAGTGGTTTGTGATCTGTCATGATTGTAAATATTTTCCCAAAAAGATAGGGCCTAAAATATTTCACGCCCCAAACTGCCGCAAGTAATTCCTTTTGTATAATGGGATAGTTCTTTTCAGCTTTATTTAAAGGACGACTGGCGTAAGCTACTGGTCTCATATCATTGTTACACAATATCGCTGCTATGGATTTACTTGACGCGTCTGTTTGCAAAACAAATTGTTTGTCGTCGCTAAAATCTGGATATTGTAGTATAGGGGGTGAAACAAGTTTATTTTTCAAATATTCAAAGCTTTGATGACATTCTAATGTGAAATTAAAAGGTACATTCTGTTTACATAGATTTGTTAATGGTGCCGTTATTTCTGCGAAATTATTTATGAATTTTCTATAATAATTACAGAATGCGACAAAACGTTTTACTTCGTCAGCATTAGTGGGTGTTGGGTAATTTTTTACAACTTTGATTTTTTCTGGATCTGGCAGTACACCTTTTGCTGAAACTACGTGACCTAGGTACAAAAGTTTTGTCTTTAGGAATTGGCATTTGGTGGGATTTAATTTTAAATTCACTTGTCGCAGTCGTTCGAAAATGTCTAACAGATTTTTGTTATGAATGTCTAGATTTCGTCCGAATACTATAAGGTCATCAAGATATATAAAACATTTTTCTAAATTTAATCCAGACATTGCCACTGTCATTATTCTAGAGAAGCTACTACTGCTGGTGCGTAACCCCATTGGGAGTCTCTTCATGGAATACTGCCCCGAACTTGTTGTGAAACTTGTATATTTACGACAATCTGGAGTAAGTTTAACCTGATAATATGACTGGCTGAGGTCTAAATGTGAAAAATATATTGCGCCAGACAAGGAATCCAAGATTTCGGTAATGTTAGGTAAAGGGAATTTGTCGTCTTCTAACTTTTCGTTTAACTTTCGGTAGTCGATAACTAATCTCCACTCTTTTTTATCTGTATTTTCTCCCTTTTTTGGTACTAATAAAATAGGGCTGGACCATTCGCTCCTACTTTCCTCAATTATGTCATTATCAATCATTTGCTTTATTTGTTTTTGTACCTCTTGTTGTTGACTTTTAGGTATTCTATATGGTTTTACATACACTGGACTACTATTCTCTTTTACCCTTATCGTATGTTCACACACAGAAGTGCTTGTTAGGTGGTCACCCGGTAAATGGAATATGTCTGCATACTTGGAACAAATGCTTTCTATAGTCCCACGCTCATTTAGTTGCAAGTGATCGAGTTTCAGTAACAATAACAACTCCTTCGCTCGAACGGAATTCGAGTCGCACTTGCTAAATAAGCACATGCTGTATTCGCTTAACAAAAACAATGTTGGTTGAAATATAGGTATTGTTACATCGCTGTCGCTTGTGTTAAGGATTTTAATAGGAATTATATTTTTGTCTGGTTTTACTATTAATCCGGCTAAAAGTACATTTTCCTGCAATTCTTGAGAGCATACCACACAGTCCTCCATAACCGGTTTATTCAATCTAATGTAATGTATAGATTCGCATCGAGCGGGAATCGTTATAAAACCATGGCTTACTTTTGTTGATCCGTAGATCGGCAATACTACTGATATTTCGAGATTTTTTAATGTCAACTGGAACGAATCTAAGTCAATATTAGCTTTAGTTCTTTTTAAGAAATCATATCCAATAATTCCATCTGATTTTATTGGTAAGTTATCAAAAATATGAAATTTATGCTCGATAGAATAGCCATCCTGGGTATGCAACGTAATGTAAGTATATCCCAGTGAATGCAATGCACCTCCAATGCCATTCACTACATTGTTTTGACTATGAATCACGGCATGTTCCGATAAGGCTTCGGACTTTATCGCTGAAAGCGAAGCTCCCGAATCAATTAGCCAACAACATTGTTTATAAGGTGTGTCTATAAAAACATATCCGATATTTAAGTCAAAATTTAGTATGTGCTGTTTAGAGTGTTTGGGCACGAAAAAACTCACTTGTATTCGGCTGCGCACTTTCGCTGCTTGCGCCCGTAGTCGTAAACACTTGATGTCCCCTACTACGAGAATCTCGTCCGCGATTCGGACGCGATCTCACATAGCTCCCACGGGACTGGAACCTGTTATATGTAGGCATGTTATAGTTACCTCGATACTGGTTCTGACTATTAAAATTACCTCTGTACTGCGGATGACCTCGACTCGAGAAGTTAGAATTACCTCTATATGGTCTATATCCCCGATATCCGTAGTTTGGGTTCTGATTCCTGTTGGAAGGCCTACCTCTGAAATTCAGCATTGTAATGGTCTGGGGTGGTGCAGATTCCTCATCTTGTGCAGCCCGCACGGCGTCCTTGAAGTCCGTGTAGTCCCGGGCCGCTATGATTGTACTGAGACGCCTATTTCGCAATCCATCGGCAAACTTCTTTATAGCTAGCTGCTCATTTATCGGTTTGAGCACCTCACAGGCGTTTTGGTTGTTATTGGCCTGTGAGATAGTCAAGTTTACAAAAATATCCTCTATCTCATTAGCATATTGTGAAATAGACATCTCACCCTGTGAAACATTGTTAAGCTGGATAAGCAATGCATTAGCTGACTTTATTGTCAGTAAATATTTTTTCATGTCCTCAATTAAATTTTCACAATTGGCATAATCTGTTTTTAATTTTAGTTTTGCAGATTTTGTCAATCTTGTGGCAATTACAAATTTTACAAGTAATTTTTTGCAATTCTCCGTTTGTAAACAACTATCGTACATAGCAATAGCGTCTATCAATTTATTTGTTACGTCTTCCGAACCGTCCATTTGAGGCAACAAAGTCGCCGCCGTTTTTAAGTCGAACTTGTCCATGGTAGTGGTTATCGTACAGTTACTCTTTGAACACTCTGATGTCACGTTACATTTGTATGATAATATTTTCTTATAAATACATTCTATGTTATCTACTAAACTATCTATTATATATTCTGCGTATTCTGTTGCAAAATCTTTTTTTTCTAAGTTTACAATAATTATTTTGTAACGTTCATATAGACTCTCAGCTTTTTTGTACTTTTCTAATACATTCGAGGAATATTGGTTTCGTTTTTTCCCCAACTTCCTCAGAGATATTTGTATATCCCTTAATTCCTCAATTATGAGTTCTAAATCACACATTTAGAGTTATACATTAATCAACTAACATTTAAGGACACAATAAAAGGAAATTAAATCTACATTACTATACTAGCGCCGTTAAGAACTCCGTTTTTATTTTAGGACATACGCATTATGGTTGTATGAGTACGCTGCTAATGGTACCTCCTGGTCCTTGCTGCACGGTTAAGTTGCTGTTGCCGGCACCGCCTGCTCCTCGATCTCGTTCCGCTCACGGTCGCCGCGCCCCGACAACCTTAGGCGAATTCGTCGAAAAGCGTTGTCTCGTAGTTCATTTCTGACGAGCTCCCTGTGGCAGTTATTATACTTTCTGTATATGATATAGAGTAATCCTGCGCCACATACAGCAAGCACCACCGACAGAAGTATGTTGTTGATGCTCGTATGAGCCACTATCTCGGTCCCGGAATCGTTTGTGCTGCCGTGCTGGTTTACTATAACCTCCTTATTGTCGCACACACATTTGGAGCACTCCTTTCCCATTTTTGCAATTTATTAGTTTGCACACTTGAACAGGAACAAGACGAAACACCGTCGCACGAAAGTCGAGTCGCGATTGCATCATGACTTTTCTTTGTTGCAAAAGTCCTTAGTCAGTCAATCGCGCTTGGCAAGGTCGCCATCTGAAGTGGGGGAAGGGGAGCCCTAGCACTGTATAGGAAAACAACCTTATTTCTTCACGTTCGGTTTATTACTGGCTCTTAGGACTAACACGTTACATTATCTCGCTCTTACAACTATAGTACTTATGCATATCTCGCCACAGCTTACTGCAAGAAGGAAAGCCTGTTTGCTTCGCTTCTCGAAGTCTTACACCAGCCGAACGCAATTTTTCACAAATAGAAAAGGAACTTCTGAGCGTAGTTTGGTCAACTCGTAAATTTCACTATTACATCTATGGGCGTACAGTCACAGTTTTAAATGATCACAAACCACTTGAGAGTCTATTAAAAAAACATATTCATGAAGTCCCGTCACCAAGATTACAAAGACTGAAGTTAAAACTGTTAAGATATGATTTGGATTACAAATACCTACAAGGCAAATTAATGTTTATAGCCGACTTGTTATCACGCTCCTATCAGACTTCTAATGATGTTGATGAGTCTTACATGTATGAGGTGATACATTGTATCGGTCTTGCACAGAATCTGGAATGTACTGAGGAACAAAAAACCTTATTAATAGCGGAAAGTACAGTAGATAATGAATTAAAATTATTAAGAAACTTTATAAAAAATGGCTGGCCTACTAATACTAAGGATATTCCAGATGGTCTGCATGATTACCATAAATTAAGAGGTGAACTTTCAGAGGATAATAGTTTGGTATTTTTTAATGACCGATTAATTGTTCCAAAAAATCAAAGATTAACTTTTATTAAAACTTTGCATGAAGGGCACATTGGTATGTCAAAGATGAAACAGCAAGCTAGAAAATTATACTATTGGCCTCACATTGATTCACATATTGAAAAATACGTCAAACAATGTTTTCCATGCCAGACATACCAAAACAATAATATTAAAGAGCCATTAATGTCTCATAAAGTGCCTAACCTGCCATTTACAAAGATAGCTACAGACATTATGGATTTTAAGACAAAAAGTTACCTCATAGTTTATGACTATTATTCTAAATGGCTAGAAATTAAGTACATACGTAATAAAAGTGCCAGATCCGTTATTGAAGTTTTAACAGATATTTTTTCTAATTTTGGCTTTCCAAGAGAAATAGTCTCAGATCATGTACCATATGATTCTAAAGAATGTAAAGACTTTGCTCGTGAAAATGGATTCATATTCACATATACAAGCCCCAGATATCCTCAGTCTAATGGCATGTCAGAAAAAGGAGTTCAGATTGCTAAGAAAATTCTAAATAAATGTCACGAAGATAAAACTGATTACAGATTAGCCTTATTAAATTACAGGGCCTCACCCGTGTCTGGTACTAACTTCTCACCTTCTGAGCTAATGTTTAACAGAAATTTAAGAACTAAATTAATTGTAAATTCTCAATACCTACAGCCAAAGATTAATATTAATGTAAATGAGCAATTCAATAAGGCGAGAAACAGAAATATTATTAATTATAATAAAACTAGCCGAGTCAAAGAACCATTTCACGTGGGTCAAAGCATCTGGTTTAAGAAAGACCCAAATAAAAAAATATGGTTAGAGGGAAAAATTTCCAGTAGTAATGGTAATAGATCATATAGTGTAGCAGATAAAAATAATGTAATTTACAACCGAACCTCCTTACATATAAGATCTCCTTAGCTGGCCTTGGTGCTTCATCAGACTCAGTGGTCAGGTCCGACACCACTGGTCGAATGTGTACTTGTAATGGGCTATACTTAGTTAAGTTTAGTGTAACTTGATTTGTGAAATTATTGTATACTTAATGGATGTAAAATTCTATGAAGATTCTTTCTCTTTTAAAAAGGGGATGAAGAACATGTTAAATTGTTAATGTACTTAATTGCATTGCTAAGTAAAAATATATCTTGTATAAATAGATGTAACTGATGTGAACTTACTTGCCATACTTAAAAATGTATATTAGTATAACTTTAAAAAAAAAAATCATTGAAAAAGGGGATGATGTATTGGAGTGTCAAAACGCAGTCTTGTCATTGACTCCAAAACTGTCACTTTGACAGCTCCCTGCTATCTGGCCCCTCATAGCAAACACACGTAACCTAATATCACCTAATAGTAATATATTAAGAGTATTAATTGTTTCCTAAAATAAACTAATGAAGACCCGAAGAACATCTTTTATTAAGTAACAATACAGGTAGGCCTCCCACAAGGTGGACTGATGACCTGGTAAAGGTCGCGAGAGTCCGCTGGATGCGGGTGGCGCAGGACCCGTTACTTTGGAACTATTTTGGGGAGGCCTATGTCCAGCAGGAAATGCGGCTTGGAAATGAACCCCGAAAAGACGTGCGTTATGACCAACGGCGACGCTAAACCGATTACGATAGGATCTGAAAATATCGAATATGTTAATGAATACCTATACCTTGGTCAAAACATATCTTTTCAAGATCGCTTTCCTGTTCAAGCAGTCGAAAGACGAATTAAAAAAGCATGGAGTGCATACTGGTCCTTTAAACATATATTTAAGTCAACAATGAATATCAAATTAAGGAAAAAATCAATGGATACCGTGATAACACCGACCTTGTTGTATGGATGCCAAACATGGCATTTAACTAAAGAAGTCCTGACTAAAATCAAAGTATTCCAGAGATCAGCTGAAAGAAGCATGCTAGGATTAAAACTAATGGATAAAGTGCGAAATACCGAAATCCGTCGTCGTACAAAAATCGTCGACGCAGCAGAGATGGCATACCGCCTAACGACGATGGAGCGAGAGAATGCTACATTGGTACCCACGAGAATGCGCGCGACCGCGAGGCCGGCCGCGCTGACGCTGGCGAGACGACATCGTAGCGGAGGCTGGTATCACATGGACGCGAGTAGCTACATATAGGAACGAGTGGAATAGGAGGGAGGAGGCCTATGTCCAAAAATGGACAGCCCAATAGACTTAGGAATAAAATATACAACTGACTAATTATAAATGTTAATGTTATTATAAATTATGAACTTAATCGCAATGCATGAATTTATCTATTGGAAATAAAAGGCTTAATTATTATTATGTCCATCAGTGGACGTCTTTCGGCTGATATGATGATGATGATTTAAATGATACTGACACATTAGAAGAAATACAAAAGCGCTTGGCAACAAGAAGGAGAGATTAAATGCTAAACTCGAAGTTGTCACGCATCTTCGAGTTGCCAGGCAATTGCTCTTTTTAATAGGCTACCCCCTGTGCAAATTTTAAATATATAGTTTAAATATATTAAAAAATATGTTAAAGGCCTTTTTGTTGAAGAATTGTTTTTATTCTGTACATGAGTTTTGTCACCATAAAACGGTAGTCGGTTTTAACTTTAAGGAAATATCATTTGTGTGTGACTTATAATTATTTAATATTTAATTATGTTTTGAATTAAATTACATTATGTTTCGCATATATTTTGTTAGACATCATACATACTTTTCTAATTATTATCTAAATGAATATACTTGAACATTTCTGTAATAAGATCATAGTTATAGTTGACATTTTTCTGTAATTTTTTAATCTTTAATTTTAAAATGTATTTATATTCTTCAAAAATTCTAACACATTTTATATTGTTTTATGAATAAATGACTTGTGATTATGACTTATCAGTCCGTCAGTCCGGGGACTACACAATAATTCTCTCGTCAGTCTGATCGGAATGATGGACTGAACTGAAACTGAAACAAAAATTTGCGTGTAACTGAAGTCTAAAACTACGCTAGATTGTAAAAAAACAGACAGTCGCAAAAAAAAACATATTTCATGCGTTGACACCTACGTCATTTCTGCCGCAAACGGACAGCAATAGCAGACAACTTATTTTGTCGCCGTGTGAACCGAAGCGGAGTTTTGGATGTACAGGAGAAATTACGCGACTCACAACTTACTCACCACCAGGAACACAACACCACATACTTCATAGCATGCAATAATATAGCAACACTACAAAGCAGTGGTGCTATTATGGCTGCGGTCTTCTGTAATGTGGAGGTACTTCCCCAGTTGGGCTGCTCCACATACGAGCGAGATGACATTCCGCTGTGCCCTACCTCTCTTAACTTTAAAAAAGCGGCCAAGAGCGTGTCGGGCCAGGTTCCGTAGTTTTTCGTCCGTCACAGTAAGTGTGTGAAATTATTTAGTAATTTTTTTCAAAAACTATTCAACCTATCAAGTACAAACTAATTTTCCTGAAAAGTTTTTATAAATTTCTACTTTTGAGATTTTTTTCATATTTTTAAAACTTATGGTTCAAAAGTTAGAGGGGCGGGGGACACATTTTTTTAACTTCTGGAGCGTTTATCTCCGAAAATGTTAACATGATCAAAAAATTATTATAGCAAACCCGTATTCATTTTTAAATACCTATCCAAAAATATATCACACGTTAGGGTTGAAATGAAAAAAAAAACACTCCCCTCGTTACGTATAGGGGTTGTACCCTAATAAAAAAAAAACACTTTTTATTTTACCACTTTGTCGGCGTGATTGATATTTCAGCTTTCTAGTACTAACGGTTACTGAGATTATCCGCAGACGGACGGACAGACAAAGCGAAACTATAAGGGTTCCTAGTCGACTCTACGGAACCCTAAAAACCGGCCAAGTGCGAGTCGGACTCGCGCACGAAGGGTTCCGTAAGTACCATTATCTATAAAAACGGCAAAAATATCACGTTTGTTGTATGGGATAAAAAAAACAGTTTTTTAGTATTTGTTGTTATAGCGGCAACAGAAATACATCATCTGTGAAAATTTCAACTGTCAAACTATCACGGTTAATGAGATACAGCCTGGTGACAGACGGACAGACAGACGGACAGCGGAGTCTTAGTACTATTACTAAGACTGCGCTGTCCGTCTGTATGTCTGTCTGTCCGTCTGTAACCAGTAAAACGGGACCCTAAAAATACGCTGCATACGTACCCGCCCCGCTTCCGCACAATACTAACTCTCATATAATACTGGCAAGTAAGAAATGGAATGAAAAGAAATCTGGGCGACATCAATAAGCTCTCGGTAAAGAACAAATTGCCGCATACAGATGTGGCCCGCTAAATGCCTAACACTGACGTATGGGTATGGCTTAAACATGATTGATTGGGTCGGTCTAATGACATGTCACGCGTTCATACACAAAAGTGTAGTAGCGCACTGATAAACCGACGAAGTATAGGCAGGTACCTATATAAAATACTATTAACTACCTACCTACTTAATTGAACATACATACATAAAATCATGCCTGTATAAAGGAGTACCTATCCAGAGCATATTAAATTAATTCAATGGCAATTCTAGCAATTCCTTGTTTTTACACATCAACCCTCTTTCATAGTCATATCTCTATAAACCACGTATTTAACCCCCGACGCAAACCAGAGGTGATAAGTAAAATAATAAATAAAAAAATAAATATGTATCTGAATATGAGTGAACCGATTTGAGAGGGTTTTTTTTCAAATATCTAAACTGTTGAATGTCGATGTGTATTGTGTCGGGATGTTTTATAAGATTTTAATTAATGAAGCTGTTCATTGTTTAACCTCAGACCAAGAAAATAAGAAACTTCTTTTTTCTTGGTCTGAGTGTTTAACATGGGGCGTTAGTACAATAATGCGAACAAGAGTCTATCAGAAGCCCTCCGCTGTGATGACTCGAGTTTGCAATATTCTTACGCCCGTGTTCTACACAATGTTTTTCATCACATTTGCGAGGAAATAAATAACTACAAAACACAGAAACATCTTAGTTTCATACAAGCGCACCAATTAAGAATTGACGAAATTGACAACTTCACTTCCAGATCAGTGCGAGTGGAGCGCGCAACTTCAATATTTCAACCAATCACAGAGCAGAATTCTTGTAGCGCGCGGCCAACTAGATTTGCTTAAACCAATCAGATCACACACAAGCTCATTACTCTCTCGGGAGTTGTAAAAAACCATTACCTACTCCTGCGGGAGCAATTTAGGTAATTTGTCCTTCTGTATACAGGCATGGAATAACACCATTATCGAGCAAGTGTGATGAAATAGTACATTGTAGGAGAGGCCGGAAAACCGCTCAAAAATGGACGAGTGGGTTTGAGGGCCGACACGTCAGTGGAGGCCCTCAAATAATACGAGTCCATCTCTAGCGTTTCCGGCCGAGGCATTACATAGTGCTTTTCACGACTACTGCGAGGAAATAAGAAAACATTTGCATAACTAACTATAAGTACTTTAATAGAAATTAATATTTAAATTGGCGTGAGGACAATTGTTAAAAGAAAGCGATGTATTTTTGACAGGAACATTTATATTTGTGTTTTGTGTCCTTTCAGAATTTGTTTGTATGTTCTCAAACGATTTTGATGGATGTGTGTGCCTTTTTGATACTCTTCCATAGTATGAACTATTCGTAGGCCTCTTATATTTAGCCCGCGATGTCTCTGGTAGCAAATTATAAATAGCTCTCTTGAATTTCGGTAAGCGTCAGCGTATGCATATCATTTTGTTCACTAGAAGAACTCATTTTTATAGCGTAGATACGCGTTTCGTGTATTTTTTAGTCAAACTCAATTTACACTATCTAATTCAGTAAGGATTTTCCGATCCCGCCTTTTTAGGGTTCCGTAGCCAAATGGCAAAAAACGGAACCCTTATAGATTCGTCATGTCTGTCTGTCTGTCCGTCTGTATGTCACAGCCACTTTTTTCCGAAATAAGAGCTGTTGAAACTTGGTAAGTAGATGTATTCTGTAAACCGCATTAAGATTTTCATACAAAAATAGAAAAAAAAACGATAAATTTTGGGGTTCTCCATACTTAGTACTAAAACTCAAAAAATGTGGGGTATCTATAATTAGGCCTTCAAAAATGATATTGAGGTTTCTAACATTTTTTTTCTAAACTGAATAGTTTGCGCGAGAGGCACTTCCAAAGTGGTAAAATGTGTGTCCCCCCCCCCCTGTAACTTCTAAAATAAGAGTATGATAAAACTAAAAAAAATATATGATGTACATTTCCATGCAAACTTCCAACGAAAATTGGTTTGAACGAGATCTAGTGAGTAGTTTTTTTTAATACGTCATAAATCGTAAAAAGCAATTTATTTAACGGAACCCTTCATGTGCGAGTCCGACTCGCACTTGGCCGCTTTTTTACTTTTTTTATCACTTTTAAGAGGCGTTTTTCTGTTGTTTGCTTCAAACCGACTCTAAACTTAGAAGCGTTTTTCCTAAAAAAACCACAATCAGCGACAAAAGTAAAAACGCCTTAAGCCTGAACTGAATGGTTTTGACGTTTCTTTTTTTTTAAACAATTAATTGGTCCTGTAAATAACCTAACATTATTTTTTAAGAATAAAGTTGCGCCAAAAAAAGGCCTTTTATCGATTGTTATCCAACCACTACTACAATGAAACATTGTAGTAGTGGTGGTTCAGGTGCTACAGCTTTTGCCTACTTTCCAGCTCGGTTTTAGACCATCTATTGCCACATTTCCGAACAGTGGCGTGAAAATTATATTTATTTGTACAAGCCTCGGTTCTTACAATGCCTACGGACGGGAAGAAAGAGTTCTATTCTACGAATTCGTTTTTTTATACATATTTGGGTACAAATATTAAGTTGTGTTGACCTTAACATGAGGAGCAGAAAGAAACACATTACTCGTACATACTAAAACCTACACGATTTTGGCACTGCTAGTCGTTGCCTGTAACTAGCAGCATGATTTACAATGAAAAACTCACTAAAATTATCCTACCAGTATCTTTTACAATATCGAATAAAACAATCCAATTGTGCAAAATCAATATTCCCTCCAAGTTTCGTGTCCGTAATACAAAAAGACGACAGCGGCGCGACGGACCGTAAGGCGATTTTATTACCAGTCCCGTCGCAAACGTAGTTGAAACGAACTGGAACCTATTTTTTTTAAATATCAGGCTAATCATATTTAACCAGTAAAATCGCAAGCTAACGGCTAGTTCTGCTTTTTGAATATGTTGTTAGGACTACTATCAGTACAGTATATCCAAGTTGCCATCAGCTTCGAAAGACCTGTGCTAACTGTGCGGCACTCGAAAAACCACAAAATTTTCGCACTTTTTTTGGTATTGTCAATAAAAGTCCTTAACTATGCGGTTTCATTGAATAATAATCTTTGCGTTTTTTTAAGTATTCTAAAATCGCTACATTTTGTGACCAGAACCAGCTCTGTTGGTTAAATACTTACTGAGATGCTCTCCAAAAATTTGTTGTTAAGCCAACTTTAAATCGTCACAAATCCTAAACAGTTATTTTATCTAAAAAAATATAAGAATATTACCATTGGCAATCAACCATGGCAATGGAGAGGGCTATGCTCCGAATTGCTAAACTTAAGTGGCAGTGGGCGGGGCACATTGCACGTAGAACCGATGGCTGTTGGGGCGGAAAGGTTCTCGAGTGGCGACCACGTACCGGAAGGCGCGGCGTGGGTAGGCCCCCCACAAGGTGGACTGATGACCTGGTAAAGGTCGCGGGAGTCCGCTGGATGCGGGTGGCGTAGGACCGGCCATTGTGGCTCTCTTTGGGGGAGGCCTATGTCCAGCAGTGGACGTCTTTCGGCTGATATGATGATGATGATGAAACAACCATACCTATTCCCTGATCGCAAGCTGGCACCATAGCTTATGGACGCTCCAGAAATGTCACGATCAAAAGCGCCGACGCATGCAGGTTCACTCTGAACACAGCGCACCTTAACACCTGCTGGCCAATCGACCTGGAGCCCTATGTCATGCCATGTCCCAGGCATGTTATAGGGTGGCATGACATAGGGCTATAAGGGATATTCCCACTTGCATAGACATGAGATAAGAAGGATATCCTAGAGATGTCCTTCCCGTCAACTGAACTCTTAGTACTTGGTAGATGAAATCGCGGCCTTTGGGAGCAATTCGACATTCTAAATGTATACGTATTTTCATGGACGTGTGTTTACCGTTAAGCAGGCCGTGAGCTCATTTGTCACCTTCGAAGTATACAACGTTGCTGATTTTAAAATCAGAATGATTGAGACATGAAATAATAGGGATACCCTAGGTATGTCCTTTCTGTCGACTAAGAGCGATGAAATCGCGGCCTTTGGGTACAATTAGATTTTCGAAATAGGATACGTCCGCGGAATGTCGTTGGGATATCCCTACCTTCATGTAAAAAGTCGCAGATTTTTTTAATCAGAATGACATAGACATGAAATATTATCAGGGATATTCTAGGGATGTCCTCTCTGTCGCCTAAGAGCGATGAAGTCGTGGCCTTTGGGTTCAATTCAACATTAAAAATGTCTAATTTTCATTACCGTGACACCGCGCATTAACCTGCTGGCCAATCAACTTACAATTTATAGAATACAAAAACAGATTTAATTCTAAATCACATTTTATACAGAATATAATTAAACGTTATTGTTTCGTAAGCGTGTGAGAAATATAAAAAGATAACAATAGGCTATGTGGCAATTTCACTGCCGTAGCGTGGATTTCATTACGGGTTCACCACCGTGAAGAACATGATACGGCGTCAGCCAGTGCATGGCGTGGCACCGGCCAGGCACGGTATAGTGTGCACATCATCATCCCTGACACCTGGCCCCGTGGCATAGATGGCCTTATCACGCGATAAGTGACAAGATAGAGCATCCAACCCTGGCGGAACACTTTCTTTTCGCAGCTAACGTTTGGCAAACTGATTCATTTCGCAACTTTTCATTTCCCAAACTCTGAAACTGTAAATATTTCAGGGCCATTTAGTTTATAAAAATCCTAAAATATTTAACAGTTTCAGAAATATAAAGAGGTTGGTAAATGAAAAGATGCGAAATGAATCAGGTTGCCAAACGTTAGGTTGGGAAACATTAGTGAACCGTCCCTGGCTGACACCGTTCTTATCCTGTCACTTATCGCGTGATAACGCCATCCATGCTATGGGGCCTGATATGAACCAACTTCAACCAGCACAAACCAATCTGAAAACTTAAGCATTGAACAGAGCACGCGAAATCAATTTCCAATACTCTTGATAAGCCAACTTGTTTAAAGTTAGTTTCCGTTTGACGCGATACCGTCTTGACTTCCGCTTCCGGCAGCCGGCGACTTCCGGCAAAATGGCGTCGCTTTAATGTTCGGAAGCGGCTGTCATTGTTGGGGTGAAATGAGTTAGAAATGATTTGGCTCGTGTAGCTTTTTTGTGAGGAGATGTATGTATGTCCGTCCCGAAAATCTATTATATACCTATACTGGTGACTGATACAGTTAGCATCAAAAGTAGCTACGCAACTGAAGACGTGAAAAGTTCTTACTCCCTTTTAATAAAGACTTTTGACGTCTTCGTTTGCGTAACTACTTTTGATGCTGACTGTACAAACTCACAAGCTTCACGCTCACTAACTTTACTTCTATGTAGTTGAACAAGCGAGCGAAGCGAACGAAGTTCTCCGTTTCAGCTCGGGTGAATATGCGATCGTATGTCCGGATGTCCCACTGTTCGGCTGTCCGGCTATTTTCCTCTACAGGTCACATTTCTCAATCGATTACATATTGTAGGTATATAGAATATTTTGTCGACTCAGTTTTTGGATATAGAAAAAAAAATGGAAAATCGTGTACTAAATTCCACAGTGCCACTAGTATTAGTGTAAGTGTACGAGTAAGTTCACTCGCGATTCTGCCCCTAGTCACGCTCAATACTCGCTTGCTTCCGAGCCAATTAACAGGGTCTCCTCCTTTAAGGATCTGGGTGTAATATTTGATACGCGTCTTTCTTTCCATGACCATATAAGGGATCTCGCCACCAGCTGTTTTCGTAGATTAGGTTCCGTTATGCGCAATGCTAGAGCTTTTCATGACCCAGTAGCCATAAAGTTATTGTATAATGCTCTGGTGCGAAGTAAGCTGGAAGCATCTGCGATAATATGGAACCCGTACGAATATACTTATATACTACTCTTGGGTAAGGTCCAAAAGACATTTCTAAGATTTATATATAAAAAAAATATGGGTTTTTTTCCATACATGTATCCCACAAAATTTCTTCTTGGAACTCTGACTTACCAGTCTTTGGAAGTGAGGCGCAATTTCAGCCTAGTCAATTTTGTTTGTCGTGTTTTACGGGGAGAGTCAGATTGCCTAGCACTAGTGGAGCAATTTGTGAGGTTGCACGTTCCAGAAGTCCCACGAATGGCTCTTAGACCTCGGACGCGCCCGCTTTTGGCAGTGCCTCCGGCTCGCACTGTGCCGCACGGGAACTCGCCGCACCTCCGTGCGCTGACGCTGCTGAATGCCCTGTTGGTGTCCACACCCGAGTGTGATCTGCTTGCGTGGCGATGGACGACTGTGAGTGCCTAAAGTTTTGCGAGATGAAGGATGATAGGCCCTCTAGTCAGTATTCGCAGTTGATTAGTTATATTGTATTGTTTAGTTCCTTTAATATTATATTTCGTTTGACAGTGTATTAGATTTAAGTTAATCTGTAATGCTGTTTAAATAAATTAAAAAAAAAAAAAAAATAGTACAGCGAAACATAAAAAAAGAAATATCGTTACTACCGTTACGGGTGTGTCATCGTTACGTTTAATAAAGGTAAATAAATATCGCGTTAGACCCGGGTAAAACAGTATTTTAAATATGTGTACAAAGTTTGAGCGTTTAAAGTGTTATAATATCGTTACTGTTGCAAATTGCAAATGCATTTTCTAATACCATCACGAACGACAAGCGTTGTCGAGCTTACTATGGGACTTAATAGATTGCATTAAGATCCTGTTCATAATATTACAATACAAAATAAATGCTTTGTTCAAGCTAACTAACTTATTTATTACACTCTTAAGGCACAGTATACTGTGCATGTATAATCTGATTTAATGCACCTAGTCTCGATACAGCACTCAGCAGCTGAGATTATGTCACTAGTACAATATTCTATCGGGATAATGTAAAATGTAGATTCGTTAGCACTATGTATGAGGCTACCTGCAGCAGAACCAAGGTAACCGACGAATCGCTAAACATAAGTGGCAGTGGGCACATGGCACGTAGATCCGATGGCCGTTGGGGCGGAAGGGTTCTTAAGTGGCGACCACATACCGGCAGGCGAAGCGTGGGTAGACGCAAGGTGGACTGACCTGCTAAAGGTCGCTGGATGCGGGTGGACGTCTTTCGGCTGTCATCATAGCGATATGCTCGTAACTCATGTCGTTTCCCGCAAATCAGCGGAAAGCGCCTACGAACAGAGCGCCCGCTTGCCGGGCTCCTGGCAGCGAAAGTGACGTTTATAAGTGACGGCTATAGGATGAGGGAACGGGACACCTTCGTTGCGCTCTCTGTTGCATTGAAGTGCCATGATTGTCGCGAAAAAGAGAGCAGACGCGTCCCGTTTTCACACAATTATGGCCTCGCGCGCAGCAAGCGTTTCATAATAGCATTTCACTAAGCCGACCTAGGATTTGATCAAATCGCTAGATTTTTCCAGGGAAATTGCGAAATGGAGCAGCCATGTTAACATCCTGCACGAATAGGTCAAGACCCTTAAGGGTTTGATCAAATCTCAGCGTTTATCATTTCCCTGCAACAGATATAATATATCGTCGTTACCCGTATCTATACAATGCCAGTAATAGTCTAAGTACATTTTGCCCGCGTACGAAGTTTAATCCCACGTTAAGATATAAGTTTATATCGATACTCCGCAGTTGCATTTGCTACGTTCGTTGTGCGATTCATAAATTGTCTCTTCACTCACTTCACTGTTCCTAAGGTAACTTGAACCCGAAACTAGTAACGGCAAAGTCAAAATTACGTATCATAATCATAATCATATTTAATCATAATCATATTTATTGGTAATGTCATAAATTACATGTCAATTTTACAATATGGGTACACATATTATGGAATCATACATAGACAAAAGTATCTAATAAATTATTTTAATACATTGCAGAACAACTCCTTACAATTGTAGAACGCCTGCTCGACAAGCCATTTTTTAAGTTTCGTCCTAAACAACGACGGGGTTTGGGCAGCAACTATTTCTGCTGGCAGATGATTGTACACCTTGCGACCCATGACGTGAGGAAGTTTTTTTGACTTTTCGAGTCTGAGTGGCGGAAGGGGCAATTTTCCAGCGCGCTCGCTGCGGGTCGCGTACCTACGTACAGTTTCGTCCCTGGCAGGAGTTTATTCCACCTCATCTCGTGTGGTCCCGGCCAGCTTTAATATTAGGAGTGAAGGCAGCGTTAAAATACCTTGGGCCTTAAAGATAGGCTTCGCAGATACTGATCCTGCAATTAAGGCTTAATATAATAATATAAAATTACTACAAGGGTAGCGAAATTAAAATGGGAATAGGCCGGCCATATCTGTCGCAGGGACGATGATCGATGGAGCCAGCGAGTGTTTCTTTGGAGACCTCGGGCAGGGAGCCGTAGGTTGGGGAGACCAGTCAGATGGTCGGACGATATTAAAAAGGCAGCAAGGCTGACCTGGAGCCAGGCCGCAGCTTCCAGATAATTTTAGAAATCCATAGAAGAGGTACATATCCAGCAGTGGAAGAAGAGAAGAGAAGAAGAATATAACATGCCCCTCTGAAAGTCAATAATAGGTAGTGTTGAGATTTATATAGCGCTCGGCCGAGCCTTAAAGACTCGATCCGTTAACGTTAAGACTAGCATTATGCAGTATTATGAAGATTCACGTTAGCCCTGATGCGAGTCTTTATGGCTCGGCCAAGCTCTAACACATTGCGAGGTATAACTTTTTCAAATCTGTACGCATCGATAACATACGGTGATTTTTTATATAGGATCAACACTGTTTATTAAGTTTTATGATAATGTTAACACTAATATGCATTGAATTTTTAGTCACCCTAATTTTTTTAAAGTTAAATAAGCATACGTCAAATTTTCGCTTTGGCTGGAAACTTTGATAGGTGTTGTCAATAAACTCTGACACCTACTTGTCATGCATGTGTATATTTACATTGTATTACTCTCGAGATTCAAACTGATTTTTAATTGTAAAGTGATTCCTAATTTTGTAACGAGTATGTTCGGAAAATAAAGAACGTTTGTTTTGGGTACCTAACTAAGAGTTTAATTCATTATAAATTTATTAAAAAAATTACATTTGTTTTTTAAGATTTCTTTTTATTTAATCGTGTTTGGCATTAATTACTGAATAAATAATGGTTTGCGTACAGCGAGCTGTCAGTAAATATTAATACCAGGCCTGTTACCGGCGGCAAGTAGAAGTTGCTGAGAAGTTGTTGAGTTGTAAATCTGCAGCTCTGCACGGCGTTAAATTGTTTTAAGACAATACCGAACCAAGTCAGATATTACTCTTATTTAATTAACGTAGTTTTACTTACTAAGTAAATTGTTACTGTTTAGTACCGGTATAGTAAACTAGTAGGTAGGTACCAGTGGCGGCGCGCCAGAATTGTCACTGGACAACTCGGAGCATAAAAAAGGGCAGATTTTTGATGATTTACGAGTTTGTTAATATATAGCAAGAAATTTTAGGCAAGCCGGTTGGAATCGGCTTGTATGGGCGCTCCGCCACTGGTAGGTACTATCCTTTCATTCTCACCTTTAATTCTCCACCAACTCCTTTTTTCTACCACTTTTATTATTATGTAGTGGCTCTGTGAGCAGTAAATAGAACACGCTAGCTAATTAAAAAAAAAACCTAGTAGGTAATGAATGACGCGATAAAAAAATCCTATTAATAATTGAACCTGCTCACAAAACTTCAAGGGAATCGGTTGAGAAATGCGATATGCGCAGGAGAATAACCGGACAGCCGGACATAAGAAAGAATGTTGACCCAAGTCGAAACGCAGAACATCGTTCGCTTCGCTCGCTCGTTTAATTAAATTTTCGTTCAGAATATACTTATTTCAGTTGTTTCCTCTTGTTCTCCTCCTCCTCAAACCTCAATATATCTAGATGTAGATGCAAGCACAAAATGTTGCAAAGCTAGGGAACGTATAATATTGGAATCCGTTTGGAATTGATTTTATCACGCGCTCAATTTCACACGTTTAGACTAATTACTACGGCATCTGTGGCAAGGAAGCGGTTTACTAATTTAGCCCAGATATCCTTAAGTGTGGTTATACTGTCAGTATAATAATAAGAATAATTTATAAGACAATCAAGCACATGATTACAAATTATACACACACTATCCGTTAATTATACTACAGTGCTTCGTTCTCGATATATAATTTACAACGTAGTATCTTCATGTTACTAGGCAACATAACGCATTTTTTAGAGCTAGATTCCAAAGCTATAAACAATAAAAAAGTTATATCTTGTCTATGCCTGTTCTAGCTCCATAGATAATCGTACCTATAGTCATTTCTTTACGTTTGCGCGGCAACTAACGCGTCGAAAGTGATCGCCTAACTAGTTAGATACAGTGATTAATCGGATTAAAACATGCCAAAACGGAGAAATGATTCACCGGATCGAAAAATAGAAAGATATTTAAAGAAAATTCGACGTCTGGAAGAAAAATGCCACCGGTCGCGTGAGTCACGTCGGTCCAGAACTCCGTCGTTTAACAACTTCGAAGTCTTCGACGATGATTATCAAACAGGTATGCCTTATATTTTTTGTTTTTTCTTACAGAAAAGGAATATAAAATGAGCGGAAAGTATGTTTTGCCGTAAACATACCTAACCTCAAAAAGCTTAAAAAACAATCACACAAATTTTAAAAAATGTACACGGGTGATGCGCGAGACGTATTGACGTGTTAATTAAATACGGATAGTGTACGAGATGCACTGGCGTATTTTATCTGACCTTGGAGCGTATACGAGATATACGCGCAAGATCGTTTGTCAAAGAAAAGACATTAAGATCTGGCTACGTATTTTCAGATGCAGACACAACACCCACTGAAAGAAACGAGAATGCTTCGCAGCAGGAGCTTCAGTCAGCTCAGTCAGAGCATGATCAAGAAACTCAGCCCCAATCGGGGCAGGATGAAAATCTTGCATCAATAATGGAGATTGACCCATCGGAAATATCTCTCGATACTGAAACATTAACTGCGCTGGGAAAACCGTACAAAGAGAAGGAAAAATACGGTCAAAACATTAATGGGGACTTATCAAAACTATGGGCCCCCATCTTGAAATATGGCTTGGGTGAGGATAAAAAAAATTGTTGCTTGAGAAATATCTGGTACCCAACAACTGCCAACTTTTACAGGCACCCAAGTTAAACCCAGAAATAGTAGCTACTGTTACAGACTCAATTAAAAATAGAGACAAGAAAATAGAAGAAGAACAGCAACAATTGGGCCAAGGCCTAACAGCCTTGAACAGAGCGTTGTCTCTGTTAGCCACTAACACTGGTGAAAGGGTCACCATCATAAACACCCTCAGTGAAGCATCCCAGATCCTCAGTGACCTTCATTACACGCAGACACTAACCAGAAAACGGCTTATAACTCCAATTTTGGACAAAAAATTCCTGGATTTGGTAAAAGATACAGACCGAGATGAATACCTATATGGTAATGACCTCTCAGAGAAGTTGAAGGCCATGAAATATGCACAAAAAAGCTCCCAATCGATCAAGAAAACGTTTGAAAACTTTAAGCAATTTAAGAAACCTGCCTATAACCATAACCAGGTAAACTTCAGAGGCCCGTCTCGATACCAACACCAGAAGCCATACAATCGGAGCGGGCCAAAACGCCCATCAGACCGGAACTTCAACTACAAGCCACGACACTACAGCCAGGTGAAAAAATCGAAACCGGAAGTGAAGACCCCTGCACAGAAATAACGGTATGTCATGGGGGACGGTTAACACATTTTTTAAAATGTTGGAACCTCATTACTAATGATAAGGTCATACTTACACATATTCAAAATGGATATCATATCCCTTTTGATTGTTTACCTTTTCAAACTTACTTTCCGAAACCATATCAGCCTACCTCTGAGCTTGAGAGACAAGAAATGGAATCTGCAATTATTAAACTCCTTGAATTAGGAGCCATATCGACTTGTGAACCAACTTAGGGCCAGTTTTTATCCTCAATTTTTCTCATACCAAAACCCAATGGCACTAAGAGGTTCATATTAAATTTGAAGAACTTAAATAAGTTTGTATCAGTATTTCATTTCAAAATGGAAGACCATAGAACAGCAGCAGCAATGATCAATAAGGATGATTTTTTAGCAAAAATAGATCTTAAGGAATCTTACTTACTTGTGCCTGTGAACCAAGATGATAGAAAGTACCTTCGTTTCCTATATAATAGCCAATTATATGAATTTAATGCCTTGCCTTATGGACTCTCGGTAGGGCCTTACATATTTAGCAAAATTATGAGAATTGTTGTGGCACATTTACGGGAGAAAGCTTATAAAAATATAATTTACCTAGATGACATACTATGCTTGGGCTCGAGTTATGAGGAATGTTTAAATAATGTCAGACAAACGATATCATTATTAGAATGCTTAGGGTTTGTGATAAATTTTGAAAAAAGCAACCTTGAACCTGCAAAAACATGTAATTTTTTAGGATTTATTTATAATACCAGTTCTATGAAAATGGAACTACCTATGGAAAAAAGAAAACATATTGGGAATCAGGTTGATAAATTCCTTAACTTAGAGAAATGTGTAGTAAGGGACTTAGCTCAGCTGTTAGGAATGCTTGTGTCTGCCTGTCCAGCTGCCCAGTATGGATGGATATATACAAAATACATAGAAAGACAAAAATACTTAGCTTTATTGAAAAATGGGAATAAGTATGACAGTCATACAATTTTACACCCAGACACAAAGTTAGACCTTAAGTGGTGGGCAGACAACATTTTTAAGACTTCAAAATCTTTTCAATCCCATATGTATGACCTAGAAATCTATACAGATGCCAGCCGAACTGGGTAGGGCGCTGTAAGTAATAATATAAAAGTAAATGGAGCTTGGAAACTGGAGGAACTAGTCTTTCATATTAACTACTTAGAACTATTGGCAATTTTTTTAGCCTTAAAATCTTTTGTAAAACATAGAAAGAGTCTACACATATTACTAAGAGTAGACAACAAAACTGCAATTTCCTACATAAATCGGATGGGGGGAGTCCAATTTCCGCACCTTAATAAACTTGCTAGAAGTATATGGGAATGGTGTGAAGAAAGAAACCTGTGGTTATTTGCTTCATACATAAAATCTTCTGAAAATGTAGAAGCAGATATTGAATCTAGGAAAAACAATACAGACACTGAGTGGGAGTTAAATGATAATATTTTTAAGACAATTAAAAACAAATTAGGTATCCCTGATATAGACCTTTTTGCATCCCGGGTCAATGCAAAATGTTCAAAGTATATTGCATGGAAACCAGACCCCGATGCAACAAATATAGATGCCTTCACTGTAAAATGGTCAAACCATTTCTTTTATGCCTTTCCACCATTTAGTTTAATATTAAAAAGCTTACAAAAAATAAACCATGAAAAAGCCACAGGCATCATGGTCATGCCATATTGGCCCTCACAACCTTGGTTTCCAATAATGCAACAAATGCTTAGATCTGAGTTATTATTTTTCAAACCTGAAAAATACCTTTTATTCTCTCCTTACAGGAGCTGTCACCCCTTGCACCAACAGCTTACCCTGGGGGCCGGAATATTATCAGGCAAGCCATGATAAGACAATCAGTTCCCACAGTTTCCTTAGATAGCATCATTATCGAATAACACTTTAAAGCAGTATGAAGTCACTTTTAAAATCTGGTGGACTTATTGTCAGGAAAATCTAATTGATCCATTATGTGCATCAGTTCCAAAAATAATGCAATTTTTATCAATTCAATTTCATAAGGGTGCCTCTTTCGGAACCATTAACTCGCACAAATCGGCTCTTTCATTAATTATTGGGTCGCGTATCGGCAGAGACGAACGAATAAAAAGATTGCTAAAAGGTTTTTATAAAACAAAACCACCCTTACCTAAATATAGAATTACTTGGGACCCAAGCATTGTTTTAAATACTCTAAGAACGTGGCACCCATGCTCCTCATTAAACTTAGAAACTTTAACCAAAAAAGTGATCACCTTATTAGCACTGTGTACAGCGCAAAGAGTTCAAACACTTTCTTTAATAAAAATGAATAACATTACTAGCCTTGAGTCACGAATCTACATAAAGATTACAGATGTAATAAAAACATCTGCACCAGATCGCCCCCAACCAACACTAACGTTACCTTTCTATAATGACCCTGAAATTTGCCCTGCTCTATATTTACAATTTTATATTAATTTTACTAAAGATATCAGGGGTACAATCGATAACTTATTCGTTACAACTAAAAAGCCTTATAAAGCCGCCACCCCATCAACATTAAGTCGCTGGATTAAAACTACTCTAGCAAACTCAGGAATCGACACGAGTATTTTTAAAAGCCATTCGACCCGCCACGCTTCCACTTCTACAGCTAGCATAAAAGGCGTATCCATAGACACAATAAGAGGGGCTGCGGGTTGGACAGGCTCATCTCAAACATTCGCAAGGTTTTACAACAGGCCCATTATTAGTGACCCAAGCAACTTCGCTACCGCTATATTGTCGGTATAAAACAATATCATGTTGTTAGAATAATATAGGTACTTAGTTCTTGTACATTAATTAGCACATAAGAACATTCTTAGTTTCATAAAAGAAGATATGATTATTTCTTAATTTAGATTTAACTGCAAGAGAGCAGTATTATTTTGTTACCAAATTTTTCTTTAAAAAACATTTGTTTTTGTTTTTTCAGAACTATTGGAAAATAAAAGACTGATTAATAATAACTATGTTTAATTGCAGCAATGAATAACCAAACGAATTGGGACAGGAACGGTACGATAATCACAACTCCCATTATCTCTGAACATCTACGTTGTAAATTATATATCGAGAACGAAGCACTGTAGTATAATAAGTGATCAAACGAACTTACCTTAAGTGATGTTCGATCATTATTATATGAAGTGCTTCGTTCGAAGATATATACCCACCCAACCCGGGCAATCGAGGCTGGGGCCTTTTCTTACCTACCCCTGGGAGTTGTGATGATTCAGCTCTAAAAAGAATGACATATAGGTACGATTATCTATGGAGCTAGAACAGGCATAGACAAGATATAACTTTTTTATTGTTTATAGCTTTGGAATCTAGCTCTAAAAAATGCGTTATGTTGCCTAGTAACATGAAGATACTACGTTGTAAATTATATATCTTCGAACGAAGCACTTCATATAATAATGATCGAACATCACTTAAGGTAAGTTCGTTTGATCACTTATTATATTGTAATTTACCCAATAGTGTTATATTGGGTGAAAGCAGGTCAGTAAGCAGTCAGTAATGCTTACGTACGGCCCCGCTTAGTCATATTATTTTTATTCATGAACGATACAAGATTGTGTCTCAAAATACATCTATCTATATATATACGACCGCTTTAGCCTAGTTGGTAGTGACCCTGCCTACGAAGCAAGAGGTCCTGGGTTCGAATCCCGGTAAGGGCATTTATTTGTGTGATGAGCACGAATATTTGTTCCTGAGTCATGGATGTTTTCTATGTATTTAAGTATTTATTTCTCTATTATAAGTATCTATATCCTCGTCTAGTACCCATAGTACAAGCTTTGCTTAGTTTGGGACTAGGTTGATTTGTGTAAGATCGTCCGCAAATATTTATCTATACATAAAATAAAGCTGAAGAGGGTCGAAAGTCTGTACATAATATATTCGAAAAAAAATTGTCTAGGGATACTAAGAATCGATAACAGAACAGGTTCCAACAGTTTTTAGAATTTTTGTCTGTTTGTCTGTTTATCTGTTTGTCTGTTTATCTGTTAATCTGTTTGTCTGTTTATGTGACCGCTCATAACGTGAAAACGGCTGAACCGATTTAGATGAAATTTAGCATAGAGATAGATTGAGTCCCGGGGAAGGACATAGGGTAGTTTTTATCCCGGAAATAACCCCTAAGGAGATGAAATTGGGGGGGGTGAAAATTTAGATTCAACCCATTTTGATGAAATTTAGTTTAGAGATAATTTAAGTCCTGGGAAAGGTCATATGATAGTTTAAATTCCGGAAATCACCCCCTAAAGAGTTGAAATGGGGGGTGAAAATTTGTATGGAACCCGTTTCGATGACATTTGGTATAGAGATAGTTTGAGGCGCGGAGAAGGACAACGGATAGCTTTTATCCTGAAAATAATCCACTATTTCATTGGGGGTGAAAATTTGGATGGACCCTATTTAGATGAAATTTGGTATACAGTGAGTTGGAGTCCCGGGGAAGGACAATGCATAGTTTTTATCCCGAAAATCTACTCCTGAGAGAATGAAATGAGGGGTGACGATTTGGATGTAACCTATTTAAATGAAATCTGGTACAGAGATAGTTTGAGTCCCGGGGGAGGACATAGAATAATTTTAAGTTTATTCAGTGCACTATTTTTTTGTTAGCTATTCACTGATGTTATTAATTTATATATATATTTTTAAATCTTACAAAATTTTAATATCATGGCATATCAGTAAATCCAAAATGAACAAGAGAAAAAAACGAATATTCTGTAGTGCCAAAACCGACGAAAAAAACTTGCACAACGGTTGTATGGAGAATGCCTTGCCCTACCCGTCGCCTTAATCCCAGAAATCAGCCTTTAAGGGGAAATTAGGCGTGAACGTTTGTATGGAGCTACTAGAACCACCGCACCGATTTAGATGACATTTGGTAAAGAGACAGTTTGAGTCCCGGGGATAGGTCCCGGGACCTAAGGACATTAGATAGATTTTATCCCGGAAATCATCCCATCCATTAATGGGTTCCATCAAAATTTCGATGGAACCCATTAAAATGAAATTTGGCATAGAGATAGATTATGCCCCGAAAATCATCCCCTAAGGGGGTGAAATGGGGAGTGAATATTTGGATGAAACCCATTTAGATGAAATTTGGTTTAGAGATATTTTGAGTTCCGAGAAAGGACATGGGATAGTTTTAATCCCAGAAATTATCTCCTTAGGGGGTGAAATGGAAGGTGAATATTTTTATGGAGCTACTATACAACCGCACACCCGTTTAGATAAAATTTTATATAGGGATAGTTTTTATCCCGGAAATCAATCCCTAAAGGGGAAATGGGGGTGACAGTTTGTATCGAGCTACGATATAAACGTGTTTTACGCGGACAAAGTCGCGGGCAGAAGCTAGTAAGAAATAACAAAAAACGACAAAGAGCATGTATATGCAAACGGACATTGGCAAGTAACTAAGAATTAGGTACAAGATATGCAGGAGGCACATAGTGAAAAAAATACAGTAAAAAATGCTCGCGGGCTAAGTTGACTATAAAAATTGGTTGTCTATAAAGTCGGTTTACGGACGATAATTTAACGTGATAACGTCATAAAGCCGAACACTCGGCTCAGGCGGAACGGGACAATGAGTCATACTTTCGTGCGTGCTGCCGTTGTTCATCGATTTATAAGACGTTATCACGTTAAAAAATATTAATTAATTTCGTAGTGGGCATTTCGACCCGCGGGCCGAGTCAGGTGTGGGCTGAGTTGACCAACGAACCAAATTATTTTATATATTTAACTGCCAACTATACACATCCACCACAAAATTATGAACTAAACATACTCGAACACTTCATCCCCCCTGTAGAAATTTCGAGTATCCCGCCTAATTTTGGTGCTTGTGGAAGCGAGCTTAGCCACAAATATCAATCAAATTTTACTTCAAAACGTTTAGTTAAGTACACCCAGATCAGATCAGAAAAACGGCCCGTCTGCCGAATGGAACTCATTTGGATAAACGTATAAAGGTTCTTTATACCGCGTTATTTCAACTTCAAAGTGCCGAATGGTCTCATTTGGACGCGTTTCAAGTACCATGCATATTGCAATGGCTGGAGTGTTCTCAGAGATTCCTTGTGACAGTGTCTTTACTCGTACATAGCGAAAAGCAACGTTTTGTCACTTTACAACCTTCACGACATTGAAATAGTGTCGAAAATTGAGAATTCTGTAAACCTAATTCTGTACTTACATACGTACAAACATTCCAAGTTAAATAAAAGCTTGTAAAAATAACATTAAAATAACACGGGTCGTTAAAACAGTAAAAATGCTTATATATACGAATATATAAACATTTTTCGCTGAGCTGCATACGACTGAGCTGAAATTAGACATAGATACTTATGTAAGTTCGGCGGCAATGCAATATTATAGCACAATTGAGCTGATTAGGGTTATGATGATGATGATGATAATGACTTGTGCTTAAGGGTGCTAGTAAATCTTACTTAAAGCACAATGACAGCGTTTGTCATAACTCCTAATAGTTCTTCTTGGTGCACTTACGACATTTTAAAGGGTCTATTAACCATTTTACAAAATATTTTCAATTTCAGAGTAACAAATGATTGCGACCGAAACAGGAAAAAATATTGCTTTCCGTCTCATATTAATCAAAAATAAAAACAGTCAAAAGTTCAATAAAGAAAAAAACAATTGAACCTATTCATCAAAGCATCCAATACCGACGGAGACAATGGATCGGAACTGATAATCTCGCTGACCCTTTTCTTATCTTTTTCATTTACGAAAAACTGTTGACCAAACATAAATAGGGGTTGAAATGGGTTTCATCCTACCAAAGATTGATAACTGCTCTCAAACACCCGCTGGGTGCGATTCAGACCAGTCCACTTACACTTTTTTCCTAATTTCCTTTGATTCCGCTCTAAAGTGAGCTTTAAACGGGGCAGCATTAAGTTTGTTTTAGTTTGCTCCCGACACGGTCATGCGTGCTTATACGCAGTATCGGAAAATTGGTCCCATTTTAAAAGAATGATGGGACATTTTTTCGTGGAACGATCCGCGATTCCTCCGTTTTATCGGTTCTCGGTTGTAAGAATGCAATCGTGGGTTTTAGGGCTGTTTTATTCGTGTTATACGGCCATAATGCGGCTGTAGTGGTAGTTAAATGTGTGCTAGGATTGGCAAGGTTTCGATGAATGTTGAGATGATAAGAGGCGTATTTTCTGTATATTTGTTCGTTTTATGGTGGCACGTTAGCGTTTTTTTTTAGATGGCAGTCGCTTTCGTAAAACTAGTGCCTACTACTTGGGACAAGGTGTCAAAGCAAACCCTGGGGTCATTTAGAGCACAGCCGGGAAAAAACTCTATGAGGATGATGCAATCGTTCTTTTGCGTTGTTGAAGTTGCATAATAAAACTTATAATAATATAATCGTTTTGAGAATTCCTTAATTCTTCCAGAGTTGTCTTTACTTGAAATATATGTAATAGAACAGTGAACAGTAACAGAATGGGATCTTATTTAAAAAAATAAAGCAAAGCAAAACATTAGAATCGGACACTTTACGCTCGAAGTTGTAGACGATTATGTATACCTAGGACAGACTGTCCAGTTAGGTAGGTCCAACTTTGAGAAAGAGGTTAATCGTCGAATCCGACTCGGCTGGGCAGCGTTCGGGAAGCTACAGCACATCTTTTCGTCCCATATTCCGCAGTGTCTCAAGACGAGAGTCTTTGACCAGTGTGTGTTGCCAGTGATGACATATGGCACTGAAACGTGGTCGCTTACAATGGGCCTCATAAGAAGGCTCAAAGTCTATGAGAGGGCTATGTTGGGAGTTTCTCTGCGTGATCGCATCAGAAATGAGGTTATCCGCAGCAGAACCAAGGTAACCGATATAGCCCTTCGAATCGCTAAACTTAAGTGGCAGTGGGCGGGGCACATTGCACGTAGAACCGATGGCCGCTGGGGCGGAAAGGTTCTCGAGTGGCGACCACGTACCGGAAGGCGCGGCGTGGGTATGCCCCCCACAAGGTGGACTGATGACCTGGTAAAGGTCGCGGGAGTCCGCTGGATGCGGGTGGCGCAGGACCGGTCATTTTGGCACTCTTTGGGGGAGGCCTATGTCCAGCGGTGGACGTCTTTCGGCTGATATGATGATGATGATGATGAAGCAAAACATAAGTTAAACGATACACTCGTGAAGTTTACATAATCAATGTTTATTTAATAATGGATGTATAACAATATTTGACAGGTTCACAGTCAAATATTGTTCAATATCCATTGTCTATCCGTACCCCCTTGCATAACAAAACAAGTAAGCTACATCAAAAGCATATTCTCGCACCAACGTAAGTGGCAAAGTAATATTTCACCCTACGACACGAACATTTTACCTCGAGAAATGCATTTTATTCAGACACGTATGTACGAAGGGTTTCCAAGTGATTTAACCGCTCCGCACTGGCACAGTCGATAGGATCAGAACACAGTAAGGCGAAATAAAAGAAAATAACAGTTGGGTGATTGGGATCGAGTACCAAAACATTAATGCATTAATAAATTAGCAAACAATTTGAGCGTACCCACTCGGCAATTTAAAGTGGACGCCAAACGCCAACACTCAGAGTGAGATAAGACTGAACCAGAAAGAGGCTTAACTAAAGAGAATAATATAGATTGTTATTTTGATTTTACGAGCATAATATTTACCAGCATATTAATATTTACTACTGCTGGTTTTCCTAATCGACTAGAATGGAAAAAGGAGACAAAAGGTCCCTGCAAAAAAAAATTACGAGGGATTGAGTCGGTGGGCAACTTTGATCAAATTTGTTTTTCTCCGAAATCATTGTTTTTACTAGAGGGTGAATTCTATATTGCTGTGTACTCGATTTAATCTTCTTAATTTCAAAGAAATTTGTACTACATTCTAATTATAAATGGTCAAAGTTTCCCCATTTTTTCCCAGAGTAACCCTAGTTACGGTATACAATTAAAATAAAGATCTTGGTGTTCGACTAGTAAAACTTGGGATCGTGGGGAAAATACTGAAGTGAAACGCAAGATGCTAGGTCAAACACTACTTCATTCAAAGCCACCCTCATATGTAATTGTTACAAACAACTACCTACATAGTTATTATATTAAATCTACAACAAATACTAGGTACTCTCGCTTAAACCGTGTAGGCTCGGACAAGCATAGGTCTACGGTCTCCCCCGCCTGTCGTAGAAGGCGACTAAAGGGGGTCATCGGGGTTGCAGTGTTTCTGGCGGGGGCCGGAGCACTCACCTAAAAACCCCAGGAAAGGCGACCATCATCATCCTAAGACGAGCCAAATGTGGCGAGGCGCGAGGAGGGCTCCAGTGCGTTCAGTATGAGATCCTGGAGTTTTCAGGTTTCCTCCACGGGAAAAAAAAAGAAAAAAAGGCACTCTCGCTTGGGAATAATGCCGTAGGTGGTGATCACGGCTGAAATACACTAAAGTGTAAGAAAAAGTCGTTTACTGCGTGTGATATTTTACCATCCAGAGCCCGATAGTCGAAAACCGACTTCCGATGTAGACGCCGCCCCGTTAATCCTTATGGACAGTTTATACGCGGCCCTTTAACGCTACTGTTCTTCAACTGTACACTGGGCGACCGGTACTCTGAATTTATAATGTTCGACTTGAGTTCCGGTCTGTTTCGCTCAGCGTATGCACGCCGCTTGAAAAATAAACACCACAAATTCGCTTTGTGGCGCTTCAATATTTTAGATGGGCGGAAACTAGTTATATCTAGTTCAAAGGAGACAGGAAGTGGGAAGCGTAAGCACTAGTGCGGTGGAAAATCAATGGGAGTTGATGAATCGCCAGGGTGCTTCACTTTTCATACAAACGTATTTTGGTTTTCATTACAAAACGACATATGTAGGTCGGGAAATAGTTTCTGTTGCTAGAGATTAAAAAATAATAAAAAGTGAGTAGAATGTTTTTCATACAGTCAAGTCTTTAATCGCTTATTTTTTTAATATTATATTTCTATTATCTAAAACTAGTTTTCCACCTTGATATGGCGTATCTTATTGTGTATAAAGAGTTTCATGTTTTTCCAGTAGGTACCCACACCGTATTAAAATTAAAATAAATTTGTATGTATGGAGAGTCCACTTGAGTCGACCGTGCTGGCACTGCTGGGGTGAAGTTTGTCGGTGACAGATCGACGAATACTTTATAATGTAGTCAAAATATCCATCCATCCATTTTTCGCAGAGACAAGCGGCGTAGTACCCTGAGAACTTTACGGTTTCACTCTATGTAAACACAACAATATATCGATATCAGCCATATTTTTACACCAAAAAATAGGTTGGGTAATTTGACTAAATATTCATTAATAATCCACCTAAATTTAATACCGATACGGTAAAAAATAATGAAAAGTAATCTTCATAAATTCCGTAAAAATCAGGCGAAAATGGTATAAACTTTCTTTACTTTGTTACGTGGTTCCGTCTATGTTCTCTGTTATACGTGGGCACATAGGGACATAATAAAGGTTGTTTGATATACCTAGGTATACCTTTAATTAAAATAACAACCGAAGTTGATAGTATTTTCCAGTAGCATGCCCACATTAGACCGTTAATGCCAGCCCACTTCTCCACACGACCTGCATGCACTTGCATATAGCCTACATACAGGACGCTCTGAAAATAGATACAGATACAGATTTAATGATTTTTTAAACGGCCTCCGTAGCCCAGTGGGTAGTGACTCTGCCTACGAAGCTGGAGGTCCCGGGTTCGAATCCCGGTCAGGGCATTTATTTGTGTGTTTATCACGAATATTTGTTCCTGAGTTATGGATATTATATATGTATATAAGTATCTATATGTATTTATCTATTATATATATCATCGCCTAGTACCCACAACACAAGCCTTACTGAGCTTACCGTGGGCCTAGGTTGATTTGTGTAAGATTGTCCCATAATATTTATTTTTATTTTTTATTTTATTTTTTTAAGAAACTCACCTGTTTTATTACAAGCACGTATAGCGTCCCACGATTAACCCGGCGAGCATGACGTGAAAAAAAGTTACATCAAGCATGAGGCAGGGTATGACATACCCGAAATTGAATGTACCATAATATAGTTTTTATTAATTTTATGTTATTTCGTGCAGTGTATTTTGTTTATTAATGAATTATTTAATAAATTTAAATAAAAGACAAGTTTTAATTTTGATTTTTTTTTTATTTATTCGTGTTTACCTTATACTATGTAATTATAGGAACAAAAGTTTCGAGGTTTACAAAATTGAACAATTAAACAAAAAAAACTGTCTTTGGAATATAAATCAACTTTTATCTAAAAGATAATGAGATCTTTTTCTCAAAAAACATAACAATATTTTTTTTTATTGAAAATATGGTTAATTACTGCCATCGAGATTATCATGCTTCATACATATGGGCTTGCTGCAACCTTTACAGGAATATTTGGTTTTTCTGTCCTTCTTGTATGGAAAATAAAAGAAAAACCACTAATATTAATAAAATAATCTCAAGCCTATACATTGAAACCTTAAAAACACTAAGAATAATAAAAAAAAATATTAATCATACATAAAAAAATACGTCTTAAATGACGCAGGGTGTGACATACCCGAAACAGGTTTGAGCACAAATATTTCTGCCGACGCCTCACGTCGCACTGCGATCACGCCACTATCCCCTCCCGCACTCCCCTGCCTCCAGCTACTGAGCGAGCTAGTGTTGCCAGACGAAGATTTAAAAAATAACAAACGTTTTTAATACTGTCAGGGTATGACATACCCTGTGTCATGCTCGCCGGGTTAAGAGGAATCCAACGACACCTCATTATGTCAAAATCCATCAACCCGTTTAATGAATAGTGAAATAGAATTACTTTTGCCCACATACATACATGCGCTCGAAAATATTTTGTTATATTTCACTTTTGTTCCACGAGAGATAATTTTAAAATTAACTTTTTACGTTTGCAGTACGGAACCCTTCTAGTTCCAACTAAACTCGCACTTGTTAAGTTTTTATTTGACAATAGGGTTCCGTACAACGGGACCCTATTACTAAGACTCCGCTGTCCGTCCGTCCGTCCATACGTCTGTCCGTCCGTCCGTCCGTCCGTCCGTCTGTCTGTCACCAAGCTCTATCTCACTGATACCGTGATAGTTCCAGCTGAAATTTTCACAGATGATATATTTCTGTTGCCGCTATAACAACAAATACTAAAAACACAGAATAAAATAGTTTTTTTAAAGATAATGGTACGGAACCCTTCGTGCGCGAGTCCGATGACCATAAAATGCGTGGTTAGAATTTCTAGGGCACTTCAGTCAATTTCAGTACCACTATGTATAGGTAGGTAAGTATCAGTTTATTTATAAAACTCAATAAACTGGCTGGTATGATTGCTGGTATGGATAAACTTTATAAGAAACATAGTACAAATCTTTGTTTAGTACAGTCAATGGCACCAATATGTATTCACTCAAAGTTTCATAAATATGTATACTACAAACTTATTGTTGCAGAAATAAGGTCTGTGTACATATTTTTGAGACTTTGTGGTGTATTGGTGCCCTTGACTGTACTAGTCACCTATATGTGTGGATCTTTGAACACCCTGTATGTAATGTATATGTGAAATGTAATTAAAGTTGTGTGTTTAGACGGCGGTCTTCGCTATTGTTTGGGTGCTGGTCCAAGTTCAACACGCCTATTTCTTGGATTTAGGGTGAATATTGAACTGTGTGAAGATGTGTTTTCATATATTTGTCAATTCGCAAGCCTGGTAAAGGTCGCGGGAGTCCGCTGGATGCGGGTGGTACAGGAACAGTCATTGTGGCACTGTTTGGAGGAGGCCTGTGTCCAGCACACGGCGAATGAGAAACTTTCCTTGATTCGTCTCATATTACAAAGAATATTTTGAATATCTGACCCTGGCAATGACAAATATAGCTGCTGCAGCTGTCAATATCATTGCCAGTGTCAGTTTACCACGGATTTTTAAGATATTTTTTGTAATTTGAGACAAATCTAGGAAAATGTCTCATTCGCCGTCCTAAACCCAAAACATAAGTGAGGAAACTGTAAATATTTTTCAAAAATAATTGACGCACCTGAAAAGTCTGCAATTTTTGTCTGGTGTTAAGGAAGGGTATTCCTAACACCAAAAAAAAATCAGGCACTTCTAAAATTTTCAGCCATTCCCCATTCGATACAGATGTAGTATCTTTTAGGATAATACTTTAAACATAAACCCAAACTAAGGAGTTTTCGTTGCAAGTCAGCTTCGTTGCACTTCGTGTCTAGACTATGCTAAGTGGACTTCTTTTTTGAAGGAACACTAGATTCCTTTTTTTTTAACCCTATGTATTGTTAAACGTTAGACATAGTTAAGATAAAAATTATAAAGCGAGTCGAGTGACCGCGCACATAATCTCGCATAGAGATTTGCAAAAAGATGTAATTTAGTTAAGTACTTTATCTGAAATAAATAGATTATTTTTTATTTTTTTTTCGTCTTCTACCAAGCCCTCCTTAGTCAGGTAGTAGGTATTTGTCTGCACACCCTGTTATTTAACCTGGTTTCAGTACATTCTCCGAACTGTAAGCGTCCAGGTCCAAAACTGACTACGTAAGCAAGCCAAAACGCATAATTAAAATTGGCCAAAAAAATCATCAATCAACAAAAAACAATCTAGTTTTTTTTTTAAAAGGAACAAAAAAGATATGCATTTGAAGATTACGCTGCCAAGTGTAGGGTTAAAAGTTAAAACAGCGTAGGATTCAGTAATGATAGTAATCATTACCTACTGAATCATTTATTATTATAATAAACCATTTATTTCAGGCATCTAAGGCCCATAGTTACAAATATATTAAAGACTAACATACTCACATACAATTATAAAAATAAAAACCAATTATTATTTAGGCAACGAAACAGCGTAGGAAGTCGATCACGTAACATATTGTACGTTCGTTGGTTAGGTCTAAATGTCAATTTTTATATGGAAAAAATGACATAATTGGACTGCTCTAACGCGCGTTTGAAACATTACGTGATTACCCCTCACCTATTTAAGACAAGTCTCTCAGAGACATACATGTGAGGATCACTAGAGTATTTTGTTTCTCTTTGTTAGGTACAACCGAAAAACAGTCTCCGCGAAAGATACGGGCGAATGAATCCGCGATAATAATGTATTATATCGAGCCCGTTATGTCCCACTGTTGAGCAAAGCCCCCCCCCCCCCCCCACCCCTCCTTTACCATTCATCGCGGTCTTAAAAATAAGCCCATGTTATCCCGCCATCGCCGACGAGGTCTACCGCGTCTCAGTATCGAGTTTTGGGGCTTCCACTCCGTGGTCCCTTGGCCCACAGCTCATTCGGCATGCGGTAGACGTGACCAGCCCAGTCCCACTTTAACTTGGCCGCCTTCCGAGCTACATCTTCTCTATTTGGGTCTTGGAACGCAGCATGGTGTTCCGGATGTGATCCATTAGCTTTACACCTAATATACTGCGCTCCATAGCTCGCTGACAAAACCCGAGTTTAGACTTCTGCGCTGCCATCAAAGACCAAGTCTGTGCACCGTAGGTGAGAACTGGAAGTATGCACATGTCCAGGAGCCTATGTTTAAGTGTCAGAGTAGGTCACCCTTCATTAGGTGTTTCATGGACCAATAGATGAATGTGTAGCTAATGATTTTAATGGAACTAGTGATTCTGTTACGGTTGATGGATGATGGTTGCAATGGATGATGGGTGTTAGGAGTGAACTATGTGCCTATTACTAGATTAAGAGTAAGTTCTGTTACACGACCTCAAGCACTTCTGAGTGTAAGGTAGATATTTGCTTTAGTTCTGTTTGTAAGGTAGCTTTTTTACCGCGATGGTGGCTGACAAGAACAAGAACAGAGTGTTGACATGGATGGAACAATGTATCGTCAATATAACTGTAAAGTAAGGATTCTAAAAACAGCAATAACATTTTTATTAGTTAGCAATATAAGTTTCATATTTTACGCTACAAAAATGTAATCAGGGTAGCTCGAATTGAAATTCAGTTCGCGGAGGCCTCAGGGACTAATAAATCCGGACGAAATATTATTTCTCTGCGGGAAAATCTAACTGGAAAAGGCAGTTAACTCTGTGGTTGATTAGATATTTTGTCATGGGTCAGGTGGTTCACATCGAAAATGAAATGTTATTTTACATTATATTTTATAACACAGTATCATTCTCATGCAATAGGGAACATTACTGCAATGTTCTGCCGCCAGAGGCAGCACTAACACTAATAGTAAACCAGTATAGAAATATAGGGATTCACACACACATACAAAATTGATTGTCAAATGAGTGACAAGGATGCTTGCATGGACAATACCGCAAGTGCGAACGAGATACAATGTCAACGCTGCTAGTGTCGCCACCTACGAAGAGTTTTGCGTAATGTTCCCTATTACTTACAGGAATTCACGCATAAAATTAACTTTAATATCGAAAGCCAATTTATTAACACTCCGTTGCGCAATAAATGCATTAAGAATTTAAGTGGAGTATGGACAAGGCTAGTTAGTTAGTTATACTGGGCGTTTTCCGCAAATCGACATCCAGTGTGCCTATTTTGCGTGAAAGCATGGGCAAGGTACCAAGCTTAACTCATGAGGAAGTGTGCACGCCTTTTATATAGTAGGTAGTCCTTTAAGCATAATTGTCCGTGACCAATTTGCATTTAGTCAGATATCAGAATATACAAATCAGCCTGAAGTAGCTTGCTGCCACCGTCGAGATATCCAAAAAAAAGTGAATCCAAAGCACACACGAAGTAGGTACCTATCGCAAACACAAACACTAAACGTTAAACACTCAGATAATACTAACCCCAGATTTACATACCTAACAAAACTAAACAAAAGACGTAATCACGTCGCCCACCGAAACCAAGTCCTAACCCTCTATAACACAGAGTCCAATTTCCCATGTAGGTTATCAATAGTACTTGATAATGCGAAAACAAGAGCATTTGCGTTACGGAAGCGGGGGCTCACATCCGGTCGGGAACTTCCGGCGACGGATAGACACACAACGGAACTGTAACGGAATTACGGGATAAATAAGCATAATTGTATTTCAGGAGTCAAATATTCAGTGGGTGCGGTGAATTATGGCGTTTTTGTGGCGTTCGCTGTTTTGGTTCGTGTGTGAAGTGATATCGTGTGAATATGCATGTTTTAATGACTGACATATAGCGACAAAGGAACGAACTTTGTGAACATTTAAATATCATTGGGTCTTAATTCCGCGGCATTTCATGGCGATATCACTTTTTCAATGTCTCTTTACCGTACCGTCTTTTCGAAGATCTCACGGGTCTAATACAATGATTTGCCATATGATAAATAATGTCTCTTTTGTCAATTAAGACAATTTTCTTTAAAAGTGTGTGTAGTATGTACGATATGAAACGAGTTTTCAGAAAAAGCCCATTTAGATGGAAGTACCGTTACCTATGGCTCTTTTGGTTTCCACTAGCACCACTGGCTAGACAGTTTCCCAAATATTATACCATTACATAACACACATCAACATAAACTCACACTAAAAGCGGTAGGCACAGCACATGGTATTTAATTTTTGCAGCAATGTGGGTTCAAAGATGGAGAAAATGTGAGTGATGCTGCAGCAAAGTTGCTAACCCATCGCCTATAACACACTTCATCCGTATTTCTGCAGTTGACTCATAAGACACCCACGGGTAGAAAAGGGGTGGCGCTTCAAGCCCGACACCTCACAGATCCTGTCATACCTGTCAAAAATCGAAAATTGGCGTGGTAAATATAATTATCTGCTAATAATTTACCAATGCCAAGTACCTCCTCTAATTAGGACGATAATTCACGAATTTTGCTCCAGCGCCTGCACAAAGTAATGCCAAACCAAAACGTCCTACATCACTTTGAAAGACGTATGTAGTTAGGTGTTTTGGCTTGGCAGCGAAGTTTAACAATGTTTCATTAATTTATTTCATCATGTGAACCGTTTAGGGAATAATAGGATGTAATCTCATTAAGAGATTTGGGCTGGAGCTTGTTCTGAACTTTTGTATATACGCACGCATTTTAGGGATGGATGTGGATACGTATTTTTAGGGTTCCGTAGCCAAATGGAAAAAAACGGAACCTTTATAGATTCGTCATGTCCGTCCGTCTGTCTGTTTGTCTGTCCGTCCGTATGTCACAGCCAATTTTTTCCGAAACTATAAGAGCTATACTGTTGAAACTTGGTAAGTAGATGTATACTGTGAACTGCATTAAGAATTTCACACAAAAATCGAAAAAAAACATTAGGTTTTAGATATATACGCAGAACTGAAACTCAAAAAAAAATTTTTCATCAAACCCATACGTGTGGGGTATCTATGGATAGGTCTTAAAAATGATATTGAGGTTTCTAACATCATTTTTTTCTAAACTGAATAGTTTGCGCGAGAGACACTTCCAAAGTGGTAAAATGTGTGTCCCTTCCCCCTGTAACTTCTAAAATAAGAGAATGATAAAACTAAAAAAAATATATGATGTACATTACCATGTAAACTTCTACCGAAAATTGGTTTGAACAAGAGCTAATAAGTAGTTTTTTTTAAAACGTCATAAATCGTAAACCGCAATTTATTTCACGGAACCCTTCATGTGCGAGTCCGACTCGCACTTGGCCGCTTTTTTATTTAAAGCAGTGATATCATGACACGGAGGTCCACACAGGACAGGTGTGTGTCCACACACACACACACACATACGACACACACACACACATACGCACACACACACACACACACACACACACACACACACACACACACACACACACACACACACACACACACACACACACACACACACACACACACACACACGCACGCACACACGCACGCACGCACGCACGCACGCACGCACGCACGCACGCACACGCACACGCACACGCACACGCACACGCACACGCACACGCACACGCACACGCACACGCACACGCACACGCACACGCACACGCACACGCACACGCACACGCACACGCACACGCACACGCACACGCACACGCACACACGCAGCATAGTTTGGGGTCCGCCGGATATCTCTGTTTTTTTTAATTTGAATCTTTTTTTGCGTTTTTGTAGTCGATTTATTTGTAAACATTTTCAGTTTTCAAACAACCAATGCACATATTAATAGGTACAAGCTAGAATTTATAATGAAACACACTCACTGTTACAAACTCGCCTAGTGGGCGCCTACGTCGTAGTCGATTTCCGCTACATACGAGGAAAACCACGGGATCGGCTACGAGCGTATAGCGCGTAGCGATACTTGGCAGTAAGTGTGTTAAAAAGCATCTCCAAAACTGTTTTATGTTCTTCTTACCACGCATATGCCCACTCGCGGCTTCATTATGGTATTGTTATGTGGGGAAATTGCTAAATGTTTATAAAATAAAAAATAAGAAATAAAAAAATGGTTTATTTTCAGATTTCTTAGATCCATAGCATAGCATTGTTAGTAACAAAACACTTATACAACTATATTAGTAAAATGAATATTAAATGGCCACATGAATTTTTTTTTTTTTTTTTTAGGACGTGTAGGTTCGGTGTATCGGCGGAGTATGTCCGAGTCCCACCTCTCTGCTATCATTTTCAGGATGCTATTTGAGCTTCCCCTCGTGTGCATCACCACAGACGCCGTCTTCTTCCGTATTATGGCATTAAAGTCATCTACGCTAGCATCGGCAAACATCCCAGAGGCGCTGCAGAATCGGGGAAGCCCAAACAGCCTCCTGAAAATGTTGTTATATTGGATACGCAGGGCGCTATATGACTTCAGCCTGAAACTAGCCCACAGGCCACACGTATAGAAACTTTGACAATAAGCTCTAAATAAAGTCAGCTTCACTTGGGCACTACACACTACACGTGCAAACCTGTGCGCCAGCATCCCGCGTTTATCTTACCCGATTTAAAACAGCGTCCATATTAGAAGTGCGGCACTTACGTCAGTGGCTTGTATCTCTGCTCTGACGACCTTATATCTCTCGATCATTTCAGTACGTGACTCTGCGCGGCCCAACCAGGATTCACATGGGTATTATTATAATTTATCTACTGTTCTGTAATAAGGCCTCTAGTGTGCGAGCGTGTGTCAGCTTTCCTCCTAAAATAACATTCTGTAATAACAAACAACCTCTATTTATGTGTTATTTAACTCTCTGCCCTAGTAAGTTATTCGTCAAAGAGCTATTTAAATGGTGCCCGAACGGTTTCCAAGTGATTTAACGCTGGCCGCATTTCCCCTCAGCTGAGGGTTCAGTATAAACGTTTACTTTGATACACTTCAAAAGGCCGGAGGTTGGTCAAAGGCTCTGAGACTGAAGTACGGGAATGATTTTCGATACGAGGTGGTGTGTTAGCGAGATTTTAGATCCGTTTTAATGTGAATGTTTTAATTTAATGCACATAATTTCAGATTTCAGTGTAATACCGTAAGATGGGGGTGAGTAGGGTCAAAACTGACATTCAAACCTCGATAACATTTTTTTAATTATGAGTATAACTAGCTCTATTTTAAATTGGAATACATTATTTTTGTAGCAGTAGCCTTAAAATCCCATCTCAACCCCCTTTCAACTCTTCTCTCCCCATTCATAACCCAACTCTCCCCGCAAACCCCATTTTACGGTACTTAACTCTAATTTTAAAACAGTGTTCTTAGTGAATTTTGATTGACACTCGACTTTGAAGACTATTTTTTATCACAACAAAACATTTATTAATACATTTTAATGTAAACTTCAAATCACATCGATAAAATGATGTCACTATTTTTTGTATACCTAATTTATTTATTTGAAATGCACAGTGTATTTACACAACAGTAAGTGCGGGTTGCATCAACTACACTTTACTGGCCGGTAAACGTTAAATATGGCGCCGCCGCCGCCGGCAGCCGCCATCTTATTCTATCAAACTTTCCATACTAACAGAAATTAACGGACGTAACTTACGATTACTAACGGTTTGGAACAAGCGAGGCAAAAGCAATTCTCTTAATTAATTTGTAGCTGCGGCTTAAACTCATCAACATCATCATCATATCAGCCGAAAGACGTCCACTACTGGACATAGGCCTACCCTAAAGGGTGGTTTGGTTTACCAGGTCATCAGTACACCTTTTGTGGGTATGCCTACGCTGCGCCTGCCGGTCACGACTCTAGTACCATTTTTAGGGTTCCGTACTCAAAGAGTAAAACGGGACCCTATTACTGAGACTTCGCTGTCCGTCCGTCTGTCTGTCACCAGGCTGTATCTCAAGAACCGTGATAGCTAGAGAGTTGAAATTTTCACAGATTATGTATTTCTGCTGCCGCTATAACAACAAATACTAAAAACAAAATAAAATATTTTTTTAAGGGAGCCCCCCTTACATACAAAAAAAAATTTTTTTTTGCCGTTTTTAGGGTTCCGTAGCCAAATGGCAAAAAACGGAACCCTTATAGATTCGTCATGTCTGTCTGTCTGTCTGTCCGTCCGTATGTCACAGCCACTTTTTTCCGTAACTATAAGAGCTATACTGTTGAAACTTGGTAAGTAGATGTATTCTGTAAACCGCATTAAGAATTTCACACAAAAATAGAAAAATATAAATAATTTTTTGGGGTTCCCCATACTTAGAACTGAAACTTAATATTTTTTTTCATCAAACCCATACGTAGGACCACATCTATGGATAGGTCTTCAAAAATGACATTGAGGTTTTTAACATAATTTTTTTCTAAACTGAATAGTTTGCGCGAGAGACACTTCCAAAGTGGTAAAATGTGTGCCCCCCCCCCCCCCTGTAACTTCTAAAATAAGAGAATGATCAAACTAAAAAAAATATATGATGTACATTACCATGCAAACTTCCACCGAAAATTGGTTTGAACGAGATCTAGTAAGTAGTTTTTTTTTAATACGTCATAAATCGTAAACCGCAATTTATTTAACGGAACCCTTCATGTGCGAGGCCGACTCGCACTTGGCCGCTTTTATAGATAATCTGTCACCAGGCTGTATCTCAAGAACCGTGATAGCTAGAGAGTTGAAATTTTCACAGATTATGTATTTCTGTTGCCGCTATAACAACAAAGACTAAAAACAAAATAAAATATTTTTTTAAGGGGGGCTCCCAAACAAAAAACGTGATTTTTTTGCCGTTTTTATAGATAATGGTACGGAACCCTTCGTGCGCGAGTCCAACTCGCACTTGGCCGGTTTTTTTCGGTTTCGCACATTTCTAGTGGATATTCAATATATTCACCCTGTTGAATTCAGCGGCTTCTACATACGGAACCCTCAAAGTAAGGGAGTAAACTTGAAGCAATTTAAATTTGAGTTGAGCGAAAGAACGCTGCACAATAACAGATGGCGTAATGTTTTTCATCGTTAGTTGGAGTGGCGTGGGTCAATGTGGAGCATCATTCTAGTCAAACCTCAGTTTCTACGTATTCTACTGACCTGGCAAGTATACGTAATATTTAATACAGTTACCAGTTACAATACTATTGCTGCAGATGCACCACCACGCATTCTCAATCTTATTTGGTACCACTCTTTTGCGCGCGACTTCGTTTGCGTAGAAAGGATTTTTGCTATTAGAGTCCCACAGGCGTAATGGGCTTGTGACCTTAAATTTGTTTACGATGCCATTCGAACCAGTTTTTGTAGATGAAAAAATGTTTGTATGGAAGCAACTACATTTAAAGGACATTAATACCCAAAAATCGAGTTGAAGACGGACCTCGCTAACAGCAGCCGAAACGCTTCATACTGATTGGCTTTTAAGTATGACGTCACACCGTGCAATTTGTACTAACCGTTGCATGGAAAATGAAGTAAATTGCTGTTTCGGTCGCGAAATACTGCGTTTAGGTCCATAGTTGTCATACAAATTTGTTTCTATAAAAGCGTAAGGATTCTATTGGAACCTTTAAATTTAGTCTTGGACAATAAATAAAAAAACTTTTTTTTCTAAACTTTCAAGGTTCATATCTTTTTATGATTTGAATTATATTTTGTAATTTATACTTTATTACAATCATTTGATGGTTTACTATCCATTTAGCAACACGACGTTCTCAATTTTAACACCACGCAACAACCCTATTATTGCACTCTTATAGAATTTTTTAACCCCTCATTTTACACCCTTCATGGATAAAAATATGCCCATTCCAGGATCTCAAACTATCTGCACGCCTTATTAATAAAATTCGGTTCCGCGGCGTAAAAAGGTTAAGACATCGTAAGACAGAGTTACTATAGCATTTCAATATAATTAGCATGGATAAATAAAACAGCTATCCCCCGCCTTCGGCGTCGGGCTTCTAATGGACTCCTCTTCGTAAAATCCTTCTTACCGGCCTCCAAATACAATGTAATATTTTGACCCAATTATGCTAAAGAAGATATTAATTTTTCATTACAACAGGGTCATACAGATAATCATAAGTAAAACAAAAGTCGTCTTTACCGTGGTCAATACTTAAGGGCTTCCGTGCATAAGTATAATAAGTTTCTGTCAAAAATTTCATTTTTGGTACAAGCTTTTATTGCCGACTGTACTTTTCTGTTACCATCATCAACTACTCATTGAGACGATTCTAACGAGCCCAAACTCAACGGGGTTACGTCGGTTAAATACCGAATTCCCATGGCCACCTTCTGTCTCCATCATCAGATCAGCTCGTTAGTACCATAATATTTTATTGTCATCCAAATTATACTATTACCCAAAATTTCAGCTCAATCGGATAACGGCAAGTGACTGAAAAATGGATTGCAAATTTTGACGGACAACTTACTAAGACATAAGACATTTATTTAGCAGAATCGTTTACACGTAGTATTTATAAGTACCAGTCCCTGCACTAGGCTTTGCCTGTATCGCAGGAGACCGCATATTACATACTTACATATTTACATACATACGAACAGTTCAAGTTAATATAAAGCTTGTAAAAAAGGTTTTGAGTTCTTGAAATCATATAAGAGGCTTCTCCTCGCCGGATTAAGAGTCCAACTAAAAATTAGGCTTTATAGCCCTTAACTTTGTCAATGTCTCTGTATGACCCAAAAACTACATTATGATTACGGTATATTGACAACTTCACTCTAGATGAAATCAGGCTTGATTTGCAAAGAATGTCCCAAACGATCAACTATGTAACCAATATTAGTCCGCCTTATAAATTGTAGAGCAGCTAAATAATTGATTGAACAGCAATATTTCATAAAAAACATTTTGTTTGAGTAGCCGTTAGTAAAATAGATTCCGACTAAAAGTAAGCCATTAATTAGTCAGTATGTATACAGAATCCATTAGCATAAGATAACGGGTTGCCCATACGTGAGTAGAACTACTCAACGGATTTTGATAAAAAATCCATTTACTAATGTAGCATTTAAACCACTGATTCGATTTTGATACAATTTGGTACGGATATAGTTTAAAATTTATAAATTTATATAAATTATCCCGGAAATAATCGCTTAAAATTGTGAACTTTGCACGGGGGAGCGATGTTTAAGCATAAGCCTGAAATACTTTAATAGCAATTATCCTCTAAGGCGATTAACGAGATACACGCGGACGAAGTCGCGGGCTAAAGCTAGTTTAAATATAATATTATCTCTGCAGCAGAATTTCCAATTGTTGGTAACATATAAAAGTATAGTTTGTCTATAATTCGAATTCTTCTAAATTTGAACGCTGTTTGCAGCTAAGCAACGATATCTTCCTTAATAACACGCAACGCTGTAACATGTACCTGAAGTTGATAATATAATTTTCAACACACCTGCTCGTAAAGTAGGTCTTATTACAGCGTATTTACACTGATAATGCAGAATATTACCCATGCCGTGACTTTTACATTACATTATCGCACTAGTGCCTTTTCATTACATATCTTTTTAAATATTAGCAAAATAATGCAGAATATTACCCATGCCGTGACTTTTACATTACATTATCGCACTAGTGCCTTTTCATTACATATCTTTTTAAATATTAACAAAATAATGCAGAATATTACCCATGCCGTGCCTTTTACATTACATTATCGCACTAGTGCCTTTTCATTACATATCTTTTTAAATATTAGCAAAATAATGCAGAATATTACCCATGCCGTGACTTTTACATTACATTATCGCACTAAGTGCCTTTTCATTACATATCTTTTAACATTTGCATTTTTTTTTTTTCCTCGCAAATGTGTTGAAAAACGTCGTATGAAACACGTGAGCATTGGTCATTACACTTCTCGTCTCCATTAAGCCTTCGCCTTCGGCTCAGGCTTAAAAACCGATTCGAGTGTACTGACCAACTTAGCACACTTGTATCATAATGTACTATTATATCATATTTGGAGTTTCCTTCACTCGATCCTCGTGCCTCCTAGCACTCCAAGATACCGCCACCAATGTCCGTGCGATTTCAAAATTCTCGGTACAAACTGTATAATAAAGTCAATATATGTACAGTCCGAACAATAAACGTAATCCGTTCGTGACGGCCCGAGCCCGGCCGGACTTAGCCGAACTGTGAAAAGAAAAGCTGGGGCACAGGTATTATAAAAACAGTAGTTAAACATTCACCATGCCTAATTGCTAATTTAATTATCAACATGGAAAACATGATCTAGAAAATCTGTTCGGTTGGTCAATTCGCGTACCAAAACTGTGAAAAGAAAAGCTAGGGCACAGGAATTTTAAAAGGAGTAGTTAAACATTTACCACGTCTCATTGATAACCAGCATGCGGGAGGGCGAAAACATGGACTGGAGATCTGTTTGGTTGGTCGCTTCAATGTGATTTCAGTTTATTACATTGTTAACACTTTAGGTCACGCGCGTATGGCGATGTGAAATGACGAACTAAGCTGACCTCCAGCATAATATTTTTTTAATCTTTTTTTATTTAGAACACAAGTAAAAATATTAGAACACAAGCAGTCGTATAAACAAAAATATAAGGGGTACACAAAGAATACCAACATACATAACGCTGAAGACCTGGAGGTTCATTAATATATGAAATCTATGTTAGCATAACAACCAAATCATTCTTATGATTAGGTTGTTGTAGAAAAAACAAAGCATAAAAGAAAAACATATAAACTTAACAAATCAATTTATTCCGGTCCTCGACGCAGTATGACACATGCACAAGTTAAAGGTTTTACTTGTGGTCCTTTTGCAGGTGGATGTGACATATCACGCAACGCTGAATAGTTTTATTAGAAAAAGAACCCAGGCTGACATGGGTAGTGGCAGATCAGGATATTGGTTGGGACTTTCTTGCCCTGAGGTTGGATGTTGATAAGGACTCAGATGCTTTTGAGAGGTTTGAGCCCATTAGCCCTCTCCCTGAATCCGCTAGTGGCTATGGGATGGCACTTTTTGACATGGCCACGTTATGACAAGGGTATATTAACCGGTTCACATCTCAATACGTCCCAAACCAAAAACGAATACTTTCAAGTTATATGTGTTAAGATGGAAATGAAATGAAATGAAATGAAAATTTATTAATAACAATGGTTACAGGTCATGGTCAATTTGGTAAATTTGTTTCCTAATTGAAACTAATTATATAGGTTTATATTATACATCATTAATTTGTGGATTCATACATCTTACTATTATCATTTTTCATAGTCATTTAGTATAATTCTTTATTTTCAAATTGTCAGTGGCATGCTGTAAAATTCGTCATAGTTGTAGAACATGTTGTTCAGAAGCCACTTTTTCAGTCTTGATTTTAATCCTGCGGTGGAAGCTGCATTTCTGACGGTATCAGGTAATCGGTTATAAATTGGTGGTCCGAGGTTATAGACCGACTTAGCTGGCTTCGCAAGTCTGTGTTTCTCAACCACCAGCCTGTCTCCATGCCTATTGCTCCGCAGGGGATATCTAGAGTTTGTGCCCTTGCGTTTGAAATTGCCGAGGTTTTCGTGTGTGAAAATTGCCACTCGGTAAATCAGCATGCATGGTAGGGGCACAATTTGGAACTTTAGAAATAGCTCCCGTGCCGGAGCGTCGGCCGGCTTGCCGGCCATTCCACGTACAGCCCTCTTCTGCATGGAGAACACGCAGTACCAGTCGGCGGCCCGGGCCCACAGTTCAATGCCGTACGTCAGCACCGAGTGGACCGTCACGAAGTAACACTCTCGCACGGCGGCCCGCCCGGCTGTGCGCGCCAGCCGGCGCAGCGCGAAGCATGCGCGGCCCAGTTTATGTGCTTCTCCCACGTTAATGCACTGTCGATGTGGAACCCGAGCAAGCGTGTGCAGGACACCTGATGTAGAGGGGCATCGCCTGCGTGCACTCGCAGGCTCTCGCCGGGGTGGCCATTTAATTTGCGCCATGACACAGGTCTTTCCTTTATTGAGCGCCAGTCCATTGGCTTGGAACCAGTCGTGGAATTGATGAGTGGATTGAGCCGTTTCAAGTTCATTTTTCGTCCGTGTGCTCACTACTGCCGTGACGTCATCTGCGTACATATATATGTTAGCACCTCTAATCGCCTGGGGTAGGTCGTTTAGGAGAATGCTAAATAACGTGTTAGAGAGGCAGGAACCCTGTGGCACACCCATGAGATTGCGGCGTTCTGAGGACATTACGCTCCCGCTGTCTCTGATGGTCAAAGTAAGTGGAATGTTGATAGTATAGATATATAGGCATATCTCTACCATCTAAGTAAATACAATTTTGTCTTTCTTCCGCATATTAGAAAAAGAAAGACTGTGGGATTATATTCTAATAAAAAGCATTTGCGAGCAAATGACTTTTATTACTTTGTAACATCTTTATTGAAATGTTCAACGGCCTCCGTAGCCCAGTGGGTAGTGACTCTGCCTACGAAGCTAGAGGTCCCGGGTTCGAATCCCGGTCAGGGCATTTATTTGTGTATTTATCACGAATATTTGTTCCTGAGTTATGGATGTTATTTATGTATATACGTATATATATGTATGTATCTATTATATATATCATCGCTTAGTATCCACAACACAAGCCTTACTGAGCTTACCGTGCGTGGGCCTAGGTTGGTTTGTGTAAGATTGTCCCGTAATATTTATTTATTTATTTATGTACATGACTTATACAATCGAATAAATAAATAAATAAATAAATGCCCCAAATTCCTAGTTCCTTTTAAATTCCTAGTTGTACTACTGCACTGTTGTTGCTTGTTGCAGGTCTTAAGTCGCAAACATGACAAAATACAGGGGACTTACGGCGAACGATAACATACAATAGAACATGGTCCGAGTAAAGTTGGGGACAAACAACAGTTTTACCTAAGAAACTTCCTACAGTCTTAGTAACTGTAGTTCAATTTGAAGGCTCCTCTGGAGTTGGGACTCAATATTTAAAAAGTTGAAGGCATATTCAGTGGTGTCTGTAGCTACCGTCACAATGAATCCTCGAAGCAATAAGGGGTTGGCAACACAACTGTGCTTCTTCTGGAGTTGCAAACGTAGGTACAGTCAAAGAATTTAATTTCCTACCCACTTTGGACTTTGTCAAAGTGACGTTATCAATCAAAACGTAAGAGACTTCTTATGATTTTATTTACAGTGTCACTTTGAAATAGTCCTAAATGGGTAGGAAATTAAATTCTTTGACTGTACATACGCTAAATGTAATAACATATAACATAACTATATTAGGTATAAATGTAATAATAAATGCAACGTTAATCGTTTATTCGTATTGATGGACAGTAAAACGTCTCAGGGCCTAACTATTGTAATTTCTATTGTAAGCCACACAATAGAAATCAATCTATTATTATTTACATACATACATAATAATCACGCCTCTTTCCCAGAGGGGTAGGCAGAGATCACGGATCTCCATTTGCTACGATCCTGACAAACCACTTTCGCTTCACTCACTTGCTATTATTTATTATTCGAATTAATTTATTTACTGCGTTCAACATCCTTCTGGCGATATCCACATTCAGTAAGCTGTCAGTGAGAGTGAGAACTGTAGATCAAGCCATACTTCTTTACCATACCTGTGCTAACTCGGGGCACCTATACTAAAGTGATGTAGCGAAATATTTTATCGACAAAATAATACATCGATGTTACTGTCAACATCTAAAGGTTATTCAACATAAATAAATATGATTTATTTTCTCTTCAATTTAAAATAAAAAAAATAAACAAAAAATTAAAACGTTTAATTATTTGTTTACTTTTAAATAGTTTTCAAAGTATATATTTTTATATTTTTTCCATATTCGTCGGTAATAAAGATTGCCGTCTAGATGAAAATATCGACTTTAAATTACTATACGTTATCTCAACGTCCACGGCGATATTGGCACGTCACAACGTCCACGGGGCATTCTTAAAATATTTACAATGACTTTTGAGTCAAAATAAAACAGATATGATATGTGTTCAGATATGATATCGAACCTTTTTATAGTAATCGAGAAATTTTAAAGAGCACATGTATTAATATATATCGACATCTTTTTTATCGATATCAAATCCCTAAAACGTGCCCCGAGTTAGCACAGGTATGTTCTTTACTATGTTTAAAAACATCAGATTTCAAAAGTGAGTTGAGCGACCGCGCATATAATCTCGCAAAATCATATTAAGAGCCGATTAACGTGCTCACGCGTTTTTAAATATGTATCGGAATAATCAAAATTATTTACCAGCGGCCTTCGAGCAACACGGAAGGGAGTAGGCATTCGCACCATTCCTCCTCTGTCAAAGTACAAGCCCAAGTGGGCATGCTTCGTACACAAAAATGTATGAAGGTGTGCAAGTTTTTTCAGTGATTGTGTAATTTTTAGGGTTCCGTAGCCGAATGGCAAAAAACGGAACCCATATAGATTCGTCATGTCTGTCTGTCTGTCCGTCCGTATGTCACAGCCACTTTTTTCCGAAACTATAAGAGCTATACTGTTGAAACTTGGTAAGTAGATGTATACTGTGAACCGCATTAAGATTTTTACACAAAAATCAAAAAAAAAACATTAAGTTTCCGGGGTTCCCCATACTCACCACTGAAACTCAAAAAAAAATCATCAAACCCATACGTGTGGGGGTATATATGGATAGGTCTTTCATAAATCGTAAACAGCAATTTATTTGACCGCTTTTTGATGCTCTTCAACTTATTGATGTCATCATATCAGCCGAAACACGTCCACTGCTGGACATAAGCCTCCCCCAAAGAGTGCCACAATGGCCGGTATTGATGTACCGTACCTTTTTTTTTGTTATACCGTACCTACCTACTTTATAACAGTTCCTCTCTATATTTGAAAGATTAGTTTACGTGATGGGTGTAACGCGATATTCAATTACCTTTTATTCCGACGTTTAGAAAGAGGTCATGGTCTAAGATGATAATACTTAAGTAATACTCGTAATGTTTATTGCAGACCATGGTCAAGGGTCATTCTTGAGAATTGTGCCTGCGGTTGGGTTTGGGTCTAATTACCGCGACGTTTTACTAACATTTTCTATGGAGTCGCGTCAATTAGACGCTGTCACAAATCTGAAGAATGACCCTCAAATGGACCCTGGTAGGGTATAAGCAATAGTTCTTAAAATCTAATTTATATAAATTCTTGTGCATGCATCAATCAGGTAACCTAATTATATTATTATGTACCTACAGTATAACGAAAACCGAAACCTATTATTTGACATGTTATGATAATGTTTATTTTGACAGGTTATATGATTGACATGACTGTTATGCCCAGACGATTGATGTCCTTTTTTTGAATTTGAATGTCACCGTCGTCATATATACTTAATCAATAATCATACGCCGAGGGACGTTCTGCTGAATTTTTTGTGTAAAATAGTTAAAAAAATATTTGAATATAATTTTCAATTACATCGCTGCACAACAAAAAGACAAATCCATTATAGGGATAATTTTGCCTTTGTACTTTGATCTATTGTGTGACATGAATATTCTTTAATATGTTATTGTGTACAATCAAGTTCTTATATACATAAATACATACAAAATAATGTTCTTATCAGTGCATTTCACGCTGAGATGCTGAAAAGTTAGTTTAACTTTAAATTAAAATGCCGTGGCTGGATCTAGCAAAAGAACACTCAAGCTCCAATTAAATGGACTGGAAAGAACAATCTTAAACTAAATTAAAATGCAAAATAGTAGAAAAACCATTTTTTTGACAATAGCGTAATCTCTGACATCGCTCGCGATGGCGGGCGGTGTTGTTTACCATTTAATGGCCCTCATTATAACAAAAAAAATATAATTTTAAACGATTTCTCTTGCCAGAGAGTTCACGAGAAAGCTTTAACAGAGACTAGTAAACTAAAGACTGCTAATATGTCACGATCCGAACCGGTACTGAAAATACCTGTAACATCTGTCTTTTACCGGTTCTCTACGGAACCAAAACGAAGAAAACCTATAAATACCGGTGTATTTATAGGTTTTCTTCGTTTTGGTTCCAGGGAACCGGTAATAGAAAATACCGGTATTAGCACCGAAAAATACCGGTTCTTTATAAAGGTTCCTACTCGTATATGCGACGTTGCCGTTTTGTGTGAGTGTGCGGCGCGGCGGCGGCACCTAAATACATGAAGCGCGGCTTACGGCTGTACGGCTGTACGGCGGGCGACAGCGTTGCCAGCCGAGCTGGCGGCGCGCGAGAAGTGATTTCGTTCCGTGATTATTTTCGAGTACCGGTATTTACTGCTTAAAACCGGTAAAAATCATCAACCCTTGGTACCGGTACGGTCAGACTCACAAGGGGCTTAACACCTTTGTACCGTATCGCATTAAACGTCATGTTAAACTGCCATATGAAGTTGTCAAACGAGTGAAAACGACAAGGTACTTAGGTGTTCAGCAACTTATGAGGCTGACTGTACCAAGTTTAATACCAGTTTCTGGTTCAAGGTCACCATACCGGTTCTGGAAAGTACCGGTATTTCCAGCCCTGGTCGCAATACTAATGGTATGAGTCTGCTGTTACTAGCTTTACCTGAAACTAAAATACTGGCTATATGTAGAAAGTGTTACTAGTCTATGACACCAGCATAAACTAGGAGCGCTTATAAGAGGGCTCCCTCTTATAAGCGCTCCTACATAAATAAGAAAGCGTCATCATTTTTTATTCGAAATATGACCAATCTACGAAAAAAAGAAAGAAAGAAAGAAAACATTTATTCGTGACAAAAGAAAATACATAAAACAAACTGCAGACACATACGCACATACACATTTGCCACGAAATGGTCACAACTTAGCGTAAATGCTGGCAGCGCCAGCGCTGGTCTGCCGTTGTGACCATTCGGTGAAAACACGGAACAACGCCACGAACGCACACAGGGACAAAAATTACAAAAAATCATAAAAACAAGAATACAGAGCAACAATCAATACGAATGCTCCCTCTATCTCTATCCATACTGCATGCGTACCGCCTCGCTTCCGCGAATCCCGCGCCAGTCATCAACATCGTCATCATCATTACCGTGAAAATCAGGTAGCACTGCACTTATTGAAATTTAGGGGCGCAGTAAAGAATCTGTACTGTCCCGGTGACAGCTTACTGATTCCGCACCGACTCCGCGCCGCTAAATGGGGAAGTGGTCTCTAAGGGAAGGGAACAATTACATGTAGCACCAAAATAAAGTTTGGTGTCACCAAACTCTTGAATCCATAAAATATGATTGATGACCCAAAAAAACAAATCTTTTTCACAATTATTAATAAAATATATCATTATAATATATACAAGATAATTGCCAGGTACATTTATTGATAACATCCTGTATATAGTATGTCGAGTGCCGTGCTGCTGGATCCTAGGAGCTGGATCGCATTTTGATAGCACTTTCATCATAAATGTTCATAGCTAAGCTTAATTCTCGCTCACCGCTAAACAAATATAACTCTGGTAAAAAAAAACCTCGGCCAACCCTCTGAATATTATGACGACGTCACATTCATTCGTCTTTTAACGAAATGGATGGGGAACCCTCTTCTGGGGTAGAGCACGTCACTCTATAACCTGTAGTAATCAATGTCTCTTGACGAATTTGATGGGGAGCCCTCCTCTGGGGTAAAGCACGACCCTCGTGGGCTCGAATTGGAACTGCTGGGGGGTGTTCTTGGAGGGTTCCACCTGAAATCGTGACAATAGCTTCGCTAGACATACCCTGGATTGAACCTGTGCGAAGCGCATCCCTGGAACAAAACATCATCATCAGCCAAAATATCAGGTGTCTGGGGGGTGAGGTTAAAATGAAGTGTCTACAGCCTCCCAAATGTTTTGAGATTTCACCATTTCGTTGACAAAGAAGTTGGCTTTTTTTTTATTTTCCTGATGTCGTCGCGGGTTCAAAGCCCGCTCGTGGCGAATAATTTTTCTATTTTCCACTTTGGTCGAAACTTAAAATTTCGTTAGTATAAATTAACGAGCATTACGTTTCTGGTAATTCAAACACTACATAATTAAGTATGTACTAAATAATGTTCGTTTGGTTCGTATTAATAGTGCACGAAACTACGTTTCCAACGCTTGCTGGATTAATTAGGTATTCAAATGGATGCAATGTATTGTATTAAAACATTGACTGTGTTGTAACTGAAATTTGATCACTTCGGTCCACAAAAGAGCAAGTAAAAAATATATCTTTTGTACTGCTTGTTCGTTTCCCTTGTATTGCCTCCGAAAAAATAAATACGAGTATGGTTGAGACTATTTGTAATGGCCGACTATTTCCCTTCGGACCGTTTTGTAGCCAGCTTTCGGAGCCAGCTACCGTATGGGAATTTAAAACCCCGTTTGGGAGCCGGCTCTGAAATGAGACTTTATTTTTTACGTTGTGTTTTAGCGTTCTAGCAAATTTTATTTACTACTGCTTTATTGCTACAGAAGATTATTAAAAATTAGTACTGCGTAGTGTTTAAAACTAGCAAAATGTCAGGACACATTGAACTCGATGGCAGAATGTTGCGGACGCCGGAAAACAATGATATTTGTATATATTCAAGGTGACTCCGAAACGACTTCGGGGAAGTTAACAATGTTACAAAAAGAAACATCCTCTGTAAACTGAATTTCTTAATATCACGTGAGACGAAGGTTTGCAACTACCACAGTTGGGGAAGAAGAATGGACAGTAGTGTTAGTCTTGCCCAACAACTGCACGGATTTCGGGACCAGCCATGCAAACACGATTGCCGACCTTCTCAGGTTTTCGCCGAGTAGAGTACACGAAGTGGTGTCGGAGATGTTCTGCAGTGTTTTGGAGCAATAGATTGATTTGATTTATATTATTATAATTTTAATTTTTGTGTCTGGGATAATAAGTAAGAACGGTTTAAAAGTTGGATTCATGAGAAAGTTGGATTCCTGTTAAAAAAGGGTACATAAAACACAAAACGAACTATGTAAAAAGGGATAAGGGCGGTATATTTATCATATTTATAATAATATCATACCTACTTCTCAAGTGCCTTAAATGACAAATAACCGGCTCCGAATCGGTAAATGCATTTTGCCCGTTTCGTATCAGTTCAGCTCCCAAACGGGATTTTAAATTCCCATACGGTAGCTGGCTCCGAAAGCTGGCTACGAAATGGTAAAAAAAAGTCTCTTTTCAGAGCCGGCTCCCAAACGGGATTTTAAATTCCCATACGGTAGCTGGCTCCAAAAGCTGGCTACGAAACGGTCCGAAGGGGACTATTTATAATGATGTCATTTTTAATTGGAATCTTCTAAGTTGAACAATAGAGTTGTTGCTTTTTGAATGGTTGCTTTGATGCAATTCGGACAACTCAAATAATCTCAAGTAGGACACCTTTGTGCATATTATTATGATTCATCATCATCATCATCATCATCATCATCATATCAGCCGAAAGTCGTCCACTGCTGGACATATGCCTCCCCCAAAGAGTAACAAAATGACCGGTCCTGCGCCACCCGCATCCAGCGGACTCCCGCGACCTTTACCAGGTCATCAGTCCACCTTGTGCCTATCCACGCCGTACCTTCCGGTACGTGATCGCCACTCGAGAACCTTTCCGGCCCAACGGCCATTAGTTCTACGTGCAATGTGCCCCGCCCACTGATTATAAAGCATATTTTTATTCGAAACACATTTTATACTAGTACCTCCTAAAATAACCCTGCATAGTCGTGAAACTTCTACTATTTATTATTTATTTATTCTCAAATAAAATCAACAATGGCAAGTACGTACTTTCCAGCTTCGCCAAACTGAGGACAGTTTGTCGGCGAATGTGCGCATTAACCAAAAAATATTCTTGGGTACACTTCTCCATCGTTGATGGAATGAAATAAAGAATGTGACAAACACTTACCGATGCAATGTCTAGGTCCAAGACCAAAAGGCAGGTATGCGCACGAGTGTCTCGCTGCCACATTCTCTGAGCTGAACCTCTCGGGGTCAAACACCTCAGGATTAGGGTAGATCTTCTCGTCGTAATGGATTCCGAGCACCGGAATTTTAATCAACTGGTCCTTCGCCACGGTCACATCAGTCCCAGGTATCTTATAAATGCTGTTAGATTTTCTTCTCAAATCGGGAACAATAGGATACATTCTCAGGGTCTCATCAAAGACTTGCCCCATGTAGGATAAATCTAAAACAGCTTGTACAGTCATCTCGCCATTATGCTTCATGAGTACTTCTTTTATTTCTGCCACCACTCTGTCCTGGATCTCTGGATTGAGAGCTAGCTGGTACAGTAAGAAACCCATAGTTGACGCGGTGGTTTCGTAACCAGTTGCGTAAAAAACAAACACCTGAGCAGCGATAATCTCGTCAGTTATAATCAAACTCCTCTCAGTATCACAATTTTCCCTTCGTGGTCCAGAAATAAGTTTTTCTTTCCTTAATTTCAAAAATAAATCCATGAAGTCGTTCCTATCAGTTGGTTCACCATTTCTTTGAGCAATCACATCTTTCACCAAATCATAAAAGAAAGTGTTGATCTCTTTTGGGAAGAGAGAGCCTCCATATTTCTTAAGAATTCCTGGATACATCATCTCGAGCTCACGGCCAAAGTTGATGGTGAATATTTTTCGATCGATGCTTCGAAGCGTTTCGTGTTCTTTGTTGAAGGTGTCGATGTCCAGGCCGAACGCGCAAGCGGCTATGGTCGCCTGCGTCAACTTTTGCACAAGACTATGGACTTCTTGCTCTGGTTTCAACTGTGTGATGCGGTCCACATAGTCCACAAACGTCTCTCCCCGTTCAGTTATAAGATGCATCATGTTCTTCAGCTTTCCTGAAGTGAACAGCGGTGAGAAGCGGCCCCGCAGCACGCGCCAGATGTCGCCGTCGGCGTGGTACAAGTTAGCTCCTAGACCAGTCTTTTGAAACTCAACACCACGATTGACGAAGACGTCGAAGTCTTTTATCAATATACTTTTCACGACATCTAGATCTCGCACTAACAATTCCGGAGATCTCATCACAAACATCCCAACCACTTTTTCTGCAGGATACATATCATAGATGTCCTTGAATACGACTCCGATGGGTTTTCTTCTGAGCACTGCATCTATTATATTTCCGAATAATAAAGTTGGTTCTGGTCCAGTAACATTTTTTTCAATCCAATACTCGTTGTATTTTGTGAAGTGGATGTAGAGGAGAGTGATGAAGACAGTTATTAATGTTACAATTATTACTGGCATCGTGATCGTGACTGTAGCTGACACGACGCGCCAAGAGTCACTGTACAACGTTTAGGCAACTCGACATTGTAGGTAAATCATTATCTTCAGTGTTATGTTAATGTCATGTTAATTTAAGTTGCGAGTCGTTCATCAAAACATTGTTATATATATTTTTAACCTTCATTCAATAAAAATGACGCTATGTGGTTTGTTTAAATGTAACATATATAGTAGTGTGATCTGTTATTAATTCTGAATCCATATTTTCATTCTATCCATACTAATATCTACATACTATGCAGTGTGAGTCTCCATAAAGTGCACATATGAATTAGGGTGAATCGAGACTAGGGAATGCAAACCGGTTAACCGGTTAACCGGTGAACCGGTAAATTGACTAAATATGAGGCCGGTAAATTACCGGTAAATTAAAATCAAAACCGGTAATTTACCGGAACACACATTATAGGTAAAATACAACATTTCAACGATTGTTAATGCTTCATCGTCATGTTTATACCTCAATAACCCTCCTTTTATCATGTAAAAATGTAAATTGAATAAACTTGTTAGTGTTATTTAGCTTAGCTCATGTAGGATCAAATTATTGCAATCGTTTGTAGAAGCTTCTTAAAATATAAACACGTTCCCGGTGCCGTTCTATAAAATATGAATAATGATCAGTTTGAATAAGTACAATAGAGACGCCTTATTTAACATACTTTAGAGGTATACTTATCATAACAATCCAAAGAAATACCTCTCTTCGTCTTACTGGGAGGGAGAAAAAGGCAAGGAAAAGAGGTGTGGTGGTGCTTTTCTTCAAAAAGGGTGACAACACCCTGCTGAAGAACTACCAACCCATCTGACTTCTGAGCCATGTCTATAAACCGTTTGCGAGAGTAATTACAAATCGTCTCGTACGCAAGCTAGATGACTTCAAGCCTCCCAGACAAGCCGGTTTCCGGAGAGGCTTTAGCACCTTAGACCACATCCATACGCTCCGTCAGGTTATACAGAAGACTGAAGACTGAGGAGTATAACCTGCCGCTCTGGTAAGCGTTCACGAACCACGAGAAAGCCTTCGATTTGATCGAAACATGGGCTGTACTAGTCGCTCCAGTGGCGCCGACCCGCCCGCCGGCGCGGTTGACTACCGCTATATCGAAGTATCGAAGTGTTTGTACGAAAACGCACTTTGTCAGTCTGACTCCAGGATTTGAACGCAAAACCTATTCTGCCGCAGCGGGGAGTCAGTCAAGGAGATGTTATTTCCCCAACCTGTTCACCGCTGCACTGGAGGATTTTTTCAAGACTCTGGACTGGAGAAGGCAGACATCAACGACGAGTACATCACTCACCTTCGGATTTCTGAAGATTTAGTAGTCTTGGCTGAGACCATGGAGGACTTTAGTACGATGCTCGATGACCTCAGTAAAATCTCCGAGCGAGTCGGTCTAAAGATGAACATGGATAAGACGAAGATTATGTCAAATGCCAATGTAGTGCCAACTCCCATTACAATCGGACGCTTTACGCTCAGAGTTGTAAACGACGAGACTGTCCAGTTCCAGTTCTGTCGGCTCGGTTTGACCAGTGTGTGTTGCCAGTGATGACATGTCATAATATATGGCATCTGAAATGTAGTCGCTCACTATGGGCCTCAATAGAAGGCTAGAAGTCATCCAAAGAGCAATGAAGATGGCTATGCTGGGAGTTTATCTGCGTGATCGCATTAGAAATGTGGCTATCCGCAGCAGAACTAAGGTAACAGATAAAGCCTTATGAATCGCTAAACCAATACCACAATTTGGAACCCCCATGAGCTCCACTGCTAGAAAAAGTTATAAAACCGTTTTTACGAACGCTAGTAGGTAAAATGAACTGTTACTATTACTAACTACTAGAGAAAAGTCTCTATCCAACTCTTTTTGACCTAGGAATTGTTGGTTATATACACATCTCTTGAAGCCCGTAGAAACATCTATTTAGTGAATTATTATTTTAGAGTACTAAGTGGACTTGTAGTTAGTTTCTGTAGAACTGAGGACAATTCCAACCTACCTGCTAATCCCCAAGGAACGTTTTCAGTTGTGTTTTTTGCCCTCATACTACTGAGCAAGTTTTAAATATGAAAGAATCTGATAATTACGGCATTTACGGCACATGAAAACTCTCTATATTATATCATAGCTTATTTTTACGATAAATAAACGTCAAATAACGATACTTATTAGCCAAATTGAATTTACCGGTAATTTACCGGTTAACCGGTTTTGCCTCACTCAAGTCGGTAATTTACCGGTAATGAAATTTGCCCGGTAATTGCATTCCCTAATCGAGACCCAATTCCATATATGAAAATATTTTTTTTCCTCACCCAATTCCATCAATTGCCTACAATTGCGATTTGGAAATATATATTTTTTTATATTTTTCCCGTCGATCGAATTTTGTCTCAAATCACCCTATTTCATATATTGAGTTCCGTTTGGACAGCCGAACAGAGCGGACGTCGTAGCCCGAGAGCCCTTCTCGACCTTTCCTAACGCCATACAATTAAAACAAAGTCCCTTAGACAATAGGCCGGTGGTTACTCCAGATGTGCTTGCGCCCGCGCCTTACGCGAGTACAACCATTATAACGCGCGACTTAGTCATTGAGGCCTTTCGATTTTGGAAAATTGGGCCGGGTTGGGCGTGTGCACGGTGTGTTCATATATTGTAGGTTCAAATAGTGAGTGAAATTAAAGTGCGTGACAATACAACTCTTCGGCAGTCGCAGTAATAGCAGCCCCGTACCCAGGGCGAGAGTCGCAGTATACAGAAATAATCCGGTGAGCTCTTTCCATTGTGCCCTGCCGCCGTAGCCGGCGCTCATTTGTAAACTTACAGCTCTCCCCTCTGAGGGCTACAGCATTGAGCCAAACGCCAGTCTTAGCGGCCTATCCATCTTGGGAATTTACCCGTGGTTCTAACACACCTCTACTTGCCAAAGTGTACTCTTAACAGATAGATAACCACACCAAGACTAAATTGGTTCACGCCCAAACTAATGCCAACTATACAGCTTGATATATAGTGTACCTGCAATATATAGCACCCTGCAAACTCGCACACAACCCGTCACCTCTTGCTGAAATCAAAGGTCAAGAAAATCGGCACTCGTCTCACGCATAATCTCAATTACTTCCATTAGCCATATACTGAATATTTAATTGCGCCCCGAAATTTAATTAATTAATTATCTAGATACCATTTACTATTGCATGGAGTCGACTCATAACTTATCCCATTGAAACATAAACTAGAAACTAACATTAGAATACTCTAGAATATATACATGTGGATAAAGCGCAGACTAGATAGTCGAACCTAAAACCTTGCGGGGTCCAATACCACCATATTCTCCGCACACTTACAGTTGACTGATTCACAGACTCCGACAAAAGCCTCAATACACACAGGTCGCTGTAATAGGTATATGTACGGACAAGGTCATCGGATATCGACTCACACATAGGGATTTGCGAATCTATAATTGCACCCCAATCTTAATTAATTAGTTACCTAGATAACCATTTACTATTGCACGGATACGTCTCATAGCTCATCCCATCGCATAGGGCTTGGCGAATCTATAATTGCACCCCTAATCTTAATTAATTAGTTACCTAGATAACTTTTTATTATTGCACTATTGTTTACTAATGCATGTAGTCGTCTCATAGCGCATCCCACTGAAACAATAACTAGAAACTAACATCAGAATACCCTAGAATACCTACATGTGGAGAAGGAGCAGTCTAGATAGTCGAATCTAAAGCCTTGTGGTTCTCCGTACAGCTACATTTGACTGATCCACAGACTCCGACATATCTTAATACCTACGGGCCACTGTTATAAGTATTATAGATAGGGTAATCCGCAAGTGGCAAACGCATACGGGGTTCCCACGTAAGACAAAAATACCCGAGCAAAACAACATCACACAAAGCTCTGTCTTACGCAAATATTAAAGGAACATAGGCCACCATCTGGTTGGTCATCAAAAGCAACACTCAGGCAATTTCCTTACAAATTTAAGGAAGCATTGTTCTCTTCCGAAAATAACATTTGGCTAAAGGGTAACACAAGACCATTTTTCAATTTTATTGACGCAGACCATTCTATTGACGCCGTCAACATCTGTGACGTAATTTGCGCAATTTAAGACTTCCCGGTTAAATGATTTAGAAGTACTACTCAACAGCCGAAGTAACAACCATAACCATATAATTCATTGTTGCATGTGTTTGTTTTTAATATCTCAGCTTCTTTGTTGCTTGTTGGGTCTAATGGTTGGTGCATTTAGTTAATAGGAAATTCATTTGGTTAAGTAAGGTTTTATTTATTAAGACATTCAGTGTATCATATCGAAATCTAGATTCAGGTGTTAGTAGTATTGTATATGGTGAGGGGTGACCTAGTAGCGTGTACCGAAACGGTATAAATTAGTGTTACCAATTGTATATACTATCAAGTAGGAACTCAGTAAGGGTCGGTAACCCAGGTTTAGTTCTTATATTTCAGTAACATAACAACTAGGCGTCACCATATACTCTACTTGCATGTAGAATCTTGATCATAGCTAGTTACTAGGATTTTCTAGTTTCTTCACCGTTCCGGTACCGGCGGTACCTACTTAGTTATTATTGATAGCCCAACGTCGAATACAAAAGAGCGCGGCAAACCCGAGACAAGAAGCAGAAACAATAGGCCTTATAGGCCACAGGAAAGAGTCCTTTTTGCACCACTCCTATTCAATAAGGATTTAAAAAAAAAAAAAGGTGTTATTACAAGCACACGTGCAGATACAGTGCACGAAAGGACGCAAATAAACGCCAGAAATAAAATCTCTCCGGCAAAAGTCAGAATGGATATTGTACCAATCCCAAAAGACGGAAACTGCTTGTATAGGTCGATCGCTGATCAATTGAACAATGTTATAGCATGCTGCCCGGGTCAGTATGATCACAAAATCGTCAGAAATGAACTGGCAAGCTACGTTTTAGTCAACAAAGACGACCCGAGAATAAGGGAAGCCCTATTAGGCAGTGTAATAGATTCGATGCCCAACGAAGATGCTAGAACAATACAGCCGACCCCAGGGCATATTGATACTTACATTAACAACCAATTTCTAGAGGGTAATTGGGGAGGAGAAGACATAATAATTGCTGCCTCGGAATTCTTTGCCGTTGATGTATACATACATGGATGTTATACACACCCCATTGTGTATAAAGCCTCGCTGACACTCACTGCCCCGGCAAGACCCATTCACTTGCACTTTAAAGACCACCATTACGACAGCGTTAAACTACACGATTACGACAGGTACCGGACTAGGGTTTCCGACCCGGACGCGACCTGTATGGGACTATCCGGATCCGCGGATCGGGACCCCGATATTTCCGTGCGAGTTGGGTCCGGATCGCAAACCTTATATGAGACACCCACGCTAAGTTCAGAGGTTAGCCCTTGCCCAAGTATGAAAATCGACTCCAGCCCACAGTCAACGCCAAGTATTAATAATTCAATTGGCTTGCAGGATGTTGACTCGACCGGCCACAGGTTAGTGCGCCAAGAATCAACAAGCAAAACAAAGCCATTCGCCCACACACAGAACGTCAATATTGCAACATGGAACGTGCGAGGCTGTGCCACACTACATGATAAACTAAATATAGATCAAGAACTAGCAGAGCACCAAATCACCATTGCAGGGCTGCAGGAAACGCACCTCGCTAGGGGAACATTCTCGTCTGACAATTATACATGGATCTTAAGCGGTGGTACACGCGCAACAGAAAAGCGAGGTATAGCAATCCTTATTAATAAAGCGGCACGATATGAAATCATAAAGACCTATAACAGCTCGAACAACATACTCGCAATACACATTAGACTGGAATTACCTGCTCACAACAAAGCTAAGGAGTTTTTCTTCATCAATACACATATGCCGTCGAACTCCACAACATGCTTAGGAAGGATTGGGGTGCTATTACACCGTATGCCCAAAAATGCAATACCTATACTCCTAGGTGATTTTAACTCCCATCTGGGTAAATGTGACGTCACGCACCAATCTCCATATGTTTGTAGAAAAAACCTCCTGCACGAGGTATCAAATTTTAACGGCACCCTATTATTAAACTTTTTGGAACAACACAACCTAGTAGTAAAAAGTACTTGGGGTCGTCCATCAAGTAAGATAACATGGAGAATGGGAAAAAAAGCATCTCAAATTGATCACATTGTATGCAGCCGTGCTAATAATGCGCACTTCCTAAACATACAAGGCAAATGGTCCCAAAAGGTTCAATCTGATCACAAGATCATATGGGGAACAATAGTAAGTCACAACAACATTCCTAGCATTAAAGCGACACAGTATACACAACGAAATATTAACAGCAACACGCATGCATTCCAATTCAATCATAAAAAAGTTAACTTTGAAGCACTCCAGAGTAAGAAACATCTCGACAATTTCCAAAAGGAAGTCAATGAAAATCTTGCGTCCCAAGTAGAAACGATCGCACAGGACAGTGGGCGGACTAATAAGAATTTAACATGGGACGAGCTTAATGCAATTTTGAAAAAGTCGGCCCGGGCGATCCCGTCCCACGCAATAATAAGATCTAGAGAGAGCAGGATCGCCCAAGCCCAATTGCAAAAGGCGCTCTTCCTAAAATACAAATTTCCAAAAGTTTCTATCCACGGTAGGAACCTTAAATTAGCAAGAAAAAACGCTCGAAAAGTAGAGGAAGAAGACGACGAATTAGAATGTTCACGGTTCTTTCAGGGTTTAAGTAGAGCCCATAGAGCAATGCGTATGAAAATAACATATAAATATTTGAAAAAACAGAAGTCAAAACACACACGAACGCAGCAAAAATACTTCATTCCTATGGCTAATTGGATATCCGAAGTTAAAAATTGCGAAGGCCCGGGTATAGATCCAATACAATGTGAGCCTAACAGTGTACCGGAATCAGACTGCCCCAAAGTGGAGGATATAGCTCGCATAATAAGCGGCATGAGAAATGGAACGGTACCTGGTACAGATCAAGTTGTCCCGGAACTATACAAAGCGGCCCCGCCAGCGTTTTTAGCACAACTAACAAATATTATGGAAGAAGCTTGGACCAACAATAAAGTGCCAGCAGAGTGGGCACTTACAAAGCAGGTGCCAATACCAAAGAAATCTGCCCCCAAGACTACCGGGGACTTCAGAAAAATATCAATTTGTAATGTGGGTTACAGGATATACGCAAACTTCTTATTAGAAAAACTGGACGCGGCAATAAAATCTCTCGGAAATTATCAAGCGGCCTTTCTAGCAAACCGATCAACGGACGATCATATTTTCACCCTGCGCCGGGTACTAGACACGAATTGGAGGGAAGGAACTAGACTTTTCATCGTTGCCCTGGATATCGAGAAAGCGTTTGACAATGTCGATTTGAAAGCGCTTAGAGACATAATATTGTCACGCACCGGCCCTCTCACTAACAGAATTGTAGAAGCTTGCATGAAGGAGAGAACATTCCTATCTTGGTGTGGCCAGAGTTCAGAAACGGTTCAGAAAGGCAAAGGCGTCAAACAAGGCTGCTCGCTGTCTCCCCGGCTATTCACAATTTTAATGGATGATGTACTGCGCACATTGGAGGAGGAAGACGAATCAGTTAGACTAGACCAGGACGAAAATATCACGCTACCTCTAATACTATCCTACGCGGATGACCTAATTATCCTAGGTCACAACATTACGGGAATTGATCGTATTGTAAGAAAATTAATAGATCTCTTAAGTACAGTGGGCCTTAAAATAAACACGACGAAAACAAAACTGGTTATAAGGGACCCATGTGGTGTCACAATGACGGATCAACAGACAACATACGTAGGCGGTGTACCGATACAACCTATTAAGGAGATAACATACCTAGGTACATACATTACGTCATCCCACAACAGAAGAGCGACCATCAAAGTCAAAGTCAAAGTCAAAATCTTTATTTGCGTTAAACACATTCACATGCATGCAAATACAATATACATTACAATAATATTAAAAAAAAAAATTTTTTTTTATTTTATTTTAACTACTAATATTAATAACAATAGTAAGAAACTGCTCCGAAATTATTTAAAAACAAAATAAAATAGTCAAATTATAATAACAATAATGTTCAGTTAATTTAGAGCATTGGCAAAATATTCGTCAATGGAGTAGTATGGCCTTTTTAAAAAGTAATCTTTCACTTTTCTATTAAATATTTTCATATCGTCACAATCCCTTAAATCTTTGGTCAACTTATTATATACTCTTATTGCATTATTGCCTAAACTTTTATTAAAATGTGCATAATTAGGGAAAGTCAGTGTTAATTTATCATTATTTCTTAAATTGTAGTCTTGGCTTTGCCCTACTGTACAATACAAATTCTTATTTCGATGAATATAGATACATAGATGATAAAGATACAACGAAACAACAGTAAGAATTTTATTTTCAATAAACATATGTCTATGCGTAACGGGTACTTTAGAACAGCCTTCGATGATCCTTAGAGCTTTTTTCTGTTTCAACAGGACAGAATTAATGTTGACTCCGTTTCCCCAGACCTCGATACAATATCGGAGAATACTCTCAAAATAGGAGAAGTACACGTTTTTTAGTATAATCTTATCAGAATACTTCGATAAACTTTTTAATGCAAAACAGGCACTAGCCAGTTTTCTATTAACTGTGTCAATTTGGATATTCCATCTCAGGTAAGGATCTAGATTTACGCCCAGAAAACAAACACTGTTTGATTTGCAAATTGGTATGTCGCACTTAAAGTCTGGACTTTTACTACAACGGCGAAAGATCATGTAAAAGCACTTACTGCTGTTCATCCGTAATCCATTTGCTGTGAACCAGTGAGACAGTTCAGTCCAGCATGTTTGTATTTTTTCGTTAAAAGCGTTTTTAGAACTAGCATTTAGAACTATACTAGTGTCATCTGCGTATAGGTAAGTCGTCCCACAGCTGATGCAACTCGGCAAATCGTTGATAAATATTATAAACAGGAGAGGGCCTAGGACTGAGCCTTGGGGAACTCCATATTTAATAAATTTGTCATCAGACCTGACCACATTGTCCTCCATGTGGTCTTTTATTTCTACATACTGAGATCGGTTACATAGATATGACTTAAAAAGTTCAAGTGCCGTACCACGTATTCCATAGTACTCTAGTTTATCGAGTAGTATTCTGTGATCAACGCAGTCGAAAGCTTTTGTTAAATCACAGAATACCCCTCCGCACTTCGAGTTTTGATTGAGGCAATGCAATACCTCGATTACCAAGTTGTCCACTGCCTCAGATGTATTTTTATTACGTCTGAACCCATATTGGTGTGCAGAAAACAGATTGTTTCTTATGAAATGTGCTTCTAATCTATTAGCTATACACTTTTCAAAGATTTTGGCTAGAATAGATAGTACCGAGATGGGACGATAATTATTTAACTCCAGTTTGCTTCCCTTTTTGTGTATAGCTACTATTCTTGCGCGTTTTAACAAGTCTGGGAAAGTTCCATCCAAAAAACTAGTATTAAAAATAATGCAAAGTGGAATGCAAAGGAGATCTATATTCTTTTTGACGAGCATGGTATTCATAACATCGGGTCCTTTTGTATTTTTTAGGTTTTTCACGATTTTAATAATGTCGGGTTCAATTATCGGGTCCATAAATATAGAGTTTACGTTAGTGTTATTTTCATGTCTGAGTAAGTTCATATATGGGATGTCATTTTGGATTATAGTGCTTTTACCAATTTTGATAAAATAATCGTTAAGTTCATTTGCAACGTGGCTGCTATTTTCTATCAGATTATTATTAATTTTTAGAGTGATTTTATTATTTTGCAATCGTTTGCTAGTTTTACCAGTGTTTTCGTTAACCATGTTCCATATAGCCTTAGATTTGCATTTTGCCTTCGCGATAGTGTTCCGAATAAAACATTTCTTGGCTATTACAAGTGTAGTTTTGAATATCTGTTGATATCGCTTACGGTAGGATTTAAGTAATTCATCTTTAGAATTTCTGGTGGATATAAGCAATTTTCTTTTTGTTTTACTTGATTTTTTGATACCTTTTGTTAACCATTTCTTAGCGTTCCTTTTTATTAGAACTTTTTTAATAGGAAAATGTATGTTGCAGAGATTTAGTACTATATTATAGAATATTACGAGCATTTTGTTGCAGTCACTATTTATAAATTCATTGTTCCAGTCAATTTTATTAAGATTTTCACGAAAAATTGTCATTGCACTGTCTCTAAAAACCCTTTTAGTTGTATACTTTTGTGTCTTATTCCGAAAATAGCATGGAAGAAAAAGATTAATTGTTTGAGCATCATGGTCTGAAAAAGAACATGGTACGACACGTGCTCTATTATAGTCATGGTAATTTGTTACAATGTTATCTAATGTGGTAGCGGTAGTATCTGTTGTTCGGGTTGATTCCGAAATAGTAGGAATCAGATTATGCTCGAGTAACTTTTGTAGAAGTTCCTTAGTCTTAGTATCATCAACTGCCGCGAAGTCAATATTAAAATCTCCTGAAATAACGATGTTATTTGAACGTATGCTACTTAAATATATATCTAACAGATTCATAAAGGATGCATAATTAGAATGCGGGCTTCTATACAGGACAGTAAAGTATATTTTTTTGGACGTGGAAGGTTTTAGGCTGACTGTGGACACTTCAAATATGCCTTCTTTATAATATTTAGACATGTTTTCTGATTTACATATTTTGGATAATTCTTCCTTAACAAATATCGCAGTACCACCTCCTTTAGTCAGAGCACGGGCTGAGTGACTCAATAAAATATATCCAGGTAAATGTATAGTTTCAGACTCGTTGGGTTCAAGCCACGTTTCAGTCAACATTATAATATTAGGTTTTTGTTCAAGTTCCAGCTCAACGAATGCTTCTAAGCTAAGTAGTTTATTTCTTAAACTATTAATATTTAAGTGTAATAAACAAAAGTCGCTAGGAGATTCTACTTCTGTACCGGTTAATCTTGTCATAAAAAAGATGACATGCTATTGTAAAATTTTTGATTAATTTCCTTAAGTAGTTTGTTGAGAGAGGTGGCTAGTTTGTATTTACCCTTTACGTTCAATTTGAAGCCATCATATTTATAATCATTAAGTGAAAGATTTTGGTCAATATTTAATATGTAAAGGGGAGCTCTATTTACATTAAGAGTCTTGGCTAATTCAATGTTTATACTGTTAACAAAGAAATTAAAGGCTTGAGAGCCTTCATTAGCGCTTAGAGGGATCGTACACACTATGACATTACAATGCGAAAGAGTCTTAACAGTATTTTCAATGCATTTAACTGTTTTGCCCGGAGAGTTGATATTAAAATCGCTACCACCGCACATAATCACTACACAGGTGCACACAATCAAGGTGCGCTGCGACAAAGCTGCAAGAAATTCTAAGATGCTCACCAGATTTATAAAAGATAAAAAAATAGAGTGGAAGATAGCGAGGCTGATGTATAAAATGGTAATATCACCGGCCATGACGTACGGACTAAACGTCACTGCGCTCACCAAAGCAAACAGATCACGCCTTAGAAAATACGAAAGGCACATTCTAAGAGAAATGTTGTTAGTAGCGAAAGACTCTCCAAAACAAAAGATCAGGGAAACATTGGACGGCAAAACCATCACAAAGATAATTAAAGTACGCCGACTCTCGTATTACGGACACGTACGTAGACGCGAAAGACCCCATTTACTACACGCAGCTCTCAGCTATGAAGAACGTAAAAGAAAAGTTGGACGCCCTATATTTACATGGGAAGACTCCCTCAACCACGACATCCGACACTATACTAATAAATCCCGCTCTTACTGGAGAAATATTTCCACCGACAGAAGCCGGATGAAAAAAAAACTGCCGAGAAAATATACAAACAACCGGAAACGGACACTGAATCGGAACCAGATGAGAATGAAGAGACAGCGGACATGCAATTGCCAGGTCCTGATTAACAATTGCAATAAGCGCGAAGAGGTTCAATATCAGAACCTGAGGGTTAAATAAAAAAAAAAAAAAAAGGGGGGGGGGACCAAGCAGTCACAAACTAATTATCTATATTATGCACCAAGTATAGTATCTATCTACCCCACGCTGGCTTAACGATGCCTGTATTCGGGTCGGCTCCAACTCCCGTCTCTCCTATCATCCTGACTGCACACCTACACTCCCGTCCTATCTACTTGGCTCTCCGGTTTCTCGGGCAGGAAGCTGTTGCCTGCGGCCGGGCGGCAGAAGTTGGTTCAAAATGGACATGCAAGCCCGCTTACCCTCATCATTATAGTATTTGCGGTTAAGTCGGTGCTCGGTTAAGGTTCTCATACCCCACTAACTTTCTGCCCCATATGCTACACTAGATGGGGTAAGCGAGCCTTCTTCGTTATTTTGCTCTAACACCTCCTCCCTCCTGTAGTCAGCACTTCTGAGTCCTTGCAGCAGAACTGCTGGCTGGATGAGTCACCAGAACAGAGAACAGAACAGAACAGAACAGAAATCACCCTATTTCATATATTATGTGCTCTACTGTATTATATTAAGAGTGCCCATGAACTTGGTGTACCGGAGGACTCCCGTAAGACCTGATATCAATTTAAACGAAAAAAACCCTTAAGCCAGTGAATTAATGCTCTAGAGTCCAAGTTATGATTTTATATCTGATTTTCTACTCCCCATTCGAATAAATAAAAATTGTACCTAAGTAGTGCGCAGTTTGCATATTAATTGAAATAAGAATGACACCTTTGTTATTATGCCAGGACATAAGGCATTAACCTCATTGATAAAAAATAAAAGTGGGGGTGGGGGGGTAGGTTGGTGGTAAAGAAAGGTTTATTTTCAACTAAAATAAACAAACAAATAAGCACTTAAATCCTGGTCTCAATAAATTATGAAATAACACATATGTACAAATATTATATTGACTACCGTAAAATCCAGTAACCTTGTCGCCTGAAAGTACGGGGTAGTTTGCGTCAAATCCGGTAGTTCTGATTTTTTGTAGACTTGTTTCTGATGTTGGCCCAATGAATAATTAATCTAAGTTTCAACCTCGAGCGCCGAACGCAACTCTGTCAAATATCGAAAATACCGCTAAGTAGGTTCAAAGGCCAAGCGCCAGCGTCAGGGGAAGTCAGAGGGGCATTATAAAGGTGATTGCTGGAAGATTTAACTGTCCGATTATGTGGCACTGAGTTCAGTTGGTGGACTACGAGTACTTTGACGTAGAACGTCAAGTTATCTTGACAGTCAGTGGACACCAATTTTGTAATTAGTAATTGCTAGCATTACTTGTAAGTTCTTTCTTTATGTAATTAACAATGTATGGACCGTGGTCTGAAATAAATCATTTAAATTTGGAAGGACATAAGGGACAAAATGTCGAAAATGAGTTATGAATGCAATCATAGATACTGTTTTATTTTCTCTTTCGAATGGCATAGATAATGTTGACCGCTTTAGCCTAGTTGGTAGTGACCCTGGCTACGAAGCAAGAGGTCCTGTGTTCGAATCCCGGTAAGGGCATTTATTTGTGTGATAAGTACGAATATTTGTTCCTGAGTCATGGATGTTTTCTATGTATTTAAGTATTTATTTCTCTATATAAGTATCTATATCGTCGTCTAACTAGTTCCCATAGTACAAGCTTTGCTTAGTTTGGGACTAGGTTGATTTGTATATGATTGTCTGCAAATATTTATTTATTTATTATTTATAGATAACGTCCCGAGAGCTTGAAAAATCAATTTTACAGAGCATTTTGATTTATTTAATCAAATAAGAAACGTCTTTCATACATTTTATTGTAACATTCTGTTAATAGTACGAAACGCCATTTTGCGTCCCGTTTTTTTAACGCATAATGTGTCAGTTTAGCCAAACACCTTTTCCAGGTGCAGCGTAATTTTTTTTACGATGCCATTCGAACCAGTTTTTGGAGAGGAACAAATGGTTGTAAGGGAACCACTACATATTACAGAACATAAATACCCAAAAAATTGAGACAAAGATCGATCTCACTGCTAAAACGCTATATACTAATTGACATAAAAAAAAAATAAACCTTGTTAGTTGTCTAGTTAAATTAAAAAAAAATAGACCTTGAAAGTTTAGAAAAAATATGCATTAAATTTTTATTGACCAAGAGTAAAAAAGCTAACCAATAGAATTTACGCTTTTATAGAAACAAAATTGTAGGACAACTATGGACGTGAACGCAGTATTCCGCGACCGAAACTGCAATTAACTTGATTTGCCATACAACGATTAGTAGGTACAAGTAGCAGGTTGTGATATTTTTTTTTTAATTTAACTAGACAACTAACAAGGTTTATTATTATTTTAACTAGCTTCCACCCGCCACTTCAAATGCGTGGACCTGGGATAAACGCCACTACTACACAGACCGGGTTTTATTTTATACTCGTATGTTATAATTTGGCTACTCCGTGTTGCCCCAAGGTAAGATTTTTTTTTAAAGTTTAATAAAATTACTTTTAGGGCAACCTGAGCCAGAAAATCAAAGTAGCAACTGAATATATTCGCATCCCTACTGCCCCCGCAATCCCTACTCAACTCACCCCATTTAAAGGTACAACCGGGAGTAACGCTAGGGGGACGATAAAAGGCATTTTTTGAGAGCTTCTCGCAGTTTCTCTCTGGGAGAACCTTAATTACGAGTTTTCGCAGGCAAAATTTATTTTCCCATAATTGTCTGTTGAGATTCGAATTATTTTTCCGCTGGGGACATTTATTAATATAATATTTCGCATTTCGCAATATTTTCGAATGCGCCGCAAATTAACTGAATTACGCGAACTCATTTTGTGGCCATTATTTTTGGAAATCAGAAATAAATATAGGTAGGTACCTACTTGTTTTACTTGGTAAAATGAGGCGTGTTTATCTTTAAAATCTTCTTAAAATTACTGTTTTACAATCTGATGTAACCGTCTAATAATTGTTTTACAATCTGATGTAACCGTCTAATAATTGTTTTACAATCTGATGTAACCGTCTAATAATTGATTTATATAAAACTAAGTTCTGGCCGCGACCCCTTCAGCGTGGAACTCGTTTATATCGTAGCTCCATCCAAACTTTCACCCCCCATTTCACCCCCTTAGGGGATGATTTCCGGTATAAAAACTATTCTATGTCCTTCCCCGGGATTCAAACTATCTTAATTCATACCAAAATTTTACTCAAACGGTTCAGCGGTTTAAGCGTGAAGAAGTAACAAACAGACAGACCACATTTTCGCATTTATAATATTAAGGAAGTATGGATGGATAACTCAAATGGTTACCAAAAAATAAACTGATTGATCTGTTACTAACACTGGCAGCTTACTGATACCATACCGACCCTGCACCGAGAAATTTTAAGAAGCATTTATCCAATATTGGAAGAAAATATATTGTTGGATAGTACCCATGACACAAACCTTGTAAAAATAATAATAATTTAAATCTATATATTTCAGTTAAAGTACTTAACTAAGTTGATATTTTTCTTTAATATTTATTTCTTTACTTTTGTACCATTGCCAAAGCGGGAAGAATCGCTACGATGGTAATGATTTTTGGAACATTGAGTGCTCCGATATTATTGCACCGTGCGCCGTCCGACGCGCGACGCAGGCTGGAGCACGTACCGGTCTAAGCTGCATTACGTGATCAAGTCGCGCTGTAGTCGGAACAGATATTATGTGTTTGCCGTCTCATACCTCAGCCGGGACTCAAGTCACAGAAGAAATGGACTTTATTAAAAAAAAAGTTTAGGAAGTTAGTGAGTTACCTATCTGATGAACAACAGGCATACTGACACCTGTGTTAAAAGCGTTTACTTCGTAAAAAAAATACCTACCGTCCAGCAAGTCGATTGCGTAAAGCCCTGCTGTACGTGGGTACTATCGCCCAAGGGTACGGGTATACCCACAGATGTATGAATATAAGGAGATAGGACTTGGCGGCCGATTTGTATAGAGTGAGCCTGTCGCAAGTACATTAACCCACACAACGCCCAAGTAATTGACAAGACAAAGCACGCACACATCTAAAACACACACACTTGTATACCTACACGCTTATTTGACAATAAACGCGCATCATATCAGGCATTATGGGAAAAAAACGTAATATTCTCTGCGATCAGCACGCGTGCACAGTATGGCAGTGTATGCCCATTGAGCTAACAGCTGTGACACGGCCGCCGGCGGCTTGTCCTCTCTCTAGTATTCTATGCTCTGAGGGTATACCCCTCTAGGGTCATTTTTCGAATGAAATGTATGTGTGTGCAGACGATTTTCTTGAGAAAGTGTGAACCCGTACCCTTGGGCGATAGTACGTCAGGCAGATCTTGTATGCCATTTTTTGTATGAGAAAATGACATTTGCGCTGTCCTAACGTACAGTCAGCATCAGAAGTAGCTAAGCAAAAATAACACGCTCAAAATGACGTACACAGATCCTTATTCCCTTGACATTAGAGTTCGTGTGTAGATCATATTGAGCACTAGCCTAAGTTACGTAATCTTGTTTGATAACCGCTTTGACGACCGCTTTAGCCTAGTTGGTATTGACCCTGCCCACGAAGCAAGAGGTCCTGGATTCGAATCCCGGTAAGGGCATTTATTTGTGTGATGAGCATGAATATTTGTTCCTGAGTCATGGATGTTTTCTATGTATTTAAGTATTTATTTATCTATATAAGTTTGTTTATCTTCGCCTAGTACCCATAGTATAAGCTTTGCTTGGTTTGGGACTAGGTCGATTTGTGTAATTTTGTCAGCTAATATTTATTTATTTATTTATAATGATAAGTTACGCAAATCCCCTATTCAAAAACCTTTCATGGGTTTTGTTTGTGGAGGAAACTTGAGTGCCCTGTCACCGTGCGATGTCTGGGCTATATTTAATTTATAGCCACAAATGATTCCACGGCCACCACCATATGGGCTTCTATGCGTAGGACTCCAGGATCTCAAACTAAACGCACAAGAGTCCTCGCACTTGGTTTGTTGGATTGGCGCCACCGCCACGTAAACCTCGACTCCGCGTAATAAATTCAGTTTAAATGTTTTAAGAGCTACAATGTTGTGAAAAAAGTAATTCAGTTTGTAAGTTATAACTCAATTAAACAGTACAAGTGTTATTTATCCAAAAAACTAACGATTTCGAACTATAAAGTGAAAAAACATTAACCCGCTAATCCTAGCCCGCCAATTTTGTGTTATCAGTTGTAACTAATTACCTATGCAGTTTTCAGTGATTTAGGATTTAAAAAGTCAAGTGCATCTATCTCAGTGACAGTTTTAAAACAGTGTTTCGTGTCGCAATTAAAATCTCGTTGCAAAAGTAACCTCATCAACAAGCGGTTAATTTTCCAAAATTCAAATCTAAGCTTCATTATTCAATTCGCTACCATATTATTATTCTTGCCCAGAGTAAACAGTGACATCTACCAAATTTTATGCAAACCTCTGTGTCTAACGAAGACGTTTCACCGTATCTATATTTGCGCCATCTGTACAATATTTTCTGAACTAGATTGACTTTTGCATATAAATCTTAACTACACCACCTAGCGGCTGTGTGTGGAACTATATCGGATTATTGATTGGAGCATATTGGATATTGCAAATTACTTCGGTGTAAGCCGCTAGAGGGCATGTTTCATAAGATGGGACGTATATGTGAAGGCTGTAAGCAACCGATACCCAACAGGCTTTATCTTAATTGTTCGAAGTGTACGAAGATGTATGACCTACAGTGTGCCAACATATCTAAATTATGCTATAACAGCATGACAGCGACACATAAAGCAGATTGGATTTGTCAGGAATGCAAGTCTTTAGTGGGGAAAAACAATAACAACGACGAGGCTCCCGCGATCCCCCATGACTACGAGCGCTCTGTTGTTAGTGATACCGTCGCTGTCACCAATACGCTAATTGATCAACTAACTGAGGATGAGAATGATACCACCATAAGAATAAATAATTTGCTACCTGTGACTTCTGCAAACACCTGCGAGGTCCAATCGCCGCCGCCGTGTGCAAAAGATAGCAACTGTGCATGCTCATTTGATTTGATACTGCTGGAACTCAGATCATTACAGAAAGAAACAGCAAGCCGATTTGACGCCCAAGAATCAATCATGCACGGTATGGCAGCACAATTTCAATTCATGCACTCATCTTTAAGTGACATCTGTAATAAATACAAACATCTACAGAGTGATATTAAAAAAATATTAGATACTGTTGAAATATTAAGCGCCACTAAAGACTCTCAATTACTACACCGCAACCGTATTTCAGAACGCGTGGATTTACTGGAGCTCAACAGTAAAGAGATCAGCTCCGAAATACAACAAACTAAACAAACCCTAGAAGCAACTGAAAGTATGCCCAATAATAGTCAACAAACTTCTAGTACCTTACCATACATACAACCTAAGAAATCACTGCTACCTCTAGTACTGTATTCTAAGGCCTTGGGAGGCAAAGATAAGGCTCCGATATCAGGAACACCCGGCATACAAGTGACAGAGCAGGCACTTTCACCATCAGCAAAAAAGATCAACAAGCCTATAAATCTAAGTAAGGCGGTTTCAACTGGTCACACCTCTCATCAGTCCAATGTTAGCGGTTCAAAAAAAGCCAAAGAAAAGCCTATTTCGTCACTGGAGGTCACAACAGGTCAAGGTCAAACTACAACACCGTCCGCCGCCGGCTCTGTCAACACCCCTAGTACTTCATCGAGCCAGCTAGGCGCAGTGGATGATATCTCTCTAGATAAGGAGATATGGACCGATTCGAAATCTAAGCGCATACGTCGTTCATCAGCCAACACGGTGAGAGGTTCAGCAGCTCCAGGTACCACCTTTCTACAGGCTGCTGAAAGAATGACATACCTACATCTCTTCTATGTCAAACAGGGAACGACTGAAGATCAAGTCAAGTTGCACTTGAAAAAGATTTGTGGTAATGCAGACGTGTGCACTGTTAAATGTCTCAACGCGCGCGGAAACTATGCCTCGTTTAAACTAGGCGTGCCGCCTAAGTTGACGGACCTGGTTCAGGCAAGTGAAAACTGGGCGCTGGACATATGTATCAAACCATGGAGGGATAATTTTCGTCGCTAAAGTACATCAAACCAAATCATTTTTATATACCTCAGTATATTATCAAAATGTAAGAGGACTCAGGTCAAAAACCGATTTGTTTTACAATAATCTACTTAATTCTGATAATGACATTATTGCACTTACTGAAACCTTCTTAACTAGCTCCGTTCACGACGCTGAATTATTTCCTCCTGGTTATGTGGTGTTGCGGAAGGACCGCGCGGGGGACGCTGGGTGGGGGGGCGTACTACTTGCGGTGCGAAATAACTATTCTGCGCGCCAAATAACTGACATTGATGGTATCTCTGATGATATGGAAGTCCTAATAGTCAAATTAGAGTACAAGTGTACTAAGTTGTTATGTTGTGTTGTTTACCTTCCGCCAAATTATAAAGATGATCAGTATTTAAATGTTTTGAATTGTTTAGAAAATGCAATATGTAAATATTCAGAGTTGGATGTGTTAGTGTTAGGTGATTTTAACCTTAATTCATGTAGTGCCCACGTCCACCACCAATTCGAATGTTTCCTTGAGTTCTGCGAAATACGCCAATACAATAGCATTCGCAATAATCATGATGGATTGCTTGACTTGGTTCTGAGCGGGCTTAGCGAGCGGCGAGTGCGTGTTGAGCGCGCCGCCACGGCGCTGGTGCCGCCCGACGGCTACCACCCGCCGCTCGAGGTGGCGCTGTCGCTGCCGCGCACTCGAGCCGACGCGGTGCCCGGGTCCATGCAATCTCACAATGTCTCTCAAGTACCGGAATGGAACTTTCGCAAAGCGGACTTTAGTGCACTATATGCTAGTATGGCTAAAATGGATTGGGGGACAGTCTTAAATTCTGATAATGTTGACGTTGCGACTGAGGCATTCTACATTAAATTGAAGGAATGTATTGCTGACCATGTTCCAATCAAAAGAATTCGACAACCTGCAGTAGGGAAATACATATACCCGACTTGGTACAGTCGTGAAATTGTGCACACTATTGAGACTAAATATTTTCATTTAAAACAATATAGAAAAACGAATGCCGATTTTAATAGGGAGATGTTTAGGTATTATAGACGACAAGCTAAGTATTTGATTGATATTGCGTATAAAAATTATAAAGCAGGTATTGAGCGTGATATCACTGACGATCCTACAAAGTTTTGGAATTATGTAAAAAGTAAACGCAAGGATTTGAGACGACCTGACGACTTTACTTACCACGACAGAACTGTTACGGGACAGGACGCCGCAAATGCTTTTGCCGAGTATTTTAGCTCTGTATTCCATAGTGAGGTACCTCGCCTGGACGCCGAGGAAGCGGCGCGGGACAGCGCAGCGACGCGGGGGGATGCACACGACGCAGCGAGAGTCGCAGTAAACGCTGTCAACGCTGCCGATTTGCGGCGCGCTGCCAAGCGGCTCAAACCGCGCTCCTCGGCTGGACCTGACGGAATACCCACGTTTTGGGCCAGGGATTGTATATCTGTTTTAGAGTCTCCTCTTTTATTTATTTATAATTTATCCCTACAACACGCCGTGTATCCATCGTACTGGAAGTTATCAAGAGTAACCCCTGTACCTAAGAGCAGTGCAGGGTCCGACGTGACTGGATTTCGTCCTATTGCTGTGCTCTCTGTGTTTGGGAAATTGTTCGAATCAATCGTGGACCATCTTATCACTCAGCAGATCACAGTCAAAATGGACGATGCTCAGCATGGTTTCCGTCGAGGTCGCTCAACAACAACTAATCACATAGTCTTGGTTGATTACGTAACCGAAGCTATGGATGCCCGAATGCAGGTAGATGCTGCATACTTTGACTTTCGTAAAGCTTTCGATCTTGTAGATAACGATATCCTCCTGCGTAAATTCGCAGACATAGGATTTACGCCCCGGCTTTTACACTTCTTTGCCAGTTATCTACAGGATCGGAGACAATATGTCAAACTTGCTGGATTCGAGTCTCAACAATACTTCACTCGTTCTGGTGTAAGTCAAGGCAGCACGCTAGGACCTACACAATTTCTTGTCATGATTAATGATCTCCCGAGGGTCGTCAGCACGTCTAAGTGCCTAATGTTTGCAGACGACATAAAACTATTCCACAGTGTTAGGGATGACAATGACAGAGTACAATTACAGAACGACATAGACGCTATTTCTGAATGGAGTGAGACTAATCGGCTGGAGTTTAACGCCTCGAAATGTGTGCACATTTCCTTCGCTAGACTCCGCTCACCTATCGTTACCGAATACAGCCTTCGCGGAATGCCACTTCATCAGACCGACGAAATACGTGACTTAGGACTGACTTTGGATAATAAACTTGACTTCAGACAACATATAACGACGACCTGCAAAAAGGTATCTAAAACGCTGGGATTTATAATGAGGATGGCTTCCCAATTCTCTACCATCAAGATAGCAGTCATGCTATATAAAGCATACATTCGTAGTAGGCTCGAATTCGGTGCGGTAGTGTGGGCTCCGGACGAGTTTAAATACATCACAATGCTGGAAAGAATCCAAAAGAAATTTGCCAGGTACATATACAAGCGACAGTACGGATACTACCCGTATATGTATCCGTCCCTCTTCATTTCAGGAATGGTTGGGCTTCACATTCTTGAGACACGGCGCAAACTGCTGCATGTAGTGCACTATTACCAACTGCTCAACAATAAAGTTGACAATGCGTCCGTGCTGGAGCGAATGGGCTTGCATGTACCGCGTGCGAGTGGGCCGGCGGTCGGTGCGGCGGGCGGCGCGGGCGGTGCGGTGACGGCGCGGCGCCCGCGGCGTCTGTTCGCGGTGCCCGGCGTGCGCACCAGGCGCGGAGCGAACGCTCCCTCTGCTAGAGCGCGAACCATCCTAAACAAGATCATGCAGGAAACCGACGACATTGATATATTTGCCGACAGTATTGGCGTATTTTGTAGAAAAGTTTTAGCCATACTTACCTAGTTTCACGAGTCTGTACAATGCTTGCTCAGCTCAATCTTTGATTGATTAGGTAATTTAGGTATATTTAGTTTATTTTTATGATTGCTTCTTTTTGAATTGTTCCTACCTAAATTGTTGTATTATTTATAGTGATGCTACCTCCTATGAATGTGTACCTACCTCATAAGTGTTTTGGTTATAAACTGTAAACTTGTGTGTGATTAATAAATAAATAAATAATAATAATGTTCTGTAGGGTCGTCACGTCGAGTGCTGTTCCTTCCACCACGGAAAACAAATGCGACTCCGGTAACCCCCTTTATTCGCCTTTTACGACAGGTGGAGGATGAAATCAAGTAAAGCAACATAAGCCGTTGGCAGTTCTTGGATGGATGACCGTTTAGTGTTACTAATTGAGCGTTTCCTTCCATTGGAAGGCTTGATAAAATGCTTGAATGATTGAATTCACCGTATTTCATTATCCCGCAGCCCGCAGCCCATCAATAATGAAAATGGCATACGAGTTGTTGCACCGTGTAATTAACCGGCTTATATCTACAACGTGATTTATTAAGCCGAGATAGAGGTCCAAGCGTTTTGAGAACAGTCAAGTTGCTACACTTGACAAAAGCCTATAATCCCAGTGGCCCATTCTCTTTTGTCCGCGCTATGCAGTCGCTAAAGAGAATGCCCATAGGCATACAGTTCACTGGTCGAATACGTGGCAGGAACAAAAAGGGAATAGGCCATCACAATAAGGTCTAGTTTCGCCTTTGTGTTGGAAGGTCAGATTGCACTCACTTTCCCAAAAACGTGAGCCTAGGCCATTTTCAGAGTGTACCTAGCAAGAGGACCCGAAGCTCTTGATGAAACGATATAGCGCTAATTAAAGAAACTTCTTCCAGTATACTCTAAGGTACTTCGCGATCCGGAGTCCGTGCGTTATCCGTAAGCAAACAGCTGTCAGTATACACTGTCAGTCAAGTTAGAATAGATTCACTACGCGGGTTGGGTGCGGACTGCATGTGTACCGCCCCGCGTCCGCGCAATATAATTATACTGCGCAAATTTAATATCATCAACTACTTTAGAAAAAAAATGGGGCTACTTTGATCATGAAATCATACTTGAAATTAATTAGATTTATGAAATAAAATGAAGAGAAAAATAGTATACTATTATTTAAACTGCAACAAAGTCTTGCGAATATAATAACAATAATTTAGAAAAAAACTGTTTTAATCAAAGTCCCCCCTCGATTCAAAGTAACCCCTCCACCTGTGCTATCTTTAACAAGAAGTAAGGAAATCCGACCTACATAAGTAATCTCTAATTCTCTTTTTATAGGTATTCTGAGAAATATAGTAGATTGTTAACCAAGGGCTGAAAGGGACCCATTACTGACGAGATATTATAGTTCGAGTCAGAAATGGGTCCCTTTCAGCCGAGTTAAACACTCTTCTTTTCATATCGAATACGAGGAAAGTAAAAAAAAACCACAGAAGGAAAATTTAACAATATGTTTATCCAAAGTATAGGTAGGTACAATTACTTGAAATCAATGGAAAAGTAGAGAAATATGCGAAAGTAAATGTAGTATTTTTGTCTGGAATATTCACATTATATACAAAAAATTTGCGGCACCTGAAAACAAAACAGTTTTAGTACTTATTTATAAATTAAGTAGGTATTTGTCAAAAACTGTTTTTTTACGATTTCTATAGAAATTTAGTTAAATTTACAATATAATATGATTATGTTATTACCTTATTTGTTGCCAAATAAATACCATCAGGAGCTTCATTTAAGAAGGTTTTTATCTCATTTCCAGTAAAAATCTTGGACTTTTTGCTTTTAAAGCCATCCAACTGCCTTTTTAGAAACTATGTCAGCTTACCGTAGGTATTTCTTTAAATTCACGTCATGTTAGTGGATTTAAGCATTATTGAATATATACTCCACAGCGTTGATAGAAAGAAAGAAAGAAAAAAAACATTGTTTTAATTTCTTCGACAAATCACTGAAATAAGTTGGCATCACAATTTCCGAGAAAGATTTAACTCTCTTTGCGGACCGTCATTTTATAAATGCGGTATATATGATTTCATATATCTTTTTTATGAAATTTGCGGTAAAAGGCCTTCCACGATATATTGGGCTTTTGTTCTGATCAAATCAAGCGTCAAGTCGGTTTCAAAATCACTGGATGAACTCATTTTAATCGCGAAAATGTATTTAAATTAAACTCGTCTTACAATACAAAAGTTCGCACTAGTTTGGCTTCCCCGCCCTTTAACTTTTTTCAAGGACCATAACGCTTTTTTACGGGCAATTTTACGCGCGTTTTCGGTGAAATAATGTCTTACATAGCATATTTTTCTTCTTCTAAAAACGTCACCTTCGTTTAAAGCCGTAACAGACTACCCCACCGCACCGCGACCTTCGTGCGCCGCGCCGCACCCATAAAGATATCTCTTTCTCGCTCTTATTTTCATGCTATTTGTATTCATAGTAGTATTTAGTTGAAGGTTGGCTGTATGCGTTTCTGCCTTAGCTAAAAAAAGGTTTGTCACCACCTCATAGAGCCTAGTGAATATTTTAGCTAAAATAAAAGTAATTGTATTGTACTGTTGATATTTTAAGTACTAACATAGTCTTTCTAAGGACTACTAAAAAATAATGAATCTCGTTATCTGAGTAATAAATGAATTGAATTGAATGTACAAAATATCGCATAGGTACCAATCTACCCCATCAAATGCAGAGCCTAACTTGGGCCACCAAAGATGAGCTATAACACCGTAGGAAAGCTCTTTAGACGGTGAGTTAGAGATTTCTGTGAAAAACGTGATCGCAATAGCAAGCGGGGCGACAATGGCCGACGTGACAGTTTGGAAATTTTAAGAATGTCACGCTGCGTAATAGCTGTAATGTGTCACAGTGGAACTGGGAATTGTGCATAGTGCCTTCACGGTAGCAGCTCTGTTCTGTTACTTAAATGCGCTTTGTTTCTTTCTCACAAACGTTTATATGACTCATCATCATAATATCAGCCGAAAGACGTCCACTGCTGGACACAGGCCTCCCCCCAAAGAGTGCCACAATGCCGGTCCTGCGCCACCCGCATCCAGCGGACTCCTGCAACCTTTACCAGGTCATCAGGCCTATCCACGCCGCGCCTTCCGGTACGTGGTCGCCACTCGAGAACCTTTCCGCCCCAACAGCCACCGGTTCTACGTCCAATGTGCCCCGCCCACTGCCACTTAAGTTTAGCGATTCGGATTTATGTGAATGAAAAAGACAAATTAATTTTACAGCATTACTTATTACTAAAATAGTTTTAATGGATGTTTAGGAATAAGCATTAGAAACTATCATAGTACCACTTAACTATGTCGCGTACAGTCTGCGTCAAAAATATGTTGAGGTTAACTTATGCCTTCATTATTTTAATTTTGACGCTTGGAGACCTTACACATCCCTATAATTGCTGTTATTTCAATTTGACATGTAAAAAGTTAATAAGTTAGGTCATTTTCTTTTGTATGATGCATAATTTAGAATTATTCGATAGGTAGGTATAGGTATATATTGACTTGTAAAAGTGCCCTTGTGGTATTTGTATATTAATTATTTTGATTTCTATTTTGCACCTTATTCCGTTGTGATAAATAAGAGTATAAAATTATTTGACGTCGACACCTGCTAAGCCAAATCACGTGCCCGGGCGTTAGCAAATTTTTGTTAAAATTTAGTTTGCCCTGGTTTGTTTGTTGGGATTACTGAATTTACTCCAAAACAGGATAATGAATAAGTTTCTTAGCCGATCCGTTTAATATTTTAATTTTAAAACACAAATTACTTATAATTTACTTTCAAAACAAAGTTTTAACCGACTTCAATTCAGTACTCCGCCAAGCCACATTAACATTTCCACATGTTTTTTCCAATTTACCACATGAACTGATTTCCGAGAACAAAAGCGTTGATTTTTAGACCAATAAACCAAATCGCTGTATGTGGGCCGATAATATTTGAGGACTTCCGTCGATTCTTCAAGGATCTCAGAATTACCTTTGGCACTTCATTGTTTGCTATTTCAACGGAATAATATCAGAATCTGTGACATACTTATATAGTTTGAAGTACATCATTGAGAAGTTCCACAAGCCATCTGTGGTCTTCATCATCACTTCCACTTCACCAAATTTATGATTTCCGGGTGTAAATACACGAGTTATAATAGAAAATACCGAAATTACTACACGCGTGCCTAATATATTTGAGGAGTTCCCTCAATTCCTCATGGTTCCCATCATCCAACTGGAGTTTTGGAAACAATGGGACCAATCTGGAAGCATATACTTTCAGTTAAAAAAAGAATTGTACGAATCGGTTCATAAATGACGGAGTACTGAGGTAACAAACATTAAAAATAAAAAAAAATAAAAATAAAATACATCCGAATTGAGAACCTCCTCCTTTTTTTGAAGTCGGTTAAAAATAGGGATCCAAGACTAGTTGTTATATTGACATTAGTCTAGTCGGCACTAAGAGAGTTATTTGAAGTAAAATGTATTTATTATTTGCACGTCGAGCCGATGGCCGTTGGGGCGGAAAGGGTCTCGAGTGGCGACCACGTCCCGGTAGGCGCAGCGTGGGTAGGCGATGACCTGGTAAAGGTCGCGGGAGTCCGCTGGGTGCGGGTGGCGTGGGACCGGTCATATTGGCACTCTTTGGGGGAGGCCTATGTCCAGCAGTGGACGTCTGTCTGATATGACGATGATAAGATATTTATATTGTAAGTAGTAATGGCAACATAACGACAACTGATACAGCTGTTTTCAGACCGTTATTCAGAAACCAAGAACCTGTACTGAGTCTGAGGCACATTTAAAAATTTCCTCGGATGTTTCTAAAAACATCTCTAACTCTTAGCATGTCACAGGAAAGGAGTAATGTAATAAACATAATTTTCAAGTCATTCATAAAAAAGCGAGCATGCTGAGTGAGTGTCCTGTTTAACATTATGGAAATTAGTTCCTATAATATAATCTTTTTTGACCACGTGCCAGAAAACGCAGCGTAGGTAGACCCCCCCACAAGGTGGACTGATGACCTGGTAAAGGTTGCGGGAGTCCGCTGGATGCGGGTGGCGCAGGGCCGATCATTTTGGCACTTTTTGGAGGAGTGGGGGAGGCTTATGTCGATCAGTGGACGTCTTTCGGCTGATATGATGATGATGATGATACTTTTTTTTTACTTTGTGTGCTAAATAAATAACTTATTAACGTATATTACGAGAGCAATATTCCTTTGCTATTCCGCTAAAAACGTGCTGGTCGATCAGCGGAGATCAAATGCAACAATTTGCGTAAAAACATGCAAGTAATTACAGCAAACCACCACCAATAATGAAAAAACCTCGACACGTGTTTCGCCTCTCTACGAGGCATCATCAGGAGATGCTGGCAGGAGATGTTATTATTATTATTATTATTTTGTGGGCCTTAGTATGCCGCTTCGACCAGCAAGTGATCTATTGTGGCAGCCCTTGTTTTAGAGTTCACCGTTAAGTCCCGTTGCCTCCAGGAAATTCCAGATTCTTTGGGCGGTGATATGCTGTACTTCTTGTGGGTGCATTATGTGCCGCCCTAGGTAGGTACTTCTTTTATGCATGAGTGGTCCGCAGGAGCAGAGAATGTGCATTGCAGTCTCCTCTGTCTCCTGGCAGAACCTGCAAGTTGTGTCCTGCTTCATACCCATTTGAAACAGGTGTTTGTTCAATTTGCAATGTCCTGTCAGGATTCTTGTCACTGCGCAGGTTTTGTGCCTTTTGAATTGTAATAACTCTTTAGACAGCTTACTATTGAACCCTTCGATCAGGGCTTTAGCTTGTTTTTGTCCTTTGGTGAACTTCCACAGCTTGATTGCCTCTGATTTTTCCGCGTTGTTTAGCAGAGAATATGCTTTCCGTTTTGTGATGCCACAGAACGGTTCCGGGCCGACTAGGGCCGTGTCTGCGCCCTGCCTTGCAAGTTCATCTGCTCTTTCGTTTCCTACAATGTCGGAGTGCCCTGGTACCCATCTAAGTATGACTTTGTTGGAGTTCGCCAGGGTGTTTAGATTATTTTTACAATTCTGGACTAGTTTAGAGTAGGACTCTAGTGATTCTAGTGCCAGCAGAGCAGCTTGGCTGTCCGAGTTGATGTAGATATGTTGGTTCCTTAGGTTTCTTTCAAGATTTATCTCCACGCATTTATTTAATGCGAAGAGTTCAGCCTGAAAGATTGAGGCCTCCTTCCCCATGCTGACGCTAGCTTTGAACTTTGGCCTCTCACCGTAGATACCACATCCAACATCATCACCTTTTTTTGATCCATCTGTATACCAAATGTGGCTTCCCTCCTTGAAGTCCATTTGGTCATTTGTCCATTTGTCTCTCGGAGGTATTTCCACTGTATACAGTCTAGTGAATTTGCATTCCACGTATGTGTTGTCAGTGGGCATGCTTAGGTTTTTGTTATCAAAAACAAGGGCCTCAAGTTTGCTTAGCGCTTGAGAGCGCCATTTTGGCCTTGTTAGTGTGCATATCCTGTAGATGCACTGCTTCGCCTCCTTTTGCACTTGCAGGTGGAGTGGCGTTAGATCGAGCAGTGCATCCAAGGCTGCCCCCGGTGTTGAGCATAAAGCTCCTGTTGCTGTTAAGCAAGCTGTACGCTGAATGCTGCTTAACTTTGTGATGGCTGTCTTTTGGTGGACTTTGTTACACCAGACTGCAGAGGCGTATGTGATTATCGGCCTCACTACGGCTGTGTAAAGCCACAAAGCAATTTTGGGTCTTATGCCCCATCTTGCTCCTGCCATTCGACAGCAAGTCCACATGGCCATTTTTGCCTTTTGTATTGTGTTATTCAAATGAGCGTTCCAAGTTAGCCTTTGGTCAAAGGTAACTCCTAGGTACTTGACCTCATTTGAATAGGGTATTTCCTGTCCATTCAGTTTTAATTTGGCAAGCTTATCTAGTTTCCTTTTTTTAGTAAAAGGAACTAGTACTGTTTTGCTAGGAGATGTTGCTTGCGCCACGTCCACTGAGCCAAACTTATTAACGGCCCTAGATATAGAGTTGTGGCAGATATATGTAGATAATAAATGTCTGTACTCCGAACTTCAAAAACTATTTCTCGAGATGCTGGAAATACGAGTTCACGATAATGGTGTAAAAAAATAGTTTTACTTTTCCTTTCGCCGTGATTTAATTGAATACCTAAGCTGCATAATTGTGAGATATCCTCTCGAGTAGTAGATAATTTTTCCGGGACAACTCTCTATGCTAAATGCTATAAATTCGATTAGCGCTGAAGGCGTTAAACTGTCAAATTGTGTTGCGTCATCTACGAGTATTTAATGCATGTCTTTGGACGGAACATAATTTTATCAAGCAATTTGGTCGTCAAGAGCATTATGAGCGACGTCACTCGCGCCATGGCATCCACGGCCAACAACTCAGGGAAACCAGTATAGTAGGTATGACCTGGACTTAAGAAAGAAAGAATGAAAACATTTATTCGTGGATAAAACAATGGGTGTAAAAAACAAAACACAGAACGTAAAAATAGCAGGGTCCACGAAAAGGCCCCGACTCAGCATGGTGCTAACCGAGAAGGCCAGCGCTGGTCTTCCGAACAGTCTTAAGCATAGTTGATACGAATTAGAGGCCAACTTATACTGGATGTGTTGTGAGGTGAGTCACCTCGTGATTCGCGAAGCAGTTACGTAGTGAACGAGCGCAATATGGCTCGCGTATGATTCCATTAGGGCCGAGCGAGCAAATCTTAACTAAGTGTTAAATAGTTTAATGAATGAAAGGTTTCTTGCCTATTCATCTTGGTACTCTAGTCAGAGGACCGTTCATGAACAATCCAGTTCATAATATATGTACGCTCCCAAAGTTTCATATCTGAGTAAAATTATGCACTAAACATTAAAATTGTGTTCACATAAATTTGATCAATTTGTGGGTGCAATTATTTTCGAACTCAACTGGAGAAGCGAGACGCTTACAATTTCAAACGCACGTTAGGATAAGTCAACTCTATTTTTCCCATAAATAATTAACAAATTAAAAAAGTTTAAAAAACCCACGATATTTTCATTTCAAAGTTCAATATCTCAAAAACGACTATAAACCGATTTTGTTGAAACGTAGCTAAGAACCATCTCGATCACGTCAGCTTTCGGATAAAAAAACCGCATTCAAATCAGTACATTCGTTTAGGATCTACGATGCCACAGACAGACACACAGACACACAGACACGTCGTCAAACTTATAACACCCCTCTTTATACATACATACATATAATCACGCCTCTTTCCCAGAGGGGTAGGCAGAGATCACGGATCTCCATTTGCTACGATCCTGACAAACCACTTTCGCTTCACTCACTTTCATAACATTTCCCATACATGCTCGACGGTTTAGGGTACTTTTGACCTGGCCTTTTTGTAAGATTTCTCCAATTTGATCGGAGAAAGTTCGCCTAGGTCTTCCCCTTCCAACTTGCCCTTCCACTCTTTTTATAAATAGGTACACTCTCTTCGTTAATATTCTTTTATACATCCTCTCTACATGCCCAAACCACCTGAACATACCCTTCTCAATGTTCGTGACTATATCTCCATCATTCCACACTTATCTCTTATCATTATCACACTGTTTCTGACTCTATCACTCAATTTCACTCCACACATACTTCTCAACGCTCTCATTTCTACTGCATTCACTCGACTTTGATGTCTTTTCTGCCACACCCAACTTTCGCTACCATACATAAGTGTGGGCACCAGTGGGCACCAACACTCCCCTCTTTTTGCGTCGGGGGTTAAAAAGTAATATTTAGATTCCAAATAGGCACATTCGATGTCAATGTGCGGAAAAGGCCCAATAGAACTAACAGACTACATATTATACTACTAACTAAAGTACCGTATTTATGTGCTAAAATATCTCGTACCTATTTTTACTGTTGGAGAGCTCAAACAAATCTCCTAAAAAAACCTTGTAAATTCACCTGAACGACGGACACAAAATGGCGGAACGCAATAAAATCAAGAACACGGAAAAACAGCAGCGAATAAATAAAATTTACCCGCCGTGGACTTTTTTTATTAAAACCCTAAGAGCGCCATAAAGAAAGGGGGGGGTAAGGCCCAAATTTATTCATTTCGGGACATAATTCGGGGCGCATTTTAATAAAAACCTTAGTCGAGTCGCGTTTGAATTTCATCTTGGCGGGGTTCTTGACACACAGACTACTAAGAGATACTAACGTATCAGACGCACAACTGTCATACAGCCATTTTAGCCAATACTGCCAATAGGGTTCCACTGAAATTGACAAGACCTTTTTTTTTTTTTTAATTTTGATGCATGTTTTGGCATGAGAACTGAAACGAACAGCCAGTGTATGGCACAGTGGCACAGAGTACCTATTTTTAACATATTGTAATAGAGATCTATGTCGGCGGCCCAAATGGGTAGGAAGCAGTGTCGCCCTCCTGCAGGAAGGTTTGGAACTATTACGATGTGTATATGTTTATGATCAGCAATGCCCCATTTATGTACAGTAGGCACAGCTCGGCCGAAAAAACTACGGACCAGCCGTAGTTTTTTTTTGCCGACCTGTACCTACCTATACGGGGCAAGTAGATATCCTGCAGGGTGCACTAGTTTTCTAAATAGACATATACATTTTCTAAGTTACAGAACAATTCTAAAAAAAAAACTTCAATTAAAAGGTTACATGTATTTTTATTTAAAAATTATGCAATAAGGATACGAATTCACTCAAAGACTTGGCAAGCTTGCCCGCGAGTCCCGTGACAATAAATTATGTTTACAATATGTTGGTATATCGCTCAAGCACTTTAATTAATCTAATATTATCTAAGACATTTAAGTATAATGGTAAAATAATAAAATTTATAAAGAATTATAATTAAACTAAACCTATATTATAAAGTAAAACTATAAAAAGTAAATGCCCCCCAGGTCGCCGTCGTTGGCTATGGTGCCCAGAAGGCTGGCGGCGTTACCTCTTTGGATTGCTAGGCTAATCCTTTGGCCAAAATAGCTGCCAGCTCTCTCTGGATGTTTGGATGAGCCGCTCCGAAAGTTCCTTATACAGGGCCTTCACGCCCGGTCCCCACGGCCCCTGGGTTTCCACTCCAAACAGCACTTTAGTTTAACTAAGTATAAAAGCTTAGGATTTATTCGTTCACACTATCCTAACTCGTTCACATAAGTACATACCTTAGGTAGGTAGGTACCTAAGGCGTCAACTTCCTGCATGGGGACACATACATATAATATATGAATTATCCCTATTATGAGATCTGATATGGCAGGCTATACTTGCTTGATAAGGCCAAAGTTGCTTTTAAATACTCTATTGCACTCTAGGATCACGAGTTAGCCAAAGAATCCTGGTCTGTGTCTTTCTCTTACACCACAAATTTTATCCCACTATTTCCACCCATAATGAGTCTCTATTTCTGGAATATTCTAACTCAACACGTTCACGAGTAGGTACACGAAGAGATCAAATACATTAATTAAAACGAAAAAGCTGCGAAACATATCGAAATAGCAAGATAAATCCGTATTTTTTCTGACTTTTCAATCAAACATTTGAATTCAAATTTCAACTTGACATTTGCATATTTTTAATTTATTTTTTTATGTCAAAACATATATTGGTTAAAACGCTCAAACAAATTCAAAAACAAGCGGCAAGAGTGACAGCTCGGACAGCTTGAAGATGGCAGTAGGTGCGGGGGTGAGGGAAGCGCGGTAAATATTTAGTCAATTGCATTAGCCAATCACGTGCAATCACGTGACCACAATACTAACGCCCGGATATTTTGTTCAAAGATTGCAGGCCGTGTCTTGACATCTTGGCCTTGGGTGTTCGAAAACATGGAGCTATAATACTCAGGACAAGCTGTTGTAATAATAATACCACGACTGAGCGAGATGGTAGTATACTAATCTCAGTAGGTGTGATAGAAAGGGATATAGGTATCATTCGTTGTGCTTGTCATAGAAAGTTCCACTTTTTTTTCCGCAACTGAGTTGGTTGCGGCAAATAAACCATCAGCCGCCTAAATTAAGTAGGTTGTTTATAATAATAATAAATAAGCTCTCCGCCATTTTAAGACCAGTTCTTAATTTACCTGCGTAGGAATTCTACGTTCTAAAATATAACATTCCCTTCGCTTTTTGCGAATGAACTCATTCAAATAAATCGTTATGTTTAAACTTACTTGCTAAGAATAATAAGTTATTCTAGAAAGTTTTCTTGCTGATGACATGAAAGTTTATCGATGCCTGATTTAGGGTTCTGTAAATGTTACATGAGTATTCGATTCAGGAATAGGGTCATTTCGCCGGTTACGCGACCACCTTCGGTTAGCGACCACTTGAAGAACATGGTTTTTTCAATTGAAGATAACATCAACTCTACAGAGCCTATTGAAACAGTCAGCCGTATGCCTTATTGTTTGTAGTTATGGAATAGGAATTTACAAAAAAAACTAGAAAATATTCTTTCAGTTCACCAAGTCAGCTAAGTGGTCGCTAACCGGCACATGAAATTAGGTGGTCGCCAACCGGCGAAGCCTGCCTGAAGGCCTGCCGCCGTAGCCTATGGACACTTGCAACTCCAGGGGGTGTGACATGCGCGTTGCCGACCCTTTAAGAATTTATACACTCCTTTCTTAAAGAATAATACTATAGTCCCCTTCGGGCAAAACCAACTAGGTAAATTCATCAATCATCATAAACCCTAACCTATTGGCATACGTCCCACAGCTGGGCAAAGGCCTACTCTCGTTAATGAGGGGAGGGGGAATGGAGGGAACTAGGTTAATTAGGGTTATATAATAAGGCAATGAAATGATTAATACACTTACGTAAAGTAACATGATGTAAATCCACAAAGTTGAACCCTGTATTTATACGGTATGTCAATAATAATATTTCAATCAATACACCACCCTCGCTGTAAATATATAATTTTGATCCCTTGAGACACAATGTACTATTTTTGTATAATATCCGTATAAATAAAATAATAAATAAAATAAAAATACTTTATTTCAGACCCAATGATCCATAGTGTGTTAGTAACACGTGACTTAATACTAAATTAGGTTAGTAACAGCAAGTATAAAAATATTCTTAAATAATAAATTGGGCAACGCCCTTAATCTGTCCAATCCAATAAAATAGGATTGGACAGTCAAACCTCCACGATATAAAACTGCGTAAAAAAATAAAACCAAATTTTTTATTTGGCACCAGCATTACTAGCGTCTGATTCAATAAAAAAAAAATGCCGACGGCAAAATCATATTTTCCGTTCATCAGAAAAGTAATGCGATATAAATATACGATCAGAAATAGGCGAAGCATCAACTGACGGTACAAAATCAATAACACGATATTCAAGAAAATAAATCCCCAGACAGGGTAGAGAGGGGAAAAATGGCATCTAACATTAATGACCTCATTCCAAGGCCCGCAAAGATGCTGAGCAACGCTTGATAGTCGATGGAACGCCACTAAAGGGGGTTTAATGCGAATATTATTCAGTACCCACTTTAGCCATTTACCATTTTGCCCCGGCCTCCCCCTTTGCGGCGCTAGTGTTTTAGTTGACTGTAAAAAGTTACTTTATCAAGATGTTTTATGGGTGAGCTTAGATTGGATGGTTTTCGCCGTAATGCGGGTGAATTTACGTACATTTTATTACTTCGTCACTTCCATAAAATGTGATTGACGATTTGATAAAAGTAGATTTCTTGAAAAAAGGAGTGCAACGACAGAACATTTTGTAGCATGGTAGGGCCCAACTTGGTGTACATTTTTCTTCTTAAGGGTACCCCCCCCCCCCCCCCCCTTACGAAAAAACGCAATGCAACGCATCTTCTTATTTTTACAAGCTTTTATGTAGTTTCACCTGTCCCGTGTCTGTCTGTAATCAAATCTTGCAAGTTAAATTTGACCCACTTCCCGGTTTCCGATTGAGCTGAAATTTTGGATGCATATGTATATCGCATGACAATGCAATATTATGATGACATGAAGCTGATCCGATGCTAGAGCTGGAAGGTGGCCATAGGAACTCCGCAACAAAACGACACAACTCCATCGAGTTTGGGCTGGTTAGAATTGTCTCAATGAGTAGTTGATGATGGTATGCAGAAAAGTACAGTCGGCAATATAAGCTTTTGCCAAAAATGACATTTTTGACAGAAACTTGTTTTCTTTTGTTTTCGCTCTTAGCAGACCGGTCTTGGTCACGTGATTCTACGTCGGTAGTGGAGGCGGACACAGCTCCCCGCACGATCTACCGCCATCTTTCCCTATTGACAATTGTCGATAAATAAATAATCTAACCTTGTGACGTTTTACAGTTGCCAAGCCAGCGAGGTCTCCAATATAAGCCCAAAACCACTTTCGCATTTGGCGGTGCAGCTTCGGTACGGTATCGGTAAGCTGTCATCTGTCCATGTCAAGTCCGTACAGATTAATTGCGCGTGTATATTTCAACCACAACTTTGGTCTTAAGCGACCTGCGGCAGCTTTTTATCAGTTCATTGCGCGGTCGAGACGCGCAACGCACTGGGATTAGTTGGGATCACGCGCAATGAATTAGAAAAACCGCTGCCGCAGGTCGCTTAAGACCAAAGTCGTGGCCAAGGCGTTAGTGTATAGATTTCTACAGAGGAGCTTATACGCGCGCCACCAAAGGGACGGAAAGGTTTCTATGCAGGTAAATCAAGAACTGGTCTTAAAATAGCTGACGGTTTACCATAAAAAGCGGGTAATGGTTTACAGTTTGCCGCCACCTGATCGCCGTGCTTTATCACCGCCTACAGATGCACAATTCGTCTGCAATCGATGTGGGACGAATGCCATGCTGCTATAGGACTATATAGCCACCAACGTAGATGCGGCAATGCATAGGCCTGTGGGCGAACTATACTCAGACACAATACAGTGCTCTTCGTGTTCAATTTAATAACGCATTCAGGATGCTGATGGGGCTGCCCCGTTATTGCAGCGCGTCAGGGATGTTCGCAGAGGCGAGGGTGGACTGTTTCCACACTACTATTCGCAAGCGATGTACATCCCTGGTGCGTAGGGTACGGGCCAGTGCCAACAGCATCCTGAAAATGATCGCTGAACGGATGGACTGTGGGTATCTAAACCACTGCTGTATGATGCACACAAACACACATGTTAACTACGAGGTCGCATAACATTTGACATTTTGTGATTTAAATGAGTAATTAATTATTTAACTTGACATCTTGTACATTTTTAATTTGAATTTTTCATATAGGTACATATTATTTTAATTGACTGTACTTAGCTACTTACCTTTAATGTAAATTTCATTCTGGCCTAAATTGTATTATTATTGCTTTAAATTGACTATGTGTGTTATTCTATTATTTTTATAGTTACTAATATTAGGCTTAGTATTATTTTATTACTAACAATAATGATCCATGTTGGTCCCTGATTAAATGAAATGAATGAATGAATAGGCTCCTAAGCGCTGTAACAATCATCTGTGATAGATGCTGTGGCCAATGATGATAGGTACTAACTCAGTTACTGATTAATGATAGCCGTTTTCCTCACACATTGTCTGGTTGCCTTTGGCATAGGCCTCCCCCCGAGGCCAGAGTCCTATTGCTTCTCTTCTCCACATGGCTCTGGTTATATCTTTGAGTTCATCTTCCCATCTTTTCCTCTGTCTCCCTTGTTTCCCTTTTCCATCTCTTTGATACCATGTAATTATCTTTGGAGCACTGTTGTTTGTTGTCTCTCATTGGAAGTGGACGTCATCTGCCGACATGATGAGAGACGAGCTCAGTTGCGAAAAAGAAAAATGGAAATGTATGTGTGATTGATACTTTTTGATGATTTTGTATGGTGCTGGCTGTTAGATGATGAATAAGGAACGATCGAACGTGGTTTGAATAGTTTTAGAAAGGTGAATGATTTGACGTAATATGATTCAGTTTGTAAGACGATCGGATCGAAGCAAGATGGTAAATAAAGATAAATAAAGCAGAAGATTTTACAAGAAGTATTTAGTTATTGTCTACCATCTCGCTCGGTCGTGGTATTATTATTAGCATGGCTTGTCTTGAGTAATCGTAGGTTCATGATGTCAATGAATGGTTGATTGGCACGGGATACCGCCCGCTTTCGTCACAGGCATACTAATAGTGTTTGGTGGACCAATAAGTTGTCTTTAAATTATTATTGCACATATTTCACCTCTATTTATTAATTTATCGTATGGCGGTTACACACTGGTACATATATGTATTCGTATCGATGTTGCTGATAGAGTTCCAGTGTGCGCTGCGACTGCGAGGTTCAGAAGGAACAGTGCAACTGCCGAGTTTGTTGTTCTTTTAGCACAACCCGGAGGTCACGTGTAGGGATTCTAGGGTTAATCCTACGGACGTAGAACAACAACAACCTCCCCTCTATTGGCGACCACGTACTGCCAGGAGCAGTGTGGGAAAACCCCCTCCTACATAAAGTGGACTGATGACCTGGTAAAGGCTGGATGCGGATGGCGCAGGACCGGTCATTGTGGCACTCTTGGGGAAGAGGCCTATTGTCTGACAGTGGACGTCTTTCGACTGACATTCTGCTTCCTACGCAATTTAAACGGACGGACGGGAATGAAACAACAGTACCGTCGACTCTTTTTTAGGGTTCCGTAGCCAAATGGCAAAAAACGGATCCCTTATAGATTTGTCATGTCTGTCTGTCTGTCCGTCCGTATGTCACAGCCACTTTTTTCCGAAACTATAAGAGATATACTGTTGAAACTTGGTAAGTAGATGTATTCTGTAAACCGCATTAAGATTTTTACACAAAAATAGAAAAAAACAATAAATTTTGGGGTTCCCCTTACTAAGAACTGAAACTCAAAAAAAATGTTTTTCATCAAACCCATACGTGTGGATAGGTCTTCAAAAATTATATTGAGAATTCTTACATCATTTCTTTCTAAACTGAATAGTTTGCGCGAGAGACACTTCCAAAGTGGTAAAATGTGTGTCCCCGCCCCCCTGTAACTTCTAAAATAAGAGAATGATAAAACTAAAAAAAATATATGATGTACATTACTATGCAAACTTCCAACGAAAATTGGTTTGAACGAGATCTAGTAAGTAGTTTTTTTTGAATACGTCATAAATCGTAAAAAGCAATTTATTTAACGGAACCCTTCATGTGCGAGTCCGACTCGCACTTGGCCGCTTTTTTTTGCCTTGTCTTTTCCTAATAAATTAACACGCGACAGACACTGCATAGTAAATAAGACAGATGTAAAAGATTTATTCGTTTCTGGTGGAGGGCAATCCACTTAAAGTCGGGCTTTGCATTTTAATGCTCCTGTCCTTTAACTGGGGGCTTAAGCGAGATTTTTCTGATAGTTGAGACTGGAGAAAATTAAATTGTCTTGTCTTTTTGCAGACTAAGCAGCCCGCGGTTTTTGTTTTTCAAAGTTTTCGGACGGGTCTGCAGGATAAATTATAGACTACTATCTTCCCGCGTGGCTTCGCCCGCGTATTGGGAAGAACGAAGGCAAACCCACGGGATAATAAGTTCCTGTATTTTTTTAAATTTTTGGGGCGTGCTTTTATTACCGTCTGTACTTTTCTGTATACCGTCATCAACTACTCATCGAGACGATTCTAAACGAGACCAAACTCAACGGGTTCACGTCGGTTAAATACTGAATTCCCATAGCCACCTTCTGTCTCCATCATCAGATCAGCTCGATGTTACCATAATATTGAATTGTCATCCAAACTATACCTTTACCCAAAACAGCTCAAACGGTTGAAGATATCTGCTTCAAAATTGAGTTGCAAGATTTCACCCGAACAAACATAGTTAAGTTACATATGAGTTAGGTACATACTTGCAAGTTAATAGAAAGCTTGTAAAATATAGCCTATAACCATCCAGAAAGTACATTCTATACGCAAGTGAAAGAATATTTGAAATTGGATAAGCGGTTCCGGAGCTTATACCCAAATCATGCAAGCTTATAAACATACAAAGCTACAGTCTCACAGACTTTACCTTTTTATAACATTAGTTTAGACTACCATTTGCCTGCGACTTTGTCCGCGTAAAAAGCGAAATTTACACATGCAAGAACTTGCATGCAAGTTTACCTACATTGCAGGGTTTGATAGATCAATTGAACTCAGCATCCTCGGTAACCGGCAATGTAATGAAACTTGCACGCAATTTCTTGCATGTGTATTTTGCGGGTTAAAAATGCCTTGTTAATTCTAATAATATGGTTGAGTTGAGATGTGTTACGTTTTATTAAACTGTCATTGGAATCTTCTACATTGGATGGTAGAGTTGCTTTTTAACCGACTTTAAAAAAAGGAGGTTCTCAATTCGGTTTGATTTTTTTTAGGGTTCCGTAGCCAAACGGCAAAAAACGGAACCCTTATAGATTCGTCATGTCCGTCCGTCTGTCTGTCCGTCCGTATGTCACAGCCACTTTTTTCCGAAACTATAAGAGCTATACTGTTGAAACTTGGTAAGTAGATGTATTGTATACTGTGAACCGCATTAAGATTTTCACACAAAAATCAAAAAAAAACATTAAGTTTTAGGGGTCCCCCATACTCAGAACTGAAACTCAAAAAAAATTTTTATCAAACCCATACGTGTGGGGTATATACGGATAGGTCTTCAAAAATGATATTGAGGTTTCTAACATCATGTTTTTCTCTAAACTGAATAGTTTGCGCGAGAGACACTTCCAAAGTGGTAAAATGTGTGTCCCCCCCCCTGTAACTTCTAAAATAAGAGAATGATAAAACTAAAAAAAATATATGATGTACATTACCATGTAAACTTCCACCGAAAATTGGTTTGAACGAGATCTAATAAGTAGTTTTTTTTTAATACGGCATAAATCGTAAACCGCAATTTATTTCACGGAACCCTTCATGTGCGAGTCCGACTCGCACTTATCCGCTTTTTTTTATGTTTGTTACCTCAGAACTCCGTCATTTATGAACCGATTCGTACAATTTTTTTTTAATTGAAAGTATATGCTGCCAGATTGACCCCATTGTTTTCAAAACCACAATTGGATGATGGGAACCATGAGGAATTGAGGGAACTCCTCAAATATGTTAAGCACGCGTGTAGTGATTTCGGTATTTTTTATTATAACTCGTGTATTTGCACCCGGAAATCATAAATTTGGTGATGGTGGAAGTGATGATGAAGACCATGGCTTGTGGAACTTCTCAATGATGTACTTCAAACTATAAAAGTACGTCACAGATTCTGATATGATTTCGTTAAAATAGCAAACAATGAAGTGCCAAGGGTAGTTCTGAGATCCTTGAGGAATGCGACGGAAGTCCTCAAATATTATCGGCCCACATACAGTGATTTGGTTTTTTTCTCTAATAATCAACGCATTTGCTCTCGGAAATCAGTTCATGTGGTAAATTGCAGAATAAATGTGGAAATGTTCATGTGGCTTGGCTTGACTTTGTTTTTAAAGTAAATTATTGAATGTACTACTTTGATAATTCATTCAAAAAGCAGCGAGTTGGCGATAGTTTTATGTTTTTATGTTTTTGTAACACTTTTATGGGCTAGGCCTGAAATAAAAAACTATATTTTGTTAGAAATTATATAGTTAATACGCAGTGGTAATCATTAATTTGTATAAATGAGTATGTATTATGACCTAAAACTTGGATTAAAGCAGGACTGACAGTTGGAAGCGCTCGACCAATCAGAGACCGCCAGGTGTTACTGCGGCTCTCTGATTGGTCGATAGTAATGGAGGGAAAAGTAACGTCAATGTAGTGGCGACCTGGTCCCATGAGGGATTTTTCGGAGTCAGTCTTGATTTAGCCAGGGAGAAGTCAAATACTATTTGTAATGTATTGTGTGTTAGTCTAATACTACTCATTAATACTGTGTCTTAATGGTAAGTTAACAAAGTGAAGGATCAATATAATCAGTAAGTAATACAATCACTATGTTTGTTTCATTTGAATTTCACCTTCCGCGACTTCGTATGCACTCTCAAGTCGATGATATTTGTTCCTTAATCGAATAAAGCAGCCAATTGCGCTTACAATTTGTATTTGATGCAATTCGGCCAACTTAAATCATCTCAAGTACAACTTCAAAACTAAATACCTCATTCTACTTACGTACTTACTCATTTTCGAAAGGCAAATAGTAACATCAAAAAAAAACCTATTTTTATTTTTAACCCCCGACGGAAAAATAGGGGTGTTACAAGTTTGACGTGTCAGTGTCTGTGTGTGCGTGTGTGTCTGTCTGTGGTATCGTAGCTCATGGACCGATTTGAATGCGGTTTTTTTATCCGAAATCTGACGTGTGTTCTTAGCTACGTTTCAACAAAATCGGTTCAGTCGTTTTTGAGATATTGAACTTTGAAATAAAAATTTCGGGGGTTTTTAAATGTTTCCAAGTTGTAGTTATTATTATAAGTCCTTTGAAATCGTGAACGGATTTCTAATTTGTTTTTAAATACTGCGTACTAATTAATACTGCGTTTTTAGATACTTAGCCATTGACATGATTCACCCTGTATTGTTATTGATGTAGCTTAAATCATTGACAGGCTCTCACAAATATTCTTTCCAAACAAGCAACTTGAAATTTCAAGATTTTCAATAAAGCGCCCGTCAAATCGCAACCAACAATCCCAGACTTACTGCTTCAACCTCGTATCTCTCAAAATTACAGTCAAAGAAACAACCTTATTAGGTACAAAACAAAGCTCAAATTAAACAAATAAGAAAAGACAATTACGAGGTTAAGAATGAATGTTGAGTTACAACATTACGGATTGCAATTTCTACAAATCGCTTCCTTTTAACTGGAATTCCAATTCCAAACTCGGAAATATCAAACGATTCTTCGCGCGTCATATTATGGGAAACTAAGAGGTAGGCCATGTTTTTGGCGCGGTATTTCAGTAATAATTAATAATAGATTTGTAGAGTGGGACGACAGCAAAACAAGAGTTACGTAGGTTTATTTGGGAACAGACCTTTATTAAAATAATTTACTTTAAAAACAAAGTTTTAACCGGCTTCAATTTAGAACTCCGCTTCAAGAGTGCCTATAAAATATGAAGAGTTCCCCATCCTCACCTCACCTAATGATCATGGGAAAAATACCCAAAAAATGTTGATATGGGTGTGCAATGCCTGAAAATAAAACTTTATTTATTTTATTTTATAAAAAAAAAAACAAATCGATCCAAGCGTCTTCGAGTATTAAATGGAAAAACATACATAAAAAATTTAAATATTCGAACGAATTGAGAACCTCCTCCTTTTTTGAAGTCGGTTAATAAATGCATCAATTATTCATCATTCATCGCCACTCGAGAACCTTCTTCTAGATTAATGTGTTCTTATTTAATTTTTGGTACAAGTTTTTATTGCCGACTGTACTTTTCTGCATACCATCGTCAACTACTCATTGAGACGATTCTAACGAGCCCAGACTCGATGGGGTTGTGTCGTTTTATTGTGGAGTCCCTATGGCCACCTTCCAGCTCCAGCATCAGATCAGCTCCAATTCATCATAATATTGCATTGTCATGCGATATACATATGCATGCAAAATTTCAGCTCAATCGGATAACGGGAAGTGACTGAAAAATGGATTGCAAATTTTGACGGACAACTTACTTACATATTTACATACATACGAACAGTGCAAGTGAATATAAAGCTTGTAAGTAATAATGTATTTTTCTCGCACCAGCTCTTAGACTACTCCTGCCCCCCATCAAAGTAACTGTCACTCTCATTTCTCACTTTATTGAAACTGTTCAATCCCTTTAAGCTCTTTTATTCATCAAAGTAATCGAAATAACGAAGGAAACCGATTCCTTGGCCAATGAAGTAGGGAATATTCATGAATAAATCTGTTAGGTCAATTATTATTTCTAGAGGGTTCATCAATTATTAATAAAAATTACCCCCCGTCTTTTACAAGTGTCTGATAAATGATTAGGAATCGGAGATGTTTTGTATTATAAGAATTATAAATTAATAACTACATTACCCAAGATGGCTTTATTAGTTTTTGAAATAGGTACAGTCAATGTCACCAATATGTATTAACTAAAGGTTCATAAATATGTATACTACAACCTTATTGTTGCAGAAATAAGGTCTGTGTACATATTTTTGAGACTTTGTGGTGTATATGTCACCGTTAGATTGTGAACACCGTCAGTTTATAATGTAACTCGCGATATTATAAACTGACGAAAAATTGTGAACTTTTTTGACAGTTTAACGCATTTTTTTTCGTTAGTTTATAAACTATCAGTGTCGGATCGTCGAATTGTCAACTGAGATCAAATCGGCTTGCTACGGAACGTACACAAAGATTAGGTAGGTTAGGTTAGTTAGGTTTCTTCAGTTGCCCAAAGGGCAAAGCGCCCAGAAATAGGAGCCCCGCGCAGCAGACGTAAGTGAAAACTGATGCAAGTGGAATAATTCGCTCAACCAAACAGCGCACAGGTTGCGTTCCGAATTAGGCAAATTTGATTCAGTTCACAATTTGACGATATGACATTGTTAATTTATAAACTTGTAACAATCCGGCCTGAGTCGGAGAGCATTAAAGAGGGTCGTGAATTATTAATACTAGGCCCGAGCCGTGAGAAACGTTACTTCGTCCTTATATTTATAAGTGGGCGCCTTAGGACGAATTAGTTTACAAACGGAGACACTCAATGACAGTAATTAAACAAGTTTAGGTCCTTTAATGTATTTTATTGATTTTAACGCTCCTTTATCTCTAAATTATACAATCACACCAATATATTATAAAATAACCCAGGCGTCCCTGGCAAACTTAAAGTTATCTCTTAAATTAAAGAAAACAGTGAAAATTTACCTAGGTATGATCTTTGGACCTTGATAACCAAATTTATAGGAATTTTAAAGTATAGGATAAGTGTGTGTGTGTACGTAAACGAAAAGGTAAGTACGGTACCTTCACATGGCCTACAGAACCATGCTTTAAATGAAACGCCAGCCGGAAATCCGCACCGCTACCCCGCATATCACGCCACTGCACGGCGTCCAGGAATGTGTGACGTCACCCGCCGAAACCGGCGACTCCTTCACAAGCTGGACCCTTACGCCATATATCCGTTCCGGACGACACGGAGCTTCATGCCCGTCCCCGGGAGCCCTGGAATTCGAAATAAACAGGTTCACATTCCATTCACTACAAAACGGGTTGACGCCCCCATTTTGCTTACAAGATTAAAGAAAACACGACACTTACCGTTTAGGGCCAAAGTTAGCACTTATTTCTAGTTATCCAGCCTTGGCGGCTCGAATGAGCACCTCTCTGTAACAAGAAAATGGAAGGTTTAGCTTTTTTAAGCCCTTGTTGGGACCTCTAAGGCCAGCATTTTGGAGGTTAAAACGCGGTATCCGGTGACTTACCTGATAGGTGTTATAAAACGCTAAAGCGCTTTTACGTCAGGCTTGCCTAGCGGACGGATTCAGTAGAACGACAGCCATCTGCTTCGAGATCAAAAAAATTACGTCTACATGTGCCGACACTGATCTCCGGGAATCCACAACTTTTCTTTTCTTCTAGGCACCTCTCATTACGGTAGTCGTCAGCCAACGTTTTCTCAAAGAAAAGATGGCCAATCTCTCGGATGTTTGACGATTACATGTTTTTCTTTCTCAGAGCGAATCCTCCTTCGCAATGCCACCCAACTGAATGTCTTGTCATCTTTTTTTTTTTTATATCCGCGGTCACTCAACGACCCGGAATCTAGGAAATTTGCCAATTGTATGGTGTGTGACCACCTTAAGAAAAGGGGTGTACAGACCACCCTCCATACGTCCGAGAATAAAAAAAAACGATGTTACAGTACCCCTCCTGTTGGCGAAAATAATTTTATTTCTAAAACTACTCAAAATTTAGGAATAAAATTATTTGTCGGAGACCTCACCTTACGCTCCTTTACCCTATTCTAAACCCAGATACTAGCTGCACAACTTTCATCCTCTCAACTAATGTTTAAAATCATACCTCTCTACACCAACGTTGGTCTTACAAACTAACATAGTAAACGCTATATTCCCTATGAACTACACAAGCGGCTAAGGATACCTGAAAGTAAAACAGTTCCTTGCATTTACTTGGAAATCTTAAAAACGTAAAATAACAGCTTCAGGAGGTGCGACACGCGACCATAAAAACCCGAGTAAGAAAAAGTATACACAGAACAGGGTGTATTAACTTGAAAGGAAGTTTGCGGGCCGTGACACACAGACAACCGCTTTAACTTTACATATTAGCAAAAATACAAAATCGTCACTCCTAACACCACTTACTAGGAGCAAGGCCCACTCTGATTCAGAGCAGAGTGTCCCTTTCAGAGCGTTACAGATAAAAACTTTAATATATGTTTTTATCTCACATCGCTTAGCAAAGTACCATAAGCGACCGAAATTAACCTACTAACTTATAGAACCATCTAACTTAATTTACCAGTAAGAACTAATGTTACCCGCTAACATTGTTAGACATATAAAATATACCTAACGAGCATTAACCTAGCGATCCGGATCCTACAAACTATACCTATAACTATTTCAACCATCATTCTAGTCACTCTCACACCATGGAAAACCTGCCGTCAGGACTAATGTTCTACCATCTTAAAACGCCTGCAGACCGAACATATGCAATGTATACTTTCTATTCTGAAAACCATTCCTTAATAAAAACCAACAGTCAGGACCAATCTTAAACCATCGAGAAATACCTACAAGTCCGGACGAAAACATCATATGCTATATCGAAATAATAAACGAGAGCCACGGCCTCTTGACGCATGCACAAGATGGCCGCCGCGGTAACAGCTGATCGCTTTGACCTACATTATAGTTAATGAATGACTTACCTACCTATATTATACTAGTATATAGGTTGCCAGCTCGAATTACTGGAAACCATAATTCTAGAGGTAAAACAAAACAAACCCGATAAACAGGGTTTTATGTGGTTCTTTGACTGATAAATAATCATGAACAACTGAAAAGTAACGAAACACATGGGCGCCGAGACACTCAGGTCGTCCATACAAGTTATTTACATTGCGGCAGTGCAGTTTAAGGTGCACCACGAGCGCAATTAAACATTATTAAAAGTGGATTACGGAGGTGCAACAGGAGTACACCCCTAGCGTAATTACCTAAAGAGAGTATGTCATTTGAATTACGGCAGCGCAGTATAAGTATCTGCACCACTAGCGTAATCAAATATAATAATGAAAGTATATTCTCCGATAGACTACCGCAACCAACACCCTTCGCATTATGCTACATGGCTATTGGAAGGCGCGTTTACACCGCGCTCTAATATATCTTTTATATGAAATTTACCTAAAGGCTTACCGTTCATGGATTTCAAAGTGTATACTAGAGGAGAGTGCTTCCTGTCCACTACGCATTTTTCATATTTAGGAGACAGTTTGGCGCTAAAGAATTTTGCTGCATTTGACAGAGGAAAACAGCGTTTATATACGATTTGTCCCTCCTCGAATTGTATATCCCTTTTTCGGATATTATAATATTTCACATTATGATCGTAAGCCTTTTTAAGCTGACACTGAACCACCTTATATATATCATTTAATTTAGGAAGGTTAGGTGCAAAAGGTTCAAGACTTAACTCCACATCGGCCTCCGCCACCGGAACATCCACGTTGTGTTGCGCCCCATCTAATACCATCTCCCTACCATGATTTAAGAAAAAGGGGGTAAACTTAGTACTTACATGGACGGCCGTGTTCAGTGCACATTGTATCTCAGGTATGTTCTGATCCCAAGTACGGTGATCAGTACGCACGTAAGAAGATATGGCTCGGACAATATCACGATTCCGTCTTTCTGTAAAATTGACTTGTGGATGGTACCGCGGGTTATAAAAGATATGTGGTACCTGGTATTTGGATAATAAGTCCCTGAAAAGGCCTGAAACAAACTGAGGGCCATTATCAACGTATATGTATTTACACACGCCGTGCAACAAAAACACTCCCTTCTCCAGGCACTTCACAATCGCCTTCGCCGTGGTATTCCTTAGAGGGAACATAAGAGTATATTTACTAAAATAATCGCAGCACACAAATATATATTGATTCCTCGCGTAAGATGGCGGAAACGGGCCCAGGATGTCGCAGGATATAGCCTCCCACGGTTTAGAAACCACCCGGGGGCCTCCCATCAACCCGGCACGTGCAGTGTTGCAAGGCTTATAGCAGTTGCATACCTCACACCCAGCCACGTACTTCTCAACGTCCCGGTACAAAGATGGCCAGAAATAAACCGCGCTTAGACGTTTATGTGTTTTGGAAACGCCGAAGTGACCCGAAGTGGGGTCGTCGTGAAACTGCTTACACAACTCTTCCCGATGCTCCAATGGAACCACCTGCTTCCACTCGAACTGTGAAGTTAAATTATATTTATTTTTCGACAAACGGAACAGTCTCCCATCCCTTACAGTGAAGTTGGGAAAACGCCGAGGTTCGTCTTCACACGCCTGCAACAATTTCAGGTACCAGGGATCCACTATCGACTCAGGCTGAAAAGAAATGGAATCGATCTTAATCCGCGACAGCGCATCCGGTATAATATGTTCTTTACCTTTCCGATGAATGATTTCGAAATCAAATTGACTCAAACGACATGCCCACCTATTCAACCTTCCCGTGGGATTCTTAAGTTTGTAAAACCACTGAAGCGAGGCGTGGTCCGTAACAATAAAGCATTTCGACCCCTCCACATACGCGCGATATTGCTCAAGCGCGTGTAAAACCGCCAAAAGTTCACGTTCGGTCGCCGTGTAGTTCACCTCTTGTGCGTTGAGAGTGCAGCTGCAATACGCGATAGGGTGATCTACTCCATCCGATCTTTGTGTCAAAACGCCTCCCACAGCATAAGAACTCGCGTCTGCATGAATATAAAAAGGTTTACTGAAATCAGGACATTTTAATATTGGAGCGGAAATGAGCGCTGATTTTAAAGTATTGAACGCATCGTTGGCTTCCGGCGACCATTCATATTTGACCTTCTTACTTGTAAGCCTAGTAAGAGGACGAGCAACCTGTGAAAAGTTATTTATAAACCGCCGGTACCAGCCACACAAACCTAGGTAACGCTTCAACTCTTTTGCATCCCGCGGCACTGGAAAATTCATGATAACCTCTACCTTAGACGGGTCCGTCCGCAAACCAAAACGATCTACAACGTAACCTAAATATTTGAGCTCGCTGCGACAGAACAGAGATTTCTTCATGTTGATAGTCAAGTTAGCCTCCTTCAACTTTTCATATACCCGATTTAATATACGTACGTGTTCCTCAAACGACGAAGTACATATCACGATATCATCTATGTAAGTAAATACCTTATTATCGAACTCCGCCGAGAATAGCCCATCCATCAGTCGCTGCATGGTAGCTGCTGCCCCGACAAGTCCGAAGCACATGACATTATAGTGAAAAAGTCCCTTATTAGGAACGGTAAAAGCAGTTTTCTCCTTAGAATCGGGGTGTAAAGGAATTTGGTGGTAAGCGGCACTCAAATCCAGAGAAGAAAGGTACTTCGCATCCCTTAAATTATCAATAATATGGTTGATATAAGGTAACGGGTATGCGTCAGTCTTAGAAACAGCGTTCAGACGACGGCTGTCAAGACACAGGCGCAGATCCCCATTAGATTTAGGAACCATGGTTACAGGAGAATTCCATGGTGAGTGCGACGGTTCCACTACCCCGCTAGCCAACATACGATCTAGCTCCTCGTGCAAATATTTAAGCTTCGCAGGACTTAGCCGGTAATATCTCTGTTTAATCGGCACCGCATCACCCGTGTTAATAACATGTTGCGCACATGACGTGCGTCCTAGACCGACCCGATCAGTATTTAAGTTCTCAAATTTAGACTGTACTTGATCAATTTGCCGTTTCTGATCCTCAGTCAACGAGCCGTATTCGCGTAGACCGTCCTCCTCAATGCTACCCACGGTAAGAGCATGCGAGTCCTCCGGCAGACATGCTAAAACATCAGGCGCTAAGTTAAAAGCCTTCCAAAAATTTACACCAAAATGAATGGGAAGCGTAATTTCAGGTTGAATGTGAAACATAACCAACCTAACCTGCCCCTTATGCTGAATAGGAAGATTCATATAGTATCGGCAACTGAGACGCTGCCCGCTCGCCACTCTAAGTACAGGAGGCCGCTCGAATGACAACATCTCAATTCCCAACTTTAAAAAAGTGAGGTGTGCATTATCCCCAAGAACAGAGCACGACGCTCCACAGTCCAACAATCCACATACATTTACATTTAAAACTTGAACAGACAAATATGGACGATGATCGTTCGCCGGTGGTATAAAGAAAGTTTCGACGGGGTTAGAAACTTCAGAGTTCACCCACACCCGTGACACCGGCCGTATCAGTTTTTCTGACTCAGACCCTAGATTACAGTTAGGGCATTCCGGCGTACGGACGTTCGCGCGACCGCAGCGGAAACACACCACCTCGCGAGACCGTGGACAGCGGCTCGTACTATGGCCCTTGACCTTACACCTGAAACAAAACAAATCTGGCTCGATCCCCCCGTTCATGGAGCTAACCACCTGTTTACGCTGTCCGATTCTCGGACTAAATTGCATGTCTGGAGCTATGGTATACCCGGAGGTACTAGGTTCTCTAAAATTAGAAGCACGCGCTACTGCCAACTCCAGACGCATACACACAGTTTTTAGTTCCTGTATAGAACCAATATCAATGAGAGCCAGTTCTCGGCTATACTCCGGCCGTATATTCCGTAACAAAATATCTAGGCGATCTGCCTCTGACAGAGGTCTAGTAAGACGTGAAAATAAACCACCCATATAAGATAGAAACACCACAATAGGCTCATATCGAGCTTGCGTGCGGGCCCTTATCTCCTTCATCAGTTTAAAGTCATAGTCCGGTATGTCAAAATCCGACCTAAGAGCCATCAGCAACTCTCGGTACCCGAGCACACTATCCTTATTTGCGCGGAACCAATGCAACACCGGTCCGTCGAGAATTTCAGGAAAACCGTTAACTATCACTTTTTCTGGTATCTCCCGTGCTACCCGAAGCTCCTCTAACCGAGTAATGAAGGCTCGCACACACGTATCCCCATTGTAACGCAAGTTCAGACTATTCAAGTTGTACCTCGGTTCAGCACGACACACTGGTACTGGGTCCGCGTTCACCGGCTCCGAAAATATCTCCTCCTCCGACTCCGAAAACGTCTCCCCCTCATTTAACTGTGCCAACACGGCTACTAAAGCGCTTCTTAAAATACCTACTTCAACCTCGTTACCAGTTATGTGGTCAATCCTGCTGAAATAGTAATTAGCCCTTGCTACCAATCTATCCCGCTGACCTTCAGACAAAACACCGTCGTCCGACACAGCTGTCTTCAACTCCAGTACTCTCCGTTGACACGTGACAAGCAGCAGTGCGTTGTCAAACACCGGAACCACCGTTGAAGGCTTCAAGCTACCCCGCCGGACCAAAGAGCGAGACTGCCTCAACAATTTCCTCAAAGTGTCGCACGAATCGGTAGTATTGTATGTGATGTGAAGTGTGTTAAGTTCAAACTGGATCTCCTCTTTTAAGAGGTAATCAATTTTAATAGGACGGTCCATAGTCATTAACAAATGTTTATTTTTCAAGTAAGAAAATTCAGCGTAGGCTCCTGGCCTATAATATGTAAGTATTATGTACTAGAGATATAATACAATATTTAAGTCTTACGTACAGCCCGTAAGTTGGCTTATATTCAAAATAGGTAGCTAAAGATATTTATAAAAGTCACTCACCAATTTTTATAATATTTCACCTGTCTAGAATAGACCTAGCAAGTCTAGAATGCTAAGATTAAAGAATTAGGTATTTAGTCATACCAAACTCCAGACTCGGGTCATTGTAGACAGTGAAAGAATAACAGTCTAGAAATTATTATAAAGTTTCAACTTCCTCTCCACACCAGAGTACCTACACACACACTTATTTTTACAAAGTTCAATTATTGCTCGTTTACTAACATTAAATGTCTCCCCACGCTCTACGTTGGGTACGCCACTGTAACAATCCGGCCTGAGTCGGAGAGCATTAAAGAGGGTCGTGAATTATTAATACTAGGCCCGAGCCGTGAGAAACGTTACTTCGTCCTTATATTTATAAGTGGGCGCCTTAGGACGAATTAGTTTACAAACGGAGACACTCAATGACAGTAATTAAACAAGTTTAGGTCCTTTAATGTATTTTATTGATTTTAACGCTCCTTTATCTCTAAATTATACAATCACACCAATATATTATAAAATAACCCAGGCGTCCCTGGCAAACTTAAAGTTATCTCTTAAATTAAAGAAAACAGTGAAAATTTACCTAGGTATGATCTTTGGACCTTGATAACCAAATTTATAGGAATTTTAAAGTATAGGATAAGTGTGTGTGTGTACGTAAACGAAAAGGTAAGTACGGTACCTTCACATGGCCTACAGAACCATGCTTTAAATGAAACGCCAGCCGGAAATCCGCACCGCTACCCGCATATCACGCCACTGCACGGCGTCCAGGAATGTGTGACGTCACCCGCCGAAACCGGCGACTCCTTCACAAGCTGGACCCTTACGCCATATATCCGTTCCGGACGACACGGAGCTTCATGCCCGTCCCCGGGAGCCCTGGAATTCGAAATAAACAGGTTCACATTCCATTCACTAACAAAACGGGTTGACGCCCCCATTTTGCTTACAAGATTAAAGAAAACACGACACTTACCGTTTAGGGCCAAAGTTAGCACTTATTTCTAGTTATCCAGCCTTGGCGGCTCGAATGAGCACCTCTCTGTAACAAGAAAATGGAAGGTTTAGCTTTTTTAAGCCCTTGTTGGGACCTCTAAGGCCAGCATTTTGGAGGTTAAAACGCGGTATCCGGTGACTTACCTGATAGGTGTTATAAAACGCTAAAGCGCTTTTACGTCAGGCTTGCCTAGCGGACGGATTCAGTAGAACGACAGCCATCTGCTTCGAGATCAAAAAAATTACGTCTACATGTGCCGACACTGATCTCCGGGAATCCACAACTTTTCTTTTCTTCTAGGCACCTCTCATTACGGTAGTCGTCAGCCAACGTTTTCTCAAAGAAAAGATGGCCAATCTCTCGGATGTTTGACGATTACATGTTTTTCTTTCTCAGAGCGAATCCTCCTTCGCAATGCCACCCAACTGAATGTCTTGTCATCTTTTTTTTTTTTATATCCGCGGTCACTCAACGACCCGGAATCTAGGAAATTTGCCAATTGTATGGTGTGTGACCACCTTAAGAAAAGGGGTGTACAGACCACCCTCCATACGTCCGAGAATAAAAAAAAACGATGTTACAAACTAACCAAAATTAATGCGTAAAATTATGAATTATTTTGGCAGTTCACAATATTCCGTCAGTTTACAATATAACGGGTAAGATCATAAACTGACGGTTTTCACAATCTAACGGTGACATATACATGTCATATTGGTGCCCTTGACTGTACCTACCTATTTAGAAATGTGATTAGTATTAAGAGGGTAGTTCAGTCAAGGGACAAAGAAGGGATTAGGGACTCATATTCATTTGATCAATAAAATATCTGTACGCATGATACAACCTAAAACATTCGTCCCACTCGCACTTACATACTAGCTAGTGAAGGACAAATGCTTTTACATCCGACATAAACCATATCATGCTAGCGGGAAGAAAGCGGGTGGTGCTATTTTAAACCTACACAACACGGGGGGCTATTACTTATAATAAATTATTGCTTTAAAATATACTTTGAAGTCAGTTTAAAAGCTTTCTGTGGCTGCCTGCAGCAGGCTCGTACTCGTAAGTCTCATCACGAGTCGAGGAGAAAATTGTTTTTATATTAAAGGCCCCGTCATACCGGCCGCGGAGAGGAAACGAGCAGTTTGAAACGCTCAAGCCTGCCTGCACGGAACGTTATACACTATGTCAACTTAGACATATAACCTGAGAACTTTACGGTTTCGCTCTATGAAAACACAACAATATATCGATATCAGCCATATTTTTACACCATAAAATAGGTTGGGTAATTTGACTAAATATTCATTAATAATCCACCTAAATTTAATACCGCAACGGTAAAAAATAATGAAAAGTAATCTTTATAAATTCCGTAAAAATCAGGCGAAAATGGTATAAACTTTCTTTACTTTGTAATTGACTACGTACGCGTACGTTCTTTGGGATACGCGCATAATCCACTTATTTTTGTTAATGAATAAACCTTTCTATAGGCCAGATGAAATTCAATATTATCTCAAGGTCGTAAATATTTAATTAAAATGCTGTTATTTCCTGATGCATATATTTTTGGATTCAGGTAGTAAGTCTCCAAATTTGTGTACTCAAACATGTTTTCATTATAAAAATACTGATAGCATTTTTGCTTGCGGGTTAATTTTTTTTCCTAACTTCCGGTCCATAGAATTATTGACTTCAATAGTAAAAGTTTTTTAAAATAACATATAAAAGCCGTATACAAATAATTAGCCTGATATTAAATTATTTCCAAAAAAACTGTAATTTTCTCAGGGTAATAGCTACATTTAGCGCGCTAACTGGGGAGGGGAGTTAGACCATCTTGTTCTAACAGTAAAAGCCGCTTCAGCGCAGTGACTTGCGTTGCGGTTGAATTACTACAACGCGGGCCCGCGCCAGCGTTAAAACTGCCGACTGCACTGGTAGATCCTATTAATATTATAAATGTGAAAGTTTGGATGTTTGGATGTCTGGATGTCTGGATGTTTGTTACTCAATCACGCTTAAACGGCTAAATCGATTCGGATGAAATTTGGCACGAAGATAGTTTATAGCCTGAATTAAAATATAGGATAGTTTTTATCCCGGGTTTACGCAGACGAAGTCGCGGGTGGACACTAGTAGATAAATAAAAACTTTATTAGCGTATATGCCATGACAAAACTTAAGAGTGCAAAGTGGTTTAAAACAGAGATAAAAACTAAAACTATACCCTACTATTCAATAATACAATAATTTAAATTAATTGTCACGACATAGCCGCGATAAGGCACCGACTCAGCATGTGGACATTTCAGGTACTGTTTTTGAAGAGCTGGTAAATGATTCTTGAATAGTATATCTATCTATACATATAATAAAGCTGAAGAGGCTCGAAAGTCTGTACATGGAAGATATTCGAAAAAAAATTGGCTAGGGATACTTAAAATCGATAACAGAACACGTTCCAACAGTTTTTAGAATTTTTGTCTGTTTGTCTGTTTATCTGTTTATCTGTTTATCTGTTTTTCTGTTTATCTGTTTGTCTGTTTATGTGACCGCGCATCACGTGAAAACGGCTTAACCGATTTAGATAAAATTTGGTATAAAGATAGTTTGAGTCCTGCGAAAGGACATTTTTATCCCGGAAATAAACCCCTAAGGGGATGAAATGGGGGGTGGAAGTTTGTATGGAGCTACTTAAACCGCTGCACCGATTTGGATTAAATTTGGTATATAAATAGTTCGAGTCCCGGGGAAGGTCATAGGATAGGTTTTATCCCGGAAATCTTCGTTTTAAGGAGTAAAACGTGGGGGTGAAAATTTGGATGGCACCCATTTTGATAAAATTTGGTTTAGAGTTAGTTTAAGTTCTGGGAAAGGACATTGGATAGTTTTATCCCGGAAATCTGCCCATAAGGGGGTGTAGTGGGGGGTGAAATTTTGGATGGACTCCGTTAGGATCAAATTTGGTATAAAGATAGTTTGAGTCCCAAAGAATGACAACGGCTACTTTGAATCCCGAAAATCATCCCCTAAGGGGATGAAATAGGGGTAGAAATGTGAATAAATCCCATTTAGTAAAAATTTGGTAAAGAGATAGAAAGAGTCCCAGGGAGTCCTTCCCTGTTTTTATCCTGAAATGCATAGTTTTTATCCTGAAAAATCATCTCCTGAGGGGGTGAAACGAGGAGTGAAAATTTGGATAGAACCCATTTAGATGAAATTTGGTATGGAGATAGTTAGTCCTAGGAAGGACCTAAAATAATTTTTAGTCCAGAAATCATCTCCTAAGGGGGTGAAATGAGGGGTGAAAATTAGAATAAAACCCATTTAGATGAAATTCGGTATAGAGATAGTTGGAGTCCCGGGAAAGGAAATCGCATAGTTTTTGTAACGAAAATCATCGCCTGAGAGGATGAGATGAGGGTTGAAGATTTGGATGGAACTCATTTAGTTGAAATCTGGTTAAGAGATAATTTGAGTCCTGGGAAAGGACATCTGATAGTTTTATTCCGGAGATCATTCCCTAAGGGGGTGAAATGGGGGTGAAAATTTAGTATAGCGATAGTTGGGAGTCCTGGGGAGGATAGTTTTATCCCGAAAATCCTCCCCTAAGGGATGAAAATTTGTATGTGAGTGACCCATTTAGATGAAATTTGGTTAACAGATAGTTTGAGTTCCGGAAAAGGACATAGGATAGTTTTTATCCCGCAAATCATCTCTTAAGGGGGTGAAATGGGGGTTGAATATTTGTATGAAGCTACTATACAACCCATTAAAAAAAAAAATTGTATAGAGGTAGTTAGTAGGCGCGGTGTTGGTAGGCACAAGGTGGACTGATGACCTGGTAAAGGTCGCGGGAGTCCGCTGGATGCGGGTGGCGCAGGATTGGTCACTTTGGAACTCTTTGGGGGAGGCCTATGTCCAGCAGTGGACGTCTTTCGGCTGATATGATGATGATGATAAATGATAATAATGATAAAGATAGTTTGTGAGTCTCGGGTAAGGACATATGATAGTTTTTATATCAGAAATCTACCCATAAAAGGGAAATGGAGGGTGAAAGTTTGTATCGAGCTACGATATAAACGAGTTCTACGCGGACGAAGTCACGGGCAAAAGCTAGTATCTTTATATCGCTGAAATATTTTTTATTTCAAGTTTCATTTCCAAAACGATGGAGCCGAACTTTTATGGACTTTAGACGCGTCGTATAAAGCTCATTAGCTTAGGTTATGTTTGTTTTATGAAATTCGTGAAAGAAACGTCTACGGTTTCAAAAATATATATATAAATGGTAAAATACCTAAGTCATCCATACGCGCGTTGCTATTGATCAGCATGGCTATCACAAAACGGCGCGCGAGCTCTCTTGATTTTTCTCGCACTATAGTATACGTATACTAGACGTATACGTCTCTTTCTACGTTTTCTAATAAGCGAGAGACGGGTAGTATACCGTCTACTTCTAAGCGACTATCCGTCTCTTTCCAAGCGATCCAATTAGTATTCTTACTTAGTACCTAGTGCCCCGCGCCGCTTCCTCGTAAGTCTGACGGAGCCTTAAGACTTGTTATTTCAAATTGCGTCGCTAATATTTTGAAAGCCTTTCAGGAGTTCGACCGTTTATGGCGGCACTTCAAGGTCGTTGAGGATTCTGCGAAATATTGCTTGCATAAAAATAACACAAAACTTTTATTTTTAATGGGCGAGTTATTTATTTGACTAACCGTTAAATGTGGCTATTTGGGACAATTTTTTGACTAATACATCAGTAAGTCCATGTTTTATGTGTTTATCAAATATGTAATATTTTTACAAGCTTTATATTAACTTGCACTGTTCGTATGTAAGTTGTCCTTCAAAATTTGCTATCAATTTTTCAGTCACTTTCCGTTATCCAATTGAGCTGAATTTTTGCAAGCATATGTACCTATATTGCATGACAATACAATATTATGATGACTTAGAGCTGATCTGATGCTGGAACTGGAAAGTGGCCATAGGAACTCCGCAATAAAACGACACAACCCCATTGAGTTTGGGCTCGTTAGAATCGTCTCAATAAGTAGTTGATGGTGGTATGCAGAAAAGTACAGTCGGCAATAAAAGCTTGTATCAAAAATTATTTTTTTGACAGAAACTTATTAATAGATAAAACGCATAATGCTCCACCATTCTTTATACTGCACGTGTCTTAATTGTTAATACAGGATGAGTAATATTTTTTTAAAGAGGTGTTCTAAATAACCTCGTATTTGGGGCTTTTTGGGAATCGACGGGTTTCAAACTGGTTTTGGCTGAATTTTGAGGCTTTTGTTATTTAAAACATAACTAGTGATATTTAGGACGCTTTAGGAACGACCGCCGAAGGTATTAAAAGCAGAGTAACCATATATTCAGAAAAAAAAACGGGAGAAAAAAAATCACAAAGTTGTACTAACAAAGTCAAGTTTTATTAAAATCTTTTTTTACCTGTAGAACACTTATAAGGACCCGTAGTTACATTTATATTAACCCAAAATGTGCTATTTTATATAGACATAAAATAAACGTCCTTGAAGACAGTAAATCAAGTAAATATATGTAAAAAAAAATTACTTCTAAGTCAACTTTAGATAGAATATGTTTCTTTGTTATTTCCTTAAGTTCCTGTCAAATGTTTATAGAAAAATTACTTAACTGTATTTGGTAAATCTACATATTACTTAAATAACAACAGGCATAATTAGCAGTATCAAAAACAGTCGTAATTTAAATTATGTTTCTCGCCAGCTTTTGCCAAAGACGGCAAAGCTGCCACGTCGGCCATAGCATTAGCCAATGCTTCTTGGGTATAGGTATGACGTGTAGGGTTGATTTTTTTCCCTTCCGACAATTACGGTTCGTATAATTTGTACTCTCTCACCATTGCACTGTTGAAAAAAAAAATTTTTTTTTTCAAATAGTATGTTTCAATTAGCCCCGTTTTACGGTAGTATTTTTTTTTAAGTTTGCTTTCTTTAATGGTAGTACCTGCTTTTTTAGCAAAAAAAGTATCCATCCATACATACAATACTTCTCCTCTGAAGTTTGCGCGTAAGAAATGTTGTGATTGTGATAAGATAACAATTTTTTTTGATAATAAGTACAAAAGTTTTTTTTTTCATACAAAACTTGTTTTTGCTGTATTTCTCCATATAAACTATTAATTACATACCTAGATATACCTCATAATATCAATAATAATAAAAATACCTCATGTCATTTTATATGCAAAGTTTCGTTACAATCCAACACGTAGTTTTAAAATGAGAACGAAACTCCGTTTGTATGGGAAGGTGAAATTCGGCCGAGCTTGCCGGGACTCTTAAGGTAATTATTTTTTAAAAAAGGGGCACAGCGGAATATCACCTCGCTTATTTGATGCCTAACTTGGAAAGTTAAGTTCCTCCTTAAAGAATACCGCAGCCATAACTACATGCTCTGTAGGTTACGATCATACTCGTATGGGAACGGAACCATACTACGTGACCAATTTTTGTAAACCCCCCCCCCCCCCCCCGCCCCTGTCGAAAAATATTATCAAGAAAAATAAACATAGAATATAGCTCGAAAACGCGCGAGAATTCCCTAGATGATATTGACTAAGTACCTACGTGACGAAAACCTAAGGCTAATGTATTAAGTTATCGACAAACGGGTGACAATTATCTCAATAACACCTAATTCTGCCACAAAAGTAGCCTCCGTAATCACCTTCCCCGTACAACCAAGGGTACTCAACAAGAAAACACAATTACCACGAACGACTTTGACATTTCTTCGCAATAACAAACTGAAAATCTCTGTTTCGCCATTTCCGTTAGATAATTTTTCAATTAACAGACTAAATATTTATGCAGGCGTCGGAGCGGCTAATGCGAGAGGAATTTAATTTATTTTATTATGAGTGCCCGTGCCACAGGAGGGAATTTTCAGTACAGAGACTCCGTAGAGTTGTTTGGCGTGTGTGTATAATAGAATCATGAATAAAACGCTGCCTAAAATGTCAAATTTCATTCACAGACTTTTGACAAGGCTGCCTCATTATCTTCTTCTTTGTAAAGGCATACAGGATGATATCGGAGACGTGATCTGAAGTAAACTTCAAAGAATAATATTTAGTAAAATTTGGTCACCCGCACGACGGAGTTTTGCCAAATGGGAAAAATTTACAGAGTTAAATGCCATCCGTAATCCGGTTTTTCAGTAGAAAACATTTTAAATAAAAGATAAATTTGACACAATCAAAATCATCCTCCTACCGTTTTCCCGGTTGTACCCGTATTAATTGACAATTTGCCACTGTGGGCGACATGTTTCGCACTCTTCGAAAGTTCAACGTAACTTTAAATTTAAATTTAATAATGATACAATCTTTGATATCGTGGATTTTCATGCAGTCATGCTTCTGCAATGTTCTGTTTTCTGTGGGCATGGGCCGAGCTCGAGTTGAAGTTTGTTTGCCGAGACTTCGTCGTTAGGGAAGTTATCCCGTCCTATAGTATTTGTATGCGTAATAAATTAGTTAATAAACTTAGCTGAATGGCCGCGATTTTAATAAGAAATAATAATGCACTGCGTTCTCGAAACATACGAGGATCTTACTATTAATTAGATACCCTACTTACTGATCTTAAGGCGACGTGAGCTCCGAAAACAGATTTTTAAAAAATCGTAGCTCTTGTTTGGATTATAATACGGCTGCCTTAAATTTAATTAGCAATCTTGAGGCCTTTTTCGAGGGAAATCAGCTATTCGAATCTTGAGTTTTTGACTTTCGCTCGATAGAAAAAAATCACGAACATAGGTCTAAAATACACTTAAAAAATTCGTAACAAATTATGCACAACAGCTAAACATATTACAATTAGTTCTAAAAATGGGCAATGTCATGTTTGAGGGAAATCAGCTATTAGTTTTTTTTTTATTAAAACGCACAAAGAAATAAAATTAATAAACATGATATCCGCGCTTCCAAACACGCACTTCCATCTCGCTCACGCTTATGCTCAGTGAGAGGGAGAGAAGACCACGAACCTACGTCCCCTTAAGATATATTATTTGGTCGTATATTAATAATAGTTGTAGCTCCTAAAATTTATGAAATTCCGGCTAAATGTAATGAAAAAATAGCACGCATTAATTGTCACACAGAGTCAGTGTGCGGGGCAATTCGGTCGCGAGAACACTCAACCTGAAGAAAAACTCCCGAAGAGTTCGAAACATGTCGCCCGTTGTGACATTAATACTCACGCACGCATTAATTGTACGTAAATACTTTATTGTACACAAGACATTGGTAAAAATACAGACAAAATAGGTTAAGTAAGGGTAAGTAGGGTAGTTAATTGTCACACAGAGTCAGTGTGCGGAGCAGTACGGTCGCGAGAACACTCAACCTGAAGAAAAGCTCCCGAAGAGTTCGAAACATGTCGCCCGTTGAACAGAAGGTAACAGTAAATTTATACTAAGCAGAAACGTCCGCTAACGACATTCTAAGTTTCGATCAAAGAGGAAAATTGAAAAATTATTCGCCACGGGCGGGATTACTTAGAACTTAGATTATCGTTAGCGGACGTTTCTGCTTAGTATAAATTTACTGTTAAAATGGAGTAGCGCATTGTTACTAACGATTCTCAATGTAACTTGGGACGTTGGTGCCGTATCAGAAGTTTGTAACAACTTCACGGTAGATGTCGCTACGAGCCTCCTTAAGGTTAATTAGAAGAGTGAAGGGATTGAAAGATTCGTTGCCACTGGCGAGACCCACGGTAGCTCAGTTGGATAAGAGCAATGGACGGATTTCCAGAGGTCGTGGGTTCAAATCCCGCCCGTGGCGAATAATTTTTCTCTTTGATCGAAACTTAGAAGGTAACAGGTTCGATAATTTGTTTTTTTTTTGTCGATTTATTTTTTTATATAGGTCTACAGCTCACAGAGTAACTAGTATAGGTATTATTAGGTATATTATATGAGTAAAAAATAATAAAAAGCAGAAACTGTCCAAACGTATTTCATTTTCCGACTTTGTCATAAAGCATAGCGTCGTGCTATACTTGTGGCATTAGTAACTCCAGGACAAAATGTCAAGTTTCTACTTGTGTACCTTTTCCTTCTAGTTCTTAAAAATGTGAGTGACTCCAGGCGACTTAAACAAGTTGCAACTTTCTACTTTTAAGAATGTTCCCACCTAAGGCAACTTCCGCATTAGACGGGGCCGGTCCTTTAGCGATATTTTAACCGCTTACATTGCTAAACATGTGTATACATCAAAATGTTGTATTAGAGAGTAGTTATTCAAGTGCAACATACGCGCGTGCGCGTGCGCGTGCGTGGTTCTTTGTCATTATACTGTACATACAGTACATTTGCGCAGTAGTATACAGAGTGAAACCTAAGTCGTTAACAGATTTTTTTGTTTCTATCGCAGTATTTTAAGGCAAATTCATTGCAATAACTCTAGAAGCAAACAATTAACCTTTATTGATAATAATTGTAAATAGCAAAACCACGAACCTTATGGTCACCCTATTCGACTACTATGGGTCTATGACAGTTTAACGTAGCAATTAGGGTGAGCATGAGAGTCAGTAAATTTAAATATATATTTTTAAATAACGAATTAACAAAAAACTTTTGCCTACTTACATACTTTTGCCTGTTGTCACGTCCACAATGTTTAAACTAAAGTTAAACAGTAAGAAACACATATTTATGTTCACTACTTAGGGTTCCCTCTGTATTGTGTGAAAGCGGTGCGGTATGCATGCAGCATTCGTATCGCCCCGATCCGTGAATCCTGCGCCAATTAGGAAACACTTATTAAATTTGTAGGTGAGAAGTAAACAATCCGTACTGACCTGACTGACAACTGACACCGAGTCCGCACCAAGAGTGCTTAAGAGCACTGACCTGTCCCCCACCACACTCATTAAAAAGGTGTGTGAAGATACTCGACGAGTCCGCACCGGCAAATGCATAAGTCGTGCTAGAGTCAAAAAAGACTATAGAGTTGAGATGAAACGATAACGTATAGAAAATACCAAAAACGGCATATAACGTCCGTAATATTGAGGAGTGCCTTTTTGCTTTCGTACATAAAAAGAATTACAAAAATCGGGCATCGTGGTACAGAATTACCACTAAACAAACATACAAAAAATATATATACCCTTAAAACCGACTACAGTCGTTTACTTCGTCATACATTGCAAACACACATGGCACTCATTTTCCTATTTACTTTCCACTTCACCAAACGAAATGCTTTCCAATATCAAATACGGTTTAGAAAATAGCCAAGACGATATAATTATTTAAGGAGTGCCGTTGCTTCCTCAAGGATCCTTCTACGATTGAAGTTGGTTAAAACATGGTAAAATTAACTCATAAATAGATTTTGGATTTTTTTAGTTTTCATTTAGTGTCATTTAGTTTGTTAACCGTTTAGGTACTAATTGGTTAAAATCTGCAATTTTAAAATGATTATTGTGTAAGATTATTAATATTATATTGTAGAATACCATTTGACATGTAAAAGTGACCTTGTGGCCTATTTGCAGAATAAATAATTGATTTTGATTATATTGGGCAGAGTCACGCAAAGTTGTGTTGTGTTTGTGGAGAAAACAGAACATTTTAGAGAAAAGTGTCCTTTTTAGGGTTCCGTACTCAAAGAGTAAAACGGGACCCTATTACTAAGACTCCGCTGTCCGTCCGTCCATCCGTCCGTCCGTCCGTCTGTCTGTCTGTCACCAGGCTGTATCTCGTTGTATCTCACTGATACCGTGATAGTTCCAGCTGAAATTTTCACAGATGATGTATTTCTGTTGCCGCTATAACAACAAATAATAAAAACACAAAATAAAATTGTTTTTTATAGATAATGGTACGGAACCCTTCGTGCGCGAGTCCGACTCGCACTTGGCCGGTTTTTATTTCTATTGCTCTTGATTGTGCAACCGGTCAAAATTACCTGCCAATAATAGCCGAACTCTTTTTATAAACCATCTATTATGAACCATATTTGATGCTTCATAAGATTTATTTTTAGTTTCATGATGGCAAATAAAAATAAATCTAGTACACTAGGTATACCTAGTCGTTAACCGCTGAAGGGTTAAAACAATTCCATAGCTCGTATCTTTCACCGTTATAGTCATTCAAGTCATTGTAGTCGTCGAAATAAAACGTTAGAGGGTTATAAAACAAACCAGCAACTTCAGCGAGCCACTTACCCAGCAACTTAACTACTTAAGCTCCACTGGCAAGAATATCTACTGTTATTTAAGTTTTGCAAAATACACAATATTCCTCACTTTTAAGCAAGATTAGTAAAAACTAGAATAAGATAATTATTTTTGGGTCATTGATACAGGACAAGAAAACTTTGTAACAAAGAAAGGTATGTTTTTATACCTCAGTTAACATAACATTTCTAAGACCTTCAATTGATCGATAAGGCAGAACAAAATCTGCTTAAACGAACAAATTAACCGAAACTTTAACCATTACAATAGCAGTTAAACTCCAAAGTAATGTTAACAAAACGTAAAACAGGACACTGGCTAATAAAGAGTAATGGTTGGTGTAAAAATGTTCACTGCTTAAACTCCTCAAACTAAAATGACGTAAACCGGGGAATAACGGTACCGTAGAATGCCTTTTGGCCTAAGCAGCGCTGCGCTCCAGCACGGCAATGTTGTCGAGGTATAAAGAGTAATTAACGCAGTTAAACTTGAATTATAGAGGAACTTTTTTAAGAACGGTTTGATGATAAACGGCATGGAGGTCGTTTCTTTTCATCTTCATTAGAGCGTTTGCAGCGTAGGCATTCCAGCGTCGTCATTAAGAATCGACTTTGAGCGTTGATCCGCTCTGAGATAGTTTCTGTGAGATGAAAAATACTATGAGGGCTCCGCCATTGGGGTTTTATATGCGAGGATCGTGTTTACTCCTCCTACTCAAATGGATTTACTTTACCCCGAGGCAGAGTTGGGCAAAATGTATTCGAATAAGAATAGATATAATTATATGCGAATGATGAATAAATATTTCGAATAACTATCCGCCAATATTTATTAGCGAATAAATTATTCCATGACCCCTAAATTGACCGCGCTATGCGAGTATATTTGAAACTTGTAAACGAGCAACCGCATTCTTAAATATTATTCGTGGATTATTCGAGAATTTATTCGTATTTCGTCATTCGAAAGTGTAGACGAATAATTGATTCGCGAACGAAATATTACAAATTAGTGACGAATAAATTTTTATTCGAATGATTAGTCGAATAATGCCCAACTCTGGCCCAAGGCAAACGAAGGGTGTTAGTATGTATAGCATATGTATGTATCTGTGGCGGTCTATGTCATAGTAGCTCTCAAACAGATCAACCGACTTGAGTGCAGGTTTTTGGTCGAAAGTCTTCTGTCTAGGTGGTTATTAGCTATCTTTGTTGTGTCGGGGAGATTTAAAATTGTCATATTCATAAAGTTACATATTCAAAATTCCAGAGTTACGTCTCGTGTTTATTACAAGAAGGTTCTATCTATACGACGTCTAGCACGACACCGTGTCGTCCGGAATTCTGTCGCACTAAGTGCTTAGTGCATTCCCCGGCGATGCATATTTCTTCTGTTTTTAGAAAATATGGCGTCTTTTGTGAACAAAGGAGTGTTTTAGTACGGCATTTAGGAAAATATACAGCTACTGAGTGCTTTTATGCATTTTTGAGTATTAGTAAAAATGTTATGTAAGAGAAAAATGAGGCAATCCCCTTTTGCTTGTCAAGGCGAATAAACGGTGAATTCTAGGAAAAACTATTTATTGAGAAAAACTTCTAGGCGACATTTAAAAGTTCCCGGCAAAATAAATATAATTTTGTGATATTTATCGGTGATGTTGAATATCATTTTTGTAATTCATAAATAGTTTAAAAAATGCAGATCGCCAAACATGTTTGTATTTCTACAACCTTTTTTTTTCCATTTGGCATCCCGTTGATGCCCGTAAGTAAAAAATAACAAATAGATTAATTCTGTTAAAATAATACAAATACGTTAAGTTGCAATAGAATGTACTTTTCCAATTCATTAGTCCGTTTTCGAAATTTCGTTTTCATAATTGGCTATTAAAGAAGAATAATTTTTCGCTGGTTCGTAATAAAATTATGAAACAAGAAAAAGAAGCTAAGATTAGGTACAGGAAAGAGAAGTGTCGGTCGTCCACCAGTCCGATGGGTTGAAGACATAAAAAAGACCGCGGGTCATTTCTGGACGAGACTAGCACGAGACCGGGATAAACGTACGCGAAGAGAGGCTTATGCTTAGCAGTGGGCGATTACAGGCTGAAAATGAAGATGATTTGGATTGATTTATTTGCTGTTTTTGTAATGAAGTTTCGTAATCAACTTCGAAAGAAGAATTGTTTTTCGCTGTTTCGTAATTAATTATCAAACAGAGGCTCTAGTAGTTATAGTTTTATCGACACGAGTACAATACGTTTTCGAACGCGTTTGCGTTTAGTTTCAATTTGTATGGCAACGCGAACAGCACCTCTGGTGGTAACTATTGAGAACTACGCGTTGCCATACAAATTGAAACTAAACACAAACGCGTTCGAAAAAGTATATTCTTATATAAAACTTATACTAGAGCTACAGTAAATTATTGCGGATTTAGTTATCCAGTTTCGTAATCAACACCGATATAAGATTTTTTTTTGTGTTCGTAATGAACTGACTACGAATTTCCTCGTTTTTTAGGGTTCCGTACTCAAAGAGTAAAACGGGACCATATTACTTAGACTTCGCTGTCCGTCCGTCCGTCCGTCTGTCTGTCACCAGGCTCATCTCAAGAACCGTGATAGCTAGAGAGTTGAAATTTTCACAGATTATGTATTTCTGTTGCCGCTATAACAACAAATACCAAAAACAAAATAAAATAAATATTTTTATTGATAATGTTACAGAACCCATCGTGCGCGAGTCCGACTCGCACTTGGCCGGTTTTTTATAATCCGGATGTCTTTCATTCATTTCATTTGCTGGTACTGCTCTCCTAAGCCGAATGGCGGAATCTCAAAATAATTGGCCATTGTAAGTTATGTCAACATTTGACGTAGATTTTAAATTACATGTTCCAATGACATTTCATTTTGAGATAGCGCCATTCGGCTTTAATTTTTTTACTTGGCTCATCCGCTGAGGTTCTGCTCATCACATGTTCGTAGCCAGCTTTGACAAACGCTAAAGGTAGACGTCCCAAGCTGCGTGCCGGATTTGGGGGAGGGTAGGCGGGGCTACTATCCTGGGGCCTTCGCAAGAGAGGGGCCCATTGTGGGGGGCACTCTCTCCGCTCCTATGTTGGCCCAGGGCCTCCAAACCTCCAAATCGGGCCCTGCAAGCCAGCACAACGGCATATAGCCCGTCTTTGAACCCTTGAATTCATTTTGAGAGTCGTCGTTTTCCGAAAAAGAGTAGGTACAGTGGTTGCTAAGACTCCCTAGCTCATACAGGGTGTCCCAGAAATCGACGTCAAGCCGTAAACGGATGATAGACCAAGTAATAACAGTTATCATAAAAATACAAAAAAAAAACGATTTCTGGGACATCATGTATAGCTTTCAGCATTAAAAAGTTATCAGATCGCAAGGGCTAATAACTCTACCAGCCCCGATCTACAAAATTCTACATCTTGGCTAAAAAGTAGAAAACCGGCCAAGTGCGAGTTGGACTCGCGCACGAAGGGTTCCGTACCATTATCTATAAAAATATTTATTTTATTCTGTTTTTAGTATTTGTTGTTATAGCGGCAACAGAAATACATCATCTGTGAAAATGTCAACTGTCACTATCACGGTATCAGTGATATACAGCCTGGTGACAGACAGACAGACAGCGGAGTCTTAGTAATAGGGTCCTGTTTTACTCTTTGAGTACGGAACCCTAAAAAAGGAAGAAGGTGTCGAACCTCTCTATACAGTAACTAGCTTACCAAGGAGTTCGACAATAAATACTTGTTTAATAATTCATTACGAACAAATAAAAAATTATGTGTTTAGTAATTAACTACGAAAGAAGAAAAATAACTCGATTATTAAAACGGCAAATAAATTCTTGTTTGATAATCAATTACGAAACAGGGAAAAATAATACTTCTTTCATGGCCAATTACGAAAACGAACTAAAGCGCCTCTCCTGTTTGGTATTTGATGCACATATAATCAAACCGGATTTTCACCCTCCTTGGATCGTGATAATGAACAAAAACCTTTGATCGTCCTTTCCACTTAATTAGTATAAAGAATGTGCCAGGCAACAGAATTAAATAATGAAATGATCTTCAACAACTTATCCAGTACTAAAACATTATTACATGAAAAACTTTTTAATGGTAAGAGTCTTGTGTAATTACATTTTTCAGTCCAAGAGCAAGCGAGCAGTGCCACTTATCATTACACAGGTTATTGTATTCTAATGAAATGTTATTTTGTAAAATACATTTTAAAATAATACTAGCCTAACTAAGCAGGTACTTCATGATTAGAAACTAAAATAAAACAGAACTGCATATTTACTAATAAAAAACCGGCTCTAAATCTGTGCCCGTAATAAATATGTTACGTGTACGACGGCGCGAAATTAATTACACTGATTAATTATTATAACCTAATTCAAACCATAACAACAGCGACCAAGTAGCTGGTTATACAAATATTGCCATAATTTGAGCATAGCTTAAATATTTGAACGCTCCCGCAAGCGCGCCAACGATCCCCATTATTTGCACAGATACACGTAACTAGTAAAACCAATATGTACCGTTGACTTGAGTAGTTGCTCATACATTGTAATTACGTCAGTAGACAAGATGATAAGAGGTTCTATTCGAGTTCAGCAATCGCATAAAAAAATGTAAATATTTATTGGGGAAAATCTCACACTAATATTCTAGTCCCAAACTCAGCAAAGCTTGTACTAGATATATAGCTAGGTACCTACTACGATGAAATCCTTACCTTACATAAATAAATACTTGAATATATAGAAAATATCCAAGACTCAGGAACCAATCGTGCTAACCGCACAAATAAGTGGCCTTACCGGGATTCAAACCCCGAACCGCCAGCTTCGTAGGAAGGGCCACTAGCCAATAGGCCAAAGTGGTAAATAACAGTCATTTTCTATAGGTATTCAATTTAAGGCTATTACCCCAGATTATCGGTAGCTATTTATCAAATGTTGCCTATCAAAATTCATCAACATCATCAATTCCCCTTCGGCCGTCTATACTACGAAACCAACGCTATTAACCAGTTACGTGTGAAGAGTTATTTTTCTTGCTACGAAACTGTTCGCGGTCTCCATGCTGTGTACATTCGACGCCAAAAATATGTTTACAGTTTTCGCCTTATTACAATGGAATAAGGTGCAAAAGTGTAAACATATTTTTGGCGTCGACTGTACATACCTATTCAGAAACCTGATTCCGGATTTTAACCTTCAGAAAAATTTCGAGCACAGCCCTCTATATGCCCATAGCCCATGGCCTAGGTATATTATATAGATGATGGAGCTGGGTGGTCGAGCACATGTTCCGACATTGATGTAACGCGTTTTAACTCAAGAATTAACACAGTAATCGATTTACTTTTGAAATAATTACAATTAGGTACAAACAAATCAGACCAATTAAATGAAATAAGTAGGTAGCAACGAAACGCGGTACAGTTCCCAAGAGACTAGCGCACTTTCCCACTGTCAGACGCAGAATGATCGTCCTCCAGGTTCATGCTACCGCTCCTAGACTCCGTACAGCGCCACAGATGGCGCTTGCGTTCCGCTGCAGCTTAGACGAGTCATTACTCATTAGTACGGACTCAGGAAAATTTCCGTACTCATGACCAGGATGGGAGTAGGTATTAAGGAGAGGGCAAATGCACAAAAGATCCCACTGGGTCGAAGTGCATCCGAAAGGGACCTCACCTAGATAAGATAAGATAAGGATGCGACATAGATATGTTATATATAAGATTATAATTAACATAAACTAAATTAAATTAAAACTACGTTAAATCTAAAAAAGGCCCTCGAGGCATTGTACCGAGGTGTATTGTTATATATTATTATTAGAGAAGACTTTACTCGCTTATTTATAACAAACCCTGCAACATAAACCCCTGCGACATAAAAACAGCTTCCCTTTATTATTGCGCCATCATAAGCCACACACTTAAGGGGCGTCCACACAGCTTCATTAAAATGTCGCGGCACGCTCGTGTGAAGAGGCCTTAGCGAGCCCTCGACTCGTTACATTCAAAATAAGGCGAGTGCTGGCTGGTCCATACTATATTGTACATGCTGCTTTAAAACTGTCTGCTTAATAAAGCTAGCATTTAATGTCGAGCAGGCAATGAGCAACCTGAAAAAAAACAATGCAAAAACGTATAAGTATCCAGGCCAGGGACTGATTTCGGTTACGGTTATACCGGTATGAAACCGGTATTCCATTACGGTACCGTTATGTCATAAAGGTTATGCGCGCCGCGCGAACATAACGGTACCGTAACCGTTTTGAATACCGGTATTATAAAGGTTATCGAGAAAAGTAAGCGAGCCGGCACTCTACAGAGGAAGCATTGGCTACTAAACATTTAAAGATAAAAAGACAAAGCGGCAGAGCCTTTGCCGGCGGTTTGGCAATAACACCAGGCCAAAGTCGATATATTGGTACCTTTAAATAGCGGTTACGGTACCGGAAAAAATAAAAGTACCTTTATATTTCGGTAGCGAAGTACAAAGGTTCCGCTACCGAAACCACTATTTGACAACCGATATGACGTCATACCGTTAAAATAGAATACCGGTATTTTTCGATTATGCAGTCCCTGATCCAGGCTCAAAGCTAAGCTTTCCAAAAAAATTGTGTGGCGAAAATGTTACACAAATTGACTTAAGGCCATAATACATCTAGCAATTAGTCACAACACCCTAGATACGTAGCTAAGATGGCATGAGCCAGCAAACATTCAATTCATTCACTTTGAAGGTGGTTGTTGTGACAAATTCATAGGTGTATAAAACGCCTCAAGTGCCAAATCTACCACAACGGGAACTAGACGACTACACTATATACAAGTATATGCTTAATAATAAATACATAGTAAACGTTCGGTACTCGTCACAAACATTCGATTCGAACCTCAGCTGCGTAAAGCCGTGGTTTTCGTGGTTTTTTATGTCAAAAATGTTTTGCCAATCAAAACAATACCCTATTTGTTTGCCGAAACTGACGGATAACATGTTAGATGTTTAAAAACACCGAGAACATTGGCGCAGCGGACGCAGCTTAACAGCACTTTGTTTGTACAAAGAGTTCTGGAATTCTCGCGCCGCGCCGCTGAAATCGTTTTTTTTTCTATGCAAATATTATAAAGAGTCTGAGTTTTTATACACGGTCTTCAAGGGAATTTCCGTTAACTTCGGCATATTGCAGAGTACATTCACAGAAACCAATAAGCAAAATTAAAAAAAAATATATATATATATATATATATATATTTTTGTACAAAATAATTTAATGTAGCATTAACAGTTAATACAGTTATTGTCTATTGGACAAGGGTCTTGAAACACATGAAATAAAAAATATGTAAGTATGTAAAAAATATATAATATCGCACGAACTCACTTTGTAAGCCATATATATAGGAATGTATATAGGAACCTTACAAAATTTAAAAAGCTGTTATAAACGTCACAGACAGACGGAGTCATTACCACTGGTTAAATGTGCAAAACCGATTAAATTAAACATTGAATATCTTGATATCAGTAAAAGAAGATAAGGAAGGATAAGGTGTTCTTGGAGAAACTAACTTTATTTGATCTAAACTATCATCATCATCATATCAGCTGAAAGACGTCCACTGTTGGACATAGGCCTCCCCTGAGTGCCACAAAGGCCGGTCCCGCGCCACCCGCATCCAGCGGACTCCCGCGACCTTTACCAGATAATCAGTCTACCTTGTGGGGGACCTACCCACGCCGCGCCTTCCGGTACGTGGTCGCCACTTGAAACTCTGATCGAAACTATCTCCTGTTTAAATTCACGGGACAAAGCCCGGTCCTTTGGAAGGCGTGCGTGGGGATATAGATCCAACACGTAGAGGCCCTTTGGAGACGAAGTTTAATGTGATGTAATACACCTGCTAGAACCCATTCACGGGTACATCGGTAGATACCCGTGAACCGGTTCCAACAGGCGTTGGGGCTATTGTGGGTTATAATGGATAGAGAACGGGTTCTATGGTGGTGAGATTTGGGTGGATTATGAAACTGGGCTATTGCAAAAAGGTCCGGACACCTGCCATAACATTGTTGTACACAAAGTTATCGAGGCAGGCGGTGACTAGCCGCTCATTAGATGGGCCCCTGAAAGCGTCGTCGTACAGACGGCCAGGAGCAACACCGGGTGAGCGGCTCAGGGGTGTCGAGAGGTGGTGCTGCGCTTTCTCCGAAGTTACTCGCGGCGTTATTATTATTATTATTTATTTATTTCAGATAACTATGTGATCCATATTGACAACAACAACAGACACAGACAACATCACAAAAGTAACAGTTCTAACCTAAAACAAATAAAAGAACACAAGACAAAATAAAATTACAATAAAAATAAATAAAAAAATAAATAACTACCTACTTGTCGTATGTCACACAACCTCTGAGACAATCGACCCACTGTTTTTGTAAGAAACATTGACACATTCTGTCTGCAATCATTTTCAGAATGCTGTTGTGACTACCCCTCAGTCGCTGCTGCAGCGACGCGTACTTCTTGCGCATGATAGCGTGGAAGCCGTCTTGTATATGCCGCCTTACAATTAACGGAAAATGTCAAAAACACGTAGTATAGGGGGTAACCTCGAAACTACTAATTCGATTACAAAAAATCTTTGAACATTATAATACCTTCTGGATAGACAGAGACTATTAATAATGTATCCTGTGGCTCCACCTGCGTTCTCTGTAATAAGCAGGCGAAGCCGCGAGGGCACATATATATAAAATACTTTAAAAACAAAGTTTTAACCGACTTCATCAGTACCCAAATCGCTTCAAGTGTGCCCATAAAATTTGAAAAGTTCCCTCTATTTCTCCAGTATCCCATCATCAGATCCTGATCTGAAGACCATGATACCACCTAGGAACCTTTCAAACAAAGAAAAAATTCTCCAAATCGGTCCAGCCGTCTTCGAGTAATCGGGGAACACACAGAAGAATTGAGAACCTTTTTTGAAGCCGGTTAACGATCCCATTCATTGACGCGTAAGTAACTAAATGTGTAAGAGCTAGGAGCATTTATTGTGTAATTTGATTGAATATTGTATCCTTAATGATTCAGACTCTACATTAAAAGGTTTCTTCAACTAATTATATATTCAAACCCTTAGTGATTAGGCCCTCTGACCCTCGACAACTTCACTTGTTTTTATCCCATTGCCAACTCTGGTTAATTTCGGATCGTTTAGTCATCCTTTTATCAAGTTTTTAACCCTCCTGAGATCCATTTCAAAGCTACAACTCACAATTTTACTAAACTGGCAATACCTAATGAGAGCATGACCAATTACCAGAAACCGGTATTATAAGTGGTACCGGTATTGAAAAACTGGTATCCTACATGATACCGATACCTTAAAAACCGGCCAAGTGCGAGTTGGACTCGCTTACGAAGGGTTCCTATAAATCTATCTATAAAAACGGCAAAAAAATCACGTTTGTTGTATGGGAGCCCCCCTTAAAAAAATATGTTATTTTGTTTTTAGTATTTTTTTGTTATAGCGGCAACAGAAATACATAATCTGTGAAAATTTCAACTCTCTAGCTATCACGGTTCTTGAGATACAGCCTGGTGACAGACAGACGGACGGACGGACAGTGAAGTCTTAGTAATAGGGTCCCGTTTTAGTTTTTGAGTACGGAACCCTAAAAACCGGTATTGATGTAATCTACCGGTTTGTAGCAGTGCATACCGATACTCGAAAATAATCACGCAACTAAATCACTTTTCGCGCGCCGCCGGCTCGGCTGGCAACACCAACACGCCGCGTTAACGTACGCCGCGCCGCGCTCTTTGTAGGTGCCACCGCCGTGCCGCACACTTGCACGAAACGGCAACGTCGCATGCACGAGCAGGAACCTTTATAAAGAACCGGTATTTTTTCGTGCTAATACCGGTATTTTCCTTTACCGGTTCTCTGGAATCAGAACGAAGAAACCTATAAATACAGGTATGTTACAGGTATTTTCAGTACCGGTTCTAAGCCCTGGCCACAGGGCTGTTATTCAGAACGCGCTAATGCGCCCCACCCCACCCGACGCCTACCGAAACTAGAGCTCTGATTACGCCTAGTTACTACAAATCGCGGCGTCAAGATATACTTGTGGATAACGGTGAGGTAAGTTTAAAACCAGGTACAGGATAGCGGGGCAGTACGTAAGCCTCTGCTAGACGGTCGCCAACAAGCCCCTCCAACCGAGCGACCTTGGTCGGCACCGACCGCTGTAGTATGAAATTTAGCTCCAAACAACTGTCTACACGGTCGGTGCGGACCAAGGTCGCCTGGTCGGAGGGGCGTGTTGGAGGCCGTCTAGCAGGGGCTATATACTAAGAGATGATGCTTGACCTGACGCTATTGCGGCCAATACACGGTGATTAAATACTGATGATCCACCCATATCACAATCTGGATCACATGCCATAGGTATATAGGTAAACATATAGGTACACGGTGAAGTATTATCACGCGATCCATGCGCTGTCTCTATCTCATTGCATGTTATAGAAAGAGACAGGTATGGTGGATCATCAGTATTTAATCGCTATTGACGTGTATCTCAACCGTTTCAGAACCGGACTATCCACAGAAAAAGCCATCTTATGTCTCAAGCATAACCCCACAGTTAGGCAGGGAGGGCTCACATCTCCCAGGCTGTTCAACCTTTATATGAATGAGCTGTTAGTCGGACTCAGCAGCATGCATGCGGGCTGTTATATAGATGGTGTTGTGTTAGCAACATAAGTTATGCCGATGACATGGTGCTGCTGAGTCCGTCTATCAGTGCGCTGAGGAAGCTGCTAGTGGTATGTGAAGCATATGCTGGGGATCATGTGTTGCAGTATAACCCCAGGAAGAGTGAGGTTATGGTGTTTAGCCCGGGAAGGACAAAAACTACCTTTATACCCCAAGTTGTACTGCAGGGTACCCCCCTGTCTTTTGTGGTTTAAATATTTGGACCACATTATAACTCACGATCTACAAGATGACCTAGATATTGAACGTGAGCGCAGGGCATTAGCAGCAAGGTCAAATATGCTTGCCCGCCGGTTTGCTCGATGCTCCACCGAAGTGAAAATTACAATATTTAAGGCGTTTAGCCAGTCCTTCTACTCGAGCAGCCCTGCGCGTGCAACATAACAACGCATTCAGAGTGCTGATGGGACTACCCCGGTGGTGTAGCGCCTCGCTTATGTTCGCCGAGGCCCACACGGACGGTTTTCAAGCGATTATACGCAAGAAAATCGTCTCGATGCCGAGCCGGTTAAGGGAAAGTTCCAACAGCATTCTGAGTGTCATTGCCGACAGATACGACTGCCCTATGTTGGCGCATTGGATCGGTCAAATTAAATCGGTCGCAAAATTTAGATCTAAGTAACTATAGAGGCTAATACTAATATACCTAGGTTAAGATTATACTAACAATATATGGATGTACAAAAAAAATGTCTGAAATAAATAAATCTATTCTATTCTATTCTATCACAGGATTGTCAATATATTGCAGAATATCCAGATGATGTTGAAATCCTGCTACAGATGCGAAATAACCTGTGAGCGACTAAAGGCACACCACACGATTCTGCTTGGTGGATGGTACGAGCGGTACGCAGCTATAAGATAGAGCGAGATGGGGATATGGAAGAAGCAGAAGTACCGTGTGGCCACCCTTTAATGACGCGATAAATAATAACCGTGTATAGGGACATTCAGTACTGCTTCCATAATGAGTATTGCTACAAATCAGGCCAGTGCAATCCAGGATCATCAGTATTTAATCACCGTGTATCGTCTATGAGGGGTCGTCGGCGGAGTGTGTTCCATATCGATTTTAAAACCGTTTTCCGTTCATAAAGCTTGTATCAACCTGTCATAATTTTTGTATTCCAATTCGAATTAACACATTCAGTGCCGCGAATCGCTACGCGCTACGCACGTAGCCGATCCCTTGGTTGTCCTCGTATGAAGCGGAAAGCGCCCACGGCGGAGGGACTCGATATCTGAGGGCCTACCGCGAAAGGCATTCGAAGTTTTCCCTCTCTGTCATACCTACGAGTTCGTATGTAAGTGCAACACAGAGAGAAAACTTCGAATGCCGTTCGCGGTAGGCCCTCTGGTTCCCGGCACTGAATGTGATAAAAGATTTGTAAGCGTTCACTTTCATGTACGTTAGGCTACCATGTTATATATTGACTGCGTGAAATGCTCATCGATCCATACTATCCATACTAATCCATACTATATATATATATTATATATTATATATATTTATATATACTTTATACTTATATACTTATTAATATTATAAATGCGAAAGTGTGTCTGTCTGTCTGTCTGTCTGTCTGTCTGTCTGTCTGTCTGTTACCTCTTCACGCCTAAACCGCTGAACCGATTTAGATGAAATTTGGTATAGAGATAGTTTGAGTCCCGGGAAAGGACATAGGGTAGTTTTTATCCCGGAAATCTACCCCTAAGGGGATGAAATTGGGGGTGAAAATTTGTATGGAGCTACTTAAACCGCTGCACCGATTTGGATGAAATTTGGCATTTAAATAGTTTGAGTCCCGGGAAAGGACAAAGGATAGTTTTGATCCCGTAAATAATCCCCTAAGGGGGTGAAATGAGGGGGTGAAAATTTGGAGGTAACCAATTTTGATGAAATTTGGTTTGGAGATAGTTTAAATCTTAGGAAAGGACATAGGATAGTATTTATTTCGGAAGTCATCCCCTAAGGGGGTGAAATAAGGGGTGAAAATTCGGATGGAACCCATTTGAATACAATTTGGTTTAGATATAGTTTGAGTCCTAGGAAAGGACATAGAGTAGTTTTTATCCCGGAAATCCACCCCTAAGGGGATGAAATTGGGGGTGAAAATTTGTATGGAGCTACTTAAACCGCTGCACTGATTTGGATGAAATTTGGTATTTAATTTGGTCCTGGGGAAGGACAAAGGATAGGTTTGATCCCGGAAATCATCCCCTAAGGGGGTAAAATAGAGGGTGAAATGAGGAGGTGAAAATTTGGACGTAACCAATTTTGACGAAATTTGTATAAGAGATAGTTTAAATCCTGGGAAAGGACATAGGATAGTTCTTATCCCGAAAATCATCCCCTAAGGGGTTGAAATCAGGGGTGAAAATTCGGATGAAACCCATTTCAATACAATTTGGTAAAGAGATAGTTTGAGTCCCGGGGAAGGACATAGGGTAGTTTTTATCCCGGAAATCTACCCCTAAGGGGGTGAAATTGAGGGTGAACATTTATATCGAGTTTCTTAAACCGCGGCACTGATTTGGATGTAATTTGGTTCATAAATAGTTTGAGTTTGAATCCGGAAATCATCCCTTAAAGGGGTTAAATGAGAGGGTGAAAATTTAGAAGTAAGCAATTTTGATAAAATTTGTTTTAGAGATAGTTTAGGTCCTGGGAAAGGACATAGGATAATTTTTATCCCGGAAATCATCTCCTAAGGGGGTGAAATTAGGGGTGAAAATTCGGATGGAACCTATATGAATACAATTTGGTATAGATATAGTTTGAGTCCTGGGAAAGGAAATAAAGGGTAGTTTTTATCCCGGAAATCCACCCCTAAGGGGATGAAACTGGGGTTGAAAATTTGTATGGTGCTACTTAACCGCTGCACCGATTTGGATGAAACATAGGACTGTTTTAACTCCGGAAATCACCCCTAAGGGGGTGAAATGGGGGGTTGAGCTTTGGATGGATCCCGTTTAGATAAAATTTGGTATAGAGATAGTTTGATTCCCGGAGAATGACATTAGATAGTTTTGAAAATTTGGATAAATCCCATGGAGATGAAATTTGGTATAGAAGGAGTCCCAGGGAAGCACAATGCATAGTTTTTATCCCGAAAATCAGCTCCTGAGGGGGTGACATTAGGCGTGAAAATGTTGATGGAACCCATTTAGATGAAATTTGGTATAGAGATAGTTAGAGTCCTAGGGAAGGAAATAGAATATTTTTTATTTCGGAAATCATCCCCTAAGCGGGTGAAATGGGGGTGAAAATTTGGATGAACTCATTTAGATGAAATTTAGTTTAGAGATAGTTTAAGTCCTGGGAAAGGGCATAGGATAGTTTCAATTCCGGTAAACACCCCCTAAGGGAGTGAAATGGAGGATGAAATTTTTGATGGAACCCGTTTAGATGAAATTTGGTATAGAGATAGTTTAAGTCTCGGAGAATGAAAGCGGATAGTTTTTATCCCGAAAATAGTTCCCAAGGTAATGAAATAGGGGGTGTAAATTTGGATAAAACCCATTTAGATGAAATTTGGTATAGAGATAGTAAGAGTCCCAGGGAAGATGCATAGTTTTTATCCCGAAAATCATGTCCCGAGGGGGTTCTTAAAACTTTGTAGAAACATTACTTATTTGACTACAAACAAAGTGCTTTCAGCGTTTTGGAAAATTCCACCCCTAAGAGGGTTAAAAAGGGCTGCAAAGTTTATATGGGGAAACTCTTTTTGGGATAGGAGCTTAACAGTTTGTAGGACGATTAGTTATTGAAATACAAAAAAAAGAATATTCAGCGTTTTAGTAAATTCCACTCCTAAGGGGGTTAAAAGTGGGTGCAACATTTGTGTGGAGGAAACATTTTTTTAGCCGATTTACAATTTTGTAGAATGCTTACTAATTAAAAATAAAATTAAATACTTTCAGCATTTTAGAAACTTTGATCTTTAGGGGTTTATAAGAACGTTTGAATTAAGAAAATATTTTTTTAGCGACTTAAAACTTTATTGAAAGATTACTTATTACAATAAAAATCAAGTACTTTTAGCGTTTTGAAAAATTCGACCCCTAATGAGAATAAAAAGGGGTGCAAGGTTCGTATAGGAAACCCATTTTTTGAGCTAGAGACTTGATATTTTGTAGAAAAAATACTTATTACAATAAAAAAACTTAGTGTTTTCTTTTCAATTTTTCCCCGAAAAGCGTTAATTCAAAGGTTCAAAGTTTGTATGCAGACTATCAGAGCAAGAAAATTTTTAAGTATGAGAATTGTAACTTCGATCTTAGTATGTTTGTTAAAAGACTACAAAACTCATTTCAGCGTTTTTTGAAATTCATCCCCTAAAAGGTATTATAAGGGTGTTCAAAGTTTGTATGGAGAGCAAAACATTTTTAAAGTAAGGGATTTGTAACTTCAGTTTTAGACTGTTTACTACAAGACTACAAAGCTAATTTCAATGATTTTAAAAATGAATTCCTTAAACAAACATTTAGACGATAACATGTTCTACGCGGACGAAGTCGCGGGCAACAGCTAGTAATATTATAAATGCGAAAGTGTGTCTGTCTGTTACCTCTTCAAGCTTAAACCGCTGAACCGATTTAGATGAAATTTGATATAGGGATACTTTGAGTCCCAGGGAAGGACATAGGATAGTTTTTGTTCCGGAAATCGTCCCCTAACGGGGTGAAATGGGGGGTAAAGTGAGTATAGAGCTACGATATAAACGAGTTCCACGCGGACGGAGTCGCGGGCAGAAGCTAGTATTTAGTTTATTGAAGATTCACCACTTTAAATGTGTGGAAGCATTGAATCTTGTATTACGAATAAACCTTTCCAAAAACATCTATTGTAAAAATTCTAACAAAAGCCTGGTTTAATTACTGGACCGTTGTTCTAAACCCCTCAAAACATGACAGCACCGAGTAAAGGATGACTCACGCTAGACCGGGCCGGTTCCGGCCCGGGCCGTAAACTTACCGAGCCGTCGCCGAGCTTATTTTGATACACCTTTCACCACCGGGCCGTTTCCGGGCCGACGCCGAGCCGAGCCGCGTCCGTAGCTCGGCCACCGGGCCGGGACATTGTGCAAACGTTATGTCACCGAGCTCGCACCGGGCCGTGCCGACACCGAGCCGCTTCCGAGCCTCGGCCGTGGCCCGGCCGGGCTTGGGTATGACGTCAGCCGCGCAAAAACGCCGCGTTTTTCTTAGAAAACGGCCCGGGCCGGAGACGGCCCGTTTTAGCGTGAGTCATCCTTAACTAAACATAATTAATTATTTTAGAAAACCAGAATAAAAAATCTCTAAAAGAAACAAAAATCTAAGAAAAGCAACAACAATGAATGAATTCCTTTTCAGGGTCCCGTTCCTAACTTAATTAAAACTTCTCAAAATGTAAATGGATTAAGCATGGGCTTTTAAAGATATGCAAAAATACACTAATTTCTTGCAAAACAAAGCAAAAGCTGTTATAAATTTAATAACAAAATACAATTTGAATAGCAAACGGAGCGGGGTGGCCACAAAAGAATATTTAAATAAATAATGTTAAGGTATAACAATGTGACCGGTCTGAGCTGGATTAAATCGGCATCTAATGTTTAGAAGATTCATTTATTTCTCAAATACGAGCAATTTTCTATAAACTGTAAACCTTTGAAACAAATCTATCAGTGTTATGTCATACATAGGTGTAATATTATTTATGCATGACATACATTTTTAGTTATAACATGTTGTTACATTTTTAGTTAAATAAGTAAGTCATTTCACATTCATGTTATGACCTGTAAGGGCATACAATACATCACAATATGAATTCTAAATAGATTTAAGTGAGCCGAAACGTAACCTACTTATATCTATACTAATAAAGAGGTAAAGTAAGTATGTGAAATGTAAGTTTGTAGCCTTGTAAGATTGTAAGGATTGTAAGAATTCATCATCATTATCATATCAGCCAAAGTCCACTGCTGGACATAGGCCTCCCCCAGAGACTGCTAGAGTGACTGGTCCTGCGCCACCCGCATCCAGCGGACTCCCACGACCTTTACCAGGTCACCAGGGTGGTAGAAGAGTGTCGCATTATAAAAATTTGAAGCTTGTAAGTTTGTATGTAGTACAGACTAGTATAGATTAAGTTACTAGACCATGTGATATAACGTTAACTGAAACACGACATGCCCGTATATTCCAAAGCTCCCCCGCAAAAGCAGCGAATTTGATATTGCATTTGTACCCAATGCAGGTAAGTACTGAATACAGATAATAGAAAATTTAAGGCTTTCGTTTAAATTCATGCTCGTGTTTCAGACCCGGTCCTCATTCCGGTTCATCCCTTTCGCATCCCGTTTCAATGTGCACTTCTAACACGTTAGCTAAGCGAGCGAGGAAACGAGTGCACGATACACATTGACCTCATTGACGTGGGACTGGGCTGCGGAGCAGCGAATGCAAATATATCTCTCGGATATAATTTAGCGTGGAGTCCCTAGGGTTGGCACTTTAGATAATAAAGTGGGACAGATACTTTAATATGGAGAACTGTGGTACTACGTATGTAGCAGTGGCGGCGCGTGTACATTTTCGATGGGCAACCCGGAACAAAAAAAAATATGAAAGAGTTTAGAGTATAGAACTATTAATAGGCTTGCCTAAAAATACATTCTAGACATGTGGGAATGGGCTTGTATGAGCGCTCCGCTACTGGTATTGTAGTTTATAGCCAGTATTAAAGTGGAGATTTTTGGTCATATCGCATGAGTTTTATGTGTTTAGGCGTAGTTTTGAGAAACATTACTGAGAAAAGTTTTTATTCTCATCCCAGTTTCGTGAGTACATTGACTCACAAAGTTTGTCGTGGCAATTTGCGACAACCCTAGTAACTGAATGCTGCGGAACATGACCACGAATTAGGCACTTTAATTCCTGGGTAAAAGAAATATAGTTCTATTTATTCCGTCAGTTAAATTATTAAAAAAGATTGAACACGTATTTTTTATTTAGGCAACCAAACAAAAAAAATGGTTGTCTATAAAGTCGGTTTACGGATCCAAATTTTACGTGATAACGTCATAAGAAAACATTCATCATCATCCTCCTAGCGTTATTATTCCCAGTTGTGCCCCTAAAGGAGCCCGGGGTCCGCTTTGACACCTAATCCCAAGATTTGGCATAGGCACTAGTTTTACGAAAGCGACTGCCATCTGACCTTCCAACCCAGAGGGAAAACTAGACCTTCATAAGAAAACTAGAGTCATAAAAAAACATTGTGATGCCGTAAAAACTTTAGACCCCCAGTTCACCCCCTTAGAGGGTGAATTTTGAAAAATCCTTTCGTAGGGCACCCTCAGACCTTATAAGGAACCTACGAAACCTACGTGCCAAATTTGGAATCTCTAGAACCAGCGATTTGGGCTGGGCGTTGATATTTCGTGCGCGCAGCCGGCGTTCATCGGTTTATAAGACGTTATCACGTCAAAATGGTGAAGATATAGAACCGTTAAAGTTCCGCGTGACTTCATATTATGCTAAAAAAGTGTACAATAATGTGCGTCACGCGAAGCTTTAACTGACTTAATCTTCATATTTTTTTGTTTGATTGACAAAATAAAAAATATGTGTTCAATATTTTTTTGATAATCTAACTGACAGACTAAATATATTTTTTTTAGGAAAGTAAAAAGAGACGTAGTGAGTTGTGACGCTGCGATGAATTAATGGCCCTGGGTTCAAATCCCCGTAAAGGCAAATATTTTTGTGATGGGCATTTATTAATTTGGTTCACAAACAATAATACAAATCAACCATTTAACTAGTTCCATTAATAAATAAATAAATAATAAATAAATATTACGGGACAATCTTACACAAATCAACCTAGGCCCACGGTAAGCTCAATAAGGCTCGTGATGTGGGTACTAGGCGATGATATATATAATAGATAAATACATATAGATACTTTTATACATATATAAAATATTACATCCATAACTCAGGAACAAATATTCGTGATAAACACACAAATAAATGCCCTGACCGGGATTCGAATTCACTACCAACTGGGCTACGGAGGCCGTATTATATGCAAAATAAATCACTTACACACCAGCATGACTACGTAATTTAACTGAGTCGTACATGTTTTCTATGTTCTTAAGTTACATGTATTTAATATATCGTCGTCTAGTATCCATAACACAAGCCTTTGGAGCTTACTATGGCCCCATAATTAGATTTGTGTAAGATTGTCCCTTATTTATTTTTTCACTTGTCTTGTTCGTAATATTTATGTGTGTAGGCTGCATAAATGGCTTTTAATGGTCTAGTGCATAAAATAAGAATCCGCTCCGGCCGCCCACAACGGCTCGTGTGGTGCTACAGCAAAGTATGGAGTCTGACCAATGAGACACGTCACTAAAATACCGGTCAAGTGCGAGTCCGAGTCGCGCACCAAGGGTTCCGGACCACGCCGTACAATAGAAACAAGTCCACTATAAACTGACACTTACTTAGTGCGTGTCAGTTTATACTGGAATTTAATTTTCAGTGATGTAATTTTTATTTTTTACAGATATAAAAAAAACAGATGTGCTATATTTCTTTATCTGTGCTATAACCTAATAATTCTAGACCCTAAGTATTATTATTAACTAACACTCATTTAGTCATAAGTTAATTTTTTATTTTTTTTTACTAACAAATGTGTATGGACGTTGTATGAAATAAAAATGAATTGAATTGAATTGAATAAGACGTTGCTTGGTACCAAATTTCAAGATTCAGAGTTCATGGGACCTGTAGGTTTTGATTCCCTTGCGAGTTTCGAAAATTTGCGGAAATTTGCGGCATAAACGGCTGTATCTTTTGATTGCGTTGGCTTAGAAGTTAATTTTTTTCACAGCTCGAAGGGACAATAGACTTGAGAGGACGCGTTCCTGAGAAAAAGGGTCTTGACAGACAGACGGACAACAAAGTGATCCTATAAGGGTTCCGTTTTTTCCTTTCGAGGTACGGAACCCTAAAAATGCAGAAGACTTTTAAAAAACTGATGCCGGTAGAACGAAATTCATAGCGGCCTAATAGGTACTTATAACTGATAGCTTATTTCATGATACTAATAATTACTCGGTTAAACTCACGGATTAAAATATCACTACATGTTTCAAACTCTTCGGGAGGTCTTCTTCAGTATGAGTGTTTTCGAGGCAGTGTTGCTTGAAGCACTGCCCGTGCGCGCTCAGACCGCCGCACGGCCCGTAACGCAAGCGTCACAGGGCGGGGGGAAAGGGACAATGTTGTATAGGTAAAAAGGTTAAGAATTTGATAAAATTGTTTGTGACGATCGCTGGACTCTACCTACAAAGAAAATGCTCATCATCGCCCTATATAATCCACTACATGAACGAAAGGTAATGAGACCATCCTTACACAATGCAGATTGAGTTTGAATCATGATAATACGTATTGTATTTTATAATAACTTAATCATACAATTCTTAATTAAGCCCCGAAGTGATTGCTCATACAGTTACCCACAATATTTGCAGCGATACATTAATCCAGCGATTACATTCCGTTCTGGCCTTCTGGCCCAGGGTAATTTATTATTATTTGGCTTCCAAATTAATTTCAACGGAACCAACCATTATTTGCATAATCTTTTTGATTCCCAAAATAATAGCGAGTCGAGCTTTTCATATTACCTTTTTAAAACCAAACAGTCGTATAACAGCTGGCATACAGCTGTTATACGACTACATGCTTCTATAGAGGTTAACAGAATCAGAGTAAATATCGTGGTTTAGAATTTGCCGTAGGTATTTAGCTATTGCGATTTGGTAATTATTCGTTATTTGAACAATTGTGTAAATACGGCGATTCATTTTATAAAGACCGATGCTTCTAATTAATGCCCGGTTCAGTATAGTTGGTAGTGATCCTGCCTACGAAGCTAGAGGTCCTGGGTTCGAATCCCGGTAAGGGCATTTATTTGTGTGAGAGCACAAATATTTGTTCCTGAGTCATGGATGTTTTCTATGTATTTAAGTAGTTATCTATATATGTATGTTTGTTTATCGCCATCTACTCCATCCATCCATCCTTCTATCTCATGAGTACTATACTCATGGACCTTATGGTACATAAAAGCTTTGCTTAGTGTGGTACTAGGTCGACTTGAGTAAGATTGTCCGAAAACATACATATTTTAATATTAATTAATCATTTCATAATAAATAGTAAATCTACAAATCAGATCAATTTGAAACAAATCGCTACTAACAAGCACTTAAAAGATGCTTTCAATATAACAAACATACCGGAAATCAATTAGTTTTTTTTTAATAGGATAGGTACCGTTCAGCGTTGTATGTATGCCTAGTTGCCGTAGTAGGAACGTATTTTAATGGAAATAGTTTGGACGTTTTAAATCGCATTTACTTCTATTTGAAGTTGTCCATACCAATGCCATTAAACGTCAACCCAAGCTAGCAAATATCTCCCTGAAACTTCGCCGCAGCGACCAACGAGAATAACAAACGCATCCAAATTTAACACTATATATATTATACTACGTTCTAAATACCCTACGTTCTGTTTTTTTTTTTTTTTAAAGAGGACCCTTTTTAAAAGACTGGCCAGTTATTTCTTAAGACCGCGATGAATGGAAGGGGAGAGGGGAAGAGGAGGCCTTTGCTCAGCAGTGGGACATAACGGGCTCGATATAATAAAAATAATATTATACTATAGTGCATATTGTTAAGGCATTGTTCTTAATGCGGCTGCGGCTATTTTGATGACGTCATTATTGGGGTGACCGACTCCGTAGAGATTGTCTGGTGGTAGTTTTGGTGTGCAGACAAGCCTAACAACATACTAAAGATGGCTCCGGTATCGGACAGTGAATTATTTTCTCGTAACAACATGCACTAATAGCAGTCAAGTAAGAGGGTAATTATTCAAATGGTGGGCGGCAATTTCAAATGAGATAGGTATTTATAGAGACACATTTTTCAAATTTAACTTTGTTGCTGTCGCTTCGACTTTACGTACCTAATATTGGCGTCACTGTATGTAATATTGACATCATGCATTTTAGACATTTTATTTGTAGATTTCACGTCATATTAACGTATAACCACATCAAGAAGTAAGTACCAATTCAAGCGACGATTAAGAAACTTTCTATTGGAAATTATGACATAACTGCATAAATTATGACGACCGCTTTAGCCTAGTATGTAGCGACCCTGCCTACGAAGCAAGAGGTCCTGGGTTCGAATCCCGGTAAGGGCATTTATTTGTGTGATGAACACGAATATTTGTTCCCGAGTCATGGTTGTTTTCTATGTATTTAAGTATGTATTTATCTATATAAGTAATATTTCACGTCATATTAACGTATAACCACATCAAGAAGTAAGTACCAATTCAAGCGTCGATTAAGAAACTTTCTATTGGAAATTATGACATAACTGCATAAATTATGACGACCGCTTTAGCCTAGTATGTAGCGACCCTGCCTACGAAGCAAGAGGTCCTGGGTTCGAATCCCGGTAAGGGCATTTATTTGTGTGATGAACACGAATATTTGTTCCCGAGTCATGGTTGTTTTCTATGTATTTAAGTATGTATTTATCTATATAAGTATGTATATCGTCGTCTAGTACCCATAGTACAAGCTTTGCTTAGTTTGGGACTAGGTCGATATGTGTAAGATTGTCCGAAAAATATTTATTTATTATTTAATTCCAGACCTATTGTTTTTGATATTATTCAATTATTGTTATATGTAATGACAATTATTTTAGGTGACAATACAATACAATACAAATACTCTTTATTGCACACCTCAATAAAATAACACTGTACAGAACATAGTAAGCACAAGTACAACAGGCGGTCGCTAAAGGGCGATCTCTATAACATCATAAATATAACATATATAAACTATGACATTATATTTTTAAATGAAGTGGACATAGTTATATTAAAATTGTTATTGTTAGGGTTCCGTACTCAAAGAGTAAAACGGGACCCTATTACTAAGACTCCGCTGTTCGTCTGTCTGTCTGTCTGTCTGTCACCAGGCTGTATATCACTGATACCGTGATAGTTCCAGTTGAAATTTTCACAAATGATGTATTTATGTTGCCGCTATAACAACAAATACTAAAAACAGAATAAAATAAATATTTTTATAGATAATGGTACGGAACCCTTCCTGCGCGAGTCTGACTCGCACTTGGACGGTTTTTTTTTCAATTTGTATCGAATGCAGGGATTCTTGTAAATTGACATGTAATTTATACTTATGTCATCTTATATTTTAAATAAATAAATCTGAATCTGAATCTATTAACTAAACCATCTAAGTAATATGACAGTTAAATTACACCGTAGCCTGCTCACAACGAAGCGAGTGTTCAGAACAACAGACACAAAGCTTAACGTGATATAAATACCGCTTTAAAGTGCAGCCGCAGAAGCTGTATAACTGTCACGTAAAAGGCTATTTATGCAACTTGTAGAAGTATGACAGCGCACAATTTTTTCAAATGAGATATCTATAGAGGATCACTTCAAGCTTCTTATACGATACACGATACTATTATTGCCGTCGATTTTTTTGACGCAGGTCATGCATTATGTGATTGGCTACTTTTCCTATGTATTTCTCAGTTAATAGGTGTTTACGGAAAATAACAATTATTTTAATTTCCACCCCTTATGGTGCAGCGAGCAAATGATCTAACGAAGACCTCCTAAGACGTTTTCGATATAAATACCGCTTTTAAAGTACACCAACAGAAGCTGTATTGTATAGTAAATACTCTGTCGCGTAAAAAGGACGTGGTCGTGGGTACCTAATTAATAATAATGCAACCTAATAATAATGAAACGTTATTTAAGGAAGGCGTTCATAAGAATCATATAGTTTAGGTTAATGTATTTCTATTAAATAAAGAACTTTAATTTGGGAGCAGCGTCTAAGTACCTATTCATTATTTTAAATAGTTATTGACCGTAAAGTTCTGGACGTCTGGGTCACGGGAAAGTCACATTGTTCAGCGAATTTGCTTTTAATCAAAATCATCATGTATTTACGGCCGTTTCTTTATTTATTGACTTATAAGAATTGTAACATTATAGCAACTGCCAAAGCGTTACAAAGATTCGATACCAACGCTAATTACCGTAACGGCCGAGCCTATTATAACTAAAATGGCGTTAAAATTCGTTTGTCTTTATCTGTCACTTTGAAATTTGTGTTCTTAAAAAAGGACATTTTATTTAGCAGAGAAATTTTAAGTTTTATAAATAGGGAGGTTAATAAGGTTTAAGGTTAGCTGGAAGAGGTCCCTTATAGGGATAAGTTCGCCTTGGTACCTATTTTAATCTTACATATCATGTGTATGTTTTAACATGTTTTGAATGAATGAATGAATGAATGAATGTTTCTTTATTTCAGGCAATAAACCCATTACTACATTACAATATACAGGGTGGAATTATTCCACCCTGTATATGATACAAAGAAATAAAATAAAATAAAATCCTTAACTAATACAAATACGTACCTACAAATATTTGCGATTCGGGTGCCGATGCGCAGATAACCAATGCAGGAAGATTGCATTTCGGTACAAGTTGTTAATGGCCGTCTCAATTAGCACATTATTAGAAATGCGTATTATTTGCCAGAACGACGCTATTCGATTTCTAATAATGGCATAGAAATCGGGTACCCTGGCGTCAGCAAACATTGCCGATGCACTACAGAATCGAGGCTGTTTGGTGATAATATTACGTAATGCATCATTGTATTGTACTCTAAGGGTGCTGTAAGCCTTCCGTGTATATTTTGCCCACAGTTGACAGGTATAAAAACTTTGACAATATGATCTAAACAGGACAAGCTTACCATCCTTAGAGCACTTTGCGAATCTGCGTGCCAGCATATTTCTGCGTATAGCCAGGGCCCTTCGTTCACGCTCCATATCCAGGTCGTCTTGCATGCTCTCGCATAGTTTTGTGTACAATAAAGTGCATACATACATACATGCAATTGCATACATATAAGGATACCTGTCTTACTTGCTCTCAAGCACTGGGGGTGCCTTCGTCTGTTAGAGTACCTACTCGTCATACCTGACCCCGAGAGAAGTCCAATGATGTCCACCTTACAGCTAATAATATAAATTGTAAAGCTGATAGCCCCGAGTTTCTACGCAGCTCCAGTGAATCGTAGCCCGAGTGTCCCTGTAGAAAACAGTGTAGAAACCGAGTTGGGTACATATAAGTTTCTGTCAAAAATTTAATTTTTGGTACAAGCTTTTACTGCCGACTGTACTTTTCTGCATATCATCATCAAGTACTCATTGAGAAGATTCTAACGAGCCCAAACTCGATGGGGTTGTGTCGTTTTATTGCGGAGTTCTTATGGCCACCTTCCAGCTCCAGCATCAGATCAGCTCCGAGTCATCATAATATTGCATTGTCATGCGATATAAATTTATGCTTGCAAAATTTCAGCTCAATTGGATAACGGGAAGTGACTGAAAAATGGATTGCAAATTTTGACGGACAACTTTTTTTATTTTATTTATTTATTATCCACACTTACGAGTACAACTATTTTTACAGGCATCGAACCTAAGACAATAGTGTAACTTATTGGATTTAAAAACAAATATATTTTCGCACTAATAGCTCGTTTTCGCGCGCGTCAGGCACTCGTCCCACCGCCGGCTACAGACTATAAGCTATCGGCGATTACTCGCCCAAGAAACGAACAAAAGATAATAGCTCAAGTGTAAATAAATTTATAGTTGACTAGCTTTTGCCCGTGACTTCGTCCGCGTAGAACTCGTTTATATCGTAGCTCGATACAAACTTTCACCCTCCATTTCTCTTTTAGGGGTAGATTTCCGATGTAAAAACTATAATTTGTCCTTCCCCGAGACACAAAGTATTTTTATCATCATTATCATCATCATCATATCAGCCAAAAGACGTCCACTGCTGGACATAGGCCTCCCCCAAAGAGTTCCAAAGTGACCAATCCTGCGCCACCCGCATCCAGCGGACTCCCGCGACCTTTACCAGGTCATCAGTCCACCTTGTGGGGGGCCTACCAACGCCGCGCTTACTAACTACCTCTATACAATTTTTTATCTAAATGGGTTGTATCCATACAAATATTCACCCCCCATTTCACCCCCTTAAGAGATGATTTCCGGGATAAAAAATAAACTTATGTCCTTCCCCCGGACTTCCAACTATCGCTTTACCGTAAATGGATTCCATCCAATTTTTCACCTCCCATTTCACCTCCTTAGAGGATGATTTTTGGGATAAAAACTATCCGTTATCATTCTCTAGGACTGCCAACTAAGTATCGCTATACCGTTAATGGGTTCCATCCAAATTTTCACCCCCATTTCACCCCCTTAGAGGATGCTTTTCGGGATAAAAACTATCCGTGGTCATTCTCCGGGACTCAAACTATCTCTATACCAAATTTCATTTAAATGGGCTACATCCAAATTTTCACCCCCATTTCACCCCCTTAGGTGATGATTTCCGGAATAGAAACTTTCAGAATAATATGTCCTTATTCAGGATTAAAACTATCTTTCAACCAAATTTTATCAAAATGTGTCACAAACAAATTTCCACCCCCTTAGGGGATGATTTTTTGGATCCTATTTCCTTCCTCAGGACTCCAACTATTGCTATACCGTAAATGGGTTCTATCCAAATTTTCATCCACCATTTCTCACCCGCTTAGGGGATGATTTCCTCCTTTCATGTGTTCCGGAATAAAAATTATTCTACTTCCTTTCTTAGGACTCTACCTCTCTCTATACCAAGTTTCATCTCAATGGGTTCTATCCAAAATGATTTTTCAGGATAAAAACTATGCATTTTCCTTCCCTGGGACTCCTTCAATCTCTATACCAAATTTTAACTAAATGGGATTTATCCACATTTTTATCCCTATTTCATCCCCTTGGGGGATGATTTTCGGGATTCAAACTATCCATTGTCATTCTCCGGGACTCAAACTATATCTATACCAAATTTGATCTAAACGGAGTCCATCCAAAATTTCACCCCCCATTTCACCCCCTTAGGGGTAGATTTCCGGAATAAAAACTATCCAATCCTTTCCCAGAACTTAAACTACCTCAAAACCAAATTTTATCAAAATGGGTTACTGCCAAATTTTCACCTTCCCATTTTACCCCCTAAAGGGAAGATTTCCGGGATTAAACCTATCCTTTGACCTTTCCTGGGACTCAAACTATTCGTATACCAAATTTCATCCTAATCGGTGCAGCGGTTTAAGTAGCTCCATACAAATTTCCGCCTCCCATTTCATCCCTTTAGGGGTTGATTTTCGGGATAAAAACTACCCTATGTCCTTTCCCAGGACTCAAACTATCTCTATACCAAATTTCATCTTAATCGAATCAGCCGTTTTCACGTGATGCGCGGTCACATAAACAGACAAACAGATAAACAGACAAACAGATAAACAGACAAACAGACAAACAGACAAAAATTCTAAAAACTGTTGGAACGTGTTCTGTTATCGATTCTAAGTATCCCTAGCCAATTTTTTTTCGAATATCTTCCATGTACAGACTTTCGACCCTCTTCAGCTTTATTATATGTATATATATAGATTTGTGTAAGATTGTCCCATAATATTTATTTATTATTTATTTATTTATTTATTTATAGTTCATCGCCGGCGGTGTGAACAGCCAGCTATAAACTATAAATATAGAACTCTCTCTTTTATTTACACGAAAGCGATTATCTTTTGTTCGTTTCTTGAGCTAGAAAATAGCCGATAGCTCATAGCTTACTCGCTCGCGGTGGGACCAGTGCCTTAACTTAAGTCAAAATGTGCCAGAACAAGCAAGAAACAGACGCAAATTTTGAACGAAATAGACTTCCGATTTAAAAAATAGAAGCGGGTTGTGTCGGAGATACAACCGTTAATTAATAGTGGATACTTCTTTGTTGGCTATGGAACCCTAATATATCTGAATAAATTCACTAAAATCTGTTTATGAACAGATAAATCGGTATATATGGCAACATTGACTGACGTAGCTCATTTGACTCGCGATACATTGAAAATGGCGGTCATTTCAGCATTATTTCCATGTCCGCCAGATAAACTAACTAATATTTTGTGATTAACAACTAATGGCAAATAAAGAAGGATTAAAACATGTATTATTATTATTATTCTGGTAGTGGCTTTCGGGCTGTCAAAGCCCTTATATCACTGCGACCATCGCTGATCTATTGTGATCGCCACTTACTACAACTCTTGGTCAAGTCCTGCAAACTCGAAGAATTGCAGGATTTTGTTGAACTCAAGAAATTTGATCTCCTCCGGGCACATGATGTGTTTGCCCAGGAAGGAGTTACGACTGCGCATGAGGCAAGGGCAATCGGTTAGGGTGTGTGTAGGCGTCTCCTCTGCTTCAAAGCAGAATCTGCACTGCCTTGTGTCACACAGTCCTATCGTTTGCATGTGCTTATTTAGGCGGCAGTGCCCAGTAAGCACCCTGACCAGCATGCGTAGAAAACATTAAAACATGTAACATACAATTATTTGAAATCAGATTAGGCTTCTCCACAAAAAGTTATTCCGGAAGTCACGTGATACATTTTGAACTGTAACCCAATAAAAGAACGCGATCAAAGAAGTATCCACTTCAAAAGTAAAATAAGAAAGCTCCAATAACGTGCTGATTTCTCAAATAGTGGATACAAATGCTAGGCACACAGGTTATAATGCATTATCATCCATTCCGCGCTCTAAGCATTTACAGCGGCGCGAGCAACGCGGTGATAACCGGCAATAAGTGGCCTTAATGCTGCCTTTATAGCTCTTATACAGTACCTACTTTTTAGCAAACATTGCTATTGCATTTGTACAAAAGATATTACTGAGAATGTAATCATGTTATTACTTTTGTTATGGGTTCTCTGATGTGTGGATGTCTTTTTTTATTGCACTACGGTGGCAAACAGACACACGGCCTGCCTGGTGGTAGATAAACACCATAGCATATCGAAGCTTGCGACTTCAGAAGAATCACAACCGCGTTGACGACGCTTTTTACAAGTTTTATATTAACTTGCACTGTTCGTATGAATGTAAATATGTAATTATCTATCGTTAAATTTAAATACTTAAATCAAAAGTATAATCCAGCATTATCTTATCTTATCTTATCTAGGTGAGGGCCCTTTCGGATGCACTTCGACCCAGTGGGATCTTTTGTGCATTTGCCCTCTCCTTTATACCTGCTCCCAGGCTTGCTCCATCATTTCCACAAAGCGGATGATGCAGTTCGCCGGGAGCACCTTGAATTCCTTTGGTTGCGGGTAACCGTTACCAAAGTAGTTCATTCTTTGTCTGGCAAGGGCATGACATAATCCAGCATTAAAACAACTGTTTAAAACTTTCTTATTATTATTTTTTCTGATGTTACATGCATTTGAAATCTTCACGCGCTGGCACCCCCCCAAAACGCTCTATATTAAACGGGCTTATGCTATGACGTCACAGCATATATTCTCGGCGCGTTTACTTTATGGAGTAAGTCATTAATTTGCAATTATATTCACAAAATTTGCGTTTAAGTCTATACTTTTCGTACAAAGTATCATTTCTAATTTAATATTCTGTGTTGTTATTTTATCGAAAAAATAAAAAATAAAATTTCGTCATTTTAACGTGAGATAAAACTAACACAATCGTTTTTTTTTTAATGATATCCCTACGTATATTCGCATTGATTGAGTGCAATTTATTCGAAATTGAAGTCCCATGCAAGTTCCCCATTTACTTAAAAAACAAAGTTTTATCCGATTTCAGATCAGTAGCCAAATTGCTTCAAGTTTGCCTATACAATTTGCAGAGTTCCCTCGATTTCTCCATTTTCGTGACAAACGGGACGAATCTGGAAGTATATGCTTTCGAACAAAGAAAGAATTTTTCAAATCGGTTTATAAATTACCGAGTTATCATAAAACAAAACAGTCGAATTGAGAACCACCTCCTTTTTTTTTAAGTCGGTTAATAATCACAATTATTTACCAGTGGCGCTAGTGAGCGCGTGAACGTAGGGCTAAGGGCTCTTAAGAAATTTTATTGTGTGTTTTACCTTCTACCTTTTATTTTATCGAAAGCTAAAATAATAACTTCTTCTTCGTTAAATATTAACTTATATTTTATTGAACCACATCAATAAATGATAAGTAGCCAAATAACGTTTATGCATATTTTATCAAGTCCGAGAAAGCTTTTAGGGATTCCATTTTTAGATTGAAGTTAATAGTAGGTCATATTGCAAAGGTCGGGAAAAAGCAATTCGTAGATAAGATTTTGAAGGACGAAGCGAAGTCGTGTCCAGCAATATACTGTACGAATACCTACTAAATAAAATTGCCATTCCTATCGAGACATTAAATAATATAGTGATTTTAGTATAATTTTGATTTTATTTAGTAAACGATTTTTAATTTTGCACGGACAGCCGAGGCTCATAAGTAGAGATGGGTAGGGGTGGGTAAATAAATACCCGGTATTTACCCAAAGCACCCGGTAAATACCCGTATCTACCCAAATTGGTGGGTATAAACTATTTAGAAAGGATTTTTTCAAAAAGTGACATTTTAGGGCTGATTTTTTTTTATGAAATGTTTAATGCCTTTTGAATATCTTTTGTCATTATAAAATATTTATAATGAAGCATAGTTTATGAGAAAAAAATATTTTTTATTAAAAATAACACATGTTTTTTTTTTCAAAATATGATCAAATTGAAACGTGAGCCACTAGTGCCACTACCAGAATCCTAATATTATACATGATAAAGTGTGTCTGTCTGTCTGTCTGTTATCTCTACACGCCTAAACCACTGACCCGATTTAGATAAAATTTGGTATAGACATAGTTTGAGTCCCAGGAAAGGACATAAGGTAGTTTAAATCCCGGAAATCAACCCGTAAGGGGATGAAATAGGGGGTGGAAATTTATATGGAGCTACTTAACCCTTTATTTGATGATGTATGACACAGTATACCTACACATTTTTGATGTGCTTTTTGTATTTTTTGCTCTTTAAGGCGTAAACGAGGCTTGAACTCACGATTTTTTTTTTATTTGCCAAATAAAGGGTTAAACCGCTGCACCGATTTAGACGAAATTTAAAATATAAATAGTTTGAGTCCTGGGGAAGGAAAAAGGTTAGATTTTATACCGAAAATTATCCCCTAAGGGGGTGAAATTGGGGGGTGAAAATTGGGATGTAACCCATTTTGATGAAATTTGGTTTAGAGATAGTTTAAGTCCAGGGAAAAGACATAGGATAGTTTTTATCTCGGTAATCATTGAATCTAATTTGGTATAGAGATAGTTTAAGTCCTAGGAAAGGACATACAATTAGTTTTAATTCCGGAAATCATCCCCTATGGGGGTGATTTGGGTGGTGAAAATTTGGATTGAACCCGTTTAGATGAAATTTGGTATAGAGATAGTTTTAGTCCCGGAGAATGACAACGGATAATTTTGATCTCGGAAATCATCCCCTAAGGGGACAAAATGGGAAGTTAAAATTCGGATTGAAACCATATTCTGAATGAAATTTGGTTTCGTGATAGTTTGAGTCCTGAGAAAGGACGTACGTTTGTTTTAATTCCGGAAGTCATCCCCTACCCCTTAGTGAAATGGGGGGTAAAAATTTGGATGGAACCCATTGAGATGAAATGATATAGAACTATAGTGATAGTTGGAGTTCCGGGAAAGGAAAATGCATAGTTTTTATCCCGAAAATCATCGCCTGAGGGGGTGAAATGGGGGGTGAAGATTTGGATGGATCCCATTTAGATAAAATCTGGTGCAGAAATAGTTTGAGTCCCGGGGAAGGTCATAGAATAGTTTTTATGCCAGAAATCAGCCTTTAAGGGGGAAAAATTGGGGATGAACATATGTAAATAGCTACTAGAACCGCGGCACTGATTTAGGTGCTATTTGGTATAGAGATAGTTTGAGTCCCGGGGATAAGTCCTGGGAAAGGACTTTAGATAGATTTTATCCCGGAAATCATCCCCTAGGGGTGATATAGGGGGTGAAATTTTGGATGGAACCCGTTAAAATAAAATTTGGTATAGAGATAGAATTTGTCCCGATTATCATCCCCTAAGGGGGGGGGGTGAAACCCACTTAGATAAAAATTTATTTAGATATAATTTTCAATTCCGGGAAAGGACAGGAAAGTCTTTATCCCGGAAATTATCTTTTAAGGGGTAGAAATGGGGGTGAACATTTGTATGTAGCTACTATATAATTGAAAATTGAATATGTACCAATTCTGCCCGCGACTCCGTCAACGTAGAACTCGTTTATATCGTAGCTCGATACAAGCTTTCACCCTCCATTTCCCCTTTAGGAGTTGATTTCCGGGATTAAAACTATCCTATGTCCTTCCCCGAGACTCAAACTATCTCTATACCAAATTTCATCTAAATGAGTGATATCCCTCACCCCTCATTTCACCCCCTCAGGAGATGATTTTCGGGAAAAAAAACTATGCGATGTCCTTCCCTAGGACTCCTACTGTCTCTATATCAAATTTCATCTAAATAGGTTTTATCCAAATTTTCACCCCCTATTTCATCCCCTTAGGGGATGATTATCGGTATAAAAACTATCAGTTGTCATTCTCCGGGACTCAAACTATCTCTTTACCAAATTCTATCTAAACGGGTTCAATCCAAATTTTCACCCCCTTAGGGGATGATTTCCGAGATAAAAACTATCCTATGTCTTTTCCCAGGACGTAAACTATCTCTAAACCAAAGGCTATAGCCGTGTTTCTATACAAAATTTGCCTTTCTGTCAAATGTTCTAGTAATTTCATTTTTAGATACTCCTTGTAGGCAAATGTCTGTTCCCCAAAGAAGAGCCATGTACACTTGTCAGTTTTCGTAATATGGCGGTTTGTTTTTTTTCACTGTTTAATTTATTTCTTGAATTCAGTCTTTGCGATTAATTTGATTTTTTGGTAAACTATACTACATAATAAAACCCATCCCTACAAAAAATATTGCCTGAAACTTTAGTACAAATATATGTCCAAATAATGGATAAATAGTTGGAGTCCTGGGGAAGACTCCAACTATTTATATTCCAAATTTCATTGAAATTTGAGCAGCGGTTTAAGTACAAAGAGTTTATACCCACCTTTTTGGGAAGAAACGGGTAAACCCGGTATTTACCCACTACCCATCTCTACTCATAATCGGCTCGGCCAGGCTTGGGTCGGCCGCGCAAAAACGCCGTCTTCTCCAGGCAAAATACGGTTTTGAACAACATTAATTTATAATAGCATTTTTTTTCTTTATTTTATTTTAAAACATTATTCTTTGCAGACTGGCACAAGATAGAAACAAGTTCCGGAAGATGGTCGCTGACATCCGCTGAGGATATGGCACAACAAGAAGAAGAATTCTAAGATGCTTTATTCAAGAATCCAACAAACTTTCCACCCGGAAGTATTTATATAGATTTAAATAAAGCATGAATTGTTTTTTTTTTATAATTTATCGTGAATATTATAGAGCAACTGTAAATGAACCAAAATAAAGATAAAACCATTTATTTATATTTTTTCTGACTTTTCAGAAGCTAGGTTATCATTTTTTTGATGTCTGAAATTTTGTTGGATTTTGTCGCTAGGTAACTATTTAATTGATAATATATCCATTAGTCCTTCTTCTTAGAAAACAGCTCGGGCCGGACACGGCCCGTTCTAGCGCGATAGCGTGAGTAATCCTTTATCTGTTAATTTGAAACTACGTATTTGAGATAATTTTAAAAGCAAACGTTTAGAAAAAAACCTTGTAAGATTTAAGAACATTTGGTAGCATTTCTAGGAGTATTTGTTTTAATGAACTAGATATGTCAATAAATAATACCTATATCAGATAAATAAATAAATATTAGGGGACAAAAGCCCAATGAGACTCTAAGGACTAGATGTCGATATATTATTATAGATACCTATATAAATACTCAATAAAAACATTTTTTTTTCCGCTGTCACAATTTTTTGTAATTTTAGCCTGCCATTAATAAAATAATAACAGTGCTTTGTAAACCCATTTACTGCCAAGAATCGCTACGCGCGTCGCTCGTAACCAATCCCGTGGTTTTCCCCGTACGTAGCGGAAAGCGGCTACGGCAGAGGCGCCCGCTAGGCGGGTTCCTGGCAGTGAAAGTGTTAAACATCTGCTGAAGAATATGAAGAATATAAATATTAAATTAATAATGTAGCAATTAATTGTATATGGACATACTCTGAAGTAAACTATTTGAATTGAATAAAGTAACAGATTTTTTTGGGCTGCCTTAATGTAATATACAAAATATGCAATTACTTTGGCTTGTTTAACTTCTTTAGTAAAAAAATATTTCCTCCCCTTCAATACACTCAAGATATTCACAATCCAATGCCAAAAAAGCTTAGTGTCAAACTTGAATAAAAGTAATCTGACGGCGCCTGGTCGGAATGACAGCTGCCGATCAGAGGAATTTCGACAGCTCATAATGGAAACAATATCGAGTAAAATAAAAATACAGTCAAGGGGCACCAATATACACCACAAATGGCTGCATCTAATGCTCACTCAGCACGAAGACGCTGACATGTTCGCTGATCGTTTGACATACTTGTGCCACATTGCTAGGATATTTTTGAATTGGCACTTAATTAACCCTTAAATTGACAACGTTAATCACACTGTACACTCACATCTTTTAAAATAGTGACAGAAATTGAGGGCATATTTGAAACTACCCTCATTACAAAATAACAACTAATGTATCTTTGTTGCGTAAAAAAATATGTATGCACTTGTTATACTTCAAATAACTTGTTAGTGTCAAAATGAAGTCGACACGGAAACACTTGTTGTCAGCTCTGGTAGATTTAAAACCTTTTTTGCAAGATTTTTGTTCTGACCTATTGCATGTTATGTATTTCTTCTCATAAACAAGAACAAGGGAAGAAAATGGCATAGTTTATAGATATGCATACTGCTAAATAAAAGTTTGACGGGCTGTTAAGTTACTATGTACATTGTGGTTACCGTTGCCAATTGTATTGTAAACTATTAGCGTCGGCGGACGGTAACCACAGTGTACATAGCCAAGTATACAGCAACTTTCTTGAAATATGTGTTGGTAATTACACTGTACGTTGCCGGCTCCATAGGCACACTCATATATCATTTTTCAGATGATTTTTCAGTTTTATTTATTTATAATATTACATTTAATCTTATTCTTGTATTTTTTCTGCGGTGCTTAAATCGAACGCGTTTACATAAGGCCTTGGCACCGTTATCCAATGCATGTTCCGATGATATGTCTGCTTCCGAAGATGAACCTGACTTTTTGCAACCGCCTGATTTATCTGATTCTTTCATAAATTCAGATACACCTTCACTAGACTCATCATTTGAAAGGCTTATTTTGCTTGATAGCAGTGAAAGTTGCTTGATGGCTTCGTCAACGACACTTTTGTAAAAGGAGCTGTTGACAATAATACAGTGTTGTAATAACACTGTGTTGAAATTTTAAGTACTATTGAAGATATATCTCACTTACGCCAGTGCTTATAGAAGTTTTTCCGTCTACTTCGAAAACGAATTATGATGTTTTGCCTTTGATAGATTCTGTTCAAACCATGCCAACTACCCGCCCGGAGTATTTGCTTTACAAGGCCCAGAATGGATAATATATGGATTCTCATCCCAAAGAAACTATTAAACGATTTTCCAAAGAAAGTAGATCCAAAGTCGATGTTCCGTGCCCACTGGTCGTAAAACTATATAATAAACACATAGATGGAATTGATTTGGCCGACAATGCCGACCTGTTCATATTGTATCACGCATACTTTTCAAAAGTAGGAGATGGTTTTTAGTAAAGGTATTTAGTCATATTTTCACAGCTCACTGCAATGTGTATTAATAATGCATGGATTTTGTATAGAAGAGAAGAAGGGAAAAACAAAACTGCTCAAAAAACTTTCGGCTTGAGATTAGTGAAGGGTTGTGCAGATTCAACAGAACCGTCGTGGATGAAAGGGTGAAAATTTATCGAAAAGGCAGGTTATAAGTTATAAATGAAGGCCCGTTTGACGGACTGTATTCGTAATGATAACGTGGGCCATGTTCCCGAAATCAGAGAAAAAACAGTACGGTGTCGATATTGCAAGGAGGGCGACCATATTTTGCATAAAATGTGACATGCCTCTTTGTATTGTGGCAGGAAAACGTAAAAAAAGAAACTGTTTTAGGCAATTTCATACTAAATACATGTTGTTAGACTTTAAGTTTAATGTGTACCTATTTCTGGTATTAACTGTAGTAAAAATGTATTTGCTGTTATTTTGGCAACGTTAACCATAGTGTACGCTTCCGTTTGAGCCATTTTTAATGATTCATTGGCAATGTGCATTGTGGTGCACATAGTTTTTCCGGAAAACGGAAAAACTTAGATTTTTTTAACAATTTTTTTAAGTTGTTAATAACCATAATAAAGCTTTTCAATCATCGATATAAATGTTTTTCTGTAATTTCATGTCCTGCCAATTTAAGGGTTAATGGAATGACATTATAATTATGATTTATGACATTTTTACTTGTGCATGTTTATCTTTTTTGTTATAGTATTTTAGCGTGTAAGCGATTTGGTGTAAACTGTAAGCTTGCATTGTATTATTGTGTGAATAAATTAATAAATTCGAATTTTGAATTTCAAAGTCTCAAAAATATGTACACAATAATAATAATATGTGTATGTATGTTATTTCGTCAACAAAACAATAGACTAGAATAGAATAGAATATTTCTTAAGGTTATTACGGTTGTAGTATACATATTTATGAAACTTTGAGTGAATACAATATTGCTGCCCTTGACTGTACATTACTGCAGAGGCTGGGAAAACAGGGTTTGCCGGCCAAGTAGATAAAGACGGCCGAGCACAGCGAGGCCGGATAGGGATACGAGGCTGGCAATCCCTTTTCACGCCGAGGTATGTACAATCAGCATATAGTTAGTAGCAGCCAAAGTTGCCAAATATATCGCAACACATCTTTTTTACATGAGGTGTAATGTAAGGCTGTGTTATATATTTGGGTACGTTGGCTGCTGCTTTTCTCAAACATGCAATGAAATTCAAAATGAATTCCAAACTTTTTTTAATGGCTGCACGTCGTGACCTCGGTTCACGAATTGATATTGAAACAAAAGGTCGGTTTGCAGGCCTCCAATTTGGTATGAAATTCCATTACGGATCACCCGTCTTGCCGCTACCGAAACGTGATACCTACTTCGAAGCCTTAATAAAGAATATAACGTCAATATTTCATTGCATGTTTCAGAAAAATATTTTTCTGATCTTATAATTTTCAACTTTGCGTCGTGTGCCAAAGTGTCGTTTGGGTCTTGTGATTTGATAATCTTGGATTTAAAGCTTGCCATTCACCTAGGCGCCGCCCAGCGCCTTTTGTCTCGGCGCCAACTGCACCCTTAGCGTGGGATTGAAGTGAGTCGCGTCTACTATCGACGCTACCGCCTATCGTCAAGATTTAGTATGAAAAGTCTATACACCGCCCCTGGTGGTCACTCATAGAACTAAAAATCCAAACTGTAACGTGAGTCACTTATACATTACTTAATTCGCGATCGACTTCACGTTCGTTCGTATAGTTTAATCGATTTTCCAATATTCAACCTTATATCACTAGCATTTATCGTTTTAATTTAAATATCGGTTATGACATTACAGAATACGCGCATCGCGACGTCGACAGTGTCGGTCGGCTGTCGATACAATATGGCAGCGCGGGGGCCATTTATTTGCATTTTTAAATACAAAATACGCGACAATCCGAATTTTGCGGATATATGTTGTCAATTCAAAAGCCTTATTTTTATAAGTTCTTTAATTTGAGATACATTGCGATCGGATCTACGGTAACTCTTGACGGAATAATACGATATCACGGGCCATTTTGCAAGTGAAATAGTAAACTACAGTCGCGAGACGGTATTCTTCGATTCGAAATGTCTCACACTACCGATTGGTAGTACGAATCGAACGTTAAATTACGCATCGAAAACTAAACGCAAAGTGCCTAACGTTTTGCAGTTGGTTTCGTAGTCCAACGGCAGTGTGAGTTACAAGTTTGACGGGTCGAATCGAAGAATACCGAAGCGAGATCGAAATCTATTCGAAGCGCGTTTATTCGATCTCGTATGTAGTTACTTATCGTAAGGTTACGATTGAAACTCACGTTAGCCGTACTGGATGCATCCACTGAACGGACGTAATATTTTGACAACACACTCACTGCACGGGTTGACAACGGAATGACGTTCTGTGATTATCGTCATTCTGTGATATGTCCTGTGATATTCGCAAACACATTAAAGCGAAATTAAATTAGGTACACATTATTACTTTTATTGAGTAGGTACAGGTACCTTTGAAATGCTTGTGCAGTGGAAATTATTCCCCAAATATTTCTAAAATACAGGCTACGTAGTAATAAAGGCAACATGCCTAATTACGTCGGTACAAAGACATTTTGAATAGAAGCACTTATTAATAAGCCAAACTGTGCGCTCGAACGAGGTACATTAATTAACTTCTACCCATATTGTCCAGTACTATTATCGTGGGTTTGACATGAGTTTCGTTAACTATTCACGTGATCGACTACGTTAATATTTAGTATGAAGAATCTATACACCGCCCCTGGCGGTCACTCATAGAACTAAAAATCCCAACCGCAACGTGAGTCACTTACAACATCTCGATCGTTCGTATAGTTGACTCGATAGACGCGTAACCGTCGCGTAACGGAGTGGTGTGGCCAACGCACTAAAATACAAATGATCGAATTAACACTTGTAAATCTTGTGATTTGTCGAAGTCGAATGCAATTTGAGCCAAATTGTATCAATTTAGGGATTCCATTTAGTAAAATTACATTGCCATAATAAAGCACTGTCTCATGTTTGTAATGTGACTTATTTTTTCTCTTGATAATATCAATTTTTGCAGTAACGTAGTGATAAGAAAATATGTCCAACGCCCTTTATGGAAAGACTTCTTACTATAGTATATTTTTAATATTTTGCGTCGAGATGACTTGTCAGAAAACTTGGGTAATCATAAATGATTTCCATGGTTCGAAATATGCATGCAATTTGTCAATTCAACTCTTTTGACAGTTGGATCCAAGTTGGATCAGCAGCACAATATAGGAGTCGCTCCACGCGCCAATTTTGTCGGACGGCCAAGCAAGGTCACAGAAAATCTAGTATGGAGTGACCTTGATTTGGCAAGCCACCGTGCTTCCGACACGTATCCACACGGCCCGAAATCACGCGTCGGCCGGCATGCAGTCCGACAAAATCGGCCCGTGGAGCGTCTCCTTATGTTTCCCATAGAGGTAGAATAGAATAGAGGGACTCACGTACCCATACACACATGAGTGACAAGGATGTATGCATAGACAATACTGCAAGTGGGAACGAGATACAATGTCATATTTTCTGTCCCTCATCGCGTATACGTATATTTAATTCAATTGACCTGAGATTTATTCAACTAGCGAAGTATCATTATCATTACTTAGTTTAACGGAACTTGTCTTGAGTACAGTCGCCATCACATACATAGGTGCAATATAGGTGTTCAAAAATATCGGCACATGCACCCTAATGCCTTGAAAATAGAGATGTGTTCCGATGTTTGTGACGTGCTTGTTTGCTCCGATGTATGTGATGGCGACTGTACTAGTACTTTTAAAAACTGTTTTTCTTCATCGTTTCAAGGACGACATTATCCCCGTGGTCTCACATTTTTGTCCTTCCGCGATCTCTGCTTCCACCATTGTCTTACGCATAGCAGGTAAAAAAAGGCGGGCAATATAAAGAAAATGTATCACCACGTGTACTTTAGGTATATACGTGGGCTTAAGTGGGGTGTTGAGAGTAATATTAATACTATTCGAAAGTGCATAGATCATTTGTTGCTGTACTGTACATGCATTCGGGTGTTATATTTACTTTGGTTTTACGTTTCTACTCAGCTATTCAACAATGGTTTCTGCTTTGCTTTGTGATTCTTTAATCCACCAGAACTAGTCAACTTCTTCTTCTTAGTCTTTTTATTTGTTATGTAAGGAAACGGGCGAGCAAAAATGAACAAAGGATACCTACCTAAACTGTTAAAATTGGAATAACAACAATCGAAGGGACGGGTTTTTAAAGCTTGCTTTTCATTTAGTTATTATTATTATTGTATAGGTATATAGCTTTAGTTGTGTAATACAATTACAGCATTTATATCTCGTAAGTATATTTTTTTATAATTAGTCATTTTGTTAAAATTTATACAATATAAAAATTTGAAATACGACTCCATTAGTCCAATGCTCACTTTAGTCGTAAATATTATGATAAAAACGATTTCACTAAAAAGTTTTAAATATTTTGAAATGTTAGTTTGCAAATTTGACACTTGAAACCTAGGACATTGAGTTTTTTTCTGCATGAATGTATCAGGTAAAAATAGCGATGTTAGCATGTATCTGAATACAGCTGAAGCTGTCAATCAATAGTGTCAATGTCAATAATGAATGTCATACATAGTGGGAAACTTGGGAAAGTTAATTTATAACTACATGTTTATGCGGGATTGTGTATCTAGTATATAATATATGAAATCAATGTAATTAAGGCCTTAATTTTAATCTACGCTTTGAATACATTCCATCTAATACTACAGTTAGTTACTTTATATGGCTAACTCTCGTTACACAATGAAAAAAATTGAATAAAGTGTAGATTAAATTAAAGTACTTATTTTCGCAATCCACGTACAAACGTTACCTTTTTATTATAATATTGGTATATATCTATACTTATATCAATATTATAAAAATCCATCCTTACTAAGTGTACTTACTTGAAAATGAAGGGATCAATTACTTAGGAAACTAGGAAGTAGACAGCCATAGCCTAATTTATTGGTTTTAAATTACATAATGAATAAGTGCAATTACCATATGTGATATTGAATAAGTACCTACAGTAAAATAAAAACCCTGCGTTCATATGCACATTTTTAATTTTTTCTCTAACATATTCTATTGCCTAGAGCTATACATTTTATCACAGCCATTTCCAATTAAACTTAAAACTTCATCTATCTAGTCCCAAAGCCAGGCATTATCCTAATCAACTGTCACTACAAACATAGTCTCATTTTATAGCGGAATACACAATGGGACCGGCGAGTGGGCGGGAAACTAGTTTCTGTTTCTACAAATTATAATTGCCATGGATGCAAAATCTGAAATAAATTACCTACTATTATTATTATAGAAATGTAATGGAAAAAAAATGAAGCGATTAAGAGATTTATGAAAAAAATTCTACTCACTCAATTTTTTTTGTATTTTTTGCTAAAAACTGAAACTAATTTCCGCCCGCTGTATACAAAGTTTCATGTTATTCTAGCTTGTCGTTTTCAAATGAGAACCAAATGATGGTGACCCTTAAGCACGATTGATTTTACAATCTGATTCTAGTTAACAATTTCTCTGGAAGAGACATTTTCAGGTATTCGAAATGGATGTGATCAACCAAACAAGGCTGGGAAGTCTACAAAATAATGTTGAAATGTGATCAGAAAAATAAATAGTTCAACCATTCAGATTAAAAAAAGGAATATAATACTTATATGTATAACCACTTTGAAAATAAGTTAAATGAAGAATTTTATTTCTATTTATGCAGCAGAGTATTAACATTATTATTGATACTTTTTGTTTATTTTAATGTATTCAAATATGTACAAATGTTGAGTTGGAATAAGCAGGCGAGCAGGATGGGTACCTGCCAGAAAAAGTATTGAAACGACAACAACAACAGATAGTAACAACTAATAATATATTTTGTAACCAGTTTGTTGCATGAAGTAATCATTTCATTATCTGTAGATTAGGATATATTTTATAGCAGCACTTGATACTCAGTAGTGTGACTAGTGTGGCTTGGTGGATTTCCACTTAACATAATTATATTATTATTCATACCTTTGGTCATAAAATGGGTATGTTTTATGATGTCAAATAACCGTTGACATAAATATAAATATTTACCTGAATTAGAAATTCATCAGTTCCTCTACTAGTTACTTTAATTACATTTCTCATTAAATACTTATAGCTGCTCAGTCAGCTTCATATCTATTAAAAATCTTCCTTTTCATATATATGAGTATATTCAAGTATCACATTAAAGGATTACAAGGTACTTTCGGCCAAAGCCAGAGTCAACCACGTTAAAGGCGCATTTTGGTTCCAGCCGTATAGCATTGCAAGTAATTCTTTTTTGAATCTGGTTGGCCCTGGGTTTGGCAGATGGTTCATGTTAGTTTCCTTTACCATTTCAACCAAATCTTGTATATTACTTATAGTATCTAGACTAGATAGTCATAGCAGAGCACAATAAACTTGCCTGGACTGACTGGCCAGTAGGAAAGATAGTGTACAATTATGTCAAAGTAATTTATTTGTTTATTATTCTATTTAGGTTTAATATAATATAGCCATTATTCAACCACGACCACGAACTTAGATAGGTATATGTTTTTATTTAATATACCTATGTTTTCTATTCTTCTGCATTTGGTCTAGCTTTAAGCATAGGCCTCCCCTAGAAACTTCCACAATTTGCAATCATGTGCTTTTCTTATCCAAGTTACACCTATTTAGGTATACATGCACCTATATACCTAATATAGGTAAGTATGTAATTTTAATTATGAACATTTGTGATGTTTGAGGTCTTGCTGTGCTGTACATTAAGTATAGTCTTCTTTCTTTGGTAAAATATCTGGAAAGAATATAAATATTATAAATTGCAGGTATAAATAAAAAGACAGCTAGGTTATTTATACTAAAATTATAAAGAAGAAAAGTTCAAAAAAAGGAGGAGGTTTCCAACTCGTCGGAGACTTTTTGTGTATGTTCCCTGATTACTCGAAGACGTCTGAACCAATTTGGAAAAATCTTTTTTAGTTTGTAAGGGTATTCTTCCCAGGTGGTTCCATGGTGATCAGGTCAAGAGTTCAAGACCTGATGATGGGATCCTGGAGAAATCGAGGGAACTCTTCCAATTTTACAGGTGCCTACACTTGAAGCGATTTGTGTACCTACTGATTTGAAGTCGGTTAAAACTTTTTAAAGTAAATTATTTTACGTAACGATTACGTTGTTACTAAACACGGCAACTCTTTGAAATGCAAGTTTAAATATTTTCCATACTTACAATTTATCCAAATAGCAGTAGAGTGTCACGCATTGAAATATCTAGTTACGGAGCTCCAAGAGCGTCTCTGTGTTGATATTTCGAAATTGTAGCCACTTTTTGTTCGATTATCACTTTAAATGTCACTAGAAAATCGAATATTCACTCGTAATTTTGGATGACACATGAACACAACCAACAAACGAATATGGCGGAATTTGTGCCATTCATTTCATTTGCATTTTTAAATACAAAATACGCGACAATCCGAATTTTGCGGATATATGTTGTCAATTCAAAACCCTTATTTTTATACGTTCTTTAATTTGAGATAGGTGTCGATCGGATCTATGGTAACTCTTGACCGAATAATACGTTATCACCACGTTATCACGCACAATTTTGCAAGTGAAATAGTAAACTACAGTCGCTACGGTATTCTTCGATACGAAATGTCAAATTTGGGTCTCACACTACCGATTGGTAGTACGAAGCGAACGTCAAATTACGCATCGAAAACTAAACGCTACCGTCTAACGTTTTGCAGTTGGTTTCATAGTCCAACGGCAGTGTGAGTAACAAGTTTGACGGGTCGAATCGAAGAATACCGTAGCGAGATCGAAATCTATTCGAAGCGCGTTTACTCGATCTCGTAAATAGTTACGTAACGTTAGGTTACGGTTGTATCTCACAATAAGGGTACAGGAGTGGGGATGAATGACCGTGATGATGTAAAACAACCTGGACATGTAAAAAGTTTATATTATAAAATCAGTAAATATACGGAGCACGGACGCGTTAGCGCGCCGTGTCGTTTGTTCTGGTAGTGGGGCGCGTCGCGGCCGGCGCCGCGCCGGCGCTGATGCCCGCCGCTCGCCCCGCGCCGCTCCCCGTTGTCGCCGTAGGTCTTCACGCGGTGTTCGCGTGAACACATATTACTAATATCCAAAAACACAGAGGCTTCAATTTGCAACCAACAATGTCATTCCGAACGCAAAATAATCTCAATATCGGTGCGTTTCGCTCTCGCTTACTTTATTTAAGTACTAGCTTCTGCCCGCTACAACAACATTACTACGATAACTATGTTGGGCCAACCACAGTTAACGACCGTAGAGCCAATTTACATTTGCAACGTAGGGCCTACATCAACATTTAGAACTATTATATAATCTGTGCCGCTACACCGTCCGATTGGAACTCGTTTATATCGTAGCTACATACAAACTTTTACCCCCATGTCACCTCCTTAGGGGATCATTTCCGGGACAAAAACTATCATTTGACCTTCTCCGGGACTCAAACTATCTCTATACCAAATTTCATCTAAATCGGTTCAGCGGGTTAAGCGTGAAGAGGTAACGTACAGACAGACAGAGACAGACACACTTTCGCATTTATAATATTAGTATCTATGGATTAATATGGATTTACAATCACCAGCCTAGATAGCATTTTTTTTTATACAACGACGGTGGCAAACAAGCTTACGGCCTGCCTGATGGTAAGCAGGTACCGTAGCCTATGGACACTTGTGACAGCATGATCGCGTTTAGGTATGTCGGACATACTAGTAAAACATTGGCCCCTCTCACTAACGTACTTGCTAGTAAGGGGCGGATGTTTTATTTCTGTCCAACTAGCTTTTACATCGACGACTTCTTTAAAACGGACATAAACGCACAATAATGCTACCAGTGCTGCAATAATATTTATAATTCTTCTTCTTCTTCTTTAACTTAAGAGTAGCACTCTTGTCGGTGGGGCAATCGCCAGTCGCGTTACTGTCCTCTGCCATTTTCTTTATTTTCTGTTAAGACCCGACCTTAACTTTCTCTTTTATTTGTTCGAAATATTTTTTTCTTGGCCTTCCTCTGCCTTTCGTTCCTTCAATCTTCCCTTCAATAATAGTCAAATATGTATAATAAGCCCGCGAGAATATCTGGGACGCTCTAGATAGTGGCTCTACAAATAAGATGGTTTTAGATGTTTCTGCGCACATCGTCCTGTTAGATATTCCTACATAGGTATGTGACTGTACCGAAAATTTGAAAAAAAGCATAATAAAAATATTTATTCATAGCCCAAAAAATAAATAAAAGAAAAATTAATAAAAAGCTGAAATGGCGAATCTCAAATAATTTCTAAAAGTTAAAAACGCCTGCCGAAATGGGGCCCTTTTCGACATGTTTCAATTTGTTCTGTGCTCGCTTCGGGAATTTCGGGATGTTACCCTGAGAAAATTACGGTTTTTTTGGAAATAATTCAAAATCAGGCTAATTATTTGTATACGGCTTTTATATGTTATTTTAAACAATTTTTACTATTGACATCAATAATTCTATGGACCGGAAGTTAGGAAAAAAAATTAACCCGCAAGCAAAAATGCTATCAGTATTTTTATAATGAAAACATGTTTGAGTACACAAATTTGGAGACTTACTACCTGAATCCAAAAATATAAGCATCAGGAAATAACGGCATTTTAATTAAATATTTTACGACCTTGCGATAATATTGAATTTCATTTGGCCTATAGAAAGGTTTATTCATTAACAAAAATAAGTGGATTATGCGCGTATCCCAAAGAACGTAAGTAGACGTAGTCAATTATAAAGTAAAGAAAGTTTATACTATTTTCGCCTGATTTTTACGGAATTTATGAAGATTACTTTTCATAATTTTTTACCGTATCGGTATTAAATTTAGGTGGATTATTAATGAATATTTACTCAAATTACCCAAACTATTTTTTGGTGTAAAAATATGGCTGATATCGATATATTGTTGTGTTTTCATAGAGCGAAACCGTAAAGTTCTCAGGGTAATGTAGGTATATGAGACTACCTAATACCTATACGCACGCATCGATTGACACCCAAACAAAGGCGTAGCCAATAGTGTTTCAGATTTTTTTTTCTTGAGTCTCGAGAATTATCAGCTGAGAAGTTGGGAGTTCTAGAGTTTTGAACCCGTAAAATATGTTTTATGTTTATTTAATACCAGGCAGATTAAAGAGGCCGTAACAATCAGACGCAGGTGTGTCGTATTTGGCGGCTGGCGCTAATTTGGTTAGGGCGTATGTCACTTATGTTGACAGTTACATTCGCTTTAACCACAACCAAAGCCACCAAAGTTACCAAAGCCTTTCCCCAGTCATTAAATAATCCGAATATAAAACCTTTCCAAAAGCTAATTTTTATCTAATGAGCCATCTAACACTGCGTTTAACTTCAACCGTGTTAGACCAACAGTCCAATTAGTAGGTACAAAAAAGGCCACCAAACGTTATTAATATGTGAGTGACCGCTCATTATAAAGTTGGGAGCAACTATTTGTTCGCTTAACGAGCCCCCTGTCTTGTAACGCGAATGCGGTGCTAACTCCCGGCATTACTACTGGTTTTCATATATGAGCGTTTTTCAGATAAAGCGTACGTAACGTACCCTAATAGTTAAGGTAAAATTAAGAAACGTTAACTTTGTCAGTTTCGTCACGAAAATTTGCCGTATAAATGTGTGGCTATTTTTTGAGAATTAACAACAACAAAAAAAAGATAAGCTGATGGCTTTGCCGCTGTTTGTTCGGGAACTCCTTATTAGATATTTGCATATGGCCAGGGGCGGTTCACTCTGTGATCCTGTCGCGCTGCTACAAGTACATGCCGGCGGCCGCAAAATTGGCGGCCCATTAGTACAGATGCCGTCAAACTTCTTGAACAAATGACCTTGCCTGCGCAAAGGCGAATTGTACGTGCGAGCTGCCCCCCCACTTCGTCCCGCATGTTCAAGTTGTTTGACGGGAACTGTAGCTGCCGCGCGTTGGAACGGGACGCTCGCACGGGTCGCAGCACGTTGCATGCGATAGAAAGGGATGGCCACATTTAGGCACGTTTGGCGTACCTAAACAGGGAATTTGTTAACAGAGAACCTTCTGTACGTAGTACTATTACTTATTCTGTGATCTGGCCACCAAATCTGATAACCGTTCCATTATCATCAGCCACCTATGAACGCCGCTAGCAGCCTACAGCTTAGCCCTAGCAATTTTTCAGTTCATCATCATCATAAAACGTCCATTTTGGGACATAGGCCTCCCCCAAAGAGTGCCATAATGACCGGCCCTGCGCCACCTGCATCCAGCGGACTCCCGCGACCTTTACCAGGTCATCAGTCTACCTACGGAGAGTTACTGTACCGGCAGGTGCGGCGTGGGGAGACCACGCCGCACCTGCCGGTACGTGGTCGCCACTCGACAACTTTAACGTCCCGACGGCCATCGGTTCTACGTGCAATGTGCCCCGCCTAATGCCACTTAATAAGTTTAGCGATTCCGAGGGCTATATCGATTTACCTTGGTTCTGCTGCGAAACGCAGCGAAACTCCCAGCATAGCCCTTCGCATTTGTTAGTTAATCAATGAAAATCGAGTATTAATTATCGGCATCGACCTTTCTGAGAAGATAAAATTTGTGAAATAATATAACGCAAAAGTATTTTAATCGCGAATTTCGTAAATAGTAGTGGTATTGGAACGCAAACCACAGACTCTGCTCAATAGCAGTTTCATCGAATATTCGGAACTCGAAACTGAAGTTCACAACACGTATGGACCTAGGTTTCATACCCTCAGTCTAGAAAAGCACTAAGTCTCCTCAAATCGCTGTGACGCTTAAGCCGTTTTCAAATGGCAGACACAAACTGTGTGTCGGTACACCTTATTCAACGCTCACCCTAGGGTTGATCGGAAATTCCTATTGTATGTACCTGCCTATTAAACCGACTTCAAAAAAGGAGGAGGTTATACATATATTCCACTGTATTTATTTTATTTATGTTCACCGATTTCTCCGTCAATTGTGGACCGATTTACAAAATTCTTGTTTAAATCGAAAGAGTATACTTCTGAGGTGGTTCCATTGTCACCAAGTCAGGATCTGATGATGAGATCCCAGGGAAATTGAGGGCAACCCTCAAATTTTATTGGCACGCGTGTAGTGATTTCGAGATTTTTTTATTATAACTAGTGTAACTATTTACATTTACCCTCGGAAATCGCAATTTTGGTGAAATGGAACTGATGATGAAGATGATTTTCGAGATAAATAATTAATATTATCATATGTCCTTTCCCAGCACTCAAACTATCTCTTTACCAAATTTCATCTAAATAGGTCACCTCACATCCAACTTTTCACACCCTTAGGGGAGGAGTTTCGGGATAAAACTATCATATGTCCTTCCCCAGGACTCCCAACTATCGCTATACCGAAACAGGGTTCCATCCAAATTTTCAGCCACATTTCACCCCCTTAGGGGATGATCTCCCAAATAAAAACTATCATTTGTCCTTCCCCCGGACTCCCAACTATCGCTATACCGTAAATGGGTTCCATCCAATTTTTCACCCCCCATTTTACCTCCTTAGAGGATGATTTTTGGGATAAAAACTATCCGTTATCATTCTCTAGGACTTCCAACTATCGCTTTACCGTAAATGGGTTCCATCCAAATTTTCATCCCCCATTTCACCGCCTTAGAGGATGATTTTCGGGATAAAAACTTTCCGATATAATTCTCCAGGACTCCTAACTATCGCTTTACCGTAAATGGGTTCCATCCAATTTTTCACCCCCCATTTCACCTCCTTAGAGGATGATTTTCGGGATAAAAACTATCCGATGTCATTCTCCGGGACTCAAACTATCATTATACCAAATTTCATCTGAATGGGTTAAATCTAAATTTTCACATTTCTGGAAAAAAAATGACCTTTTGTCCTCATCCAGGACTCTAACTATCTCTATACAAAATGTCATCTAATTTGGTCCAATTCAAATATTCTCCCCCTATTTTATCCCCTTAGGGGATTATTTTCGGGATAAAAGCTATCCGTTGTCCGTCTCCATGACTCAAACTATCTTTATACCAAATTTCATCTAAATGGGCTACATTCAAATTTTCACCCCCATTTCACCCCCTTTGGGGATAATTTCCGGAATAAAAACTATTATTGGTCCTTTTCCAGGACTCAAACTATCTTTCAAACAAATTTTATCAAAATGGGTCACAAACAAATTTCCACCCCCAATTACACCCCCTTATGTCCCCTATGTCCTTCCCCAGAACTCCAACTATCGCTATCCCGTAAATGGGTTCCATCAAAAATTTCATTCACCATTTCACCCCCTTAGGGGATGATTTCCTCCTTTCATGTGTTCCGGTATAAAAATCATTCTATGTCCTTTCCTAGGACTCTACCTCTCTCTATACCAAATTTCATCTAAATGGGTTCTATCCAAATCTTCAACCTTTCACCACCTCAGGAGACGATTTTTCGCGATAAAAACTATGCATTGTCCTTCCCTGGGACTGCTTCTATCTCTTTACCAAATTTAATCTAAATGGGTTTTATGCAAGTCTTCATCCCCTATTTCATCCCTGAGGGGATGATTTTCGGGATTAAAACTACCCGTTGTCATACTCCGGGACTCAAACTGTCTTTATACCAAATTTCATCTAAATGGGTTACATCTAAATTTTTACCCCCAATTTCACCACATTAGAGGACGATTACCTACTGGAATTTAAAATCAAAATGGGTTACAAACAAATTTTCATCCCCAATTACACCCCCTCAAGGGATGATTTTCGGGATAAAACTATCCTATGTCCTCCCCGGGACTCCAACTCGCTATTCCGTAAATGGGTTGCATCCAAATTTTCATCCCCCATTTCACCCCCTTAGATGATTTATGGACTAAAAATTATTTTATGTCTTTCCCCAGGACTAACTATCTCCATACAGAATTTCATCTAAATGGGTTCTATCCAAATGTTCACCCCTCATTCCACCCCCTCAGGAGATGATTTTTCAGGCTAAAAACTATGCATTATCCTTTCCTGGGACTCCTTCTATCTCTTTACCCCCTTTATAGCTCTCCCTTTATAGCCGTACTTGATGATTTGTTTGTATAAAGGTGCAATTGGAGGTACAAGCACAAACAAAAATTGTATCTTGGTTGGCCGCTGTGTTGACTGCGACTGAGGTGTCGTGGTCGTTATCGCGGTAGGCCACAACTGAATTTTTGCTGCATGCTCACTAACCAATAATCAATTATATAGGTACACAATTTCCCCATGTATAACTTACAATGGTAATTAAATATTCACTACTCTATACCAATATTATAAAATGTAAAGTTTGTGTGCGTCCGATTCCAAAAATGATTTTACCATTATTTAATTATAGAATAATTTTTCAGGATGGACTTACCTGAATAAACATTTTAATATCCGACGCAAGCGAGTAGTGTAGGTATCTGTGCGTCTGTCTGTGGCTAGCTCCCAACCGGATGAAGCGTTTTGAGTGAGGTTTTTTTAAATGGAAAGTTCTTGTCTATCGAGATGTTTTTAAGCACGTTTGGTGTGTCGAAGGTCGTTTATTCTTATACTTATCATAGGTAGGTACGTTCAGTTCCAATGACTGTCAGTAGGTTGCAGCGTTTACATTGTACTTAGGTTGTAAGTAAGTAGCGTTGTAGGTTGCCGACTGTTCTTATTGAAGTATTAGATTCAATGTCAAGATGTTTTTGAAGACGTTAGTATGTAGTGATCACACAGGCATTTTTTTTTAATTTTGTAAAGCATAATTGGGCCCTAGCTGAACCGGAGAACTTCGTTCGCTTCGCTCGCTTATTCAATAAGACGTTTCTGCTGCTGAATTTACCTTCATATTGCAGGAAACAAACAGCAACGCCATCTATGGAGAATTTGTAACATGCACCATCGTAAACAAAACACGAGCTAGGATTCTCTAATTACGGACCGTACACCGTACACCACTCCAGACGTTGGAGGCATTATTCTGCCCGACACATTAACACAAATGCACCTGCATTTGCTAACGTCTTCCGTTAGATTTATGCATCGAATATGCATAAACAGGCTGTGGCTGAACTAGTAATTAAGTATATTAACTTCAAATTCTCTTCTGTCTGTTTTCATGAGATATTTACTGTAAGGCTCGCTTCGCTTAGTTAATTAACTGAGTACGAAATTTAACATTTGGAAATATAGCTAAATTAGCTTCTGCCCTATGCCGTTACCCAAACTTTCATCCCCCCATTTCAGCCCCTAAGGTAATGATTCCCGTGATAAAAACTAGCTCCATACCTATTTAAATCGGTTCAGTGGTTTAAGCGTGAAGAGGTGACAGACAGACAGACACACTTTCGCATTTATAATATTAGGTACTTCGTATGGATTATGGATGGAAAGACTAGCATGAGAGTTTTGCAATTTTTTAGATTTTGTGTTATTGTCTGGCATTTTAGTCACCCCTATCCCCTAGCATTTATTCTTAAAGATTGACAGAATTATTAAAAGTGTAATACCCTGTACGTCGCCATCACATACATCGGAGCAAACAAGCACGTCACAAACATCGGAACACACCTCTATTTTCAAGGCATTAGAGTGCATGTGCCGATATTTTTGAACACCTAGAGTGTACCTATGTATGTGATGGCGACTGTACCTATTAGATACAGGGTATTACACTTCGATAACTTCATTTAGTAATTCGTTTAAACAATCTTGGCTACAATAACCAGGTGAAATCGGTATCAGATTAGGTGAAAACTCGATTATTCTAGCAAAAGATGCGATGTAATTAGCCACCATCTTGAATTGCCTTGCTTACACAAAATGGCGTGATTATTTCTTGTAACTTGCGTCCGTCCGCGTTCGGTGATCACAGTAAATTAACTAGTTCATACACAGTAGAGCAAACGTTCCAAAAAGTGGCTCACATAAAAGTGAAAAAACATTATGTAGGTACACTCCTTTTCGTTGGGCAGTCGTGTAAAATGGTTGCCTCATTCGTGGGAAGCCAGTCCCGTCAAGCAGCTTGCCAGACATGCTGCAAAAGCAGGCATTGACTATTCTTCGCATAATCATTGCAATGATATAAGTCACCGAAACGTGAAAAAGCGGTAGGAATGCTCATAGAAGGACCCTGACAGTAACAGAAACACTTTGGAGCTCAAAAAAACTTAAAAAATTATACCGACGCCTTGTAGACATTGTAGAATATAAAAATATGGTTATCATCATCATCATATCAGCCGAAAGATGTCCACTGCTGGCCATAGGCTACCCCCAAGGAGTGCCAAAGCGACCGGTCCTGCGCCACCCGCATCCAGCGGACTCCCGCGACCTTTACCAGAGGTCATCAGTCCACCTTGTATGTGTATGTAGTTCATTATTTAAATAAGAACGGAAAAATACATAGCTAATGCTTTTGTTTGTTTGTGACCGACTAAGGACCAGGTAGGGACCAGTCTGAAAACCAGCGCCGCCGGGCCGCTTTGCCCAGCACATGCTGAGACTGGGACACATTAGGTACCCACTAGTTCCTTAAGTTAATTCCGATCTATTGTTTTTGTTATTATTAAATTGTGGTTATATGTAATGACGATCCTTCTAGGTGAACTCTGATATCTATGACATTATAAATTTAAATTATTTAAGTGGACATAGGTAGTTTAAATTGTTATTATTCTTTAATTTTTATTTTATTGAATGTTCTTGATGATCACAATAGGGATTCTTGTAAATTGAGATGCAATTTATAATGTAATCTTTTATTGTGAATAAATAAATCTGAATCTGAATCTGTTATTTTTGTAGTGTTATTCTTGTTTTTTTTCTTTGTATTTTTTTTATCATTTCTACACGTGTATTAGTTTATTTAAGGTTCTTTTGCGGCAGTAAATGTTATTCTGATTCTGATTTTTTTTATTATTATTGTATGATGATTATCGATTGGAATTAGTCATTTGTTTGAGTCAGAAAGAATCCCAAATTTAGTTTTTGACATCATCTTGGTCCAGGAGCTTTCCTTTGTGTAAGCCGAACTATTTGTTTCAAAAAGGCACTAGGTAGTTACGTTACTGTTTTAGCAAATATTTACCGCTACACTAATATTTACACTGTGGCCGTGTGTTGTTAGATGCATTCGTTATGCACCGAGTAATTCAGTCGGTACTTATTGTACCTATAAATTTCGGGGATTCCCCCATTTGTAGGTTTTAATGGCGTGAAATAATCGTACCGGGAAAGATGTATGAGGTGCTTGGAGGAGTGAATGATTTTTATGAGTCGGAATAAGGCCTTGTGTTATTGCGACGCATAAGTTATGTTGGAAGGTAACCTACGTAGTAAGTTTTCGAACCAGCGAGCGAAGCGAACGAAGTTCTATGCTTCAGCTTGGAGTCGAAGATCATTCGTAGGTATGTCTGTCCCGCTGTTGTCATCTACGGGTCGCATTTCTCAACCGATTCTCGTCAAATTTTGTGACGAGGGGGGTAAACACGTTACGTTCCGAACGCGCGTTCGTACAATTTAACTGTCATTTTCCATAGAAAAAGTGACATTTAAATCTACCTGACGCGCGTACAATGCGTTACGCGATCGACCTACAGAGGGGCAATCACGTAATGTTCCGAACGCGCGTCGGTATAATTTAACTGTCAATTTTCCATATAAAAAGTGACATTTAGACCTACCCGACGTTCGTACAATGCGTTACGTGATCGACCTACTGAGGGGTATCTAATCACGTAACGTTCCGAACGCGCGTCGGTACAATTTAACTGTCAATATTCCATATAAAAAGTGACATTTAGACCTACCTGACGCGCGTACAATGCGTTACGTGATCGACCTACTGGTTTGTTAATTTGTAGAATTTTGATGGCGACAATTCCGAGACAATTTATTGATCCAAGTCACAGACGAGGGTCTAATAAAGATAAGAATAAAATGGGGTTTATAAACTAAGCTTTAAACAAAAAAATGTAATACGGTTATTCTAAACTTATTCGTGTGGTGCAGCAGGGGGAAAACCGCATGGTCGCGTGGTGAGGCGGGGAAAATGTTACTTTCATGCACTAGGACTAAATCGTAAAAAACCCTACACACAACATATACATAGAAAAACTTTACAGGATGTTACCCATGTTTCTAAGCTGAATAAGTTTAGGAAGATTATGAAATGTTTCAGAAATCACTCATCACTGAGTGTAAAATTAATAGCTTATTTGCCCTAAACCGAAAGCAATAATTTCCAAATGCTTTGAAGCAATTAGCAACAGAAGCAAATCAGCACAATGCAAATTTAATCACAAGTACTTAATAAACTAAATCCAAGTTGTGTCGATTATGGCCGGCGTAAATAAAATAAACCGCTTTGCATTGAGGCTATTGTAGAGTTAATTAAGTCGGTTAGAGATTCGGGGCTGTACGGAAAGGGACCCAGTAATGGACACGGAGCACGAGGTGCGTTCCGGGAAGGACCCCTGAACTTATTGGTTGGGTAATTATTTATTGAGTTAATTGAAAAAATATTGTAGATTGTACAACAAGCGCATAAAACGAGTAATTTAACCTGAGACGTTTATATCCACCCGAGCCACCGGCGAGGGTGGATAGTTAAGTCGAGGGTCTAAATGGCTAATTTATGCTATATGTATAACTATAAACATTGCTTTTCACTTCGATTGCGAGAAAATAAGTTTTTAAAGTCTTTATGTTTAATTTTCGACACGTGATACTTCATACTGCCAGGTCATTTAATGATTCAATACGTTTTAAATTAATTGACTCCTATTTTATCTGGTTTTATTTTTTTTATTTTTTTTTTTTTTATTTATTTATATATATAATTCTTTTACAATACATGGCCAGACAGCGGACAAAACCCAGCAGGGTTTAACTGCCACTGCATTCACTCAATTAATATTTAGTTTATACATAGGATAACAAGCTTATAAAAATAAAGCGCACACGGCGATTGCCTACACAAAATGCGACATTATGACGTGATATGCTGTGAAGCACTTGGGAGCACGCTGGAGACGTGCATACCGTTTCTTATCCTATTGCCGCGGCTTAGGGTCCAAAAACTGCATACACGTCTACGGCGGCAACAGTAATTTAGATTAGCTATTTCATTAATTATTACTATCAGGTTTGGGATATACAAGCAGATTTCATTATACGTTTACAATGTTGCGGTTTATCACATATATTTGTGAGTACATCAGATGGTAAGTCATTCAGGATACTAGGTAACAAATATTCCCATCTTCGTTTACCATAGACATTGGTACATTTTGGTAACACATATAGTGGTAGGTATACTAATTTTCTGAGTCTTAGTGGTCTAGTAGTTTTAGTTAATTTCTCTAAATTATCGAGTTCTTCAGCAATAATTAAAATTTTGAATCTATTGTATATACTAATGACATTGCAGTATCTCAATATTTCCTTATCTTGTTGGCTAAACTTTTTTCTAACTGACTTTGGTACTAATGCTTTCAATAGGCTTAACTGTAATTTGTAAATTTTATCAATATATGTGTGATAAGTATTAATTTAGTAATGGAAAACACGGATGTGAAATTTATTAAAGCAAATCAATTCAAATGACAAGTTTATTCTACGAAGTTTTATTGTGTGTGTGGCTGTTAGGCCCGATTATCTTAGTCTTTAAAACAATTTTACTTTGTGCACTAGAGCATAAAAGTGGCATTTTGTGCAGCATACATCCAGCTCAAAGGCGAACTTTGCGAGCATGAGAAGTGAAAAGCATATTCCGCCATCTTTGTGACGTCAAAGTCATCCCCTCCACAATTTTAGAGAGCGAGAACAGCACAACGACCTCACTGAATCACACGATACCCATACCACTTTTTTTTTGGCCAATTCGTGTCGTCAGCTCTGCATTTAAATACAAAATGTTGTATTTTTTCTGTTTTGTTATTTCACACGTGATTCCAAAATTACCCTTCCTAGAAATGTTGTAGGTAGTTGTTTCTATTCTAACTCAAAGGTAAATATCGTTACTTAGCTAATACTTAATCTATACATATAATAAAGCTGAAGAGGGTCGAAAGTCTGTACATGGAAGATATTCGAAAAAAAATTAGCTAGGGATACTTAAAATCGATAACAGAACACGTTCCAACAGTTTTTAGAATTTTTGTCTGTTTGTCTGTTTATCTGTTTATCTGTTTGTCTGTTTATCTGTTTATCTGTTTATCTGTTTGTCTGTTTATGTGACCGCGCATCACGTGAAAACGGCTGAACCGATTAAGATGAAATTTGGTATAGAGATAGTTTGAGTCTTGGGGAAGGACTAAGGGTAGTTTTTATCCTGAAAATCAACCCCTAAGGGGATGAAATGGGGGGTGGAAATTTGTATAGAGCTACTTAAACCGCTGCACCGATTTGGATGAAATTTGGTATATAATTAGTTTGAGTCCCGGGGAAGGTCAAAGGATAGTTTTTATCCCGAAAATCTTCCCTTTAGTGGGTAAAATGGGGGGGTGAAAATTTGGATGTAATCCATTTTGATAAAATTTGGTTTAGAGGTAGTTTAAGTTCTGGGGAAGGACATTGTATAGTTTTTATTCTGGAAATCTTCCCCTAAGGGGGTGAAATGGGGGGTGAAATTTTGGATGGACTCCGTTTAGACCAAATTTGGTATAGATATAGTTTGAGTCCCGGATAATGACAATAGATAGTTTGAATACCGAAATGAAGGGATGAAAATGTGGATAAATCCCATTTAGTTAAAATTTGGTATAGAGATAGAAGGAGTCGCAGGAAAGGACAATGCATAGTTTTTATCCTGAAAAATCATCTCCTGAGGGGGTGAAATGAGGGGTGAAAAATTGGATAGAACCGATTTAGATGAAATTTGGTATGGAGATAGTTAAGAGTCCTGGGGAAGGACTTAAATAATGATTAGTCCAGAAATCATCTCCTAAGGGGGTCAAATGGGGTATGAAAATTTGGATGGAACCCATTTACGGTATAGCGAGTTGGAGTCTTGGGGAAGGACATAGGATAGTTTACTCTTGAAAATCATCCCCTAAGGAGGTGTAATTGGGGGTGAAAATTTGTTTGTGACCCATTTTGATGAAATTTGGTTGAACGATAGTTTGAGTCCCGGAGTATGACAACGGATAGTTTTAATCCCGAAAATCATCCCCTCAGGGATGAAATAGGGGGTGAAAATTTGGATAAAACCCATTTAGATGAAATTTGGTAAAGATATAGAAAGAGTCCTAGGGAAGGACAATGCATAGTTTTTATCCCGAAAAATCATTTCCTGAGGTGGTGAAATGAGGGTTGAAGATTTCGATAGAACCCATTCAGATGAAATTTGGTATAGAGAGAGGTCTCAGTCCAAGGAAAGAACATAGAATAATTTTTATTCCGGAACACATGAAATGAGGAAATAAGGGGATCACATAAGGGGGTGAGAAATGGTGGATGAAAATTTGGATTGAACCCATTTACGGTATAACGATAGTTAAGGAAGGACATAGGATAGTTTTATCCCGAAAATCATCCCCTAAGAGGGTGTAATTGGGGGTGAAAATTTGTTTGTGACACATTTTGATAAAATTTGGTTGAAAGATAGTTTGAGTCCTGCAAAAGGACAAATGATAGTTTCTATTCCGGAAATCATCCCCTAAGGGGGTGAAATGGGGGTGAAAATTTGGATGTAGCCCATTTAGATGAAATTTGGTATAGAGATAGCTTGAGTCCTGGAGCATTCTCCATGATTTTCGGGATAAAAACTACCCGTTGTCATAACAACGGATAGTTTTTATCCCGAAAATCATCCTCTAAGGAGGTGAAATAGCGGGTGAAAAATTGGATGGAACCCATTTACGGTATATAGCGGTAGTTGGGAGTCCTGGGGAATAGGAACATTATATAGGTAAATATATGTATGTGACGTTCCAAGGGTAAAGGTACCTTATGGCGATAGTTTCGAAGATGTTTTCTAAAACGGGGTAAAAAATACGTTTTATTATGGCTATTTTGAAAACTATTAGATGTAACATTTTGTTGACGTATCTTTATTTTTAATATAAAATATTTAAATTACAAGTCAGTTAATTTAGTCCTACGGTTTAGAAGAAAAGGTCCTTACGGCCGTGTGATATGAAAATATGCAAAATAATAATGAAAAAAGCCTACATGCATCTATTATGGTGGGGCGGGTCATAGAAACCAAGTTTGCGGCGGAGTCTATTTTGTAAAAAAAAGGCGTTCGGAGTAAGCTAATCTATAAAATCATGCAACTCAGCCATAATGACCCTTTCCTTCATACAATCCATACTAATATTACAAATGCGAAAGTAACTCTGTCTGTCTGTTAACTTTTCTTCCTTAATTTGGTTGAAATGAAATTTGGTGTAGAGATACTTTGAATTCCGGGGCCTTCCCAAAGAATCCTTACTAAAGATAGTTTTCATCTGGAAATTCATCACCTAAGGGGGTGAAAAGGGGGGAGAAAGTTACGATATAAACGAGTTCCGCGCGGACGAAGTCGCGGGCAAAAGCTAGTAGACATAATAATATAGATATTAGATGTATATAAATATATTTCAAAATCTTTAATTAAAATGCAAATAATTTAAAAAAAACCGCATGAACATACACATCCTCACCAGTGGCACAGAATAGAACCAGTGGCTCTAAGTTGTTTGCAAGATGAATCCTTACTTACGGGTGTAAATATTACACCTACCCCAATTTGCATGATGTAAAGTATACAACATTAGACTAGACTAACTTATGTCTAAGTCCACTTTAGGCCTGAATCACACTGGTGCGGCCTGCGGTGGCGGTCAATAGTAAACTTGACAGTTATTGACAAATTTACTATTGACCGTCAGCTCAGGCCGCGCCAGTCTGTGAGAGGCTTTACAATGACTTGGCCGTAGACTCAGAGGTGACATAATTAAGGCGACGGGTACGGCAAAACATTCTCTATACAACCGTTGTGCAAGTATTTTTCTTCGGTTTTGGCAATACAAAATATTAGTTTTTTTCCTTGCGCACAGCATGATGTTAAAATGTTGTTAGATTTCAAAAGCAACTAAAAATGAAAATTTATGAAATAATTAAATAACAATAACGTCAGTAAATAGCTAACAAAAAAATAAGTGTCCCGGCTAAAACTTATATTTATAGCGCATACACAAATGAAGAAAAACTTGCACGACATTTGTATGGAGAAGGCTTGCCCTACTAGACTCTTTATCGATTTGATCATTATCTGTATTGACAGCTAGAGATGAATACAGGCCTCTCACTCTTAACATATCGCATCCTTTTCTTTCTCATCACCAGGAACACATGCATCGTCACATACTTACAGAGTAGGTAAGTAGTGGTGTTATTTATGGCTGCGATGCCAAGGAAATTTCCAGACAATGTGATTGAGGCGATATTACGCGGTGAACTGTCCTTCAACTAAATTAGGAAGCTTAGATATTAATAAATCTTCCATTTACAGAAGTTTCCGTTATAGACTAGAAAATCCTTCTTCACCGCAAACTTGTTTAATGGCGTTAAATAAATAGGACGACGGCTTATCTGCCTGAAAACAATGGAGAAAAGAAATATACGACTGCTCGACAGGAGGGGGAGAACAAAGGATAACAAAGCCTCTAGTCGACACGCACCCAAGTTGCATGGTGTTAAAAGTGCTGCGCTTTACAAACTCGTATGTACCTACAACGTAATGTTGAAGGATTTTGTACAGGTTTTTACTATACTATCCGCAAAAACAAGTGGCGAGTTGGGCAATAAAAGTAACAATTAAACCTTTTTGTGCGTAATAATAGCATGATTCTTATATTTTACGACCGGCCCCGTAGCATGGATTTGCGTTATCACGCGATAAGTGATAGGATAAGCGCGTCGTCTCATTCTATCGAACGGTGTCAGCCAGGGACGGCAGCTCTATCAGGATAGAGCATCCGTCCCTGGCTGACACCGTTCGATAGAACGAGACGGCGCTGTTATCTTGTCACTTATCGCGTGATAAGGCCACCCATGCTACGGGGCCTGCACGGCTATCACAAGATGGAGCGCGAGCTCTCTCGATTTTTCTCGCACTTATCCGTCTCTCTCTTATTAGAAAACTTAGAAGTGTTAGTGAAGAGAAGTTATATAGTGCGAGAAAAATCAAGAGCTGAGAGGTGATAACCGTGCTGACTCGCCACTTGGTTTTGCGGATAGTAATCTTAGCGTCATTGGTTTATTTCAGTGACAATTTTTATTTTCCGTAAGCGCTGGATGAAAGTGGCTAGGTTGGAAGAGATCACCGAGATTTTGTGGGTTCACTAATGTTTCCCAACCTAACGTTTGGCAACCTGATTCATTTCGCATCTTTTCATTTCTTAACCTCTTCAAATTTCTGAAACTGTTAAAATTAATATTTCAGGATTTTTATAAACAAACCTAACCTAACCTGTAGAGTTCTAGTTCTACACGATGGCCCTAAAATAAATCCTGAAATATTTACAGTTTCAGAGTTTGGGAAATGAAAAGTTGCGAAATGAATCAGTTTGCCAAACGTTAGTTGCGAAAGGAGGTGTTCCGATTTTGTGTGATCGTCATCATCATATCAGCCTAATGACGTCCACTGTTGAACACAGGCGTCCCCCGAAGAGTGCCACAATGACAGGTCCTACGCCGCCCGCATCCAGCGGACTCCCGCGATTTTTACCCAGGCCCCGTAGCATGGATGTCGTTATCACGCGATATATCGCGCCATCCATGCTACGGGGCCTGGTTATCAGTCAACATTGTGGAGTCTACCCTCGCTGTGGCGTACGTGCGTGATGTTGTGTAAGTATTATTAAAAACTCGACTGAGTTACGAAAATCCCATATTTTTGTCTCCCAATAGCTTACAATTGTAGGGAAATTGTGCAAATATTATGTACAGAATCACGAGTTATCCCGGCTTACTTCTCTAATGGTAAAGCAAATAAAAAATCCCCATTCAACAGTATTTAAGACAGTAAAAGTTAACGCAAAGCAGTGTCTACTGAGGGCCTACCGCGAACGGCATTCGAAGTTTTCCCTCTCTGTCGCACTTATGTACGAACTCGTAAGTATGACAGAGAGAGGAAACTTTGAATGCCGTTCGCGGTAGGCCCTCTGTCTTCAAGTGAATTGTAGTCACATCACAGTACAGCCCCCCTATTCTGTAACTCGTTTTAAGCTCACCTCAACGCTCACCTACAATTATACCTTGACACCGCGATGCGTACTAACTAAGCGAAGGTAGAGGTCTCGTTTCGTAACGGGTGACCGGCGGGGTGAGCCGCATTAAAGCGTAGCGAATAACAGCCCAGGTTGAAGCGTGATTGTTCTAAGACTGTTGAAAGAACTTGTTTACGGATTACAAATGCAGGCTGAGTATAATTTATATACCTACGGGTATTAACTCATCAGAGACCCTAGCACGATAGGTTTTATCTTCACCTTAATTTTGCGTGACGTTTCAGTACATTCTCGCCGTAAAACGTGACTATAAAACCTAATAACGTGCTAGGGCCTCAGGAGACCCTAGCACGATAGGTTTTATCTTCACCTTAATTTTGCGTGACGTTTCAGTACATTCTCGCCGTAAAACGTGACTATAAAACCTAATAACGTGCTAGGGCCTCAGGAGACCCTAGCACGATAGGTTTTATCTTCACCTTAATTTTGCGTGACGTTTCAGTACATTCTCGCCGTAAAACGTGACTATAAAACCTAATAACGTGCTAGGGCCTCAGGAGACCCTAGCACGATAGGTTTTATCTTCACCTTAATTTTGCGTGACGTTTCAGTACATTCTCGCCGTAAAACGTGACTATAAAACCTAATAACGTGCTAGGGCCTCAGGAGACCCTAGCACGATAGGTTTTATCTTCACCTTAATTTTGCGTGACGTTTCAGTACATTCTCGCCGTAAAACGTGACTATAAAACCTAATAACGTGCTAGGGCCTCAGGTGTCTCTTTTAAAGTTGAATACATAAAGTATATTTTGAATTTGCAGAAATCTTGTTGATCTACCTATTTCATAAAAACTTCCCATTATATTTAAATTACTGTTGTACTCAGATCTAACGCGACAATTATTTACCTTTATTTCTACTACTAACCTAACCTAAGTCTTAAAACGTCATGAATACATTTATTTTCTTTATATAATATTCGCGGGCATATCCTAACGCATCACAATGTTATACCGAAGATATCATTTGTCTCACAACTATATTAATTAGACCAACTTATTTATGCCTTCACACGTCTCATAAAAAACATTCCTCAACACGTCACAATGCTATCTCATCTCAAGAATCACAATTGGGAATGAAATATGACAAAAATCCGTAGCAACACTGTCCCAGATGAGATATTGCTCTCAATTTATGAATCTCCATAAAATATTCTGAATAAGAAGAATAAATCGTGGCCATAAGTCACGCGGCGTAGGGGGTGAATTACGACCTGCGTGCGACAGAAGGGGTAGTACGTTGTGGTTCTAAAGTGCACTAAGATAAGCTGTAAGCTTATCTTTCTAGCCAACTACATAAAAGGATGCCATACAATTGCGTTGTCAATGAACTTACATAAGTATCGTATCGGTCACCCGAAGAATGACCTGAAAGTTAAGGTCAATCTACGGACGACCGCTAGGCGCCATCACTCGAGGATTTCGTGGTTTCACTCCTTTCCATGCGCACGTTATTATACTAATAATGAGGACAGATAATAATTTATTAAACCTTGACGAAAACGAGAGACTGTCAAACGCTATTATGCCCGACATAAACCCGATAATTTAAATATCGTCAACAAGAATGTTAACTTTCAAAATTAACTTTAACAAGAACGTTTTGCGCAATCTTGAAACACTCCAGTTGAACATGTTTTTGTAACTTGGGCCTCTTTGGTGGTATCAATCTCTTTGCAGTCTACTGTACAGTCAACCACTTTTGAGCATTAATGTAGGTAGACCACTTTCTTGGCTTACTGTACTTATCTATCTAAAAATCAAATAAAACTGATAGATAGTCATAATCCAGTTGTTTCTGTAATGGGCGATCAGGTGGAATATCTGGTCACCACCCCGGAATGCCCCCCCGCTTCCCCTTTACCTCCACGCGCTCGCGATATGCGCTTTATACTGTTACCCAGAATGCCAATATGACGTGCCGCGCCGAAGTGCACAGATATTGTGGCCGGTTATACAGTAAAGCATAACTTTACTAAAGTCGTCAACTTGGTCGAAACTCTCACAACTTACGTGGAACTGGCAACTTGTACGTAATGTTCGTCCCGTGGAACTCACATGATTGAATTCCTCAGTTATAGGTACTAAAACGTGCGATAGAAACAGAAATATCTTTTAAGTACATATAACGGCTAAGCTATTTATTTCGCAGACTGAATTCCATGATACATTTAAAAGGTGAATATCTGATTTAAAAGGTGAATATCTAGGCCCTATTTCATTCGTCATAATTAACCGAAGGGACATCCCTAGGGTAGCTGTATCACTTTTATTTCATGTCTCCGTCATTATGATTTTATAAGACTGGGACCTGAAAGTGGGGATGTCCCTACGACATGCCTTGACATGGCGTACGGCCCATTTTTTAAGTCGAATACTCGCCCCGGGCCGCTATTCCATCAGTCTTGATTGACAAGAGGACGTCCCCAGGATATGACTTTTTGTCAGTCTCATTTTAAAAAACGGAGATGTAAAAGTGGGCGTATCTAAGGTAAAAGTAATTTACTCGTCATACTCGTAAGTTTATCTTAACGTGGTAATTTAAAGGCTGAATTCCTTTCGCGCCGCGGACTACTATCTTCCGATAATTGCATTCCCCGTCCGATCCATAGTCCAGTAGCTCTAGTATAAGTTTTATCGATACAATGCGTTTTCGAACGCGTCTGCGTTTAGTTTGAATTCGTATGGCAACGCGAACAGTGCCTCTGGTGGCAACTATTAGGAACTACGCGTTGTCATACAAATTGAAACTAAACGCAGACGCATTCGTAAACGTATATGTATCGATATAACTTATACTAGAGCTACAGGCAATGAACTGACAACTTGTATGGAAAAAATTTCAAATTTGGAAACAATTTATAATAGCTGATTTTTTCTTTGTAACGGATATAATTATCAATTAATTAGTTACCTAGCGACAAAATCCAACAAAATTTCAGACATCAAAAAAATTATAACTTAACTAGCTTTTGAAAAGCCAGAAAAAATATTAATAAATAGTTTTATCTTTATTTTGGTTCATTTACATTTGCTCTATAATATTCAAGATAAATAATGAAAATAAAACAATTCATGCTTTATTTAAATCTATTTAAATACTTCCGGATGACAAGTTTGTTGGATTCTTAAATAAAGCATCTATGAATAATGTTTTAAAATGATATAAAGAAAAAAAACGCTATTATAAATTAATGTTTTTCAAAACCGCATTTTGCCTGGAGTACCATTTCCACCAATTCGTGTTTAGATTTCCTTTACTCTGCAATTCCTTTGGTTCTCTGGTGAAAGAGAACTTAGGCTTCGTTAGGTGTCTACTTAAACACATACGTTTAAGATGTGCGTGAGTGTCTCCAAAATCGGCTGACTGAAAGCATGCGTGTCGCGCCGCTGCACGCTTCGCCTATCTATAAATGAGGCCTTAGTCACTGGATACAACGTTAGTTCTTTACAAATATAGCTGCATGCCACTTGCATATACAGGATGGGCAGGAGTATAACGACAGATTTTAACCATGCATTCCTGAGGTCATTAGGAGTAAAAAATGTTATATGAACCCAAACAAATTCAACAAAAAAATACTAGTTTTGTGGCTTTTAATAAATAAAAATTAGATAACTATCGCCTCTTTATGAAAATTATCCCTTTTAATAAAATTGTATAGATAATATAAATACAACCGGCGAAGTGCGAGTCGGACTCGCGCACTAAGTGTTCCGTACCATTATCGATAAACGGCAAAAAAGTCACGATTGTTGTATGGGAGCCCCATGTAGCTTAGTTGGTAGTGACCCTGCCTATTTACGAAGCCGGAGGTCCCGGGTTCGAATCCCGGTAAGGGCATTTATTTGTGTGACGAGCACTAATGTTTGTTCCTGAGTCATGGATGTTTTCTATGTATTTAAGTATTTTAAATTTATTTATTTTAGTATGTTTACCGTCGTCTAGTACCCATAGTACAAGTTTTGCTTAGTTTGGGACTAGATCGATTTGTGTAAGATTGTAAAAAAATAAAATAAAAAAAATTATTCTGTTTTTTAGTTCTTATTTGTTGTTATAGCGGCAACAGAAATACTTACATCATCTGTGAAAATTTCAACTGTCTAACTATCACGGTTCATGAGATACAGCCTGGTGACAGTCGGACAGACAAACAGACAGACAGACATACAGACAGACAGACAGACAGACAGACGGACAGCGGAGTCTTAGTAATAGGGTCCCGTTTTACTATTTGAGTACGGAACCCTAAAAAGGACGATTAAAAAAAACTAGGCCGGATTTGACTGGGGTTCATATAACATTTTGCTCCTAATGACCTCAGGAGTCCATGGTTAAAATCTGTCGGCATGCTCCTGCCCACCCTGTAGAACTTGACTCTGTACGCGGCGTGCGGCGCCAACCGGAGATGGAGGTCTAAATGTGTTTGGCGCTTCCGCCATTTTGTAACAAACAAATACAACTATTCACACAATTATTACCGTAAGCTCCATATGCACTAAGGTTCCTTTTCCAGAAGATCAACACATCCTACCTCACACATGTAATGCTAAATTGGCTAACATAAAACTTGTTTAAGAAATTTTAATGACGGCATTGTAACTATGCAAGAATATCGTTTAAAAATAGCATCCAAAAGTTATCCTCGAATCGTTTTGAACAAAACTGGTTTGAAACATAAAACGAACATTATACCTATGGTAATCTTTATTGCCAAGTTGCAGATGAAATCTAAATCAGTCTCACTTTTAGTCTTAGTCCAACACAAGAATCACTTCAAGGTTCGTTTGGTTTAGTTATACCCATCAGTAGACGCATAGAATACGCCAGTAGCATTACCGGGATTAGAATACCCAGCTATAGTAACCTCATTTCCAGCGCATTTGCCGTTAGAGAAGGATTTGTACGAATCGCAAGCCCACGCTAAATATGCTCCTGGGTTATGTACTGTCTTAGCCCAGAGCGTGACGCAAGCCTTATGGCTACATTTCGCCTGGTCTGAGTCACCCTTCACTGGTATAAGGCTTTCGTGACAATCAGGCTGTTTGTAGCCTTTGTTGAGAAAGAAATCTGCGTCAGCTAACACGCTTGTAGTCCCCAAGCCGCCAGCATTACAATGGTATACTTCTACGTAGTCTGCCAAGCCTGCGCGGATTTGCTCGTCGATAAAGCTGTTTGAGAAGCAAGGGCCGGCAGGGTCGATCCCTGTAACCCTCCAGACTTTCTCATTTGTTAATTTATTGAAGGCATCGCCAGCGTAACCAAGTATCTGGCTTCCTAGACTGTGGCCGAGGCATTGAATTTTCAACGATGGGAATCCTTTCTTTCTCAAATCTGCTAGGAACTTCCCTAGTGCCTGTCCGATGTAGTATACGTGAGACACTGCTCTTCCGTAGCTGTAGCTGTCTGATTTGCCTGCTACTTGAGATGTGTACGAAGAATGATCGATGATGATTAAGTAGGTGTCAGGCACGTTTTTGAAAGTCTGACGTATGAGCTCTTCCGTTTTTCTGGTAATGTTGGACTTGAAGCCGGGAACGAAGAATATTAATCGTCTGGTAACGTCTAAATTGTAGTTTTTGGTGATGTCTTCAGCTGCCGTGCTAATCGGGTAGCTCATGTTGAAATCATTTTTGAAGTCGTAGAAGAACACTTGAAGCGCGGAGACATCTCTGTTTAGAGTTTTGTTGTGGTCACCTGCAATAGAACAAGTGAATAATTAGATTTTTGTTTTTAAAGTCCTGGCTTGTAGCTCAGTAGTGGAACCGGATTTTGGCCCTAGAAGTTTTGATAATTCTAAAGTCGGATAAGTTATGCTTATATGGCATATGACTTATTTTCAAGCATATTTGTATTATATGAAGAAAAGTTAGAACGAGGGTTAGATATAAATTAGGTATTTATTTATTTGTATTGATGATTTGTGAATATTGAATTAAAGTGCAAAGTTTAAGCTTCATCGTTTATAATATGTATGACGCTTTACACTGTTAAGTTTTTAGAAAAAAAAACACCCGCGACTACGTCAAACCAGAATTAGCTTATAATTTAGTCGATATTGAATTAGAGTTTTAAAAATCCACAACAATATCTCTAAATTCTTAAGTTAATAGACAAAGCCAAAAGTTTAGAGGAATAAGATAAAAGCTTTAAAATTAATACGCATTTTTTGTCCTGTAAGATCTAATATTGAATTAGAGTCTATAAAAATAAGTCTAATACTATAAAATAATATATGCAGCCATATTATGGAAAGTAAGAAAGTAAGAATAGTTTGCATCATAAACGCATATTATTAAAAAAAAGGCGCGAAAACCAAGCCGCGCTACAAGTTGTAGCTACGGCGCATGCGGCAGATCTTAGTCGACCTTGCGAGCTATCGCTTGCTAGGTATCCCTCGCCCCGCCCGCGCACCCCCGTTCTGCCGCATTTAAAAAAAAACCATTTTTTCGTATTTATATGTTTAAAATAGTAAAAGCTACGGTAGCCTAGTGGTTCAGGCATTCGGCTGTCAAGCGGCGGTCGTGGGTTCGAATCCCGGCTCGTACCAATGAGTTTTTCGGAACTTATGTACGGAATATTTACCGTTAGCTTTACGGTGAAGGAAAACATCGTGAGGAAACCGGTCTTATCCCAGTAAGGTCTAGTTTTCCCTCCGGGTTGGAAGGTCAGATGGCAGTCGCTTTCGTAAAACTAGTGCCTATGCCAAATCTTGGGATTAGGTGTTAAAGCGGACCCCGGGCTCCTTTAGGGGCACAACCGGGAATAACGCTATGTATAGTTTATGAGATTTTTTTGGGGACAAAACCCAGATTCGAGCATAGTAAAACATATGCAGAAAAAATTTAAAGTGGCCAGATTCAAATGAAAAAAATATATGTTATAAAAATCGTCTATTTAAACAGCTCATTCAAAAAACTAACCAAAATAGTTTTTGAAAACCTTCCTTCAGGAAAATACGTATTACAGCACTGTTACAATATTAGTGATGGTCTACGGGTAAAAGTACCATAAGGCGGTTTTATGTTTCGGAGATATTCAATGTTTGGAAAAGCGGGTGAAAAGGAAGATTTTTTATTATAGCTATGTCAAAAACTATAAGATGTAACATTACTTTAGCTATTTTTATTTTTATTATGTACAATAAAAAATTACAGATACTGTTATTTTATGAAAAAATCTGCATGGAATAATGTGAAGTTACAGAAGCTAATTTAAAATTGTTATTAGTAGCGTCCGGACAAAAGTGGTGGCAAATTTCGCACAGGGAGTAAAATGGAGTCGTTGTTTTTTATTAACTTTTTTACGGTTGAATGAATACATTATTTATTTAATTTATATTTTTAGAGTATTAAACTATAATGTAATTTGGATATCAAAAATAAAAATATATCCAAATTATATTAAGTATTTTAAATATATTTTATTGCAATTTATGGCTTGCAGTAGTTGCAGTACACGAAACAGTTGATAATGTGGCCAAAGGCCCTGATAATTGTACTCGCAGTAGTCATTTTTGAGATTTTCACTTTTCTGCAAAAATGACATCACAAGCCTAAAAAAAAAATTCAGGTCTTTTTTTATATTTCAAATATGTTTCTTATCTAACCAAAAACGCAGTACTTTCACAAAAATATTACTTTTGCTAACAAGATCTACAGCATTCAGCATGTGCTAGAAGGTTGTGAAGTACTTGCTACGTTTACTGCAGATTCATTAGGCATATAACTTTTTTGCAACGAATACTAACTAAAGCCAAACGCAGTATTCAAAATTACTGCGTTTGAGTTTAGCGAGAAAACCAAAGAGCTACTCTTGCCACGCTAAAAGTACTTAAACGCAGTACTTATTCCACAGTGCTGCGCTTAAGAGTATCGAGAGGTATTCGAGAGTAACATAAAGCTACGCATGCACCGAAGCCACACGGTACAGTGCCGCATTTCGTGCTAGCAAATCAGAGTGAAATATTCGCACTTGATTTGGTTACACCTTGTATAATTCAAAAGAGTGATTGATGGCTTGATGAGGTGTTTTATATTAATAGAATCTAATAAAAAAATGTTCCTGAAACACATTTTATAGACTATTAAAAATAATAATTTGATACGCTGATAAGAAAAATATTCATTTTTTCTAGTACCTACCTAAAATCAATTTTATTTCGTCTCTTCGTCACTTCAATATTTGTCTGAAGTTAAATCTTTACCAACACTTATTTATTACTAGGTATGAAAATAGAGCATGATTGCGAACTAGAAACGCAGTATTGAACACGTGCTAGGTGATTTTGCAGTAATAAACACAAATACTGCATTAAGCCTTAGTGATACTGTAATGCCTGCACACCCAGATCATCATATCAGCCGAAAGACGTCCACTGCTAGACATAGGCCTAACTGTTAACCCATATAGTTGATGAAAATGCAGAACTGCGTATTTTATATAAATAAGGCAGTAAAGTAAAAAATATTTCAATCGAAAGATTTATTTTTTTAACAATTTTTCAGTACACTTCAAAAGTTGTATAACATAGATTTGTTGTATAGATACCAAAAAATATGTTTAGCGCGTTTATCTCGAAACCACCATATGCAAATACTGCGTTTGCAATAAGAAGGGCAGATTTGTTAGCGTACAAAGTCGTAAATGCCAACACAATGGCATCTGTAGTCTGTAGTAGACGAAAGATTGAAATTTTTGTGGAAAGATAACTTAAACAAAAATCGCCGTTATAATATAACTTAAGCGTAATATAAAGGTTGTATTATTCAAACGGGGCAGTGAGGGAAAATCCGAAACTATAAGAGATAAGAAAATTTGCTCTTAGGAGTCACGAGACTTATCCAGTTTATGGTAAACTATGAAAATAAACAGTCATAAATTCTGGAAATACATAAAATCCAGTTCCGGAATTTCCGATATTCTGAGTGTACCAATTCCGGAATTGTAATATCGGAAACATTGCCCGAGATTCCGGAATTTCGAAAGTCCGGAATTGTAAGGGACAATTGTTCCTAAGGAACCCTGTATCTAAAATCACAGGAAAATGCCTAATTTCATAGTTTGATGTACGAAAATGGATTTCCCCATACTAAGCTCCTTAGTAAGTATGGGGAGAATAACTGTGGCGTCTGAAACTAGAAAAAATTGGTAAATTCGTGGTTTTTTTTAATTTATTTTCATTATTTACACCAATCTTTTCAAAGCTGTAAAAATATATAATTCCCATACTTACTCATTGTAGGTAGGTACACTGTTTGTGCGGGGAGATCCATTTCCGTACATTAAACTATGAAATTCAGCATCTTCCTGGGATTGTAGATACAGGGTTCCTTAGCACCAATTCTTCCTTACATTGCACTTTTAATTTACGCACTCTGATTTTTAGACAGATTTGACCGGGTTCGATTCCCGGCTGTGTATGAGGCTTTTTTGAAAATCTTTGAATGCAGTTTTGATTTTTTCTAAAATCGGTCTCGTAACTCCTTAGAGCAAATTTCCGTATATCTTATAGTTTCGGATATTCCCTCACTGCCCCGTTTGAATAATATACCCCGTATTATAATGCATGTCTACCCACTATGATTTTTGTACAATTGATAACACTGTATGCTTAGATTTAGTATTAACTTATAATTTTTCTCATGTAAGTGAAATATGTTGATTCTTTATGAAAAATAAAGTTCTTTAAACATAAAATGTAAATACATGTACATTTTCATTTCAAAAACTAAATATTTAGTCGCAAGAGAATAAAAAAAAATTAAGAGAAATAAATCATTCAATCGGTATTTGTTTAGTCATAAAAATATCAAGGCGACTCTACTACCTTCTGTGTGAAATCTGCCACCACTTGTCCGTACCCTAGTTATTATGTATATACCTACAATTACAAATATGAATGATTTGCAAATGTTGCAATTATAATTTTGTTGTAAAAAGTTGTATTTTTGTTATTTGTTACCATTGTGTAAGCCACCAATACTTACTTTAACATAAAACTATAAGTAAAAACCTACTTTATAATGGACTTAACGCTGACGAAACCGCGGGCAATTCCTAGTATAGTAATAAATAAGGGTAAGTTTCGTGTTTGTATTCCCATTAGCGTACTTAAAACAAAATAACAATTTTCCATTGATATTAGTTTAAAACATGCTTTGCGGTTTTTTTTATGGATGAGTTAAGGGCACCCCGCTGCCCCGCCACTGCTGATCGCTGCCTGGTGCCACAGCGCCACAGCGCACAGCACGGCGCACGCATACAATACAGCGCGTTTGAAACGTAGTAATATAGGCACGGAATGCTTACCTATACATATCAGTATTTAGTGTCGCCGTGATTCTATATTTCTAAACTTTTGTTTGGTAACTGAGATCATTGTCAAGACCGTTTATTATTAACTCTACAAACTCTAATTCAATATTGGCTATGCTGCTTAACCAGAAATAAATATCTACACAAGCCAATGGTCTACACATCTAACTTTTTTCCAGTATATTAAGTGGATCGATTACATCATAATTTTACAATATCAGCTACTCTAATTCTTTATTTGCAGAATTATTTGCATTTTTTTGTTCACCAAAATGCAGATGTTCCAGACTTCTAAAAACAGATTATTTTAAAGAAACTAAAGTGTTATTGGATTAGTTACAGTTTTTTGTAACTCTAATTCTATATTTACATAGTTCTTGGCTAAAATTAAAATATTTCAATATAACCGAAAGCCGAACCTAAAAACTTCTAACTTTTTGTATAAGTATTATTTAACGTGCCTCCAATGACATATCAAAAAAGAAAAAACTTTAAAGTTATCAAAACCCATTTTTGTTCAGCCGCTGGTCTATATCTTGATTGAAGTTGACAGTTTTGCTACCTATATAAAAACGTCATAGTATATACATTGTAAACGAACAGCTATTTCATTCCTAAGCTCATCGCGGACGAATAATACTGATTGCACAATGCCCTATGTGACGGGATTTGTAGAATTGTGTCCAAGAATTCTGTTCAATTCCATTTAACGAGCGAAGTAGAGCGACCATTCATTTTTTTACCGGCCTTTTAGAGCTCATTGACAACTGGCAAGATAAGATGTCATCATCATCATCATCATATCAGCCGAAAGAGGTCCACTGCTGGACATAGGCCTCCCCCAAAGAGTTCCAAAGTGACCGGTCCTGCGAGCTGCGCCACCCGCATCCAGCAGATAAGATCTAACTAAGATCACGACGATCACTTTAGCCTCGTTGGTAGTGACCCTGATGCCTACGAAACAAGAGGTCCTGGGGTCGAATCCCGGTAAGGCCGGTATTTGTGAGATGGGCACGAATATTTGTTCCTGAGTCATGGATGTTTTCTATGTATTTTTCCATATAATCGTTTAGTTTATAGTCGTTTAGTACCCATAGTAGGTACAAGCTTTGCTTAGTTTGGGACTTGGTCGAGGTGTGTGTGATGGTCCGCAAATATTAACTAGAGTTTGAATCAAGTTAAAAACTTAAGGATTTATTATTTTTTTGGCACGGTAAACTAAATTGGAACAAAAACTAAAGATCTAACTCGTCTTACATTCGAGGAAGCAGGATAATAATGATTATTTAACATCTCACTTGTTTCTATTTAGGCCTGTCCGTTGCTATAGTTGGTACCTATTACGAACGAACACATAAATTTTAAATACACAAATTAATAATTTCGTATTGGAAACAGAAACGGACAAGCACATATAAAATTCAGTAGGTATATATATAGACAGAAGCAAATAATGCTCTGATATTATAACATTAATTATTCAATTGTATTCACATGTAGGACGTAGCAGGTATTAATATTAATAACATTGACATAATAATCTTTCCGAATAAGTACCGACAGCATAAGGTCATCACCACACGTGACCTTTAGGTAAACATTTTTATTTACGTCCATATCATAGTCCGAAAACCAGTTACTTACGCGACTTGCATAATGCATAGATAAATTATAAGTACTTAGGCCGTGTTCATGAACAAGCGAAGCGATTGGCGGGGCATAGATCGCGTCTAACTGAATCACTGAACACGCGCCAAGACAAACGTTAGAGGATGGCCTAGGAGGGACTTTCGAATGATCCATGGAACATGGCGGATCGTGCTCCAGACAGTGTTTTTTTATTTTCTGCATCCTGCTGTTTAAAGTATAATTTTGATAGCATATCATGCAGTGAATGGCAAAGGTGACGACTACAGTTAATGAAGAATTTTCCTGGAAGTGCGAATAACCAATTCTCGGGCATCATTCGGCGGTTCGTGGTCGCGGCCGCCATTATACTTTGTACTGCTTCTGCTATCACCCAGTGCATTGTGAAGGCCTTCTACCGTACATCATGCTAATAATACTGTTTAATTTATAAACCTACTGACTCTGGCAAAGGCCCTCGACGCTGCCATTTCTTTTATAATAATAATAATAATGGCCTAGGAGTGTTTATATATAGGTACAAGCATGTGAGCATTTCCATACTTACCTGACAGCTTCGAGCGACAAGCGTCGCCTGTCCGTCAACACAGCCTTACCTATATATTTTTTCAGAATTATTAATGTTATTATTGATCGCAAAAATTACAAAAGAAAATATTGACACTGACAATTAAATAGAATATATTTGATTGGAACTCTTATGAAGTTGTTTATTTGACTAGGTCATTAAAAATGTTGGTACGAAACTAGATATAAAATAATATCGCAGCGTGCAGCGTCTGAATTAAATATTAAGTACGGCAAAAGCGATAAAATTTGTCACGATATTTAATTCAGGTGCTGCGATATTATTTATTACAAATAGTTTTCTCGTAAGTACATCCAGTATTTTTTTTTATTAGCCTACCATTTCGTACATTTCTCGTACATTTTTTTGATGTGAGTTTGTATTCCGTACGATACCTTGTTACCGCTATAATAGATAGCTCCCGCCAGGAAGTATACTTCCTAGCAGTGACAGATTGATAATTGTTTTCTCGTGAGTACGTGTAGTAATTTTTTTTTAATTAGTGTACAATTTTGTACATTTCTCGTAATTTTTTTGGTGTAAGTTTGAATTCCGTACGATAACATGTCACCGCTAGAAAGTATGACACAAAAGAACAAAGATTTACAAGCAAACTCGGCGATATCATTAACTTTGATGGGAGCCAGTTAAACTTCACTATCATTCAATCCCCATTCAGGTCTCTTCCAGGCAAGAGTACTATCTATTGTAATGTAGTTCACTGAACCGCAGTCAACTACATTTTCTGGCCTTTTCGTCACTTTCCATCAAATTATAGCTGATCAGTTGTTTCCAAAAACACTACAGAATACGATAAAAAAACCCCATGTGGTGTCGGGTTAGGATAGCACCACTCCCTTTCTTCCAGTGAGAGCACTAATGCCACTAATATCGAAATGGGGTTGCACGGTTGGAATGAAATGGTTGCAAAGTTACCTTTAGTCAAATTAAAAAACCGGCCAAGAGCGTGTCGGGCCACGCTCAGTGTAGGGTTCCGTAGTTTTTTGTCCGTCACAGTAAGTGTGTGAATTTATTTTGTATTTTTTTTTCAAAAATTATTCAACTTATCAAGTTCAAAATAATTTTCCCAGAAAGTTTTTATAAAGTTCTAATTTTTAGATTTTTTTCATATTTTTAAAACTTATGGTTCAAAAGTTAGAGGGGGGGGACACATTTTATTTTACTTCTGGAGCGATTATCTCCAAAAATATTACCATTATCAAAAAATGATCTTAGCAAACCCCTATTCATTTTTAAATACCTATCTAACAATATATCACACGTTAGGGTTGAAATGAAAAAAAAACACTCCCCACGTTACGTATAGGGGAGGTACCCTAATAAAAAAACACTTTTTATTTTACTTCTTTGTCGGCGTAATTGATATACATATTAGTAGCAAATTTCAGCTTTCTAGTGCTAACGGTTACTGAGATTATCCGCGGACGGACGGACAGACAAAGCGAAACTATAAGGGTTCCTAGTCGGCTACGGAACCCTAAAGATGACCGCGGTGCACAGCCGCGATTCCAGTGGTCTTTGACAGAAGGGGACGCGAACGCGACATCCCGTGTCCCTAGGATATCGGTTTTCATGTCCCCGCCATTAATTTTGAAAGAACACGATAGTGGGGAAACCCCTATCGGGGACTTCACAATTCACATTTTGAACTGAGTCGTGTCTTCGTGATCCTAACTGCGTAGGTGTATTCTAGTTGCATATAAGAAGATTAAGAAGTCACTTAATTACCACACGGTAAGGACGAAAGTCATTTAAGAAACTCGCATTTTACAGTAGGTTTGTTGAAGAGGAAAACCGTCCAATAATGTCGTCATCATTGCACTGTGGGGATTGTTATCACCAGGACTGAGTGTAATTTGTTTGTGTTCCTTATCTAATGGTACCTAAACCAGGGGCGGTTCACTCTGTGATTCCGTCGCGCCGCTACAAGTACATGCCGGCGGCCGCCAAATTGGCGGCCCATTAGTAGTTGCCGCGCGTTTGTACGAGACGCTCGCACGGGTCGCAGCGCGTTGCATGCGATAGAAAGGGATGGCCACATTTAGGCACGTTTGGCGTACCTAAACAGGGAATTTGTTAACAGAGAACCTTCTGTACGTAGTACTATTACTTATTCTGTGCCTAAACGTAATAATGCTTGACACAAGAGGAGGGTTATGTTTTTACTTTTTATAAAACGAGCGAGCGACGCGAACGAAGTTCTATGCTTCAGCTTGGGCCGAAAACCGTGTGTCCGGTGTCTGTCCCGCTGTCACTTTTTCCGGCTGTTTTCCTCTACGTTCTCGCATTTCTCAACCGATTCTCATGAAATTTTGTAAGCAAGTTCGTTAATTAGGTATATTTAGATTTTTTTTGTCGAGTGTCGAGTACTTATTCGAATTTTTTTTTCGTGCTCGCGCTTTCTACAGCCCTCATAGCCATTAGTTTATTTAATAACAACATTTTGCTTACTGCTTAAAATGCTTTAAAAATGAAATATAGTGTGTCTCGTTGAGTTGTCAGCAGTATCGTTGAGATGGCCATGGCCCTCTAACACGGTGATTTTATCATGTGTAATCTAGGAGTACCCATGGCTAGGGTGACCAGTTGACCAGATGTCAGGAATTTTAGACATATGTCAGGAATGCGGCCGGAAAAGGGAAATGTCAGGATTTTTTGGCAAATAAATGAAACAATAAAATTTTATACACTGTAAACATTTTCCGTACAAACTTTCATACACCATACCCGTACCAATTTCGATTATTATTTTTTTATTAGAAAGAAGGGACTTTAGAGAATATCTCATCGGATTTTGAAGACATAAAATTACTTACAAAAGTAAGTAAATTAAAAACTTAATTAAGAAATGATTCTTGATTAAAAAAATGCGCTAGATAGAGGTATCGTTTTATTTTTCCTGTATTAATTTATGTTACTCTTAATCATATGTAATTATTTCAGAATTTTCGCTTGCTAAACTTCGGAGATAAGGGGGGGGGGGGGGGGGGGGGCTTTAACCACTGTAGAAAAAAAACGGTTTAAAAACGTGCAACTAAAAAGTGCCCTTTCGTATGATACCCAACTTGAACTTTACTAGACTTTGAATTTTCAACCCCCTCATATTCGTCATTTACACAGAAAATAATATTGCATATATTTTTTTTTCATTTTACTTACACGTGTCCTTCTTAACAGTTGTTTCAAATTTCAAATTGATAGATTAAGTACATAGTTCCTCAGATATTTAACGTTGTGACAGACGGACAGAGGGACAGACACGGACAGACGGACAGAGTCGCACCATAAAGGCCTCCACACACCGGTTGCGGGGCAACTTGCGCGGGCCCGCGCCCGACCCGCGCCCGCGACTGGTGTGTGGAGGCCTTAAGGGTTCCTTTTTTACCTTTTTGGTATGGAACCCAAAAAAGGTAAAGCCACAAGTACTTTGGAGTTTCATAAATTGTAACTTATAAAATAATCGTAAGTCATACGATAATAATAATTTTAGATTATTTTTGTCTTAAAGGGCCTCTGCGCTGTTGGCTTTGGCCCCACGCATGCCTTCCAAAAGTCCGGGACCCCATGGTCCCGTGATATGGCACAGACATACATATAATAACTAACTAATGTAGGTATAGTTAGTTAACTTCTCTGCGTCAAGCTCGTGTCAGGAATTTTGGCCGAAAATCAGGAATTTTGTCAGGACTTTTGAAATTTGTATCTGGTAACCCTACCCATGGCCACCTTATGTCTCCATCGACAGATCAGTTTGGTGGTGCTATTTTATTGCATTGCCAGCCAACTTGCAATCAGTAGGATGCCAAATTTCAGCTTTATCGAACACCGGCAAGTTTCATTTCATTTCATTTATTAATTCAGCTTCAAATTGAAAATCCAATTTTACCCATTGGGTGTAGCAAAAATAATCAATATACACAATAAAATATAAATAGTAATAACTAAGTACTAATATTAGTCACCATGTCAAAATTTATCAGACGTCATCACAATAGAGCAATAGAGTTGAATGACAACTGACGTCGCGTCGGTACCTCTACCTACCATTCAAGCAATGCAAATTAAATAAAAGCTTGTAAGCTCAGATTAGTCTATAGAAAGCGTCCGGGACTGTGATAAATTCAACCAGATAATAGGTATGATGTAATAATTTAATTAAAACATTTCTGTCACCGAATATACATGAATGAGTAGGTAGGTGGAAGGTCCTCAGGCAAGGGAAAATCGAGATACTTAAGTCGAGTCCTATTTCCTTAAACATAAAGGTATAGTTATGTTCGTATACGTAGACAACATTGTTAAACATGCAATACCCAGCCTAGCTAGCATGATTTATTTATTTATGATAGCTTGTATGTCAGACATAAAGCATGAATTCGTCCTTGACCACCGAGTACCTACTTAAATCCGCGTCTGCTGCACCATGTTTTTCTCGGTTTTTAACGTCGAATATGTTTTTCTAACAATATTTGTTTCCCGAAGCTGACGGATAACATGTTTGATCTTTAAAAACATTGAAAACATTGGCACAGCGCAGCGGACACTCATACAGGAAACTACATATTAACTTAATGTCAAGAATCGAAACGTGATGGCTTGTAGGACCTACGAATTGTAAAAAATCTAAAAAAAAGAGCAGACCAAGGAGTCCGTCGTCAACAGAGTTTTTAATTTATTATATCCTGTTTTTACGGCATCGTCATTGTGCATGAAACATGGTTATAATTATATATTTATTTACCTATTTATAAAATGTCTGAAACACAATTATCATACCTAATCACGTTTTGCATCAACCTGTATTAAATAATTATGTGATGCACACAATATACATTATCATTCACTCGTTCAATTCATTCGTGCCAGTTTTCGTGAATCGACCTGTACAACGGACAGGTGGGGCATTCGGCGGTGGGGTGCGAGACGCGGACTGTCAGGCGAGTGTGAAAACCTAGGCAATGCCATATGTTTTCAGGTATACCTATACTTAACTATGCCTAATTGCCTATACCTATGCGCGTGTTCAGATGCGATCACCGCTCCGCTGTTCGCTCCGCATTAAACTCGGCCTTGTGTACGCAATATCAGCTGTTAATCAGTCATCAAATTTAATTAACGTCCGTAACTCGAGTAGTTTAATTAACACTCAAACACGAAACGATTCCATTATTGACACTATTTCACTTGACACAATTCAATTATATAACAACATTTTAAACTTACATGTAACTGAATGGTTTAATAAACTGTTGAACACCCAGTCGCCACTGATACTGGCCAGTAAAGTTAATATTAAGAATACTGAGGTCACTGAGACGAAACTTGATATCATACACTTAATATTGGCCATGGCGATAACTGACAGCCGCCCGCGTCGGCGGTCAAGCGATAAATAGGTACACAACACAAAGTCACAAACACACTCAATAAGCAACGAGGTTCGGCTGGTAACGTAAAATAGCTCTTATAGCTTTGTGTTAAGGTGCATTGGATAAACTGCTTGTAGCCAAGTTTAGAACAGAATTTGTAAGTTAACTGGTATAGCGTGAACGTTAAGTCGTTTTGTATAAATATGAATGATACTGTGTTCTAGGGGTTACTTAATTAGTAAGTTGCATTTTTAATGACAACTTGATCGAGCGGTCGTTTCCGTTATGTTTACAGCTATACCTAAACTACTCTGGGCCATTGGTCGTCGCAATATTAAAGGTCAAAGCTTCCTTAGAGGTAAATCCGGTAGTACATTTGTGGCAGTGGTGGCGCGGCTCAACCACGACAAGGCTGTGACAGGTACGAGTTAGGCCACTTCACTTTCCTGTCCGGAGTCAGTAAGCTGTTATCGAGACTGCAGACTGCAGATTCCTGATGGTCGCACTACACTTGGGGTTCGTGTTCGCGTTGCATCGTTGCCTCTCTTTCATTCTAACACGAATATTTGGGCAAATACCGCCAAGTCTAACGCCACTATTACTTCGCGCCTGTATTTCAATTCATTGAGTGTTTCTGGATTGGCGCCGGATGCGCGACAGCGAGTGGGGCGCGTGGCGGGGAGGACTTGTCTTTGGACAACAAATGAGACATAAGTACCTACCTACATTACATAATAATATACAGGGCGTCCCACGCCTATGCCACATAGAGGGAAAGTACCTTGAATATTGTAGATGGAACATTTTACTGAAAGAAGACATTATTTTGATTTATTAAACAATTTAAACTGCATTGAATGAATGAATGAATAATTTATTTGATAAACACAACCACAACATTAAATACAAATGCTTAAATCTAGAAAAAAATAGAAAGAAGTACAATGTTGAGGGTGGTCTCAAAAAGGAGTCCACTCAGCATGTGTCGGAGCATGGAAAACCCCGACGCTGATTTTCAGTGAATCTTTTACATACAAATTACATGACACATTCATAGATTTTTAAATAATTACATGGTTGAACCGGGAATCGAACGAAAAAATACCTTGTAGCTTTACCATACCGATCGAAAGGCTTCATCATAAGGATTATTTTTTGCTAAATAACATAGTGTCAGAAATAAAAGTAAGACCATGCATTTTAACATTTGATGTGAAATTTTGTTGATATACAAAGGACATTATCATTTTAATTAGTAAAGGGGTTTTGTCACGCAGTGACTATGCCACCCCCATCAGCGAGATCAATATACATAATAATTTTAATATAATTTGTCTTAGAGGTAATGAAATTCGTACGTTTATTACAATACCTTAGAGTATAGTTTGCATAACATTCTGGCCTCGTCTGACAACGGCGAAGCCAGAATGCTATTACAACTACCTACATTTCTTAACATTAGGTACGTCATCTCATGCCGTTGAGCCTCGTTGCGGACACACTCCATCAAAACATTTTGGACGTCTTCTACTACATCGCACTCAGGGCAATTGGGAGAGTCCGAGATGCCCATAAAAATTTAAATGTGTTTGACGGAATGTGTCCAGACCGTAGCCTAACAAGTGATACTACCTCTTTTCTACTAAGTTGTTTATTAAACCATGGGAATCGAGGAGGCTGACACTGAATAGTTCGATATTACTAATGAATGAATCAGTACCCACTTGAGAAGTACGCATCATTTCCCTATTATAATTTAAGTGCATGACAAAATTATAAAGAGATACGTAATTAGTAGGTACTAAAGGCCAAAGCCAGAGTCGACCACCTTAAAGGCGCATTTGGGTTCCAGCCGTATAGCATTGCAAGCGATTCTGTTTTGAATCTGGTCGACTCTGGCTTTGGCCGATGATAGGTACCTGGAGTTTTTGTCCAATCAAGTTTCTGCTGTATCCTGAATCTGCCGAAAGCCGCGTAAATGATTTTGTCAATGGGACTCATTTTGAGCACTTGATAAATTAAATTGATTAGGTACATAGCAAAAAACAATCCTTTTGATGTAGCTTTTTGATCGGTATGATAAAGCAACAGAGTAAAATTTTTTCTCGTGTAGCGGGTTCGATTCCCGGTTCAACCATGTAATTATTTAAAAATCTATGAATGTAGTTTTAATTGTTATTTTAAATTAAAATAATGTCTTCTTTTAGTAAAATCTTCTATCTACAATATTCAAGGTACTTTCCCTCCATGTGGCATAGGCGTGGGACGCCCTGTATATTTTCACGCCACTGTTCGGAAATGTGGCAGTGGATGGTCTAAAACCAGGAAAGTAGGCAAAAGCTGTAGCACCTGAACCACCACTACTACAATGTTTCATTAAATAAAAATCAATAAAAGGTCTTTTCTGGCGCAATTTTATCCTTAAAAAATTAATATTAGGTTATTTATAGGACCAATTACTTTTTGCCATGAAGATAGGATAGGTACTATGGACCAGGGATCGGAACCGGTTAATTGCTAAAACCTCGGTTTACCACAAATCTCGAACTATTTTATACTTCACATGTAGGACTCAGTTGTGTTTTGAGGTAACGAGTGCGTATTGTTAGATTGCCCAATTAGAAATGAAATTATTATCAAAAGAACGAAAAAGAACCGTTTTCGTTCCCATACAAACAATACCGGTTTCCGATCCCTGCTATGGACAGGCTATGGTAATAATAATACCACGAGCGAGCGCGACAGTGCTATACCAAACGCAATAAGTGTGACCGAAAGAGATATATCATTCCTTGTCCTGGTCATAGTTCCACTTTTTTTTGTTGTGCACAACTGATTAAGTATGAAGTTGTGCCCAACAAACCATTACCCGTCCAAATTAAGTAGGTAGGTTGTTTATGGTAAGCCATCAGCCATTTTAAGACCAGTTTTTAATTTAGCTGCATAGGAGCCTTTCCGTCCCTCGTTGTGGCATCACGTATAGCCTGTCCAGAGTATCCTATGTCCATGACTTATTGCTTAAGGCTTATACACCCGCTAACGTCCTCGGCCAGCGCGCGACTGATCGGGCCTGCCGAGCCTCCGCGCTCGCGCATTTTGTAGGTATTTAAACATAGTAATTAAGATAATCATTTTATCTATTCAAACTCTGCGAATTTGTCTATAAATATTTAATAACTTTATTTGAGTACAAAAATTTAATTTAAAATATCTATAGTTTAGTCATGAATAAACTTTACAAAAAGAGGTAACTTTGGGATTTTTTTCTATCGAGTGAAGTTCATTAGATCGCGTAACTGAATGCGACTTTGACTAGATTAGATCCTTAAGTAATAGGTATCTTTATTTTAGATTTTTGAACCCTATTTTCTACGTCTGAGATTGTTTTAAAAAACTCGAAAACGCTGCCCCTGTTGACTGTCGAGCCTTAAAAATGTTGACTCAAAACACTATGTAATGTCTCGGCTAAAAGTTGACAAAGATTTTTGACAAAGTTGCGTTCGGCGCTCGAGGTCACAAACTTGGATTATTCATTCAAAATTCAAAGTGCAAAGGCAGGTTAATGGTTTTCTCTCCCTCTCAATAAAACCAAAAAAAAAACAATTCATCCTTTATTTAAATCTATAAAAACACTTCCGGATGGAAAGTTTGTTGGATTCTTGAATAAAGCATCTTAGAATAATGTTTTAAAATGAAATAAAGAAACAAAACGCTATTATAAATTAATGTTTTTCAAAACCGTATTTTGCCTGGAGTATTATTCATTCAAAGTACAAAGTTTTTTAGAATTGTCGCTGTAGACCCAATAGTTTCCGAGCTAAAGCCTTTCAAAGTTTATCATTTCTCGAACTTCACAACCCTAGCAAACTTCGTCGGGGGTAATTAGAATTGGAAGTTTATCCCGCTATAGAGTCGTCCGAGTGACGTCTAGCAAAAAATGGCGAAGTTCGAAAAAAATATGAATTTGAAAAGCTTTATCACGGAAACTATTGGGTCTACAGAGACAATTCTAGTCTCATATTGTAGCAAATTTAATTAGTCTTCTTTAAAAACGTCCCGAGAGGTACTATCAAAAACCAGTCCTTTAGGGTTTTCGCGGTTGACAAACCATTTATAAATATTTTTACTGAATTTTCAGACATCAAAAAAATGATAACTTAACTAGCAAGTTATCATTATTTTGATGTCTGAAATTTTGTTGGATTTTGTTGCTAGGTAACTATTTAATTGATAATATATCCAATACAAAGAAAAATAAGCTATTATAAATTATTTCCAAATTTGTCATTTTTTCCATACAAGTTGTCAGTTCATTGCCTGGACTATAATCCAAGTTTGTGACCTCGAGCGCCGAACGCAACTTTGTCAAGTGTCATATTGTAGCAAATTTAGTCTAGTTTAAAACGTCATGCATGAGAAGGTACTGTCAAAAACTATAGTCTGGACGTTTAAATATTTTAAAAAATGTAAACAAAAAACCCACGTGATTCATAGCAACATTTTTTTTATATATGGTATTATCCTATTGGCTGAAAGACCAAGTCACGTGGTGTTTTTTGTTTAAATTTTTTAAATACCTAAACGTCCAGACTATAGGTAGTCCTATAGGGTTATATTTAAAACATTCGCGGTATTTTAGATTTTTGACAAAGTTGCGTTTGGCGCTCGAAGTCACAAACTTGGATTATTCATTAGGCCAACATCTTAACCAAGTCTGCAAAAAATCAGAATTATCGGATTTGACGCAAGCTCTGGATGTGTAAAGTTACTGGACTAATAAGTACCTACCTCTACCTATGTGAGTTTCTTTAAGCGTTCTATACACCTATCAATTTGTTACAACAACCGCCTTCAAAGTGAATACATTGAATGTTTGCAGTCTCATTCCATCTTATACCTAAGGTAAAACACCCAATTATCGACACTTTAACGTAAAAATTCGAGCATTTTGTAAATATCTCGTTTCTTTATGATATTACATGACACTTTAATGCACTGGGTAAAAGTTTAGGGTTGATTCTATATTATTTTAAAGTAAAAAAAAGTGTGGTACTAATAAGTAACAAAAAAAACAAAATAGATTTAGATTATTTTAAGCCTAGTTATCGACATGTAAAATCCCATATATCAACACCCAGTAATCGACTTGTTCCAATAATCGAGATCTAGTAATCAACATGTTCTATTTAACGTCATCCAAATATCGACATTACCCCCAACACCATTCCCAAAAAAAAAGTCTCATCGTAGCCGAAAGACGTCCTCTGCTGGACAAAGGCCTCCCCCAAAGAGTGCCACAATGGCCGGTCCTGCGCCACCCGCATCCAGCGGACTCCCGCGACCTTTACCAGGTCATCAGTCCACCTTACACACGCCGCGCCTTCCGGTACGTGGTCGCCACTCGATAACCTTTCCGCCCCAACGGCCATCGGTTCTACGTGCAATGTGCCCCGCCCACTGCCACTTAAGTTTAGCGATTCGTAGGGCTACATCGGTTACCTTGGTTCTGCTGCGGATAGCCTCATTTCGGATGCGATCGCGCAGAGAAACTCTCAGCATAGCCCTCTCCATTGCCCTTTGAGTGACTTTGAGCCTTCCTATGAGGCCCATAGTAAGCGACCACGTTACCGTGCCATACGTCATGACTGGCAACACACACTGGTCAAAGACTCTCGTCTTAAGACACTGCGGAATATTGGACGAAAAGATGTGCCGTAGCTTGAGTAGCTTCCCGAATGCTGCCCAGCCGAGTCGGATTCGACGATTGACCTCTTTCTCAAAGTTGGACCTTACTTAACTGGACAGTCTGTCCTAGGTATACATAATCGTCTACAACTCCAAGCGTAAAGTGTCCGATTGAAATGGGAGTTGGTACTACATGGACGTTTGACATGATCTTCGTCGTATCCATGTTCATTCTTAGACCAACTCACTCGGAGGCTTTACTGAGGTCATCGAGAATAATACTCAAGTCCTCCATGATCTCAGCCAAGACTACTATATTATCAGCAAACCGAAGGTGAATGATGTACTCGCCGTTGATGTTGATGCCTAGCCTTCTCCAGTCCAGAGTCTTGAAAACGTCTTCCAGTGCAGCGCTGAACAGTTTTGGGGAAATAACATCCCCTTGCCTGACACCCCGCTGCAGCGGAATAGGCTTCGAGCTGTGATCCTGGAGTCGGACTGACATAGTGGCGTTCTCGTACAAACACTTCCGTACTTCGATATAGCGTCAGTCTACTTGGCACCGCTGGAGAGACTGAAAATGAAAATGAAAATGATTTGTATCACCTGACGGAGCATATGTATGTGGTCTACGGTACTAAAGCCTCTTCGGAAACCGGCTTGTTCGGAGCCTGGAAGTCATCAAGTCTGTGTGCGAGACGACTCGTAATGACTCTTGAAAACAGCTAATAGACATGGCTCAGAAGTGAGATGGGTCGGTAGTTCTTCAACTTTTTTGAAGAACAGCACCACCTCACCTCTGTTCCACGCCTTCTCCCTTCCAGTAAGACGGTGTCGAACAACTTCTGAAGGGCCGTAAGGATCGGTTTTCCACCCGCCTTCAGGAGTTTGGCTGTAATTCCGTCTTCACCAGGTGCCTTGCTGTTCTTAACCTGTTTCAGAGCCATTCTAATCTCGTACAGGCTGATGTCCGGGATGTCGTCGGTATAGTGTCGGGTTCGTCTAGCTCTAGGGTCTCCCGCCAGACCAACTTTCTGCGAGTTGACGTGTATAGCTGTCCTTAAAAACGCTCTATTTCACCCAAAAGCTCAGGTTTGGAAGAAACGACTCTCCCGTCTTCAGTTTTCAACTTTGCGAGCTGGCTCTGCCCAATAGACAGATCTCGTGAGAACACTTTAGAGCCCTTATTTCGCTCGATGGCCTCTTCAATACGGTTCGTATTGAATTGGCGCAGATCGCGGGTAAGAGACTTGGAGATCCGTTTATTGAGTTGCTTGTATAAAGTCACGTCGGCTAAAGACTGCAGAGTCATAGGTCATTAGTTAAGGGTCCCTTCGGGGCTCAACTTAAAAAGCTTGGAAGGAAAAAAAAAAGACTGCAGTCATTTTACTCCTTTCCTTCATGAGCTTCTGAGTGGAGCTAGAGAGCCTTTTAGTTCTATTGGCCCGCTGGGACTTGAAGAACTTAGACCCAGTGGCACGGATAGCTTCCACAAACCCGTTGTTGAATTCGTCCACATCGCCACCTAGGCAATCGAAAACGAAACAAAAAGTTCAGTCTTTTAATCGTTTTTATTAACTTATAATAAATTTAATGTAATTCTGGGTACACCAATTTTTTTGCAGCAGTTGCAGTTTTTGCACCTTTTCTGACTGCTTCTATCGCTTGTGCATTTTGAAAAGGCGTGTAAAATCCTGCAAAACAATGTCGGTTACTGGAACATATACACTAACATATAAAATATCCAATCATCGACACATCGGTTGTCGATCATTGGAACGTATGGAAAATCCAATCATCGACACGACTGTCGATCATTGGAAGCAGTTTGACAATTTAAATGAAAGTACTATAGACTATAGACGTATTTTTAGAGTGCTGGACAAACTTAGCTAAATAATAGAATAAGGTGCACAAAATAATAAAAAAACGTTTCGACATTTGCCGTCGATTGGAACAAGCGAAGAAATAAAACTCCAATTACCGACAGGCGTGTTTTGACATTTTAATATAACCTTACCCTTGTAATGAAATGATTAAGAAGTAGTGAATTTATATCTTAATTTTATAAATAACTAACATTTTCGATAAAGCAAAGCAATTAAAAGTTATGTGCAATAAATCTGACTCACCTCCTTAGTGATTTCACTAACAAAACTGGATGTTCGTTGGAGAACTCTCGTGGTCGAAACATATCACTCCGCCATTTTATTCAAAATGGACGAATGTATGAAACGTCATCTTCAATGACAGCTAGATAACCCTCGTCTATTGTTTATGCTTCAAATGCGCTCATAAAAGAGAAACTACTCTTAATTTTTTTTACGTCATACCTGGCCATAAAGTGGGAATTACCGCACGCTATGCGTGCGGAAAACCCCACTTCCTGGCCAGATAGAGACGTAAAATTTTTTACTTACCACGGGCGGTAATAAAGAAAGCCTCAGAGCGCATATTTATCGCCCTTGCCTTCGGCTCGGGCGTCAAGTACCTGCGATCTGAGACATTCTTTGTTTAACCGCCCTAGGTAAGTAATGTACTATTATTAAATTTTTTAATGTCGATGAATGGTGCTGTGTCGGACATTGGGTGTTTTACCTTAGGCGTGTTTAGGTTGTTGTGACAAATTGCTAGATGTACGATATGACCCAGTTACCTCAACTTAAAATGCTCTTACTACCTTCACAAAAGTTGGGCAGGACGGGAAATCCGTTGAAACTTGTAATTAAGCGAGTTAATCACCGGGGCGATAGAAGTTTTTAATTGACTTTTCGACGCCCGCGCACCCCAGCTCATTAATCTCGATCCGGGACCTGATAATTGCAGATTCAACACGGTCTAAGCTGAAAGTTAGAGCTACGTTTTTAGCGGTGGCAAGAGACTACCTAGTTACCTGCTAATATGTAGTCATTGCGTAACACGGTTTTCCTGGGTGTCAAGCGCGTAGCTTTCCCATTATTTGTTTGTTGTGTGTGTCAACATGGCGCATCTTCAGCTCCGCTATTCTGTAGGTAACTTGTTTTAAGCTCACCTCTCCGTTCACCCACAAATATATCTTGACACCGCATTTGTAGTAACTTAGCATAGGTAGGAGTCTAGTTTGTAAGAAAATAATGTAGAATTACGATCGGTAGTCCGCTGATCGCTCGACCGCCGCACCGCCGCCTGCCTCTTCCATCCCTCCAGATCGCGATAATTGGAATTCAACTCGCACTCTAAATTTGGACTAATGGTTAAAGAGCTCACTAAGTCGCGGGGTAAGTAAAGTGAAGAAAGCTGTAAACTTGGCAAGTGAGCTAGTTTACTGCCATCTTTCGAAGATGTTGGATTATCTGCCTTATTTTTTCTAATAAACTAGTGAGCTGTAATAATAGGTAGGCTTACTTGCATTTCGAAAATCTGACTCAACAAAAAAAAAAAACTTACTTATAGTTACAGGTCGCATTTTTCATAACAGCTGGACACAAAACAAACGGACATCTTTACGAAATAATTCTGGCACAAGCTAAAGAAGAGAACATCGTTTGCCTCACTCCCTCGTTCAATTAATATTTTTATGAAGCTGCTGAGGTAGCCTAGGCACTTGGCACTCTTTGAGGGAGGAGGCCTATGTCCAGCAGCTAAGGTAGCCTAGGCACTTGGCACACTTTGAGGGAGGCCTATGTCCAGCAGCTAAGGTAGCCTAGGCACTTGGCACTCTTTGAGGGAGGCCTATGTCCAGCAGCTAAGGTAGCCTAGACACTTGGCACAATTTGAGGGAGGCCTATGTCCAGCAGCTAAGGTAGCCTAGGCACTTGGCACACTTTGAGGGAGGCCTATGTCCAGCAGCTAAGGTAGCCTAGGCACTTGGCACTCTTTGAGGGAGGCCTATGTCCAGCAGCTAAGGTAGCCTAGGCACTTGGCACTCTTTGAGGGAGGCCTATGTCCAGCAGCTAAGGCAGCCTAGGCACTTGGCACTCTTTGGGGGAGGTCTATGTCCAGCAGTGGACATCTTTCGGCTAATATGATGACGATGAAGGTAGCGTACCTACCTACCAATGAGGTTTTCGGAACTTATGGAATATCATTTAATGTGATCACATGAAATGAGACGTAACTTGACGTAAGGGAACCTGCATAATTACATCTGCTAGGGATTTCAGAGGTGTTTGTTAAGTTAAGTCCAACCGCAATTCTACCTACGAAGCTGGAGGTCCCGGGTTCGAATCCCGGTCAGGGTCTGTATAAGTATCTATATGTATGTATCTATTATATATATCATCGCCTAGTACCCACAACACAAGCCTTACTGAGCTTACCGTGGTGGGTCTAGGTTGATTTGTGTAAGATTGTCCCGTAATATTTTTTTTATTTTATTGGCTAGCGTGCTCACTCCCTCTCATCCAGAAGACTCCTAAATGTTCAGCAGTGCAGTGGGACGTAGGTCCACAAATAGGCCGATGAAGACAATATTTCTGCGTAATTAAGTAACATGACCAACAGCCCACATAAGTAATCACCTACCTATAGGTATAGGTACAGTCAATGCTCCTATACCTAAAAATGTACTGAAACCTTAGTCCGCTAACATAAGAGCGATGGGCATATGCACCCGTGTTTTTACACTTGACTATTCATGCAGTTTGATATTTACTGTAAAACGTTCCCTGGAATTCTGCCTAATGAAAGGAAATAAAGTACACTCGTCAGGAAAAATGCTTACAAAGCCCTTTAACAGAATCGCGTCGGAAGCGACGGCATTCATACGCATAAAGATTAATGTCACGCTGGCATTTAAAAAACTGGGGTCCCGCAGTCTCACTCGTAATTGTTCTAGTTACATTGACTTTCGCGATTCTTTCAAGTTTTCCGACGTTTTGGGTGTGGGTGGGACAAAGAGGTTAAATTATAAGATAATTAGGTATCTTTAGGTATACGCGATTTATTTATTTAATCGTATGGCTTTAATACCGAGTCAGCGAGTCTACATGTTTACAAATTAATATCTGAGTTCTTCACCCATTGAGCTGCGTTTCTACTTAATGATATTAAATCCAGAGGATCTCCAGTTTAATTTTTGGGCACTCGTGGATAATGTTATAGGTTGACTGTATTGTATAGATGCCACTCACACCTAAACATACAGTCAAAGTCAATAGTAGATTGTACAACAAGCGCATAAAACGAGCCATTTAGCCCGAGACGTTTATATCCACCCGAGCCACCGGCGAGGGTGGATAGTTAAGTCGAGGGGTTAAATGGCTTATTTATGCCCGAGTTATACATACTGCTTTTCACTTCTATTGCAAGAAAATAACAAATAATTGCAAAATTAAATTAAAGAAAATAATACCTCATCCTCAATATTTTACTTTTTAAAGTTTTATGTTTAATTTTCGACACGTGATATTAGACTTAGGTAGGTACTTCATACTGCCAAGTCATTTAATTATTCAATACGTTTTAAAATAATAATTGACTCCTATTTTAACTGGTTTTATAAATTTAGTAATGGAAAACACGGATGTGAAATTTATTAAAGCGAATCAAATCAAATGACAAGTTTATTCTACGAAGTTCTATTGTGCGTGTGGCTGTTAGGCCCGATTATCTTGGTCTTTAAAACAAGTTTACTTTGTGCACTAGAGCATAAAAGTGGCATTTTGTGCAGCATACATCCAGCACAAAGGCGAACTTTGCGAGCATGAGAAGTGAAAAATAATTTTATTGCAAAATACACTCAAAGAGTGCTTTAGAAACGTCACAAAAGAAAGTTAAAGTTGACTAAATACACTGAAAAGATTACAGGGGGCCGATTTTTGACTTTCGAGCGCTCGAAAATTAAATAATAGTAAATACGATTTTAGTGTCAAAATTGCAGGCACTAACTTTCTATCGATAGAATTGAATACGACTGGTCAATACCACTCGCTTTTCAATTTTATATCGCTATTACAAAAGAGCATTTCGTAATTTTTGACAGTTTTCGAGTGAAAAATTCGAGCACTCGAAACTCAAAAATCGGTCCCCTGAAAAGTCAATCATATCATACTCGTATTTAAAAATAAACATTTTTAGCAGCTGACAACACAAAATTAGAACCACAAACAGTTCACTCACATCAAAAATAATCAAAATGAATAAAGCCAAAAAAAAAATGGCACTTAAAAATTATAAAAATAAAAAAAACTAGAATAATACATTCGCCAAGTCCCGTTTATATAGTAAAAAGAAGGTCTAGTACTGTTTAGAGATGAACCTATTTATACTTACTAATAATGACGAGAGTAGGTAACTATGTAAATGTGAGCTTGTCTATAGATTAAGGCAATGATGTAATATAAAAAATAGGTCTATACAAAATTCCGTGTTTAAAAATGGCTACCAAAATCTGACAGCATTCGTTTCCATTGACGACGCAAAACTATGGCAAGCTGTGCGACTTTTAGTGTGCCACTTTTGGACCGCTTATATCATATATACGTATATTTTGTATTACATCATTGGATTAAGGTATCTATTACGTCACTTCACTCCTGGCCATAACGCGTCGAAACTCCACTTCGTGGCCAGGAGGAGACGTAAAAGTTAGAATTCACAACGGGCGCTAGAAAAGAAAGCCTCAAAACGATTTGGTTCGTCGAATACCTGTGATCTGAGAAATTCTTTGTTACAACCACGGAACCACTTGTTTCGCACAGGCACACCCCTATAAACAGTCTCGGATGCGGGCGTCGCGACGTCTTAGGAAATTAGGCGTAGCGTTATGATGGATGTAGTCACGTGCCGCGTGCGTTCCAACCGTTATCACAGAAAGGTCCGCCCGCTATTTAACGACCATGAGTCGTTTTTTTCCAATTAAAAACTAGTGCAGTGCATCTGTGATCTATAGAAGTAGCGAGCGAGACTTAAAAAAAAATTTGAATATTGGGTAAGTGACTTGACAAACAAACACTATTTAATTAACAAAGCTGCTCACAAAAAGCGACTTGTAGTATTTTGTACTTTACTGATATATTTCAGATTCCCTTAGGTACTTGTCGGAATAGGGAACATTACGCAAAGCTCTGCGTAGGGGGCGACACTAACACAACCCGTAAACAAACCGGTGCCGGTTAATGTACGGCCCAATAATTGGCATCCTCTATATCTATGTCTCTTTTTAACTTATACAAAAAGAGAGAGATAACGATAGATGGACGCGTATTATCGGGCCGTACATTAACCGGCACCAACAAACCGCCATGACGTACAATGTCATATTTATTTACCTAACAAACAATAACGAATAATTGATGAAAACGCGTTAAACTACAATCGTTTTATTATCATTCGTGTGTAAAATACCTGTACTGTGATATTAAAATGGCATCCTATAGCCATTTAAAGGTGGATGAGGGCTTTTTTTGCTTTACGACGTATTGCCGCTTCCCATAGTTTTCATATCATCGTTTCCTTCAGAAATGAATGATGCCCTTCATTCTTGCATCCAATTACGCGGCACTGATGCATTTTATTCATTGAAATATTTTCTTCCCTATTTGATCCAGAGCTTTGAAGGACTTGTCAAAGTTGTCAAAAAAACTGTTTACTAATTGTGTTAGTGCTGCACTCTGGCGGCAGAACATTGCAGTAATGTTCCCTATTGACAGTATTACATTTGGGCAGTAATAAATAGCGCGGACGCAGTGCAGTACGCATGCAGTACCTACCGCATTCGTACCGCTCCGCTTCTAAGCATCCCGAGCCAATCAAAATAGTAGTTTATGTGACTCTACATAATGAAGGGCATTACAGACGTGTGTGGGTTTATGAAACGAGCCGAAGGCGAGTTTCATAATAACATTACACGAGTGTTTTAATGCCTAATTATGTACAGTTACATACACTACTTTATCTATCCACATATCATAAGCTTCCATGATGCATTCAGGAGCCGCATATTATGACCGGCATCGCAACGTTGTTTTCTGGCAGCTGTCATAGTTTTTTTTTAATTCAGAGACAAACTAGAGTCGCATCCAACTGTTATATCGTTCGATATCTTACTAACGTGCGACGTTTATCAAATTTGTAAGCAAATTGACAACGTCATCTCGACTGACATTAGAATAGAGGTCAAACCAAATTTCTTTGTTTTTCAGAGATGTTCGAAATTTGAATGAAATAATGTTATCGAAATCGATGTTATTATTTAGCAATAATAACATTTTAACTGATAAGAAATTTGTTCTAATAAAACAGTCTATTTTTATGGTGGTCATAATGTGCGGTTCTTGAACGCATCATGAAGGGTTTATGATATTTGGATAGATAAACACTCATTTTAATGTAGGCGCATAGTAAGAAATCTACCTATACTGACTTGACTGGCAGTTATAACACTGACAGCTGACATCTTACTGATGCCGCACCGAGCCCGCACCGACAACTCGGAAGTGGCCTAGTGCTAAACGAAACAATTAAGTTTCCTCATGTCCGCAAGCAGGTAACCTACTTAACTTTTAAGGAAGAAACGCTAAAGAAACAACAAATTAATTTCGCATCGAATTTTTATTTATTTCTATCACATAAATGGTACCTTATGAAGATATTCGAAAGTGTGAGAAATAGTACATTACTGCAGAGGCCGATAAAATACACGACAACGTATGTATGGTCGAGGAAATTGAATGTTTAGCACTTTTGGACCTTAACGTCATTCAAATAGAGTTGACATGTGCCAAACCTTCATTTTCCTCGACCGTACAGTAGGTACAGTGCTTTTCTTTAACATGCAATGAAATAAAATAAAACTCCAACCTTTTTTTAATGGCTGAACGCCATGACGTCGTGTCACGAATTGATATTGAAACAAAAGAAGGTCGCTTAGACCTCTAATTTCGTATGAAATTCCATTACGGATCTTGACCGGAGTTAGTTAGTTATACTGGGCGTTTTCCGCAAGTCGACATCCATTGTGCCTATTTTGCGTGTCTCGTCTAAAAAGTTGGTGAGTACCTTGGTGTTGCTGACTGCGTCCCGTAGTGTGTTTGGAGAACCTAGGTGCTTTATTCTGTATACTTCTACCTCCTTGCAGTCCAGTAGTATATGTTTAGTCGTTTCTTCTGCCTCCATGCACGCTCTGCACATGGGGCTGTGTGATACCTAAGTTATAGAGGTGTCTGTTCAAGGTGTTGTTTAAATCCTCTGAGAACACACCACATCCTGTTCCCGTATTTGTTTTTGAACCATCTGTAAAGATTCTGAGGTATGTTTGGTTTAACCCCTCTTTGGAGTCTTCCGTCAGTAATATTTCGTAGTCTTTCCCAAAGACTGCAGTTTTTGGTATTTTGTCGATTGAAGCTTCCATCATAGGTAGGCTTGTGATCAGTTTGTTGTGGATCTTTGTGTGGGGTATGTCTAGTTTCGTCCATAGGTTGAGGCTTTTTAGGCGTATTGTATGTGCATTTGTAGAGGTAGTAGCCCTAGCATGACTTCTAGTGCTGCTGTTGGGGTTGTTCTCATGCAACCTGTAGCAGCGACACATGCTGTTTTCTGAATTTTGGTAATTGCACTCGTGGTTTGGGTGCGGGGCCACCATACAATGGCACCGTAGCTTATCATTGGTACTATCACCATTCTGTATAGCCACAGTATGATGTGGGGGGCCAGGCCCCATCTTTTCCCCACCATCCTTCTGCATTGCCAGAAGGCTACTGTTGCTTTGTTTAGTCTGCTGTCTAGGTGTTTGCTCCAGTTTAGTTTATCATCTAGTGTTATGCCTAGGTATTTTACCTCCTTCGAGAGTGTTAGTTTGGTGCCGAATAGAGTTGGCATTTCGTAGGTACCCAGTTTTCGTTTATTTGTAAAGAGAATTGTGTCGGTTTTCTTTGGGTTTACCGATAGGTCATTCTCCTTGCACCATTTCTCTGTTATTTTCAGTGCTGTTTGTGTGAGTTCACACAGTGTGTTTATGACCAGGCCGTTGACCAGTATCACTATGTCATCTGCATATCCTATAGTTAGGAAGCGGTTACTGTTTAGTTTTGTTATAAGGTCGTTTACTACCAGGTTCCACAGTAGTGGCGAGAGGACGCCCCCTTGTGGGCATCCTCTTATAACTAACGCCTGGTGACTTTGGTTTTCAGATAGTCTTATGATTCTCTTCTTTAGCATGTTCATAATCCATTCTATGAGCAGCGGTTCGGTTTTGTGTCTTTCTAGTGCTTGTCTTATGCTGCTAAAGTTCGTTCTGTCGAAAGCACCCTCTATATCAATGAAGGTGCCTAGACAGGAGTCCTTTCTAGCTATCGCGTTTTCTATATTGGTTACTACAGCATGGAGGGCTGAGTCTGTCGATTTGCCCTGGCTATAGGCATGCTGGTTTGGATGTATCTTTATGTTTTTAAGGGCCGTATCCTTTAGTTCCCTGTCCTCTCCAGAGTCTTTAACATGAAGGAGGTTAGGCTTATGGGTCTAAATGATTTTGGGTCCGAGTAATCGCTTTTTCCTGGTTTCGGTAGGAAAATTACCTATACCTCTCTCCATTTTGTTGGTATGTATTTGTATGCAAGGCAACTGCATAATAGGTTCGATAAGTGCTCGATCAGCGTCTGCCCTCCCCACTTTAGTAAAGCAGGGTAGATGCCATCCAGGCCTGGGGATTTATAGTTCTCAAAACTATTTATCGCCCAGGCCGTTCTGTTTTTCTCTGTTATTCGTTCTGCTATATTCCACTCATTGTCTGTTGGATGATGGTTTTCCTCTTGCTCTGTCCAGGTCTGTGTGTCAACTACTTTGCACCCGGGAAATGGGTTTCCACCAGTAGACTTTCAGTCTCGGATGGATTGCTGGTGTTGGTGTTGTCTGGTTTCCTCAGTGTGCCCAGTAGTTGATTAGGTTGCTTGGCTAGTATCTTCCTCGTTCTATTTGCTTGTGTGCTGCTAGATATGTATCTTGACCGGAACGAACATACTTCGCGCTTAAAGAACACAACGTCAATATTCCATGGCTTGTTTTAGAAATAATACATTACTGCAGAGGCTGGGAAGATAAGAACTGCTGGCCAAGTAGATATAGGGATAAAAGGCCAGCAATCCGTTATCGAGCAGAGAGCTTTTTTCATCAAGGTGTCATTTACCCAGTCACTTTGTTATAAATATTTATATTATATATATATATATATCAGACGATGGTGGTTAAATGGTTAATATTCGTTCAATCAGGCATAATTCGCATTCCAGTATGATTTTAGGGTGAATGAACCAAAGATGTTCGCAGTTGTGTTTTCAAATGGCATGATAAGCAAATGGAGTTCAAATGTACGTTTCATATTTACACTAGTCATTATTTGTTTATAAATATTATACTAGGAAAATTGTATTAGGTACATTTTCCAAAATATCACTAAATAGGTATTTTATGTAATAATGTAGGTACATTTTGATTAAATTCCCAGGAAGTTAAGATTGACTTAGCACCACATTTTGGCATAGTTCTTAAAAGATAAATATCTAATAGTCTATACAAATAGTAGGTAGTTAAAGCTTAGAAGGTCGTACGTTGTTCTTATACACAGGTAAAATAAATATACAGTACTTAATATTATAGGGCAATATTTGAGACTTTGTATTATAATAGCGCGGCGCTGACAATTATTGACTATAACATGACATATGCACATAATTGCCATAGTCGTAAGTTGTTTGCAAAAACACTGTCGGGGTTACAAAGTCACTAGTCAGGTTGTAAGTGGCATTAAACAAACCAGAGCAGATCTGGCTTACTTTTTCTACAATCAATTACGTAAGTCGATAGGAATCGAGTTTTACGGACGCGATGCCACTGCTAACATGTCTTCTGGTTTTCTCTTTTTCGATGAGCCATGACACACTTTGCTTCCTTCTTGAAGTTATATTATGTGCAGGAGGTTCAGCGCTCGGGAAGCCATTTTTTTCTCCGCGCGATGATATCCTGAAGGATAGAAAGACATAGACATTAGGCATAGGACTGATATAAGGAAAGTACAATGAGATGGTGTTTTCAGCCAATGGCTCGCGACTCTCTGGGTTGTACCGAAACAGCTGTTATCTTTAAAGTAAGTGATGTAAGGATTCAATATTAGTACAATTATTAAATATAGGTACCTGCGTTAACAACTGCAGAGTCTGGGTTGCGATTTTTAATTACATAACCCCGCGTCAAGAAAAAGGTTGAAAAATCCTCCAATTGCAATACGTGAGCGAGGGAAGCAGTGCTTTTGGTGGATTTTCGCTCGCATGGCGTGGTTTGGAGATGTTACTCTATCATGGTGCCTAAGAAGGCTTGGCTCTTGCTCCGGGACCCGGTCGGCGCGTACAGGTGGCGAGTCAGTGAGGTATAGAGAGGAGGTTAGCTGTATCATGGTGCCATACCTAAGTAGGCTTGGCTCTTGGCCACTGCCTAGCCCTCGGGCTGACGCTAGCGTCCCCCTTGGCCTGTGTCGCGGCGGCGTCCCGGAGCCGCGTGAGCTGCCTCAGCACGGGCGCGGGGAAGGTCTCCATCCACTCGCGCGCGCTCCGGGACCCGGTCAGCGCGTACAGGTGGCGAGTCAGCGACGTGACCAGCGAGGTCAGCTCTAGGAGTAACCTGAAAAAAAAAACGGGTCTTTATTGTCAGCCACTTCCTGTATTTCGATTGTGCTGAAGTTTGGCATATTTGGTGACAATCTGACAAAGCAATATTATGGCACCCAAGATCTGATCTGATGATGGAGAGAGAAGATGGACATAGCAACTCTTAAATTACAATGCTAAGCCCGTCGCGTTTGAACTCATCGGAACCACAGTCTAACTACATACAGTCTACCAGCGCGGGGGAGGCGAGAACATTTACCAGGGACTGATTTCGGTTACGATTATACCGGTATGAAACCGGTATTCCATTAAGGTTCCGTTATGTCGTAAAGGTTATGCGCGCCGCGCGAACATAACGGTACCGTAACCGTTTTGAAATAATGGTTACCGGTATTAGTTTTAAATGTTACCGAAAACTTTATAATACCGGTGTTATAAAGGTAACCGAAAAAATAAGCGAGCTGGCACTCTACAGGCCCCGTAGCATGGATATCACGCGATAAGTGATAGAATAAGCGCGTCGTCTCATTCTATCGAACGGTGTCAGCCAGGGACGGATGCTCTATCCTGTCACTTATCGCGTGATAAGGCCATCCATGCTACGGGGCCAGAGGAAGCATTGGCTACGATACATTTAAAGACAAAAAGAGAAAACGGCATTTCCGCTGCCGGCGGTTTTGCAACAACGCCAGGCCAAAGTCGATATGTCGGTTACCTTTAAAAAGCGGTTACGGTACCGGAAAAAATAATGGTTCCGCTACTGAGACCGCTATTTGAAAACCGATATGACGTCATACCGTTAAAACAGAATACCGGTATTTTTCGGTTATGCAGTCCCTGACATTTACTATGAAGAATTTAAAGATGGCAGCCACTTTTTGAAAATCCAACCTCAGAAATCGTCCGTATTTAAATAATTTTAAGATGGCGTCCACTTTATGAACATCCAACCTCGGATTCGTATTAAAAAGCCCCTCGGAACCTTAGATAACAATTTTAAACACGAAAAAAAAATGGTCGACTTTTCTAAACTTATATTTCTATTTAAAGATCTTTTGTACACACAAGGCAATGATTAAATGAATATGAATAAAGATCAGAGTGAGTGAGTGTTTATAAAATCACTACATACCTACTTATTAAATGCTTAAAAATTAAACAAGTAATTATAAATAAATTCGTACATATCCAAAAAAAAATTTTACAACCCCGACTCTTGAGCGGTTACGCTAAGCGGTTGCGTAAATTCTAAAGATGAATGAAGCTAGTACTGGTTGTAGCTCTTTACACTGTGTCGGAACCCTCGCAACGAGTAGTTAACTCATCTAACTTCACTGAGTCTGGGAGGTGATTATGCCGTCCCAGTGTTGACATCTTACTCTTACATTTTATTATTTTATATTTTTGTTTTCTGGTTGTTTCGAATGTGCTCTACTGCACAATGTGCACTATTCACTTTCTAGGTACCATTCTTTTATTTTTATTTGTAACTTTTGGTTTATTATTGTTTTCTAACATTGTACTTTTTTCTTTCTTTTGCCAGGTCAAAAGTACCCTAAACCGACGAGCATGTTTGAGAAATGTTATGAAAGTGAGTGAAGCGAAAGTGGTTTGTCAGGATCGTAGCAAATGGAAATCCGTGATCTCTGCCTACCCCTCTGGGAAAGAGGCGTGATTATATGTATGTATGTATGTATGTACTTTTTGTGTATATTTACGTGTGGTCACTGGTCACCTGTAAGTGGCTAAGCATCTTACAATGATTTTTGTATTACGTTCGTTTTTTAGCATATTGATGTATGTATAAATACACTAGCGAGCAAAATAATTGCATCACTTTGCAAATTTTCATGTACACCCAATATCTTTGTCAATCTAACCGAATTGTATGGTACCAAATGAAAGCCGACAATGTAACGCAATGGGAATTCGATGCGATTTCTACGGACTGAAAAAAGCTCGGAATCCTGAAAACAGATTCAAAATCCTGACATTGAATATTAATTATACTGGACATGATCTTAATAACGTTAGTAATGTAAAATTTCTTGGTCTTGAGATAAGGATTTAAATTGGAATGACCATATCGAATACGTATGTAATAATAATAAGGTAAGGTGTTCGTTATAAATAGACTGCGCCAGACAACGGATCACAAAACGGTAATGGCGGCCTATTGCGGTTACGTAGAGTCAGTGCTGAGATATGGACAGATCTTGTGGGGAAATACCTAAGAGACTTACCAAGAAATAAATTCAAAACAACGTTATTTTAAGAAGAAGAAATGATTATTATTATTAGATATGTAATACTTACTGTTGTGCGGTGACAGCTAGGCTCTCTACTTGGACGGGGTTGGTATAACCATTTTCTATTTGCCACGGATTCAGCCAGGTTTTCACTCTGAAAGGGAATTATTCTTCATTGGCACAATTTCAACAAATAATTTGATAGCCAGAATTACATTTCTTGTGGCACCACAAACCGACTACATATTATGCGTATGATATGATTTATTTATCTCACAATATACAATTTCACTTAAAACTATTACACTTAAATTATAGAATAAAATAGAAAAGCTTTATTTAACATCACATTACACGAAATAATAATTAAAGATACATGTGAAAAATTAAATGTGGGTATAAAATTATACTGCGCGTAAGCTCGCGGACTAAAACGTAACGTTTGGTTTATCAAATTGATATATCTTTAAGCCTGGTGCGGCCTGTGGAAGCGGTCAATAGTAAACTTGACAGTTATTGTACTATCGACAAAATTGAATCCTGACCCAGCATGGAACCTTGTTACAATTAACTGACGTATTAAAGTCGTATGGTCGAGCGTATGTACGTTAATTGTAACAAGGTTCTATGGTGGGTCAGTTGGTTCGATTGTACATTTTACTATTGACCGCCACCGCAGGCCGCACCAGTCTGTGAGAGGCTTTACTCGGGCGGTGATGCGAACTCAACTCGACTCGCGGAATCGCAACGCTATCTGATTGATCCCAGTCGAGTCAGCTCGAGTTATCTGAGTCGGAAATAATCCGAACATCGTTAGTGCGGTGTCCCTTGTGAGTGAGTTTGTGGACTCACTGGTCTCCGTGCACGAAGCTCAAGGCGCGCTCTCGCAGCGCCACGAAGGAGTGAACAGCGCGCGCTAGTTCCTCGCCTGGCCACTGCTCACTGGGCAGGACTTCGTTCACACACGACTCACGCCGACACACATCTGTATATTGACAGTGGACTCACTGGTCTCCGTGCACGAAGCTCAAGGCGCGCTCTCGCAGCGCCACGAAGGAGTGAACAGCGCGCGCTAGTTCCTCGCCTGGCCACTGCTCACTGGGCAGGACTTCGTTCACACACGACTCACGCCGACACACATCTGTATATTGACAGTGGACTCACTGGTCTCCGTGCACGAAGCTCAAGGCGCGCTCTCGCAGCGCCACGAAGGAGTGAACAGCGCGCGCTAGTTCCTCGCCTGGCCACTGCTCACTGGGCAGGACTTCGTTCACACACGACTCACGCCGACACACATCTGTATATTGACAGTGGACTCACTGGTCTCCGTGCACGAAGCTGAAGGCGCGCTCTCGCAGCGCCACGAAGGAGTGAACAGCGCGCGCTAGTTCCTCGCCTGGCCACTGCTCACTGGGCAGGACTTCGTTCACACACGACTCACGCCGACACACATCTGTATATTGACAGTGGACTCACTGGTCTCCGTGCACGAAGCTGAAGGCGCGCTCTCGCAGCGCCACGAAGGAGTGAACAGCGCGCGCTAGTTCCTCGCCTGGCCACTGCTCACTGGGCAGGACTTCGTTCACACACGACTCACGCCGACACACATCTGTATATTGACAGTGGACTCACTGGTCTCCGTGCACGAAGCTGAAGGCGCGCTCTCGCAGCGCCACGAAGGAGTGAACAGCGCGCGCTAGTTCCTCGCCTGGCCACTGCTCACTGGGCAGGACTTCGTTCACACACGACTCACGCCGACACACATCTGTATATTGACAGTGGACTCACTGGTCTCCGTGCACGAAGCTCAAGGCGCGCTCTCGCAGCGCCACGAAGGAGTGAACAGCGCGCGCTAGTTCCTCGCCTGGCCACTGCTCACTGGGCAGGACTTCGTTCACACACGACTCACGCCGACACACATCTGTATATTGACAGTGGACTCACTGGTCTCCGTGCACGAAGCTCAAGGCGCGCTCTCGCAGCGCCACGAAGGAGTGAACAGCGCGCGCTAGTTCCTCGCCTGGCCACTGCTCACTGGGCAGGACTTCGTTCACACACGACTCACGCCGACACACATCTGTATATTGACAGTGGACTCACTGGTCTCCGTGCACGAAGCTGAAGGCGCGCTCTCGCAGCGCCACGAAGGAGTGAACAGCGCGCGCTAGTTCCTCGCCTGGCCACTGCTCACTGGGCAGGACTTCGTTCACACACGACTCACGCCGACACACATCTGTATATTGACAGTGGACTCACTGGTCTCCGTGCACGAAGCTGAAGGCGCGCTCTCGCAGCGCCACGAAGGAGTGAACAGCGCGCGCTAGTTCCTCGCCTGGCCACTGCTCACTGGGCAGGACTTCGTTCACACACGACTCACGCCGACACACATCTGTATATTGACAGTGGACTCACTGGTCTCCGTGCACGAAGCTGAAGGCGCGCTCTCGCAGCGCCACGAAGGAGTGAACAGCGCGCGCTAGTTCCTCGCCTGGCCACTGCTCACTGGGCAGGACTTCGTTCACACACGACTCACGCCGACACACATCTGTATATTGACAGTGGACTCACTGGTCTCCGTGCACGAAGCTGAAGGCGCGCTCTCGCAGCGCCACGAAGGAGTGAACAGCGCGCGCTAGTTCCTCGCCTGGCCACTGCTCACTGGGCAGGACTTCGTTCACACACGACTCACGCCGACACACATCTGTATATTGACAGTGGACTCACTGGTCTCCGTGCACGAAGCTGAAGGCGCGCTCTCGCAGCGCCACGAAGGAGTGAACAGCGCGCGCTAGTTCCTCGCCTGGCCACTGCTCACTGGGCAGGACTTCGTTCACACACGACTCACGCCGACACACATCTGTATATTGACAGTGGACTCACTGGTCTCCGTGCACGAAGCTGAAGGCGCGCTCTCGCAGCGCCACGAAGGAGTGAACAGCGCGCGCTAGTTCCTCGCCTGGCCACTGCTCACTGGGCAGGACTTCGTTCACACACGACTCACGCCGACACACATCTGTATATTGACAGTGGACTCACTGGTCTCCGTGCACGAAGCTGAAGGCGCGCTCTCGCAGCGCCACGAAGGAGTGAACAGCGCGCGCTAGTTCCTCGCCTGGCCACTGCTCACTGGGCAGGACTTCGTTCACACACGACTCTGCAATACACCAAAAACATGTAACCTTCAACGCACAAACAAGCAAAACTAAAAAAATTCAAAAAATTAAATTGTTAAAATGACTTTTTAATTTGGTTTTTCAATATAAATTATCCTTATAATTAAAATATTCTTGTAGCGAGTAGAAATTATATTTAGAAAGCCTTATAAGACCCCTCTTTTTGCGTCTGGGGTATAAATTACCAATAGGCACATCATCCAGTTTGATCCACACCTGGAGGCAACTCGCGAGGCTGGGCAACGAAACCGGCAACAGCTCACACAGAGTCGCGTAGTGGTCGAACCTAGAACACACCAGCTGGTACAATAACTAATGTTACTTATAGATTGTACGCGGGCTGGGTTTCCGCAACTCGACGTCTAACCAATGTACCTTATGTAATTTAATCACAGATCTGAAAATAAACAGTTATTTTTTTTTTTATACCACGCTAACTTTCAAGTTACTAGTGATGGCGTCTAAAGATGTGCAAGTTGCGTCAAGATTCCAAAAATATGAGACACTTCTCGGAAATTTCAAGAAACATTTACAAGAATTAAAGAAAGTTTCATCATCATCCTCCTAGCGTTATTATTCCCGGTTGTGCCCCTTAAGGAGCCGGGGTCCGCTTTGACACCTAATCCCAAGATTTGGCATAGGCACTAGTTTTACGAAAGCGACTGCCATCTGACCTTCCAACCCAGAGGGAAAACTAGAGCTTATTGGGATTAGACCAGTTTCCTCACGATGTTTTCCTTCACCGGAAAGCTAACGGTAAATATTCCGTACCTACATAAGTTCCGAAAAACTCATTGGTACGAGCCGGGATTCGTACCCACGACCGCCGCTTGACAGCCGCATGCCTGAACCACTAGGCTACCGTAAAGAAAGTTTCCATTAGGAAATTTTGAGGCAATATATACCTTGACCAGCCCGTCAGGATGACTCCAGCGAAGCGGATGCTGTTGCAACACTTCTTCACCTCCAACCTCCACGCTTCCTGGTTGCTCACATACCTTCTGACTGGAGATAGTATCTGAAAATCCAAAGAAAAAAATATTATAGGAAATGAAATGAAATAATGAAATAATTTATTCGTGACAAGAAACTTAAAATACTGTACAATATACTAAGCAGTTTGTCACGAAATGGTCTCGCCTCAGCATAATGCTGGCTCATGAGCCAGCGCTGGTCTTCCGGCGAAACCATCAAGTGTTCGAAAATTGGTCTATTCAAATTCGTATAAAATCTTATGTCCTGTTATGCCCCTTGAAGCGAAGCAAGCAGTCCTAGATTTGTATCTCGGTACGGGAAAATATTATATAATGAAATTAATGAATAAAAACCTTGGATGTTATTTATGTTTTAAGAATAAATATCATCGTCTAATACAAGCCCTACTAAGTGCTTTCCTTATTTTAAGGTGTTTGCTAACTTTAGGCTAAGAAACTGTAACTAACTTTATCTATAAACCCAGTTAGTCAAAATAATTGTTTTGAATTGAATTGAATACTCGTTGCTTCGGTTTTACAGAATTATTTAACTGCATTATCGAAAGTGAAATCATTCCAATATAACTTTATGGCAGGTATTATGACCGGCCCAGACCAACGGGAACATCCTGTAGCACTCCCACAGGTACAGGTCTATCTGGAAGTGCTCCATGGCATAATTGCCAGACTTGTGATTACCTGGCAGCTCCCGTTAGCTCCTTTGAAGGCAGACCCGGCCCAGACCTGCGGGAACACTTGCCGGTAGCTCTCCCACAGATACGGGTCTATATGGAAGTGCTCCATGGCATTGTATTGCCAGACCACTGGCTGAACTAGCTCCCCAAGCTGATATGCTGGAAAATTGGGAATGGATGAAAATTTTAGAAGTGCCTGATATTTTTTTTTTGTGATAGAAATAACCTTCCTTAGCACCAGAAAAATGTTGCAGACTTTTCAGCAGCGTCAATTATTTTTGAAAAATTTACGTTTTGGGTTTAGGACGGCAAATAAGAAACTTTGCTTAATCCGTCTCATATTACAAAAAAATATCTTAAAATCCGTGGTAGCTGGACTAGGTGGACAGCTGCAGCAGCTATATTTGTCATTGGCAGGGTCAGATATTTAAAACATTTTTTGTAATATGAGATGGAACAAGGAAAGTGTCTCATTCGCTGTCCTAAACCTAAAACATGAGTGAGGAAACTGTTTATATTTTTCAAAAATAATTGACGCATTTGAAAAGTCTGCAACTTTTTTCTGGTGCTAAGGAAGGTTATTCCTATCACCAAAAAAATAATCAGGCATTTCTAAAATTTTCATCCGTTCCCCATTATAATAGTTTTTTTTTAACATACGAATAGGTACGCATTTGACCACTATCTCACCTGATGGTAAGTGATGATGAGTTATTATTATTATTATTAACCTATTAACTCTCGTCTTGAAAGATCCATGTTATACGTAGCTGGGAAAAGGTTTGCCGGAAGTGAATTCCCTCTTTAGTTGTTCTCGAGAAAACTGGAAGCAAAGCGCTTCGTGCGAATCAGTAGTAAATCAACACCATAACATAAGGGTGGAACCCATTAACTTAATTTGTTAACAAATTATGAGTTAAAATCGAAGATATTGACAGGTATCCATGGTTTGGGATTCAAAAGGCTGAGAGCTACTCTGAATAATATTTGTTACTAATGAATAGAAGATATATTCAACCACAAGTTCAGCCAATCCAGTTAAATGTGCATGGTATAGTATCTGTAGGTATAGCTGTATTCAAATCTTTGGAGATTGGGAATCAGATATATCTTACATTCGATAATCTCTTTCAACTTCATATCTTCAAAAACTGTTAAGTATATCGATATGTGCTATGCACAGATGTATGAATATAAGGAGATCGGACATGGCGGCCGATTTGTATAGAGTGAGCCTGTCGCAAGTACATTAACCCACACAACGCCCAAGTAATTGACAAAACAAAGCACGCACACATCTAAAACACACACTCTTGTATACCTACACGCTTATTTGACAATAAACGCGCATCATATCAGGCATTTTGGGAAAAAACGTAATATTCTCTGCTCGCATCACGCGTGCACAGTATGGCAGTGTATGCCCATTGAGCATACAGCTGCGACACGGCCGCCGGCGGCTTGTCCTCTCTCTAGTATTCTATGCTCTGAGGTGCTATGTAACCGTTTTAACAATTCCATTCAAGTTTTCTAGTGACTACACATACCAATTAAAGTGTCAGTTTTCACAGATCGAAGCATATCATCCCACATGAGCACAGTCAAATTTGGCCTCTTCTGCTTAAGGAATAAGGCCAGTTCTCGTATGTGTTCTAGATACAAGCTGGCAGTCTTGTGGATGCTGTTGGCTGCTCGGCTCTGGCATTCAGGGCATATTGCTGTGTGCCACACCTAGAATAAAAACAAAACTTCTTTTTAAATTGTCAGCGGGTCTGCATTATACTCGTAACGAGGTTTTTTATTGAATACCTAATTGGTGAAACTAAAGTAATTTTTATGTGTATGTATTTTTTCAAACTCATTCATAAAACTTAAGAAGTCTCTGTAAACTCAATTGTGTTTTGTCCTTTTCTCAAAAACTTAAAAGGCAACATGACAGAAGAATGAAGCAAAAGAACGAACTGTAACGGCATTTTAACTAAAATTGGTTTGATGGACGTTTACGAAGTAAGCGCAGTATTATATTTATCTATTCCTCTGACAGAGGATATTTTTTTTGTTTTGATTTATTGTATAAAATTACTTGACAAATATTCATAAGTATTCATATTAAATTTATTCATAAAACCAGTTTACATGTCATTTAGTTAAGTAAAAAAATTAAATTAGACATTAATTATTTAAAATAAAATTAATTTAAATTCATTACAATTATACAATGAATGAATGAATAAGTTTATTTCAGAACCAGGTTCCATATTGTACAATAAAAAAACCAAGTTATTATAATACAGGAGCAAATGATCCACTACTTAATACTTTTATTTATTTCACAAGAACGTTTAATACCAATTACACTTGTGCAAGATATTCTTAAATATAGGGACTAGTTCTGCCGCCAGAGGCAGCACTACCACTAATAGTAAAACAGTATAGGAATATAGGGATTCACACACACATGCACATGATTGTCAAATGAGTGACAAGGATGCTTGCATAGACAATACCGCAAGGGGGAACGAGATACGATGTCAACGCTGCTAGTGTCGCCACCTACGAAGAGTTTTGCGTAATGTTCCCTATTACTTAAATATGTTAAGTACATGTGTAACAAGTCTTAAAGTTGTGAGTCATAACTCACAACTTTAAGACTTATACTCACAAATCTATAATCATACTAGCTCCACCTACGAAGAGTTTTGCGTAATGTTCCCTATTACTTAAATATGTTAAGTACATGTGTAACAAGTCTTAAAGTTGTGAGTTATGTACTCACAAATCTATAATCATACAAGCTCACAATAAGAGAGGCACCTGGCCCCGTAGCATGGATGGCGTTATCCTGTCACTTATCGCGTGATAACGCCATCCATGCTACGGGGCCTGGACGCGAGCATGGGCAGGCTGTCTACAAAGAGATCCACTTTCGCTTTTATCCACATCACCTATTATTATTACATTTCATGATTGAATCTAATTTTACCTCATCGGCCCCAATGTGCAGGTACTCCGCGTTAGGCTGAGCATCCAACACCTGGTCCAGCATCATGGTGACCAGCGACAGGGCTTCTGGCCGGGACGGGCACAGCACGGCCGGCGAGCGAGCGAGCTCCCGCAGGCTGTGGTATGCGGGGTGCTTCAGGACAAACTCCATGTGACCGATGGTTTGGATTAGTTGGATCTGAAGATTGGCAGTTGTGGTTAAAAATGTTCTGAACCGTTCAGTCTAATTTTGATCATGTACTTACAAATAGATTTAAATAAAACCAAAGTAAACAAAAACCGGCCAAGTGCGAGTCGGACTCGCGCACGAAGGGTTCCGTACTATTATCTATAAAAACGGCAAAAAAATCACGTTTGTTGTATGGGAGCCTCCTGTTGCCTAGTTGGTAGTGACCCTGCCTACGAAGCCGGAGGTCCCGGGTTTGAATCCTGGTAAGGACATATATTTGTGTGATGATGATGAGCATAAATATTTGTTCGTGAGTCATGGATGTTTTCTATGTATTTAAGTAGTTATTTATCTATATAAGTATGTTTATCATCGTCTAGTACCCACAGTACAAGCTTTGCTTAGTTTCAGCTGTCAAACTATCACTGTTGTTGAGATATAGCCTGGTGACAGACGGACAGACAAGCGGAGTCTTAGTAATAGGGTCCCGTTTTACTCTTTGAGTACGGAACCCTAAAAAGATCAACCCCAACCGAACAACAATAGCCAGAATTCTAATAAACATTGCGACAGAAAAGACTTTCAATTTAAAAAACTGTAATCAAATCAGTTCATCCCATTGGGACCTACAATACCACAGATAGACACAGATACAAAGATATGCATATAACGAAACTTTATTCGGTTTTCTGGGACAAGGGACTAACGATAAAAATAAATAAAATAAACAATAACCTAAATTCAAACACATGGAGCGGCGCAGGTGGCGGGTGGCGCAGGACCGCTCATTGTGGCACTCTCTAGGGGAGGCCTATGTCCAGCAGTGGACGACTTTCGGCTGATATGATGATGATGGTGAAACACATGGAGTAATTATTTTAGGATACCTATTTGGTTTAAATTTTTCTTCAATTATTTTTCACTTCTATGCAGGGACTGATTTCGGTTACGGTTATACCGGTATGAAACCGGTATTCCATTACGGTACCGTTATGTCGTAAAGGTTATGCGCGCCGCACGAACATAACGGTACCGTAACCGTTTTGAAATAACGGTTAGCGGTACCAGTTTTAAACGATACCGTAACCTTTATAATACCGGTATTATAAAGGTTATCGAGAAAAGTAAGCGAGCTGGCACTCTACAGAGGAAGCATTGGCTACTAAACATTTAAAGATAAAAAGACAAAGCAGCAGAGCCTTTGCCGGCGGTTTGGCAACAACTCCAGGCCAAAGTCGATATATCGGTACCTTTAAATAGCGGTTACGGTACCGGAAAAAATAAAGGTACCTTTATATTTCGGTAGCGAAATATAAAGGTTCCGCTACCGAAACCGCTATTTGACAACCGATATGACGTCATACCGTTAAAATAGAATACCGGTATTTTTCGGTTATGCAGTCCCTGCTTCCATGTGCTAACCAAGGAGTGCCACAGGTTGTTACAACACTACTGCACTGCACTCTACTACAGAAACCTAGTAGGTAGGTATAGTCTGTCAAGCGAGTCGTGACACTGAAAAATGGCGGCCAATTTAAAAAAAAACGCATGCTGGTAACACGACATTAATGGAGGCGTCATAGGTACTTATAACTAACAGTTTATTTCATAGGTAAAATTGTTGCCATATAAAGAATTTGATAAAAATGCTGTTGTCAAGACTCGCTGGTCACACTCTACTTTAACTAGTCATAGTTATGTGCATTCAATTGTATATCGCTTGTGTTTCAAGACAAGGAACATATGCAATTGATTGAATCAGTTATTACTTTGCGGGAAATCCATAATAAGCTACGAGAACAATATTCTTTTGCTATTCCGCAAAGTGTGTGTTGCCAGTGATGACATATGGCACTGAAACGTGGTCGCTTACAATGGGCCTCATAAGAAGGCACAAAGTCACCCAAAGGGCAATGGAGAGGGCTATGTTGGGAGTTTCTCTGCGTGATCGTATTAGAAATGAGGCTATCTGCAGCAGAACCAAGGTAACCGATATAGCCCTCCGAATCGCTAAACTTAAGTGGCAGTGGGCGGGGCACATTGCACGTAGAACCGATAGCCGTTGGGGCGGAAAGGTTCTCGAGTGGCGACCACGTACCGGAAGGCGCGGCGTGGGTAGGCCCACACAAGGTGGAGTGATGACCTGGTGAAGGTCGCGGGAGTCCGCTGGATACGGGTGGCGCAGTACTGGTAATTTTGGCACTCTTTGGGGGAGGCCTATGTCCAGCAGAGGACGTATTTCGGCTGATATGATGATGATTCCGCAAAAAAACCGGGCTGGTATATTAGCGATGATGAGATGAACCTATTTGCGTATTTGAAATATGCAAATAATTACAACAAACCATCACTAATAATGGCAAAACCTCGACACGAGTTTCGCCTCTCTACGAGGCATCATCACGAGATGTTGCTTGCGCCACTGTCCATAGTTGTGTCCACACTGAACGCATGCTCAGCCGAGCAGGGTCGCCCTAGCGTGCGCACTCAGTGTGGACGTCGCTCGGCGAGCAAATTCGACCGAGCGCATGCGGGGAGCCGTTCAGCTGAGCATACGTCCATTGTGGACACACCTATGAGCAACAGCAGCTCAGTAATATTACATATTAGAATATTGTTCTCGTAACTTAAGAAACGTATGTTGCAAATACTAATAGATTGTATTAGGGGCGTTTTCACTCACATGTGCGACTTTCACTTTTTTTCTCAGACTTGAGATATTTTTAGTTATTCCTGTTCAGAGTCATGGGCACTCTTAATCCCGATAAATGATCCACTATGCGAGTCGGAAACGATAACGCAGGTTAAGCAACGATGGCAGCGGTCAGTCTTTGGATGGGTGACCGCCTGTTTGAGTGGTTACTATAAATGAGCGCTTCCGTGCTTTGGAAGGCACGCTAAGCAGTCGATCCCGGCTGCTGTCTATGACAGTAGTTGTTAAGCCGAGTTAGAGGCCTTCGGGCGGCTTAAGAACCTCTAACAGTTGAGTTGCCCACTCACTTGACAAAGGGGGGACAACCTTCACTTGCGTCCGCAGGAGCTACCTACCACAACCCTGCACGTGTCCCCTGGGTGGTACTAAAAAGACGACGATTAAAAAATCCCGATAAAGAAAAAAAGTGTCCCCAGTTTTTTATTCCAATATGTGACGTTTTTTCATACATTCTGTATGGACTGTCACGTAGTGGAATCCTAAACAATGTATGGAAAATTTGGGACACTTTTTTTCTTTATCGGGATCAAAAATCTAAATTCTGACAAAAAAGTTAAAGTCGCACATTATAGTGAAAACGCCCGTAAGCATCAATCAAGACTGCACATTAGTATACATTTACAAAAACAAACGAAATATCAATGTACAAATCTTATTGATGTCATACCCAACAATACAAATATTCTTATTCCTTTAGGAAATAAACTTACAGGCTCCAAACCATTGTCCTTGATGAAACAAAGAATATGCCTCACTTCTTCTACGCTGTACATCCCATCGCCGCTGCTGCCTCGGACACTGCCGATGTCTGCCAAGGCGGCAGAGTACGGGAAGGTGTCCTCCCATTCTAGGAGTACGCCCGTTGCACCCCACGACTTCGCAGCTAGTATGACCTTGTGAATAAAGATTTCAATAACTATGTGGATGGGGTTTACGGAAAATTTTATTTGATTCATGAAAACTTTTTTGTGTAAATATTATAAATAAGAAAAGGGTTCGCAAGTGCATGTGTTTGTTCTTGGAGTGGCAAGCGTATATATTGTAAAGATGTAGTATTGGTTTTATTTTCTTTCACACAAAACCTACCAAACTGAGATCTTTATGTATGAGACTTTCCAGTAAGATATCTTACACAGCGGAAAATCATGTATTAAAGATGAAACAGGACATTAAAAAAAATTCAATGAAGGGATGTCATTATGACACATATTTTTTCCTACAGAATATATAAGGCTATAATTTACACGCGTATTTAACCGGAGATCGAAGCCACAGATTAATACTACACTTTTTGAATGCCGGCTGGTTCCGTTGACTGAATCGCTGTACAATTTAACACGAAATAAATATGTAAATAATGTACGTACCTTCTCTAAATAATTTCCTTTCAAAGGTGCGCCTTTTAAATCCAAGTGTACTATTCTAAAACAAAATAATGTGTAACTAAACTAGGTACTTTTCAATACACTGATTTTAGTCAGCTTTTCTAGTTTAAACACTAACCTGTGCATTTTATGAACCACTTGGTTTATAGTATTGAGAGATTCACTTTTTACAAAGTAAGTGTAGCTAAAAATGCAGGTGCGTGTTATTATTTTTGAATTTAATTGAGTTTTAATAACAAGCATTTATTTGTTGTTGTTTAAATTTTTCGACCAGTCTCGACCAGTTTCGACCCATGAATTTGACATTGACAGCTGACAGATCTGTGCGGAGACGTTTTTCATTGTACCTACTTACCGCGAACGGCTTTTGAATTTTTCCACCTCTCTCGCACTTACGTACGAACTCGTATGTATGACAGAGAGGGGCAACTTCGAATGCCTTACGCGGTAGGCCCTCTGGCTAATGAAAGTTGAGCCTAGAAAAGAGCGGCAAATTTAAAAAAAACAGCGTGTTCCAACACTGTGTATAACGCGAAAGATACTACTTATGATACTTGAACAATTATTATTTAACCTCAATTCAGACAATGCAACTGACCAAGCAGAAGGAAATAAAGTCGTTATATGAAGTAAAACTCTTAACTTCATTCTACTTTATATTTAAGAAGAATAATCAAAACCACTCTCTATTTTTTTTAATTCTGAACAGACTTAATAATTTTACTTTATACGATATTCTTCAATGTGTTACTTTCTTAGTGATAGCGCGGGTAAGAAAAGAGAACGAAGGACCGTGCGGTAGAAGACCGTAGGCCTAGAGGGACGAATTGGTCTGTGCTGAAAGGAATGAATGAATTTAATGGAGGCCTGCCGTACCTGATGTTCCGAATGCAGGTTTTCGGGCGGCCGCCACTTGTAGTAAGCTCAAGGGACACTGGTTACTTCTTCTTGCGCACCAAACTATTCTTTTCTCGCGGTTTGTTGCGTATTTATTCAGATATCGTTTTATTCTCTCTTCAATTATAACAATTTTTTTTTCATTGCGTTCGACATTAACATGTGTCATTAATTCATTATTTTTAAATTTGGCAGACAGGCCATAGTGCGGGTGATATGCGGAAAGGAGTTTGTAAGTGAAAAAAGTATGGATGACATGCGTGATGCGATAGTGGGCGAAAGAGAGGGCGATAACATTTCCCCCCGACCTTAAAGGGTTCCTTTAAAGAACTAAGCTGAACCAGAAAACTTAAAAAAATGCGAGACTCACGCTAATAAACATAAGAGAAAAAGGAAGTAATAATACTATTGGCTAGGCAGCGGACATAGTCGCACGACCGGGCGGGTAAAACTGCCTCTACTCGTCTTCACTGTGACAACACGGGTTGTGCCGTCCTTTGAAGGGTGAACTGCTTCCACAATGCCCAAAGGCCATGCGAATGGTGGCGTATTATCCACCTTTATAATCACCATTGAGCCAACAGCAATGGGTACTGATGGCGTGGTCCATTTTGCCTGCGATTGCAACTGATGCAAGTATTCGGCACGCCATCGCTTCCAGAATGACTGCACCATTCCATCTAAAAGGGCATGTCGGTCGAGCAGGTTAGCTGACTCGATGAATGGTGATGGAAGGGAAAGCAGCGGCGCAGTATTGAGAAAATGAGCCGGTGTTAGTGCTAATGGCTCAGCTGGATTGCTCCCGCCGCTCAGAGCGACATTATTTTGTTTTAGAATAGTACACTTGGATTTAAAAGGCGCACCTTTGAAAGGAAATTATTTAGAGAAGGTACGTACATTATTTACATATTTATTTCGTGTTAAATTGTACAGCGATTCAGTCAACGGAACCAGCCGGCATTCAAAAAGTGTAGTATTAATCTGTGGCTTCGATCTCCGGTTAAATACGCGTGTAAATTATAGCCTTATATATTCTGTAGGAAAAAATATGTGTCATAATGACATCCCTTCATTGAATTTTTTTTAATGTCCTGTTTCATCTTTAATACATGATTTTCCGCTGTGTAAGATATCTTACTGGAAAGTCTCATACATAAAGATCTCAGTTTGGTAGGTTTTGTGTGAAAGAAAATAAAACCAATACTACATCTTTACAATATATACGCTTGCCACTCCAAGAACAAACACATGCACTTGCGAACCCTTTTCTTATTTATAATATTTACACAAAAAAGTTTTCATGAATCAAATAAAATTTTCCGTAAACCCCATCCACATAGTTATTGAAATCTTTATTCACAAGGTCATACTAGCTGCGAAGTCGTGGGGTGCAACGGGCGTACTCCTAGAATGGGAGGACACCTTCCCGTACTCTGCCGCCTTGGCAGACATCGGCAGTGTCCGAGGCAGCAGCGGCGATGGGATGTACAGCGTAGAAGAAGTGAGGCATATTCTTTGTTTCATCAAGGACAATGGTTTGGAGCCTGTAAGTTTATTTCCTAAAGGAATAAGAATATTTGTATTGTTGGGTATGACATCAATAAGATTTGTACATTGATATTTCGTTTGTTTTTGTAAATGTATACTAATGTGCAGTCTTGATTGATGCTTACGGGCGTTTTCACTATAATGTGCGACTTTAACTTTTTTGTCAGAATTTAGATTTTTGATCCCGATAAAGAAAAAAAGTGTCCCAAATTTTCCATACATTGTTTAGGATTCCACTACGTGACAGTCCATACAGAATGTATGAAAAAACGTCACATATTGGAATAAAAAACTGGGGACACTTTTTTTCTTTATCGGGATTTTTTAATCGTCGTCTTTTCACAAATCAACGACGAAGGTGCGTATGGTACTAGATTCTAGTAGCAAGACCAGCTCAGGCCTATCCCTGAACGATGTTTTGCACTCAGGACCTAATCTACAGGGGGATTTGTTTTCAATCCTCTTAAACTTTCGCTTGTTTAAGATAGCCCTTTCAGCCGATTGCCGTCAGATGTTTCTGCAGATCGGCATTTGCGAACGTGATCGCCAATTCCAGCGGATCTTATTCCGATTTAGCCCGCAAGATTCCATCGCAACATACGAGTTCAACCGTGTTTGCTTCGGAATGAAGTCGAGTCCGTATCACGCCCTTCGCGTCGTACGCCAGCTGATTGCAGACGACGGACATAAGTTTCCAACAGCAGCGGCAATCGCATCCTCATGCACATATATGGATGACGTATGCTTTAGCATAATGTCAGAAAACTCGCTGCAGCAGGACGAATCCATGGCAATCGCCGCTTCTAAGGAGCTGATCGACCTATTTAAATGCGGTCAATTTGACCTCGTAAAATGGACTTCTAATTCCAATGCTTTTTTAGAAGCCATACCCGCCTCGCATCGAGCTTCCGACGTTGAAATTGATCGGGGGGTGTCTCAAAAGGTCTTGGGCTTGTGCTGGAACAAGCTTAGTGATAACTTTTATTTCAAAGTCACGGAGCCAGACTCGGCGTGTACTAAAAGGACAATTTTGTCTGCTGTCGCACGTCTGTGGGACAATGTGGGCTTGGTAGCTCCCGTTGTTTTGCACGCAAAACTTCTTATTCAGGAGCTTTGGTTAATCAAGTGCGATTGGGATGACGTTCCCCCACCCCATATTGTGAATCTATGGGAACAATTTTGCTCTGAGTTGCCAAAGCTCAATGAAATCCATATACCGCGCCATCTTGGAGTAGTACAGGACTGTACTGTGAATCTTTTAGGGTTCAGTGATGCATCTGAACGAGCGTACGGAGGTGTTGTTTACCTTCAAGTTCTAAATGAAACAGAAGTGACAGTCCGACTGGTGTGCTCCAAGTCAAAGGTCGCTCCACTTAAAACACTCTCTGTTGCGAGATTAGAACTATGTGCAACGGTTCTCCTGTCTAAGCTCATGCGCAAGGTCTTGGACAACTTTGAGCCACGTTATAAAATAAACGAAGTTTACGCCTTCACCGATTCTAAGATCGTCCTCTGCTGGATCCATTCCTCACCGCACCGCTGGCAAACGTTTGTTGCTAACCGTGTTGTCAAGATTATTGAATCCATTCCCGCCACCTGCTTCCATCACGTGGCTGGGTTGGAAAATCCCGCGGATTGCTTGTCACGCGGCCTGTCTCCAGCCAAGCTAGTGGATCATCCTCTATGGTTCAGTGGACCGCCATGGACTTCCAAGCATCCATCAGAATGGCCTTTGAGAGAGCTTGATCGTGAATCTATCGGTGAAGTGCCTGAGCTTAAGCGGCTCGCACACGCCATAACTACGGAGTCTACAGAATCACCGCTTTATTCACTTGCGCAGCGAATTTCGTCGTGGTCGAGACTATTGCGCATCGTGGTTTATGTTTACCGCATTTTAAAACCAAAACCTCGCGCCACGGCGCTTACTCGGTCTGATCTGGAGTTCGCTGAAAATAAAATAATTGTATCGTTGCAGAAAGTGCACTTCAGTGACGATATAGACAAGATAAAAAATAACAAATCTTGTTCTCCCGCTTTACAAAAGCTTAAGCCGTTCTTAGATAAAGACGGTTTAATCCGCGTTGGTGGCCGACTATCAAACGCTGCGCTAGAATATTCGCAAAAGCACCCAATTGTGCTTCCGCGCCGCGATCACGTGGTCAATATAATAGTTGACTACTTTCATAGGAAACATTTACACGCCGGTCCTGAAACACTGATGTCCTTACTCAGGCACCAATATTGGATACTCGCAGCCCGTCGGGTCATTCGCGAGCGCGTTGCGAAATGCAATACGTGCTTTAGAGCGAAACCCCAAGCATCGTTCCCACTTATGGCGGATCTTCCGAGCTGTCGCGTAAACAAAGTGGACAAAGCGTTTTCGCATACAGGATGCGACTACGCCGGCCCGCTGCAATATACGCCTGTTCGTGGCAGAGGGGTTAAAAGTCGCAAAGCATGGTTGTGTATTTTCACCTGTCTCACAACGCGCTGTTTACACATTGAAATAGCGACGGAGCTTAGTACCGCTAACTTTCTAGCTGCTTTAAAGCGCTTTTTATCGCGTCGTGGTCCAGTGCAATGTCTGTACACGGACAATGGGACAAACTTTGTCGGCGCAAATTCATATTTGAGGGACCTGTATAAGTTTCTGGATAACTACCGCCCATGCTTGACGAGAGAGCTGGCCGAAAATAGAATTGAATGGAAGTTTATTCCTCCGGCTTCTCCACATTTTGGAGGTGTGTGGGAAAGTATGGTCAAAATTGTTAAAAACCATCTGTTATAAGTGATTGGGAGACAAATTTTGTCATATGAAGAATTGCTGACGATCCTTACCCAAATAGAAGCACTGGTAAATTCTCGGCCACTAACCGCTATGAGCTTTGGCAACTCAGAGCAAAATTGTTCCCATAGATTCACAATATGGGGTGGGGGAACGTCATCCCAATCGCACTTGATTAACCAAAGCTCCTGAATAAGAAGTTTTGCGTGCAAAACAACGGGAGCTACCAAGCCCACATTGTCCCACAGACGTGCGACAGCAGACAAAATTGTCCTTTTAGTACACGCCGAGTCTGGCTCCGTGACTTTGAAATAAAAGTTATCACTAAGCTTGTTCCAGCACAAGCCCAAGACCTTTTGAGACACCCCCCGATCAATTTCAACGTCGGAAGCTCGATGCGAGGCGGGTATGGCTTCTAAAACAGCATTGGAATTAGAAGTCCATTTTACGAGGTCAAATTGACCGCATTTAAATAGGTCGATCAGCTCCTTAGAAGCGGCGATTGCCATGGATTCGTCCTGCTGCAGCGAGTTTTCTGACATTATGCTAAAGCATACGTCATCCATATATGTGCATGAGGATGCGATTGCCGCTGCTGTTGGAAACTTATGTCCGTCGTCTGCAATCAGCTGGCGTACGACGCGAAGGGCGTGATACGGACTCGACTTCATTCCGAAGCAAACACGGTTGAACTCGTATGTTGCGATGGAATCTTGCGGGCTAAATCGGAATAAGATCCGCTGGAATTGGCGATCACGTTCGCAAATGCCGATCTGCAGAAACATCTGACGGCAATCGGCTGAAAGGGCTATCTTAAACAAGCGAAAGTTTAAGAGGATTGAAAACAAATCCCCCTGTAGATTAGGTCCTGAGTGCAAAACATCGTTCAGGGATAGGCCTGAGCTGGTCTTGCTACTAGAATCTAGTACCATACGCACCTTCGTCGTTGATTTGTCCTCACGCACGACGGCGTGGTGCGGAATCGTGTAAGCAGGTGCGGGTGAGGCATCCTTCGAGTTCGTTACCTCCGATATGTACCCTTTATTGACGTATTCACGAATGATGTCGTCATAGGCGGTACGTAAAGTACTCGATGCCTCTAATTTCCTTTCAAGGCAAAGGAAACGCCTATAAGCAGCAGAGTGCGACTCTCCAAGCTTAAATACATCGTCGCAAAACGGCAACGCGACTGTGTATCTACCACTAGCATCCCTCGTAGTGGTGGCGTGGAAGTAGTCCTCGCATTCAATGTCATCTTGACTGTGAGCGGGCGGAGCGGACACCTCCTCAAGTTCCCAGAACCTTTTAAGGAGGTGGTCCATAGAATCTTGGACGAAAGCACAGCATGCGGATGTAAATTTTCGTGGCACCTGTAAAGCAGGGGCTGAACCCATTATTATGTATCCCAGTACCGACTGGATAGCCGGCGGTATTCCTTCCACCTCACTTTGAATAATCTTCGGCAGCAACAAATGCGGAAATATGGATGCACCCAGCAGTACATCTATTGTGGTGGGCGTATCAAACGTGTCGTCTGCTAGAGGGAGCCCTTGAACGTGCACGAAAGCGGACGTGTCCACAACGACTGACGGCAAGTCATCTGTAATGCGGTCCACTACAAGACCCGAAACGTCAAAGTTGGCGTCTTTGTTGAATCGCGAAAATATTTTAAAGTTTGTGGTACCCCTACTAGGTTTCTCGGCACCTCCAATGCCTCGCACAGTTACGCTCGACTTTTTATCATACGTCAAACCTAAGCGCATACAACAGTCTTCCGTGATGAAATTACTCTGAGAGGCGGAGTCAAGCAAGCACTTCACAAGATGTGTTCCACCCATATTGTCGTGAACAAGAACCTTCGCGGTCGACAATATTATTGTATTACGCGTCGTACATTTCACAGCTTGTCCCAACTCCTTGTTGTTTGCGACTGCGAGTACGTGCGGGGCAGTGGAAGTGTTACAAGTTAGATTTGACGGGGGCAGCGATGATATCGCTCCGTCACTCGCGGATGCGCTTGACACGTCATACGTCACGGTTTTTTCATTTTTGTCCTTATCAAAATGCAACATCGTATGATGCTTTTGACGGCAAAGTCGACATTTCAATTCGGAATTGCATTCGCGGGTTCTATGTTTAATGCTTAAACAATTGACGCACGCGTTATGTTCCTTAACACATTTGAAGCGCTCGGATGGCGATAAGTTATTAAAGGCCGGGCATTTGTATAAATGCTCGTGAACAATGCTGTCACAAATGCATTTACGTAAGTTCGCACTAGCCACATAACTTTGTGGGTTGGGTGCGAAGCTGCGCGGCGGCGGCGTCTTAGCGGGTTTGTCGCGCGAGGAAGCTGCGGCGGTGGTACATGGCTGCGTATTCTGATAAATCCTATACTGACTCTTGACGAAGTCGGCGAGGTTGTCAAAGGAAGGAATCTTGACGTTTCGGTACTCCATTTCAAATGCTCGAATAGTTTCTTGATCCAACTTCTTTAATGCAACATGGAGCAGCATGTAGTCAGTTAAGTCGCTGAGTTTAAGCGATTTAAGCGCGTTCGCGGCTGTGACAAACTTGTCAATAAATGTCTGAAGATTGAATGAAGAAGCGGGCCCATTAATCTTTAAATTGAGCATTTGATCCATGTATGTAGCGGCGAGAGTGCGCTTGTCATGAAATCTGTCGATAAGACAATCGAGGATCAGCTTATAATTGTCAGCGCAAGGCGTTATGCCCGCGAAGACAGCTTGAGCGTTCGGTGACAATTTCCCTATAAGATAGAATAGCCTTTCGTCATCTGTAAGCGACAGGTTGTCGTGCACTCTTGTTTTGAAACTTGCGTAGAATAGCGGCCAGTTGCGTATGTCGCCATCAAACGCCATCAGTTCCATCGCTGGCAAAGAAGGTCTGGCTCGCTCCACCGTTGTTGGCGGTAAAGCGACCGGCGGCGGTGCGGCGGCTGGTTGAAGTCGTTTGATAACCCTTCTAATGCGGCAGTATAATTCTTCGAATGCTATAATCGGCTGATAATTGGGAACAGCAGCAGTCTTACTCCTAAGCAGCATGCGATTATGCTCGTTTACCAATTCCTTAAAGTCCGAGCGAATTTCCTCGATGGTGTCAACTGCATCGAGAAAACTCTCTCGACTTGCTTCATCGGTATCCACAACCAGCGATTTATTATAAATATCTTGAACGAGTGTAAAGATTATATTGCGTTTCGCCTCGAGCATCGACAGTTCGTATTCATAATACTCGCTGTCGACACTTTCGGGTTTTAAATGTAATTTCGCCATATTGCGAAGCGGCTAAAATTGTAGTACGTGGACTACGCGGTGTGGTCTATGCGAATAAAAATAAAACGATACGTATATTATACTTACGAATAGGAAAACTCTTATAATATGTACCTAAACTGCGGGAGCGGTTATGTTTAAATAGTTTAGGTAATTTATAAGGGCGGTGCGGGAGAAATACGCGATAAATGAATGAATGAGATGTGGCGCGGGGTGCGAGAAGAAAGGAGAAATCTGGTTCGAAGGAACAGAAATGATAGCGCGGGTAAGAAAAGAGAACGAAGGACCGTGCGGTAGAAGACCGTAGGCCTAGAGGGACGAATTGGTCTGTGCTGAAAGGAATGAATGAATTTAATGGAGGCCTGCCGTACCTGATGTTCCGAATGCAGGTTTTCGGGCGGCCGCCACTTGTAGTAAGCTCAAGGGACACTGGTTACTTCTTCTTGCGCACCAAACTATTCTTTTCTCGCGGTTTGTTGCGTATTTATTCAGATATCGTTTTATTCTCTCTTCAATTATAACAAATTTTTTTTCATTGCGTTCGACATTAACATGTGTCATTAATTCATTATTTTTAAATTTGACAGACAGGCCATAGTGCGGGTGATATGCGGAAAGGAGTTTGTAAGTGAAAAAAGTATGGATGACATGCGTGATGCGATAGTGGGCGAAAGAGAGGGCGATAACACTTAGTTACCATTTCAAGTAAGTATCAAGATTAGGACATCATACTAATTTAAAACGTTTGACACATTTGACAACGATATTATATTACTGTTGCCATATAAAAAGTTTAATTTAAAACTCAGGCTCAACTTTCATTAGCCAGACTCTACTAAATCGTAGGAGCGTAAATTTAATTTAAAATAATATTGCTTTTTGTTTATTATTTATAAAGATTGTTCAGTCACAGCAGGTATGCCTACAAGCCAATGCAAATGGAATAAAACCAGTGCATTCTAGGCTGAACAAGCTGTTCAAGGTCATTATGGCACTTAAATAGTTGATGAGTTCCCCTCAAGCATGTTGGTTTGTGTCGTGTACGTGTTGCAATTTTTTTCCTCCCACTGTGTTAAATCTGGCCCATTTTGTGTTTTTGCACGACAGCGTATAAAGGTTTGCAACACATAATCATCCTATAAATGTAATGGGACACACCAAGCCAACGAACGGCTATGTATCTCACTCTAACAAATAGCTGTCACATAAATGCTTCGCGTTCGTTGATCGTTCGTTTACTCAGTGTGTACCTACCATAAGGACAACGCCCGCAAGCCACCTGCTATGCTAACAACTCTAGCAAGAAATTCTTACAATCGAGGCTCACCTCTGTCATGACGAAGAATGGGTGTAAAATTGTAAATGAATAAGACAGTTCAAACTTTGTAAGACGCGATCCACTAACTAATGGGTCACGACTCATAGTTTGGGAAATGCTGGTCTAATAATAAATAATAATAATAATAAAGCCATTTTATTCCATTATAGGAGAGCCTTCGGGCGGAGGATAATTAAACACAACTATTAACAGGTCTCCTATAATTCAATGAATATACTGAATTAATTATGTGACAACTAAATTACATAAAAACAACATTCACATGACATCCATGACATCGCTCCAACTCCATGACCATAGACAGGTGGCTGGCCGCCACACTACTCCCCCACCAAGACCGTTGCTTGCTACGGTCGATAGTCACGAAGATGAGCCGGGAAATGCACGGAACGACCACTGCGCGTTCTTATGGCTCCGACAGGCTCAGGTTGAATCAGCGTATTGGTGGGAGCAGCTACTTGGAGCTCAGACTCTAAAGGAAAACTCGATGTAGCGTCGGAATCAGTCCGGTCGTCATCGATGGCTATATATGCTGGCTTGAGTCTGTCTACTGTAACAGTGTTTGTCTTCCCTGCGATGTCAATCTTCAATGTTTTGCTTGCTCTGGCAACAACCTTATACGGCCCAGAGTACGGCGATTCTAATGATCCCTTTGCAGGCCCCTGACGCAGGAACACATATTCTGCAGAACTGAGACTTTTTGGGATGTAGAAAGCTCTCTGAGTATGACGTGAGCCTGGTACTGGATTGATTTTGGCTATATGATTGCGCAGTCTGGCTACAAAGCTTGAGTAGTCCACTGGAGTGTTCTCTGGAGCCTTGAAGAAATCACCCGGTAAACGTAATGGCTCGCCATAGACAAACTCCGCTGCCGAAGATTGGATGTCTTCTTTCCACGCGCTGCGAATCCCGAGCAGCACCAGTGGCAAGGCCTCCACCCAGTTAGTATTCGTGTGGCACATTATGGCTGCTTTTAACTGACGATGTAGACGCTCAACCATTCCATTACAAGCCGGATGGTATGAAGTGGTTGGCCGGTGTTCAGAGCCGAGGATGGCGGATAGACTCCGGAAAAGTTCGCACTCAAATTGTCTGCCTCTGTCTGTAGTGATTCTGGTCGGACAGCCAAAACGAGCTATCCAGCCGGTTACGAAGGCTAACGCGCAGGTTTCTGCAGTGATGTCTGGCAATGGATATGCCTCAGGCCAACGCGTGAAACGGTCGATGATCGTGAGGCAGTATCTGAAACCACAAGAAAAGGGTAATGGCCCTACTATGTCCATATGAACATGTGAAAATCGATGGGATGGAGTCGAAAATGATGCAATGGGAGAGGAAGTGTGGCGTGTGATTTTATTCCGTTGGCAATCTGTGCATTCTCTCGCCCACAAACGGCAATCCTTTTTTATACCTGGCCACACGAATCTTTGTGATACCAGCCGGACTGTTCCTCTCACGCTCGGGTGACTAAGTCTGTGCACTGCGTCAAACGCTTTTCGCCGAAAAAACTCAGTGATATATGGCCTCGGATTAGTAGTTGAAACGTCGCAGTAAACCTGAACGTTAGAGTCAGGTACATTCAACCTTTTCAGGCGTAGTCCTGTGCCATTAAGCAACAATTGATGAAGCTCACTGTCTTCGTTTTGGGCATGTGCCAGGGCTTTGTAGTCGATCGTGTAGTTTCCAATCTCTTCTACCCTCGACAGGCAGTCGGCGACAACATTCTGTTTCCCTGCCACAAATTGTATATCTGTTGTAAACTGTGAAATATAGTCTAAATAGCGAAATTGTCTGGGTGAACATTTATCTCTTACTGTGGTGAATGCGTAAGTCAGGGGTTTATGGTCGGTATAAATGGTGAATGGTCTGGCCTCGACCATGTGACGAAAATGACGAATGGCATCATAAATGGCCAGCAGCTCCCGGTCGTAAGGACTATATTTTTTCTGCGATGGTTTTAGGCGTCGAGAAAAGAATGCCAGTGGTTCCCATGCTCCAGGTGCTACTCGCTGTTGCAGTACAGCTCCGATCGAAGAATCTGATGCGTCGGTATGGATGGCTAATTCAGCATTTGTTTGAGGGTGAGCTAAAGTAGCCGCGCGGGAAAGACCTTTCTTGCAAGACTCGAACGCTTCCATCATTTCTTGTGAAAACTCGATCTCCTGCGAGGCCTTCTTTTTCGGCCCCGATAACACGACGTTCAAAGGTGCCTGCAGAGCTGACGCTCCCGGTACAAACCTCCGGTAAAAATTAAACATTCCAAGAAACCTGCGCAGTTCCTTGACAGTTTTGGGTGCAGGGTAATCTAACATTGCTTGAACCTTAGACTGAAGAGGTTGGATTCCTTCAGCGGATACTTCGTGTCCCAGAAAGGTGATTCTAGCCAACCCAAATTCGCATTTTGCGGTATTAATTAGAACGCCGTAGTCTTTCAGCCGCTGGAATAGGGTATGCAGATGCTGCTGGTGCTCTTCTTCATTGGATGAGGAAATCAGGATATCGTCCAAATACCCGTAGCAGAAGTCCAAACCTCTTAGCACTTCGTCCATGAATCGCTGGAACGTTTGCGCCGCGTTTTGGAGACCAAACGTCATATACGGGAACTGGAACAGGCCGAAGGGAGTTACAATGGCCGTCTTCGGGATATCAGCTTGGTTTACCGGTATCTGATTATATGCCTTAACGAGATCGACCTTTGAGAAAATTTTGCTTCCGGTCAGTTGCTGCGTAAAGTCTTGAATATGGCGTATTGGGTACTTGTCTGGGATGGTGCGCGCGTTTAGAGCGCGATAGTCGCCGCAAGGTCGCCAGCCGTCATCTTTTTTTGGAACAAGATGGAGTGGGGACGACCAGGGACTTTCAGACCTACAAGCTGTTCCGCTCTCCAGCATAGCTTCGAACTCCCTCTGCGCGATCTTCAAACGATCTGGGGGAAGGCGTCGTGGTCTGCTTGCAACTGGTGGTCCGGGTGTTGTGCGTATGTGGTGTACTGTATTATGCTTAGGCTTGGACTGTATCCCAGCGGGACGAGTGATGTCTGGGTACTGACGCAGGATATCGTGATAAACGGATTCTCCTGACATAACTTTGACCGAAGCTATAGCTTCCGCTGACGGGTGCGCTGGAACCGTGACGAAGGACGTGGTGCAGTTATCTATCAGGCGCTGGTTTCTACAGTCAACTAAAATGTTGTAGGATGACAGAAAGTCAACACCGATAATTGGCTTGGACACGTCGGCAACGACGAACTTCCAGCTGTAGGTACGACGAAGTCCCAGGTCTAGTCGTAAATGTACTGAGCCATATGTAGGTATGATCGAGCCATTAGCAGCGAAAAGTTCATAATTCGATTTTGTGCGGGTCCCTCTAATCATTGTGCGCGGATACACGCACAAATCTGATCCTGTGTCTACTAGGAAGAGAGCTTTAGAGGTGTGGTCCGTCACAAACAGGCGGCCCGGCGTAATATGGCAGACGCTGGCCGCTAATTTCGGCTGCCGCGGAAGTTTTCCGCTCCTGGGTGGCTGCAAGGCCTGGTGCATCTAGTAGCTCTATCGCCAAATCTGTTATGGTACCAGCATATTGACGTGTCCCTCGGTCTTGATGCGGAGCGTTCTCGATGGGCGTTTACAAATGGCGCTTGACCTCTACCACGGGAATTGAATCTCGATCCGTGTGCTTGGTTACCATACTGCACCTTTAGGGAAGCCACCTCTTTAGTAAGCTCCGCCATGTGTCTTGCAATCTCTGACATCTCTGTGACATGTTCACCGCTTTTCATGGCATGGACGTGCAGCGGCTGAGGGACAATATCATTTACTCTGTCCGCTGATACGGCCAACTCGTCCAATGATGCCTTGGTTTGAGACGCGATAAGAGCCTGTAAGTTGCCGGGCAAACGGCTGGACCACACGGTTTTCAAGAAATCCTCGGGTATTTGTTCTCCAGCCAGCGTGCGGAGGTGTCGCAAAAATTGGGATGGCTTTCTATCACCCAGTTCTTCGTATCTCAATAATTGAAGGAACCGTTGCTCTTTTGACACCGACAGCCTTGATATAAGTGCCGACTTAATTTGGTCGTATTTCATGACCGCTGGAGGGTTACTTATTATATCTTTAACTTCTACGGCATACTTGTGATCCAACTGACCAATAATGTGATTAAATTTCGTGGCGTCTGCGGTTATTCCGGACAGATCAAACTGAGCTTCCATTTGTGCGAACCATAATGCAGGTTCCTCAGGCCAGAAAGGCGGCGCTCGTACCGTTACCTTGCACACCATACTTGGGTCTTCCTTTACGTTTTCTAGTGGCATTTCGGTTTTTGTATTTATAATATATTATGCTTGCGAATTAGTTCAAAAACGGGGTCACCAATATAGGAGAGCCTTCGGGCGGAGGATAATTAAACACAACTATTAACAGGTCTCCTATAATTCAATGAATATACTGAATTAATTATGTGACAACTAAATTACATAAAAACAACATTCACATGACATCCATGACATCGCTCCAACTCCATGACCATAGACAGGTGGCTGGCCGCCACACCATATTTCTAAGGTAGGTAAGTACATTTCAAATGGTATTAGTAAGTTGTTAGTTAGTTATTTTATATTATTGTTAGTATGGTTAGTTTTCTTTAATTGAAATATGGACCCCTTTTTGGGTAAAGGCCTCCTCCATCTTTTTCCATGATTCCCTGTCCTTGCCTAGTTCAATCCAATCTTTTCCTGCTTCTTGTATAATGTCATCAGCCCACCGTCTTATTGGTCTACCAACATTTCTTTTCCCCGTTAGGCCTTTCCATCGTGTACTCTCTATGGTCCATCTTTTGTCTGTATATCGTGAGATATGTCCAGCCCATTTCCACTTTAAATTCAGTGCCTGCTTGAGAGCGTCTGTGAGTTTTGTCTTCTGTCGGATATTTTCCCTTCTCACTTTATGTATTTTCCTAATCTTCAACATACTCCTTTCCATTGCTGTTTGAGTACATTGAATTTTTTCTTTTATCTTTTTTGTAAATACCCAAGTTTGGCAGCCATACAGTAAGCAAGGTAGGAGACATGTATCGAACACAATTTTTTTCAGATGAAGATTATAATTCCCCTTTAGAATTTCTTTCAGGGACCAAAATTTATTCCATGTTGCACTGATTCTCCTTGTTAGTTCTTCTTCATTGCTGGAGTTATTAAATGACAGCCGTTTCCCTAAGTAGACATAATTTCTTACATACTCTATGGTGTTTCCTTTTATCGCAATAGGCCTAATATCGCTATTAGTCATCAGCTTAGTTTTATTTATGTTCATTTCTAGGCCGATTTTAGAGCTTTCATCATCAAGTGACTTCATCAATTCTTCCATGTCTCGAGCGGTTTCAGCAATTATAGCTATGTCGTCAGCGAATCTTAGATGGCTTAAGTAGCATCCGTTGACTTGCAATCCTTTCTTTGCCCAGTTTAAATTACCAAATATGTTTTCGAGTACTGCGATGAAGAGCTTCGGCGACAAAGGGTCCCCCTGCCTGACTCCTCTTTCTATGTTTATTTCTTCTCCTCTGCTTTCTAGTTTTACCTTACTCTTACAGTTTGCATATATATATTTTAAGATGTTAATATATTTTTGGTCGACATTAAAGCGCTGTAGTGCATTCCAGATTGAACAGTGGCTGATGCTATCGAAGGCTTTGCTATAGTCTACGAAGGCCACATACAGAGGTCTATTAAACTCTCGATGCTTTTCTATAATTTGTTCTAATGTCTGTATGTGATCCATTGTGCTAAAGCCTGACCGGAATCCTGCTTGCTCCTTTGGTTGTTGCTTGTCAATATCCTGTGTTATTCTTTTTAAGAGTATAGATGAAAACAGTTTGTATGTGCTTGCTAGCAGGCTTATAGGTCTATAGTTTCCTATATCTAAAGGGTTTCCTTTTTTGAAAAGCAGGATTATGTCTGATGTGCACCATTGTTTTGGTACCGTTTCTGTGTCCAATACCATGTTAAACAGCTGTGTCAGGTGGTTAATTAGGATAGGAGCTCCTATTTTGAGGGCCTCACTGCATATTCCGTCTGGGCCGGGGCTTTTTTCAGCTTTAAGTCGTTTTATTTGCTCAGAAACTTCCGAGTATTCAATTGGTTTAATGCATGTAGTCCTGCTTCCGTACTTAGGTTGTGTTTCAATTTCGCTATTATTTGTTTTCCGGTATAAGGCTTTGTAGAAGTTTGTTGCATGATTTATAATGTCTTTTCTTGATTTTGTTTCTTCTGACTTTTGTTCAAGTTTTTGTATCCATGTTTTGTGCGTGGTTAATTCTTTATAAGCTTTTTTGGTACTTCTGAAATTCATGATGTTTCTTGAGATGATTTCGTGTCTATGTTTACTGTAGTCCTTCCTTATTGATCTATTGGTTTCTTTATATATTCTGCTAAGTTCATTTTTTGTTTCTTTTGTTTTATTTTTCTTATTTATTAGTTCGGTGCGTCTTTTAATAAGTTGTTCTGTGTGTTTACTGATTATTTTCGGTCTTTCTTCTTGTGTTATATTTTTTGACTGTAAGCAATCTAGTATGCTTTCCTCCAAGAAGTTATAGTAGGTTTGAATATTAGTTGTGTCTATTTCACTCTTTTCCATGTGTGTTTGTAGATTTTCGGTGTAGCTTTTGATTTCTTCTTCTGTTTTTGGAATCTTAGGTGGCGTCTTAAAGTTTTTCCTACTCTTTGGTGGGCGCCTTAAAAGTAGCGTTGCTCTCAGTAGTCTATGGTCGGAAGGAAATTGCATATTATTTATTATTTCCAAGTTTGTTATTAGTTTGGGATTGTTTATCAATATGTAGTCGATTTCGTTCTTGGTCTTTTGATCAGGTGACATCCACGTCCATCGACGGCTTCTTTTTTTCTTAAAAAATGTGTTCATTATCGACAGCTTATGTTGAAATGCATAATTGATAAGTCGGTCCCCTCGTTCGTTACATTCTCCATACCCATGCTGGCCCATAACTGGGTAGAGATTTGTTTTAGGGGAGCCTATTTTAGCATTGAAGTCTCCCATTACAATAACTTTCTCGTCAGCCAGTGCATGAGCTGTCTCAATGTCTTTGTAAAATTGATCAATTTCCTCATCGGGTGATTTTTCTGTAGGTGCATAAGTTTGGATCATTGATATAGAAAAACATTCAAATTTTAACTGCAGAAGTGCAACTCTTTCGGATATTCCTATAAAATTATTTATATTGTTTTTAAATCTTTTCTTTATTAGAAACCCTACTCCATGCAAACCTTTAGTTTGTCCAATGTAACAAAAAATATAATTGTTGTGCTCCTCAATATTACAGCCTATTCTTCTGACTTCGGAGATCCCTAGAATATCACAGTTGATTTTTTCTAAGGCGTAGTTTAATTCGAGGTATCTTTCTGTTGTTGCTAGTGACCTTACATTAAAAGTGCACACTTTTAATGTTGCTTCTTCATTTTTGTCTTTTTGATTTTTATGTGGAGGGTAGTGGTCTAATTCCCCACGAGGACCAGTCGGCTTGGGAAATGTTTGGTTTTTAATTTTATTTAGTTCTTGTTTTGTTATCGTTTTGTTCCGGTGGGTGATGGCTGTATCCTATGCTTTTGATTGAGAAGAAGGGTTTTCAGTAGACAGGGAGTGGCTTCTATTCCTCATTACATCAAATGCGTTGCGTCTGTTTGATTTTGCTGTTGATTGTTGTTTACGAGGCTGGTCTGTTGCGTTAGGCGAGGTTGATGGATTCCTTTTACGCTTTTCGTTTCCAGGTCTACCCTCTTTGACGACAAGTTTATCGTATTTAATAAATGCGAATTTACCCTTTTCCCATTCTTCTTCGAGTTTTGGCTGGAGTTCTCTCCTCTTGTCGAGTACCTCCTTTGGGTAGTCTTCTGAAACGTATACATTTTTCAGCTTCTTTTTGTTTTTCATAATGTCTGTTTTGATCCAGTTGTTGACAAATGATAGTTGTATCGGCCTGTCCTTCCCATTTTGTGTGTCATATTTGCCAATTCTGTAGATCGTATTTATGTCTCGGTTCTCAAGATAAATATTTAAATCATCTTTAAACTTCTTCTTTACTATTTCCATAAGAGTGTTCGTCGATTCTTCGCTTTCTTTTATACCGTATACAATTATATTGTTTATTCTTTTATGTTTTTCGAGGTAATAGATATTTCTTTTTAACGTCTCATTTTCGGACCTCAATTCTTGAATTTCGCGTGTAAAAGGTACTAATTTCTCATCTAATTGCACAATTATGTCCTTTGTTTGGTTAGACATTTCAATTTTTAGTTGGTCGAATAGGTTTTGGAGGTTGTCCATTTTATATTTCGATATTTTGCGTGAAACGGAGCGTATTTGCGTGAACGCAGCTTTAATGAGGCTGTTAGGTTGTTACAAGCGTTTTATTTGGTGTGGTAACACCACACTAGTTTGTCAATGTTCTGTTGTTTTGTTCGTATGACAGATAACCTAAAAAATTTCCTTTGTTTCTCGTTCGCTTGAGATGGTGTAGATAGCACAGTTTCCACTTAGTTATTTGTATTAGAATGTACCGTAGCACGTCACGTATAAGATTTGAATGTTTTTACACAGGATATAATGGTATGTACACAGTGTTTATATCGGAAAGCGGAGCACAGTATCACTTCGTCTTTATGACAAGACAACCGGATTATGGCACTTAAATAGTTGATGAGTTCCCCTCAAGCATGTTGGTTTGTGTCGTGTACGTGTTGCAATTTTTTTCCTCCCACTGTGTTAAATCTGGCCCATTTTGTGTTTTTGCACGACAGCGTATAAAGGTTTGCAACACATAATCATCCTATAAATGTAATGGGACACACCAAGCCAACGAACGGCTATGTATCTCACTCTAACAAATAGCTGTCACATAAATGCTTCGCGTTCGTTGATCGTTCGTTTACTCAGTGTGTACCTACCATAAGGACAACGCCCGCAAGCCACCTGCTATGCTAACAACTCTAGCAAGAAATTCTTACAATCGAGGCTCACCTCTATCATAACGAAGAATGGGTGTAAAATTGTAAATGAATAAGACAGTTCAAACTTTGTAAGACGCGATCCACTAACTAATGGGTCACGACTCATAGTTTGGGAAATGCTGGTCTATTAGGAACTAACTCAATCTAAGGTCCTACCAACAGCAGCCCCAGAATACTTTGCGTCTAGTTGGCCGTTCCTTGCTCGGTGTGTACGTGTCATTACGTTTTTTTTTTTAATAAGGGGTACAAACAAAAGGTTAAACACGTTGAAAACGACTATGGCAAGGGATGCCATCAACATCGTTTTTCCCGTAATTTGGGGAAAATCGATAGGGAGGAAAATACCTACTGAGAATAAAAAAGAATTATAGCAAAGAGCAAACTTTAATTTTGTAATAAAGTGTTAATCAAATTACAACTAATGTAAATATTATGTAAGTAGAGTCAACAAACTTATTGCCTAGAATACTTTAAAAAACAGTTAAAAAATGAGTAAATTCAATGTTTATAAAATCAGTGTGTCAAATTCGAATTGGCAAGTTCGTTTTCCACCTTCACCATTTCCGCTATAAAAATAAATTACTTATTCAATTTAATTTAGCCCAAGAGACTGGCGAGTTAAAACTATCCGTACCTACCTAGGTACCTACATAAAAAACATTCATAAAAAAATCATAATCCTTCACAATGCAATGATCTCCCAAATCAACTAGGTTTACCCTCTACAGACAACTCTCTCTACAAAATATTAATAAAATAATACAAACCAACACGATAAATACAAAACTAAAATTACTTACATTGAATATACTCAAACCTCGTTGAAGGTTTTTCAAATGTAGAAATAAATAGGTAGCTATAATTTGAATCTCAATTTCACAATCACCATGATTATTATTAGCTAATTCATTTAAAAATTGTAAAACTCCATGTATTTATATATAAATATTTCGAAACTTAATAGCTAGGTGAATATAATATATACCTAGGTATTTTAGTTGCCTGATTAAAAAAAAACATCATGTGTACATTTTCCATTTGTAATTGTTGGGAAAGACATTTCATATGTACCTACTTATAAGTTAAAAATAATAGGCACATTATCAAACGATATCTAAGTACTAGCTAAAATAGACTATACAGTTGATTAGAAACGGAGTTTTTACGACCGAAATTAGGCCAAACAAAACTGTATACGAAAGTATGAAGATCATCAATAACATAACTCCGATGTTTTACAAATTCTAAGGCACACTAGACCAAACACATTCAAAAACCATGGGTTGGCATACCATTCTTTACTTAAATTATTTTATACCTATGTCTCACTTAAAATTATCTTAATTTCTTCCATCTCGCCTAGAGCGTGATTACGCTAAGTCTGCAAATTTCAGCACCTTCATCATAGATGAAGAAATCATCTAACTGGACACCGAACGTTCAGGGTCTGATACCAGTAGAAAGGCGCTTCCTGATGGACGAGCATTGCAGCCCTGCAAGCTATAAGATGAAGAAGACAAGAAAACCAAGATCATTAATCTCCCTATCTGGCTCTATCTTCTAGCTATCGTCAGGACGCGGTTTAACGTCTATGGAAAAGTGCCTTTCAATGCTGACTTAGCGTAGTGTATACTCTAGTGAACTATGATCCTAACGCCTGGATCGGGCTCCGATGCGACGTCCTTCGCCAGCGGTGCGCTGCCACAAATGCGGAAGTTCTTGGTGTAAGGGATCACGCCGACCAACACTCCGGAGATGATCACCCAGATACCGGCCACGTAGAAGGCGGCGTCCCAGTTGCCAGTCATGTCTTTCAGGCCACCTGGAATAAATGAAAAAAAAAGCGTTTTATTATTTTCAAAAATCGTAAATATCTTACTTGTACAATCTGCAAAGGAAGAAGATATATATAGAAGTTCTTAAGCAGGGAGTATACCATGCTATTTTGCAGGTTATACAGATATGTAGAGATAAGTAGAGTTATATCAATACCATATATTCTTCCTTGCTTTGTCTTGATGCAATAAAAAAAAAAAAAAAATCCAGCCAGCATTATTAAAAAAAGCGGCCAAGTGCGAGTCGGACTCGCACATGAAGGGTTCCGTGAAATAAATTGCGGTTTACGATTTATGACGTATTAAAAAAAAACTATTCACTAGATCTCGTTCAAACCAATTTTCGGTGGAAGTTTACATGGTAATGTACATCATATATTTTTTTTAGTTTTATCATTCTCTTATTTTAGAAGTTACAGGGGGGGGGGGGGGGAACACACATTTTACCACTTTGGAAGTGTCTCTCGCGCAAACTATTCAGTTTAGAAAAAAATGATGATAGAAACCTCAATATCATTTGTGAAGACCTATCCATAGACGTATGGGTTTGATGAAAAAAATTTTTTTGAGTTTGAGTTCTGAGTATGGGGACCCCTAAAACTTAATGTTTTTTTTCGATTTTTGTGTGAAAATCTTAATTCGGTTCACAGAATACATCTACTTACCAAGTTTCAACAGTATATAGGTCTTATAGTTTCGGAAAAAAGTGGCTGTGACATACGGACGGACAGACAGACAGACAGACGGACGGACATGACGAATCTATAAGGGTTCCGTTTTTTGCCATTTGGCTACGGAACCCTAAAAACACTCATTTAATACTGAAATTCTTCATTCACAATTTAATAGTTTAAACGCCTGTGTGGCACGTTAAAGCCAAGATGGGTCTTCCATACCTACCTAAATATTGGCAAATAATAATAATAATAAATATTATGGGACAATTTTTACACAAAGTTTACTAGCCCCATAGTAACCACAATAAGGCTTGTGTTATGGGTACTAGACGACGATATATTTAATGGATATAAATACTTAAATACATAGAAAACATCCAAGACTCTGAAACAAATATTCGTGCTTATCACACAAATATTTGTTCTTACCGGGATTCGAACCCAGGTCCTTCAGCTTCGTAGGCAGGGTCACTACCCACTAGGCTAACCGGTCGTCAACAAATAACGTTTAAAGGTATGTTTTACTTACCAGCCATAGGGGGTCCGACGAGATGTCCCAAGCCCTGGCTAAGCAGTACCAGTCCATATGCCATGGTGAACCGCTCCAATGCAATCAGCTCCACCAAAATACTCGGCGTGTACGAATAAGAACTCGAAAACGTCAGTCCGAATATCACAACGTTCACTGCTATTATGTAGAAGCTGTGGGGTGCTGCTGGGTCCATGATTCGTATAAGCACGGGGAACAGAATAATGGATCCACCGCAGAGTATGAGGCACAAAGCGTAGGTCTTCGTGATGTTGACCCACGGCAAGTCACCCATCCAGCCCAGTCCCGCCTGGAAGATGAAATGTTTCTTCGTTAGTAAGAAATTAGTGTATCAGTAATTTATACCAGGTAGAACAGTCGCGTTTATGTTGGACGCAAAGCATTCTTCCTTGTCGCACATAGTAACATTAGGGCATTGTTGTATGCCTATCACGATCATGCTAGCTTGTCTGGTAATCAGGCCTGCTCCGTTTGTGAAGCAGGCGATAGTACAATCAGCTAACTACCATAGTTTTATGATAAGTTGTTAAATCTTAAAGGTTGAAATATTCCGCGTGATCTTGTGTGTCTATGTTAATTTCATATTTAATTACGCAAAACATACAGTGTAGCAACGCTCACTATGCACCTTTATTAATTTAAGTTATTTAAGTTTATCTTTAAGTGAATTAATGTAATTCTTTGAGAAATAAAAATTCTTTGAACCTAATATTAGATTTTTGGATGTCTCAAATCAAATAATATTATTATAGAATTACTCCTTGGCAACGTCTTAAAAATGTCAAAATTTCAAAAAACCTTAGGTAAGTACTGAAGTCGTAACTTCGTCGTAATTAAAGGGAAAAATATTACCAATTAAAGATAATACAATATACAAAATAACACTCACAATACCAATAATATTAGCAACGCCGAACACCGATAACATCACCGGCCCCTGATACGTGGAGTATCCCGTGTCCTCCATGAAGCTGGGCAGGTAGAACAAGGGCACGATGAACCAGACGAACAGCACCAGGGTGGAGATGTTCATCATCAGGAAGTGGAACTCGGTAAACATGTTGAAGTCGAAGGTTTTGTTCAACAGGGTGAGGAAACGTTTGCCCCAGGAACCGTCAGTCTGAAAACAGGAGGTAATGAATGAATGAATTAATGAAAACATTTATTTCAAGTAGCACAGGACTCATACAGGAAATTACATATCAACTTAAGCATAGCATAAAAATAAATTAAATTTCTACACAAAATAGGCACTGTTGGAAACATGCATTTCGCAACAGTGCCTCATGTATGGACAATCTAGCCTGTCCGCTATCGACCGCAGGATGGGGTTGGGGCTGGCCCGCGCCCGGCGCACCAGGGATGTGCAGCGCTTGCGCATAGTCGCATAAAAGCAGTCTACACGCGCTTCTGGGAACATCCCTGATGCGCTACTTCTGGGGCAGCCCCACCAGCACCCGGAACGCGTTATAATATTGGACCCGGAGGGCTCCGTGGACCCGTTGCGTGTATTTAATACCTCCATAATCCGCACGTGTACAGGGAAGTACAATATGCTTTGAACAGAGTTATTTTAACCTCCCTCGTACACCGCGCGAACTTACGGGAAATCATATTGGCCCTCACTGACAGAGCCCTCCGTTCCCTTTCTTTCTCCATATTATCTTTTAAGTCAGCTGTGACAATATGACCAAGGTATTTGAAGCTTGACACCCTCTCTAATGGAGCACCATTTAGGTATATGGGAGGCACTCCGTATACTCTATTAATGCCCGGCTCAAATACCATGAACTGACTTTTGGCTACATTATATCTAAGCCCGTGTTCACGTGCGTACCTACTTCTCACTACTTTCGTAGGCCACAAGCCGACGCACTGAGTAAAACCATGTCGTCTGCATAGCTTATATTATTTACACATAATGATGACAGCCAACATGCATTTTACTCAGCGCGTCAAGAAGTCCGTCCATGTACAGATTAAAGAGCGTGGGCGAGGTCAGTCCCCCCTGCCTCACTCCACACTCCAACCTATATGGATCCGAGAGTGTACCCGCCCATCTAACGCCATTGACCTGGCCTTCATACCAGTACCTGAGTATTTATACTGTTTCAGTAGGTAGTTGTATGGCTTCCAGCTTCTTCCACAATACATCGTAGGAAACCAGGTCAAAAGCCTTAGATAGATCCAAGAACCCCGCGTAAACCGGAGTCTTCCTATCTATATAGTACTTGACATTATGTTTAAGACACAGTATTGCGCTCTCAGTGGATAACCCTGGTCGAAACCCAAACTGATTGTGATTTAGTCGCACATATTTGCTTAGCTGTGAATTAAGCATAGGTACTATCAAGTACTTTCGCTATAATAGTCGCAAGGGAAATAGGCCTGTAATTACTGGCGTCTGCTAAGTCTCCAGTTTTATTCTTTACAACCGGTATAACAATTGTTCTCATCAAGTCTACGGGCAAATAACAATGCCTAACACATAGGGTATAGAACATTGCCTTACATCTTCATTGAAGAATTACAAAGTACAATATTCTCTTCTCTATATAATATTTCGCTGTCTATTCTGTTTCCTTTATAAGTTACAGTAATATTTACTTACTTACTAATTATATTTTTATTATTTACATACTTAAATTTAATTGGTTACAGGCATCATCAGTTGTTTCAACTGCCTGCCTGATACATAAATAAATTAATTCATTTACTAGTCGAGTTTCATATACCAAATAATGCAGTCTAATATTTACCAAAAAGGAAAAAATTCGTAATTTCTGATTTGTGTAAAGGTTGACTGGTAGAAAAAGCCCCATGAAATTAAGTGCGTCTTTTGTACGTTAAGATTTTTTTGGCGCAGTAAAGATAAACAAGTAGTGTAAATACGGGGATATCCTATGTTCATTTAGGGGATATCGTTACGTACTGCTTGCAATGTCTAAAGGTCTAAACTATTAGCATTCAACAGTCTTGAAGCCCGTTTTGGATGCTTTGCTGGCCGTGACTAAAAACTAAATATATGCATGTGGCGCCCATATTACATATATTAGTTCAGTTTCGAACCTAAGCAGGTAGCTGCAGAGATAACTACTTAGTCGTTTAATTCTACAGCCCAAAAAGTATGTTGTCATATTTACCTCTTGTTCCTCCATAGACCACATAGAGTTTCTATAAATATCAGGGCATGAGGACGCACGCAGCTTGTATTTCGCAATGTTCATCATGGCACCTCGATGCATGATGGAGTTACGATGCACTCTGATACCTCTCAGGTAGTTATGGCCAGTAGTCAAATTCGCCAGCCAGTCTTGACGATCAGTTCTCACAGGTATTATGGCCGGTTTATTTTCAGGAATAGGCTGTAATAGATTCTCCCTCGCAATGTCAAGTTTTGCCTCAAAGTCTTTCTTTTGTTTTTTTTTATTCAATTTTAGTTTCATGGACATTGTAATCGTTTTATTTTTAGCCACGTCTGACGCTGGTTCTATTGGAAGTTTTTGTTCAGAGTTGCTTCTCAGAGCGAGTAGTGAAGGGTAGTTTTGTAATATGATGTTGTATAGGCGTTTGTTAGACGACAATTGATCTAAGACCTCCACTGGGACCTGTAACAAATATCCAAATTATAAACACTATTTACTAAGCAATTTACATTACCAATACTTTATATTATAATATGGCAAGTATTACCTTTTCACTCTGACGTAAAAACGTAGGTAGATTAATGACAGAGCTAACTTTATTCATATGCGATAAATCCGCGTTCATTTTGGTCGTTGCTTCAACTTGCTCTGCTTCAGCTATAGAGGCTACCAGTGCCGTCAATATGAATTCTGGTGTCTCCCCACTCTTCATTAAAGATTTTAATTCCTCAGTGCCTGGATACATTGACTCGCCACCGCCTGATTTTGCCGATCTCGCAGAAATCGATATTGAACTCGATGCTCTTTTTGCTTTACTTAATTTCCTATTTCTCTTCTGCTCCTCAATCAACCATTCAGGGTCTCTCATGATAGCACCACATACGCACACATTAAGTACCGTGCCTGCCAATATCAGAAGTGTTCCTCTCCACCCATAGTAGTCTAACAAAAACGTTGTTAAGGGTGAATATACAAAAGTCCCAAACCCAACTCCACAGGAGCCAAGGCCGACCGCTAAATTTCTTCGCTTCTCAAACCAGTATGCTATGGACACGACGGCGGTGACATACAATAGCCCCATACCTAGACCAGCCATAAGACCATAAGTCACGTAAAGGACTCCGACAGAGTCACTAACTGCTGCAGCTACAAACCCGATTGTCGAAGCCACGCCTCCAACAATAGTCATTTTTCTGCATCCATACCGATCTACAAGAGCACTCATTATGGGTCCGGCAATCAATGGGACTGATATAAACAAACTTCCAATGAGAGAAACCTTGGCTTCGGTCGTATTGAAGTGCTTTACCCACTTTTCGTTTATTAATCCATACGAGAAGGCTAACCCGTCAGCGACGGTCGCGATCAAGAACGATGCGAACACGACTACCCATCCCCAACCACCGTCAGGTATCTGTGGGCCTTGCTCTTCAGGCGGCCTGCTCGAGCAGATACTGTCCGAATCGTCCAGACCGAAGAACTTAACTCCTTCGCTTGCGGATATTGCATCTTCATCTTTTTCATGCTTACTATAAGCCACAGCCAAACTATCCGCTTCCTTAGCATTATTCGTTTTCATAGAATTAACAGTATTTAGATCTCTATCACGTTTGTCGTCGTTATTTAACTTCTCGTCATTCGCCGCATCTATATACTTGATGTCGTCGGCTTTATAGAGTAACGGAGACGTAGTCTTCTCCTCTTCAGACGGTATTTTTTGTTCATACTTGAATGCTTTCTCTTTCCCTGGAATTCCATTGGCGTGGGCTCGCTGCGAGTCCATTAGTTTTTAACGCGAGCTTTTATTAAGTACGGATCTAAGTACGTACTTCTGTGCTCTAATTCACTCCTCTAAGGAACGTTGATTTCTACCGAATTTGGGTTTGACCCCGTGTCAGACTGTCTACGTCGAAGAGATCGTGTTTTCTCTCGACCAGTGTCTTAATCTTGGGTCTCTAGCTGAATACCGACAGGGTCTTTTGGAGATACAAAGTGTTAGGGCGCAAGGATTGTAAGTTGTCGGGTTCATCAAGGACCGGCTAGTCCTCGATTTCACACTTTCGAAATGGTCACTTTTATTGTCTTCTCTCGTTCGACTCCTGAACCCACGAAACTTTATTGACATGAAGATTTAAAGTTTCGATGAGTGCAACATTTCAACCTTGCGACAAACAGGATCAAAATCTGAAACAAAAAATAATATCTTTAGATTCGTGAAAACTTAATAGTACTGAGGTAGTTCTTAATAATCATGACTATGTTAGTTGAATGAGCTAGCGAAGCGAACGAAATTCTCCGTTTCAGCTCGGGCAAAAATTATTTCGTATGTCGAGCGTCTGGCTGTTCTCCTCTACAGGTCGCTTTTCTCAACCGATCCCCGTGAATTTTTTGAGCAGGTCCAATAATTATTATTTTTTCAATATAAAGTTTTTTTCACAAAAACCCAGTTTTGCGAGTTCTAAAGCTATACTATATCTATTATTGTATTAATATCGAAAATAATATTTTGAGGTCTTTTGATATCCCCGCTGCGGCAACCCTGATCTTTTATTTTTATTTCTGACAGCAATGGCGCCGGCGCCAATTCTCTAAAAGTAATCAGTTTAAACTTTAATAAAAGTGTGATTATTCAAGTAGGTAAGTACTTAAGTAGTTAGTAGACAAATAAAAAGATGATAATTTAGTTTATTGGATTAGTTAATTAAATATTTACTTGGATACAATTAGCCGACACCGATTAACTTGAACGGTGTCACGACTCTATTTCTAAGCCCGTTATGGGAGAGTCGGATTACTTTTGCCCGCTTTTTTGACTTTATTAATACCAGGTCGGTAGCTGCGGGCAAGTACAATATACCAAGGGTAACCAATTACTATGGCGATAGGTGCCTGCGGAAACACCTACCATACACTCTAAACTGCGTGCCGGCAGATATTAGACTGGAGGCCAATAGAGCCACATTTAAAAGAAAATAATTTAATTATTTCTTAGATAGCATAATAGTAGATAGCATATAAACAAGTATAGTAATTGTCATAATTTAGTTAGTGAAGAGACTCAGATCCCACAGTCAAACTGTGTAAACCGTTTTGTGGGACAGACCTTATTTGTAAAATTATACCCCGTTTTATGATAATAATAAAAAAATAAAAATAAAAATAACTTTATTTAGCCTTCATACAGGTCATACACTGCTTACATAATAAGTAGGTAAGGTACACACTATCTAGTAACAATCAGTGAGTAAGCGTCCTCTGTTCCCCGTACTAGTAAAAACTGTATGTAATAAATAAATATTAATAAATAATAGTGACTGTTCATCTCAAACATACTTCGTCCGTAATAAATAAAAAGGCTATCGTGATGCAGAAAGTACCTAGGTACCTAATAGGAACTACTGCTTAATCCTCCCAATCTTGCATCTGATAAGTGAGCTACACCAACAATAGTAACGTTTGACGTCCGGTTAGCCTAGTGGGTAGTGACGCTGCCTATTAATGCTGGAGTGGTTTTGAATCCCGGTAAGGGCAAATATTTGTGTGATGAGCAAATATTGGTTCTGGGTCTTAGAGGGTGTCTTCTACACTCGCGAGCAAAATAATTGCATCACTTCGCATTTTTCATCTTTGTAAACGGTATTATCTTTCTGGAATATTTAAATGTAATATAGTTTCTTGAAATGTAAGCTTTCTAAAATGTTAAGAAACGTGAAAATCGGTGAAGTGTTTTTTAAATGAGGGATTTTTTTCTGGTTCGTGGCCGATTTTACTCCTCGAACGCTCGAGTTGTGCTCTCTTAGAAGGCTTTAAAACAGGGTTAGAGGGAGGGGGGGGGGGGGGGTATCAGTCACTTATCAGAAGTCGACCGGTACACATCTCCGCATATTATCCCATCGAGAAGATCAGGAAAAATGGAAACCACTGATGTTCAAGTCGCCGTTATCATTCGCCTACTACCGCGAGAGGGCCACAGTCAACGTTCAGCAGCTGAAGAGCTGAATTTGGTACAGTCTGCAGTTTGTAGAGTCTACCAATAACCGGCCGGAGAAAGTGCACTTCGGAGAGGGACGATCGGTTCATCGTGACAACAACCCTACAAGATCGTCACCAGCTGTTGCTGTCCAACAGCGGCTCGAAGAAGTAAGAGGAGTGGCAGTCAGTGAGTGGATAGTAAGGAGAAGAGTGAAGACAGCTAACCTGACACCAAAAAGGCCTGCGACGGGGCCCAAATTGCTTCCTCGGCACCGTGAAGCACGAACGTCTGTTTACTCGACACGAGAATAGTACATTATGATACAAGTGTGCTAAGTTGGTCATTACACTCGAGTCAGTTTTTAAGCCTGAGCCGAAAGCGAAGGCTTAATGGAGACGAGAAGTGTAATGACCAATGCGCACGTGTTTCATACGACGTTTTTCAACACATTTGCGAGGAAAAAAAAAAAAAAAATGAAAATGTTAAAAGATATGTAATGAAAAGGCACTAGTGCGATAATGTAATGTAAAAGTCACGGCATGGGTAATATTCTGCATTATTTTACTAATATTTAAAAAGATATGTAATGAAAAGGCACTATAGTGCGATAATGTAATGTAAAAGGCACGGCATGGGTAATATTCTGCATTATCAGTGTAAATACGCTGTAATAAGACCTACTTTACGAGCAGGTGTGTTGAAAAGATTTTTACGACATTTATTTTGCGTCATTCATTGAAACTGTCCGATGGTGGACGGGACACGAAATTATTTAAATAGGTGGCGCAGCCAAGGCCGTTGCTTTCCGAACCATTAATCTTACGAACTTTAATGTTTGTTGAATAAATCATCGAAATTAATGGTTGCCGAGAAAGATAGTGGTTGACAAAAAAGGTTGATCATTATATTTATATAGGTGCCAGCGCTCCGCCCCCGTCTTAAACATCGGTTACACGCTAATTCTGGCGTCAGTTCAGTCCATCAATATGCTATGTCTGTCTCTTTCATTCACAACAGTTACACGATCATTATCTCATCATACATATGCCTAGTGACGAAAATCCCATTCGCAAATCTCAAAAAATTACGAAGCTCTGCAACCGTTTCAATGTTGCCTGTCAGAGAGAGAAAACGCTACGGGATCGTGACGTCACGATCGTCTAGCGTCATAGTAAATGACAATCGTTTCATATGAAGGTGCGTTTTGCAGAAAAGGGACAGAACATACCCCTTCTTAAAACTTTGGACTGTTATAGCATTGTGATTATTTAACCTCTTGCGTTGCTTTTTTCTCCATTTGACTACATTTTTAATCCTTTTTCGAGAAAATGCAACATTATTGTTTATTTTTTTTAGTGTCTACACCCCTATTAGCGTGCAACCGATGTCTTATATAGAGAACTAGGCGCAGCCACAGGATAAAATATAGCCAACTAGCTTCTGCCCGCGATTTCGTCCGCGTGGAATTTGTTTATATCGTAGCTTCGTAGCTCCATACAAACTTTCACCCCCCATTTCACCCCCTTAGGGGGCGATTTCCGGGATAAAAAAAACTATCCTGTGTCCTTCTCCGGGACTCAAACTATCTCTAGAACATCATCTAAATCGGTTCGGCGGTTTAAGCGTGAAGCGGTAACAGACAGACAGACAGAGACACTTTAGACGCCGAGGTTCCATTCTATATACCTACTGGTGAAAGAATTCGGAAAGGTTTACTTTTTTATAAGTTCTTTAATTTGAGATTTCGATCGGATCTACGGTAACTCTTGACGGAATAATACGATATCACGGGCCATTTTGCAAGTAAAATAGTAAACCACAGTCGCGACGGTATTCTTCGATTCGAAATGTCTCACACTACCGATTGGTAGTACGAATCGAACGTTAAATTACGCATCGAAAACTAAACGCAAAGTGCCTAACGTTTTGCAGTTGGTTTCGTAGTCCAACGGCAGTGTGAGTTACAAGTACTACAGGAACACCAGACTTTAATAGTAGGTACCTACTTACGGTAAAAAAGTAAAACTATCTGGAAGATTATTGTGCCTACTTATATATGATAGCTTTATCAATCGATATCGTGTTGATATGCGCTCGATAAGATTCCTCGATCAATTCTGATATCGTGTTCACAGGTTCACAATGCTTTACAGATTTAACGTGATTTTCCACCGGCGAGGCGACTGAAATTTGTATGGCAAATGTTCAATCCTCTCCTAGCGCATCTTCGGTGGAAATAGTAAGTGCCGTACAAATTTCAATTCTCACCTTTAAGCACACGTTTGTACTTATGCAACTTGTCACACCAACTTGCTATAGCTAGAATAATAATAATAATAAATATTTGCGGGCAATCTTACACAAATCGACCTAGTCCCAAACTAAGCAAAGCTTGTACTATGGGTACTAGACGAAAATAAACATACCTACTTACTTATGAAATGAATGAAAGCAAGACGAGAGAGATGTTTAGAAGTCTCAGTAATGGCCTTAACAGCCCCGAATACGAACGGTTTTTACGAATCGGGGTCATGATTATGAATGTCATGACATACTAGGGGGTGATAGTGAGGCGAGTGCATAGAGTTGTGAATCGAATAGCTGGATATATTTTGTATACATTATATGACGCAATGTTGGTTGATTAGATAAACATAATATTAATATTTCAGAATTGGATGCCATAAAATAAATCAGACTTGATTATACTGGTGATACGTAAGTAAACAAAGGATAGATGTTATTTTATTAGGTACATGCGGATTAAATGAATCGGTAATATAAAATGTAATTTTGCAAGTAGTCCAGGGTATTATTAGGGCCGGTTTTATAAATAGATACTAGATTCTGAAACTACCTACGGGCTTATTTTATAAAGCTAGGTACAAGTTATGACTTCAAACGGCCTTTAGACCTCTCAGTCAGCTTTCGGATAAAAAATAGAAAGAAAGAAAAAATATTCATGGCACAAAAAACACAGGACAAATCACAAAAATACAAAAATATAGGTCAACGCACAATATAATAGCACTCAAATTGGGCCATTCGTTTAGGAGCTACGAGGCCACAGATACAGACACGCAAACTTAGAACACCCCTCTTTTTGCGTCAGGGGTTAAAAATGGAGAAGCTACGTTAGCCTAGTGGTTCAGAAATATCAAGCCGCGGTCGCGAGTTCGAATCCCGGCTCGTACTTACCAATGAGTTTTTCGGAACTTATGTACGGAATAAATATATGCCGTTAGCTTTTCGGTGAAGGAAAACATCGTGAGAAAACCGGTCTAATCCCAATAAGGTCTAGTATTCCCTCTGAGTTGGGAACTTGGGAGGTCAGATGGCAGTTGCTATCGTAAAACTAGTGCCTATGCCAAATCTTGGGATTAGGTCAGGGGCGGTTCACTCTGTGATTCCGTCGCGCCTTCTACAAGTACATGCCGGCGGCCGGCAAATTGGCGGCCCATTAGTAGGGTCATTTCGCCGGTTGGCGACCACCTAATTTCATGTGCCAGTTAGCGACCACTTAGCTGACTTTGTGAACTGAAAGCATATTTTCTCGTTTTTTTTGTAAATTCCTATTCCATAACTACAAACAATAAGGCATACGACTGACTGTTTCAATAGGCTCTGTAGAATTGATGTTATCTTCAATTGAAAAAACCATGTTCTTCAAGTGGTCGCCAACCGAAGGTGGTCGCGTAACCGGCGAAATGACCCTAGCTGCCGCGTGTTGACTACAGGACGCTCGCACGGGTCGCAGCGCGTTGCATGCGATAGAACGGGATGGCCACATTTAAGGCACGTTTGGCGTACCTAAACAGGGAGTTTGTTAACAGAGAACCTTCTGTACGTAGTACTATTACTTATTCTGTGTTTAGGTGTCAAAGCGGACCCCGGGCTCCTTTAGGGGCACCACCGGGAATAGCGCTAGGAGAATGATGCACAGTAGAAAATTTTATCGAAACCGAAAAAAAAATACCAATCGGCCTAGGCATACCCTGTCTCCTGTCTCACTCAACACCGGAAGAGGAGGGCAGATGTTCCCATCTCGCGTCGCGTCGCGGTGTCAGTTGTGCTGGCAAGTCAGAAGTGATGACGGATGAGACACGGAAATAACGTCACAACCTCCCACTGCGTCTTAATTTGGGACAGACATATTCATCCCACTCCCACCCCCTACTGAGTCAGGGCCTTTTCATTCACTCGTACAACTCAGTTGAGTGAAAATAATGCAAATACATGTTGGAATTAGTACTTTAAGTTCCCAACCCGCAATGGGCGTGGGGACTTATCAAAACAAATTGCATGCACATCACAACTAACACAATTTGGACCATGGAAATCGTTGATGATCAGCCAAGTTTTCCGTCAAGTAATTTTGAAGTAAAATATTTAAAATACAGGGTGACTGGTAATTCGACCTATTCCTTGAAAGGGGTTATACTAGAGCTAATTTGCAACAATTTATGTCCAGTCAACCAGGGGTCGAAACTCGCTGGTTTCCGAGATATTCGAGTTTTTAGTTTGTATGAAAAAAATTCTCCTTGCAGCCTTAAGCTGGTGATTGTGACAAAAGTACTTCCATTTGGATGGTAAAAAACATTTTTGTCACAATCAGCACTTTAAGGCTGCAAGGCGATTTTTTTTCAAACAAACTAAATATTCGAAAAATTAAAAAAAATCGTGTTTTGACCCCTGGTTCACTAGACATAAATTGTTGCAAATTAGCTCTAGTATAACCCCTTTCAAGGAATAGGTCGAATTACCAGTCACCCTGTATAACAATAATAAAAAAACTTACAGCTTAGTATTTCCATCAATTTCCACACTATGCTATAAAAGCGCACTTTACGGTGGGATTGTGTCTCGTTTTGATGTTTTTATACCAACCTATATTTTTTTATCATCACGTAGCGTCTTACTGATGCGAAAATTTATATGAGAAAAAATTAGTAACATCATATTCATGAGACATTATGGCCATATTATGACTAATATTTTTAACTAAATGGTATCCCTAAATTGGTACAATTTCTCTCAAAATGCATTCGAAAAATCACAAGTGAAAATTGATAGGTGTATATAACGGTTAAGGCATAGTACAAGGAATTTTACTATGGTTAAGGCGTAAGAAAGTCTATGGCCAGCTGTGGGTCGAGTAAAGGCTGATAATTAAGATAGGTAGGTAATACTGTTAGAAAATAAAACATTAGTAAAATGAAAAAAAACATTACCTTACATCATCAGTCTTTGTCAATCCGTGACTGTAAACTCTGTAATGACCCTTTATAGTCTTAAAAAGAACTAGATACAGCTCGTAACAATTGCCGTAAGTCAGGTAAACAACAACAGGGTATTGTGGTGACCTTCTCATAATCTAATCATTACACCACCGGTAAGAACTGAACAAATGCGGTTACACCTAACCTAAGTATCTCGGCTTAGTTGTAAAAAGTCGTATCTTCATACATTTTTTTAGAGTCTAGAGACTTATTGCCTCAGGGAACCTTATGTGACAATGAGATGCCATTGAGTTTTCAGTGGTCACTTAAAACATCTTCGTAAACGACCGGAGTGTGATACTGATATACCTAAAGTATGCCCAATGACGCGTCTATGCGTCACGTTTTCAATAATTACTCGAGTTAGAAAAATTAGTCGTCGATGGTTGTAGTTTGTAGTCTAAGACAGTGGTAGAGTTAGAAGACTCCCAGACATAAAAACGGAGTGTTAGAGTAGACAGGTAGGTACTCTAAACCACTGCCTTTGTGATATATTTTGGGTAGATCAAATACAAGATTACAACCAACTGATAGCTTGATACAGATTGTCTTGTAAACTGTTAGAAATTAACATTACCTATCTAATCAGTCAATCAGTAGTAATTAAAAATAAACAAACAGTTTGCACTGAGAAGTTTAAGATTGAGATGCAACACTTCTGAACAACTCATTAATTCAAGTTAGAGGAGTAGAAATCAGTTTTTCTAATCTCAAAGGCTACCCACTTGACTAAGGTCATTCCTCATTAGACGGGGTGGAAGCGGTATGTTGGCCATTTTGTATTCTACCGAGAGAGAAAGAGAGAGAGAGAGAGAGAGAGAGGGGGGGAGAGAAAGAGAGAGAGAGAGAGAGTCGTCCTGTGTAGTGTGTATATAGCCTTGCAGATTTCCTTACTTGCCTTTGTACTTTCAGTAGCTAAGTAGGTACTAAAACATTTGCGCTGTAGTATTATATACAGTAGGTAGGCACCTATAAAGGTACAGTAGCACTGACAATTACCGATGCCGCACCGAGCCCACACCGACAAATGCGGAATTGGCCCTAAATCTAAACCCAATCAGGTCTACTTTCCCTTCTAGGTTGGTTGGATAGAGCTGCTTACGCGAGAATAAGTGCCCTCGCCAAGATCTTTTGAAAATGTGTACAAAGCTCGGGAGTTCAAAGTATCATAATCACATTTTGTGTATCAGTACCGTAGGATTTGAACCCGGGACCCTCTGGCTATCGGACTGACCTACAATAATTAATACAACTAATTATCACACAATAATGGCTGACTTTTAACGATACCACAATATATTTTATATTATTTAGCTGCAATAAGTGTCAAGATTAGGATTATTATTATAGAGGGACGATAAATATGTGATAGGTTGATGCTTCTATCTAGCCTATTGTATAATGGACCGGTGTGTGGAGGCCTTAAGTGTGACAAAAGCGCTACAATTTTGATGAAATGAAACACAACAAGATTTATTCTCTGGGTTTAAAAAAAAATTGTCTATATTTTATTTTGCTGTCAATAATTGGAAAAGTTGAAAAATCACCGACATTTTCATTTCAAAGTTCAATATATCAAAGCCGGCGGAACAGATTTTGTTGCAACGTACCTAGTTAAGTACCTAGTGCCTATGCCAAATCATGGGATTAGGTGTCAAAGCGGACCCCGGGCTCCAAAAGGTCTTAAAGGTCTTAAAGTCCCAAAGGCTCTCAAAGGGGCACAACCGGGAATAATAACGCTAGGAGGATGGTGTACCTAGTTAAGGTGGTTCGATTGCCATACAAAACGTTATTTGACATTCGCAGGCTAACGGCGTGATATTTTAAGAAACTTATGTAACAAACTTTCATAAATTGTCTTCCCATTTGCGCCAAATTCCCCCTTTCCTAGAATAAACTTGTATAAACTAGATTCATTTGAGAAATTGGTTTGGGACGTGATATTTTGGGAAAACTATTTTTCTCAAATTAATCTAGTTTATACAAGTACTAAACCTGCGAATGTCAAATAACGCTTTGTATGGCAATCGAACCACCTTAAGAACCATTTCGATCACGTCAGCTTTCGGACAGAAAAAACCGCATTAAAATAGGTCCATTCGTTTAAGAGTTACGATGCCACAGACAGACACACAGATACACAGACACGTCAAACTTATAACACTCCTCTTTTTGCGTCGGGGCCTAAAACCCAAACATACCTACATTGCGTAGCAGACGTTATTTCACTTACTGTATTCATAACCAGAGCAATGTGTAGCGTAGAAAATAATGACAAACTGCCCAGAAGTTGGCCTTCGCCACGGTCTAAAAAATCTGTCTCCTCTATTATTAGCGGGAAACCTTCAATTTACGTAAGTCTAGTCTGCGTTTCTGTAAAACGAGACGTTAAATGACGTCACTGACATAAAATAAAATATGTATTTGGGAGCTTCGTACCGACACATTTATAGACCTTATACAGTCGCAATAAGGTTGAATATTGGCCCATTAATTGTTCAACGGTATTTATGCAGGAACGGTTGCTGGCATCAGTCCAGTTCTTACATACGACGTTTCCAGATTTTAATCATAAATGAGATACAAAATTGTAAATACGTATTTAGGACACTTTGTAAAGACTAAAATAACATTCAGCGACTGAACTGAACACAGGTAGACTGATGATGAATGTGCCTGTCAATAGATACACTCTTTATGACGTACCAAATTGTTAGTTGTAGCCATTGTAGGTAGACTAACTATGAGTAAGTTTAACATAAACAGGGCATACATCCACGGAATGTCGGTAAAATGGATTCATTCTCGACCGATATTACTTTAGCCTAATATTCACTTCACCCGTATTCCACACCACAGTACCCTTCCACAGTACCCTTAGGGCATACATCCACGGAATGACGGTAAAACGGATTAATTCTCGATCGATATTATTTTAGCCTAATATTCACTTCACCCGTATTCCACACCACAGTACCCTTAGGGCATACATCCACGGAACGTCGGTAAAATGGATTAATTCTCGATAGATATTACTTTAGACTAATATTCACTTCACCCGTTTTCCACACCACAGTACCCTTACCACGGGTTTGACGTGAGTCGCGTTTACTTTCGTCGCAAGCGAGAATCTATATCACTAGTATGGATGGAGAATCTGCCCCTGGCGGTCACTCACAGAACTAAAAATCTAAATTTTACCACGAGTCACATAAACGTTTACTTTACTCGCAATCGTTAACTTGATCGTTCGTATAGTTTAATAGATTTTTCAATATTCAGCCTTATTACCACAAGCACTTAACGTTTTAATTTAAATGCTAGCGTTTGTCGGCTATATGACATTACAGAATACGCGCAGTACGTTGAAAATTTCTTATCTAAAAAAATTAACGATCTCGACGAAAGTAAACGTATAAGTCACTTGTGGTCAATTTTAGATTTTTAGTTCTATGAGTGACCGCCAGATATAGATGTTTCATACTAGTAATACTCGATCCTCGCTTACGACGAAAGTTAATGCGACTCTCGTCAAACCCGTGGTATAGCCATAGGTTATAAGTGACTCGCGTTTACGTTACTCGCTAGCGACTGCGTAAAATATTTGTATAAAGGATCTATTCACAGTCCCTGGCGGTCACTCATAGAACTAAATAAGTTTCTGGCAAAAAATCATTATTACTTGTAATGTAAATGTGTTCTGTATACCGTCATCAACTAACTAGGTACTCATTGAGATGATTCTAACGAGCCCAAACTCAACGGGGTTACGTCGGTTATGTTATGTACTGAATTCCCATGGGCCACCTTCTGTCGCCATTATCAGATCAGCTCGATGGTACCATAATATTGGATTGTCATCCAAATTCAGCTCAATTGGTTCAAAATAAAGTTCCAAGATTTGTCCCACACACCAACAAAGATTTGCATTAGTAGTAATCGGAGTTGGATTAACGGCTGTAACTAAATATGTTTTCTTACAATTCTTGAGGTCTATGTAACAGTCTACCTTGACCCATTACAGCTTCACCGTAATCAATAGTTTTATTTTATTACATCCACTCAACCACACCCATTGAACAAAGGCCACTTTCACGCTAGTATTGGAATCAATTTACTAATTTCTTTCAACTCTCTGGTATTGCAATTAACCTATATTTTTACGCCTGTAAGGTTTTTACGCCTGCATACCATTACCATATATAATAAGATAGGTAAGCTACTCAAGGAAAGTTCGGTGATGTTGGTCTCCATGGGGCCTCTTAGCTTCAGTCACTGCAGGTGATTTGTTTTGTTTGTTTGGATACCGAGCATATGAGCTTGCAAGAAAAAGGGGGTTCTACAAATCACTATGTAGGACCAGAACCATTTGTGGGACTCTCGCAGGGAACCATAATATCAGCCTTTAAAGCTTACGCCAAAACCAAACACGCGTGGAGGAATGAGGCTGGCTTAAGCTCTTCATAGAATGAGTGGACTCGGGCTGGACCCGATAACTCTGGCAATCCAGTAGGAAGCACTCAGAATTATATCTGGGGTGTTCACAGGTCACTTCGGGGTCAAGGATCTCTTGGCCAAGATGGGACTAGCGGATAGTTTAAATAGAATGTGTGGCGAGGAGGATGAGACTATGGAATACTTATTGTGTGAATGTCATGCCCTTGCCAGACAAAGAATGAATTACTTTGGTAACGGCTATCCGCAACCAAGGGAATTCAAGGTACTCTCCACTCATCCGTTTTGTGGAAATGATGGAGCGAGCTTGGGAGTAGGCATAAAGGAGAGGGCAAATGCACAAAAGATCCCAGTGGGTCGACCCCTCAGGTCCAAGGTGGCATCATTTAATAATATTAGTATAGATACCTACTTACACAACAAGCAAGCTTAGTTAGTGGTGTTATTACGGCTGCGGTCTTCTGGGTGGAGGTACCTCCCCAGTCGGACTGCTCCAAATACGAGCGAGTCCACATTCCGCTGTGCCCTAGCTCTGACCTTCTCTGGCGAGAAGACCAGAGGGGTAATCACGTAAAGTTCCGAACACGCGTTCGGTACAATTTAACTGTCAATTTTCCATATAAAAAGTGACATTTAGACCTACCTGACGCGCGTACAATGCGTTACGTGATCGACCTGCAGTACTCGTAAGGAATCAATCTGGGTTTTAACACTTTTAACTTAACTAGTGTACCTAAGTGCCGTAGTATACCTAAATAGCAAGCGCATCTTAAAATAACATCACAAATTCCTACAGTCCAAAAAAGGACAGCATATAACGAAGTCGCAAGATGAAACGAGACAGTCGTAAAGATTTATTAATAGCATTATGCGTCGTCGAAGCCAAAGGTTCTGCGGATTATACGGCATTGAGGTTAAGGTTAAGGCCCTCAGTGGTAACTGAGTATGAATATTTCGCTGTAAGTATCTTAATACAGACATCTTCATTCGCTTCACTCGCTCGTTCAATGGCAACCTATAGTCACTGAACAGTATCATAGTAGTTACCTATTGAGAGTTGGGTATTGGGTAAAGAAAATGAAAGAATATGATACAGTAGACGGCAAACTTCGTACGCAAATGACCTTGCCTGCGCAAAGGCGAATTGTACGTGCAAGCTGCCCCCCCCACTTCCCCTCATTTGCGCACGAAGTTTGCCGTCTACTGTACGAAAGCGTCGGGGATGCGGTCGGCCGGCGGTAAACACTTTGCTTCTTAAGGCGCCGTAGGTTCATGGTCTTCTCTCCCTCTCACTGAGCATAAGCGTGAGCGAGATGGAAGTGCGTGTTTGTAAGCGCAGATATCATGATTTTTAATTCAATTTTTTTGTGCGTTTAAATAAATAAAGAAGTAATCACTAAGTTCCCTCAAACATGATATTGCCGATTTTCAGAACCAATTTTAATATGTTTAACTTTCGTGCATAATTTGTTACGAATGGTTTAAGTGTGTTGACCTAGCGAAAATTGCTTAATCATGTTTCGAATCACTGATCTCCCTGCAGAAAAGCCTAAAGATTACAATTCGTATCTTTTCGAAACCATATTATTATAAACAGATGCATTATATTGTTTCAAAAACTCTGTTCGCTTAACTTCGCTGGACCTACGGCGCCTTAAGTGGAGCTTCTGACGCTGATTGCATTATTGACGACATGACCAAATTACCATACAACGTCGCTTTATAAGCCAACATGACATTGGCGAATTCATCCCAGCGTAGACGGAAGCCACCTTTTTAAAAGAAGGAGAATATACTCGTAGTACCTATCCTATTATATCTATCGTTGAACTACCTCCTTTACACTAAAGTATTTACTTCGTTTAAGTGTCGCCGACATTCGTGCTGAATGCACATATTGAGAGCAAAACGCAAATGTTTGCATCACTGACCCGGACAAATATCCTTTTGTGCGATTCCGAAGAAGAGATTCGTTTCGGCAAACGCTAATTACAGATTGGTCATACTTAGATTGTACAAAGTATTTCAGCAACGCCTGAGTAGACTGTCAAGTCTTATGTAGACAGGTACGATTCTCACTCTCATTCAGCGCATTTTATGAGTTGCCAGATACATTTGAAGTTTTAATACACACGTTACATTTCATATTTGATCAACAAAAGCTACGGTAGCCTAGTGGTTCAGGCATGCGGCTGTCAAGCGGCGGTCGTGGGTTCGAATCCCGGCTCATACCAATGAGTTTTTCGGAACGTATGTACGGAATATTTACCGTTAGCTTCTCGGTTAAGGAAAACATCGTGTAATCCCAATAAGACCTACTTTTCCCTCTGGGTTGGAAGGTCAGATGGCAGTCGCTTTCGTAAAACTAGTGCCTATGCCAATTCTTGGGATTAGACCCCGGGCTCCTTTAGGGACACAACCGGGAATAACGCTAGGAGTATGTTACATTTCATATTTGAATGGATGTGCGGCCAGTCGGCTTCTCACGGACATGGACGGCTGCGCTCGGCTATCGTCGCGTTTGACCGGCTCCGTCCGGCTTTGCCTATTGCACTCTATTAAAACGCGGTCGGCTGCCGCCGCGTGCTCGCGCATCCGTTCTGTTGTGATGCGACCCGGCCCGTTCAGCCTCTGCTAGACGGTCGCCAATACGCCCCTCCGACCGAGCGCTGTAGAATGAAATTTTACTGCAAACAACTGTCTAAACGGTCGGTGAGGACCAAAGTCGCTCGGTCGGAGGGGCGTGTTGGCGACCGTCTAGCAGAGGCTTTAGGTGGGACATTATGCGAGATTTGAATAAATAACATAAACCTTCTCGAGCAATATGGCGTAGCCAGTATTTTGTTCAGAGGGAGCAGGCAAAGAAAGTCTTCAGAGGGCCTACCGCGAACGGCATTCGAAGTTTTCCCTCTCTGTCGCACTTACGTACGAACTCACAGGTATGACAGAGAGGGAAAACTTCGAATGCCGTTCGCGGTAGGCCCTGAGTTCGGGAGCATTATCGCGTTTACGCAAAGCACGGTTCACAAGGTGCTACAAGATTAGGTCGATCACGTAACGCATTGTACGAACGTCGGGTAGGTCTAAATGTCACTTTTTATATGGAAAATTGACAGTTAAATTGTATCGACGCGCGTTCGGAACCTTACGTCATTACCCCTCGATCGCGCGCGTGCTACGTCGTGGCGAGATACTATCCGTCTCTTTCTAAGTATTCTAATTGGAAAGAGACGGATAGTCTATCACGCCGCACAAAATAAGGCACAGCGGTATGGCGGTGTACTTTCGCGGGACTCGCTTGTCAATCAAACGTTATGGATATCCAATATTTCCATACAGTCTGACAAGCAATATAGCGCGTACTGTACACGGCATAAGCGTAGCTGCCCCTTTCGACCTTGGCTGAATATCTTAGAAATCCATCTAATTATCATTATCGCTAAAGGCACCAAGTGACGCAAAAAGAGGTCTATAAAACACTAATCAAGCTACGAAATCACAGACAATAGGTTAATTATACAGACGGACTTAACGTCAACCTTATAAAACCCTCTGCACGGCTATCACAAGACCGCCGCGACATACTCTCGAGCTCTCTCGCATTATGCGTCTCTCTCTTATTAGACCACATAGAAAGAGACGGATAGTGCGAGAGAGCTCAAGAGTATGTCGCGGCACTCGCGGCCGTCTTTTCATAGCCGTGCAGCACGGTTATCACATCACAACCCGTCTCTTTCTAAGTGTTCTAATTAGAAAGAGACGATAGTCTATCTCGCCGCGACACAGCTTGCGCGGTGTCTTGTAATAGCCGTGTTGAATAAGTTGATCGTACAGAAAAAATCTTCTTATCGTGTCGGTGGTTTTCTATTTCTTTGGTTTAGATTGTGCGGGATCAGTCTTTACTACATTGCCATAAGATTCAATTTCGCCTGGCCTGTGAAAAAAGGTTTTTTCACTTTAGGTACAGTCGGCCTTATAAGTTGCTGAACACCTAAGTACCTTGTCGTTTTCACTCGTTTGACAACTTCATATGGCAGTTTAACATGACGTTTAATGCGTCACGGTACAAAGGTGTTTAAGCCCCTTAGACCAATCAAATTAGCTTACCCTGGACATAATTCGTAAACTCGTTGTTTTTATTGTTTTATCGGATTTTACTATTCAGTATCATATATTTATCAAATATATTAGGTAAAAAATCCGCGATCGTAACCGTATTTAAAAAAAACACGAGTTAACGTACACTACCTAACTTTTTCCTAAAAGTAAAAAAGGTAACCAAATACCTTGTTAGTATAACTTTGAAGTGCATTAAAATGCGATCACTTAATAGAAAAATTAAACTGAAATGAAATTCGCATATACGTTTTTTTTCACAGTTTTCCTCTGATCTCATTATCTAGACAAGCCAAAATGGTAACTATGATATTTTTATCTGTTTAAGCTATATTGAGTGTTTTTAGACATTTAAGACAAAAATTAATCATTTATTTTTAACGTTTTAATAATAATGTATTTCTCGGTAGTTATAAATAGTAACTATGAAATTTTTGTTTACTAATAGCTTTTTGTGTACGATAATCATGTTTTCATCAAAATTAAGCATGTTAATTTCACGCTTAAGAAATTGAAAATTTTATTGAAAATACTCGCGACCTTGTAGTGGAGCCAGGTGCACGCGGTGGGTGCGAGGCGGGGAGAGTGTGGGGCGCCAGCGGGTGAGCGCACGGCGAACACGTCATAACGAGTTTATTTAAATTACGTGTTTTGCACCGACCGCGCCGTGTACAAATAAAACAAATACATATAATGGAATATCCTAATTGTAGGATTTCACTAAGTACGTATTCACATACTTAGTGCGTGTCAGTTTATACTGGACATCAAATGTTCAGTGATGTAACTAAAAATGTACAATTTTCGCAATTTTTACAAGCTTTATATTAACTTGCACTGTTCGTATGTATGTAAGTTGTCCGTCAAAATTTGTAATCCATTTTTCAGTCACTTCCCGTTATCCAATTGAGCTGAAATTTTGCTTGCATATGTATATCGCATGACAATACAATATTATGATGATTTGGAGCTAATCTGATGCTGGAGCAGGAAGTTGGCCATAGAAAATCCGCAATAAAACGACACAACCCCATCGAGTTTAGGCTCGTTAGAATAGTCTTAATGTGTAGTTGATGATGGTATGCAGAAAAGTACAGTCGGCAATAAAAGCTTGTACTAAAAATGAAATTTTTGACAAAAACTTATTCCATTAGTTATGTGCTATAAATGCTTCGTACTAAATTTCAAGATTCAGAGTTCACGGGAAGTACCCTTTAGGTTTTGATTCCCTTGCGGGTTTTGACAATTTGCGGAAATTAAACGGCTGTATTTTTTGATTTCGTTGGCTTAGAAGTTTGTTTTTTTCACAGCTCCAAGAGACAGTAGACTTGAGTATTTGATATAAATTTCAGCTGGATACCTCCACGCGTTCCTGAGAAAAAGGGTTTTGACAGACTGATGGACGGACGGACGGACAACAAAGTGATCCTATAAGGGTTCCGTTTTTTCCTTTCGAGGTACGGAACCCTAATAAGTTAAAGCTAAGAATTATTCGATTTATGAAATTACAAATTAGCGTATCCAGACTTATTTAAAATTTAAAACAAGAGTATTTTGGTGTAACAGACACATTTGTGAAAAAGTTCACAAAGCAAAATGGCGTATCGTACAATGAACTGAGAGTTACGCCAAAATGTATCAGAGACGTTTCTTATTTGATTGGATGTGACAAAAATGCTCGGTAAAATTGAGTATCAACGCAATATTTTTCATGGTTGTAACGGACAATTTTTTCAAGCTTTCGGGACGTTATCTATACCAACCGATAGAGAGAAAAAAACTGAGTATGACTGCATTTTAGCTAATTTTCGATATTTTGTCCCTTACGCCCTTTGAGCCTACGGTAGTCGATATGCTTATTGCCACCCACCCAGAGATGGGCAAAATTTATTCGAATACGAATAACGTTTAAGAATAAATAGGATTATTCGCGAATAACTTCTTTATTCGCATAACCATTCGTAATGCTTTTCGGGAATATATTTTTTAACGAATATTGTAGGAATGCTTTTTAATGAAATATATCTCAAAAACGTAATATCCTAATACAGACAGAACAGTGATACCTAGTTTTAAAATTTGTTAGAAAGAGGTGACCGCTTAATCAAGGGTACCAATTAACATCGCCGTGCAAAGGTGAAACGGATATTAATTGTAATTATTTCACCTGTTTTATTTTTTCTATTTCGGCTTTACCACGGGTGACAAAAAAAACCTGTGAAGTGCGAGTCAGACTCGCGCACCGAGGGTTCCAGCCCACCCTATACAATAGAAACAAGTCCACTATAAACTGACACTCACTAAGTATGTATTCACATACTTAATGCGTGTCAGTTTATACAGCACATTAAATTTTCAGTGATGTAACTAATAATTTACGGTTTTCGCAATGTTTTCCTTTATTTGTTCTATAAGGCGTTGCTTCGCACCAAATTTCAAGTTTCTGAGTTCACGGGAAGTACCCTGTAGGTTTTGATTATGCGGGTTTCGAAAACTTGCGGAAATTTGCGGCATAAACCTTATGATTGCGTTGGCTTAGAAGTTTGATTTTTTTCACAGCTCCAACGTCAAAAGTCATTATTAAAAGGGAATAAGACCTTTTGACGTCTTAGATTGCGTAGTTACTTTTGATGCTGACTGTAAGAGTCCCCAGCATGGTCGACTCAAGTCGACTCTCCATACAAACGAAGTTTGGTTCTCATTTTAAAACGGCACACTAGAATAACATGAAACTTTTTATATACAATAGGATCTGCCATATCTAGGTCGGAAACTTGTTTCTGTTGCAATAAATCATACCAAATAGAAAAAAAAAATATTGGAGACTTGGTATGAAAAACGTTCTAGTTGCTCTGTTTTTTCTATTGACGTGATAACGTCTTACCGATGAACAATTGAACACCAGCAGCATGCACGTAAAAATATGAATCATTGTCCCGTTCCGCCTGAGCCGAGCGTTCGGCTTTATGACGTTATCACCGGTGTCTGAAACGCTGACCACGCAACGTACCTATCGCGTGGTCAGCGGTTTCAGATACCGGCAGAAGCAGTGAAAAAGCCTTCACTTCAGTGGCCATTTTGTCGACCCTTTTTCAGCGTTCAATAATTGTTTTAACGAATGGTTTGAACGCATTATAATATAAAAGAGAATACTTTAAAAAAAAAACTTTTATTCAATGTAACTGCATATTTTTTTCTATTCCCGAAACTTTCAGTTTGACCCTCGTAGTGACCTTGCCTACGTAGCCGGAGGTCCCGGGTTCGAATCCCGGTAAGGGCATTTGTGTGATGAGCACAATTATTTGTTCCTGAGTCATAGATGTTTTCTATGTATTTATTTAATTATATATTCGTGGTATCTATTTATTCGAATGAAATGAGAATAAATCATTCTTCATTCGAAAGTGTAGACGAATAAATTATTCGCGAATAAATTAGTGACGAATAACTGATTATTCGAATAAATTTTTATTCGAATAAAGAATCATTCGAATAAAGCCCCTTTCTGCACCCACATAAGTAACATATTTTATTTAAATAATTATGTACAGCAGACTGAGCGCTTATATATAGGTAATCGAGATTCCACGACAATTATGTCTCATGCTGAACAATTTAGTTATTATCGATATAATGAACACAATATTTCAATAAATCTCCACCCTAGCCGAACCGTGGTGCACGCCACGTTCGTGTTTATAAATGTTTGACAATCATTGACCTACCCATAATAAATGAAGGCCGAAACGCATTGACAGCGGTGGCGAAGCGGCGGGGCGCAGCGTGGAGGTGGTACCGGCTGTAATGTTCTTCTCTAATACGAAAGCGTCCGCACAGAATACCGGCCGGGAAAAAAGCGTTCGGATCCTTTCATATTAGCTCGAACATTACAAGTAACGCCTCCGCGCCGCCCCGCGCCGCTTCGCCACCGCTGTCAGTGCGTTTTGGCCTTGAATGCCTGCGACTCGCCACAGCACGGTCGGTAGTTGAGGCACAAAGCAATGACGGCCTTATTCTGCAAGATATAACGTTCATATTAAAACTTAAGTAAGAAAAAATATGAATTAATTAATAATCGTGGATATTTTTTGTTTAATTTGTTTCTTATAGTACTAATAATATGTTGACAGGATAAATCAAACACTTTACAAGTAGTTATGTATTTTGGTTTTCCAAAAACTACCAATATTTGTGACTTTAGAATTCCGCAAAGAGTATCTGTTTAATTTTTTATAATTTATCAACACACATAAAATACTATTCAGAATAAATTGTAAAATTGTAGTTATCTATAATTTCTGGTAAGATAAGCCAGAAAATGTGTAATTTACTGAACTTTCTTTCTTAATGATAGTCCCGGTTGATTAATTAGTTTAATTTTGATTTCTTTAACTGAAATGCAAGCATCCTATCATAATAGAGGCACTTTTGCAAAGTTACATATTACGCTGCACTTATGAAATCAGAATTTGTAAAAAATTTAGATTTTTGGTTTTTTTACAGCGACGCGGAACCCTAAAATGTTTAATTCTTTTTATTTTAGCTATAACTAACAATACTTTACATCATAGAAAAAGAAAATTACAGTTATCGAATTATGTCCGGGTTTAGCTAATTTGATTGGTCTACCTTGTCAGGCTAACTGTACCTGTAATTATCATATTCGTTGCGCAGTGTTAACTTGAACTTATAAACATAACATATATACCTACTCTAGGCAATGGCTACAAAAACCCTACTTTATTATGCAATCATTTGGCTCACGCTTCATATTTTATTCTGTAGGTATATATAAAATATACAAGTCATGGTATATTTTACATTTCTAGTGAACGTACACAATATGTTACAAAAATCGCGGACGGTGCCAATAAACAACTAGGTACGAAGTCTTTAAATGTTATTTCAACACATTATACTGCAAATATACAGGGTTATTGGTAAATTGGTAATTCAATGTATTCCTATAACTCTTTATAGTATAGGGGAGTTTCAAACTAAAGGAAAAATTGAAAAATTTAGGCTCCGAGCCGGATTCGAACCGGCGACCACAGGCATACATGGCCCGTCGCTACTAACCAACTGAGCTATCGGAACAATCTGTCTCAGCCCCTAAATCTCTCAATCAGTTCCTTCTTACAACGCCTTGCCGTGTGGCGACATCTACCTAGAAGACATATGCTTCTTTAACGGCACCAACGTCTCAAATTATATTGAGAAATCGTCAGTAACGACCACAAAGACCACATAATGCAGTATGCAAAAGTGAAACATTTTCAAAATAATTCAGTTAATTTTTTCTAAAAAAATTTCGGTTCAGACACTAAAAAAAATATAAAAAAAACGAATGGTATGTTAATCTTCTTTTTTCTCTTGGCCAACTAACAAGACAAAACAATTGAGTAGTTAACTATTTTAAAACAACCTTTACTAGTAGGTAGGTACCTACGCGAAAAAAGTACGGCTTAAAATTAGTAAGCTACTTAAATAGCACCTTAGCAGTTACTTTTATCATTAACTTGCTTTAATACGAGTAACAGATCTTTATAGAGTTATAAACATCGTCTGACATTTGGCTGGGGGATTTATTAAGTTTTCCAAAAAGGTACAATAATCACCAAGTACTTAACTCTTAAATACAAAATACTTTTTTTTTAATGCACTATTCAAAATGTCATAAATAGGTAAAGTACGGTTACCACAAACTAGACCCCGATTATTAAATCAAAATATTATGACGTTCCGAGAATATCACCACTTACATTACATGTCTGTATTCAGAATGCCAGTTACTTACAAATTATGAGAGAAAAGCAATATCCTAAGGACAAATGCCATCGCGGACATGCTGTGACTAGGTACCTAATCTGCTTATTTTAATTGTTATAAATGCAATATTGCTTATCATTATTCATCGTTCGTTTGCCCTTGTGAGCGACAGACCTCGCAAGACCGTAGCCTTAAGTGAAAATGTAAGGCCAGGTGCCTCAGGGTCACTCTGACCACATAATTATACCTATAAGGGTTGAAAATTTTACGAAATAACGCCATAGTAGGCTAATTAAACTATGCGACCCAGATTGAGCGGTACGCTATTTTATATTAATACACGTACTGTGAGTACAGACGTAGTTGATAGCTTAAAGTAAAGATAAAGGTACCAGGTACCTCCAGTAATTATTTCACGAAAATCGATAGAGGGAGTACCCCTGATAATCGAGGGAGAGACAGCCAAAAGTATTTGTAAAGAAACCAACTTGAGACTATATCCCGAGCTAGTCCGTTAACAAGGGACATCGGTGGCTAGAGTTACTAAAAAAGTAATATAAAAATCTACAATAGGAATGTGGCGTCACTCCTGTCAAATCTGACGAGTTCTGCATCGCACTATCGAAGTTTCTTACATCAGTTGCATAAATATAACATCCAAACAACTCTCATCGGACTTCGGTCCCTGAGAGATCTCTCTATTGTCCTATCTTCTACATTGGTGACCCCGACAATGGACATAAGCGCAACTCTGAATATCCTGACTGGCGCCCGACTCTGCTCAGCAAGCCAGACTCTCTCTCTCTCTCTCTCTCTCTCTCTCTCCGCTCGCCACCCTGGCTCTGAGCGCTCGCTCGCCACGCTGGCTCTGAGCACTGGCAAGCTGCAGTCTCTCTTCATACATCACTGACCCCTCCGTCTCAAAGGGGGGCTGATGTGGCGTCACTCCTGTCAAATCTGACGAGTTCTGCATCGCACTATCGAAGTTTCTTAAATCAGTTGCATAAATATATCATCCAAACAACTCTCATCGGACTTCGGTCCCTGAGAGATCTCTCTATTGTCGTATCTTCTACAGGAACGTATAGAGTTCTGACATAATATTGTGCAATAGTTGCCAAATTAGAGTTGATTTCTCTGATTGGCTAAAAAGATTGGAGCGTAAAGTTATTATAGATTTATGGTACCACGTTAATGAAAATGTGAAAATTGACGGTCTCTACCGGCATCGTAACCAAATGAGGTACGAAGACAATTAGGGTACCGTTAGAAAGGTAAGGTAAATGCCCTTACGTATGTATAATCATTTTTAAGTACAAATGTTAATTAAAGCCATTAGGACCTGGCGAAGCTTTTTAAAGTTACCAAACTTCGTAATTTTACGTAATTATCGATTTTCCCAATTTAAACGGGAAAAGCAGGAAAACTAATAGACATTGTAATGTATAGCCTAGAAATAGTTCTTTCAAAGGAAAATATATGAAAACCCTTAGGGTTCCCCTGAAAATCAGGAAAACGTGAAAAGTAGTTTTTTGTTAACGAAAGTAGGCGAGGCCTCGTAAATTAAAGAATCCTGAAAGCGCCCTATTGGCCTAGCATTGTATAATTTTGCTGGACAGAGAGTCCACTAGCTTAGATGCTCTTAGGGGTATAAAAGAGGCTCTAATCGCCAGTTGTTTTTGTGTTCGCTCAGCCCCACCAGTGGGAGCTCCTAGGAAGCAGAAGAAAATGGAAGTAGGGAAATTGTGATAGGAAGTAGGGAAAGTAATAGCCAGTAGTTTGTGTCTCATTTTTTACATTATACCATTTCATTAGTTCATCAAAGTATTATTTTATCGTCACCCCCCGTCCTTCAACAGTGCAGCTCAGTCTGCGGGATTAGTGCTCCCCAAGAGCATCTGCGCTATCAAAGCGCGTTACGGCCGTTTTAAAAACACGCTTGAGCGGTTCAACCGCCGCGGTTGAAACGCGCGGTTCACCCGCCGCGGTATTTAAAACGCCCATTGTTAGGTGGCTGTAGGGTCGCGAAGGTCAAACTCAGGCCTGTTGCACATCGACCCCGTCGACGCCACGCGTCGTCCACAGCCCTTATCCTATTTACTTGGGGCCGAGGCAGCAAGTTTTTTCCTCCATAGTTATATTAAGTACCTTTCAAGAGTAATAATTATCTTCCTCAAGTAATAAACATTCCATAATTAAATAAGGCAGGTTAGCTGTTGTCGCTCCGTGGAACATATATTTGATCGGATTTACAGTTTTTTACAACTGCTTTTAAATGAAGATACCGATTATATAGCCTTCCTCATCATACGTATTAAGATCTACCTATACGAATCTTACTTACTGATATTATGAATGTGAACGTTTAGATGCTGTATCACCGAAAAACGGCTCAACGGATTTAGATAAATTTTGGCATAGAGCTAGTTTATAATTTGAATTAGAAACATAGGATATTTTTTCTCCTAAAATATCCTTCTAAGGGAGGAAATCGGGAATGGAAATAGATAGGGGCGTTAACTTGGACTAAGTCGCGGAAATACTAATAAGTATTATGATTTGTTCCGGTCATTTAGGCATTATTTGGGGGAGGCCTATCCCCAGCAGAGGACGTATTTCGCCTGATATGATGATGATGATTAGAAAGAAAGAAACGTTTATTCCCTTCAGCATTATAAAAAAACACAAAAAATTACAAACATCCATCCATCGCCACTCAGTTTTGTGTCACGAATTTCGCAGCGCTGATTAGGATTTGTGTTGAATGTTTATAATTATTACAACACCCGTGTCTCCGAAAGGTTCGTTGGAGCCGATTCGCGGAACCGCGAACAATACGCGACAACCGGCGTTGACGAAAAGAATGTCGCTGTTGTGACTACTGTTCGATGTTCATGTTACCACATTGTCTTAACGGTGATGTTATAACTCCATCATGCTTCACTCGCCTGAAAAGTCTCGTTTCAGTTCACCTACAATTTGCAAGAAATGAGCACTGGGTGGGTGGGTGGTGGGTGACATAAAAAAGACCGCGGGTCATTTGTGGATGAGACTAGCACGGGAGCGGGATAAGTGGCGTACGCGAAGAGAGTCTTATGCTCAGCAGTGGGCGATTACAGGCTGAAAATGATGATGATGATGATGCCAAACAGGAAGGAAAAAAACATGGCCCACTCTCACTTGCTATCGTATAGCCAAACATTTTATAATGCGTCAGAACTCAGAATATATTTATGTACCTAATACGACGGACTGATAATCAGGTTGAATATATAAACTGAACGCACCGGACGTGACACAGACTCACACTTGACCAGTTTTTTGCCCTTTCACTGATAGATATAATGTAAAATATTTAAATTGTTCACTTTTTTATAAAATTGGCATTCGACTTTGAAATCTTGAATCCTCAAGCCTGGACGGTAAAGTAGCTTGATGGACGAATTACTTTAACAACTCGGACATTTTGAAGTGTACTCCGCTTGCGTCAGCTAATCAATGACGGTCTATTGTGTGGATGAATGCAAAGTGCACATTACACTGCCACGGTGCATGAACTCATACTTTAACAGGATAAAATGCATGATATTATATAGATCTCATCTCAACGAAATAAAATTTACAAAATGACCGTGCGTAAAAGCAGCATTATGCACCATTACATTACATGCAATGATATGACAGAGCTTAGCATTACTGCATTTGAACCAGTTTTTCACCTAATAATGTGAGAACAATCATCTGAATTTCAATAGTAGATACAGTATCTGAAAAAACACCCAAAGGGATATAATCGGGGTACCTAGACAAATTGATTGGGAGTTCACGCAGACAAAGTCACGGGCAAATGCTTGTTAATTATGTAATCTAATAAGAAGACCAAAACCAACAGCTAGGTGGGTGCTGCCTTAATCGTCCTCCGTGAGCCCCATAACCGTGTAGACTCGGGCAAGAATAGGTCTACGGTCTCCCCCGGCTATCGTAAAAGGCGACTTAAGGGGGTCAACGGGGTCGCCAGTGGTTTTTGTGGCAGGGGCCACAGCACTCAGCCATGTACCCCAGAGAAGGCGGCGAAGATGCCCAGAACGAGCCCGCAGGGCCAAAGCGCGAGGAGGGCTCTAGTGCGTTCAACCTGAGATCCTAGAGTCCTCCGAATTACTTAGCGCAGATGGCGGTTGACGTGGAGTTTTTAGTGGGTAGAAATAACACATAACCCAGACCTCCCCCGAGAGCTGGGTACCTGGTTCGCAGGTTTTATTTTATCCACGGAAAAAAAGTGCTGCCTTAGGATCGTTTTACCGATGTAAGAAATATTCCGAGAATGACATAATATGGCTTCTGAGTAACGATATAAACCGTTTAGCAATAGGTATCCGATGACACATTACCTACGTCAAAGGTCGCTTACCTTTTGGCGTGCTTTGGTGAAATTTGGTCAGTTAGATCATGACCAAATTAGATTCTAATGAATGAATTAATGAAACATTTTATTTTAGGTCTTCACCGGCCCATATAAGAGGTGTTAGTTACATTTTAATTATTCAAATAAGGCAGACTTGTAAATGGTTCAATCAACTATGTATATCTTGTTGGTATTCCGTCGCGTTAGTTAGGAGACAACATGAAATAGTTCCTTAGAAATTTAGTTACAGAAAATACTTCTTATAAGCGTAGAAGACAGCCTTTAAAAACGGGGTTAAAATGATTGTTGACATTTGGATGATTAAAACCCATATAAACGACCGAATAATTTAATCCCGATTTTAAAAAGTGAACCTAGTAGAAGTAACTATAGTAGCATGGATGGACGATGGATGACGTTGACGTCGATGATCCAACGTTCAATTTTTACTTCTGTTTTTTTCTGTCCCTAGTTATTACAGAATATATAATATTAGTACAAGTCCAATGGTGATAAACTGGCTCAACCAAACGCCCTGGTGCAAAAAAACTGGGCCTAACTAAAACTGTTTACTTTCCGTAGATGCGAGAATTTTTCGCTAGATCAATTTGAGATTTGCTGGTCAGTGTCCGAGGGCCCTCTTTTTAAGTTTTTTTAGCGATTAGCGGTTATTTAAATTGGGGGTAAAATCTGTTCCCTAATATAGGCTACGGGGGTAACGATCTTGAAAAGGTTAGGAACCACTGATAGTGGATAGCACAAAACTTAGTGGATGATGCAGCCTGCACTTTGTTTTCAATTGGGAGAGAGGTATAGAATAAACTCCTAATATCCCTGTTTACTCGAATTGACATTAAGTCATGAGACTCAGGAGCACTACGCACATTCGTCAACCTCAATTCGTCCACTTAGCCTCAAACTCGAGCCAAGTGGGCCCACAAATGCCTGTCAATAGCAACGGCCTAATTATAATCTCCTTCAACGAGATATCAATTGAAGGAAATGACAATGAAGATGCTTTGAATCAAGTCCAGTTTCGTCTGATACTGACCCGCTAGCACAGCGCACATCAATTTGTCAGACAGTCTAATTTGGACGCTGTTTGTAAGGAAATAAGGATGTAATTCCTTAGGAAGTGGCGGCGTGAGATAGAGTACCCATGCACTGTTGTCATATATGTAGAGAAGTTGTGCGTATTTAAGTTTGAGCTCTATGTGGAGTGTATGTAGGGTTGGATTTTGAGTGTAAGATGAATACAGAGTGATCACTATCAGGCTAAATAGAAGTTTGTCATATCGATGGCATACTGCAGTTTGAGCTTGGTACAGTCAGGTGCAAGAACTTCTTCAGTACTAATGGGAAATTCATACCTTTACTTAATAATCTTGAATATCATCATATTGACTCTTCTTAAGACGAGTAGTTACCTACCTCGTATACCTATACAAAATGTTGGTTTTTAAAAAATTTGGATTAAAATATATCTCATTCTTCGATATTTCATAAATTAAATCATTTTAGGCTTGAAAAGAGGCCATATCAACTTACTACTGCTTCAAAACTACTTAGTAAGTAATATTTTTTGCGTTTCTTTCGAAAATTGGTTATTAATCGTTTATTCCGCGATAATATTTAGAAACCTAGGAATATACTGAAACTACTTTTATAAATGAAAACCAATGACACAACAAGCTCATAAAATCATCTCGACAGACAAGACTTTCGATTTTAATAATTTACTTTGAAAACAAATTTTTAACCGACGAAAAATCAATCATCCCTTATTTTCGTACCCTTAGGGTTGGTTTTTTTTTCCAAATTTATATGGGACTAACTTCGGGTTATACCCTTTCCAATAAAAAAAGAATTATCAAAATCGAACTACTCTGTAAAAAGTTATGCGTGGTCATACATAAAAAAAAAAATATACGCGTCGAATTGAGAACCTCCTCCGTTTTTTTCGTCGGTTGAAAACCCAACTCAAATCGGATCATACGTTTCAGAACTACGATACCACAGACACACACACAGATAGTACCTACGTAGTCTTTTACCCGTACATCACCAAGCAACATAACCAACCTAGCAAATTCGCGAAACACTAGGTAGGTTAGGTTCGTTAGGTTCGACTTTGAGAGTGTTAAGGCTCGCGGTTACGAGTACAGTAGTAGGTAGTAGGTAGACCCAATCGAAATTGCTTTTTTGTACTCGACGATTAAAATATGTGTATTAAGATTTCATAGAGAATACTGCAACGTGACTCTTTTCATCGTTGAATAGTCTGTTACTTCCGAAACAACCGAAATAACTGTTTCGATACGCTCTAGACAACCGAAAAAAAATTTAAAATAGAACTAAAATAAATTCGACCAATCACGTGGCTGCTTTACCAAACTGTAATGAATTGGACCAATAGAATCGCTTTGATTAATTTACTCGTTGATGTCGTACGCTCGTTGATGTCTTATAAGATATCAACGAGCGTACGAGCGATAGGCTGCACTTCGTTTCAACAGTATCGAATTTGTTTAATTAGTTCAGTTGACTCGTAGAAAATTAATTTTAATGAACTCGTACAAAAAGTATTGTTCACAATAGTGTTATAATCAAGCTTTTTAATCTCGTACCTTACTTAGGCCACTCAGCAAGCTTCGTGGCCTAAACAAGGTACTCGACTAAAAAGCTCTCTATTGTAACACGATTGTGAAAAATACTATTTTTAACGATTAAACATCCCTACAATTAGACCGAATCAGGCAAACTTTGTATGACATTTTAGTCTCCAAAAATGGTCAGTCACAGGTACAGTCACCGGCATAAATATATGATGGAACATAGGCCGCAAAAATATCTGATGACAACTGTATTCCTAGAGCTGTAAGAGCGTGTCAGATATTTTTGCAGCCTTTGATTCATCATATATTGATGCCGGTTAAAACCTGTTAGAATATTCGGGCCCACGGTGTAGGTAAGGTATACATGTATTCAGCTATCAAAGACACAACAGATATATGATTCGCAACGTATTATGATATGATTAGCAACACTGTTTTTCAGCAACACCACTGATAAAAACTGTATTATATTTATTGTTTTGTTTGAAAGCAACTCATTATACTCGTACAAAGTCACTGCTGAACACGACAGGACGTAGATTCGTAGATAGCATTTTGAATGTCATCCGTGCATTACTGTTTTACAGTGATCACTATCTGTTCACTAATATCATAAAAACAATAATAACGTACATAATAGACGGGAAATGTAATGCAAATTTCCCTAACCCGCATTTGCGACATTTGTACAGCTGTGTTCTAAAAGTGTCACTTCACGCATTTTGCCTACCAAGCGCCGAATATCTCATTTGATGTAAATCTGTATAACCTCCATATGACCTTCACCCTGTGCCAAGAACCCAGTCTAGACTTCACGTGAGTGGTTTCACGTGAAAAACATTTTGTTTTGGCGCTTCGTTTAAATGGGTTATTTCGTTTAGTTTTTATGACGCGCCGAATGGCTTCGCTGAAATGTCAGAGATAATTGAAGAAATCGTGATAAAGAAAGATCGTTCGTTATTTAAGAAAGAGAATTTAAGTACCTACTTTAAATAACACACGACGACGTGGGCGTGGACGACGGAGACGGCAGGGCGACCTCGGGACCGGACCTTTCACTCGAAAACTGTCAAAGATGATGATAAAAAAATGATAAATGTTTATTCTCTTTTTTTATAGCCTTATAGCTAGATATAAATCTGCCAAGCCACAGTGCGGTTTGTTGGCAGACAAAGCTCCTAATTTATTAAAAGAAGATGAAATGCTATTTTGAAATAGCGATAGAAAATTAAAAAAAAAACCGGCCAAGTGCGAGTCGGACTCGCGCACGAAGGGTTCATTATCTATAAAAAAACTTATTTGTTGTTATAGCGGCAACAGAAATTCATCATCTGTGAAAATTTCAGCTGGAACTATCACGGTATCAGTGAGATACAGCCTGGTGACAGACAGACGGACGGACGGACGGACAGCGGAGACTTAGTAATAGGGTCCCGTTTTACTCTTTGAGTACGGAACCCTAACAACTCGTATTCAATTATATCGGTAGAAAGTAAGACATCGGTTACACGCTCATTCTGGCGTCAGTTCAGTCCATGATCGTGAAAGTAACCCTCAGACGATGGACTGATGGTCAGTTTTCTGTCATTCACAAGGGTTACACGATCATTCTCGCATCAGTCTGATCACAATGATGGACTAAACTGACGCCAGAATTAGCGCGTAACAGATGTCTAAGTGTCTGCAATTTTGACATTAATTACCTAATTAATTATTAATAATGTGTTATTGCAGGCATAAAAAAATCCCATATAAGTCATAATAGCTAACAGCAAAATTTAAGAAAAAAAAAGCGGCCAAGTGCGAATCGGACTCGCACATGAAGGGTTCCGTGAAATAAATTGCGGTTTACGATTTATGAGGTATTAAAAAAAACTACTTATTAGATCTCGTTCAAACCAATTTTCGGTGGAAGTTTACATGGTAATGTACATCATATATTTTTTTTAGTTTTATCATTCTCTTATTTTAGAAGTTACAGGGGGGGGGGGACACATTTTACCACTTTGGAAGTGTCTCTCGCGCAAACTATTCAGTTTAGAAAAAAATGATGATAGAAACCTCAATATCATTTGTGAAGACCTATCCATAGGTTTGATGAAAAAAAAAATTTTTGAGTTTCAGTTCTGAGTATGGGGACCCCTAAAACTTAATGTTTTTTTTCGATTTTTGTGTGAAAATCTTAATGCGGTTCACAGAATACATCTACTTACCAAGTTTCAACAGTATAGCTCTTATAGTTTCGGAAAAAAGTGGCTGTGACATACGGACGGACAGACAGACGGACATGACGAATCTATAAGGGCTCCGTTTTTTGCCATTTGGCTACGGAACCCTAAAAATGTATACAGTCACAAAATATCATAGAAATAAAATTAAAACTTTAAAACATTAATTCTGGTTCTCATTGTAGTGCACGGACAGCCAATGCCTAAAACATGACTGTCAGGGTTGTCACTTATACTTTTCAGAATCTGGTTCTTCGAGCTTTTAACCGTCTCCCAGAAAGGAGCCACCCTGGCCCTGACAATGAGTATCGTGAAGAAGTCCGGTACTCTGGCCGCACAATAGTTCATTACATCATTACAGTCGTATTTAGGTACTTTTATTCAATTTTCGAGCGGTCGAAAGTCAAAAATCGCCACCTGGAGATTGCTCAAGGCTGGGACGAGCGGAAGTCGAAAGGGGAGGCCTTTGCCCAGCAGTGGGACACTCTAAATGGGCTTTTTAATTTAATTTAATTGAACACTACATTCAAGTATGTGCCGTCAAACGGCGATCGTGGGCTCGAATTCGCGTGGGTTCGAATTCGAATTCGCTCGTACCAATTGAGTGTTGCACTTATTTTTCATATGCGAAATATCATTTTGATATTTTACTCGTATGCGCATGCGGGTGGCGCAGGACCGGTCATTTTGGCACTCTTTGGGGGAGGCCTATGTCCAGCAGTGGACGTCTTTCGGCTGATAACTATGATTGTTGGCGCAACAAGTACGCTGCCCCGCGATGCTGGAACAATCTTCCACCGTCAATAAAAAATGCAAGTTCACTGGCCACTTTTAAGAATAAATTAAAAATCCACATGCTAAAGGAACAGACGTCTCCTGTCTAGCTAGCCGATGAAATATAAACCTACTTTTTTTTCTTTTTTTATAACGTGTACCATTAAATTATGTCTATGTCTATATATTATATTCATACATCCATTTTATATAATTATGTCGAACATATAGTCATTTATATTTTTCACTAGTATGTATTTATCCTGTTTTAAAAATCAAGCTGTAGGTACCTGCGCACTGCACTTTCTGTAATATTTGTATTTAGATCTGCTTTTATTTGTGTCATGTAAAATGTGTAAAGGATTCACTGAAAATCAGCGTCGGGGTTTTCCATGCTCCGACACATGCTGAGTGGACTCCTTTTTGAGACCACCCTCAACATTGTACTTCTTTTTATTTTTTCCTAGTTTTAAGCATTTGTATTTAATGTTGTGGTTGTGTTTATCAAATAAATCATTCATTCATTCATTCATTCAACACAAACCAGTACAGAGATGCAACGGTACTCTAGTGACGTCACGGATACGTCACGACCCCGCTCCGAGCACCTCAGACTGCAACGTACCGCCATATAATTTTACATATCGAACGCATGTAATATATACATACATACATATTTCTACATTAAAACAAGATTGTACTTCTTATCCTGGAGTTCTTCATTGACGATCCTACGGTTCCTGGTCAGAAGAGGCTTATAAAGAGGAGTACACCCAACAATGATGATGATGATTTTATAATTATCTTTTCGGCGAAGGCATAAAAATTAATAGCAAGATTCTCCACTAAATGATAAATATTCATTTGTTTATCCTGCTCCTGCTAGATCAGTTAAAGCACCCAATGTCGCTTGACCGTTTTTTGCCGACGCGACCACGGTCACTCCGGCGGCAGCGCGCGCATACTTACTATGTACAGTCACTGACAACGGTGTTCAACTAAAATTTAGGCAAATTGCAAATCGCCTAACGGGATGTCTGAGGAAAACTTAACTTAACTGTCAATCTAACACATCGATGTAAGAGTACAGTCACCGGCATCAATATGATGGAATAAAGGCCGCAAAAATATCTGACACGCTCTAACGGCTCTAGGAATAAATAGCGTCATCATCAGATATTATTGCGGCCTTTGATGCCGGTGACTTCCAAATGCCTACCAAATTCCTTAGGTGCCTAAGTCAAGTTCTCATAGGCCATATCATGTTAATATAATAAATAATAGCAAGATTCTATGGTGACTGTTTTTAATTTGTTTATCCTGAGAACCCAGTGTCGCTTGACCGTTTTTTGCCGACGCGACCACGGCCACTCCTGCGCAGCGCGCATACTTATTGTGTTTTGTGTACCTACAGTCACTCACAACGGTGTTCAATTAAAAGTTAGGCAAATCATTTAACTAGATGGCTATTGACGGTGATTTTCAACCTTTTTCACGACCCCCTGGGGGTCGCAAAGCCTCTTGGAGGGGTCGTTGCTGCAAGTTTAAAGTGAAAGTGATATAACCACAAGCACTCAATATTCGTAAATAAATAAAAAAACACAGTTTATCTTTTTACGTAATCAGGGGGTCGCCCTATGAAAAAAATCGAAAAACACTGGTCTAGATTTCAGATGACGGTCTAATCTGGAAAAATCACGATTCAATCAATCAATCTTTAGAGTTCACCGAGGTAAAGTATAACTGTAGCCGAGCGGTAAGGCACGTGACTTTAAATCTGGAGGGTCGTGGGTTCAATCCCCGGCCCATACACGAGGCTATTAAAAAAAAGTTTTTTTGAGCTTATTGTGTGTCCTACTGCTGGGCAAAGGCCTCTCACCGTGATCTCCATGCGTCCCTACGAAATATCATTCGATGCTTAAGAGTAGCCTTCAGGTACACGAGAACATCATGAGGATACCTGTCTAATTCTACGAAGGTCTAGCTTCCCTTGAGGTTGGAAGGCCAGATGGTAGTCGCTTTCGTAAAACATATAGGTAGTGATAACGCGAAGTCTTAGGATTAGGTGGCAAAGCAGACCCCGAGCTCCTTTAGGATACCTAGGTACTTATTTACTTACTGCTGTGGCAACGACCCAAAGTGGATCTTGGCCTCCGACACTACATATACTCGCCCTCAACCCAAAATACTACTGACCTACTGAGGCCATAAAACGCTCCGTGCAATACAATGGGTTTCTATTGTATTGCACGGAGCGTTTTATGGCCTCAGTAGTCTTTTGGGTTGAGGGCGAGTATAAACTGCCGGGCTTCCCTGTCCAATGCCTATTCAGTCCAATCGACGGCCCGGAGCTCATTCAGGTCTTTTTGGACTTCGTCACCCCAACGGTACCTAGGACGTCCAATAGGTCTTCGACCAGCTGGACGTCTCGCTCGAGTACGCCTTTAAGGCGCTATAGTATCATGGTCTTCTCTCCCTCTCGCTGAGCATAAGCGTGAGCGAGATGGAAGTGCGTGTTTGGAAGCGCGGATATCATGTTTTTTAATTTCCACCCTGGTTCGACCATAAATTAAAAAAAGTGTCAAATGAAAAACATAAAATTAGAAAGCGTTATATAAAATATAAAAACCCTCTGGACGCTTTAGAGCTAAAATTGATCAGTAAACGTCTTAGTAAATTAACAATTTCTAAATACAATGACTACATACATAAAACGGAAATTGAACTCAAAGAAAATCCCAACTTATTTTGGTCATTTATCAAAGCTAAGCGTGGCGGAACTAGTCCATATCCATTATCTATGACGGACGAGACAGGCACTAGCTCTAGCAGTACAGGAATATGTGAAATGTTTGCTTCCTATTTCTCGACAGTTTACACCAAAGTAGATCAAATCGGTAACGATTTCAACTTGAGCAAGTCGTTACAATTATTAATGATTAATAGTCAGAGCTTAGTTACCCCTTTTATTGATGACGACTCTTTGCTAAATAAATTGAAAAACCTCGATCGTAAGAAAGGCGCGGGTCCCGACGGAATTCCGCCGTTTTTTATTAATTCCTGTGCTTCACAGCTAGTTAAACCGCTAAGTATAATATACAACAAATCTTTAACATCCTGAATATTTCCGTCACTGTGGGAGACAGCAAAAGTAGTACCTATTTACAAATCAGGTGATGACAAAACAGTGTCTAACTACAGACCCATATCCTTACTTTGTACATTTGCCAAGATCTTTGAATCGGTTGTCTGTCCACATATCAATAGGCATTTTGGAATGTACCTAAGCGACTTTCAGCATGGGTTTGTTAGGGCCAGATCAACATCTACAAACCTAGTTTCATTCACTGAACTTCTTTCTGATGCAGTAGATGCAGGAAAGCAGATGGATGTCATATACACAGATTTCAGCAAGGCCTTTGATAAAGTAAGTCATAAAATCTTGCTGCAAAAGTTGTCTGCTTATGGATTCGGATCCATACTTAATTGGCTAGAGTCCTACTTGCAGCACAGGTCATTTTTTGTAGTAGTTAATGGTTATCAATCTCTGTCACACACCATATCATCCGGGGTACCCCAAGGTTCTCATTTAGGCCCAATACTATTTAACATTTTCATAAACGATATTCCTGATTGTTTTATACACTCGAGCATACTTATGTATGCTGATGACTTAAAGTTTACTCGGACCATTGATTCTGTCAGCGATGTTGACTTATTACAGAGCGATTTAAGACGGCTTGTTGACTGGTGTACAAACAACCAGATGGTCTTGAATGCCAAAAAATGTGTACACATCAAGATATCTAGAAAACACAAAGTTGTAAATTCTACTTATCTCATTGGTGACGAAGCTATACAAGAAGTAAATACAGTTCGAGACTTGGGTGTAGTTTTAGATCAAAAGCTCACATTTCTCCCTCACATTGAAAATATAATTAAAAGAGCATTTAGGATGTTGGGCTTTGTTATACGGAACGTAAAAATATTCAAAAGTAGTGTAACAAAAACGTTGTTATACAATAGCCTAGTAAGAAGTATTCTGGAATACTGTAGTGTGGTCTGGCGGCCGCACTATGCCACTCACTCACTACGACTAGAGCGTGTGCAGAAAAGGTTTGTCCGGCACTTGATTTTCTCTGCTGGCAGATTTAAAAAAAATCGTATTCTTATACACAAAGTCTTCAGAGGTTCGGGTTAAGATCACTAGAAGTACGAAGGAAAGTTGCGGACGCAATTTTTTCATATAAGCTCGTAAACAATCAAATAGATTGTCCGCAACTATTAGCCCTTCTGTCTTTTCGAGCTCCTTCCCGAACTCCTCGCAAACCTATCACGCCATTCTGCCCACCGCTCAGAAGGACTGTCCTCGGCAGTAGCTCGCCTATCCCAAGGATGTGTAAAGCAATTAACAGCTGCAGTCACATGTCTGATGTTTTCTTTGACTCGGTCGTGAAATTTAAAATAAGGTCTGGTAACTGCTTCGCTTTGCAATAATAATAAAGTTGGTGACATCCATTTTCTCGCGCAGAAAGTTGTTAAAAAAGTTTTAAATTATTTAGTTACGTCGCAATAATAAGTTAAGCAAAAAATATGTATAATTTTGATAAGTTAATGTTAAGGTTTTTTTTTATATAATGCATGCGGTGTTTACCTTTAAGTGATTGTTACACTTAGCAAGTAGTTATGTAGTTATGATACTTGGATTACTGTAAACTTCAGTGTAAACAATTGTTGGTGAACCAAAATAAATAAATAAAAATAAAATAAAATAATTTTTTGTGCGATTAAATAAATAAAAAAGTAATCACTAAGTTCCCTCAAAAATGATATTGCCGATTTGTAGAACCAATGTTAATATGTTTAGCTATTGTGCATAATTTTCTACGAATGTTTTAAGTGAATTTTAATATGTTTTAGACCTATGTTCGTGATTGTTTTCTATCGAGCGAAAATTGCATAATCGTGTTTCGAATCCCTGCAGAAAAGCCTCAAGATTACTATTCGTATTTTTTTGAAACCATATTATTATAAACAGATGCATTATATTGTTTCAAAAACTATGTTCGCTTCACTTCGCTGAACCTATAGCGCCTGATACAACCGCGAAAAACGTTACGAAACTCGTCCGACTTTAGTAACATTTATCAAAGATGGGTTCATACATAAAAGAAGTCAGAACAAAGCGAGCACGAAGTGTTCTTGCTGTTTTATAGCTCGTTAAACAAGTGCCATTAATTTCCTTACACATTTTTATTTTTTATCACTCAACAACCTTACACTTTCGCAGCACCATTAACAAATATGTACGTGACTGTACCGGCCACGTCTAGACAGATAAAAAAAACTGTTTCCATCATGTATACACTTAGTTGAGTAGAGTTCCTTATTGACAGTTTGCTACCTTTTTATCGTCGTTTTAACTAAATATTTAACTACTCGTTGGACAGTCGACCTGACTGCCGAGGTATGGAGGATAATGTTTTTCATGTTTTTGTACTGTATTACTGCACGCATCTTTATACTAATAAATACTATGAATGCAAATAGTAGTTTATGCAATCGTTATATAATGGATGTTTTTTTAAGTCGAGTACCACGTTTAGGCCACGAAGCTTGCTGAGTGGCCTAATTAAGGTACGAGACTTAAAAAGCTAATTATATAACTATTGTATACAATACTTTTTCTACGAGTCAACGGAAATAATAATTTATTAAACAAACTTGGTATCTATTGAAAATCGCCCTGCTGAAATGAAGCGCAGCAGCTTAGTAATTTTGCGCGTTGATGTCTTTACAGTTATCTTATACAGCTCCTGGATTCATAAGATGACTGCTGGCGGTTATCTTATGAAACCATACGAGCTCCGTCACCAGCTGGTAGAGCTCCAGGATTAAAAAGTATGTGATCTTAGTGTCGTGTACGAAATCTTAATTCAAAGATTAAAGTCGACGAGTAGAAAAAGTAACTTTATAACACTTTACAGTTAATCTCTCGCGCTTTATACACAATATACCCGAGTCGAAACTTCAGAAATAAAGGTAAATAAATATCGCGTTAGACCCGTGTAAAATTTTGTCAGTCTGTTACTTTTTCACGCTAAAACTGCTGAATTTATTTTTATGAATTTTGGTATAGAGGTAGATTGGACCTTGAAGGAAATAAGGCTACTTTTTTGGGAGAGGATGGGGAATTGGTACAGAGCTAATCCCGAAACCTAAGAGAAAATACTCATAGAAAGAATTTGGAATGCGTTCAACAACTATTCACTCAAAGCACACAAAAACAGACAGCATAATATATATATTTTTTAGTGCTGAAAAAGACTTGATTTAAAATGTATAAGAATGTTCGATCTTAAGTACATTATCTAAGTAGCTAAATTGCGGAGTAGGTGCGTGCGTTTGCAAGGTGTTCCCAAGTTTAAAGCCTGCTCCCACACAATTAGCCATCATCATGTCCCATCATACGGGACGCAATTATGCGTTAAACGGAGTAAGACATTTCTTGTGTGATGTGACATGATGAACCAAGGCCAGATAGGAGCTAACAAAAATTACGCGGGCCGCACTTCTTAGTTATTTGTGACTATATCAGGCAATTCCAAAATTCAGAATTCAACAACATTTACATACAAAAATGTTGCCGACCGCTGGTGTGGAGCATACATGCAGTGTACTTTGTTTTATGTTGTGCCTATAGATAATATAGATATATGGTTGAATAGTATAGGTAACTGCAGCGGTATTCTGCGGGACAACCTTCCTGTTTACTTACTTGCCTTATTTAATTACTAATTAATAACTTCCTCTACTCATTCCTAACTTGCAACTATAAAAACCTATAAATGCATATATAAAACTATTTCAACGGGTCTTACCGTGTATATTATGTGAAAAATACCTACATATCGTCGTTACGAGTCCTTTGCAGCGCTCGTGGTCAAAGGAGACGAGAAATAATCGCGAAAGCCGAAGACATTATCAAATAATTTCTTCCATTTTTTTTTTATAATTCGAGCCTATACAGGAGCGTCATCTTCGTAGACGTAGTGGATTATCCACTAAGCTAAACCCGATCGTCAAATATAAACTGTAAAAGATTAACAGTTACCTATACAATAATAGCTGTTGAAAAGAACAAAGGATATAATACGGAGCACACATATTTTTTAATCTTTTTCTCCTCAGTCCCGCTGTCATAACAAAACAACTGCTATTCACAACTAGTTTCACCTTGCCTCACCAATCAACCCCTTAGGTGCCCTTAGTACGTCTAGACTCGTAATATAGCCGTAACCGGAGGTCTAACTTACACTGGGTCGAGTTTATGTGTAGAGCGAGGTGAATAACACCCCAAATATTTTTTTCATTCGTAAACCTGAAATGTAGGTGAAGCTTGCCAACTGACGTTAGTAGGACTGTTAGGAATGCTGGAGACTAGGCTAGGCTTCGATAGTAGTGTCAACGGTAGGTATATGTAGAGCTAGCCACATCTAAAGTATAATTTACGAACTGTTTACTAGTTTTGCAGGCTAGACTTAAACGATAGACAAATGACGTTTGAAGGCCGACATAGCCTACCTACCAGACAACAGGCCCGACATCAGCTCTTGCTGTATAGCAACCAGGGTAAACTGAAGCAGGATTCATATTTAACTGAGTAGGTATTAGAACCCAGGACTTCAGCACGAATATGTACTATGAACTAGGCTAAAGTGGTCGTCTTATAATGACTGCATATGAAGACCGCTCATATAATGTGGCCAAAATTGTAGAATTCGGATGACTTCATAAGATAAATGTCGCCAGAAATATTGCCAGAACTCATATGATATATTGTGGTCAAACGAGTGGTAATATTCTATTGTGGGAGATTATCTAAGTATTAGGCCTTACATCCACGCAAAGGTTTATGCTATTCCAGGTCAAAATAGCTTTGCAATAAGCTACATTTGCGTAAATCAAGACGAATCTAGCTCAGGTATTTTCTCCAGTCACTCCAAACTTGGCTTCGTGTTCAGTTGAATTATTGAAGGAGGTTCGGAATCGAGGTCGCAGCGCAGCCGATGACAGCTGTTATGGTGGACACTTTATAATTAACATTCATTCAGGTACCTATTTCAGGTGTGTGCAGCTGGAGAATTAATTTGATCTACAGAACGCTGTACATCTGACCTGCTTAGCATGATTGCGTTTATGTCGGACATAAAGCATGCGCAAGTGGCAAATGTTTTTATCTACCTATATACGAGTACTTCTAGGCTAAAATTATAAAGAGTAAAAGTTTGACAGTAGTAGTAAGTTTGCAGGTAACGCCAAAAAGTCACAAAACCTTTACATATTAGGTAGGTACACTACGTAATTCCGAGTATTCATTTGTCCGAAAGCATCCTTTATCCGAATTCATAATTCCGAAAACCATGTTCCGCTGAAGGAGTTCAGTGTGCAATAGAGCTACATCTCAAATGTGTTTTAATGTTGAGATGTATTGCAGGCACTAGGCGATTTTTCAGGATATAATACTAACCTAACCTATTTATATGTCTATTCCTTTCAATCATCTGCGTCCAAATTTTCGTTATGGTTTCGGACAACTGACACTTCGCAATTTTTCTATATTCCCTTTTATAATATTAGTACAGATGAGTACAAATGTGTATGTTTTCGTTGTTTTTAGAGTAAAACTTCTGTTTCTATGCCGTCATACCTAAGTCTGACGTCTGCCAACACAACGTTGCGTGACCCTGCCCAATATAATCAATTTATGAGTTAATTCTATCAAGTTTTATGTAATCTTGTTATGTGATTATTTCCCTAGTAAAATGACCTTGCTATCACGTAGCTTTCATATAAAATTGCTACGAACAAACACTTCGAAATTCTTGACGATCCATTTGTAAAACTCTAATTAAATAGACACGCCACGCCACATCTAACATTCTCATATCAGTACAGTCAGCCATGAAAGTGGTCTACCACTTTTGAACCATAATCCACACTAATATTATAAATGCGAAGGTGTGTATGTCTGTCCGTCTGTTTTTCTGTCCTTCTGTCTGTCTGTTACCCCTTCATGCTTAAACCACAGAACCGATTTAGATGAAATTTGGTATAGAGATAGTTTGAGTCCCAGGAAAGGACATAGGATAGCTTTATCCCGGAAAACATCCCTTAAGGGGGTGAAATGGAGGTGAAAGTTTGACGCGGATGAAGTCGTGGGCAGAAACTTAGTTACAAACATCCAAATACTTGTATAAACATCCAAATATATCATAACTTTGGCATTTTATAATATAAGTAGGATAGGCTTGCCTAAAAATAATTTTTTGTCAAGCCGGTGGGAATCGGCTTGTACAAGCGCCCCGCCACTGTCAGGCAGACCACAATACATATTTTGCTAGTGGCTACAGTTAACCATACAATTGGCATAGCCTGGACATAAATGGGTTAAAAATCTACTGGGAAATGCCCCCTGAAAAACCACAATCAATTATAGCAGGCTACATGGCGCCCACACTATTACTTAGTTCTATTTCCGTAGCGCTATATCCATTAGTTTATTCTGGTCCAATTGCGTGTAATTGGAACAATATATTTGTGTGGTCGCACTCTGCACAGTCAATTGGACGACTAATGGAAATCTAGATGGTTCTGTCAGCTGTTCAGTCCCAGGCTATTATAAGTTACCTATATCCACTTGACAACGCGTGGTTGCATCTATTTATATACTATTCTTTCTAAAAATTACAGTAGTTCGACCCTCTCGCACGTATGCGCTTGCTAGTAAGGGAGGAATGCTTTATCTCCGACATAAAAGCGACCATGCTAGGCTAGACAGGAACGTTCAAAAATGCATTTAAAAACTGTGATTAAAAATGCGGTATTTTGCCACTAAAACTTCGCAAAATAGCGGCGATTTCATATACCTGTCCTGACACGAGAAAATGCTCGTCCTCGAAATTTCGAGTGCATAGGTATCGAAGATCATAATATGTAGGTTAGTTAGTAGGATAGTTTTCAGTATGCTCAATGTTTGTAATAATAAGGTACGTAAGTTATTTAAACAAATTAGGAGCCATTGTTTCAAGTCGGCGTGATTGTTTAGGATACCGTCTAACTGCTATGTTATTCTTTAGTAACATAGCTGTGTTCATCGGCGATATAATAGTGAGTTTAATTTATTCAAAGAGCGTGTTTCTTATTTAAAAAAACCTCCTATAAATTTTCGTGTCTAACATACATGTTAGGAATAACCTCGAATAGTAAAAACCCCGTTAGATTAGAGGCAGTCCGCACGGTTTGGACAGGAGTGCCGGCCCAACCCCACTCGTTTAAAATAACTCGTGAATGGTTCTGGAAAGTGTAGATTCATTACCGAGAAGAGCTTAGGAATAATATTACCTATATTGTTTGTAACTACGTATTGATCGTTGAAGCAACGGAGATGCACCGAAATATACTTAATACCTTCAAATTGTGTATTTAGTAAGTGATTTATCCTTAGCGAAGGCCGTAGAGATTTTTTTTATCAACATAACATTTAAGCTACCTATAATAATTGATACGAGCGCTCTATACCAATACCATCCAGAACCAAATATTAAACCAATGTCTTCCGTAACTTGCATGGAAGGAGTTTTGTTCTTCAGTATGTTTTGAGCCTACATTTTATAAAATATGATATTTGTTTTTTTGGCAACCTCGACATCTTCGGGAGCTCTGGCGACCAAATACCTACAGAGCAAATTGTGGTTTCATTGGCTGCGTTAGGGCCCAGCCACATGTCTGCGTTGCGGCGCGCGCACCGCAAAATTGTGCGTTGCGGCGCCGCATCGCAAACATCTATGAAATGACACTCCGAATATGAGCGAAATGACATTCCGTTAAAAAATATCAAAACTCGTTGCATAAGCCACATAATAGTTAGTATTATTTGATGATCTACATAGTTATTTACATATCTTCGTCACAGTTGCGTCTGCGCTGCGTCTAGCGCGGCTGCTGCCCCGCTATCCTGTAACTTGTTTTAAGCTCACCTCAACGCTCAACCACTAATATATCTTGACGCCGCGATTCGTAGTAACTAAGCGTAGGTCTGAGGTCTAGTTTCGTTAGGCGTGACAGGTGGGGTAAAGCGCATGAGCGCGTAAAGAATAACAACCCTGACCGACTGACGTTCTTGACACGTGCGTTTGTCCTACTTTATAACTTGTTAGATACCGTTCGCTTAAAACAGAAGACGATAGACTTTATTCGGAGTTTTGATGTCAGCAATGACATGATTTAGTGACATTTCGATTGTATCACGGAATTAACCAAGCCATTCTTTCTCGGAGCTATCTTTCACGAAGGTAGTCAGAACCAATGTCAGAACAGTATCATAGTATCCAAGCAACTCGCAATTACTAAGTAAGTGCGAAATTGATTTATTAAACTCGCGATTACTGCCAATACTTACTTCATACAAAACTGTTAGATTTTTTCTAATGCTCAAAATTCCTAAAGACTTGTCAACGTCAACAATCGGTTGAATTACCTAGGTACATAATAAGAATGTCATAAGAGCAAAATTTCGCAAGATAATTAAAAAGAATAATTGATTGACGTATGAGTCATTAAAATTGACCCCACGCAATTGATCTCTAGTGCCAAAAAGGAACAAATATACATAAGTACATATAGACTGGTAAGCAGATTAACCTCCTTTGCGTTGCGCAATCGGTTAACAACTGGTACGGTATACAAACAGATGCATCCATTTTTAGGGTTCCGTACTCAATGAGTAAAACGGGACCCTATTACTAAGCATCCGCTGACCGTCTGTCTGTATGTATATCTGTCCGTCTGTCATCAGGCTGTATCTCATGAACCATGTTAGTTAGACAGTAGAAATTGTCACAGATGATGTATTTCTGTTGCCGCTATAACAACAAATACAAACAAACAGGATTTATTATTTTCCTATACAACAAACGTGATTTTTTTGCCGTTTTTATAGATATTGGTACGGAACCCTTCATGCGCGAGTCCGACTCGCACTTGGCCGGTTTTTTTAGAAGCTTTCTATTAACTTGCAACCTTACTATGTAACTAGGTAGGGTGGTAAGTTCGTATGTTATTTGTTCGGTTGGAATACTTGGAATCTTGTAACTCAATTTTCAAGCAGATATCTTCAACCGATTGAGCTGAAATTTTGATTAAAGGTATAGTTTGGATGACTCTTCAATATTATGGTACTATCGAGCTGATCTGATGATGGAGACAGAAAGATGGCCATGGGAATTAAGTACTACCGACGTACGTGACGGTACAGTCGGCAATACAAGTTTGTACCAAAAATTAATTTTTTGACAGAAACTTATTATATTTTTCACCTAACAAGGGGCAATAAGGTAAGAATGGAACTTGTACTCGACTGTGTACGGTTATTGGAAACAATTCTCCACGTACCGTTGCTGTACAAACAACACAAAACATCGATCCCGGCAATTGTAGACACCGTATTGCACAATTTGCACATGCAAATACACCTGCTGCACAATGTTTACAAACTCGCCCTCAAAACACAAGGCGGTGGTAACAAACATATATACCAATCGTGACACTATGCATAGCATGACGTCGTGTGCGACTATGCATGTATTTTTATGTCTGTTAGTCTGAGAGACGGCTGTGCAGAGATAGGGATTGCGTAGTCGTTGATGGGCCAATCAACTCTTGGGCCCACAGTATTTTGTCCGGTAACGCAAGATACAGAACTGTCATGTTTGTTAGAGAAACTGCTATAAACCAGGTACCCAATTGTGTATAACGATGGTTCACACCAGCAGTTACGATATGCCACAGATTTTAATTGGATTGATAGACACAGGTTTGAAATAGATTGATTTGAAAGTTTGTAAAAAGTAACACAGGAGACAGAAAAAGTGTGGGTGAAAAAGTTGATTGACCCTGATTTTCTTTCTGTCAGGTATGGGGAGGTACTGTCGCGGACCTAAGAAAAGCACAAGTGTCCATAGGCGACGGTACCTGGTTAGCATCAGGCAGGCTGTAAGCTTGTTTGCCACCGTCGTTGTATAAAAAATAACCGGTCAAGTACGAGTCTGACTCGCGCATCGAGGGTTCCGTACAAACTTTCATACACCATACCCGTCATGTCAGGACCTTTCCTTTATTCTTGAACAACCTTAAACAGCTCATCGTAGAAGTTACCGTTGCAAAGCGCCTTCTGCATTTTGGTACTAACAGCTTACAACCTAGTATGTTTGTTTATCAGCGATAGCTTTTTATCACGAGTACCGATTTCGATTATTTATTTTAACGATAATCTGATAGAAATTTGAAAATATAAAATTTCATACAAAAGTAAGTAGGTAAATTAAAATTTAATTAAGTAATTATTTTTGATAAATAAAACAAAATAAGCTAGATAGAGATATCGTTTTATTTCTCCTGTATTATTTATGTTACTCTTAATCATATGTAATTATTTCAGAATTTTCGCTTCGTAAACTTCGGTGATAAGGGGATAATACAAATTTAACCACTGTAGAAAAACAATAAAAACGGTTTTAGAAAGTGCAACTCAAGCCCTTTCATACGATACCCCACTTGATCTTTTTACTAGACTTTGAATTTTTAACCCCCCCCCCCCCCCCCCCCTCATATTCGTCATTTAAACAGAAAATAAAAATGTTTATTTAATGTTTTCACTTTCCATACACGTGTCTTAACCCTTTTAACAGTTGTTCCAAATTTCAAATTGATAGCTTAAGTAGTTCTCCTGAGATATTTCACGTTGTGACAGACGGACAGAGTCGCACCATAAGGGTTCCTTTTTTACTTTTTTTGGTACGGAACCCTAAAAATGACGGCGCGAGATTCTCGCCTCGCTTTAGCTAGCATGAGATTAGTGATTGCTCTGAAACGAAATCTACACTTACGAGTATCAACCAGCACTTATACCTATACCCGGTTACAATTTCTATTCTATGCTTCTCGCCGGGTGATGTCACATCAGTCAGGCCCCTATTTCACCAAATCGACAATTGTCGCCTGACAATGACAATTCGAGTTTTATGGCTGCGTCGACAGGTTAGCTGGACAGTTTATTGACCCAGCAATATACGTGGAATTGTCATTGTTAGGTGACAATTGTCAAGATGGTGAAATAGCAGCAGCAGATGGTTGCACTTTTATCACTTATCTTATCGCAGTAGATAAGATATCCGTCTCTCGCAGTCGCATTCTCGTCATAACGTGACGGATGAGTTAACCACAATATCCACAGCGATGAGTGACACAATATAATTGGACAATTAAATTCAATTGACAAACCATGACAATAATGAGTATGAGTGAAGTCGCCGTCGATGGACTTAACTATGTAAACAAACAATGTATTGTAATTGACATTTACATAGTTAGCAAGGTCCACTGACGGCGACTTTAAGTATGAGTATTAACGCCATCACAGAATTCACAGGTAACCTAAGCCATCTCTCCGTCGGATCTCGGTCTTTGAACGTTCGATGACCTAAGCTAAGAACCCGCTTAACGAGCTCTGCCGAGAGACGCCAGGTAAGGTTGGATACCTACACACTGCAGAACGTTTTGCATTCTTGAATGACCTCGTCTAAACTTCTACCATACACTACGGGCCTGGCCACATGTCTACGGTGCGGCGCCGCAACGCACAATTTTGCGGCACGCGCGCCGCAAAACCCGGGTTTGTCGGTACCATAAATTTCTCTATGTCGGTCGGTACTAATACTAAACCACAGAATAAGTAATAGTACAAACTAAACGGGGGTTTCTGCGGCGCGCGCGCCCCAAAATTTTTCGTTGCGGCGCGGCGCCGCACCGCAGACATGTGGCTAGGCCCTACAGTGGAATACTTTGATTCGGGGGGCGACTTTGATAAAATAGGTTTTTCTCCGAACTACATAACTGGTCACGCACTACTAAACAAACACCTTTTTACTCTAGGTGTTACAAACAGGTCAGGCAGTCCTCTCTGACTGGAACCAAAAGATGAACGTTTAAGCGACTATCCCAACTTTACAATTTTTTTTTCGAGGAGTGGATTGGTGACTTAGTTTGTACACATTTTATTTTTTTATACGATTTGGTATGTTTGTCGAGATTGGATATGACTATTTTAAACCATCCAAACAATACAGTATTTTATTCAAAATGATTTTATGCTCAAGTATGCCATTTTGCCCAGAAGATGAAAGCTGTGCCCAATAGTTGAACGTTTTGACACCAATAAACGAACGAAGAAAAACGTAACACCGCGCAGCCTCTGACTTTAGGTATAGTAATTATATGTATACCTAATCATTGTTATAACAATTTATACCAGTTAACAATCACAATATTGATACTAAACACAAAATAAAACAATTCAAATGTACCCTTTTCATATTATGTTCATTATTATTCAATATCTCGAAGATCTATGTACAATACGATAAGTACAATACGTAAGCCAAATGTTCTGTGAAAATTGAACAATGAAATAAATAAACTAAACTAAACTATATTATCAGGAACTGAAAAAACAACAAATTTTAAATAGTTAAGTAAAGTACTGACAGTGACTCATAGGCTCATAGCCATAGTTATGTGTAGTTCATAAATAACAACAATGGTATTTCCGGTAATCCTTAGCAAAAATAGTAAACAAGTAGGTACTCGAAATTCGAATACCTATAGAACTAAAATTATTAACCACTTCAACGCGTAGGATTACATCAAATGGTTTATTAAAAATAAATCAATAAAATATGTATAAAGATTTAAAAAATAACTAGTGTACCTACTTAATAAGAATTTGTGTTGGTTCAAAACGGGAAAGTACTTACCATTTCTATTATTACCCACCTCCAACGGACTACTTCTAAAGCGGGTGCAGCGGCGAAAAACGCCGAACTTCTAAAATGTAATAAATATAGCGGCCTTGGCAGAGAGTACAACTTTGTACCCTTTGGCGTCGAGACCCTTGGTCCGTGGGGTCCCAGTGCACATAAGTTATTTGCGGAAATCGCGAAACGTCTGGTTGATGTACATGTAAGAGCTGGCGGCTTTCTCGCGCAACGCATCAGCATTGCAATTCAACGAGGAAATGCCGCCAGCATCCTCGGTATAATGCCTCGAGGGCCTTTTTAGGGTTCCGTAGCCAAATAGCAAAAAACGGAACCCTTATAGATTCGTCATGTCTGTCCGTCTGTCTGTCTGTCTGTCTGTCCGTCCGTATGTCACAGCCACTTTTTTCCGAAACTATAAGAGCTATACTGTTGAAACTTGGTAAGTAGATGTATTCTGTGAACCGCATTAAGATTTTCACACAAAAATAGAAAAAAAAACAATAAATTTTGGGGTTCCCCATACTAAGAACTGAAACTCAAAATTTTTTTTTATCAAACCCATACGTGTGGGGTATCTATGGATAGGTCTTCACAAATGATACTGAAGTTTTTAAACTAATTTTTTTTCTAAACAGAATAGTTTGCGCGAGAGACACTTCCAAAGTGGTAAAATGTGTCCCCCCCCCCCTGTAACTTCTAAAAAAAATATATGATGTACATTACCATGCAAACTTTCAACGAAAATTGGTTTGAACGAGATCTAGAAAGTAGTTTTTTTTTAATACGTCATAAATCGTAAAAAGCAATTTATTTAACGGAACCCTTCATGTGCGAGTCCGACTCGCACTTGGCCGCTTTTTTTTAGATTTAACGTAGTTTTAATTTAATTTAGTTTATGTTAATTATCATCTTGTATTTACTATAGAAAATAAATACATTTAGTTTAGTTTAGTTTATTTATTTCATAATATTACATTAAGTATTACTAATATGTTACCCTTTTGATCAGAGCCTTTTATTATCGAATATGATTTATTAATTTTATTATATTACTTAATGTATAAGGAGAGTCCCAGAGTCCCAGTTCTCTTTAAATCTTATTGAAATGCAACAGAGGTGACAAGCTGGGTGTCATTTACTGGAACTAGGATGTCGAACATAGGGACGTTTAGCTTATTTCATTTCGATGAAATGAACCTATATACCGTAATTAGTGCGAAGCATAGGGTGGTTCTCTAATAATTAATACAAACATAATAATACCTATTACTAATGTACCTATTTAAAGCACTTTACGGGATAACCATAAATAAGTTTCTGTCAAAAAAATAATTTTTGGTACAAGCTTTTATTGCCGACAGTACTTTTCTGTATACCGTCATCAACTACTAATTGAGACGATTCTAACGAGCCCAAACTCAACGGGCTGAATGCCCATGGCCACCTTCTTTCTCCATCATCAGATTAGCTCCATGGTACCATGATATTGAATTGTCATCCAAACTATACCTTTACCCAAAATTTCAGCTCCATCGGTTGAAGATACCTGCTTCAAAATTGAGCTGTAAGATCCACCCGAACAAACATAGTTACATACCACATGGGTATTTACATAGGTAGTCATTAGGGACATACATTGCAAGTTAATAGAGAGCTTGTAAAAACGATAATAATCCTGTCGGTTTAAACTTGATACAGTCGACGTCAAAGATATGTATAATTTTTAACTACAGTCAGGGGTATTAATATAGGTACGTACATAAATAAGGACATAAATGGGTCATTGTCAGTCACAAAAACAAAAATCATCTTTCCGGTGGTCAATAGTTAAGGGCTTTACGCTCACATATAATAATATGTTTTTATCACATAGAATTATAGAAGGGACAACGCCGTTTAAGCGGATTCAGAGTTCAACCAAAAATTAGGCTTTATCCACCGAAAAGACGCGAACCTAAATCTGACAATGACCCAAATATCTGTCTGTACACGCCTTTATGACATTGATTATTACTGCACGGTTAGGACAAGAAGGCGCGAGAGCCCTCTCTCGCTCTCTGTCACTATCCGTTTCTCTCCTATTAGAAAACTTGGAAAGAGACTGATAGTGCGAGAGAGCTCGCTCGCTGTCTCGTGCTAACCGTGCAGAACTTTATTGTCAATGTCATTAAGACGTGTACAGATATTTATGTCCTTATTTATGTACAGTATATTAATACCCCATACAGTACATTACAATGGAATAATATGCAAAAGTAAAGTACGATCTTAGACGTCCACTGTATATTTACACGATTGAGAAGAAAATAATGCATAGGGTACATGACATGTTGTTAAAATTGGCCGTGACCAGAATCAACCATATATAGATAAGGTTGATTCTGTTTTATCGTAACTTGAATATTATTTTACTTTACTAATAAAAAGTACCACAATCCTACTCCTACTCGTACGATACAAACTGGCATATATGTATGACGTTTGAAAACCATAAAACAACTTTTAAAACCCTGTTTAAAATTAAACCGGTAAGTATTCACTTTCGCTTCTCGACTCAATGGAAATTTTCCACCATGCCTGACCACCCTACACCAAAAGGTATTATCTACACATGCACTTTATACAGTTACGACTGTTGTTTACATTTTAAAACGTATGTCTGTCGCATAAGGTTCAATTTGGTATACACATTTTATACATATCTCTCTTTTTCCTTATAGCCAGCGCTACTCAACCATACACGCGGTGAGTCGTCTTTAACACCGAGAAATAAAGTATATTATTGCTTGAGAAAAAAGGGTTAGGTTTTTATGCGATAAATGTCATTCATTATTCCATTGTGGTGTGACACAGGTATATATACGATTCAGAAAAACGTGGCAGGTAATTTTAACAGCTGTTTGGAACACTTGACATTGATCTGGCAAACTTTACAACGTTCGGTTTCTTTGACTACTACAGTTATTTTTTAACGGTATTACGGTATGGGATAATAATATGGGGTAAAAGTAGGAATTGATAAGCTCAAAGTAAGTGTAGCAGAGTAGATGTTGGGTGTTCTTTTTTATAAGGTATGTTTATATTATCTACGAATTATATTTCTAACTAAGTTTTAAGTATTTACTTCGCCGTGTTTGAAATTAATGATATACATTATAGGTAAAGTCGGTTATTATGGTAATATATTAGCGATTTTTTACAAATAAAATGCTATGACGTATACAATTTGATTAGTATCAAGTTATTGTTAATGTTACAACAGAATCCATAAATAAGCAGCCGAATATAATTATCACAGGGTGGTGTGGTCAGACCAGCTAGTAAAATCGCGTTTACAGCGGACGGAAAGCATTTGTCCTTCACTAGGAAGTATGTTAAAGCGGGAGGGACGACTTTGGACGTTGGACATAAATGTGCGCATGCTACCAATGCCAGGCGCGGCTCACTCGCGATTTGTGTTTATCGCTACAAGTACATGCCGGTCGCCCCTTCGTAGGGGCTCTATTCAGTGGCTGCCACGTGTTGGTACAGGACGCTCGCACGGGTCGCAGCGCGTTGCATGCGATAGAACGGGATGGCCACATTTAGGCACGTTTGGCGTACCTAAACAGGGAATTTGTTAACAGAGAACCTTCTGTACGTAGTACTATTACTTATTCTGTGACAAAACTGTGCTTATATCCATGCTTATATCTGTCTGTCTGCATGTAACCTCTTCACGCTTAAACCGATTTAGATGAAATTTGGTATAGAAATTTAAGTCCCGGGGAAGGACATAGGATAGTTTCTGTATCGGGAATCATAACCTAAGAGGGTGAAGTGGGGGGTGAAAGTTTGTATGGAGCCACGATATAAACGAGTCCCATGCGGACGGAGTCGCGGGCAGAAGCTAATATATATATACAATATGTCGGACATATCTGCACAACATTTTTTTTGTTTGACTATTCTCGTTGGTTTTCCCTAAGCTGATAGAAACTGCCCCAATTAAAGTGAGTTAGCAACATAACATATAACACATATCTTCACATACATACTCGTAATAATATAATTCGTTATCAGCAATAAATAAAGATCCTCACGTATCTTTGCTAAGACTCGTCTGAATCCAAAAAGCATTAAGACTATATGTTACACATGTTCTTATATTATTTAGAATATAAATATAATAAGTGCATATAATTAATCAGAGGTAAACAGTTTTACAACTTAACACTGGTTCAGTTGTCCCTGTCATCAGCCATGTGTGAGATAAGGACGGAGAATTTTAATGTACCTATGCTGCATAATAGTCTCGATTTTACACTTAGTTTTTCCTTAAGTACTGGGTTGCTTTAGATTTTGTATGCTCTTTATAGTGTTAAATTAAAAAAATTGTGAACAATTTAACCTGTTGAACGCCACGTCAAATACTTTAGTTGTTACTTAGTCAGTCACTCACACGGTAGATTATCGTAATGTCAAAACCCCGCTCGCTACTCTGTAAAGTTTTTTATCCTCATATGACTCATATCCCTATATGTATATATCATATTTGTGATGGTGAGGTGAGGCTAAAACAATTTACAGAATAGCGAGGCTGTAGTAGTTAGGTACTTGGCACTACTTCCAAGTTTTATATCGATTATCCGCTCCGAAGAATTTAGTGTGGCCTGTAATAGGAGCAAAAAATTAAACGGTAGCTTCTAAACAATTATTTCCACATGGTAAAACTTGAAAAAAATAAAAAAAAAATCTTCAAAATAAGTTTAGTTGTATTTTTTTACTCTTCTGGAGTGCTATCAGTAACTTTTTATTTTAAAGTCACTAAAAAATGAAATAAAAATCAAAAAACCACAAAAATATGTTTTGAAAACAAAAATGCTAAAACTATTATGACTCGTTACATGATGTTACCTCAAAATCCGCATTGACTGCTGTGCTATGATGTCGTGGTGCCAAGATACATTACTTGGAGGTCATAACTTTAGATCAAAATATCTCCGAATCCAAAAAAAAAAAAAAAAGTGGGACACAAGGGGTTACTACAAATGCTCTAAGGAAGCGTCCCTTTGAATATTTGCTCCTATTACAGGCCACATCCTGTATAAATAGGTATCAACATTTTGTTTAGTTTCCATGAAAATGACTAACACACTGAATCGGTGCATGGGACCGATTTTTGACTTTCGAGCGCTCGAATGTTTCAATCGAAAACTGACAAAAATTACGAAATGCTCTTTTGAAATAGCGATAGAAAATTGAAAAGCGAGTGGTATTGACCACTCGTATTCAATTATATCGGTAGAAAGTTAGTGTCTGCAATTTTGACACAAAAATCGTATTTACTTTTATTTAATTTTCGAGCGCTCGAAAGTCAAAAATCGGCCCCCTGAGCATGAATTAAAACAATTGGATAAAAAATATTTTATACGTTACATCCATATCACATTTCATCTCAATCGAACCACAAACACTATGCAGATAATACACTGGCTCGCGTTTATAATATTAATATTGGTCCGTGTCAGTATGCACCTATAGACTGGAAAAACCGCTCACACTAAAATCACTGAGCTTCCTTAAAGTAGGTAGGTACGAATCGAAAACCTCAGGCAAACGACCAAAAACTCCATCAATTAACGTCAAGGTCGAAAGAGAAGTCTTTACCCGTTTTCTTGTTAATGTAGGTATTTATAATGGCTACGCTACATACAATCGTTAAAAATAGAACTTGTTATGAATAAAACATAGAGCGTGACTGTAGGTATAATCTGTATACTTATAGCTTATTGAAAGCTAGTGATAGAGGCAATGATATAAATTAATAATAAGAAAACTGCAATCTCAAATAATATCAGGTGAGAGTATATTGGTGGCAATATAAAAAAGAGGTTGGTACTTAGATAAGATGTTGTTTATACGAAACTTCCTGTTTAAAAATGGGCAGGCACATCTGACAGCTGAGCTGGGGGCCGATTTTTGACTTTCGAGCGCTCGAAAATTAAATAAAAGTAAATACGATTTTTGTGTCAAAATTGCAGACACTAACTTTCTACCGATATAATTGAATACGAGCGGTCAATACCACTCGCTTTTCAATTTTCTATCGCTATTTCAAAAGAGCATGTCGTAATTTTTGTCAGTTTTCGATTGAAACATTCGAGCGCTCGAAAATCAAAAATCGGTCCCCTGATACACGTCTACGTTTCCATTGACGATGTGCAATTGACTCAATTTTAGTGTGCCAGGATTAAAAATGTAGTCAAATGAAGAAGAAAGTAACATGACACGAGACAATAAATAATCAAAAAATTATACATAGCATTGCCTTTTCCGCAAAACGCACCTTCGTTATGAAATTGTCATTTACTATGACGCTCGTGGATCGTGACGTCACGATCCACGAGCGTTTTCTCTCTCTAACAAGCAATATTAAAACGGTTGTAAATAGCTTCGTAATCTTTTGAGATATTTGAATGGGATTTTCGTCATTAAGCATTTTTTTGCCTTCTTTCTTTTGAAGTCATCATCATCATCATCATATCAGCCAAAAGACGTCCACTGCTGGGCATAGGCCTCCCCCAAAGAGTTCCAAAGTGACCGGTCCTGCGCCACCCGCATCCAGCGGACTTTTGAAGTACCTAATACTCGTAATATTTTTTTAGTCTAGACTACACCACTATTGGTCGATCAACTTTGTGTTAATATTCTCTCTCAGTAAGCGAGGCGACAAGAAGTGCAGTGTTTCTAGGAAAATGATTATTAGACCAATCAAATTAGCTAAACCCGGACATAATTCGATAACTGTAATTTTCTTTTTCTATGATGTAAAGTATTGTTAGTTATAGTTAAAATAAAAAGAATTAAACATTTTAGGGTTCCGCGTCTTTGTAAAAAAACCAAAAATCTAAATTTTTAACAAATTCTGATTTCATAAGTGCAGCATAATATGTAACTTTGTAAAAGTGCCTCTATTATGATATGACGCTTGCATTCCAGTTAAAGAAATCCAAATTAATCTAATTAATCAACCGGGACTATCAATAATAAAGGAAGTTCAGTAAGTTACACATTTTCTGGATTATCTTACCAGAAATTATAGATAACTGCAATTTAACAAATTATTCTGAATAGTATATTATGTGTGTTGATAAATTATTAAAAATTAAACTGATTCTCTTTGCGGATTTCTAAAATCACAAATATTGTTAGTTTTTGGAAAATCAAAATACATAACTACTTGGAAAGTGTTTGATTTATGCTGTCAACATATTATTAGTACTATAAGAAACAAATTAAACAAAAAATATCCACGATTATTAATTAATTCATATTTTTTTGTACTAAAGTTTTAATATGAACCTTATCTCTTGCAGAATAAGGCCGTCATTGCTTTGCGTCTCAACTACCGACCCTGCTGTCGCGAGTCGCAGGCATTCAAGGCCGAAACGCACTGACAGCGGTGGCGAAGCGGCGCGGGGTGGCGCGGAGGCGGTACTTGTAATGTTCGAGCTAATATGAAAGGATCCGAACGCTTTTTCCCGGCTTTATTAGATCGAACATTACAGCCGGTACCACCTCTACACTGCGCCGCGCCGCCGCTTCGCCACCGCTGTCAATGCGTTTCGGCCTTCATTTATTATGGATAGGTCAATGATTGTCAAACATTTATAAAGACGAACGTGGCGTTTACCACGGTTCGGCTATGGTGGAGATTTATTGAAATATTGTGTTCATTAGATCGATAATAACTAAATTGTTCAGCATGAGACATAATTGTCGTGGAATGTCGATTAAGATAAGCGCTCAGTCTTCTGTATAGAATTATGTAAATAAAATATGTTACTTGTGTGGGTGCAGAAAGGGGCATTGTTGGAATGATTCTTATTCGAATAATTATTCGAATAAACATTTATTCGCGAATAATTTATTCGTCTACACTTTCGAATGACGAATGATTTATTCTCATTTCATTCCAATAAATCCACGAATAATATTTAAGGATGCGGTTGCTCGTTGTAACACGTACACGAATTTAACATGATCACTACAAGTGTACCTATTTTCAAGTATGAATACCCTTTTCTACTAATTAACAATATTTTTGTGAGTTAAATGAGTCGCTTCATGGGGCATTTAACAGGTTTGTTTCAATATATCATGTGTGTGGGCTCGTCCATATATTACGTCATCGTTTTTAGGGTTCCGTACTCAAAGAGTAAAACGGGACCCTATTACTAAGATTCCGCTGTCCGTCAGTCTGTCTGTCTGTCTGTCCGTCTGTCACCAGGCTGTATCTCACGAACCGTGATAGGTAGACAGTTGAAATTTTCACAGGTGATGTATTTCTGTTGCCGCTATAACAACAAATACTAAAATACAGATTTTTTTTTTCTTTTTTTTTCTTATACAATCTTACAAAAATCGATCTAGTCCCAAACTAAGCAAACTACTATGGGTACTAGACGACGATAAACATACTTATATAGATAAATAAATACATAAATACATAGAAAACATCCATGACTCAGGAGCACATATTTGTGCTCATCACACAAATAAATGCTCTTACCGGGATTCGAACCCGGGACCTCCGGCTACGCAGGCAGGGTCACTACGAGGGTCAAACTGAAAGTTTCGGGAATATAAAAAAATATGCAGTTACATTGATTTAAGTATTTTTATTGTTTTTCAAAGTATTCTCTTTTATATTTTATGCACTTTTCCATGCGTTCAAACCAGTCGTTAAAAAATTTAAAAGCCTCCACTGCTTCTGCCGGCCGCCGAAACACCGCGCCCACCACGCAACTTATCCTTGATTTTGGGGAATGTGAAAAAGTCGTTGGGACTTAGGTCAGGGCTGTATGGAGGATGGTCCAGTAGTTCGACTTTTTCACCTTCCAGGTACTCATTTGTTTTACGAGCGGTGTGAGGGCTGGCCACGTGACCCGATTTGGAGACAAACATAGCCACCATCTTCTTGGCCTTGCTGCGAGAGCGAATAACTTTTGTTGGCTTGAAGCTCGTCTTCCTTACCCCATACTCGAGATTGGTTTTTAGTTTCAGGCTCATATGCGTATATCTACGACTCGTCACCTGATACGACACTAAAAACTGCATTTGAGCTTCCTCCGTTGAATTAATTCAATGTTTTGCGGCACCAATTGACATGAGTCGTTTTCTGCTCGTCAGACAATAAGTGCGGGATCCAACGGGAAAACCACTTTTGCACGCCTAATTCTTTCTGTAAAATAATTTGTATCTGACTCATTCCAATCCGCAAAGACTCCTAAATTTCCCGATATGTCACATGCCTGTCTTCTTTTATCAGCTGACTCACAAGGTGGACGTTTTCTTGCGTAACTGCCGATTTTGGTCGACCTTCACGCGCATCATCCGTGAGGGATACTCGGCCACGTTGAAATTCTGAATACCACCTGTATATTGTCGTCTTTGAAGGTGTTTCATTACTAAAAGCAGCAATCATCCGGTCTCCACTTTGTTTTTGTGTTAATCCTCTTTGAAAGTCGTAATATTTTTTTACGGGACAATTCCATCTTCAGCGGCGACTCAACAACTCGAAAAAACAATTGAAACTGAACCATTGTTTTTTTAGGGTTCCGTACTCAAGGAGTAAAACGGGACACTATTACTAAGACTCCGCTGTCCGTCTGTCTGTCTGTCTGTCAGTCTATCAGTCTGTCTGTCTGTCACCAGGCTGTGTCTCAACAACAGTGATAGTTTGACAGCTGAAATTTTCACAGATGATGTATTTCTGTTGCCGCTATAACAACAAATACTAAAAACCAGTTTTTTTTTCTTTTACAATCTTACACAAATCGGCTTAGTCCCAAACTAAGCAAAGCTTGTATTATGGGTACTAGACGAACGATAAACATACTTATGTATGACATGACTCAGGACTTGGCCGGTTGTTTTTTGTCAATTCTTGACCCCCCCCTCCTATCATCATCCTGTTAATTCCTAAATGGACACTACCCGCCTCATAAAATGACTACCGTCATCCAATAGACCCCCCCCCCCCCCCCCCCAGTTTTGAAATGACGTAATTTATGGACAGCCACTGTCTGTAATTGGATCAATGTATGTTATTAGAGGCGATTACGCATGTAAGATTGTTCAACTATATACCTGTAATTGTACATTGTATGTACTTAATCATGTTATCATTTAAAGTTTGAATTCCTGTGCATAGTGTGTGCATGCATTATTTTAGAATTAATATTTTTTAATTTAATGTTGCTGTGCCCTAATAGGGTTATGCTGGAACTGTATTTTATATGTAACATCTTGTAAGACCCATAATGCAACAAATAAATGAATTAAACTGAAATTTATATCAAATACTCAGGTTTACTGTCTCTTGGAGCTGTGAAAAAATCAAACTTCTAAGCCAACACAATCAAAAGATACAGCCGTTTATGCCGCAAATTTCCGCAAGTTTTCGAAACCCGCAAGGGAATCAAAACCTACTTCCCGTGAACTCAGAAACTTGAAATTTGGTGCGAAGCAACGCCCTATAGCACAGATAAAGGAAACATAGCGAAAACCGTAAATTTTTAGTTACATCACTGAAAATTTGATGTCTAGTATATACTGACACGTACTAAGTATGTGAATACATACTTAGTGAGTGTCAGTTTATAGTGGACTTGGTTTTATTGTACGGGGTGGTCCGGAACCCTCGGTGCGCGAGTCTGACTCGCACTTGACCGGTTTTTTTTTCACCCGTGGTAAAGCCGAAATAGTAAAAATAAAACAGGTGAAATAATTACAATTAATATCCGTTTCACCATGCACGGCGATGTTACTTGGTACCCTTGATGAAGCGGTAACCTTTTTCTAACAAATTTAGAAACTAGGTATCACTGTTCTGTCTGTAGGAAAATATTACTTTTTTGTGATATATTCTATTAAAAATCATTCCTACAATATTCGTTCAAAATATTATTCCCGAAAAGCATTACGAATGATTATGCGAATTAAGAAGTTATTCGCGAATAAATATTGGCGAATAATTATTCGAAATATTTATTCGTCATTTGCTAATAATCCTATTTATTCTTAAACGTTATTCGTATTCGAATAAATTTATCCCATCTCTGGGTGGATAAGCATATCTTCTCTTTTTTTTTTGGCGTTCTGGCCAACTGTGTCGGCTCAATTTTGCCAATAAGGATATCGACTACCGTAGGCTCAAAGGGCGTAAGGGACGAAATGCCCATGCCCATATCCCGTGAACTCTGAATCTTGAAATTTGGTACGAAGTATTTATAGCACAAATAAAGGAAACATTGTGAAAACCGTAAATTTTTAGTTACATCACTGAAAATTTGATGTCCAGTATAAACTGACACGCACTAAGTATGTAAATACATACTTAGTGAGTGTCAGTTTATAGTGGACCTGTTTCTATTGTACGGGGTGGTCCGGAAACCTCGGTGTGCGAGTCTGACTCGCATTAGACCGGTTTTTTTTTTATGCTAACCACGATCATGGCATCATCTCTTTCATTTACTTAACAGTTAAGAGTTTACTTATGTTTTCGATGATAAAAGCAAATCAATCGTTCCTTACACCCTTTGGACCAGAGTTTTCAAAGGGCGTAAGGGACAAACTGTGATTTTTCATTAGAGCTAAAAATCCTACAATTAGGATATTCCGTTATATTTGTTTTATTTGTACACGGCGCGGTCGGTGCAAAACACGTAATTGTAATAAACTCGTTAAGACGGGTTTGCCGTGCGCTCGCCCGCTGGCGGCCCACTCTCTCCCCGCCTCGCACCCACCGCATGCATCTGACTTCACGACAAGGTCGCGAGTATTTTCAATTAAATTTTCAATTTCTTAAGCGTGAAATTAACATGCTTAATTTTGATGAAAACATGATTATCGTACACAAAAGGCTATTAGTAAACAAAAAATTCATAGTTACTATTTATAATTACTGAGAAATACATTATTATTAAAACGTTAAAAATAAATGTTTAATTATTGTCTTAAATGTCTAAAAGGACGCAATATACCTTAAACAGATAAAAACATCATAGTTACCATTTTGGCTTGTCTAGATAATGAGATCAGAGGAAAACTGTGAAAAAAAAAGTATATGCGAATTTGATATCAGTTTAATTTTGCTATTGAGTGATCGAATTTGAATGCATCTCAAAGTTATACTAACAAGGTACTTGGTTACCTTTTTTACTTTTAGGAAAAAGTTAGGTAGTGTACGTTAACTCGTGTTTTTTTTTAACTACAGTTACGATCGCGGATTTTTTACTTAATGTATTTCATTAATATTTGACACTGAATAGTAAAATCCTATAAAACAATAAAAACAACGAGTTTACGAATTATGTCCAGGGTAAGCTAATTTGATTGGTCTATATAATAAGAACGCCTAACGTGGTTCAGGAAATCCCCCATCACAATAATGTGTTTATATTTTTCACAAAAATTAAGGATTTACAGTTTACACCCTATAAAATGTTAACAGAGTCAAGAGTCTTTGAGGTGGTGAAGAAAAGATAAATTGTTATTTTGTTATACAAGGGTGCAAAGTTGTATTTTAACCGCGAGTGTGGAATTGAAACACGAGCTAGCGAATGGATTCTAGGGTTGAACCACGAGCTAGCGAATGGATTCTATGGTTCGAAAATAGAATCCTGAGCATAGCGAGTGTTGCAACACACGAGACGTCAAAATAACTGGACCCGTGTGTAACACTAATCTTTTCACCTCACTAAAGCGAGGAAAATACTACATAAGAAAAAAAAAACATGAACAAATAAAAAAAAACATAAAATAAAAAAATAAAAAACATTAAAAAATAAAATATAATTAAAAAGGCGAAAAAGCTTTTAAAAAAAATAAGAAAAAAGCATTCCTAAAAAAATATTTTTCAAAACGGATAAAAAATAACAAAAAATAACATATTGAAACATTAAACAAATAAAAATAACCATTGAAAAAGAGAGAAAGAACATTTAAAAAGAGAAAAAAAGACGCTTAAAAAAATAACAAAATGAAAAAAAAACATTAAAAACGAAAAACAAAAACATTAAAAAAAAGGTAAATATAAAAAATAAAATCAAATGAGTGAAAATTGTCCTGTCTGGACTGGCCTTTACACATTGTTATTAATTTATTATGTTAAGAAAAGATTAATAAATAACACGTTCGGATTTCAAATATTCTTCGCACTCTTGTGGATAAAATGTAGTTTTGCTATCTGTTTTTAAGAATAAAAACCGGCCAAGTGCGAGTTGGACTCGCGCACGAAGGCTTCCGTACCATCTATCTATATATAAATGCCTTTGTCCTGACTGACTCACTCACTCACTCATCAACGGACATCCGAAACTACTGGGGCTAGAGAATTGAAATTTATACCAGAACTACCTTTTACAACGTAGGCAACGGATAAGAAGGGATTTTTGAAAATTCCACCCCTAAGGTGGGTTAAATAATAATAGGGAAACTTTGTTTTTTTAGCAAGAGACTTTAAACTTTGTAATAGATTACTTATTAAAATACAAATAAAGTACTTTCAGCGTTTTGGAAAACTCTGCCCTTAAGGGGGTTAAAAAGGGGTGCAAAGTTGGTATTGGGGAAACTTTTTTTTGAGCTAGAGACTTAAGACTTTGTAAAAAGATTACTGATTAAAATACAAATAAAGTGGTTTCAGCGTTTTGGAAAATTCTGCCCCTAAGGGGGTTAAAAAGGGGTGCTAATGTTGTATGGGGGAAACTTTGTTTTTTTAGCAAGAGACTTAAAACTTTGTAGATAGATTACTTATTAGAATGCAAATAAAGTTCTTTCAGCGTTTTGGAAAATTCTGCCCCTAAGGGGGTTAAAAAGGGGTGCAAATGTTGTATGGGGGAAACTTTTTGTTTGAGCTAGAGACCTAAAACTTAGTAGAATGATTACTTATTAGAATACAAATAAAGGAATTTCAGCGTTTTGGAAAATTCTACCCCTAAGGGGGTAAAATAGGGTGCAAAGTTTGTATGGGGGAAACTACTTTTTTTTAAATAGAGATTTAAAACTTTGAAGAAAGATTACTTATTAGAACATAAAAAAACTACATTCAGCATTTTACAAAAAACATTCCCTAAGGGGGTTAAAAAGGGGTGCAATGTTTGTATGGGGAATACTTTTTCTGAGCTAGACACTTGAAACTTTGTAGAAAGATTACCTATAAAAATACAAAAAAAAAACTGTCATCGTTTTGGAAAAGACCATCCCTAAGGGGGTTAAAAAGGGGCGCAAGCTTTGTATGGGCAATACTTTTTTTGAGCTAGAGACTTCAAACTTTGCAAAATACTAAAAAAGAACTTTCAGAGTTTTAGAAAACTCCACCCTAAGGGGGTTAACAAGGGGAGCCTGATTTGTGTGGAAAACTTTTTTTTTAACTAAACACTTAAAACTTTTAGAAAGATTAGGTACTTATTAAAATACGAAAAAAGTACTTTCAGAGTTTTAGAAAATTCCACCCCTAAGGGGGCAAGCTTTGTATGGACAACACTTTTTTGAGCTAGAGACTTAAAAGATAGTAGTAAGATTACTTATTACAATACGAAAAAAGTTCTTTCAGCGATTAGAAAAATTCAACCCCTAAGGGGTTTAAAAGGGGGTTCAAATTGTATATGGAGAGCAAGAAAATGTAAAGTAAGTATGAGTAAGAGATTTGTAACTTCGGTCTTATTATGTACGTTAAAAGACTACAAAACTAATTTCAGAGTTTTTCCAAATTCATCCCCTAAGAGTGTTAAAAGGGGGTTTAAAGTTTATGTAATTCAAGACATTTTTAAAGTATGAGATTTTTTACTTCGGTTTTAGACTGTTTGTGAATGAACATCAATGTTTTTTTTTAATGTATCCCCTAAAAGCGGCAAAAAAATAAAGTTTGTTGTATGGGAGCACCCCTTAAAAAAAAATTGTTCTTAGTACTATTTGTTGTTACAGCGGCAACAGAAATACATAATCTGTGAAAATTTCAACTCTCTAGCTATCACGGTTCTTGGGATACAGCCCGGTGACAGACAGACGGACGAACGGCCAGCGAAGTCTTACTAAGTAATAGGGTCCCGTTTTACTCTTTGAGTACGGAACCCTAAAAAGAGCTTTCCGAGCTAATGAGGTGAAAAAGCACTTTACATATATCTAATAGTGTCACAAAGTAGCATAAACTTCATCCTATATTATAATTATTTTGTATTTTTGTAATCATTTATTTCAGATATAAATCCATAAATTATATCACACGTCAAAAGCGACCACCTTATATGCCTGTTTCGCCTCTTATGCACAATGCATAGACACTGTACTTGCCAGAAAGAGACGAATACTTTCTATCAGTTATATTCTAACTGAATTAATATTATGTAGGTACTTAGATAAACAGATAATAACGGAAGTGAGTGACCCTGGCACGTGCGTATATTTGCTTACATTTTAGTACTTTGTTGACTTCATTATCAATCGTTTGACACATTTTATATAAACTACAAAGTTGTAGTACTACTACACGCCACACGTGATCTTTGCTTCTGGCAAAGTTAGATAATCAATATTAGATAGGTAACTGTACAGTGATCGTCAAAAATAATAAATATATATATACAGACAAAGTGACAAAAAAACAGTAAAGTATCGGTCAATCGAACAGTAGGTATTGGGTTTTTTATTCACTGATTCCTAGTCAAACCAGCAACTTTTTATGAAATGTCGAAAATGCTCTGTTAGAATAAAGACGAACTGTAGGGACTAGGAAATGGTGACGTCACGTTTTTCGAGCAGTGTACATTTTTTTGATCTTTATAATGTTTAAAAATCATGCGCTTGATGATAATGATAATGTGTTTAAAAATATTTCCACAGCAAAAATGGTTGTACTTACTTCCGAGTATTTTCGTGAGTTTTGTTTAATGGTAAAGTCGGAAAAAGATTTTTATTATCTTCTACAGAACGATTTACTTACCATCATGCTCCTAGCGTTATTCCCGGTTGTGCCCTAAAGGAGTCCGGGGTCCGCTTTGACACCTAATCCCAAGATTTGGCATAGGCGTTAGTTTTACGAAAGCGACTGCCATCTGACCTTCCAACCCAGTGGGAAAACTAGACCTTATTGAGATTAGACCGGTTTCCTCACGATGTTTTCCTTCACCGAAAAGCTAACGGTAAATATTCCGTACATAAGTTCCGAAAAACTCATTGGTACGAGCCGGGATTCGAACCCACGACCGCCGCTTGACAGCCGCATGCCTGAACCACTAGGCTACCGTAGAACGATTTACTTACCAACATTGATATATGTCAATTATCAAACAAGATATAAATAATTATCACAAGATTTGTATACTTTTTCACTTTTAACCTCAAACTAAGTCATCCCAACCTAGCCACTCAGACCAAGAAAAAAAGATAGACGAAGCATCACAAACATTACTTATTGGCTTGGTTGAAAACCGGCTTCACTGGGATGTTCGCGATGCTCTGTCTATATTTTTTCTTGGTCTGAGCCTAGCCAATGCCGATATATCCAGATTTGTGAGGACTATAGTCCAATAGTATGTAGCTATAAGATCTTTTGTACACACAAGGCAATCATTAAATTAATTATGAATTATCAAATACGACGCATGCATTATACCTATAAGGATTATTTATCTGAAAGAGAACATCGAAATCGGTTTAATTTTTGCGAGATCTAAGCGATATGCCGTTCGGAAATTTTCCCCGCACAAAACGGGAACTTTCGGGAACATTCCCGGGAACAGCGGCACAGAACTAAATTTTACAACCAGTTAAAAAAAACGCCTATAAACGACGTAAAACTGGTAATCACTACCAAACACCAGCAACAATGTGAGTGTTAACCGGTTAAAGTAAACACCAAACCTTTATCAAGTGCATTTTCCTTGTAATCTAAGATAAGGGCTAGTACTATGAGTAGTTAGGTATGTGTGTCACGTCACGTCCAATCGAAATGCTTCGTGGCAACTCAAAGTGACACTTTCCAACATTGGTCTTCCATATTTATAGATGCGTGTTAATTTAAATATAGACGATGACTATACCTATATTGTCTGGAAGCTGACGCATTGTAACTGCAAGTCCGTCTGTGTGACGGACGATACTTATAATTGACTTCACTTTTAGGTAATGGAAACTTGAGCAACGATTTTCAGTCGCTTCCTGTGATCCGATTGATGTGATATTTGGTAAACATTCATAGATCCGGTGACAGTGAGATAATAAAGAACTGTTAGCCAAAAGGCTTGTGTATTTAACGTGTTTTTTACAGAGACTTATTAACTGGAGTACGGTCAATTATACTGTTCTGTGGTACGGTAAAGTTTTATTTCTATGTATAAACAGCTTGTTGTGACTACTATCAGTTATTTACTTTATTATGCTAGTATTAATCTTATTATACTTAATTTGTAACTAAGAATGTATGTTAACATGATTATAATAATATATTCTGATTTATTAGACTCTACCCATTGAACGCTGCGATTACTTATCAATTACAGGCAGCGCCGCAAAACATAAACAACCAACCAAACGCGTTAACTTCACTCCATTCGCTAATAACAAAGGAATACTTTGCCGGCTCATTCATAGCGAACTATTCATAAAAACGCACATTACTGTGAAATTATGTAGGTTACCTTTAATAGAGCAGGATATCGCGGTCTCGTTCAACACTGTAGAGTTCACAGTCAGCTGAGCACAACACACACTTGACAACACAACACGTGCGGTACGAATGGCCACCGAAACACATCTGTTCAGTTCAGGAGCCGCGAGCGAGGCGCCTGTCGCGCCTCTCGCCGTTGAACCGCATTGCTGTACACAATTTCACTATTTATTTATCCCACTAGAATACTAAATTAAACCCAACAATACGCACGTTTTCTCCCCAGGGAGACTGGACCACGAATGCTCTTATCAAACTCTGATAAACCTTGTTTACTTGACTGTATCACTTGAATACCTGATTGTAGTTATAAAACTTTATAGCACTCAGTGGAATTTTACACATCTTGTGAATACGTTTTGCGGGGCGACGGGCGGCGGCTGCGAGAATTTCGGGAGAACAGATAATTTTGCTGGACGTATGCTGGTTTATTTGCGACTTTGACAGTTGGCTGGGGTTAGTCTTATCGCCGAGGTTGTATAGTTGACACTGTGAACCGAGAGGCCGTTCGGTGATAAAATTAACTCTTTATACCTACAAGGGTTCCGTCGGACTTATTGAACGAGCGAGCGAAGCGAAGGAACTTCTCCGTTTCAGCTTAGGCCTGAAGTCTTTCGTATGTCCGGAATCAGCTTTTCGAAATACAATAAAAAATACAATTATATAAAAAAGACGAGAAGGTGGACTGATGATCTGGTAAAGGTCGCGGGAGTCCGCTGGATGTGGGTGGCGCAGGACCGGTCATTTTGGCATTCTTCGGGAGAGGCCTATGTCCAGCAGTGGACGTCTTTCGGCTGATATGATGATGATGATAAAAAAGACCGGCTCGCGAGTCGTACAGCTCACATACCCAATAGTTATTTAATAAATAACAGCCTGTTATACTGAGCAGAAGTTACTATAAATTAACCCTTGGGTTCTCAGCTCTCCAGCCGAGTATGGCCTAGAATCCCATTGACCCACATGCAGGTCGGCAAGGTGTAGTCCCAGCGGTCCAGCAGCAGCCAGACACTTGAGACGGTGTTTATCGTTCTTGTAGAGGGACCTTCAACCTGACGTACAAGTGAGTCAGTGGGATTCTAGAGTACGTATTGGGCCCCCCACGGGACAATCCATTTGACCCATATATAGGTCGCTGGGATAGGAAGGGTAAACTAAATCATCATTATCTAAAGAGGTTACGACGTGAGTAAGAAATCTCTATATGGATTCGCAAAGGGTCTAGGGGCCGAATTCTGGTATATAGGTAGTAGGGACCGAATATATATAATATAGGACACCTCATACGACATGACAACTCATACATAACATAAGTAATCGAAGGAAAGATAGAGGGGGAGCGGTGAAGAGGAAGACCTAGAATAAACTACATAGACCAACTCAAAAAGAAAGTTAATGTACTATAAATAATAATTTATTTTCTAAAGTAAACATCTACAAGACGATAATTAACATTAATTAAATTAAATTAAAACTAAGTTATATCTAAAAAAGGCCCTCGAGGCATTGTACCGAGGATGCTGGCGGCATTTCCTCGTTGAATTGCAATGCTGATGCGTTGCGCAAGAAAGCCGCCAGCTCTTCGGTCACCAGCAGCTACTAATGTTAGGTCTTACCAAGATGTCAACGACAATGCGCGGGATCGGAGTAGATGGATACCCTACTTTGAACTACAAGAGCTTAGCTTCTAAATAAGAGAAGAAGTGACACAATCAACGTGCCAATGGAGTCACCAATCATTACGCCGGACGTCTCGCTCGCACTCGTGTCACCAATGTTTCTCTAGAGTGCGAGGTCCAGCGTAGTGATGTATGTCTTCATCAGCAGAATGATTCTGGGCAATTTCTGGCTCTACTATATACCAGAATTTATTTCGTCAGCACCGGAGTATCTGGAACAAGCAAATATTTTGTTCCGGAGCGGAGACTGAAACTTTATAGTAGTATATATAGGTCCGAATTTTCATCTAAATCGATTCAGGGATTGGGATTTTTCTGATAGATACTTAAGTATCATATCACCGTGGATAAACAGGTCACTACACTTACACAGGCTTTTTTGTTGAAGAAGTGTTTTTACTCGATTGAGGAGTTTTTACAGCATAGTGTTTAAGTGTGTGACATGGTTATATACATTATTGGAATTTTGACATTGATTTTTAAATTATGGACAGATTAAGTATTTTCTAAATTGTATTTTTAAATTAATTATGTTATGTCATGCATGTTGCAGGACCGGTCACTTTGGGACTCTTTGGGAGAGGCCTATATCCAGCAGTGGACGTCTTTCGGCTGATATGATGATGATGATGCATGTTGTATTGTACTTATTTTAAATGAATTGTGTTAATGATTGTGACTGTGATTTATAAATTTAACTGTTTGTATCTTTTTAGTTTTGTGTCTTATTATTATTTTAAATTAATTCAAACACAATGTATATTGTTAAATGAATAAATGACTATGACAGGCAAAGTGCGTGCAAAAATTCAACGGAACTCTAGTACGTTTATCAAGAGTAGAGTTTGCAATGACCTATCGCTAATAGCACAGTAGGCACCTACTCAAGTAATAAAAACTATAATCTCGTGTTTTTATTTCCCATTAAACACGGTAGCTTACCTATAACTTGAATCATAAAATTACTCATTGGTGTCAAGTATCTATAGGGTCAATGTTGTACAGACATACATCGGTACACTATAAGTGTTCAAAAATATCGGCACATGCACCCTAATACCTTGAAAATAGAGGTGTTCCGATGTTTGTGACGTGCTTGTTTGCTCCGATGCATGTGATGGCGACTGTATAAGGTTTCGTAAAATCAACAATTTTTCTTCAGTATCATTCAGAAGTGAAAACATATCTCCAATCTTAAAAAAATAAATCGTTTAAAAAACATTACACTCGTTTTTGTTGGGCAGTCCTGTAAAAAAGCCAAAAACTAAGCCCATATCAAAAATTTTGCTAATTACAATATAACTCATACTCATTTATTTATAATATTATATAGATATTGCATGTCACATATTATTCACATTTGCATATTATTATCATTGCAATTTTATAAATGTTTATACACATATACACCGTGGCCGTGAATAACCCGAAAGATTTAAACCACGTATTTTTGACGACAGTACGAGTAAATAATGTTGTATCAACATGGGTCTAATTATGTGTCTTAATTAAATTACTATTTCAGTACAAATTAAATCTTATTAATTGCCCGCTTCTTTGTGAACAACTCTTTAGTTGAGAAACTCAAGTTGAAGAACAGAGAGCGAGCATAACACTTCACGAATCGCTCCGATACGACGAACGGCGAATGCCGTGACTTGTGTTCCATGACAAGAAGTGTCAAGTTATGCTCAAGCCTTTAGGGTGTGTTAGACTGGAGATTTTTAACTTTTGATTTGTTTCAAATAATTAATATATCCTTAATTATGAGTTTTTGGACTATATGTTACATAACTTTATATACTCTAATTAAGCTCTAGTATCGTTAGCTTAAATCTTTCGGGTTATTCACGGCCACGGTGTATATATATTTTTTAAATCATTTAAATTCACATACATAACTAGAAATATTTAATGAAAATGGTAGACGCCCTTCATAATACAAGCAAATAGGTAAGATTTCTTATCAAGCTGCATCCATGCACGCTTCACCATAAAGTATAGCTTAGTTATTTCAACAACTGTTATCTTGATCCCTTTTTATTTCAGCAATCTGTCTGATGACGTACGCAGCCGATAACCGCGATGACGTCATCGGCGCGCACGCATCCGCTGAACTAAAATCGGAATCAACAGTTTTGCAGCCAAAAACGTTGATTCAGTTTACCAGATGGTCTTGGACTCTTGGAGATTACCCAAATACTTACTTATAAATAAATAAATATTTGCGGACAATCTTACACAAATCGACCTAGTCCCAAACTAAGCAAAGCTGTCTATGGGTACTAGGCGACGATAAACAATTAAACGTACTTATATGAATGTCATGCCATTGCCAGACAAAGAATGAACTACTTTGGTAACGGTTACCCGCAACCAAAGGAGTTCAAGGTGTTCCCGGTGAACTGCATCATCCGCTTTGTGGAAATGATGGAGCAAGCCTTGGAGCAGGTATAAAGGAGAGGGCAAATGCACAAAAGATCCCACTGGGTTGAAGTGCATCCGAAAGGGCCCTCACCTAGATAAGATAAGATAAGATATATGTAGATTAAATAAATACATAGAAAACCATGACTCAGGAACAAATATTCGTCCTCATCACGTACACAAATGCCCACACCGGGATTCGAACCCAGTCGTTAAACTTACTGGTGTTTTTGCCACAGTGTGTCAGCGTCATATAGTTAGTAGCAGCCAAAGTTTTTTTTTTATTTAGGTAAACAAACAGTAGCCTAGTGGTTCAGGCATGCGGCTGTCAAGTGAGGAAACCGGTCTAATCCCAATAAGGTCTAGTTTTCCCTCTGGGTTGGAAGGTCAGATGGCAGTCGCTTTCGTAAAACTAGTGCCTATGCCAAATCTTGGGATTAGGTGTCAAATACATACATACATACAATCACGCCTTTATCCCTAAAAGGGGTAGGCAGAGCACATGAAACTTGTGTTCCAGTGCCACTTTTAGCATAAATGTGGGTATAAAAGATCGACAAAATGTGATGTTGCAGTGATAGGTTGCTAGTCCATCGCCCACAACACACTTCAACCCTGTTCCCTTAGTCGACTCTTACGACACCCACGGGAAGAAAGGGGGTGGTGCTATTCTAACCCGACACCACATCGCTTCCCGCTGTCTGTCCATATGTATGCAAATCTTTAAAACTACGCAACGGATTTTGATACGGTTTTTTTTTATTAGATAGAGTGATTTAAGAGGAAGGTTTATATGCATGTATGTACTTATACCTACGTACTATAAACCCGTGCGAAGCCGGGACGGGTCGCTAGTGTACAATATAGTTCAGTCATTATATCCAAAAAACCGACCCTACCCGTGAATAATTAGTTCTTGGTTTTTTTTTTCGTAGGCCCCATTGGGGGGTCACTGGGAGTGTAAATTCAAAAAGTAGACTGAATCAGGCTCCTGCGTATATTCGAAAAACGGTTTTTCTTGAATAACTCGGCCATTTTTGATTTTACAGTAAAACCGTGAGGACAAAAATTGTAGGAAATTTGATTTACTACAAGTTTAGTCCTCACAATTTTTCTTCTAGGATCGATATTTTGGTAATTAAATTTGATAAAGCGACAATTTCAAAATAGTTTCATCATCTCGTTTATTTTCAGTTTAGTCCTCTTCATTTATGCCGTAAAGTTGAAAATAAACGAGATGATGAAAATATTTTGAATCTGTCGCTCTTTTCCAATTTAATTTCCAAAATATCGATCCTAGAAGAAAAATTATAATAATAAAACTCTTTATTGTTGTAACTACAGTGTACATGATAAGTTAAAGCCCTGGCTCTCAAACTAGGTTTCCCTGTGTCTCAAGAGCCAGTTCCTTCCCAATTAAAGGCTTAAAAAATTGTTACAACATTAGACTTATATTCTATTTTAACCTAGTCACGCATGTTTGCGCGCGCGCGCGTGTGTGTATGTGTGTGTGTGTGTGTGTGTGTGTGTGTGTGTGTGTGTGTGTGTGTGTGTGTGTGTGTGTGTGTGTGTGTGTGTGTTTGCGTGTGCGTGTTTCTTTTAACAGAAAACGTTAAGATAGGACATGTAATAGCTCTTCTGTTTCGTTGTAGTTTAAGGTTTTCAGCCAGGATTTTATTCGATTTTTGAATTGATAATTGCTTAGTTGGTTGGTGTCACTGTCAAGTGACTTAATACATTTGTTGTATACGTGAGGAGCTAAGAAATTAAAATGTCTCCCAGCACAAGCGCTGTGACAACGTGGGACTGGGTAACGGACTTTTCTCTTATTGCTAATTGATACAGTAGGGACTGTTAGTCTGTGGTATCTCCGTAGGATTTGGTGTATAAAAAGTTTGCGTACACTTAATACTTCCACCAGGTTATATAGGAGTTCCGTGGGGTATCGATATGGGAGATAGAACATAACCTTCAATACCGCTCGCTGGGCACGTTCAAGTTCTATAAGGTATGTTTTGGGGGCTCCGCCCCATGAGCATATGCAGTAACTCAGAACACCTTGGCACAGCGCATCGTATGTCTGCAATAAAAGTTTACGATCCGCTACAAGTCGTAAATTTTTAAAAACGTATATTAATTTACGGATTCTGGTGCTTGTGAATGTAATATGGGGGCCCCATTGTAACCTGTCATCAATAACAACACCAAGATACTTTATTGTTCTGACTCTGGTTAACACGTCACAGTTACAGTTGGCAATGCAGCCGGCGACACGTTGTCAAAATCAAACTTGTAGAGAATCAAATTTCCTACAATTTTTGTCCTCACGGTTTTACTGTAAAATCAAAAATGGCCGAGTTATTCAAGAAAAACCGTTTATCGAATATACGCAGGAGCCTGATTCAGTCTACTTTTTGAATTTACACTCCCAGTGATCCCCCCCGAGGGACCTACGAAAAAAAAATCCAAGAACTAATTATTCACGGGTCAAAATCTATAATGACTGAACTAATATAGTATTTTTAACAATCGTGTTATAATAGAGAGCTTTTTAGCCGAGTACCGTGTTTAGGCCACGAAGCTTGCTGAGTGGCCTAAGTAAGGTACGAGATTAAAAAGCTTGATTATAACACTATTGTGAACAATACTTTTTGTACGAGTTCATTAAAATTTATTTTCTACGAGTCAACTGAACTAATTAAACAAACTCGATACTGTTGAAACGAAGTGCAGCTCATCGCTCGTACGCTTGTTGATATCTTAAAAGACATCAACGAGCGTACGACATCAAAGCGATTCTATTGGTCCAATTCATTACAGTTCAGTAAAGCAGCCACGTGATTGGTCGAATTTATTTTAGTTGTCTGGAGCGTATCGAAAAGTAGTTATTTCGATTGTTTCGACAGTAACATGGACTACAACTATGAAAAGAGTGACGTTGCAGTATTCTCTATGAAATCTTAATACACATATTTTAATCGTCGAGTACAAAAAAGTATTTACATACATGTATAAATACATTTATTCGTTTACAGGTAGAGTAGAGCAGAATATGAATCTAATAAATAAAATAAAAAGTATTTACTTCAGTGAGAGTCGCAGCGCAGCGCTTTGGTCTTCTAATGGCGAAATCAAAAAACATAGGTGAGGAAATCTATCACCAACCTTTATATCTATCGGGCACTCTAGAGCTAAATATGTACTTTGTAAAGTATTTATTTACTTATTTATACGTAAACAGACGCTTTAAGATGTCATAGTGGACCCCGGGCTGTTTACTTAGGGCACAAACGGGTATAACGCTAGGAGGATGGATGGAGGCAGGAGTCAAAAATTACAAACAAATATCCAAATTCTTCACCCATTGGGCTGCGTTGACATCAGGCCCCGTAGCATGGATGGCGTTATCACGCGATAAGTGATAGGATAAGCGCGTCGTCTCGTTCTATCGAACGGTGTCAGCCAGGGACGGATGATCTATCCTATCACTTGTCGCGTGATAAGACCATCCATGCTACGGGGCAGGGGAAGAATTCAGAGAGTCCCCAGTGAATTTTCGGTTTGGGCAGTCATTTATTATATTGATGGATGGGTCTGCACGGGCGCACCACAGTCGCACGACTCGCGCCACCTACAACTCGTCGGAAATATCTGCGAACCTCGCTTCGCCAAATCCCAAGCTGTCAGATTTTTCTAGTGGTCACCTTGCCGGCCTCTATAAGAAGGAGACATACATGGTGGGGGTGAGATTTTGATGGGGTCTTATAGAGGTCGGCAACGTGACCACCAGAAAAATCTAACAGCTTGGGATTTGGCGAAGCGAGGTTCGCAGATATTTCCGACGAGTTGTACACTTGTACATATGTACAAGTATGTCCCCGCATAGTCCATGCTCAGTCCGAAACCTATTTAATTTACAACATTCCCTGGGGGCCGAAAAGCCATACTGTTTCCGGGTTGGGTTAGTTCATTGTTCATCAGCATTGCAATTCAGCTCAGAAATGCCGCCTGACTCCTCGGTACAATGCCTCGAGGGCATTTTTTAGATTTAACTTAGTTTTAATTTAATTTAGTTAATGTTAATTATCATCTTTTTCATTCTAAACCTAACAGCAAATGAGGGCATAGCATTCTCAAAAGGTTAAGCCCATGTACACCTATAACATCTTTTTGTCAATATTATATTGTACATTATTGTAAGCATGTAAAGTCCAAATTCCAAAAACGAATAACGGTGTTATAATGTATGTATACTAATGAAGAGACAATGCATTGTCACTGTTATTCACTTGTTTAATTATGGCATGCCTCAACTCAAACATTTACTTTAGGTATGCATTTGTTACTTACCTGTCTATCTGATTCAGATTTTTCCACAGAAGTGCATGGAATTACGTCATGCTAATTGTTGTTTTTGAAGTGGATACTTCTTTGCTCGCGTTCTTGTATAGGGGTACAGTTCAAAATGTATCACGTGACCTCAGAGCATAGAATACTAGAGAGAGGACAAGCCGCCGGCGGCCGTGTCGCAGCTGTATGCTCAATGGGCATACACTGCCATACTGTGCACGCGTGCTGATCGCAGAGAATATTACGTTTTTTCCCAAAATGCCTGATATGATGCGCGTTTATTGTCAAATAAGCGTGTAAGTATACAAGTGTGTGTGTTTTAGATGTGTGCGTGCTTTGTCTTGTCAATTACTTGGGTTAATGTACTTGCGACAGGCTCACTCTATACAAATCGGCCGCCATGTCCGATCTCCTTATATTCATACATTTGTGCACGTGACTTACGGAATAACTTTTTGTAAAGAAGCCTAATCTGATTTCAAATAATTGTTTGTTACATGTTTTAATCCTTCTTTATTTGCCATTAGTTGTTAATCACAAAATGTTATTTAGTTTATGTGGCGGACATGAAAATAATGCTGAAATGACCGCCATTTTCAATGTATCGCGAGTTAAATGAGCTACGTCAGTCAATGTTGCCATATATACCGATTTGTCTGTACTTATACAGATGTTAGTCAATTAATTTTATTCAGATATATTAGGGTTCCATAGCCAACAAAGAAGTATCCACTTAAACTTAATTAACGGTTGTATTCTCCGACACAACCCGCTTCTTTTGTAAAAACGTTTCGGGTGAAGATAAACTTATTGTTACAGGTACTTATGTATAACAAAACCGATCATAAGTACTTGTGCAAAAGATAACTTTAACTGAATTAGGGCAGTGTTGCGTGACTCAGCTAAATGAGTACCTAAGTATTAAGTGCTACGATTCACGATGTTGGAGAGAATTAGGTCACTGTGACAAAACTCTCGATTCCCTCATTCAAAAAGCGATTTACACGAGCTGAGAGCTGTGAGCTCACGACTGGGCTGGGCTGTTATTCTTTACGCGCTCATGCGTCTCACCTCACCCGTCGTGCCTAAGAAAATAGACCTAAGTACGCTTAGTTACTACGAATCGCGGCGTCAAGATATATTTGTGGGTGAGCGTTGAGGTTAGCTTAAAACAAGTTACAGAGAATAGAGGGTTAGAGGGGATGTTATTTGGTACGCGCTAATGCGCCTCACCTCACCCGTCACGCCTAACGAAACTAAACATATACCAGACAAACCAGACAAGGCCCCGTAGCATTGATGGCCTTATCACGCGATAAGTGACAAGATAACAGCGTCGTCTCGTTCTATCAAACGGTGTCAGCCAGGGACGGATGCTCTATCTTGTCACTTATCGCGTGATAAGGCCATCCATGCTACGGGGCCAGACCAGACTAAAACTAGGCCTCTCAGTAGTTACTACGAATTACGGGGTCAAGACAAATTTGTGGGTGAACGATGAGGTGAGCTTAAAACAAAGTTACATAAATCCATAGCGAGACAGTTTTTAGGTTTCCGTACTCAAAGAGTAAAACGGGACCCTATTACTAAGACTTCGCTGTCCGTCCGTCCGTCCGTCCGTCCGTCCGTCCGTCCGTCCGTCCGTCCGTCTGTCTGTCACCAGGCTGTATCTCAAGAACCGTGATAGCTAGAGAGTTGAAATTTTCACAGATTATGTATTTCTGTTGCCGCTATAACAACAAATACTAAAAACAAAATAAAATATATTTTTAAGGGGGGGCTCCCATACAACAAACGTGATTTTTTGCCGTTTTTATAGATAATGGTACGGAACCCTTCGTGCGCGAGTCTAACTCGCACTTGGCCGGTTTTATTTTTTTCTTGCATCTTTTTGGAGGCTAGCTCCTCTCTATACGCCGCATGGACGATTACACGACGTTGCCTGCGACCAGGCCCCGTAGCATGGATGGCGTTATCACGCGATAAGTGATATGATAAGCGCGTCGTCTCGTTTTACCAAACGGTGTCAGCCAGGGACGGATGCTCTATCCTGTCACTTGTCGCGTGATAAGGCCATCCATGCTACGGGGCCTGAAGGCATGCAATGCAAATTTGTATATGCACTAAACGTATTGAAAACAAATACTAGCTTAGAGTGTGCATTATCTGCGTATTATGCGTACGCGCATTCGTGGCTCCGATATGGTGTGGTGCTTTGGGGAGGTAGTACGGGGGCCCAGCAACTGTTTGTGATGCAAAAGAAGTGCATCCGTATCTTGACTAACGCGCGCATCCCCAACAGTTGCCGTCCATACTTTATTAAACTCAAATTATTGACTCTGCCGTGTATTTATATATTACAAGCCGCTCTTTTTGTCCGTGAAAATCCTTATCTGTTTCAAAAGAAAAAAGATTGCGAGACAACCAGAACGCAGTATAGGAATAAGTTATTGCTACCAAACGCTAACTTGACAATGTATAAAAATAGTCCACATTATAAATGTAGGTACTCTAATTACAAATAAAATCCCACAAACAATTGAACAAGAACGTAACGAAAAAATATTTAAAAATAAATTAAAGAAATTATTAATTGAGAAATGTTATTACTCAGTAGACGAATTTTTAAATGATGGGTTTTTATAAATTCTAAATTTATAATAAATCTAAATTGACATATAAAAATATTGTAGAAATAATGTAAAAATAATATGAAATTAAAGTCAAACTAATTGTAATAAAAATTAATGAATATGTATTTAATGCAAAAATGTTAATAATGTTGTTATTGTATGCATGTTAGTATTAAGTTTTGTGTGTCCTTACAGGGCGTCATGGTCTGACCTGAATAGAAAGAAAGAAAGAAAGAAAGAAAATACATTTATTTAACGCCACAAAATTACACAATAAAAAGAACAAGCAAAATAAAAGACTTAAATACTAGGACGTTAAATAGGATCCCCACTCAGCATGAAGCCACAGCAAGGCACAGCAAGCTGAGGCGCTGATTTTCAGTGGGGACCTAACTTAAAAACTAACATAAGTGCCGACACAAACGCCGAAAACCGGTATCAACTATGAAATAAACCTAAACAGTTAACAAGGGGAAACAACAAAATATGAAATAAATAAATACTAAATAAATAAACCTAAACAGTTAACAAGCGGAAACAACAAAAAAGATAAAATAAACTGCAAAGAAAAACAAATATATAGGTGTAGGGTATACTCATAATATAACATGTTAACAAAACGCAACGGGGTAGTCATTACAGGAAATTTAATATAAATAATACTTACAATTAAATTACAGTTGTGCTCGTGATGTAAAGACGTGAAGATATGATATGAATACTGAATGTAACACCTTAATCGCAATGTACATGGCTTTACAAATGAATAAAGAAAGAAAGAAAGAAAGGGTCGCAGGTCTTGACTCCTGTGGTGTAGTCTGTGGAAGCGGGGCTGGGCTGTTATCCCAACTAGGGTGAGTATCCACCAGAGGTGTGCGAGTTAGCGGAGCGGTGTGCAAGTAAAAAAACTACCAATAGCGTTGCGTGCCTCGATCACGCATCTCTTCCTAATAAGTATTTTATTTCCTCCCACACAGCTCCGTTATCTCGCACAGCTCTGGACGACTGTAGAGGTTGTCTATCTATGCAACCTCTACAGTGCTGGCAATTGGTTACTCGCGTCCGCAGGGAGATTTACCCTCAGTTTCCCTGTACGTGTCCCCCGGGTGGTGCTAAAGAGTAATCAACTGCTAAAGAGCAGCAACATACAGTTCTAACCCACGATGGTCTTAACATATAAGTAAGTTTGTAAAGGACTGTACCCATGCCATACGAAAAAAAAAGGGGCTGGCTGTACAGCACTATTCTTATTACAAATCATTATCTGGAAGTCTTTAAATACTAAGATTTGAAGACGTCAAGGAGTCGCCTCCGAAGCTTTGGACTCCGGGCCACGCAGTAGCGTAGCTTATGGGAGTACCCATAATAATATATACCGTCAACTGGGGTTACTTTGATTCGCGGGGCGACTTTGATCAAATAGGTTTTTCTCCGAAATCATTGTTTTTACTTGTGGGTGAATTGTGACAGTGAATATATTAGTTATAGATCTTGCTGTACACTCGATTAAATCTTCTTCATTTCAAATAGTTTTGCTTTTATACTACATTCTAAATGATCAAAGTAGCCCCATTTTTTCCTAAAGTAACCCCAGTCTAACGGTACCTCTTGTTGTCCCCGGCAAACTCGGCCGAATTTCACCTTCCCATACAAACGGAGTTTCGTTCTCATTTTAAAACTACGTGTTGGATTGTAACGAAACTTTCCATATACAATAACATGAGGTATATCTAGCCCTGTAATTAGTTTATATGGCTCCAGTTTATAAAACAAACGAAATACAGCAAAAACAAGTTTTGTATGAAAAACATACATCTATAGGAATTTCGTGATCTGCCGGATTTTACGATCGGCCGCCGACATTGATACACCCAATCGAGCTAGGAGCGAACGCGCCGGTGCTATGTGCCGTGTAACCGACTTCAAAAAAGGAGGAGGTTCTATGTTCCACTGTATGTATGTTTTTTTTTATGTGTGATCACCGATTTTTCTATCAATTGTGGAGGACCGATTTTCATTTTTTTTATTCAAAAGATTATACTCCTGAGGTGGTCCACTGGTCCCATTGTCACCAATTCAGGTCAGGATCTGATGATGGGATCCCAGAAAAAACCCTCAAATTTTATACGCACGCGTGTAGTGATTTCGGGATCTCTAACTAATCATAATCATAACTCGACTTCGGAAATCGCAAATTTGGTGAAGTGGAACTGATGATGAAGACCAAAAATGACTTATAGAACTCCTCAAGGATAGTACGTCAAAGATTCTGACATGATTCCGTTAAAGTAACAACGTGTCAATTCTGAGATTCTTGACGAATCGACGGAATTCCTCAAATAGCCCACGGCGACTTGGATTTTTTCTGTAATAATCTGCTCTCGGAAAGCAAATCATGTGGTAAATTGGAAAGGAAATGTGGAAATTTTTATGTATCCATGTGGCTTGGCGAAGTACTGAATTGAAGTCTGTTTAAAATTTTATTTTTAAGTAAATTATTATATAGGTATGTTCCCCGATTACTCGAGGACGCCTTCTCAGGTGGTCCCATGACCATTAGGTCAGGATCTGATGATGGAATCCTGGAGAAATCGTGGGAACTCTTCAAAGTTTATAGGCACACTTGAAGCGATTTGAGTATTTTTTGAGGAAAATGGGAAATTTTCATGTATGTGGCTTGGCGGAGTACGAGTACCTACTCAATTGCGTCAGTTAAAACTTTGTTTTTAAAGTAGGTATATTACTTATTCTGTGGTATAGTCTTTAGTCTTTACTTTGACAAAAGCATACTTATTCTGTGACAAAAGGAACTACAAAACTGAGAGCATCCCGGCCAGTAACTTGTCCCGAATTAACTCGTCGTAAATCCTCCACATAAACGACGGACTAAATTCGACAATAAAGCTAAACGGAACCTGTGAGCCAGACAACTGATGTATTTTCATGACAACAGACTGTATTCAAGGTCAATCTGAGACAAACATTTTGAGTTGCAATTTCGATTTAAATGTGTTTCGGGGGCGGTCGCTAAACCTAACATATTATCAAACTCAGAAAGAATTACTAATATCATGTAGTGTTCGGTACAAAATGGAAAATAATTAATACGAAATTACCAATTTGAAATTGGACCCAAAGTAATACCTACTATCAAAACTGAATCTGGTGAAAACGTAAAAAATGTGTCTATACTATTTTATGACCAATTTTTTCTCGCTTAAAATGAATCCAGGCAAAATAAAATTTTGTCCAGTATGAAATAGGTTCATATTTAAACACGTGCAAAGTGAATTTTGACAATTTTAAATTAATATAAAAAAATTACATGAAAATCGACTATATTGTACAAAATTCATCTTACCTAATAAAAGCGGGTCTGTACATGGGAGATATTCGAAAAAAAGTTGGCTGGGGATACTAGAATCGATAACAGAACACGTTCCAACAGTTTTTAGAATTTTTGTCTGTTAGTTTGTATAGGCTACGGGAACCACTTACACAAAAAAAATGATATATCGTTATTTACTAATTCTCCAGTAAGTACTAGCTTTATACGTAAAAATAACATAGTACCTATTTAAGCTATAATTTATACGCCTACGAAGTCGCGGACAGAAACTGGTAATAAATATAAACACATGTTTTGTACAGTAATTAACATTTATTTATTGTTCTTTAATTGATTACAAATTTTATCTAAACAGATCACATCGAGTTATTATGACATATTTATTTATGTTGACATAATACTCGTATTAAAAGATGTAATACTTATAATTATTTAATAATACATAATTAAGCATGATCTAATTAAATGACTAATTGTGCAATATACTGTTAATCATTAACACAGTTAAAATGTATTAATTTGTGCAAATTATTTTTATGAAGTTCATATATGTATTAAGTAATAAATAAGTAGGTATAATAATTAGTTGATTTTATATATTGCGCATGAATGCACGTAATACCTACATTAAGACACGTAAATGATAATTAATAAAAAGAAATTAGTTAATTTTGGAAGCGAATAATTAATAAATATTAAATAGTGAGGGTAAATTTACAGATTGGTCTAGTATGAGTAATTTATCGAATAATACCTAGTACAACTAAGTTTATAGAAAGCAAACAAACTTCACAGCCGGTACATATTATTTTCTATAAAAAAACAACAGTGTACTCACTGATAAAATAGGAATCGCCTATAAGTAATATTTTATTTGTTAAACAGACAAATCGTCGTTAAGTAAGTTACATTACACGATATCACGATATTCACGATGTTATATTATTTTTTAACATGGATGATCAACAATGATTAATGATAATAATTAATGCATATTTTAAAACAATTATTTAAAAAAATTGGAAGCAAATGTAGTAATTTACTTAATGTATTATCAAGAATCTAGATAACCTGAACGGGAAACGATTTCTTAATTCATTCGATTATTTTATTGAAACATTCCCAAATGTCTTAATATTGTTGTATTAACTATTAACTAGTCGACACATATTTATTTACGTCTGTGACAATATATCCAACGACTACATATGACTAAACATATATATATATATATATTTATTCATAAAGAAAATGTACAAACAAGGGGTGACGACGGCAATGACAAAAAGAAAAGATGGGGCGGAGGGGACTAAACATGATTATCACTTTCTTCAAGTAGGTACTTAATTTATAAATATATGTACATACTATTTATATATCATTTTTATTAGTATCTTTAGCGCCCCGTTGTGACTTTTGGTAAGTTAGACTAGATAAGCTTGGTAAACAATGCTTCTAAATAATTTTCTCATTTTTTATTATCATATTACATATTTCATAGAATTAATAAATGGCAGTATTTTGGACGTGGATAATCATAATTACTTACGATTAATAAATTTGTTCGTCGGCTTCTAATTATTAATGGTTATAGCAATTTACATATATGCATTTTTATAATGTATAAATAAATAAATACATAAATAATTTAAATTACTCTATATTGTTTTATACATTAGGTTATTTACATTTCATTATTTATTTTATTAGTTTGCTGCCATCTCGAGATTGTTGTCAATTTAAAAAAAAATCCAAGCAGTTATAATCTATTTAATCGCCTAATATTTTGATAAGTAAAATATGTATTCAATTAAAAATTCAATCATTATTATAAACTAAATGTGACATACGTATATACATATTTACTAAAAACAGAAACGTTATAAACATAGAAATTAATTATATTAATATACTGTTATATCCACTGAAATACACAAGTACCAGTTGGAATGAGAAACTGGCAACACGATGATCGTGACTTGTTTGATTTGTGTACGCCATTTCAAACTTCAGAAATTCCCATTCGATTACATACCCACATACATATAATCACGCCCATTTCCCGGAGGGGTAGGCAGAGATCTCGGATTTCCACGTGCTACGATCTTGACAAACCTTTCTTGCTTCGTTCACTATCATGACATTCGTCATCGGTTTAGGCTACTCTTGGACCTGACCTTTCTTTAGGGTTTCTCCGACTTGGTCGGAAAAGTTCAACGAGGTCGGGTTCCTTCATTCGATTATTTTCATACAAATATGTATGTACTAGTGGCTGAAATGTAGAACTCGCGAGACGGTGTTTTAATTATTTTTTTCTAAAAAATCACTCGGCAAAAATTAAGGTATATAATTAAGGAACCTGCTCGCAAACTTTCAAGAGAATCGGTTAAGAAATGCGACCTGTAGAGGACTAGAAAAGAACAGCCGGACAGCGGACATCGGACGCTGGACAGACACGGCCCAAGATGAAGCAGAAGCATAGAACTTCGTTCGCTTCGCTCACTCGTTCCAAAAAACATTAAGTACCTAGTTGTTAGTATACGTTGTTATCGACCAACACAACAAAACCCCGTGATCAAGAACAAGCGACCGTCGCCTTTAGCTATCAAAACGCGCCCGACGAAAGCAATTGAATGTAATTGTCCAATTAAATGGTTCATACGAACATTAATCTTCAACAATCAAGTACAGTCAGCGACACATCTCACTGTTGCAGACCTTAATCCCAATCAGATAATAAATATCTGTTATACTTCAACCATTTCAGTTACGTTTATTTTGAAAGCGTTACCGCCCTGAGCTTAAACCACCTAATAATACCTGTAGGTAGAGGTTAGAATAATAACGCCTAGAATGATAGTTTCATACGGCTGACGCGCCAAGCGTGAGGAATAAAATGGATTCATGTAGTTGTGGTCAACTCGTATTCACACGCGCCAATACGCACACAAACGCACCATTAGTGTTCCACCGATCGACGTACTACGCCATTTATGGCCGAGTTTTGGTGGCCTCACCGTTGCGCGTGAACTGCGTTTCTAGGCGTTATTATTCTAAGTACCTACATGATATACATATACTCGTAGTAAGTAGAGATTATATGAGTTAGAATTGCATCCAAGTAGTCCATTCAAAATCTAACTCTACCTTCCAAAAGTATTCAATTCTAATGACAGTTTTATAAAACTGTGTGATATACCGGATACCTTCGATATCCATAATTTCATTTGCCATAACGCTTGTGTGCTATAATCATAATTTGTAATAAAAAAGATTTTCTCTGAAATCGTTACATTTTCAGGACGATGTATATGTATAAACTTTGTATAGAACTCTACAGGTTAGGTTAGGATTGTTTTATAAAAATCCTAAATGTTGACAGTTTTTGAGAAAAAATTATTAGGGCAAATGATAATTAGGGCAAAAGTTATATTTATGGCAAATGAAATTATGGATTTCATTAGAAAGCCGTCTTATCTTAAACGCTTAAATGAGTTTGACTGTAGGTATTCCATCTAGTTCCCGCATTGTCAATCATAGTGAAGACTATGATGTTGCATTTGATAATTGTTTATATCATTTATAGAAAAGGAGTAGTTATCATCGTCGTTTAGCTTGTAAGTAAAATTATTTAGTGTAGGTAAACGTCCGAGTGGTCGACGCTGTGCTAGTAGGTATATGGCAGGCACTAGGCACTCTATTACTCCAGGCAAAATACGGTTTTGAAAAACATTAATTTATAATAGCGTTTTTTTTCTTTATATCATTTTAAAACATTGATCAATGATGCGTTATTCAAGAATCCAACAAACTTTCCATCCGGAAGTATTTATATAGATTTAAAAAAAGAATGAATTGTTTTTTTTTAATTATTTATCTTGAATATTATAGAGCAAATGTAAATGAACCAAAATAAAGATAAAGCCATTTATTAATATTTTTTCTGACTTTTCAGAAGCTAGTTAAGTTATCATTTTTTTGATGTCTGAAATTTTGTTGGATTTTGTCACTAAGTAACTATTTTATTGATAATATATCCATTACATATAAAAAATCTGCTATTATAAATTATTTCCAAATTTGACATATTTTCCATACAAGCTGTCAGTTCATTGCCTGGACTATATGTCAAACTGACGTGGTTTAAATTCGAATGAAGAAAAATGGTGTGAGTCGAATTTAACCCATATAGGTAGCTTTGACATAAAGTGCCCATGCCATATACAGGAAGACTGGTAATTCAACCTATTCCTTGGAAGGGGTTATACTAGAGCTAATTTGCAACAATTTATGTCCAGTCAACCAGGGGTCAAAACACGATTTTTTTTAATTTTTCGAGTTTTTAGTTTGTTTTTAAAAAAATCGCCTTGCAGCCTTAAAGTGCTGATTGTGACAAAAATGTTTTTTTACCATCCAAATGGAAGTACTTTTGTCACAATCACCAGCTTAAGGCTGCAAGGAGATTTTTTTCATACAAACTAAAAACTCGAATATCTCGGAAACCAGCGAGTTTCGACCCCTGGTTGACTGGACATAAATTGTAGCAAATTAGCTCTAGTATAACCCCTTTCAAGGAATAGGTCGAATTACAAATCATCCTGTACAGCGTCGAGAACACGGACGTTTACCTTATTAAATCGTATAAAAATTCAAATAACAGCATTCGGTTCTTTAGTCAAATGATTTGTAAGTTTTTGATAGAAGTTAATAAAATACTTGAACATTAAAGTAAAGTGAATTAAAATAATTACTATACTGATACAATTTACTATTTAATAAAGGTTAATAAATTTAGTTAAGTAATAAATTAGTTACGATTAAGATAAATATATACTTAGTAAATAGATAAATTCACATGAATCGATTACGAGAAAAAAAATAACAATACGATACATGGATAATATACTAATTATTACTACTTGTCTTATTGGTAATAATAACTAGCTTCTCTTCCACACGGTATATTTATATGTGGGAATTCATATTTTCGTATAAGTTATGAGACCTTTCGTCGCAATACATTTCATCAATAACTGTCCATATTTTTTACAGTATAACATATTATATTACCTTTAAGTAAATTACCTAAACTCACGATTAAAATATGAGTCTAGAAAATAAATAAGACAATAAATAATTTACTTTTAAAACAAAGTTTTAACCGACTTCAATTCAGTATTCCGCTTCAAGTGTGCCTATAAAATTTGAAGATTTCCCACGATTTCTCCAGGATTCCATCATCAGACCCTGACCTGGGAAGGACAGCTTTTCAAACGAAAAATAATTTTTAAAATCGGTTCAGGCGTTCTCTAGTAATCAGGGAACATATTATACAAATAAAATATTACGATGAATTGAGAACCTCCTCCTTTTTTGAAGTCGGTTAAAACACAGCACCAACACGAACAGAATCGAGTTTTTTTAACCCTATACTTGGCAGTGTTTAAATGCCCACATATTTTATTTTTCACCTCACCGGCTCGAAAATGCTTGCTTTGTCGCTCAAAATCTGCGTGCAAAAGTCCATTATATCCGCTAGCGTGGAAAGAGTTTTTGAATTTCAAACGTGACGCTCTATCGCGAGATCCAACTTTTTTCTATAGAAATGAGAGCTCATTATCCTGCGTTCAGAAACTTATAGTGTAATGCTAATAATTCATTATTATTATTTTCATAACATAATTTAATAATACTTAGGTAGTCTTTCTTAATTAAGTACATATGAAATATTAATAATTAGACTGACTTATAAAAATACAATACAAAAAACTAATTTTAATATGTAGTTTTACATTTCAAAATTTTACGCTTCGTGCAAATTTGGAACGCATCGTTTAAAAAGTTAATTTAAGAAAAAACTCGTGTACCTACATTTCATTGTTTTGTTTTGTTCTAAAGCCACAGTAATATCAAAATAATGGAAGTTATTTATAGATTTTAGCGCAGAAGATATACATAAAATAAATTTTAATGCCTGCTGAATTAGCGAAAAAAGTTAAATATGCGTATTTGAGCCTTAATTTACCCGTGAGTACCTAGTACGTACCCAAAAATACTTTGACTTTTTTAATGTAAGTGTGGAGTCTATTTCAAGATGCGAAAATGTTTATGTTACATTTAATAATTATAAAATGCTTTGATTTTGATGAGATGTATACAAACGTTTATTGAATATTAGTACCTATAAGGTCCAAATTACTTTCATTACATTTATAATTTTCCTCGCGGTGGTGAGGTGAAAAGTTATGTTTCGCTCGGCAGCAAAGTTGTTTGGCGTCTCGTGTCTTGAAAGCCTCGCTATGCTCAGGATTGTACTTTTGAACCATTCGCTTCGCTCATGGTTCAATCTAACAATCCGTCGCTAGCTCTGCTTTCAATACAAGCACTTGCGCCAAACAACAACTTTGCAGCCTTGCATAACAAATAACTATTATATAATGACCTTTATTTTGGCAAGCTTAGGGCAGACTTCTTCGTCGTCATCCTAGATTTTATCCCAGTTGCAACCTGAAGAAGCCAAAGGATGAAATCCCTTATTGAAAATGACTTATTTTCAATAAGGGAGGGGAGTAATGAGGAGCCGGCACATTTTGCGAAATGCATTAAAATATTATAGGCATAAATGAAGAAAATACAGTAATACTTTTCTTATATGTATTAGTTACATCGTATCGTTATATCCACTTACATTATAATTCAATTCTAACTATTGTCTTATACGGTATTTCAATTAAATTGATTTATTTTAACTATGTCGACATCTTTTCGCCTTGATTGAAATATACATTTATAAAATATATCACTATTAATTACAAATTACATCTAAAATATACTTCTTTCAATAGGTACTTGGATAAACTTTAACAAAAATCTTACGAATTACAATCCTATGAGATCTACTAATATATTCGAAATTACTTGTAGATACGGCCACAACAAACAATGAACTTAAAGAGGAACAAATTCCTAACAAGATTACCATAAAAAGACAACGATTCAACCTATGTATAATAAATGCCTGGGTCATTCATTAATATCCTCCTGACGATGAATAGAAGACTAATCAAACGCGATACACACAAGAGATCCGCTTTTTAAAACTAAACCTAAGCCGCTTCAAGAGTAATACGTAAGTGTCTTTTGGTATTCTGTGTCAGAATTTGTTATTATTGTTATTGTTCAGTATTCTTGTACCGTGCATTGGGTAACATTCCTTCTTAAAATCTTCAGTAATTCTGTTGACTTGTATTGTAGTTATATACATAGGTTCTATATATTATAGAGTAAGTATATACGTGAATTTGAAATCAGCTGGTCGATCACTTAACGCATTGTACTGTACGCGCGTCAGGTCATCTAAATGTCACTTTTTGTATTGGAAAATGACAGTTTAGTTAGTTGTCCTAACGTGTGTTCGAAACGTTACATGATCACCCTTCTGGCCACTAATTCCGAACAAGCATCTTCAGTTTGCTGCTTTCCTTTTGCTTTTGCCCTGCCTAGTGCCTAGGTCAATTTATGATGGGTGAGGACACTTCGAAAGACTCAACACTCATATAACCCAAGTCCAGACGCTTTTATACTACTGGGCAGGGCATATAAGATTGTTAATTATCTATATATCTGTACTTAGTTCTTAAATGTTGTCTATTTCTTATAAATTGAAAGACTTTACCGTCTAGTTTCTTAAATCTGTTTCCGTGCAACTGTCGGCGTGTAGATGTCTATATAACCTCATTCTCCTGGCTGGCCTGCCGCCGCTCCTGGTACGAGCGGACTGGCTGGATGAATGAGATCAGCACACCGGCAACCACGATCCAACCCCCCGCCAGGTAGAAGGAGAGCTCCCAGGATAACGTGACGTCATAGATGAGACCTGGAAGGAGAAGTGTATTTATAGTAGTTGTGGAAATATGGAATAATATATGATGATCACATTAGAACAATGTCATTTTACTGGCACGACAAACATCCAACTTTTTTCAATTAAAATGCCTGTTTTACCAACGAGCGTAACTGACGTCGACGTAATGAGAGTTTGACGTACGACTAAGACTGTTTTTTATCCAGCCAAATGCAGCAGTGAATACTGCGATGCCTCTTCGCTAGATGGATGAGTTTACATCGTTTCATATTTTGGATCTGTTCCCTTTATCAAGAAGTCTTAACCTACCTGACAAAGGCAGTCCGATCAGATGTCCAATCCCTTGCGCCAGCAGCACCAGCCCATACGCCGACGTGATATCATCAAGCGACACCGATTTAACCAGCAGACTTGGTGTGACCGTGAAAGACGCCGCCGCAAACAGCAGCCCGAAGGCCGCTGCCACAGAAGCCAGCACCCAGAAGTTTGTGGCCACAGGGGATTCCAGATGAGGTTGGAAACTCATACGGCGTCTAAATCTTGTTTAATTTTTAGTTTTGACCAGATCAAGAAGTCTTACCTGACAAAGGTGGTCCAATCAAGTGCCCGATCCCTTGAGCCAGCAGCACCAGCCCATACGCCGACGTGAAATCATCCAGCGATACCAGTTTCACAAGCAGGCTTGGTGTGAACGTGAAAGACGCCGCAAACAGCAGCCCAAAGGCTGCAGCCACAGAGGCTAGCACCCAGAAGTTTGTGGCCACAGGGGATTCCAGATGGGGTTGGAAACTCATACGGCGTCTAAATCTTGTTTAATTTTTAGTTTTGACCAGATCAAGAAGTCTTACCTGACAAAGGTGGTCCAATCAAGTGCCCGATCCCTTGCGCCAGCAGCACCAGCCCATACGCCGACGTGAAATCATCAAGTGACACCAGTTTCACCAGCAGGCTTGGTGTGAACGTGAAAGAAGCCGCAAACAGCAGCCCAAAGGCCGCTGCCACAGAGGCCAGGACCCAGAAGTTGTTAGCTGCGGGGGGGATGGCAGCGACGGTGGCTCCGCAGAGGACGAGGCAGACCGCGTAGAGGTTGCCGATGGAGACGCTTGGGAAGTCACCTATGTAGCCCAGACCGACCTGGAATTATAAGCGAAGCAAGTGTAAGCTGGGCGTTCTTCAAAAACACCTGAACGTTCAACACTTTTTGTCGTCTTACTCAGAATCGTTGATACGAACCATCCTTATACTTAGAAGAAAAAATATGTCCTAGATTTTCCTACTTAAGTATGTAATTTTTGTCTTCCAGTGCGTCACGTCCATATACGTAAAAAGAATCCATACAAAAATATGACGATTTGGAATCGAGTAAGTAGGTGTTTGGGACACTTTTCTTTAATATCAACAATACTGAGTAAGAAGAACAAAAACACAGGATATGAAAAAAAGTTAATGATTTATTTTAAAACGTTCAGCTGCAAACTGGAACTAAGTACAGAGAAAGTTGTGACATGTTATAGCGCCTGCTTCGTCGATCCTCCTACACCGCGCAAATTCCCCATGAACCGCCCCTGTTAAACGGTAAGCCTGTAATCAGGGATCGTTACCGGTATTCTGACTAACGATTAAAAATATGGTATTACCGGTTAGTTGCATTCGACTATTTATACCGCTGTAATACTAGCGTTGTGGACAGGTTCAGTTTTCTGTGACGCCGTTTGGCCTCCCGACATCCTCTTTACTTAGAGATGTGAGTGGACTCAACTTTTTGTTTCCGACAATGGTACGCAATTTACTATTATTAACGCTCGCTGCGCTCGGGGCTATAAACCTCCGGGGCCTCTCTGTTGCACCAATGATGGCAGGTAAAGCTGCCACATGAGCCGCAACAAAGTCTCGATCCTGCAATTTATGGCCCCGCGTGCAGCGAGCGTTTGCTAATTGTATAGTCAAGCACAGCAACATTATCAGGTTACCACAAAGGCATATGGTGAGTACAATGCCTTTCGCCAAAATTATTCTGAAAAACAGTACACAGAGACAAACTTTATGATAGAGCTAAAACTCTTATCACGTCCAAGGATTAAAATTATAATTAAAACAAACGTTTAACTTTGTCATGTTAAAAGGGCAACAACCTTGCGTTTTATAAGTAATAACCAACCTTGAGTTATATGGCGCAGAAACGACCTATAAGGACAAGGTCGAGTGTTGCGTGTTTTCGGATATTACAGATGTTTCAGTAGTATCTATAGATTATGTATGATTATGTAAGTAAACTATTATTGTTATGCTGATATTGATTATGTATGAATATGTACACTGAGTTGTGAATTAGACAAGACAGGGCGATTTTAGATTGACACATGGACAGACTCGCTGCCGCTGGGGCAGTCTTGCATCCTCATTTCTACGGGTATCGTGCCTAAGGCCGTATTTACTAATTTATCTACAGAAAGGTCGGGTCAAGATTTTCCCAAACCGAGCGACGAATAAGTATGTATAAAACATGTTATGAAACAGGCGTGATATATGTAATATAAGTATCGTTAAAGTATGCCGAGGTGACATGATATAAGTATGTACGTTACTCGAAGAATCAGAAATAGTTTGTCTCCAGTTTCCACTGGTCCCGGGTTTCGTATCTGTGCCAAATAACTGAACGGATATTTTTGAAACGATCGCAGTACCTCGGACAGATAATTGATTTCATACCCGGTCGCCTTCAACGCTATTTGGGGGCGAAATTGTTTGCGTTGCACTGAAAACGGGTACACAGTAGTACACTACACGGGCGTAGCCGAAATGTTCAAATTATTACACAACCCGAATATTAGTGTCGTTTTATGCATATTTTTTTTGTTTTATTTTCTTGACCCCCCAAGGGAATTCAGTACTTAACCGACGTAACCCCGTTGAGTTTGGGCTCGTTAGAATCGTCTCAATGAGTAGTTGATGATGGTATACAGAAATAGTACATTTCGATGCTAGTGCGGAAAGTATGTCATTACTTTACGAGCAGCGAGATATCAGCAAGTCTCGGGACGAGTGAAGAATGACATTTCTGCACGTGTATCGAACGACGTTTTTTAATACAGTTGCGAAAAAATAAGAAAAACAACAAGTAGGTAAGGAATTTGAAACTTTTATATTATTAATTCTGTAACATCATTGTAATACAGTTGAAAAATAATGAAGTTGTTAAAAAAATATATTTTTTTAATACAGTTCTTACTACGTACGTGCGGAAAGTTGGTTTTCGCGGACTAGTGCTCTTCACTTTTCCATGTGTATCGAACGACGTTTTTTAATACAGTTGCGAAAAAATAAGAAAAACAACAAGTAAGGAAGAACTGTATTTTTTTTAACATCTTCATTATTTTTTAACTGTATTACAATGATGTTATGTTACAGAATTAATAATATAAAAGTTTCAAATTCCTTACTTGTCGTTTTTCTTATTTTTTCGCAACTGTATTAAAAACGTCGTTCGATACACGTGGAAAAGTGAAGAGCACTAGTCCGCGAAAACCAACTTTCCGCACGCTAAACAGCTACGTAAAGAAGCACTTTTTGAGCAACTGTATTAAAATAGTACATTTCGATGCTAGTGCGGAAAGTATGTCATTACTTCACGAGTGCCGAGATATCTTGCCAAGAGCCGTAGGCGAGTGGTAAGACTCGGGACGTGTGAAGAATGACATTTCCGCACGTGTATCGAACGACGTTTTTTAATACAGCTGCGAAAAAATAAGAAAAACAACAAGTAAGAACTGTATTCAAAATATTTTTTTTTTGAACAACTTCATTATTTTTCAACTGTATTACAATGATGTTACAGAATTAATAATATAAAAGTTTCAAATTCCTTACCTACTTGTTGTTTTTCTTATTTTTTCGCAACTGTATTAAAAAACGTCGTTCGATACACGTGGACAAGTAAAAAGCACTAGTGCGCAAAATACAACTTTGCGCACGATTTGCAGCTACAAAAAGTACCACTTTATGAGCAACTGTATTAAAAAGTAATACCTATTTAAATATATATTAATATTATTAAAGAGGAGGAAATCTGTGAGATTGTAAGTGTACCTAGTTTGTATATGTTTTGGATAATCACCGGAACCGCTTATCCGATTTCAAAAATTTAGGTTTTTTTCAGGGTGGTTATAAATAAGCTATATTTTATCCCACGGGTTTGGCTGTGTTTTCTACAATACGCGGGCAAAGCCGCGCGGGCAGCTATTACCTACATAATAAAGTTCTAAACGACTTTAAGTAACCATTTCTCACAGAATGAAAAATGAAAACACCCTCGATGCAACAAACATAGTAAGGTAGCTAAATACCGTCTAGACAGACAAGACTTTCGATTAAAAAAAAACCAAGTGGCCGTTACAAGATAAATGTTTGCGTAAACTACTGTTGAGTGATTAGGTACCCTCCTGGGGCGAACATGTCTGTCCCGAAGTTTTTGGTAAAGGAGAGGGCCTCAGGGTACGATATAATTTTATTTTTATTTGAAAATGTATTTCTTGTTTCAATCTAAATGCTCAATTATATGCATCATTAATTCATGTTTGAATAATTTATTGTATTTTTTTTAAATAATCCCTTATGTAAAATAAACCATCATATAGCTGTTTTTTTTTTGGGAAGGCCATACTGATTTAACTTAACAATTAAAAAATTGATTAATCCCTTAGTACATTTAGATTAGTTAGTTAGGCTATTAAATTCCTATAAGTATCTACATAATATAACAAATTGCAGGTGCCTATGTCATACGGTCTTCGAGAAAACTGGCTGTGACAGACGGACAGCCTCCTATTAATCGCAAAAAAAAATTACCATTTCACCAACTTGACCATTGTCACCTGACATTGACAATTCGCCATACATTGCTTGTTCTAGAAGTTAAGGTAGTCGCTAGAGCTTATGATTATGATTACGGAGAATTGTCGTTGTCAGTTGACAATTGTCAAGTTGGTGAAATAGGGGCCAGGTATGTAAAGTACCTCAATGAGGTCGCAGTTAAGTCTTCTTGCGGACGTGGCCGGGTTATGCTTACCTTAGATGAGATTAAAAATACCTCACCAAAACCTGCGGCTCTACCACGAACTTCGAATCTCGAACTTCGTATATCTCCGTTTCGGTCGCTCGAGTACCATAAACCATAACTGCGACAGAGACGGAGATAGACGAAGTTCGTGGTAGCGCCGCTGATCAGTGGTGCTATGATGATGCTATGTGTACCGATTATTGGGGTAGGGGTCGGGTTGCATAAAGTTCAAGGTCATATTTTTGATAGGCATACGTGGATTCGCCATGCTCATCATTACGCATAACTGTAAATAGTCATACATTTATGCGCATAACGTTTTTAATTATAATGTTTATGAACATATTGTGTAATGCGCAAAAATTTGATGCACATAAAATTGTTTAAGCATACCTACTTTATAATGGACATAAATTGGTTGCTCATAACATAAAACAATTTAACCATAGGGTCATTTCGCCGGTTACGCGACCACCTTCGGTTAGCGACCACTTGAAGAACATGGTTTTTTCAATTGAAGATAACATCAATTCTACAGAGCCTATTGAAACAGTCAGCCCGCATGCCTCATTATTTGTATTTATGGAATAGGAATTTACAAAAAAAACGAGTAAATATGCTTTCAGTTCACCAAGTCAGCTAAGTGGTCGGCAACCGGCACATGAAATTAGGTGGTCGCCAACCGGCGAAATGACCCTACTGTATAAACGCATAAACTACAATACGCATAAGCCTATGTTTTTCTTTTCTTTCAAAGATGCGGTCATCAAACATTATATATGGTACCTACAAGTGAGACTTTTCGTACTGACATAATAAAGTACCTACTTTGATGACTTAGTATACAAAAGTGTTCTCCAGAAGCAAGTAAGTTACAAAGTTCTCTTTTATGTTGGGTCACAGTTCTAGGTCAGAGTAAGTATAGCAAAGGGCGGTCAATATAAAAGTTTACAAACAAGTTTTAATAACAAGTTTTTCCGCTCTTTTATAAAAAAAATAACCTCAAAGACGAAAGCGGGAGCTTCGCTACGATTTTCCCATCTAGTAGCCAAATTTGGTAGCTACTAAAGGACTAAAGGCAAAAAACGTGCTGAATATGATTCCCAGATACAATTAGCGTTGCTGAAACGATTTACTTACAGTCCGTTAACATTTTATTTACAAAAATAAACGATTTCACCTGAATCCGAATAGGTACTGTATCAAGAGCCTTACACGGACTCTGTTATAGTTATAGTTTAGGTATAGGTAGGCAAAACTCGATGATAATAAAACAACCATTATCCATCACTTCCCTGTCAGTCAGCTTTAACAAATTGGTTGGTACCCAACAAACAAGAATTAAACTAAGCTCCATTACATTAGGAAGACATTAAATGCCAAATAAATTACTATAATGCAGATACAATCAAAGGCCCATTAAAATCACATGGGAAATACGACCATATTTCACTAGTTCTTAAGGTATGTTATACGTTGGTAGTTGTTGAAGTCAAGGTCATGTGGGGGGGTTGTAAGTGGCACGAGGCCAAGAAAATGCTTTTGTGTTTTGTTTGGTATCAAAATATTGAACCAAAACATTGACGCTATTTTGGGTAAGCGTATAGTGGTAGCGTATAGCCGATCGCGTGATTCGCGTCCATTGGAAAATTATGAGATTTTTCAGACTGTAGTGATTGGGAACACGGAAAAATTCCGAAGAGTAATTTATCCAAAACCATCCTTTTTCTGAAATTTCATATTTCCGAACGCTATTTTCCGCTTAAGAGCATATGCAAATTTACCAATGTTTATCGACCTAGATCTCAACATCTATACTTAGTGATATTTAAATACTGTTTAATCCGGGTCTAACGCGATATTTAACCCGGATTAAACAGTATTTAAATATGTGTACAAAGCGCGAGAGTTTAAAGTGTTATATCTATAGTGATTACATAATATATCTGTCCTTACAGTATAATATGAATCTTAAACAGTTTTTCTTCAGTCTGTTAAAAGTGAAAACACGATTGGCAATAATTTTCTCGATACTTTTATTTTTCAAAAGCTAACCCTTCTTTTGGATGTTTTTGGTTGGATCTTTAAGACTCTCCCATCTCTAACAATGATTTTTGGTTTAATAGTAAGTAGTACAATGATAAGTTCTCAAATCTGGTAAAATATTTTGCTTATAAATGTACGCACAAAAAAATATAATTAAAAAACATGATATCCGCGCTTTTAGCACGCATTTCCATCTCGCTCACGCGTATGCTCAGTAAGTGGGAGAGAAGTCCACGCCACGCCATCTTAACGAAAATTTGGACGCAGAGGATTTAATGGAATATATATTAAGTTTGGTTAGCTTAATTCGGGGGGACGAGTAGGTAATGTACCCATATTAGGAAGATCGCGGGTCACTTCTGGATAAGATTACTAGTAGCTCAGGATAGGGACAGGTGGCGTACTCTAAGAGAGGCCTATGCTCAGCAGTGGGCGATTATGGGCTGACAATGAAGAATGATGATGATGATATCCATCTCCACCCCTCCCGCGATCACCCTTCTCTCCACCCGTCCTAGTTCCCCAGCCAGGCAGGAAGCGTAAAAGCATTTTATACCAAATTGTTTACCTACATCTTGAAGAATCAATCTAAGCAGAGTATTTGTTTTAACTACAAGAAACTATAATATAAATGGGAACACACGCAATCGATAGGTACCAACACTGGTTATTACGACCGAGCGAAACAAACAGTGTTTTCCGTTTCAGCTGGGGCAAAATTATTTCGTATGTCTCACCGGATGTCCAGCTTTTCTCCCAGGTCGCATTTATCAACCGTTTTTTGTAATTTTTTTTGAGTAGGTTCGATAATTACATATGGAATTTTGCTATCGATTCAGTTCTTGGAAATTACAAAAAACAAGATTTGGTAATAAAAACTTGACTCGCGAGGTTTGCAGCTAACAGAGCTACTATCCACCGGCAGGTCAATCACGTAACGCATTGTACGAACGTCGGGTAGGTCTAAATGTCACTTTTTATATGGAAAATTGACAGTTAAATTGTACCGACGCGTGTTCGGAACGTTACGTGATTACCCCTCAGAGGTCTACAGCCAGTACTAAATGCACGTAACCCCGACCCCCGCCGTGCGCCGTATTACTATACTAGTAATGTAGTAGGTACTCGTATGTACATACTTACTACGGTATTACACCACTGTGTTATACCGTAGTAAGTATGTACATACCTACTACATTACTTAATACTTATTCTGTGGTTATACGCAACAAGTCCACCGCGCAGGACATCTAGGCCATCCAGGCACCTGGATATTGATTTAAGGTTCTAGTAACACTATAATTTGTAAGCCTGTGATTCCGGAACATTCTAGCGAACGGGCTACACGGGCTCAACTCAACAAAGGGTTGGTCGAATTGTATGATTTCTAATAGGATTATATTTAAAACACCCTGCCAGGATATTACATGAAAATTATGTACAATTTAATTTAATATTTTACATGCTGATGAACAATCCTGGTCACTCTAAACTTGGTAACAAAATGTTAGGTTCAAATCATGATCAGTCGGCAGGTAAAAGAGTAAAAAAAGTAGGTAAGTAAGTACTTACTCGTTAAAATGCAAAAAAGTGACTGAAAATGCGTGCATTTAAAGATAAACAACTAAGTACAGATTGTACTATTATCTATTATGTGGTAGTTACAGATTTAAGTTATAGGTCCTTGACTTTCACTACGTTAAATAAAATATACAAAGTCATATTTTATGTGGTCAAAATAAAGACTACAAATCGAACAGTCGCCATGAAAAAGATATTAAACTAAATTAAACTAAAAGCAAGAATAAAATAAGGTATAGAAGGCCCTCTTATTGGATACTTGAACAATAACCATTAGCCATTATCCATTATTGATAAAATGTATCGGTACTTCAAATATTTTATGTTGCGAGGCCGGCACCGATTTCACCTCAGTCGTCGTCAAATATTTGTTTACATTTTTGTAATAAGGTAAAAATATTTATGACGCTAATTGTACCGTATTTGTCTGGTACTTACTAACACTAACGTGTTATATCCCAATAAAGCTATTTGAAATACCTACTCTCCAAGAACTCGTTAAATGCTGACAGTGAACGCGACGATTTAACGATTCGGACAAGGTTATACGAAGAAACAAGTTAAGTTAAGTACTTGAAAGAAACATTATTGCAGGAGAATGTAAGTGTTTTAGAATACAATATAGAATAATCGAATAAATCATGAAGTGTTCAGAAAGTAGGTATTATCACGAAACGGTTAGGTACCTACATCTCAGCATAATGTTAGCGTTGTTGCTACTTGCTAGGGCATATCTTAATGTTGTGTAAATATGCAAATATTTGTCAGATATAGCTACTTAATAGGTATATCTACAGTGCGTATCCTAAAACTTGATATTGCGAATCTTAATTCAGAACTAAGTATCTGGATTCCATCTCGATGTCTTAATATTAAAAAATATTTAAAAATCAAAACTTTCTACGAAAATTCTTTCTAAAATTAAAAGACTCACCATTCCAATAGTGTTGGTGATCCCGATTAAGCTCAGCATAACAGCGCCGTCGTCTTCACTATATCCCTTGTGGGTCATATGCTCGGCCAGATAGAAGTACGGGACGATGAACCACACGAAAAGGATGATGGTGCCGGCACAGAGGAGATTGAAGGTCATCTTCGTAAAGAGGGACACGTTGAACATGTCAGAGACGCAAACCAGGCAGTCTTCGTAGCATTTCTGGAAGATAATATGGTTGTTAGGAGATAGTTTCATGATGTCCACGAAACGAATGATGTACATGAGGTACAACGTGAAGCTTAATACCATGGTGGTGGATTACCAAGTGCCAGAAGAAAGGAGAGAGTTATTTTATTAGAAGCCAAAAGGAAGGAAGAAAGTAGTTCAAGTTATCAGTATTCTGACAATATCTACAAGAAAAATTACCTCTCCATCGTCGTTGATGGTCACCATGGAATTCTTGAAAATATCAGGACACGAAGACGCCTTCAGTCTGTATCTATTAATATTCAACATGGCGTTCCTATGGCCAATAGAATTTAGAGGCATCTTCAAATCCTTCAAGTAATGATGATTCACCGACAGTTGCTTCTTCAGCCAATCCCTCCTGTCTCCCTTGCTGTCCTGCTTTACGAGCCCACCGCGATCCTCTTTCGTTTCTGATTTTGACTTCTTTAAAACTCTGCCAGCGTTTGGATTCTTCAACTGATAGTCAATTGATCTCCTGACTTCTTTCTTGAAATAGAAGTCTACAGAGTAAGAACGACGCATTGGTAGTTTTGGGAAAGTGACGCATGGAGGATCATTGTCTTCATATACAATTGGCGAGGCTAATGGTGCTAACTTTGTGAATGAAATTGGTGAACGAGTTAATTCTTTCAGCACCCTCTGTGTGACCTAAAATAAGAGAAAAACAATTAGAAAAAATTACAACCCTCTTGAGAAGAACATTGAAATTACATACCTATAGTTACTTACACGATCAGTGGATTCCAGGTAAGACGGAATGGTTAGCAAAGACTCGGTTCTAGGGAGCTCATTGATGGGCAATGCGAATGCCAACATATCGCGCCTATAAGTTTCAGATTTTTTGTATTTACGAAGTATATCTATAAACTCGTGCTCCTTTGACGGTAAGGTGAACGTAGCGTTACGAATGTTTCCATTTCTCTTGCAACTAGATATTGGCATTTCATCAGAAACGCAGAGAGAAGCTGATTTCTTATATGGACGTTTAGTAGATGCTGCAGGCATAAGGGCTAGTTCTTCATTGGCCTTATCTACATCCTTCTCAGGCTTAGATTCTCTTTCCTTCTGTTGTGCCAAAGTCCACCACTCAGGATCCCGCATCACACAGCCACACACACATAGATTTAGAAGAGTACCAGAAAGTAGTAGAATGGTGCCTCTCCAACCGTATTCTTCAATGAAATACTGAGTCATCGGTGCGTAGATAAACGTTCCGACGCCAGTACCGCATGCTCCCAGACCTACAGCCAAATTCCTCTTCTTCTCAAACCAGTAAGCGATAGAAACAACTGCAGTAACATAGACTAACCCGAGTCCTAATCCAGCAATCACTCCAAATGTAACCATCATCATTTCAATCGTAGATGAGATCGATGCCAGAACAAAACCGATCGTCGAAATAATTCCTCCCAAAATGGTCATGCTACGGCAGCCGTATCTGTCAACTAAAGCACTCATCACAGGCCCAGCGAGCAGAGGAACAGCGATGAAAAGGCTACCGATCCAGGCAGTGGTCGACTTACTGGCTTGGAATTCTTCCAGGAACTCTATGTACAGCAAACCAAAGGAAAAACTAATTCCATCGGCTATCATGGAAATTATAAATGAGGATGCAACTACCACCCATCCCCAGCCGCCGTCTGGGATAGCAACTTTCTTCGTCGAGCCACTTTCAGTGTCTCTCAGGAGCTTATGTTTGTCCTGCGGATTCTCAGTAATATTACAGGGTTTCTTCCCGTTTTTCAAATCATTGAGTGCGTTTTTCTGATCTTTACTAAAGCTTCTGCCTTTGAACTCATCTTTGTGGCTGATATCAGGGCTAGAGAAAGAGGAGTCACCGCTGGTCGTGTCGCTGGTGTCGCCTTTATCAATACCTGATGTGGAATCCGACAATAGTGACTCTCGCACATTCCCATCACTATGTCCCTTAGTGCGTGGGGTTCTCGATTTGACTATAATCGGTTCTTCAGTCTTCATTGTTATAAATAATACCCGCTAATACTGCTGTTGGTATGTGGTTCAGAAGGTCTATGTTCTTAAGCGTGGGTCGCGGGCGGAGTAGCGGCTAGATTGGCGCGCTACAGAGTTCAGCTTGAGGGTGTTGGGTTTGTTTTGGCTGACCATGAAGGAGGGGGGCGGGCAGGCGTCACCCATGCGCGGGCGCCGTGGCCGGGTGGCGCAACGCTTGCGCCACGACGAGGAGTTAGCGAAGAGGCGTGAGGGACCGCGGAGCGACGGTCGGTTATCTGGAAATTATTGCTTGTCAGGGCCAGGTTAAGTCTGACTACTTGGTGCCCTAGTACGGTCAACCAATTTGATTCCTATATAGGCCATCATAGAACCTTGCCGTTGTAAATGCTATGTCAATACGGGTTACTAGGATTATTGCGTCGCTATGTAACAGTTAAAATGACAGGGTTCTACGGTGGCCTAGGAATCAAATTGGTTGACTGTACCTATGTTCTCAGATATTTAAACCCTAACTTTAAAGTTAAACCCATCTAGAGTGTGTTACCACCGAGTGGGCTTTTTTTTAAATAGGGTAAATTAACGTATGCACTTCTTTAACTTAACCATGACCTTAATTTAATGAATTAACTAAAATTCCGACTTCATAAATATTCTAACAAAATTTAAATTGCCAGCAATTGCTAATAAGAAAGAAAGAAAAAGAAATATATTTATTTGGTATCACAAAGAAATTTCACATGTGTGTTTCATAAACTCAAATGCACCAAAATGGATACCACTCAGCATAAAATGGAACATATTATTATCATCATCATCATCATCATCATCATCATCATCATATCAGCCGACAAACATCCACTGCATGGTCGGTCCTGCGCCACCCGCATATTATTATCAGATTTAATAAATTAACACCGGTAACACACTGTATACATTGTGGATATCAAAATTTGCTGTATAGATACGAATAAAGGATGTGATGATGTCAGGACCATAACAATAACAAAAGAATAGGTCATTACACTTAACCTTAGATAACTTAAGATATTTTCCGTCATATACTTATAATATATTTATAAAAAACTGACAGCCCTTTTTCACGTTTTTATTATATACATAACTACCTACTATTCTTTTTAATTTAATCATTTTCGATACCTAATCCAAGTCAACCGCACTTCCCTTACGCATTATGACTTCCCCAGACGCATGATGACAAGCCAGACGCTTTCATATTGCGTCTTATCACTTCATGTCCTAGACCGAGAGCGGCAAATATATTGCCATCTTGAAACTCGTAAAGCTTCAACATAACTTATACATATTTCTCTTTGTCAAAAATCACATAACAAGAAATCATATGGTGCTGAAATCTTTGTTCAAGTCTTATAAAAATATCTATATATTAACGAGTTAAATCAGAAATCATCAATTCAATTACACGCTAAATGAAATTGATGCAAGGAGGTAAGGATATTATATAGAACTAGATGCCATTTTATATAAAAATTACCAGGCCCACATGCATTGTCAACTTGACAATTATCAGCTGATGATAACAATATGCCGTACATTGCTGGTCCTAATAAGTAAAGATGGTCGTTAGAATGCATCTTTACGTATTGACTCAGCAATGTACATCTAATTATCATTGTCAGGTGGTGAAATAGAGGTCTGATAATATTAGAAATGGTGTACGGACACTAGGGCTAACTTCAAAAAAAATCTGATAACAGAGATAAGTCCCAATATTATCAATTTATCAGCTAGGTATTATTTTTAGTAGGATCTTATTTTAAGAATACGGAACCTCAAAAACACGTGCTATTTGTTTCATTAATGTAACCGAAGAATTACCGGTGCCACTTCCTACTTAATCGGTATTTAACGTTCCCTCAGCCATAAGTGTCGAGATATAGTCTTGTTATTAACAACTTCAACACATTAGCTCTAAGACTTTCACAGATTCCTAAAAGAATTTAAATTTAACAAAAGTTTTCAGGAACAACTCACCTGGGCTTTAGAGAAATCCAAAGATCACGGAAAGCGACCACTCCGCTCGGGGGTTCGCAATACACAGCCTGTGCCGGAAAAATCGATAAGGGGTGGTGGAAACACCAGCTTAACTTCACCCCCTTCGTACCTCCCGCGCTTGGAAAACGAGGGGGAAGCAGGGCGGTTGTGAGAGTGGGTGGAGGTCAGGCTAAGCTGGCGGGGGTTGGCTGACGTAGGGAAACGTCACTGGTTTCTTTTGAAGAAAAATGTATTCTTAGTCGTACATTGGAAAAGTGCGTATGCATATTAATATAATTTTATTCAATCTAGTCTTGCTTAACTAGATTTCCCTAGTCATATAAATTTCACAATATCAAATTTTTAAATTTAATGATTTTCAACTACTTAATACAGGTAACTTACTTAGTAACGGATATTGGCCTATATTGTAACTTCTTAGTACCCGTATCAGGACTAACAGTGCTAAATCAGAATAAGTACTTAGATCTTAAGTGGTCATAAAATAAAACACGTGGCTCCTTATGTGCTCGATTTTATAGCGGAACAAAGTGCCTAGTAAAACACTCTGAGCAATCAATCTTTTCCGTGAAACGTAAAGAAAGACTTGTAACAGGCAATGTGTAGATAAGTTCATTTCAGTTCATATCAATTACATCCCTGGGCGACCGAGCTCCGCTCGGATGAAAATGGAGAAAATACGGAGAAAACGAATTTTCCCGGACTTAGAAAGAAAGAAAGAAAGAAACATTTATTCGAGACAAACAACACACAGCGTTTGTCACGAAACGGTTCTATCTCAGCATAATGCTGGCATTGCTGCCAGCGCTGGTCTTCCGATAGAACCGTCGAGTGAGTTCACGGTGGATAACAAACAAAAAAAACAAAATAATGATAAAAACTTAATTAAACACGAGAAGGGACAGTTAACGAAATTAAAAATAGAACATTAAAAATAATAATATTGTCCAGTGGTTTATGAACGCAGCCATTTCTATATAGATAAGACCTATCTATATCGATTTCTCGCCCCCGTAACCACCTATATTCCAAATTTCATCGAAATCGTTAGAGCCGTTTCCGAGAACGTGATTGCAAATATATATATACATACATACATACATGTATATATATACAAATATTGCTCGTTTAAAAGTATAGGATTACATGTGTTCAATAATCAATTGAGTTTTTATTTTATAATTCAAAATTTATCTTCCATGCAACCGTTCATCCCTGTCCGGTATGTCTCCATAACCCCAAGTTATAGTCACACGCAATAATATTATGACAAGACAAGACTATAAAAAAAAACTGACACAACCCCATTTGCCGAGCCGTTAGAGCGAGTCAGATATATTTTGAGTATTTTTGAGCGCTTTGCAGTGTCAAATATTACCGCAGGTGACTGTACTGTTCTAATATCACATCAAGGCTACGCGTGCACTGCGGATTTTTGCCGTGCGTTTATTTTCCGCAAGGAAAATGCTTTACGCATTCCTCCCGGGGTGGGGACGGACCCGGTTGAATGTGGGAATCCTCGGTGTGGGCTAATGAGGCCCCGAGTTCTACCTACTAAAAACCTCTCCGTCTGCCGTCTTTGTGCCTTAGCGGTGGGCTGAAGGAACGCTTGCGCTTTACTTCTTCAGCACCACCAGCACCGCTCCGATTTCCAGAACACCGCCTCGGTAGGTAATTTAGGAGCACCTAGCTAGCTCAATAGGTTTTATGGACATGTTTTACGTAACAACCCTAAAACCTACCGTGTTACCTGGGCTGTGAGCTTGACTTTAACGTAAGAAGTTTATTATGTAAGTAAGTAGATAAAAACATTAATATCTAACTAATAATCACAGGTTTATAAGAATTGAAAATCATATATTATCGAACTCAAACCTAAGTCCCTTTAACAGATTTACATGCAAATAGGACCCCAGTATTTTATTAGCATGTCAATGAAAACCTATCCCACTCGGGATCAATCCGCCAACTTCGCATGCCAGTTTCTAAGAAATCTGTAAGAACTTATAGGAAACTATCTAAGTACATTATCAAGTTGAAGGTATTGAGTTCAGGGAATTGAATGTTGGGATTACCGTTATCCACTTAGTAAGATATGAGTTAGTCCGCGTATTAATACATTCACGGCCACGCTAATCTCGTAGCGCTACGCCGTAGTCCGTAGCAGGTTAAACCTCGTATGTAGCGAAAAGCGCTCGTAGCGCTCTGACGCCATGGGCCCTGAATGGGGTACTCGCCGCTTCCAGTGCCAATAACGACACATATGCGTTTCCTCCTGGGCGGCCCATCAGGCCTCCATCAGGGAGGTTATCCCTTATCAAATCTGTAGGAAACAGAAAAAAACACAAGACGTGGCAGGGAATGGGTCTTTTGTTGTTCCTAGCAAGCATAAAAAAAAAAATGTGTGTCCCTCTTAACTTTTGAACCATAAGTTTTAAAAATATGAAAAAAAAAACTCAAAATTAGAATTTTATAAAAACTTTCTAGGAAAATTATTTAGAACTTGATAGGTTGAATAGTTTTTGAAAAAAATTACAAAATAATTTCACACACTTACCTTCTGTGACGGACGAAAAACTACGGAACCCTACACTGAGCGTGGCCCGACACGCTCTTGGCCGGTTTTTTTAGAATGTCTCAGGGTCTAGGGTTCAGCCTAGTATATCTTGACCCCCTAGCTTTGTAACAACTAACAGTAAACGGAGGCCAGATTAAGTGGTCATCGCGCGGTGATGTGGGCGCTTAGCGTTGTGAATAAACAGCCATGGCCTTGACCTTGACCTAGCTTTGTTTCTTCGACATTCAAGTCGTCCCATGGGCTCTATTAGTTTAAATGTTAATGTCGTCTATTTTATGAACTGCGGCGGAGCTTGTAATTTTTTCAATCAGTTGATTACATAAAACTACCTATCTGTTTTTTTAATACCTACTTAACTAAGTAACATGTACAAATGTGGGCAGAAAAATGTTTTATAGATGGTGATGGGGAGCGTTTATTTCATTTCATTTCATTTCATTTATTCCTTTATAAAACGTAGTTTTACATGTCAATTTATACCAAGTATTACTAAGATCAACGGCATTCCTAAGCAGGAAAGCGCTCAGTCAGTACCTATTCTAGCTACATTCTAGCATAGAGGTAGAATAGATAGAGGGAGTCACCCACACATACACACATGAGTGACAAAGATGTATGCATAGGCAATACCGCAAGTGGGAACGAGATACAGTGTCATATTTTCTGTCCCTCATCGCGTATACGGATTTTTTGTTTGCCACCACACCTGTCAAAATTTGTACTGAAACTGACACCACCATGACGTCACCGATATAATACGACTAAATTATAAATGACATTAGACGTCAAGAGTGTATGAGCTTCTGATACTTCTTAATTTAGTATAGTTAATTTACCATCGTCCCATTTGGGTACCGGTAGACTGGGGTTACTTTAGGAAAAAATGGGGCTACTTTGATCATTTAGAATGTAGTATAAAAGCAAAACTATTTGAAATGAAGAAGATTTAATCGAGTATACAGCAAGATATATATAACTAATATATTCACTGCCACAGTTCACCCACAAGTAAAAACAATGATTTCGGAGAAAAACCTATTTGATCAAAGTCGCCCCCGCGAATCAAAGTAACCCCTGGCCCCGTAGCATGGATGGCCTTATCACGCGATAAGTGATAGGATAGAGCTGCCGTCCCTGGCTGACACCGTTCGATAGAATGAGACGACGCGCTTATCCTATCACTTATCGCGTGATAACGCCATCCATGCTACGGGGCCAGTTGACGGTATACGCTAGGACGCCATCTATATATCCTCTATCTACGCATTCTAGGCATTCTAGCATTCATTTTGTGAGAGGCCTAAAGGAGACGCCAGACGAGCGAAATCGGCGGGTGGCCAAACAAGGTCACAGAAAATTTAGTACGGAGTGACCTTGATTTGGCCGGCCACCGATTATATATTGTGACCGTGCTTCCGAAACGTATCTACACGGGCCAAAATTACGCGGCGGACTGCATGCAGTGTGTAGCGGCAGCTTAAGAGCCTGCACGGTTATCAAAAGACGGCGGGCGAGCTGTGTCGCGACGATGTAGACTATTTATCTAATTAGAACACAGAAAGAAACAGATAGGCTGTCTCGTTCTATAACATGCAATAGAAAGAGACAGCTATGGTGGATCATCAGTATTTAATCACCGTGTATTGGCCGCCGTAGTCCGCCGCTGCCCGCCTTTTTTGTGATAACCGTGCGGCTCTTAGGTCTGTCACATGCCGGGCCCGCTGCGCCGTGTTTTCGGTGTTTGCAAACATCTAAATGTATGTATACCTAAAATCGTCTCTTGATTGCGAAAACCGCTTAAGCTCCGTTTTGGACAAAATTGAGATATTAATACTGTTAGATTATGCTTTCCCAGATCTACATGCTACAAAAGCCTATTTTTCTATACGTGGCTCCATTCCTGATTTAGTTTTAAGATAAGGTTAGATAACAACGATTTTAAAGATAATCTACAAGCCAAAACCTATTAAGTCTCTGTTATAATAGCTAGATTGAACAAAACTTGCAATTTAATAACAGTAAAATTGTGCTAACCGGATATACTAGATTTTTGCAGCCAGCGATAACACAAAAATGTGTGTTTTATAATCTGATAAAATATTCTAACCACCACATAATATGTTTTGCCAGACAACCAAAAGAATCAACAGTTAAAATTGTTCAACAGCAAAAACAAACTAAGTGTAATATAAGCGGTTATGCTTGTTACGTTTCACTCACGAAATCACACATTATTCATTCAACCAAAAACCGTCCAATTGAGCTTTGATGCTTCTTGCATGCATAACGTTAATACTGTGCAAATATATATACATATGCATACTCCCATTGCAGCAAAAGCCGCCTTACTGCATGAAACCTAGTATTGAGTAAAATGCAAATGAAGGTGACGGGCCAATAATTACTAATGTATTTTCGTGTTTTTACATGAACAGTCGCTTTGCTAAACTTGTATGGTAGTTTGATGAAATGGACTAGATCTGACAAGTGAGGAGCCGCTTTGCTGAACTTGCCTCTCGTGAGGTATTTTGGTTAAACTGGACTGGACACAAGTAAAGGGTAACCACTTTGCTGAACTTGTAACCCCTGAGGTAGTATTGTAAAGTGGACTGGACCTGAAATGTATTATATTACGTTCTATACTCGCTGAAAGACTGGGGCTTGATTCCCGCACTGGCATATAGATATAATAATTTGAAGTACTCAATTCTCACCAAAAATAATTCAATTGCCTGCATTTGGTAGTATACTTATAAGTAGTCTGAATTGTCCTATGTTATAAAGTCTGCTTTTACTGTGCAAATATAAATAGCATAATTAACAACGTTGTCGCTCTCGCTCACGCATAATGTGAATGGAATGAAATGTGAATAGAACTCGCAAGCATGTCTTAAAAATTTTTTTTTTTTTTGAAAAAGTAACTCATAAAATTAATTTTATATAATTAAAGAACCTGCTTGATGAACTACGAACGATTTTCGGCCCAAGCTTAAGCATAGAACCTCGTTCGCTTAAGGAATGGAGACGGCATTTTACATTGTTTTCAATAAACTCAGGCCCCGGTCAGCAGTATAGTGACGAAGTACCAGTGTTTCTAATGTTTCAAATTTGCCAAAAATCAGGTAAGAGTTTTGATGTAGGTTATTATTACAAAAGATAATGTAATTAAACCACGCAAAATTAAAAATTAGTGATAAAACCTCACGTGCCAAAACATTGTACACGTATTTTCTAATTATAAGGGCTTTTGATTCGTATATTTCAAAATTCTTCCAAGCAAAACCAACTAACTGCATCGTGATTTATAAATAAACTCAAATACTTAAGAATCTGAAATCGTTTGAAGACTTTATTCAGGTCAAACGGTTATAAATGTACATCGAAAAGTATTATAAATCGAAAATTCCAATCTAAGGCTATTATTTTAGGAGATACAAAAAAAAGTGACCACTTTTGACGGTAAACCCTAAATTTTATCCTCTTATATTAAACAAAAAATCTTAATAAACGATAAACTGTTCATATAAAAACACGAAAATTCTTAAGCTGTTATTGGCCCTTCATAGAAATATTAACATGCAAATCTTTATATGCGTTTTTCTCGAAACTACATGTCATGCAGTTAAGCGGTTTTCGCAGCCAAGGGACGTTATGTAAATGTATGGAAAATGTTTATGTACTGTTCACACCGCCCAATCCGATATCGGAGCATGCTCCAAACAAAAAGTGTCGTCGGATCCAACACCGGTTAGAAAGTTAAATGTATGTAATATCTCTATCGCATTTGCCAATTCGAGCGACAGAGAGGGAGATATATGAACAAAATTCGTTTTCGCTTCACGGTAGCAGCTATACCACAGCCACGGCTATATACGTATTTTTTATATATGTATTTTTTATTGAAATGTTTTAAGCAACTCAGACCGTGTTTATCCGATCCGATATGAAAAAAAAATTAAAACATGAAAAAAGTTTATTGGACAAAAAAAAAAGATACACAATATGCTAATCACGACCCTGCGTCCTGAGCTAGGAAACCCTGTGTCATCGGAGCCTGCATGACATTATTATATCTGATATTGTTATCGGATCCTACTGTGAACACGCTCTCAATCTTAAGCTTGTGAACGCAATTTTACTTGAACGCACCCATTCGAGTACGAAGTGTTGCCAACGTTTACATGTTGTAAAATCTCAAATTTACGGAAAAAATTGTGCATCTTTCGAGTAAAAGTAAATTACATTATAAATACAAATTAACGTATACTTTATGAGTATCTAATGTTAAAACTTTATTTATTTTTTGTTTTCTCTTAAACTAACAAATCAATTTCATTTTGACATTTCAATAGAATTAGTATACACACTATAATAGTTTGTATTATACTTACATGACCACCATTAAGAACTTAATTTGTCTAATACCATTAGGGCTCAATTTCATAAGTGTTAATTCTAAATCATCAATTTGTTTCTAAAACCTTACATGAGTAATTTAAATCCTTAACCTTTCAACTAAATTTTGACTTAAACCGTTGGCAACACCGTCCAGTTCTTTTTCTCCTCAAAGTTGTATGAGACACGTGCGTCTTTAGCGCCGCAATCTCTAAAATAAGCAAAAATGAGTGAAGGAACCGCGACAATTCGCACCCGCAAGTTCATGACCAACAGGTAAAAGTGCAAATCATAAAAATCCACCGGAAACAGTGTGAAAATCGAGGTGAAAACTCGTTGCCTCGCCATGACAGGTTATGTCTGACAACGTTTGTGATTTTGCAGATTGTTGGCGCGGAAGCAGATGGTCTGCGATGTGCTGCATCCAGGCAAGCCGACGGTCAGCAAGACCGAGATCCGCGAGAAGCTCGCCAAAATGTACAAGGTGACTCCGGATGTCGTGTTCGTGTTTGGTTTCAAAACGAACTTTGGCGGTGGCAAATCCACTGGCTTCGCTCTGCTCTACGACACACTGGACTTGGCCAAGAAGTTCGAGCCCAAGCACAGGCTAGCGCGCCACGGTCTGTACGAGAGGAAGAGGCCTACACGCAAGCAGCGCAAGGAGCGCAAGAACAGGATGAAGAAGGTGCGTGGTACCAAGAAATCCAAGGTCGGTGCTGCCGCCAAGAAGTGATGTGACGGTTAGGCTGTAAGTTAATAAAAATCCAAAAAAATTGTTTTGTGTTTTCTTGTTGTCCTGTCAAAAGTTGAAGTAACCTCAAAATGTAGGCAAGTTGTGCACTCTTAATGTTCAGTCTTTCTTAGACCTCTTAATGCCTTCTCAAAGCATAATGGTTATCAAACAGATCTTTTTAAATGTATGTAGACTGGCTTTTTACTATTAGATGAAGACAAATTAGTTACCTCGCTTATTGGACTAAACATTGTAGTATTCAACTTCATTAGTTGTAGAGGTTCAAGTGAACATTCGTCTTAGAACTCAATGAAATACTCTTCATTGTATGTATTTTCAGATATTCAAGCTTCAATGTACTAGTAATTTCAGTAATATGGTAAAATGATTCAGCTTGTAATTTTTTGACTCTCAACAACTGTACAATTCAAATATGTGCTCAGCGAGTCTCACATCTTCATAACCAGTTCCATAATTAATTCTGCAAAACAGAAAATATGACATTCGGCGAGAAGCAATGGAAGACTTACCAATATTCTCTACTAGCCTCTGCCCGTGACTGTCTGTTTGGGACTCGTTTATATTGTAGCTCCATTCAAACTATCACCCCTTTAGGGGATGATTTGTGGGATAAAAACTATCCTGTCCTTCCCCGGACTCACTATCTCTATACCAAATTTCATCTGAATTGGTTTAAGCGTGAAGAGGCAACAGGCAGACATACACTTTCGCAATTATATTATTATGGATATAAAGAGCTATCCATAGTTTCTGTCTTAGCATGAAATCAGATTAGGTAAAACAATTTAAACAAGCAGAAAAGTTTTAACTAAACCTTGATAAGATTTAGGAGAATGAAACAGTCCTAAAGTAGATTTGGTACGAATAGATAGTGGATTCAGAATACCACAAGGCATCGAGATGTCCCTCTCTACTAGTGTAAGAAAGTATTCACTATTAATCCATACTAATATTATAAATGCGAAGTGTCTTTCTGTTACCTCTTCACGCCTAAACCGATTTCTAGATGAAATTTGGTATGGTGATAGTTTGAGTCAAAATGACATAAGTAGAGGGCGGAGTACCGGTGGCAAATTTCACACTAAATGTATGGAGTCGCCTAAGTATTCGTATGATTAAATAAATAACGAATAAATTATTAATTTTGCATAATAATTTTTAGGAACTTATAGTAATTATCTTACGAGCATACAAATATAAAGTAATATGTTGTTAATATCTATAATACATTACATAATAATATGTTTTCTTATCAAAACATTATCATTACTATTCCTGAAATCGATTTATGAGAATAAATGTTAAGTACTTACTTCCAATTTACGAGTAGGTACCATACTAAGTACATTAGGTAAATGAATAATTGTATTATTCAAGCCTAAAATAATAATTATAAAAAAACGACTCCATACCTTTTGTGTGAAATTTGCCACTGGTACTCCGCCCTCTAGACATAAGATAGTTTCCCAGAAATCATCCCCTAAGTGGGTGAATGTTTGTGTGGAGAGATATAAACGAGTTCCACGCGGTCAGAGTCGCCGGCATAAGCTAGTATCAAGATATTTTAAGAATGTTCTTAGAATAAGGGTTTATGACAACCACCTGTCGAGGCAAAGTTTGAGAATTCAAGCTTCTGGGAAAAGGAAACTAGGTCGGCCTCGCACCACTTGGAGACGCACAGTCGACAAACAAGCTGCCTCTATGGACCTTGGCTGGGAGTAGATTGAGGTTGCTGCCCAGGATAGAAACAGATGGAAGATAGGGCCGATTCAGACCGGAATGGCATCACCGCGCGGCGCCTCCCGTCGCCGCCCTTTATCTACATACTTTAAGACCAGGCCCAGGTTATCACGCGATAAGTGATAGGATAAGCGCGTCGTCTCGTTCTATCGAACGGTGTCAGCCAGGGACGGATGCTCTATCCTGTCACTTGTCGCGTGATAAGGCCCATCCATGCTACGGGGCCAATATCGCTTGAAAAGGTCACGCGGCTGCCCGCGGCGCCGCGGTTAGAACCGCCGACAAGACGCGCGACCTTTTCAAGCGATACTGGTCTTTTAGTAGATGTTTTAAATCATTTCACACTGGAAGCGCGCGCCGGCCGCTGCCATTTCGCGGTCTGAATCGGGCTAAGAGCTCTATGCTATGTCCCTGATGAGGGATAAGACGATAACATCATCATCATCATAAGATAAGGGTGAGTAAGTATTCTGTTCACCAGAGCTGTGTAAGGTAGTGAAGCGGTGTGCGAGGAATAAATCCACAATATCACAAGACGGCCACGACATACTCTCGAGCTCTCTCGCACTAGCCGTGCTGATGTATTGGTGTTTTTTTTCCTTGCACGGCTGGTGGCACCCTAAAACCAGAAACAGCATAACAACTTAGAAAAGTTCAAAAACCCCCGACATTTTCGTTTCAAAGTTCAATATCTCAAAAACGGCTAAACCGATTTTGTTGCAACGTAGCTAAGAACCATCTTGATCAAGTCGGCTTTCGGATAAAAAAAACGAATTCAAATAGGTCCATTCGTTTAGGAGCTACGATGCCACAGACAGACACGCAGAGTCACAGATACGTCAAACTTATGACACCCCTCTTTTTCCGTCGGGGGTTAAAAAGATGCTGGGATGAGCTGACGCCTGTTGAGCGTGATAACTGAAGATATATCACACTTAAGTGAGGTCCGAAGTGCATCACTCCCCTCCGGCCACTAGGATCTATTTACAGGATCCTCAATGGAGTCGTGTGAACCTTTTGTGCATAAAGATCCATCAACGGATGGACAGGAATCGAGTGGACTTTAATGTACCTAACACTAGAAATACTAGATAGAATCCATAATGGTTTTTCTGGACATTTGAATTTGTCAGTAGGTTTTGAGAAACTTCAATATTTACGCTGCTCCTTCAATGGATTATAGTAAACACTTATTAATTGTTATACTCAGATCCATTGATGGATTGTACCTAATAGTAAATGCCAAATGAATATATTGAATTGACGGATTCTAGATGACAAAATCATCATCAAAGTAAATTAAAATCCACGTATGGATCTTGGTCTAAAAAAAAAGTTGACATTAATCCATTGATGGATTCTAGACGACATTGTCGTTTAACATACTCGATTATCAATTCTAGTATATATAGACCGCTCGACCCCACTGATGGATCAGCATGCACAAAATGTTCACTCAACTCCATTCAGATGGATGCTGCCAATGGAACCCAGGTTTTTTTTTACCTTATTCCGCCTCAGGTCAAGTTGGGTCAGTTTTGGGTGGCACAGGGCGGTTCCACAACACTTTGGGAGCTCAAATACTTCAAGCCATCCTGTTGCCTCTTGAATACTGCAACTACGCGTCATTGCTCCGAATATTAACCGTTACTCGTTACTGCTAGTTACAATACATTAGGTATCTTGTTTCAAAATCAATCAAGCATATAAATATATGTTATTACCGTTGCCTACATAGGCTACGGTAATAACATATATATACGCTTGGTGAGTGTACAAACACTTGCCATTCCAGGGGTTTTTTTCCGATGCTGACCCTTTATTTCTTCTCAACAAGGAAATGATAACAAAAATAAATACACATGTCGATTTCAATAACATATTTAATCAGTGCACTTTCTATGTAGCTAATCACATACAGAACTTTCTGTACTCCTTCATGCTTTTCACATGTCTGTTCGATATTCACCCTTAAGTACATGGATGGACAGTTAAAATTAAGTGTCAGTAAGCGGTGCACAGCACATCTGCGTGTGCACAGCACATTGCACGCAGAACCGATGGTCGTTGGTGCGGAAAGATTCTCGAGTGGCGACCACGGCAGGTGCAGCGTGGGTAAACCCCTCACGAGGTGGACTGATGACCTGGTAAAGGTTGCGAGAGTCCGCAGGACCAGTCATTGTGGCACTCTATGGGGGAGGCCTGTGTCCAGCAGTTGACCGACCAGAATCGCTGGATCGTCCAGTGGCTTGTTTCACGAAGGTACAAGCTACAATTATACAAGCCTAAAAGAGCAACACAGATAGACGACAGACACGTGTTAGTCCCTGGAAGAGGCCTTTACCTTATCCTGGTGAGAACATTTTCGATGCCTGGGAGGAATCACGGGATGCTTTAGGTATCTTCTGTGATTTATCCAAGGTCTTCAACTGCGTTTGTCATGAAACATTGATCAGGAAACTTGAATACTATGGAGTCAGAGAATCAGCACTGAATTTACTTAAGTCTTATTTACATGGTAGAATACAAAGGGTAGAAGTGAATGGACAGCGATCACCTGGGTCATTGGTCTCGATGGGTGCACCGCAGGGATCAATATTGGGACCTTTCCTGTTCCTTATCTACATAAATTACTTGCCATACCTCGTAAAGACCCACAATGATATAGTATTGTTTGCAGATGACACGTCACTTATTTTCAAACTCATACGACAGCAACAAGCTTGTAATGATGTAAACAATGCTATTTCTAAAGTCGTATATCGTCTTGATTAAATTAATCGCGATTAATTTTGTGACGATTGATTGTTTAGTCGATTAATTAGTAGATTTAAAAATAATCGATTAATGCCCAATCTCTGGTTACATGTATTCGCGAGCCGGGTTTCCGCAACTCGACGTCATAATGCGCCTATTTTGCGTACGGGTTGTTAGCCCTACTGTTGTTCGTGCTAACCCAGTGCCACCAGGAAGCCTAGCAGACCCTTTATGTGTCCGACGGCCTCCGGTAGTGACTCCGGTGTTCCGAAGTGCTTTGCCCGATATTCTGCCACTGAACCTGGCATACTGGGTAGATTTTGTGTACGATCTTGCCGAAACGAAAGGGTTAAGTGCAAAAAAGTACCCACAACCGCAGCTCTTCTTGGCACACACTTCATTGAGCCAAGTGTCAGCTGTCTTCTTGCAGGCGCATGTAGCTGGGCAGCACCCCGGAGCGCATCTTGGGTCGGTTGTGTGCCTTCAGCTCGTGCCGGAGGATCATCTTCCTGTAATATAATAAAGATTATTAGGCATGGTCCTGGATGAGACTAGCAAGGGACCGGGATAAAAGAAATGGACAAAAAATAAACACAATGTGCTTATCACGACCCTGCGTCCTGAGCTAAAAAACCCTGTGTTACAGGACACAGTTTCGTATCAAAGTTTTTTACACAAGTATATTATAAAGTTGTACACAAGCCTCAAGAATCGACAAAAAACGATGACGTAATATAAGCTCACATTATTAGAAAAAGGTATTAAATACTTGAAAATAGGTACACTTGTAGTGAACGTGTTAAATTCGTGTAAGTACGTGTTGTGCAACCACATTCTTAAATATTATTCGTGGATTATTCGAGGATTTATTTGTCGATTTATTCGAAAGAAATGTGAATAAGTAATTCAAAAGTGTAGAACTGTAGACGAATAAATTATTCGCGAATAAATTATAGTGACGAAAAAATGATTCTTCGAATAAAGAATCATTTGAATAATGCCCATCTCTGGTTGTACAGAGCATCATGTTAGAAATTATATAGTTAAACGCAGTGGTAATCATTAATTTGTATAAATGAGTATGTATTATGACTTAAAACTTGGATTAAAGCAGGACTGACAGTTGGGAGCGCTCGACCAATCAGAGACCGTCATGTGTTACTGCAGCTCTCTGATTGGTCGAGAGTAATGGAGGGAAAAGTAAATCTTAAATTATAACTTATTTTAATATTCTTTACAATCTATGGCGTACTCGAAGAGGCTTATGCTCAGCAGTGGGCGATTACAAGCTGATAAATAAATAAATATTAGGGGATAATCTTACACAAATCGAACTAGCCCCACAGTAAGCTCAATAAGGCTTGTGTTATGGTTACTTCACGACGATATATTTAATATGGATATAAATACTTAAATACACAGAAAACGTCAAAGACTTAGTAACAAATATTCATGCTCATCTTACAAATATTTGCCCTTACCGGGATTCGAACCCAGGACCTTCAGCTTCGTAGGCAGCGTCACTAGCCACTAGGCTAACCGGTCGTCCGGACCTTAATGATGAATTGGTGATGACATAAATGCCGAAAAACTCGCCGTTTGGCAGCTGCATGCTCGAACCACTAGGCTTCGGCTATTTTTATGATAATATCATCGCGATATTCAAAGTTGTATAAATACTTTGCTTCAATAACGTCAATATTTGCAATAAAATTGTTATTATGTGGTATCGCGTGATACCTAATACTCACGATCACGGTATAATGTGTCAATGCCAACTTACCTAGTAGAAAAAGCTTTCGAGCATAAGTTGCAATTGTAAGGTTTAGCGTTGCTGTGCTGAGATGCCATGTGGTTTTGAAGAGCCTGGGGCATTCAACAGAAATTGTATTAGTAAGTAACTAAAATAGGCGTACAAAAACTGAGCTTACATACATACATACATATAATCACGCCTTTATCCCTAAAAGGGGTAGGCAGAGCACATGAAACTTGCGTTCCAGTGCCACTTTTAGCATAAATGTGGGTATAAAAGATCGACAAAATGTGATGTCGCAGTGATAGGTTGCTAGCCCATCGCCCACAACACACTTCAACCCTGTTCCCATAATCGACTCTTACGACACCCACGGGAAGAAAGGGGGTGGTGCTATTCTAGCCCGACACCACACGGGAAAACTTTGAGCTTAATACTAAATAAAGTACCTACCTACTACTTATCATGCATACACAATTCAGGTGCCTTTGTACAAATTATAATTATACACGGTGTTGCCGGGAATTTCCGTTAACTTCGGCATATTGCAGAGCATTCACAGAAACAAATTAGCAAAATTATTCCTTGAAAAAAAAAACTATATTTTTTTCCATATATATTGTACAATAGTAGATTGTACAACAAGCGCATAAAACGAGCCATTTAACCTGAGACGTTTATATCCACCCGAGCCACCTGCGAGGGTGGATAGTTAGTCGAGGGGTTAAATGGCTAATTTGTGCCCTAGTCATGTCCAGGGATCGGAAACCGTTATTTTTTGTAAATCGGTTTCGGCCAATACCTCCAAACCGAAATGAATAGCGTTGTTGGTTGTCGTTACCGGTATAAATAATTAAATTATATTTTCCTAAAACCAATATAGGCCAACTTCGTTTCTGTTGAACGGAATTAACCGGTTTTATTGAAGTCGACAGAGAACGGTGGATACTAGAACCGTGCGAGGTTGTGAGGCCAAAAAATCCACCAATAGCTTATTGCGTGATGTTAACATTTATAAGGTAGTGTTGCTAAATGGAAAGTAAACCTTCACATTATTGTAATAAACTATACATTACAAAATACAATGAAAATCATAAAAATATGGACTTTGAAAGTTCAGAAAAAAATATGATTTTTTTTAATTGTCCAAGAGTTAATTTGAAACTACCTACCAATAGAATCCTGAACGCTTTTATGGAAACAAAATTGTATTACAATGTATTACAAATATAGACTTGAAAATTATTCGCCACGGGCGGGATTTGAACCCACGACCTCTGGAATCCGTCCATTGCTCTTATCCAACTGAGCTACCGTGGGTCCCGCCAGTGGCAACGAATCTTTCAATCCCTTCACTCTTCTAATTAACCTTAAGGAGGCTCGTAGCGACATCTACCGTGAAGTTGTTACAAACTTCTGATACGGCACCAACGTCCCAAGTTACATTGAGAATCGTTAGTAACAATGCGCTACTCCATTTTAACAGTAAATATATACTAAGCAGAAACGTCCGCTAACGAAATTCTAAGTTTCGATCAAAGAGGAAAATTGAAAAATTATATTTAAATATAGACTTAAAAACGTAGTATTTCGCGACCGAAACAGCAATTACCTTGATTTTCCATACAACGATTAGTGGAAACTGTGACGTCATACTTTTAGGACCTAACGTAAACCACATGAAGCAATAGGGTATTTGACAACAGTGAATATATGTTGTTTTTTCATTAGCAACAGATAAAACATTACGAAAATACTCAGAAAGTATCAATATTTCATGAAAGTTTGCTATTTTAAGATTTGTAATTCAAAATAATCATAATAAGGACGTTGTTTGACTATAACGTCACAAGTAAATAATGCCTACAATACCATACTAACTGAGCGTTTTTGACGTTACATAAAAAGAAGCTGATTTGATTTTTGTCAAATACCAACCCTTCCTCTCCCATTGACCCACATGTGGGTCAAACGGTAGGTCCCACTGGGGGGTCATTTTTATTACTCTGGAATCCCAATGACCCACATGTGGGTCACGATTTTTTTTTTAATTTTAATTTTAATACACTTTTAATAGGGTTCGTTTTCGAGGTCTGACTGCTGGACCAATGGGACCACACCTGCCGACCGATGTATGGGTCGATGGAATTCTAGGCCCTCGACCACCGGAGGCGCCGTAGGTTCAGCGAAATCAAGCGAACAGAGTTTTTGAAACAATATAATGCGTCTGTTTATGATAATATGGTTTCAAAAAAATACGAATAGTAATCTTGAGGTTTTTCTGCAGCGAGATCAGTGATTCGGAACATGATTAAGCAATTTTCGCTCGATAGAAAAAAATCACGAACATGGGTCTAAACTACATTTAAAACATTCGTAACAAATTATGCACAAAAGCTAAACATATTAAAATTGGTTCTAAAAATCGGCAATATCATGTTTGAGGGAACTTAATGATTATTTTTTTATTTATTTAAACGCAAAAAAATTAAAATTTAAAAACATGGCATCCGCGCTTCCGAACACGCACTTCCATCTCGCTCACGAGTATGCTCAGTGAGAGGGAGAGAAGACCATGAACCTACGGCGCGTTAAATGAATACTCGTACGTACCACTTTGAAGTTGAACCCCCTCTGGCACAGCTCGCAGTGGTACCTCGGAGGCAGATGCCTCCGTCTGTGCGAGGCGAGGTTGGAGGCGGAGGCGAAGCGCGCGGGGCACAGCGCGCAGCGTGCCGGCCGCGCGCCCGAGTGCGCGCGCGCGTGCACGCGCAGCGCGTGCGCCGTGCGCGCCAGGTACGGGCACGCCGGGCACGAGTGCGAGAGCACGCCCGAGTGGGTCAGCCTGTCACGAGTGTGTGCATCTATTATAATGGATCATTTCATCAAAAATCTTGATGTTCTGCCATCGCGATTTTGACAAGCTTTTATTTACTTTCACCTGTCCTGCAATCAAATCTTGCAAGTTAAATTTGACCCACTTCCCGATTTCCGATTGAGCTGAAATTTTGCATGCATATGTATGTTGCATGACAATGCAATATTATGATGACATGGAGCTGATCTGATGCTGGAGCTGGAAGGTAGCCATAGGAACTCCGCAATAAAACGACAGAAGCCCATCGAGTTTGGGCTCGTTAGAATCGTCTCAATGAGTAGTTGATGATGGTATGCAGAAAAGTACAGTCGGCAATAAAAGCTTGTACCATGAAAATGTTGACAGAAACTTTTTTAAAACGCCGACGGTGGTAAACAAGCATCCGATCTGCTTGATGGTAAGGCTGGGTTCACACGGCATCGTCCTGCACGTATTCGGTTCGATTGTATTCGGTTTGCTTGAAAAGTCCGGTGAGTATTCGTTTAAACGTATAAACAACATTTTGTATGTGCCACTATATGTATATGTTAAGATGTACACTGCAAAAAAACGTACAGGACAATGCCGTGTGAACCTAGTCTTAGCAGACACCCAGCCAATGGATGCTTGCGATTCCAGAAGAATCACAAACGTGTTGTCGATCTTTATACACTGGAGGATTTGTTGTGTTGATAAGTTGAAACGCTGGATGCGGGTGGCGCAGGACCGGCCATTGTGGCACTCTTTGGGGGAGGCATATGTCCAACAGTGGACGTCTTTCGGCTGATATGATGATGATGAAGTAGAAACAAATGCAGGTCTCTCAGTCCACTGCGTAATCCTTAGGGCCGATTCAGAGCGGAATGGCAGCGGACGGCCGCGCACCGCCTCGCTTCGCCGCCTTTTACCTACATACTTAAACACCAGTATCGCTCGAAAAGGTCGCGCAACCTTTTCGAGCTTTTCAAGCGATACTGGTCTTTTAAATATACAGGCAAAATCGGAAACTATAAGAGATAAGGAAATTTGCTCTTAGGAGTCACGAGATCAATTTTAGAAAATAGTTATTTGTTATACAAGGGTGCAAAGTTGTATTTTAACCGCGAGTGTGGAATTGAAACACGAGCTAGCGAATGGATTCTAGAGTTGAACCACGAGCTAGCGAATAGATTCTATGGTTGAACCACGAGCGAAGCGAGTGGTTCAAAAATAGAATCCTGAGCGAAGCGAGTGGTTCAAAAATAGAATCCTGAGCGTAGCGAGTGTTGCAACACACGAGACGTCAAAATAACTTGCACCCGTGTGTAACACAAATCTTTTCACCTCACTAAAGCGAGGAAAAAAACAAAAAAGTAAAGTAACGAAAAAAATTAAAAAAATATATTAAAAAGGGGGAAAAAAAATTAAAAATGAGAAAAAAAAATTAAAATCATGAAAAAAGAAACAAAATATTACAAAATTAAAAAAAACATTTAATAAAGAGGAAAAGAGAAAAAACATTGAGAAAAAAAAAATAACATTAAAATAAAGAAAAACTTTTTAAAAAGGCAAAAATAATTTCAAAAAACATTATAAAAGACTGATAAAAGAAAAACGAAGCAATAAAATAGAGACAAAAACATATAAAAAGAAAAAAGTTACAAAAAACATAACATTAAGAAAAAAAACGTAAAAAAAGACAAAAAACAAAAAAAAACATGTAAAAAGAAAAATGTTACAAAAAACATTATATTAAGAGAAAAAACGTAAAAAAAGACAAAAAAACAAAAAAAAAAATGTAAAAAGAGTGGAAAAAAAATTAAAATAATGGAAAAAGAAAAAAACTTGAAAAAAATCAATAAAAAATATGGCAAAAACATCAAAAAAATATAAAAGAATTTCAAAAAACCTTGAAATAATAAAAAATAAACATGAAAAAAAGGAAAAAACGTATAAAAAAGAGAAAAAAGACCAAAAAAACATAAAAAAAGAAAAAAAACATTCAAAAAGAAACAAAACATCTATAAAAAGGAGAAAAAAGCAAAAATTATTGAAAAAAGAAAAACAAAGCAATAAAATAGAGACAAAAACATAATAAAAGAAAAAAAGTTACAAAAAACATAAATATAAGAGAAAAAACGTAAAAAAAAGATAAAAAAAAAACTTAAAAAAAAAACATTTAAAAAGATAAAAAAGTGGAAAAACCACAAAAATAAATCAAAAAGAAAAAAACATTAAAATATTTTTTTTTTTTTTTAAGTGAAAAAAATAATAAAATCCTTGAATAAACACATTTAAATCAATAAAATATAAAAAAAAACATTAAAATGTAGACGAAAACATCAAAAAAATAAATAGAATTTCAAAAAACATTTAAAAAAGAAGAAAAGAATTAAAAAAAGGAAAAACACGTATAAAAAGACCAAAAAAACATAAAAAAGAGAAAAAAAATACAGAAAAACATTCAAAAAGAAACAAAACATTTAAAAAAGAAACAACATTTTTAAAAAGGAGAAAAAGAAAAAAGATTTATAAAACAAAAAAACATTTAAAAAAGAACTGTCTGGACTGGCCTTTACATGTTATTATGTTTAAGAAAGTAACTAATAACACGTTCGGATTTCAAATATTCTTTGCACTCTTGTGGATAAAATGCAGTTTTGCTATCTGTTTTTAAGGTGGTTCGATTGCCATACAAAGCGTTATTTGACATTCGCAGGCTAACGGCGTGATATTTTAAGAAACTTATGTAACAAACTTTCATTAATTGGCTTACCAATTGCGCCAAATTCCCCCTTTCCTAGAATAAACTTGTATAAACTAGATTAATTTGAGAAAAATAGTTTTCCCAAAATATCACGTGACAAACCAATTTCTCAAATTAATCTAGTTTATGTAAGTTTATTCTAGGAAAGGGGGAATTTGGCGCAAATGGGAAGCCAATTTATGAAAGTTTGTTACATAAGTTTCTTAAAATATCACGCCGTTAGCCTACGAATGTCAAATAACGTTTTGTATGGCAATCGAACCCCCTTAAAGAATAAAAATGGGCTTTCCGAGCTAGTGAGGTGAAAAATAAAAACTACATTCAAAGATTTTCAAAAAAGCCTCACAGACGGCCGGGAATCGAACCCAGTTAAATCTGTCTATTAATCATTATTTTTTTGCGAAAATTAATAGTGCTGGATGTAAGGAACAATTGTTGCTAAGGAACCCTGTGTCTACAATCACAGGAAAATGCTGAATTTCATAGTTTAATGTACGGAAATGGATCTCCCCCAGTGTGCTGGTCTCAATATGAGCGAGATGGCATTCCGCTGTGCCCGACCCCCTTTTAACTGAGATGGGATATATTTATTCCAGTAAGTTTAAATAATTAGTTTTGTTATTTCAAATAGGTGCGGCCACACCAAACGCACGCTCACCCGAGCGGCTCGCCCGAGCGCTCCGCACGCTCACCTGAGCCGCTCAGGCGAGCGTGCGGAGGGCTCGGGCGAGCCGCTCGGGTGAGCGTGCGTTTGGTGTGGACGCACACCGCGCGGCATGTCTGAGCCAAATGCGCTCGGCCGAATTTACCTACGCGCTTTTAGTTGAGCTCGCGATCGTCATGGAGCCGCACGTGAGCACAGCTGTCGCTGCTACGACATCAATATTGCTTCTGCATCTAGCTCAGAAGCAGAGGAAAGGCATTAAAAAAAGACCTAGGTTTTGATTGATGTTTTTAAGGTATCTGGGACTTCTAAAATCTGGGACTTGAAATTCTTGAAAAACAGTTCGATTTGGTTCAAAATCGATATCTGAGGGTCCGCGGGGCCTATTAATATGAATCCGAGCTTGAATTGTAAAAAAGTTGCCGCCATCTTGAAATTCTTGAAAAAAAGTCCGATTTGGTTCAAAATCGATATCTGAGGGTCCGCGGGGCCTATTAATATGAATCCGAGCTTGGATTGTAAAAAAGTTGCCGCCATCTTGAAATTCTTGAAAAACAGTCCGATTTGGTTCAAAATCGATATCTGAGGGTCAGCGGGGCCTATTAATATGAATCCGAGCTTGGATTGTAAAAAAGTAGCCGCCATCTTGAAATTCTTGAAAAACAGTCCGATTTGGTTCAAAATCGATATCTGAGAGTCCGCGGGGCCTATTAATATGAATCCGAGCTTGGATTGCAAAAAAGTTGCCGCCATCTTGAAATTCTTGAAAAACAGTCCGATTTGGTTCAAAATCGATATCTGAGGGTCCGCGGGGTCTCTTAATATGATTCCGAGCTTGGATTGTAAAAAAATTGCCGCCATCTTGAAATTCTTGAAAAACAGTCCGATTTGGTTCAAAATCGATATCTGAGGGTCCGCGGGGCCTCTTAATATGAATCCGAGCTTGGATTGTAAAAAAGTTGCCGCCATCTTGAAATTCTTGAAAAACAGTCCGATTTAGTTCAAAATCGATATCTGAGGGTCCGCGGGGCCTCTTAATATGAATCCGAGCTTGGATTGTAAAAAAGTTGCCGCCATCTTGAAATTCTTGAAAAACAGTCCGATTTGGTTCAAAATCAATATCTGAGGGTCCGCGGGGCCTCTTAATATGAATCCGAGCTTGGATTGTAAAAAAGTTGCCGCCATCTTGAAATTCTTGAAAAACAGTCCGATTTGGTTCAAAATCGATATCTGAGGGTCCGCGGGGTCTCTTAATATGATTCCGAGCTTGGATTGTAAAAAAATTGCCGCCATCTTGAATTTTTTGAAAAACAGTTCGATTTGTTTCAAAATCGATATATGAGGGTCCGACGGGCCCGAGTGCGATAAAACTTGAAATTTTAAATTTGATTTTTCCCCGATAGTAGACCTAGATCGATTTATCGCCCTCGTAAGCCTCTATGTACCAAGTCTCATAGAAATCGTTACACCCGTTTTCGAGAACGCGATTACACATAAGTATATGTACATACCATCATCCTCATATCAGCCGAAAGACGTCCACTGCTGGACATAGGCCTCTCCCAAAGAGTGCAACTATGACCGTTCCTGCGCCACCCGCATCCAGCGGACTCCCGCGACCTATTTATATATATATGTATATAGTATCCGAATCGCTAAGTTTAAGAGGCAGTGGGCGGGTACATTGCACGTAGAACCGATGGCCGTTGGGTAGGAAAGATTCTCGGTAGACCCCCAAAAAGGTGAACGGATGACCTAGTAAAGGTCGCGGGAGTTCGCTGGATGTGGGTGGCGCAGGAACGGTCATTGTTGCACTCTTTTTTACGATCCATGCTCGGATTCATCTTAAGAGGCCCCGCGGACCCTCAGATATCGATTTTGAACCAAATCGGACTGTTTTTCAAGAATTTCAAGATGGCGGCAACTTTTTTACAATCCAAGCTCGGATTCATATTAATAGGCCCCGCGGACCCTCAGATATCGATTTTCAGCCAAATCGGACTGTTTTTCAAGAATTTCAAGATGGCGCCCTGTTTTTTACAATCCAAGCTCGGATTCATATTAAGAGGCCCCGCGGTACCTCAGATATCGATTTTGAAACAAATCGGACTGTTTTTCAAGAATTTCAAGATGGCGGCAACTTTTTTACTATCCAAGCTCGGATTCATATGAAGAGGCCCCGCGGACCCTCAGATATCGATTTTGAACCAAATCGGACTGTTTTTCAAGAATTTCAAGATGGCGGCAATTTTTTTACAATCCAAGCTCCGATTCACATTAAGAGGCCCCGCGGCCTCTTAGATATCGATTATGAACCAAATCGGACTGTTTTTCAAGAATTTCAAGATGGCGGCAACTTTTTTACAATCCAAGCTCGGATTCATATTAAGAGGCCCCGCGGACCCTCAGATATCGATTTTCAGCCAAATCGGACTGTTTTTCAAGAATTTCAAGATGGCGCCCACTTTTTTACAATCCAAGCTCGGATTCATATTAAGAGGCCCCGCGGACCCTCAGATATCGATTTTGAACCAAATCGGACTGTTTTTCAAGAATTTCAAGATGGCGGCCACTTTTTGAAAATCCAATATTGGATTCTTATTAAAAAGCCCCTCGGAACGATTTTGAAAACGAAAAAAAACGGCTGCCTTTTCTAAACTTATATATTTCTATTTAAAGATCTGAGTACCTACTTTTGAAATGACTGAAAATGAATCATGTAATTATAAATAAATTAATATCTCTCCAAACATATTTTTGACAACCCTGACTCTTGAGCGGTTACGCTAAGCGCGTGCGTAAATTCGTAGATGAATGAAGCTTGCCTACTGGTTGTAGTTCTTTATACTGTGCTACTAGCGACCCACGATATATACTACATGCATGTATTACACATATAAACCTTCCTCTTGAATCACTCTATCTATTAAAAAAAACCACATCAAAATCCGTTGCGTAGTTTTAAAGATCTAAGCATACATAGGGACATACAGACTTTGTTTTGTACTATGTAGTAGTATAGTATGTATGTACCAGTGTGTAACCACCATACGATAAATAAATAAATAAGTACATTGCCAGTAGCACGGCGCCGCGGCCCCTTTGATTTCGCCCAAAAAGCCGACAACGCTCGGGTGAGCGTGCCGCCACACAAAACAACCGTCCACACCAGCGCGGCTCGGGTGAGCCGCTCGCCCGAGCGTGCGGACGCTCGGGTGAGCGGCTCAGGCTCGCCGATCGCCGTCCACACATAGCGCGCACGCTAGGGCGAGCCGCGCTCGGGTGAGCGTGCGTCTGGTGTGGCCGCACCTGACATACGTCGCAGAACATAAATCTAGGGAGTCGGTATTAGATACTTTTTTTATGACGTCGTTGTTACCTACGTTATATGGCTTTCATATTTAAGATTTCAAAGAAATCCTCAGCGACATGCAAAATGGGCTGCAGTCATAGCACGCGACAGTCGAGACGATTTATTTAAACCAAACCTTTTAGTTTAACTTTAGAGCGTCCTACCTGTGCCTCTTAAGTCGCGACATGGTCTTCAGTTCCAGCCCGCACGTCTCACACACGTAGCTGGGCTCTCGTCTACACGAAGGCAGTTTCCCGTGCGCTGCGAACTCTTGCTGTGTGTGGAAGGAGGCGCGACACTCCCTACAGTGCCACTCGCGCGCGACAGTCGTGTCGAGAGTCTTGAAGTAGCCCCCGTGCTGCTCCGGGTCGCTACAGTCGGGTGGTGAGTCGGCTACTGGAATGGCATAGGGGCTGCTGTTAACTTCTTTAAGGGGTATTTTTAACCCACTTCAAAGAAGGAGGAGGTTGTCAATTGGTCGGAATCTTTTATTAATATTGTTCCTCGATTAATCGACGACGCCTGGACAAGTGGACAGATTCGTAATAGTACATTGTATAACGAGGGCCAACGCCGAAGGCGGAGGGCTTTTGAAGACTCGAGTTTGCAATATTCTTACGCCCGTGTTATACACTTAAATAACTGCAAAAGACAGAAAAATCTATTCTTTCAGACAACCGCACTAATAAAAAATTAACGAAATTGACAACTTCACTTCCAGATCAGTGCGAGTGGAGCGCGTCAATATTTCAACCAATCACAGAGCAGTACCTACAGTAGCATTCTTGCGGCGAGTGGCCAGCTAGATTTTTTTCAACCAATCACAAAGCTGAATTATTGTGGCGCGCGGCCAACTAGATTTGCTTAAGCTAATCAGATCACACACAAGCTCATAACTCCCGCGGGAGGTAAATCGGCTATAACTGCTCTATGCGCCTGCGTATAAATACCATAACACCCTTTACGTGCATAGCACGTACTTTTTGGTCTAGTCACAGACGTGTCGGCAAGCCTAAGGACAAATGGAAAGACGAGATCGAAGCAATAGCGTGAACAAACTGGACTGTAAAAGCGCAACAAAGAGACGAATGGGCGAGTTTGGCGGAGGCCTTCACCCGCAGAGGGGTCCATACTTTAAAGTCATATGAAACAAATGTAAAGAAACTGTATTTGTATGGAATGATAGAAGGCTTTTTTTACAAGCTTTATATGTATGTAAATATGTATGTATGTAAGTTGTCCGTCAAAATTTGCAATCCATTTTTCAGTCACTTCCCGTTATACAATTGAGCTGAAATTTTGCAAGCATATGTATATCGCATGACAATACAATATTATGCTAAATTGGAGCTGATCTGATGCTGGAGCTGGAAGGTGGCCATAGGAACTCCGCAATAAAACGACCAACCCCATCGAGTTTGGGCTCGTTAGAATCATCTCAATGAGTAGTTGATGATGGTATGCAGAAAAGTACAGTCGGCAGTAAAATCTTGTACCAAAAATGAAATTTTTACAGTAACTTATTTTTTTTTCAGCATTGGGCTAAGACTGATGATGACGATGATGAATTGTGCGGGAGCGAAGTTTAGCCGAAGTATCGAGAGCCTGGCCTGGAAGTACCCACGCATGTCTAGTTCCTGCTCCAGCCGCCACTGGCTGGTCCCCGCTGTCTCGCGGAGCCGCGCCGCCCGCCACACCGTCTGCTCGCACTCGCCACATAAGTGCTGCGGCTTTCCATCATCCTCTGTAATCTGTGGATATGCAGACATAAAGTTAAAGACATAAAGTTCTTACTTTTTTCTTTGCATACTTTATCCTCTGTTTAACTCAATGGGGAATGGATGAAAAATTTAGAAATGCCTGATATTTTTTTTGGTGATAGGAATAACCTTCATTAGCACCAGAAAAAAATTGCAGACTTTTCAGATGCGTCAATAATTTTTGAAAAATATGAACAGTTTCCTCACTTACGTTTTTGGTTTAGGACGGCAAATAAGACAATTTGCTTGATCCGTCTCATATTACAAAAAATATCTTAAAAATCCGTGGTAAACTGGCACTGGCAATGATATTAACAGCTGCAGCAGCTATATTTGTCATTGCCAGGGTCAGATATTTAAAATATTTTTTTGTAATTTGAGACGGATCAAGGAAACGGTCTCATTCGCCGTCCTAACCCCAAAACGTAAGTGAGTAAACTGTTTATATTTTTCAAAAATAATTGACGCAGCTGACATGACGGCAACTTTTTTCTGGTGCTAAGGAAGGTTATACCTATCACCAAAAAAATAATCAGGCACTTCTATAATTTTCATCCATTCCCCATTGTTAGCAGGTAGAGAATGCCGTTTAGCATTAACCTCGCTATTAGTACATTTTAGACCCAAAAAAATGAGTACATAGTACATATAAAACGTACATGTAACATGTAACACTTAGATCCCATAAAAACATTCCATGTAAAAAATAGGCCAAGTCTCGAAACTCTTCCACACTAAAAAGTGGTGAGATATTTCCTAGAGCCAAGTCAGGCATTTTTATTAATCTTTATTTGCTTGCTAAATAAAATTCTGCAACTTGGGAATCACACAACTTTACTGCATTTACTAATTTTTGCATAGGTACCTAAAACTATGTAAGTGTGATTGCCAAGTCACAAAATTTTATTTAGTAAGCAAATAAAGATTAATAAGAATGCCTGACTTGGCTCTAGGAAATATCTCACCACTTTTTACTGTGGAAGAGTTTCGAGACTTGGCCTATTTTTTACATGGAATGTTTTTTATGGGATCTCATTTTTTTTCTAGACTTTGTATGGGAATGTTATTTTACCAACCGCAAATAACGTTTGTATAGTTTTGCAGGAATGAACTGCAAAAGTAACTTTGTAATCGCATGTTGTTGTATTCCTATACAACAACATGCGAACAAACAAACTTACTTATGCAGTTTGTATGTCTCTGAAACGTGACTGAAATTGCAATATTTTTAGGTTTTTCATGAATTATTAGGCAAAAAACTAATTACGTTTGAAATTTGGAGCTTGTGGGTCTACTAGAAGTACCTTAGAATTATGTTGATCATCAGAAATAATGAGTATATAAGTGAGTATGAGTATGTCAGTGACAAAACTAACGAACTTTGACGGACAATAGTTCTTAAACTAAAAGTTCAAATTGAATGTTATTAACATTATATGTAAGCAATATTATGGCCTACATGTTACTGAAAATTCTGGGTTTTAGCTTTAGCCAGCACAAAATTACAGGATGTTGAAAATGGCCTGAATGGCTTCGAAAAAAGGATGGTACGACCGTGCCTCTTTGTTTTGCTCGACTTGGCGGGGGCACGTCAGTGATGATGATGGGAAATAATAGTACAGGGTGTTAAAACAAAGAATGTCTCAGATTGCAGGTATTTGATCTGAGGCTTTCTTTATTACTGCCCGTTAGGTACACAATTTTACGTCTCTCTCTGGCCAGGAAGTGGGATTTTCCGCACGCGTAGCGTTCGGTAATTGATTCTTTATGGCCAGGTATGACGTAAAAGGCTTTATTATTATTATATATGTTTTTCTATACTTCCAGAGATTACCCCTACATACAAACTCCTCTCACCAACTTCACCTCTTTATAATAATATAGATATTCATGAATACACACCTCAACACCTAAGATATTCTTAATGTTGAGAGCAACATCAAAATCTTGATCACCACCAAATATTCTCTTTCCACCAGACCTCAGACACAGTCTGCAAGTTTTGTTTGAAGTCTGACTCACTAGAATCTCTTTCAGAGAACTGGAAAATAAAGATAAATTTTAGAGTGTACCAGTGAGGTCCAAAAGTTTCTGGCTGGAGAAATAAGGCAGTTTATGGCCGAAAACTTTTGGATCGCCCCTCGTAAATTCATCCATCAGATTCTAATAATTATTCTGCAAGTAGGGGCTCTTTTACATGACAGAGCTTAGAAATACTATTACAATGGTAATCATCTTTAAGTGCCATGAATACACAGCAACAATTAAGCAATTAATAATTTCCTTCGTATGTCCAGATGTCTGGACAGAGCCAGTAGTTGTAAATAGCAAGATGTATAGTCTCCGGGTGCATTACAATAAACTGATTGAGATCAATAAAGAAACTCCAGCATCAAAAAAAAAATTTTTTAATTATGAAATGAATGGTGCCAAATTTTTAAGTGCCTGCCTGATAGAAAGCTGGCACCTGTGCTAATGGATCTAAATAAATAAATAAATATTATGGGACAATCTTACACAAATCAACCTAGGCCCACGGTAAGCTCAGTAAGGCTTGTGTTGTGGGTACTAGGCGATGATATATATAATAGATAAATACATATAGATACTTATATACATATATATTTATTTATTATTATTATTTATTATTATCATTCATCTAGCGTTAATTATAATAATAATAAGCCTTTTATTCCCATGTTTACATTATGAAATAGTACATTTTATTTAATATAAATGTGTTATTTATTGTGTTGCCCGTTGTTGGACGAAGGCCTCCTCCATCCTATGCCATCTGGTTCTATCTGCGGCTAGTCTAGGCCAGGTGGGGGGTGGGTGGGGGTGGGGTTGGGCTATTTGGATAATATCGTCGCACGAAAATAAGAGATATTTCGAAATTTCAAAAGTACAAATTCCAATTGATGCGTCAGAGATCAGGCCCGCAAGATACGCACGAGAGAACTTTCATGAGAGAAAACGTTCGAAATAGTCGGTGTTAAGAGACAGTGTTAAAATATACATAATATTAAGCATCTGGTACTCACTTTACGGCTTTATGCTTCTTCTGGTTAATATTGGCCTGCTGCAATTTAATTCTGTCGAATTCAGCTTTATCTAGTTTCATAGTTAACAGTTTTTGCATAAGAATAATACTGGTCATACCTAAAACGCCGTTGAATTAATCATAATCAATAAACTCACTTTATGAGTGTAATTTCATAGATGTTTCAATGAAACTGACGAAACAAAACTCGGGCATTTTCCCAGTAGGTAGCAAGAAAGTGAAAGTAATTTAAAATGTTCTACAAAGTAAACAAAGTTTTATATATCAAATGTTATTTTCCTAAACATATAACAAAGTACTTTGTGTACCTAATTTTTCTAAATCAACAACAATTTTATACAGGTTCAATGACTGTCACTGTCAGTGACAGTTCACAGGTGACAGGTTGGTCGGTTTTGGTACTTTTCGAGTCTCAGAAATATCAGCCGAGTTCTTCCTAAAACGCCCAAAACTTACTTGTGGCGTATAGGGAACATTACGCAAAACTCTTCGTAGGTGGCGACACTAGCAGCGTTGACATTGTACCTCGTTCCCACTTGCGGTATTGTCTATGCAAGCATCCTTGTCACTCATTTGACAATCAATTGTGCATGCGTGTGTGAATCCCTATCAAAGAGATGCAGATGCAGGATTAAATAAAGCCAGGTGAAATAATTTTATTTTTGAAATGGAATGAATAGTTCCGGAGATAAAAGCTTTGCCTCTTTTTTATGAGTATAGAGTAAATATAATTATATAAAAATAGATCCCACCCATTTTATAAGAATGTTATGTAATAACAAGTACGAGAACTTGGTTAAAGTATAAATTACCCGAGAAATGGGGTACTTTTAAGTTGTATTGGCTGGTATCCCTAAAATGATTGCAAAGAAGCTAAATGTGAGAAGACATTCTTATACCTGTCGCAGCTTACCATAAACAACCTACGTAATTTGGGCGGATAATTTGTCAACGAATATTTTCTTGAACAATGTAAACAATGATGTTATTTCTATTATAATCGTCTAATTTAACAAGATTTTGAGCGTAATGTAATTTTACCATGCTATTTTTACGTATTGCGTATACAGAAAAGTGAAAAATGTTCTACTTACGTGTGAAAGGTTATATTTTCATCACATTGTTCCGACCAGATTTTACAGCCGAGAACACAGCAATAGACCATTTTTTTTGGCACAGTCGGAACACAGACACCTTATTGTGAATAAAATAACCTTCATAGCGTCGATTTTAGTCACAATAGCATTAAATAATTTAGGATATTCTAGCTCGTATGCCGCCACACGTGCGCTTTGTATGGCACAACCGTTGTGCCCAACAGAAAAAAGTGGAACTATGACAAGGACAACGAATGATATATCTCTTTTTGTCACACTTATTGCGTTTGGTATAGCACCGTCGCGCTCGCTCGTGGTATTATTATTACCATAGCATGTCCATAGTATCCTAGGTTCATGCGTCTAATGTAATTTATAATTTAGTCGTATTATATCGGTGACGTCATGACGTCGGTGGTGTCAGTTTCAGTACAAATTTTGACAGGTGTGGTGGCTAACAGTGGCAAACAAAAAATCCGCGATGAGGGACAGAAAATATGACAATGTATCTCGTTCCCACTTGCGGTATTGTCTGTGCATACATCTTTGTCACTAATGTGTCTATGTGTGGGTGAGTCCCTCTATTCTATTTTACCTCTATGGGTGACAGCATAGAGGTAATACCAATTATTCAGCTTCTGATAAATTGGGGATGACAAATCATTACATGTATAGACCCCTTCATGCAGCCCGCCGCGCCGCATCGTCTGGGTGCCTACTCTCCGCAACTTGCACATCTCGTGGTGTGCTTCTAACTACATATCTCTTTATAATATTAATATAGAAAACAAACACCTGTGTATCATTAAGATTTATTAATAAACTGAAAATTTATGTACAATTGATAACTTAAAAGTTTATTTCGAAAACGTTTACGTCACACACCCAACCATAAAGTTGCAATCACCGCCCGCTACGCGTGCGGAAAATTCCGCTTCCTAGTCATGTAAAATTTTGTACTAACCACGGGCGGTAGTAAAGAAAGTCCCAGGTAGCATACAATTGGTCCTTACCAAAGGCTCTCGTCAAAAATCTGCCTTATACAGGTTGTAGCGAAAATGGGGTGGGAACCGACCAAGGCCTAATTTACCGAATATGCCCTTGATCGGTTCTCATCCCATTTTTGGTACACCTGTATAGATTGCATTCTTCACTTTACCGCCATAGGTGAGTAATATTTATACTATCTTAATTTGCGAACTTACACAGATTAACTTTGGTTACATATTTCCATAATTGTAGATAACAATAACAATTGACATTTTGGTGGGTAGCATAGCATGAAATATACATACATTGAACAAGCGAAATTAAAAGATTTTTCAAGAAACCCAACTCCTTTTTTTACGTGTAGCCTAGGTACTTACAACTTACAAAAATTGTTATTAACCAAACAGTTAGATCAACTACATACAGTTGCCTACAGTGGCTCGATGAATAAATACAATACAAAGTGCAATAATATTTAATCTTACGTAATATTGTACAAGATACCTATCTAACTACATTATACATTTTATTACAAATGAAGAAAAATTCAAAATAGTCGCACCTGGAAGGGGTGGTATAAAATTTTCATTATATAAACAGCGTAGGTAGACACTTTTAGGCTACCGCTGTTCCAATCGGCTGCCTAGCGACAATTTTTTTTGTCACTTATTCCCGCCCCAGGCCATGTTGGGTCAGTTCGGGTTGTGGCGGGCGGTTCCACAACACTTCGGGAGCTCAAATACCGCGAGCCATCCTGTTGCCTCTTGGATACTGCAAGGCCTCATCGCTCTGACTGAATAACATATATATATATAATAACATACGCGGTATTTGAGCTCCCGAAGTGTTGTGGAACCGCCCGCCACAACCCGAACTGACCCAACTTGGCCTGGGGCGGGAATAAGTGACAAAAAAAATTGTCGCTAGGCAGCCGATTGGAACAGCGGTTGCCTGAAAGTGTCTACCTACGCTGTTTATATAATGAAAATTTTATACCACCCCTTCCTGGTGCGACTATTTTGAATTTTTCTTCATTTGTAATAAAATTTATAATGTAGTTAGACAAGTATCTTGTACAATCTTACGTAAGATTAAATATTATTGCACTTAGTATTGTATTTATGCATCGAGTCACTGTAGGCAACAGTAGGTATGTAGTTGATCTAACTGTTTGGTTAATAACAATTTTTGTTATTTCTAAAATTCCGATAAGTATGTAAAACATTGTGATTGAGCATTTTCCAAATTAATGTCACGTTGTTAAGAACTATGATTAGTACAATTTAATTCGTTCCACTACGTCACGAAAATTAGCCAAGCAAATATACGGGTAAAATACGTGACGTAGTGGAACGAATTAAATTTTACTAATCAAAGTTCTTAACAACGTAATATTTATTTGGAAAAAGCTCGATTACCAGTCGGTCAGTCAATCGTGGCACAAATAATTCTGACAGAATTCAACGCATCTATTTCTTGCATTAGCACTACTTCCCGAAAGAAAAAAGAACTTATTTCCTATTTTATACACATTTGACTAGCCAGATAATATATTATAATACGATATATTATTATGGCACCGAAAAATAATTACAGAGTCATAATAATATACCTACTTATCGTTTATTTCAAACCATACAGTCCATATAAAACAAATGTTAAAAGCAAGTTAATTAATAAAAAGACATGATTAAATTAAAATACATGACATCTTAAAAAAAAGTAATTTAAAACAACACAACATTCCAATCTATCAATACTTCATATACCTACCTATAACTACCTACCTATTATTTCTTATTCATTCTAACTTGCACAACAAGTGAGGAAATAACAGTAAAGCGTATTAAACGACAAATCAACAAAAAGATAAGACATACCTACTTAGGTATAAAATATATTATAGTACCTTGTTAAAATCTTATGAAGATAACACATTTGTCCTAGCCTGACTGTAGTGTATGATTCTTTTTTCCAATAACCGCCATGTGTGTGTCCACTTCACAAAATAAAATTAAAAGCTCAGTACCATTATAGTTTGTGAGATCTTATTTCCAACATTTGACAGCTGACATCCCAGTACATCATTGACGTTTATTTTACCGGGATGACAGCTGTCAATTGTTGGAACTAGTTATGATCTCACAAGCTATAGGTACCTACATTACTTCCCTATTCTATTCTCTATCACCTAAGTTCGCCACATTTTAAGTAGGCAACAAGGTCCTGGCACCGATTTGTACCCTAATGTATCGGGAAGGGGAAACACATGTTCATGCTCATCACACAAATTATTTGGCTTTACCGGGATTCGAACCTAAGGCCGTCGGCTTTGTGGGCTACGATTTTTTCACGACCGGTTTGGAGTTTGTTTTAATACGCATCAATAATAATATTCATGTGATACAGCTTCAATATAGCGTGTATCGCGTGATATTAATAATAGTGTACTCGTATTCGATGCCATAATCTCAGTGTAGCGGTCTAGCGATACAAGAACATGGTTACATAATCTGTCAGAATGTACAATTTATTTCATAACCAACAGCATACAACATCTTTCTTGGCAATTATTATTATTTGGTCCTACCTACTTACATTTACAAGCCGGAGCTTTCATATTGTCGATATACTTATATTGAATTAGAATTTCAGAATATACGTACGTCTGCCTAGCAGGACCACGTTTATGACCGAAATAAAAGACTAAAGCCGGGTCCGCTGCGCCATGTTTTCGGTGTTTGCAAACATCTAACATGTTTTCCGTCAGTTTCGGCAAACAAATAGGGTATTGTTTTGATTGGCAAAACATTTTTGACGTTTAAAAACCACGAAAACACGGCGCAGCGGACGCGGCTTTAGTTTCTCGAATTGCGACCACGTACCGGGGCGCGGTAAAGGTCGCGGGAGTCCGCAGGATGCGGGTGGCGCAGGACCGATCACTTTGGCACTGCTTGGGGGAGGCCTATGTCCAGCAGTGGACTCTTTCGGCTGATATGATGATGATAAAGGACTAGGTAGTATGTAAGTGCGAGCGAGACGAATGCTTTAAGTACGACATAAACTCGATTATGCTAGATAGGCAGAAAGTACTAATGTAAGTCAGTGTGAAAAGGTGCCAGATAACATATATTTATATATTTATTTAATGTAATAATTAGCACTGACAGATAAACCTTACGTACTAATTTATAATGAATTTAAAGTAATTTATATAGGTTCAAAATACAATAATAAATAATAGTATTATTAGTATTGTAACTAAAACTGACCTTAACATATTAGGTTGGATTCATATTGACTCCTGTATTCTCGTTTGTGCTAAACTGCTAATACATAGGCAAAGTAGGTACGCTAGGGATAGACATATTGAACTTTGATCTGCGAACATCACGATGCCCAGCCATTCATCATCATAATGCTTGTGGACGTGAATATTATCCGGATTTGTTTTTGTATTTTACTTCAATATCCATCAATATTCACGAGATATTGCTTCAATACTGTGGCCGTACTACGGCCATTTTATTTCAGTAACGGATGTCTTATCACTTATCAGTAACGGATGTCGTATCACTTATCAGTAACGGATGTCTTATCACTTATCAATAACGGATGCCTTATCACTTATCAGTAACGGATGTCTTATCCACAACGATAAGTGATTAAATTGCAAACATGCTATACCCGCTGAGTTTACCCCACACCATAATAATGACAGTAGGTACGACCGTCAACTGAAATTCATCAACTTTCCCGATTGAGCAAGTATTTACCGATTTGGATCTTATGTTTATTGGCAATTTCTTAATTTCAAACTATATTAATAATAATAAACCATTTATTTCAGGCATTTCAGGCCCATATAGTTACAAACAACTTAACTACAATACACACAATTAACATACATACAATTATACAATTAAAAACGAATTATTATTATTAGTAATACTTCGCGTTCTTTTGTCCTATATCCTTAATCTAGTAATTACTTATACTAATACAAAAAGTTTCTGTCAAAAAAATAATTTTTGGTACAAGCTTTTATTGCCTACTGTACTTTTCTGTATACCGTCATCAACTACTAATTGAGACTGACTAACGAGCCCAAACTCAACGAGGTTACGAAGGTTCAGTACTGAATTTCCATGGTCACCTTCTGTCTCCATCATCAAATCAGCTCGATGGTACCATATTATTGAATTGTCATCCAAACTATACCATTACCCAAAAATCCAGCTTAATCGGTTGAAGATATCTGCTTCAAAATTGAGTTGCAAGATACCACCCGAACAAACATAGTTATGGTACAGTCGCCATCACATACATAGGTACACTTTAGGTGTTCAAAAATATCGGCACATGCACCCTAATGCCTTGAAAATAGAGGTGTGTTTCGATGTTTGTGACGTGCTTGTTTGCTCCGATGTATGTGATGGCGACTGTACCGTCGTCATCACATACATCGGAGCAAACAAGCAGCCACAAGCAGCTCACAAACATCGGAACACACCTCTATTTTCAAGGCATTAGGGTGCATGTGCCGATATTTTTGAACACCTATAGTGTACCTATGTATGTGATGGCGACTGTACATACTCGTACATTGCAAGTTAATAGAAAGCTTGTAAAAACGTTGAGATTAGTTAATGTGGCCAACTTTTATAAAATTATTTTTGTAATTTGAATCTTCTACCATGGGCGGTAGAGTTACTTTTTGAATGCAACGCGGCCAACTAAAATAATCTCAAGTTATGGCGTAAACTATGGCGCTTCGTACAATCGAAGTCATAAGTAGAATGAACATCTTGATACCATGTCGCAGTCTTATGGCAGTTTAAACATGACGTAAAAGCGACACGATACAGTCGGCGTCATAAGTTGCTGAACACCTAAGTACCTTGTCGTTTTCACTCGTTTGACAACTTCATATGGCAGTTTAACATGACGTTTAATGCGACACGGTACAAAGGTACCAGAGCTCATGTTAAAACTGTACCTAATTGAATTGAATTGAATAATAAGTTGTTAAGCCCCTTGTCAGGCTGACCGTACGTGGTCAGCGTCTTGTAAGTTCTACCGTAGGTAATTAAATAACTCTACTTATCTCCCATAGGATAACATCACCGCTCAAAGTACCTACAAAGTTATTGTTGATAGCGATTAGCGACCGATTTAATAACCGGTTGATAAGATAACAGTTGCTGTATTTTTGCTTCATATCAAACGACAAAGAGATACTATGCCATGCCATACACTAATATACTTAACCAAAACAGCCAATAAGTAGTACATAGACCTATAATTACTCAGGACAAGCTATGGTAATAATAATCGGGTACTTGTAGGAGTCAAGCATCGGCACCCCTGTCGGAAGTTATTCTCAACGCAACGCATAATGAATTAATGACACACTACTCACAACATCTGTTTGAGCTTCTCTTATTTGTAAAAAAAAACATCTCCCATTTTGAGCGTGTGAATGTACCAGGCAAAGAGCTTCGTTCAACTGGGCGCCTAAGGACAGTTCCTCGTCGCATGGCGCTTTCAGAGAAAAATCCCCGGGTTATAGGGCCTACTTATTTCGAGCACCTACCCGCCGATATAAGAAACGAACCTTGTGACGAAACATTTAGGCGTAGACTGAGAAATCTTTTGTTGGATAACCCTCTGTACTCTGTTCATGAGTTCATGGAAATGGTTTTTTAAGAGTTTATTTCATTTATTGACAGCTATAATTTGAATATTTTAATTTTTTTTTCTGATTATTGACGATCGTTATAAGGATTCTTATAATTTTGACATTGTATGCAAACTATATATAATTTTATAAACTATATTGTAATGTTTATCTCGAAATAAATAAATCTAAATCTAATACCAAGACTGAGCCGACGGAGATGGTATTTTTAATTAATTTGTGATCATTCTTAATTTACCGTCCAATGTACAATTAAACTAGGCTAAGGGAATGAATTTACAATAAATTAATGTTGTACCTCCTTTACAAGTTTTAATTATTTTCCTTCATCACCTATCTTATTACATTAATATCATTATTGTCAGTCTAGTAGACATTGACTTGTTTAATATGGGTTACAATATAGTAGTTTATGTGACTGTACGTTATGAATATACATTATGGTAATATACATGTTTCTAATAGTAAATAAACAACTTTTTTTATATAGACATATAAATAAATGTGACAAATAGGGAAATATCATATTTGCCGCAACTGAGCTAGTAATAAACCATAACCCGCCCAAACTAAGCCGTCAGGCATTTTAAGATCATTTCTTAATTTAGCCTACGCTTATTTAGCAACGCATATAGCTTCTCTGTAGAAATCTATACTTACTCTAAGGTCTCTAAGTACTAGTTTCATAGACTAGTAACGCTATCTACATAAATATAAAAATATTTTAGTCACAAGGGATTGGCTGTCTAAAGCAAGCGCCATCTATGTAGAATGTTGTTAGACATGCCTCCTCAGCTAACATGACAGCACACGTGTGTCTGTGTATCTAGTCTGTGGCATCGTAACTCTCAAACGGATAAACCGTTATGAATAATATTAACCAACGTCTGTTGGTCAGTCCTTTACATTCCAAAATCTTTATCATATAATTTATAAATGTTGGGGCAATATTTCCTAGCCAATTTGGCGTAGGGTGAGTCTTTATGTACTGGTAGGCCACTCGTGCGCCTGTTCCATACATGGTGTACATAAGCGGTGTCCTCTCCTACTATGTCGCCTGGCTCGAAGTATTGCGCCGCTTTCAAGTAGTGGACTGGATAGAAGAATTCGGCCTGATACACCTCGAACCCTGGAATGAGAAAGGGAGACATTTAAACATAGCCGCATGGAACACTTGATTATAGTTGTGATTCCGGGACACTTCTAGAGTTTCAACAGCGAAATGAGCCCACTGCTATAAAGCGGCGCCAATTGAGAATATACTCTACAATGGCGCCCATTCTAGTAGACGGACTCGAAACACAATTGGATGAAATCGGCTCGATAAAAAATAATTGCAAAGATTGGTCTTAAAATCATCTTAAACGATCCTATGTCCTTATTTTCTTGACGTATGGGTCTGCAATTAAAAACATGAAGTCCACATATTCATACCTAAACCGCTGACGAGCCATATTTCACAAATAATCCACACTTTTTGTTTAGGAATTATCTTATTGTAATCTGGCAACGTTAAGGAACAGCCCTTTTCACCACGGTGTTATCAGTGCCTTATAAAGCCTATTTTGACGTTTATACGTCAAAATAGTGGCGAGTTTGAGGAGACCTATCGTTGTTCTGTTTCGACGCCTGCAGGTGGCAGTCCAAAGCGGAAGCGGAAACAGGCCTGCATAAGTATGACATTCAGGAAAATTCCATTTTACGTAGTTTGATTATAACGGAGACTACATTTCCACGTTAGTATATTGGTCATACAATTGATTCTGCTAAAAAAACTTACTACTTATAGATACTTTATTATTAAAACAGAACATTAAATTTACGGTTAGAGCATTTTACATGAAATGGAACGTAAACTTTCCGTCTAGTCTATGCTTCCGTCATTCACGTCACGTCATTGTCAGACTGTCACCGTTACTCTGAAAATGGTTTCATAATTGCCTTTAATTATTATTTATCGTTTATTATCATGTGCTACGCTACGAGTGCGCTGATCACTTGGACCTGCTGTTTTCTCATCTGGACCTTGATTTGCTTATTGACGATTGTAAGTCAATAATATTGTACCAAACTAGTAACAGGATACCAAACTGATGCACCTACTGCTTGAATAACTGTTTCATGTTCGTAATTGACTGTGATTCCTCGAATAAAATATATTATAACTCATAAATTGTCTTTATTATTTTAAATTTATTCGTTAAATAGGAACAAAGATAATTAAGACAAGGAAGATTGCTCACTCCATACAATGCTACTAGTCACACGTCAATCTTAATATCGTCGCCGGTACCTCGTAGTTCCCCTTAATATTTTAGATGGCGTTATTTTCAATGTAAGCGGTGAAGCAGGCTGCTAAGTATTCACCTCTAACATAAGATACAACATTTTGGGCCGTGCGGCCATTTGATTTTGGTCGAGTGGTTCGGGTGTTTGACTCACAAGTCTGAGTACGTCGGTTCGCGTCCCAACTCCTGTAACCTGTTTTTGTATTTTTTCTTGCCACGAGACACGTCGCGGCGTCAGTTGAGCGTTTTTCAAAAAAGTGTACAAAACTTTTTTTTCAGAATACGCATTTTTTTGGTTTATCTTACTCGGAATCTTTGATACTATCGATCCTCATACAAGAAAAAAAGTGTCTTAAATATTCCATTCCAGACGTCCCATTTTTGAATGCAGTCTTTTTTTATTTACATGGTCGTACGCACGGGAAGAAAAACCTTACAAAAAATCTGGGACACTTTTTTCTTGTATGAGGATCGATAGTAATAACGATTCTGAGTAATAATATAAACAAAAAAAACAAATTCTGAAAAAAAAGAGTTTTTAACACTTTTTTTGAAAAACGCCCAGTTGTGCTAGTCCCGCTAGATAAGTATACTAGAATCAAGCAGAGTACAATAGTTTTAATTTTATTCAAAATTTTCCGAATTATATTTGTCATTTTAACTATTAACTTATTTATTATTTTAACCTTAATAATTTTTGATTTTAAGCAAACGCCCGTAATTAAAGATTCAGATTTTTTTCGTTGAGTAGTCTGTGAGAAAAATAATTTATAGTAAACCTAGTCCCGAAATCGCGTCGACTTAACGTAATTATCACAGCGGCGCTACCACGAATTCCGAATCTCGAATGTCGTATATCTCCGTCTCTGTCGCTCGAGTACTATAAACCTTAAGTGCGATAGAGACGGAGATATACGAAGTTCGAGATTCTAAGTTCGTGTTTATAGCATTATAATATTATCATCCCGAAATCCACTTTTTCCCTAACAATTTTTCTCAAATGTTTTTGACTATTTCGTGTATGTACATCTAAATAAATATAGTTTTCACCTCACTAGCTCGGAAAGCCCATTTTTATTCTTTAAAAACAGATAGCAAAACTGCATTTTATCCACAAGAGTGCAAAGAATATTTGAAATCCGAACGTGTTATTAGTTACTTTTTTAAACATAATAACATGTAAAGGTCAGTCCAGGCAGGACATTTTTCGCCCATCAGATTTTTGATTTTATTTAGGTATCTTTTTTGAATGTTTTATTCTTTTTTTAAATGTTTTTAATTTTTTTTTTGTTTTTTAAATGTTTTTTTGTTTTTTAAATGTTTTTTCTTTTTCTCCTTTTTATAAATGTTGTTTCTCTTTTTAAATGATTTGTTTCTTTTTGAATGTTTTTCTGTATTTTTTTTTATTTTTAATGTTTTTTGTTCTTTTATATACGTTTCTTTCTTTTTTTAATCTTTTTTTAATGTTTTTTGAAATTCTATTTATTTTTTCAATGTTTTCGTCTACATTTTAATGTTTTTTTATATTTTATTGATTTAAATGTGTTTTATTCAAGGTTTTTTTTTCCACTAAATATTATTTTTTAATGTTTTGTTTCTTTTTGATTTATTTTTGTGGTTTTTCTACTTTTTCTCTTTTTAAATGTTTTTTTTTTTGAGTTTTTTGTCTTTTTTTATTTTTTTTTACGTTTTTTCTCTTATTTTAATGTTTTTTGTAACTTTTTTCTTTTATTATGTTTTTGTCTCTATTTTATTGCTTTGTTTTTCTTTTTTTAATGTTTTTATTGCTTTTTTCTCCTTTTCATAAATGTTTTGTTTCTTTTTGAATGTTTTTGTTTTTTTTTCTTTTTTATGTTTTTTTGGTCTTTTTTCTCTTTTGTAGGTATGCGTTTTTTCCTTTTTTTAATGTTTATTTTTTATTATTTTTTTAAGGTTGTTTGAAATCCTCTTATTTTTTTGATGTTTTAGCCATATTTTTTTGATGTTTTTGCCGTGTTTTTCCAAGGTTTTTCATTTTCCATTTTTTAATTTTTTTTCCGCTGTTCTCTTTTTACATGTTTTTTTTTGTTTTTTTGTCCTTTTTTGTCGTTTTTTACCTTTTTTTCTTAATATAATGTTTTTTGTAACTTTTTTCTTAGTACATGTTTTTTTTTAGTTTTTCTTTTTTTTCTTTTTTTACGTTTTTTTTCTTAATATTATGTTTTTTGTATGTTTTTGTCTCTATTTTATTGCTTCGCTTTTCTTTTATCAGTCTTTTTTAATGTTTTTGAAATTATTTTTGCCTTTTTTAAGTTTTTCTTTATTTTAATGTTATTTTTTTTGTTTCTCAATGTTTTTTCTCTTTCCCTCTTTATTAAATGTTTTTTTAATTTTGTAATATTTTGTTTTTTTTTTAATGTTTTTTATTTTTTTTCCCCCTTTTTAATATTAAAAAAAAAAAAACTTATTTTACTTTTTTGTTTTTTTCCTCGCTTTAGTGAGGTGAAAAGATTTATGTTACACACGGGTGCAAGTTATTTTGACGTCTCGTGTGTTGCACCACTCGCTACGCTCAGGATTCTATTTTTGAACCATAGAATCCATTCGCTAGCTCGTGGTTCAACCCTAGAATCCATTCGCTAGCTCGTGTCTCAATTCCACACTCGCGGTTAAAATACAACTTTGCACCCTTGTATAACAAATAACTATAGTGTGCTTTGGCCTTGACCTTACTTGCCCACCATGTTGAATGCCATATTAGATTTCTGTGATTTGATTATCGAACGAGCGAGCGAAGCGAACGAAGTTCTATGCTTCAGCTCGCTCAGCTTGTGTCGAAAATCATTCGTATGTCCGGTCACAGAATAAGTAATAGTACGTCCGGTGTCTGTCACGATGTCCGGTGTTCCGCTGTCCGGCTCAACCGATTCTCGTGAAAATTTGTTATACTTAATATTTCTTTTTATAGTCACTTTTTCTAAATTAAAAAAGTGTTAAAAAAAGGACTAGACTCGCGCAAGATAGAAAATCGTGGTCGTGCATGGAGGAGGACTTTGGCCAATCTTGGGTTTCCCAAAACTAATTTAAGTATTTAGCTTGTTTTTAATGTAACGAAATGTACCTACTTAATTCTTGTTCGAATGTTTTTGTGGGAATAAATGGCAATAATAAGAATAGTCAGAAAATTCCTACATAATGACTCACTCACTAACGTACAAATCCATGCACACCCATCAGTTACTCATCTTCCACCCGAGTCAAACCATAACCAAGAACATCTCTCCGATCATCATCATCAAGGTGTTCTCTCAGATCATCGTCATCAAGATCTTCTCTCAAATCATCATCATCAAAATCTTCCGTCTTAATTAAAACGTAATAGGTATATGAGATGCACTTGGCTTCGGCCCGTGCTTCCCATCACACCAGTATTTAGGTAAATACTGAGAAATTTAAAGAAACAAAATAATAATAATAATAAACCAGCCAAGTGCGAGTTGGACTCGCGCACGAAGGGTTCCGTACCATTATCAATAAAAATATTTATTTTATTTTCTTTTTAGTATTTGTTGTTATAGCGGCAACAGAAATACATCATCTGTGAAAATTTCAACTGGAACTATCAAGGTATCAGTGAGATACAGCCTGGTGACAGACAGACGGACGGACGGACGGACAGCGGAGTCTTAGTAATAGGGTCCCGTTTTACTCTTTGAGTACGGAACCCTAAAAAACAGGCTCGCGGGCTACTCCTTGTTAGAAAGAGACGGATAGTGTATCTCGCCGCGACACAGAGCTCGCGGGCCGTCCTGTGATAGCCGTGCTGCTCACAGGTTTGTTAATTATATTGTTTTTTATCGCGATTTTTTTATAACTTTTTATCAAATTTAAACTTAATCGGCGCAATAAATAATAAATTCATCATCATCATCATCATATCAGCCGAAAGACGTCCACTGCTGAACATAGGTCTCCCCAAAAGAGTGCACGTAGAACCGATGGCCGTTGGGGCGGAAAGGTTCTCGAGTGGTGACCACGTACCGGAAGGCGCGGCGTGGGTAGGCCCCCCACATGGTGGAATGATGACCTGGCCCCGTAGCATGGATGGCCTTATCACGCGATAAGTGACAGGATAGAGCATCCGTCCCTGGCTGACACCGTTCGATAGAACGAGACGACGCGCTTATCCTATCACTTATCGCGTGATAACGCCATCCATGCTACGGGGCCTGGTCGTGGGAGTCCGCTGGATGCAGGTGGCGCAGGACCGGCCAATAAATAAATACTTTAAATAATTTCAAGATGTCGGAACGGCAACTTTTCCCATTCTGACCTCTGATTTGTTTTTGTGACCTATTAGATCCTCCCATATCAATTTTGAACACAATCCTTGAGTGAGATTCTTTAAAACAATTATATCTTTCGCGACGGCGTCGTAAGATTTCAACTCTTGTCAATGTAGGTTATTGTGTTATCAACTTTGTATGGAAATGTTATTTTACCAACCACAAATAACGTTTGTATAGTTTTGCGGGAAACAACTGCAAAAGTAACTTTGTAATCGCATAAATTTGTAAAGGATTACAAACTTACTTATGCAGTTTGTATATCTCAAAATCGTGACATTTCCATACAAAGTTGATAACAGAATAACCCACAGAAAGAAATGAGATCCCATAAAAACCTTCCATGTAAAAAATAGGCCAAGTCTCGGAACTCTTCCACAATAAAAAGTGGTGAGATATTTCATAGAGCCAAGTTAGGCATTCTTATTAATCTTCATTTGCTTACTAAATAAAATTTTGTGACTTGGCAATCACACTTACATAGTTTAAGGTATGCAAAAAATAGTAAATGCAGTAAAACTGTGTGATTCCCGTGTGGTTTTTATGGGATTTAGGTATTTAAACGAGTTCGAACGGGACAATTGGTTATAATTATAATACCGTTCCATTCCAACTTCCAAAGGTTTGCAGGGCTGTTATTCGCTACGCGTTAATGCGGCTCACCCCGCCGGTCACCCGTTACGAAACTAGACCTCTACCTACGCTTAATTACTACGCATCGGGGTGTCTAGGTATGTTTGTGGGCGAGCGTTGAGGTGAGCTTAAAACAAATTACAGAATAGCGGGGCTGTGTAGCTGTGGTGTGTCTATGTATGTTTATAGATTGTACTACGGGTTATGAGCAAAAATAGACCTTACGTTTTGGAAGTAAGGTTGCAAATTTATTGTGTGGTAGGCTGGTAGGTAATTGTCGCGTCAAGCAAGTAACATTTTAGAGCATATGGCTAACTGTTTACATAGCTCAAAAGCTATCTGCCAGACTCACGTGCAGAAGGGACGAAGTTCAAATCTCATACATGTTAACAATATTTTGTTTGTCGATATTTGTAGTTTTAGAATTTAGTAGTTTAGAATAAGTTCGCGGGTTAGTTTAACATCATTTGAAATCGAAATCTTACCGATACTAGATTAAAATATGCAAATATTAATACTGAAACAAGTCAACAGCAAGTTTGTTGTAAGTAGGTATTTGTAAATGTTGTACTTTGTGCGCCGTTATATTTGTCAGGCTGTCAGCCTGCGATCGACCGATCTCTGGTGACCAGCGGCGCTACCACGAACTTTGAATCTCGAACTTATATCCCCGTCTCTATCGCACTTATGGTTTATGTTACTCGAGCGACAGAGACGGAGATATACGAAGTTCGAGATTCGAAGTTCGTGGTAGCGCCGCAGCCTAGCCTAGCCCAGCACATGCTGAGACTGGGGCCTATTGTCACAAATTCAGTTTTTTACTTAGGTACTGTTTGTTAGTTTGTAAGTTTATTTTATATTATTTTATTTTTTCTTGTAATTAATACTTTTTCTGATTCTGATTATATGTTTCAGCAAGGGGTACGCTTTTTGGACGAAATGGTATTTTTAATACGACTGAATTCATTAGAAAAAATACTAAACTCTAGTCGGAGTAACCATGTTTGTTTAGAGCAAAAACTATTGGATAGGGTTCGTTTTAGATTTCAATCGAATAATAAAATTGAAATAGTGCTAAAGTAAATTTGAATTTGCTTTAAATTACTGATTTTAAATCAAAATCTCTGATTGTTTTAAGTTTATTTAGTTATGCACGATTCTTAAATATGCGCCATCTAGCGGAATGCCATACCCGCGCGTAGCCATTCAGCTTAGAAAAACGTGCGATCGATGGATCTAGTCACCGATTAAAAATTGCTTTGTATTATTTTGCTATTTGCGTGTTATTTTGTGACAATGGCGTATTGTATGCCTTAAAATTTGTTAATGTGATGATTTAGGACGCTAAAATGCAATATTTTGACGAATTCTACGCTACTTTTTTCATTGAGAGCCTAGTAGCGCCATCTCGGATTATTTTATGAACTACGGCGACGTTTCCACAGAGTTAGCAATCTTCCTTGTCTTATAATTATCTTTATAGGAATTAGCATATTATACATCAATATGTATGCATGTAGGTACAGGGAAAGTGTATATGTGTGTGTGTGCGAGTATTTCCGTTCACGCACACATGCGTACACGTGACGCACACATGCGTACACTTGACGCATAAATATGAACTTACTAGAGCTAACTATTGGGCTGTTGAAGTCGGATAAAAACTAGATGACGCGCGGCATGCAAAACCTTGACTGACGTCTCTATCTCAATATTATTCATAGAGTACTCTTTGCTTTTAACTCTTCTCGCGTTAAAAATGTCTGACGTGACGCTCTCACGCGTCCTCAAAAAGGGTCTTAAATATTCCAATTAGAATCAGTGGATCCCGTCTGCCTTCAGCATTTTATGTTTATCAATCTTGCTTATTATAACTTGTGACAAGACCGACAAGAAGGTGTTTATTTATCATCAAGAGAGCGGCGCCGCCAACGTGGGACACGCTATTACTTTTAAAACTTACACCTGACTGACCAAGGTACTGTAAACGTTTATTTGACGACCGCTTTAGCCTAGTTGGTAGTGACCCTGCCTACGAAGCAAGAGGTCCTGGGTTCGAATCCCGGTAAGGGCATTTTTTTTGTGTGATGAGCATGAATATTTGTTCCTGAGTCATGGATGTTTTCTGTGTATTTAAGTATGTATTTCTCTATATAAGTATCTATATCGTCGTCTAGTACCCATAGTACAAGCTTTGCTTAGTTTGGGACTAGGTTGATTTGTGTAAGATTGTCCGCAAATATTTATTTATTTATTTATTTATTTATTTCCTCCCGTTATTTACCCTTCTGGTATTTTCACCATAGAATTTGTATTGAAAACACCGATTTTCAAAGTAAAGTTTACACGTTTATGGCCATATTGTTGCGTAGTTTGTCCAATTTCTTTAAAGTATTCTGCCACAGTGCATTACGTCGAAAAGTGCCTGCAAGTTGTGCATATGCCCATTTTGTTTTACAAAAGTAACTAATTTCCTGCACTTAGTGCATATAAGTCGAAAGTGTCTGCATGAATTGCATCGGTCTTACGAAAGTAATTGTTTATTTATGTCTGCTCCCTGAGCATTGTTTATAGGCGTTTCGTGTCTTGAACGTACAAACATTCCTGAATCATATGTCTAAGTGTCTGCTTTGTGCATAAAATAAGTTTAATTTCCACATTGTTTTATCTAACCTAACAGTGTAGGTAGGTAGATATTCACGTACATTACGTTTCGTCATTGCTGGTAGGTAAAGGTATTCACCCACGTCCGTTTTTCGTTAAAGCGTTTCATTGTCGTTTCCATTCGAATCTCAGTCAATGGGAACATACTTGTCTGTGGTGAAAGTGAAGCGAAACGCAGTGAGTGAACGGAACGAAGTGAACCGTCAATAGGGAACATTACTGCCATGTTCTGCCGCCAGAGGCAGCACTATCACTAATAGTAAAGCAGTATAGAAATATAGGGATTCACACACGCATGCACAATTGATTGTCAAATGAGTGACCAGGATGCTTGCATAGACAATACCGCAAGTGGGAACGAGATACAATGTCAACGCTGCTAGTGTCGCCACCTACGAAGAGTTTTGCGTTTGCCCTATAAGTGTCAAGTGTCAATTTCTTATTGTCGCGAAACGTTATTTGTGAAAGATATTGTTATTGTTTCCAGTAAAATCGTGAGTTTCAGTCAATATGGCGGTCGAAATAAAATACAAAGTGGTAAAATTACAAATAGATTTACTGTGGAATGCGGCAAATAGTGCGGCTGATAACGAATCAAAGGAGTTAGAGTTTAAAACGAGGTATCAAGAACTTCCGCAAATCAAGAAGGAGTTTACGGATAGTTATATTTCAGTTGAGGCTTCTAAGCGCGCCGGTTTTGATGCGGACAAGCATTTACAAGAGTACGTAGAGTATGATTTAAAAATGAATCAGGTTAGTATGATATATTGTCAAGTGTTTCGGAGTGGTTCGTCAGCATCCGCGACCGTGGTTTCTGATTTCGTTTCCCAAGGTCAATGGCAAGACTTGCCTTTATCTCGTATTTCGTTGCCGTCATTTGCTGGGGACATAACAGGGTGGCCAAACTTCATCAATATTTTCAAAAAAATTATTGATGAAAATGGATCCATGAAGCCTGTGAGAAAATTACATTATTTGTTGTCGTGTCTGTCCAAAGAGGCTCATGATTTAGTGAAACATTTGCCACTCACTGATGAAAATTATAGTGTTGCTTTAACACTTTTAGAGAACAGGTTCTCTAACATACGTCTAATTGCAGATACTCATCTTGGGCACATAATGTCCCTACCGACAATTGTAAACATTAAGTCTGACTTAAGGCCATTCTTGAACACATTTAATGAACACATTGCTGCTCTTCAAGCATTGAAGTTCAACCCTCATGAATGGTCATTCATCCTGTTACACATTTTACTAAAAAGGATACCTACTGAAGTGCGTAGCAAATTTGAATTGAGTTTGACAGGTGCAGACATACCTAATTATACTGAACTTATAATCTTTCTGGAAAATCATTGCAAGGCATTAGAGATGTCCGTCCCTGCAAAGCAAGCATGTATCACTTCATCTAAAGAGAGTGGCTCTCGTTCATCGAAGAGTTCACAAATTTGTCAGAGATCAAACTAAACCGGTTTATCCTGCCTGCTGATGGCACAAACTTTCAAATTCACACCTTTTGTGATGCGTCACTCAAAGGGTACGCTGCTGTGGCCTATCTTCGTGTTGAAAGAGCGAATAATGAAGTGGAGGTCCACCTGTTACTTTCCAAGTCCAAGGTCGCGCCAATAAAACCGAAGATGACGGTACCGCGGCTCGAGGTTTGTGGTGCTTTTCTGGCGTCAAGGTTAGTTAAGCATTGTTCTGGACTGATTAATGTAGCCCATGAAACTGTAATCTGGTGTGATTCGAGCATTGCTCTTTCATGGATACGCACGCCGGTTCATCAACTGAAGATGTTCGAAGGGAACAGAGTCTCACAGATTCTGGCAAACACATCTCCTTCTCAATGGAGACATGTGCCTTCCTTGATGAATCCTGCAGATGCTGCATCACGAGGATTGATGCCTTCGGAGCTTGGCTCCCATTCTCTTTGGTGGTCTCCACCATGGCTAAAAATGTCTCCAGACACTTGGCCGTCAGCTGGTCCCGTCAGATGCGAGACGGTTCCATTTGAACCTAATGAGGATGCAGAATCCATTGTTCAAGTTAACCAGATCACCTGTGAAGTCGATCCGACAGAGTTTATGACCAGATATAGCTCACTTCACACCCTTGTTAAGGTACATGGATACTGCCTGAGATTTATTTATAATCTGAAAAATCCGAACGCAAAAACCACTGGTCAGTTGACGTGTTCGGAGTGGCGTAACGCCTTATATTCCTTAATAAAACTTGTCCAAAATTCAGTGTTTGCCACTGAAATGAAACTAGTTGAACGCGGTTTACCACACCAAACTGACCTTCAAAAATTAGTTCCCTTTATTGATCGTGAAGGGCTCCTGCGTGTATTAGGGAGATTGAGGTATACGCATCTATCCACGCAACGTAAACATCCAGTAATTCTTCCAAAAGCGCACCCCTTAACAATTTTGTTGATAAATTATTATCATGACTTGTACTTGCATGTGGGTGCACCCATGTTGCTTTCATTGTTGCGAAAACAATTTTGGATTTTATCGGCCCGTACGGTTATTAAACAGCAAATTAGAAAATGTCTTAAGTGCTTCAGAGCTAACCCGAAACCTGCTGACTATTTGATGGCAGATTTGCCTCCATCAAGAGTCACTCCTTGTAGACCCTTTGCGAAGGTTGGAGTAGATTATGCCGGATATTTTTTGATAAAATCGTCCAAGCTGAAACGTGCACCTATTCCAAAGGCGTACCTATGTGTCTTTGTTTGTATGGTCACAAAAGCTTGCCACCTTGAATTGGTGTCAGATCTGTCCACTGACTGTTTCTTAGCGTGTCTCACCCGTTTTATTAGTAGACGTGGTTGGTGCTCGGATATATTTTCTGATTGTGGTACCAACTTTGTGGGGACAAATAATCATTTAAAGGAACTCTACTCCTTCCTCAAGAGGTGCACCGCGAACTCGGACGTTCAAAATTACTTTCTCAAGCATCAGATTAAATGGCATTTTAATCCCCCCATCTGCTCCAAGCATGGGCGGACTATGGGAGACTGCAGTCAAATCTTCAAAGTTAATCTTGAAACGTATAATAGGAGAAACCGTTCTGACTTTCGAGGAACTGAGTACCATATTTTCCAAGATTGAATCAATTTTGAACTCGAGACCTCTATGTCCCATCTCAGACGACGTTGATGAAATTGATGCATTGACCCCAGCTCACTTCCTTTTAGGAGATAACATGGTGTCACTTCCTGAGTACGATCTTCAGACTAAGAAATTGAATAGGCTATCTCGATGGCAACTTCTTCAAAGTGTAACCCAACAGTTTTGGCGTCGTTGGAATTTGGAGTATTTGCACCATCTGCAAAGCCGTAACAAGTGGTTTAAGGGCACGGATAATCTAAAGGTTAACGATATCGTACTCATAATAAATGAGAATACCTCGCCTTATTGTTGGACACTAGCTCGTATCGTTTCGTTATCTCCAGGACGAGACGGTGTAGTGCGAGTTGCTACTTTGAAAACTGCTACGGGCAACCACTTGGTGCGACCTGTTGTGAAGCTGTGCCCTCTCCCTCATCAGCAATGATTAAATGTAGAGTTCACGTAGTTTTAAGCATATTTAGTAATAATATAGTTTATTTTGCACTATTGTAGACAATTAGTATTACGTGTAATAAGAAATCCTGAAGATTTCTTCCCGGGCAGTATGTTTAGGAATTATCTTATTGTAATCTGGCAACATTAAGGAACAACCCTTTTCACTCTTCTCGCGTTAAAAATGTCTGACGTGACGCTCTCACGCGTCCTCAAAAAGGGTCTTAAATATTCCAATTAGAATCAGTGGATCCCGTCTGCCTTCAGCATTTAATGGTTATCAATCTTGCTTATTATAACTTGTGACAAGACCGACAAGAAGGTGTTTATTTATCATCAAGAGAGCGGCGCCGCCAACGTGGGACACGCAAGTACTTTTAAAACTTACACCTGACTGACCAAGGTACTGTAAACGTTTATTTCCTCCCGTTATTTACCCTTCTGGTATTTTCACCACTTTTTTTTATTTAAATATTTATTCATTATTTTCGTCTAAAACCTGGCCGCTCAAGTAACACTCGCTCTCGTTTACTCCGATACAAATAGACAGTGTGCGCGTTTTTGGTGTTGACAGCGCATTAACGAACAAAAGAATTAACTTCAGTCTACAAATAGGTAATACTTAAAGAGAATGATGCAATCACAATATGTGTTTCCAACTTACCATGTCAATTATAAGATAAAGCGTCATTTTATCCAAAACATTGTTCTTAATTTTTGTTAATTGACTCGTCTGACCTGTGAGATTAATGAAATGCTTACCGGATGCTACGCATTTAGTTAATAAAGAACAAGTCCTGTCCATTCAGAGTTCCTCCAAGGTATCCTATATACAGGCCGAAAATATATAAGTGGAATACGCTCTGCTATATTAGTCTACATGTTCTGAAACATCATATAATGCTTAGAAATTTAAAACGGCGACCACACTTTTTTCAAATTAAAGGTGATCAAAAATATCCGTGGAATCCGCGAAAATATCAGATACAAGTTAGTCCGTCATCGTCAGTTAGATTATCAATAGTATTTTTCACAATCGTACTCAGCAGAGTGGCTTAAGTAAGGTACGAGATTAAAAAGCTTGATTATAACACTATTGTGAACAATACTTTTTGTACGAGTTCATTAAAATTAATTTTCTACGAGTCAACTGAACTAAGTAGGTAATTAAACAAACTCGATACTGTTGAAACGAAGTGCAGCCTATCGCTCGTACGCTCGTTTATATCTTAAAAGACATCAACGAGCGTACGACATCAACGAGTAAACTCAATAATCAAAGCGATTCTACGAGGGCGACACTGAAAGTCTTTAGAACTGGCCACTTGTAATAAATATAATAAAAAATAAGTTCAAAATTTGAAAATGGAACTCTTTCTTAATATTTTTGTGTACGAATTCCACTCGATTGTCATTTGTTTTACGATTTGGCGGCAAATTGAAAATTGTGTGTACTACGTGAGCATGAATTTAACGCGAGAAAATTTTCGAGCAATGATTTTTTACGACTTTCGATGTAATTTAAGTCAACAAGAAAGTTATGATAGACTTCGATTGGCCTTTCACGATGAAGCCCCATCTCGTGCTACTATTTACAACTGGTTTAATGAATTTAAACGTGGCCGCACTGATCTCACTGATGATCTGCGTGAGGGCCGGCCTTCTACGGCGACTACTGAAGATAACATCAGTGTTGTGCGGCGTATGATAGAGACTGACAAAAGAGTAACCTATCAGCAGATTCGTACAAGCTTAGCCATTGGTATGAGTCAAGTCCACAAAATCCTCCATGAACATTTAGCGGTGAGGAAGCTTTGTGCCCGGTGGATACCTCATAATTTGACAGAAGCCCAAAAAGTCCGTCGTGTTGATTGGTGCCGTGAAATGGGTCAAAGATTCAACGGAGGTGACTCAAATGCTGTGTTCGACGTAGTTACGGGTGACGAAAGCTGGATTTACTGTTATGATCCTGAAACTAAAAGACAGTCTGCTGAGTGGGTGTTTCCTTCCGAGGAGTTGCCTACTAAAGTGAAGAGAGGTCGAAGTGTGGGAAAAAAGATGGTGGCCTCGTTCTTCGGAAGGACTGGTCATTACGCAACAATTATTTTAGAGGATCAAAAAACAGTTACTGCGAAGTGGTACACTAACAATTGTTTACCACTTGTCTTGGAAAAAGTTCGAGAAAAACGGCCTCGCAGTAGGATCCTGCTTCACCACGACAACGCCTCATCGCACACCGCCAAGCAAACGATCGACTATTTGGCGACGGCAAACGTGGAATTACTGGGTCACCCACCTTATAGCCCCGACCTTGCACCTTGTGATTTTTATTTATTCCCAAAAATTAAAGAAAAACTTCGAGGAAAACGTTTTATGGACGCCGACGAAGCAGTGGCTGCGTTTCAAAAGGCCGTCGAAGAGACCCCTAAGGACGAGTGGGCAAAGTGCTTTTCTCAGTGGTTCTATCGAATGCAGCGATGTATTGATGTGAAGGGAGGCTATTTTGAAAAGATATAATAAAAGTAATAAGTTGCTTGATTGCTCAGTTTTTGATTTTCTAAGAACTTTCAGTTTGACCCTCGTATTAGTCCAATTCATTACAGTTCGGTAAAGCAGCCACGTGATTGGTCGAATTTATTTTAGTTCTATTTGCAATCTTTTTCGGTTGTCTAGAGCGTATTGAAACAGTTATTTCGGTTGTTTCGGAAGTAACAGACTATTCAACGATGAAAAGAGTAACGTTGCAGTATTCTCTATGAAATCTTATTACACATATTTTAATCGTCGAGTACAAAAAATATATTATATTATAATTATAATCTAACTGACGGACTAAATAAATAGTTTTTTTTTAGGAAAGTAGCCAATTAGTAGAACCCTTCAAGCGGATTTTGAAAGACAACACAACAGATAGTTACTTACCTACATACGGGCAGTGCGACTTAAAATAAAAGCATATTAAAAAAAAGTATTTTTTTTGAATAAAAAAAAAATTAAGTAGGCGGTTTTCAGAAAAGAAGAAGAAATGAAAAGAAAATTTTATTGATAACAATTGTTATAGGTCATTTTACAGTAGAATAGATATTATGCTCTAATTATAAATACCTAATTAGGTTTTAGGTATGTACATACATTTATTCATAATGGTTGTTATTTATTATATTATACATTGTTCTATTTATATTAATAAATTATTTAAATGTCATATGGCCAATGGTATGTTGAAAAATTCATCATACCGGGTGGAATTTCATAAACTGTACATAATAAAAGGAGAAAAATTTCAGCCAATTTCATCGGTGAAACGGTTTTTTTTTTTTTTCTAGTCATTAGTTTTTTTTTTACAGAATTTTGAAATTTTTTTTAAAAACTCGGGTAATACACCTAATTCAGACAGTATAACTTTTGATCCAATGGTCCTAAAATGAAAATAAAAAATGCAGAGTATTACCAAGGGACAGGTTAATAATTCTTAATAACAATAAAAAACCAAATAGAAGAGAAAATCCGCAAAAAAAAATATTGTTTTTGAAAAATGGCTACAAAAATTACGAATTTTAAAAGAAAAACACAATTTTCTGAAAAAAACGCAGATTTAGTTACCATTTTTTTTGCTTAGTATTAAACCTCACTTAATGCCGATTCTAAAACCGTTTTAAACTGTCTCAGACTTTGAAAAATACCACGCAAATGGGTACGTAAATCAAACCATAATTTTATTAATTTTAATCCTCTTAAAATCCTTAATGACCGTTTGTTCACAGGTAGTTGAAGGGTGTTATTGGGTTTTAGGTGGAAATAACAAATTACGTACTTAGTATTAATCCTCACTTAATGCCGATTCTAAAACCGTTTTTAAACTGTCTCAGACTTTGAAAAATACCACGCTAATGGGTACGTAAATCAAACCATAATTTTATTAATTTTAATCCTCTTAAAATCCTAAAACGCCGCGGTACCGGTGTTGTGTTTGACTTTATTATTCAAAATCTGCCTGTATTTTTTTGGTTTTTGTATATCCAAGGAAAAGGAAAGTGAAATTCCGCTATGGGAAGGGAAAAGCGGAGGGTATTTTTTGTCAGAGAGATCGCGCACTCGATGCGGGGGGTGTGTGTCCGCGTGGGCTCGCCCTTCGGGCGTTCGGCCCTCGGGCTCGCGTAGAGAGCGTGCTCTGAAGGGACGCTTCGGGCCTTCGGCCCTACGCGGAGCTCGGCCTTCGGCCTTCGCGTACCTGGAAGCTCACCTTCGGGCCTTCGGCCCTCAGGTTCGCTTTTAACACACTCGGGGGTTAGTGAGTGGTAGCACAACCTTAAACTCCCGCAGCTCGGCCTACGGCCTCGCAGGACGCTTCGGGCCTTCGGCCCTACGCGGAGCTCGGCCTTCGGCCTTCGCCTACTACGAAAGACACTCGGGGGCATAGACGCACAGTCCTATACTCCCGCAGTTCGAGGCACGCGAAGGCCGAAGGCCGAGCTGCGGGAGTATAGGACTGTGCGTCTATGCCCCCGAGTGTCTTTCGTAGTAGGCGAAGGCCGAAGGCCGAGCTCCGCGTAGGGCCGAAGGCCCGAAGCGTCCTGCGAGGCCGTAGGCCGAGCTGCGGGAGTTTAAGGTTGTGCTACCACTCACTAACCCCCGAGTGTGTTAAAAGCGAACCTGAGGGCCGAAGGCCCGAAAGTGAGCTTCGTGGCAGGCGGAGGCCGAAGGCCGAGCTCCGCGTAGGGCCGAAGGCCCGAAGCGTCCCTTCAAAGCGCGCTTGCGGAAACCCTACGCCCCCGAAGTGTCTTTAAGCGAACCTGAGGGCCGAAGGCCCGAAGGTCAGCTTCCAGGTACGCGAAGGCCGAAGGCCGAGCTCCGCGTAGGGCCGAAGGCCCGAAGCGTCCCTTCAGAGCACGCTCTCTACGCGAGCCCGAGGGCCGAAGGCCCGAAGGGCGAGCCCACGCGGACACACACCCCCCGCATCGAGTGCGCGATCTCTCTGACAAAAAATACCCTCCGCTTTTCCCTTCCCATAGCGGAATTTCACTTTCCTTTTCCTTGGATATACAAAAACCAAAAAAATACAGGCAGATTTTGAATAATAAAGTCAAACACAACACCGGTACCGCGGCGTTTTAGGATTTTAAGAGGATTAAAATTAATAAAATTATGGTTTGATTTACGTACCCATTAGCGTGGTATTTTTCAAAGTCTGAGACAGTTTAAAAACGGTTTTAGAATCGGCATTAAGTGAGGATTAATACTAAGTACGTAATTTGTTATTTCCACCTAAAACCCAATAACACCCTTCAACTACCTGTGAACAAACGGTCATTAAGGATTTTAAGAGGATTAAAATTAATAAAATTATGGTTTGATTTACGTACCCATTTGCGTGGTATTTTTCAAAGTCTGAGACAGTTTAAAAACGGTTTTAGAATCGGCATTAAGTGAGGTTTAATACTAAGCAAAAAAAATGGTAACTAAATCTGCGTTTTTTTCAGAAAATTGTGTTTTTCTTTTAAATTTCGTAATTTTTGTAGCCATTTTTCAAAAACAATAATTTTTTTTGCGGATTTTCTCTTCTATTTGGTTTTTTATTGTTATTAAGAATTATTAACCTGTCCCTTGGTAATACTCTGCATTTTTTATTTTCATTTTAGGACCATTGGATCAAAAGTTATACCGTCTGAATTAGGTGTATTACCCGAGTTTTTACAAAAATTTTCAAAATTCTGTAAAAAAAAACTAATGACTAGAAAAAAAAAAAAAACACAGTTTCACCGATGAAATTGGCTGAAATTTTTCTCCTTTTATTATGTACAGTTTATGAAATTCCACCCTGTATTTGTAAAACGTATTTTCTAAAAGCCACTTTTTTAAACTGGATTTAAATCTTGCAGTGGAAGGTGCACTTCTGATGCTATCTGGCAGACGATTGTAAACGGAAGGTCCAAGGCTATAGACCGACTTCGCTGACTTCGCTATAGTCTATGGCACTCCGCCACCAGCCTGTCTCCATGCTTGTTGCTCCGTAAAGGATATCTTGAGTTCGTGCCCTTGTGTTTGAACTGATCAAGGTTTTCGTGGGTGAAGACTGCCACTTGGTGTATCAGTATGCATGGCAGGGGCAGAATTCGGAACTCTACAAATAGGTCCCGTGCCGGGGCGTCGGCCGGCTTGCCGGCCATGCCGCGCACGGCCCTCTTCTGCATGGAGAACACGCGGTACCAGTCGGCGGCCCGGGCCCACAGCTCCACGCCGTACGTCAGCACCGAGTGGACCGTCGCGAAGTAACACTCTCGCACGGCGGCCCGCCCGGCGGTGCGCGCCAACCGGCGCAGCGCGAAGCATGCGCGGCCCAGCCGACTACATATCTCATCTATATGCTTTTCCCATGTCAGTGCACTGTCGAGGTGGAACCCGAGCAGACGTGTGCAGGACACATGCTGTATAGGGGCATCACCTGCGCACACCTGCAGGCTCTCGGTTTGATGACCGTTTAATTTTGTTGTCATGTAGCAGGTCTTATCTTTATTTAGTGCCAGCCCATTAGCCCTGAACCACTCGTGCAGTTGCCTGACAACGTTGTTTAGAGCCCTTTCGAATTCGCTCTTCGTTGGCGTGCTCACCACTGCTGTGACGTCGTCGGCGTACATGTAAATATTAGCACCTGCTATCGCTTGCGGTAGGTCATTTAAGAGGATACTAAATAGGGTGTTAGAAAGGCAGGATCCTTGCGGCACGCCTATTAGGTTGCAGCGCTCTGCGGATTTCACATTGCCGTTGTCGCCGACGACCACCTGAGCCCTTTTCGTCATAAACGAAAGCATAAGCTTTAGGGCTGGGCCCCGGATGCCATAGTGGTCCAGTTTGTCGGCAATAAGCACGTGGTCGGCGGTGTCAAAGGCGCGCGCCGAAAGGTCGCAGCATACAATGCCCACGTGCCGTCCTGCTTCACGAGCGCGCAAGACGCAGTGTAACTAGCACCTCCCGCATGAGGTCGGTAGTAGACCGGCCCTGTCGGTATGCGTATTGGCTGTCTGACATTACGTTTCTTGGGAACCAAAAAGACAGCAGCCTCTTGTTCAGCCCTACCTCAAAGCACTTGCTAGGGCCGGGCACTAACGCAATCGGTCGGTACGATTTAATAACATTTTTTTTTGCCTTTCCCTTTGTATAGCGGGCAAATTTTTACTTTTTTGAGGTATTCTGGGAACGTTCCTAACTGCATGCAACTGTTGAAAAGCTCCTATAAGACGAAGCTAATCGCTGGACCGGATTGTTTAAGGAGGTTCGCGGAGAGTCCATAGAAATAGAAATAGAAATAGAAATAGAAAAAACTTTATTGTAAATATCCGTGCTGTTTTTTGGAGCTATACGGGATGACAATATAAATTTAATTTCGGCCGGTGTTAAACGACTCAATCTAATTGAGCATTCGCTATGTGGGGTTCGGTCGGTCAGCGAAGAGAGGCATCGCGAGCGGTCAGCAGGCGGTGCACCGCACGCGGCGGCTGCTGTTATGAACTCCTCGTTCACCGCGTCCACCAGCAGCTGCTTGGATGCGAACGGGCTTCCGTCGCCATTCACCAGTAGGTCCGTGAAATCGACGCGCTCGCGGGGTGCTCTCGCTAACTCGATATTAATGGCCCGCCACATTGCTTTGCTTTTGTTAACGTTGTTGTTAGGGAGTTAAAATAATTGGTTCGTTTAATTTGCAGCATATTGTTATATCTGGTTAGTATTTTCGTCGATGCGGTGCTAAGGTGTTTATTTTCTGGGTTGTTTTTTGAAAGTTTAATGAAATCAAATGTTAATAATTTTAAATCAGTAAGCTCGAAGTCTATCCACGGGTTAATTTTAGGTTGTATGGTAGTCGTTTTACACGGGATATGAATATCAACTAAATTGGTTAAGGTGGTAATAATTTGTCTGGCAAATTCCTCGCATTCGCCATAGTGACTATCTACAATCTCCTGCCAATCTATGGATTCAAGAGCGGCCACAAAGGACATTCTATTTCTACTGCTAAATACACGCTTTGTTATCAGTTCAGGCCGTGATTGGCTACGGCGGGTCGGTAGCGGCGCGCGCAAGCGCTGCGCCGCGGCGCAGCGCTTGCGCGCCGCATGGTCGCTGAGGTTCGTGTTTCGTTGCTGACGTTCGTGTACGCATGTCGCGGACACACGGCCGTCCCGGATGTTCGAGTATGCGTGGTCCAGCAATGTTTCGCTTTTTTCTCCGTCAGTTTTCCTTCAGGAAACTAAATTTCCATCAGATAACATGCGTTAATTATTAATTATGTTAATTAGGTATATCTGGTATCTGACCAGCTAAGCATGCCAGCAGAGTGGATCAAAAGTAGGACTTGCAAATCGGAGGACGTGGGATATTATTGTATGGTGTATGCCGTTACAGGTGGCGGCTGACGTTTGGACGGGTTTCATGGTGTTATACTATGATATGTGTGTTCGCGTGATCACCCCGTGGTCGTTGTTGCCCCAACCGTCGCTTCTGTTATTTTATTGTGTATATCTTAGGGCCGTCGCCCACGGCGACTTTTTGTAGCGATGCTGTCGCACGTCCGCATATTTTGTAGGCATTTTGTAGCGATGCTGTCGCGCGTTTACGTAAACGGCACATGGCGGTTGATATTTGGACCGGTTTCACGGTGTTACACCATTCTTTGAGACTCGCACAATGACACCGTCAGAGTTGGGCGTTATTTAGATATTTTTTTATCTAGATAATTATATCAAATAAATATATTCGAAGATAAATTCAATCACAAATAGTGCGTTGACAACTTTTTTATTTAGATAAATTATTTAGATGAAGATAACCGACCTCGTTTGTTATTGAAGTAAGCTTATAATAATAAATGTATACAGAATGTCATGTCGGGTCAAACCGTCACACTGACATTCATCTTTTATTTAAAATCCCAACTAATGTATCTAGATAAAAATGAAACTGATCTAGATAAATTCAAAATAACAAATTACGGATTATTTAGTTACTTCAAATAAAAGATGATCCTGGTTTTTCGTAAATAGATAATTTTTGCCCAACTCTGGACACCGTGTTGGATAATTGTTGCCCCAACCGTCACCTCTATTATTGGATTGTGTATATCTAACTGTTGCAAGATGCAGCTGACGTTAGGACAGATTTCATGGTGATACACAGTTCGTTGAGGACTCGTGTGATCACACCGTGGCTGTTATCATCCAAATGGTCGCCTCTATTATTGGATTGTGTATATTTAACTGTTGCAAGATGCAGCTGACGTTAGGACCGATTTCATGGTGATACACAGTTCGCTGAGGACTCGTGTGATCACACCGTGGCCGTTATTACCCCAATGGTCGCCTCTGTTATTGGATTGTGTATATCTAACTGTTGCAAGATGCGGCTGACGTTAGGACGGATTTCATGGTGTTACACAGTTCGTTGAGGACTCGTGTGATCACACCGTGGCCGTTATTACCCCAATGGTCGCCTCTGTTATTGGATTGTGTATATCTAACTGTTGCAAGATGCGGCTGACGTTAGGACGGATTTCATGGTGTTACACAGTTCGTTGAGGACTCGTGTCATCACACCGTGGCCGTTATTACCCCAATGGTCGCCTCTGTTATTGGATTGTGTATATCTAACTGTTGCAAGATGCGGCTGACGTTAGGACGGATTTAATGGTGTTACACATTTCGTTGAAGACTCGTGTGATCACACTGTGGCCGTTATTACTCCAATGGTCACCTCTGTTATTGGATAGTGTATCTCTTACCGTTGCAAGAGGCGGCTAACATTAGGAAGGATTTCATGGTGTCACACAGTTCGTTGAGGACCCAATGGTCGCCTCTGTTATTGGATAGGATAGTATATTGTACCTATCTCTTACCGTTGCAAGTGGCAGCTGACATTTGGACGGGTTTCGTGGTATAACACCGGTTCTTGAGGATGCGCGTGATCACGCCTGGTCCGTTGTTGCCCCAGTCGTCGCCTCTGTAGTTGTTCATTATGTCTCTGAAACAACAATATGACGCTAACTTTATAAAAAAACACTAGCTTTTGCCCGCGACTTCGCTCGCGTTGACCTCCTTTTGTTGGACTTTTACTGGGATAAAAAGTATTCTATATGTTAATCCAGGCTATACTCTATTTGTATACTGAAATTCATCTTAATCCATTCAGCCGTTTTTGCGTAATTTAGTAACAAACATCCAAACCTTCGCATTTTTTATTATATAAATCATTTATTTCAGATATATACTTATATTGACATAAATCTATAAAATTTATTAGTACACACAATCAAATAAAATATTCTGTTATTTTATTAAATTAAGTTAAGTTATATCAATCACCAGTGATCAGCTTCCCAGTCAGCTTGACCCAATGCCTGCAAATGTCATTGTCATATCTATCAGCTAAATAATACATTCAGAATATTGTTGGAGCTGCTTCTTGCACGATGCATTAGAGATATGGCATGAAAACCATCAGTGCGTACCTCCGCGAACATTTTTGAAGCACTGCAGAACCACGGCAGCAAGGCATTCTGAAATTCAGAATCTGAATGCATAATTATACTGGACGCGGATGGCGTTAAGGGAACGCTGAGTATACCTTACCCACAGACTGCTTGTGTAAAATACTGTCTGATTGTATGCTTTAAACAGCGTGATTTTGACACTGTCTGTACTGCGAGCGAGCCTGTGAGCAAGCATATTCCCACGCAACGCCAACGCTCTCCTCTCTCTCTCAATATCCATGTCGTCTTATAGGTCTGATGTAATAATGTGCCCCAAGTACTTAAAATTATTAACCCATTTAAATCTACTATACAATGGCTTGAAAACAATAATCTTAAAGTGAATCTATCTAAGACGCATATCATGAATTTCAAACAGAGACGCAATAGTGTACCAAACCCTAATGTTAATTATAAAGATGTGATTATCTCAGAAGTAGACAACACAAAATTCTTAGGCTTAGTATTGGATCATAGTCTGTCATGGAAAAATCAAATTGAAACGGTATGCAAGAAACTAAGTAGCTTTTCGTATGCCTTGTATATGCTACGAAAGATAGTTAGCGAATCAGCGGTATTGACTGCATACCATGCGTACGTCTCTTCAACACTAAGATATGGGGTAATATTCTGGGGCAACTCTACTGATCGGGATTTAGTCTTTAGGGCGCAGAAAAAGTGCATAAGAGCAGTACGTGGCCTGCGGCCCAGGATTTCATGTAAAACTCATTTCGTAGACCTAAACATTCTCACCTTACCTAGTTTATATATATTTGAAGTAGCTTTGTTTGTAAAATTAAATCCTAATGAGTTTCAGTATCATTCAGGCAGAAGATTACAAAATAATTTGTTTTCGGCCCCGTCTAAAACAGGACTTATTATGTCTAAAAATATTATAGGAATGGCCCCGAAAATTTTTAATCATCTACTTACCTGTTGATATCAAGCAAAAAGAAACTGTTTTAGATTTTAAGCGGGCTTTAAGTGTATTTCTAGTTAAAAAAGCTTATTACTCAATCAACGAATACTTAAATGATAGGTTTAATCTGCTATAATGAACATGTTTTAGTTATAAGATCTTTGTAAGCCTTGGGGCAGAACATAGCTGGACTAATTTATATGTACCTACCATCTAGCATAATTACATTATGTGCATACCTATTGTTCACAAATAAATGATTTGAAGTTTGAAAAAAAAAAAAAGTTAATTTCCATTTAGCCGGACGGGCGGGACATTATTTACCGGCCTTGAAGATCATAACTTCACTTTTGGCGGGGTTATATCTCAGCCCGTAGGCTTTGGTATACCTCTCGCAGATTCCTACCTAGTTTCCCGCACTAATCGACGGCGCCAACAACACCATGTCGTCTGCATAACTTATATTGTTTATGAATAAGCCATCAATTGACCAGTCGACATGTGCACTACTTAGCTCGCCGATTAGCTCGTTAACATATTCGTAATATGCATTAAACAACAAAGGTGACGTCACTTTTTACTATAATGTAGGTAGGTAACATATTTCTCTTCTCTATTCAAGAAACAAGTGAGTGTGCTATACTATGTACAATGGGCAGCACGCTATAGTAAAAAAAACCGGCCAAGTGCGAGTCGGACTCGCGCACGAAGGGTTTCGTACCATTATCAATAAAAATATTTATTTTATTCTGTTTTAGTATTTGTAGATATATGTAGGCAATAGAAATACATCATCTGTGAAAATTTCAACTGTAACTATCACGGTAGACCGACAGACAGACATACAGACAGACAGACAGACAGACGGACAGCGGAGTCTTAGTAATAGGGTCCCGTTTTACTCTTTGAGTACGGAACCCTAAAAAAGAGTAGAGTATCTAATGATCCTTCTGTAGGTACTTTAGTACAGTAGCTATCTATTCCGTGTTTTTATCGATTGTTTGTCACCTGCTGTATATAATTGGATATGAAATGGTTCATATCGGTCGCGTGCGCTATCGATCCGACACGCCACGGGCCTTATTCACAACCGATCTTGCCTCGTCTCACAAGTAGACGATGGTCCTGTCCGTAAATTACCTTTTAAATTCACGAGAGTAAGATACACTTTGACTTTCCCGGAAGAAAGAAAGCGATGCAACACTTTATATACCGTAAAATGTGGCTATTTGGCACAATTTTTTGACTAAAACATCAGTAAATCCATGTTTTATGTGTTTATCAAACATGTAATATTTTTTTTCTACTCCTGTACCGTTATCTGTCATTTATATAGGCTGTAGCTCAAATACAATGACACCACTAATAAGTCGTCGAAAAACTCTATGCTCTATGGCCCAAAAACGTACTGTTTAGCGTACTTTTTTGGTTCATACATTTTTCATTAAAGCACTGTTTAACTTTTTTTTAATCGGCCGCTATATTGCAGTAGTGCCAACTTCATAAACAAATGTTTCGAAATGAAAGTATTTATTTACGATTTAAAATTTGTATATTATCAATTATTTACTAAAATCATCATCTATTGCGTGTTAAATTACATGTTTTATAAATTATTGGTATTATTTATAAACATAAACAGCGGCGCTACCACGAACTTCGAATCTCGAACTTCGTATATCTCCGTTTCGGTCGCTCGCGTACCATAAACCATAAGTGCGACAGAGACGGAGATATACGAAGTTCGAGATTCGAAGTTCGTGGTAGCGCCGCAGTTCGATTTCGGTCCGGGTCCGGATTCGGTTTGGTTCGGATGGCAAGTGCACACACATTAAAAACAAAACAAACCATAAGCAAGAGGTGTCACATTTCTGATTTCCCACAAAATACAGTTCAAAATGAAAAGACGAAAGATGATAAACTATTAGTCCTCAACTATTAAGATTTGTTTCGTGTTTGTGAAGACAAAAGTGTACGTTCCTTTTAAAATGGTTGAAGAAATTAATAACTGCACTCCTGAAGAAATTGCGTGAGTAGCAAAAGTACGAATAGAAAACTTGCTGCCTGAAAAGTTTAACTATTCTGTAGTTTGCTATTTATTTAAAATTTGTCGTAGAAAAAGTATTGTATGCAACGGTGTATAACTGGTCTAAAAACGCTCGTGGCGTCTGTAATTGCGATGCTCGCCAAGGCGTTTTAAGACCCTTCTTATACAACAGTTGCATAAAATACTATAATAGATAAAACGCATAATTCTATATACTGCACGTGTCTTAATTGTTAATACAGGATGAGTATTATTTTTTTAAAGATGTGTTCCAAATAACCTCGTATTTGAGGCTTTATGGAAATCGACGGGTTTCGAACTGTATTTGGCTAAATGTTGAGGCTTATGTTATTTAAAACATAACAAGTGATATTTAGGACGCTTTAGGACCGACCGCCGAAGGTATTAAAAGCAGAGTAACCATATTTTCTGAAAAAAAACGGGAGAAAACAATCACAAAGTTGTACTAACAAAGTCAAGTTTTATTAAAATCTTTTTTTACCTGCTGTAGTTCACTAAGGACCCGTAATTACATTTATATTAACCCAAAATGTGCTCTTTTATATAAACATAAAATAAACGTCCTTGACAACAGTAAATCAACTATATATATATATAACTTCTAAGTCAACTTTAGATAGAATATGTTTCTTTGTTATTTCCTTGCCTGTAAAATGTTTATAGAAAAATTACTAAACTGTATTTGCTAAATCTACATATTACATAAATAACAACAGGCATAATTAGCAGTATCAAAAACTTCCGGCAATTACGGTACGTACGGTTGTACTCTCGCACCATTGCACTGTTGAAAAAAAAAGATGTCAACCTACCTTTACACCAGTAGTTCCCAAACTTATTTTTCTCGTGGACCCCTTCCAAAATTTTACTGGTTTCGGTGGACCCTCTGCTGCTACATTTCTACCACATTCTTAAAGTCACCAAAAAATAAAAATTGTGTCGCTTCTGAGTTCTGTCCCTTTATTCCGATAGGTAAAATAAAAACGAAAAATGGTACATTTTATAACACTTTATTTATTAAAAGAATATAATTACAAGAAAAAAATAATAAGGTAATATACTAATATACCTAGGTTCAGGTCATAATTTTAATTAATGGGAAGGATGTATTTGATGGAGTGTCAGCAAACGATCAATGTTTGGCTTTATTTTTGTGAGCAATAACCGCAAATCCCCCCGTTCTGTGATGTTTAATTTGCTCCTTTTTTTTGTTAAGAGGTTTGTAACTGCACTAAAACTCCTTTCGACAAGGTATGACGAGGGAAAAGCTATTAAAAATTTCCTTGCGATTTCCCACAGTCCAGGATATTTTTCGGGTATTTCTGCTTGCAGCCAAAATGTTTGGTAGCCTTTTCTAAATTTCACCTTCAGCTCCTCATTGGTGCTTAGCTCGAGCAGCTCCTCTTGTAATACAACATTAGCCACTTCCGTTTCATCAAATGGATTTATGATCCATGGTGGTATATCCATCGTCAGCATATCTTCAAACCTGGTTTCAAAGTCATCATGCAGGGCACTTAAATGTTGACTGTAGGTATGGTTATCCTCATCAATACATTCTACCTGCGACAAGTTTGGAAATTGAGAGAATTCACGCCGACTAATGTTTTGCTTCATAAATTTCAATTTCCCAAGAAAAGCCGAAATTATCCCCTTTGTTTTAATTAAATTCAGGCTGTCCCCTTGTAACTGCAAGTTAATATGATTAAATTTTTTAAACAAATCTGTCAAATACGCAATGTCTGCTTTAAATTTGATCAAGTTTTCTTTTAAATCTGGATCTCTACTTTCTAGGAACTCTAATACGGAATCGAAAACAGAGTAAAATCTCGTTAAACATGCACCTTTTGACAACCAGCGTACTTCAGTATGTAAGAGCAGTCGTTTGAAGTCTTCATCATTTTCGTCGCACAATTGAGCAAATAAACGCGTATTCAATGCATTGCTTCTGATTTTGTTGACAGCTTTTATTACAAAATGAAGAGATTGGTTCAACCTGTCACTTAAATGTTTTGCCACAAGATGTTGTCGGTGGATTACGCAATGAATAGCTGTAAGTCCTGGTATAATTCTTTTGAGATGACTTATAAACCCACGATATCGACCGACCATTGCAGGAGCTCCGTCTGTTGCCGCTGAAATAATGTTTGTAAATGGAATCGATTTTTCCGTAAAAAAATTACTCAGGACATTAAATATTGATTCGCCTTTAGTGTCAGTCTCCAAAGTTCTGGCAAATAGCAATTCTTCGTGAATTTCTTCCTCCATAATAAATCGAACATATGCTAATAATAATGCTTCATTACCGGGTAACGTTGACTCGTCCAGTTGTATAGAAAAATGAGTTTTTTGCAGATGATTGCACAAAAAACTTTCGGTATCAGAGCTCATTTCATCAATGCGTCTTTGAACAGTATTGTTACTTAATGGAATTCTTTTTAGTACGTCAAATGGAGATTTGTGCAAAACAGTTTTTAAAACCTCTTCAACAGCGGGTAAAATTAATTGTTCTCCGATAGTGTGCGGTTTTCCAGATTTTGCTATTAGTAATGAGATATTGTAAGATGCCCGCAAGCCATCATCGTTACTTTGAGATGTTGAAGCGAACATACTGTGCATGGTGGGTCTCTTTTCATATTTTTCCTTCAATGTTTGAAAATATTTCAAATCTTTACCTATTTTATCAGTATGACACCTTTTTAGATGATCTTCGAGCTTTGATGGTTTCATAGAGTCATTGCTCAAAACTTTGTTGCATAATAGGCACATGGGCAATTGTTTGTCTGCCTCTGATGGAACAAAACCATATTTCAAATAATCGACACTATATTGTCGACATTTTTTCTTTGCTGTAGCCATGTTTCGTGTCAGTTACCTTACCTGTAAAAAAAAATGTTTTAGTAACCAAGTTTTTTTCTGAATATAGGTATCACACCGCAGCCTTTGTCACCACGCGGTAATAGAATTACGGCTTGTAAAGGGACCAACTAATAAACCGCTAAGACAAATACAGACGTTTTCACAAAACGGTATCAATTTTAAAGTACCTAATTTACCACAAATTTTTAATAGTACAAATAAAAATTGGTGTACTCAGTATCAAATACTGATCATATTTGTGTAGAAAAAAATAAAAGTCGAAATCCCAAAATTGTCCATAAAAGCGATAACTAACATTTCATCAAATCAATGAGTTCACGCGCTCCGTGTATTTGCGTATTTTTTGTCTGCGGCTTCATTGTTAAAACGTGACAAACTGGCATCGAAGCTCAAGCCCTGCTCTTTCCAAAAAGAAATAGTTTTGATAAAATAGTTACTTCAAAATCAATTTAAAATGATTGTGAAATTACTGTTTTATAAAATTAGTAGTCATTTGCAAGAAAAATTACAAAATTAATTGCTCTGCAATATTGCTTATTCGGCCTTTTTAGAAAGGCAGTGCTTCTGTCGTGAAAAAACAATTGAATAAAACGTGCTCTTTGTCTTCAAATCAAAAGAGGACAATTAAAATATCTGTAAGTTACGAAGTTACCTATCTACAAGGTGTTTTTTTAACCGTCTTACACCAAAAGCCCATTTAATGTATCCATTATAAGAAATTGAAAGGTATACCTATTTATTAAATTTTAACTCTTTTTTCATAAAATAACGTATTTAATAAATAACAATTTTAATTTGAATCACTTGTTTAGTTTCAGTCAATAGGTGATAGTACCTAGCAATCGAGCCTGCTAATCAATATCCAATAAAAATAAGTCCACGTGGACTACCGTCCAATAACGTGCGAGCGGCACCTTTCAACCCCGCGCGTAATCCCTATTCTAAGGCGCTCGCGCTTCCCTTTGTGAAATGCCGCCTCAGTGACCTCAGTCACATTTTGGTTTTCGGCTAATGCACATTATGCACAAGTGCTGCTTTGTTATTGGCAAGTGTCCGATCGCGTGTGACGATGAGTGATAGCTGTGGTGATAAGTGATAGTGATAATCTGGATTATTTACAAATGGTTGATTCCAATCTTTTAAATACGCCTGAAATCCCTTACTTTGTTAAATACGTATCTACCACTAATGTTTTACATCGGAAAATTGTGTCAGACAGTCCTAAGCCTGTTTAAGTATGAAGGAAAGATTGGAATTAATCTCTTCCGACCGTCGCAGTGTTAGTGATACCTACCTATTCGGTTTAGAGTGCGTTGCCCTCACCGTTTGCGCCGTGAATACAAACAGTTGTGATCAACCGACTGGTACACGTAAACAAAATACTTAAGTACTATAAAACAAAAAAAAGGTAGGTACTTACTTTTCTCCGGCACTAGCAAACACTGATATAAATTTTCTCACACCTTCTTTTCGTAATTCCGGAAACAAATGAATGAGTTTGCCTTTGGCATCAAGTATTTATAGTGGTGATCAAATTCATGTCTGAACAAGCATTAAGCATTGTCGGGTGGATAGCGCTTTGCAAGTCTGTACACGAAATTGTACCTACGTAATATCGAATACGCAAGTTTGAACAAGTAACAGTCGCTTGCCTTATTAAAATATAATCTGCTTAGTTAGGTACTAAAAACAATGTAGGTAGGTAGTAGGCCCTTTTAAAAACTATGCTTTGTTCCCAAAGTGGTCCAGGTGGACCCCCAGGGGTCCACGGGAGACTTGCTGGGGGTCTACGTAGGCGTGAACAAAAAATGGGGGTCCATAAAATGTTAATGGGGGTCCACGAAAATTTATCTGGTTTTGATAGTAAAGAGCAAAAATGTAAGCATAGTTTTTAAAAGGGCCTACTACCTACCTACATTGTTTTTAGTACCTAACTAAGCAGATTATAGTGATTCCTCACTGCTTTACACTAAGGGGGATATTTGGTACTAGTAACCAAAAAGTCCTTGAGTACATTACTTACCTAGGGTCGTAAAACAAATAAGTTAATGTTAATTATCATCTTGTATTTACTTTAGAAAATAAATGATTTATTTATTCCATTGAATATTTAAAGTAACTGATTGGTACTTTTTAATTTAAGTATATTTTTGCTGTGCCCTAATAGGGTTTATGTTCTGGACAATAATGTTAATAATTTACTTTAAAAACAAAGTTTAAACCGACTTCAATTCAGTAGGGTAAGATGGGGGAATGGCGGTCTGCGGGCAATGTCGGTCAGGTCAAAATCTCAAACTTCCAAAAACATTTCGCTATCGCTACTAGTGCAGCCATCTAGAATACGACCGAGTATACTAACATACCAAGCAGCGCCGTTTTGTATCGCGTGCATTTTGAAAATTCGATGAATGGTAAGCTTAAAGTGATTTATACCAATCAATATCTTTCTAAAAGTCAATAATTACCCATGCATTAGTGTATCCCATTACCTTGTTGGATTTAATGAAATATATTTAGGCTTTTAGTAACCAACCAAAGAATACATTTTCGTATTTTGGGGTTATAGCAATCATTCTAAGGGGGTAATACCGGTCTAGACTGAAGTATGGTGAAGATTTCGAAGTTATGGGAGGTGGACTCATGAAGAGTGCAATGGTGTTGATTCCCCTGGGACCTATTTTATGCGATTACTGTGAGAGCAAACGGAAAGTTCTTAGGCGTTTTGATCTGTAATTTTCATAGACATAATATAAATAATTTATAATATGTTTGGTTTATTATAAAAAATAAACCAAACAATGTTTTAGTTCATTTTGGTTAGAATATAAAAAAATAAAGGAGATTAAAATAAAAATAAAATGTATTTTTAGTACTTTTTAGAAGCAAAACTGTGTTTATTTTTGGTTGACCGCCATTACCCGCACCCTGCGGGTAGTGACGGTCAAGGGTTTTGAAAAATTATTATGAAATTACAATCCCGTACGATATTGATAATATGTATCATAGGTATGTTAAGTCCACTAATTAAGCTATCTAAAAAGTAAGTTACTTTTACCGTAAGTCCTTGTGTTAAAATAAAAAAAACGATAACTGCTTAAGTGACCGCCATTCTCCCATCTTAACCTACTTCGCCAAGCCACATAGTTACATGAACATTTCCTTTCCAATTTACCACATGCACTGCTTTCCGAGAGCAAATGCGTTGATTATTATAGAAAAAACCCAAGTCGCTATCTGTGAACTGATCATATTTGAGGAGTTCCTTCGATTCCTAAAGGATCTCAGAATTACCACTTCATGAGTTGCTACTTCAAGGCGCGGAATCATGTCAGAATCTTTGACGAACTTTACATCTTTGAAGAGTTCCATAGGTAAGTCATCTGTGGTCTTCATCATCAGTTCCGCTCCACCAAAATTGCGATTTCCGAAGGTAAATACACGAATTATAATAGAAAATACCGAAATCACTACATGCGTGCCTATAAAATATGAGGGTTGCCCTCAACTATTATAAAGTGCTTTGCCAATCGTGGACGATCCCAAACTTACAAGCGGTATGGAACCGTTGAGTCTAAGGAGAGATTTCGCCTCCTTGTGCGTGTTCTATCGCTTGTATAATAATGGGTTGTGCTCCGAAGAACTGTTCAACATGATGCCTATGGCTGCTTTTCACCACCGCACCGCTCGCCATCGGCAGGGTATTCATCCTCACACCCTGAAACCTAAATGGTCGCGTACCGTACGGTTTCAGAGAAATTTCCTCCCTCGGTCAGGTTGTGGAATGTATGTATATATGTAATAAGTATGGGGTTCTTCAAAAAAGGAGTGTATAAATTCTGAAAGGGTCGGCAACGCGCATGTAATACCCCTGGAGTTGCAAGCGTCCATAGGCTACGGTAATCACTTACCATCAGGTGGGCCGTAAGCTTGTTTGCCACCAACGTGGTATAAAAAAAAAATCCCTGGGATGCCATTATCAGATCCTGATTTGGTGACAATGGGACCACCTCAGAAGTATCCTCTTTCGAATAAAAAAATAATTTTGGAAATCGGTCTACAATTGACGGAGAAATCGGCGAGCATACATAATTTACTTTAAAAACAAAGTTTTAACCGACGAAACATCAATCATCCCCTGTTTTCCTACCCTTAAGGTGGGTTTTTTTTTCCAGATTTATATGGGACCAACTTCGGGGTATACCCTTTCCAACTAAAAAAATATTATCCAAATCGAACTACTCTGTAAAAAGTTATGCGTGGTCATACATAAAAAATATATATACTGTCAGATCTGCACTTCGGGCATCGACTACGTTTTTAACAAGGCCTTAAACGGACCGGTTGACATTAGCTGTCATATAAGGCGGGAATCACTAGAGTGTCACTTTTTGTCATTCATTCTTGAGACTTGGATTGCTTTAGCGTTGCTCTTATTGAAATATTGTTAATTTGGTGTAAATTCATAGAAAAAGCGATTATAATTGTTACTTGTGATTTTTGTGACTTTTATTCCTAAAAATACTTATAATATACGCGTCGACTTGAGAACCTCGTCCGTTTTTTTCGTCGGTTGATAAAAAAAAAACTCCTTTTTTGACGTCAGCTGTACAACATGACATGATAAAGCAATAAATTATTTTTTCATCTCTCCTGCTCTGAAAGTTGATTTTTCATGGGCATATAGCCGGGTGGAAAATAGCTTTTTCTCCCCTAGGGTGGAAAGTATTTTTTTTTTATTGTTACGGTCAGCCACGGAGTCGAAGATAATAGAGTTACGTCAAATCATTAAAATAAAAACTTTTCACAAATCGACACTCAGCTATTATATAACTATACCTGCATTAACGAGTTGTTTATTACGATTATAGGTTGATATTAAATTATTTTTCCTCACTGTCGAAATGAAAAGTAGAGTGTTTAACTCGGGTGAAATTACCCATTTAACCCTCGAACAATCGAGCGCCAGAAATATCTCGGGTTAAATAGGTCACTTTCAACCCTTGGTTAACAATCTACTATTTTATAAGTTATGTATTTATGTATGAACTGATTTTCCTCATTCCCGTTTTTCCCTATGATAGTCAAATCAGCGACTTTTTATGAAACATCAAAAACGCTCCGTTAGTATGAAGGTTAGAGGGAAATAGGAATAAGTGTCATTTTACGTCATACCTGGCCATAAAGTAGGAATTACCGCACGCTATGCGTGCGGAAAACCCCACTTCCTGGCCAGATAGAGACGTAAAATGTTGTACTCACCACGGGCGGTAATAAAGAAAGCCTCAGAGCGCATATTTATCGCCCTTGCCTTCGGCTCGGGCGTCAAATACCTGCGATCTGAGACATTCTTTGTTTAACCGCCCTAGGTAAGTAATGTACTATTTTGATCTTTATGCATATATTAAAAAATCTTTACGTCATACCTGGCCATAAAGTAGGAATTACCGCACGCTATGCGTGCGGAAAACCCCACTTCCTGGCCAGATAGAGACGTAAAATTTTGTACTCACCACGGGCGGTAATAAAGAAAGCCTCAGAGCGCATATTTATCGCCCTTGCCTTCGGCTCGGGCGTCAAATACCTGCGATCTGAGACATTCTTTGTTTAACCGCCCTAGGTAAGTAATGTACTATTTTACAACATTTGCAGTAATGTTCCCTTTACTGCAAATGTTCTGCCGCCAGAGCCAGCACTACCACTAATAGTAAACCAATATAGGAATATAGGGATTTACACACACATGCACAATTGATTGTCAAATGAGTGACAAGGATGCTTTCATATACAATACCGCAAGTGGGAATGAGATACAATGTCAACGCTGCTAGTGTCGCCACCTACGAAGAGTTTTGCGTAATGTTCCCTATTAAGCAAAGCTTTTTCTTTATTTCGGATGCGATGGCATCTGAAATGAGTATCCGTATAGACCAATCAAATTAGCTAAACCCGGACATAATTAGATAACTGTAATTTTCTTTTTCTATGATGTAAAGTATTGTTAGTTATAGTTAAAATAAAAAGAATTAAACATTTTAGGGTTCCGCGTCATTGTAAAAAAACCAAAAATCTAAATTTTTAACAAATTCTGATTTCATAAGTGCAGCATAATATGTAACTTTGTAAAAGTGCCTCTATTATGATATGACGCTTGCATTCCAGTTAAAGAAATCAAAATTAATCTAATTTATCAACCGGGACTATCAATAATAAAGAAAGTTCAGTAAGTTACACTTTTTCTGGATTATCTTACCAGAAATTATAGATAACTGCAATTTAACAAATTATTCTGAAATATATTATGTGTGTTGATAAATTATTAAAAATTAAACAGATTCTCTTTGCAGATTTCTAAAATCACAAATTCTGTTAGTTTTTGGAAAACCAAAATACATAACTACTTGGAAAGTGTTTGATTTATGCTGCCAACATATTATTAGTACTATAAGAAAAAATTAAACAAAAAATATCCACGATTATTAATTAATTCATATTTTTTCGTACTAAAGTTTTAATATGAACCTTATCTCTTGCAGAATAAGGCCGTCATTGCTTTGCGTCTCAACTACCGACCGTGCTGTCGCGAGTCGCAGGCATTCAAGGCCGAAACGCACTGACAGCGGTGGCGAAGCGGCGCGGGGTGGCGCGGAGGCGGTACTTGTAATGTTCGAGCTAATATGAAAGGATCCGAACGCTTTTTCCCGCCTTTATTAGATCGAACATTACAGCCGGTACCACCTCTACACTGCGCCGCGCCGCCGCTTCGCCACCGCTGTCAATGCGTTTCGGCCTTCATTTATTATGGATAGGTCAATGATTGTCAAACATTTATAAAGACGAACGTGGCGTTTACCACGGTTCGGCTATGGTGGAGATTTATTGAAATATTGTGTTCATTAGATCGATAATAACTAAATTGTTCAGCATGAGACATAATTGTCGTGGAATGTCGATTACCTATTTATAAGCGCTCAGTCTTCTGTATAGAATTATTTAAATAAAATATGTTACTTGTGTGGGTGCAGAAAGGGGCATTGTTGGAATGATTCTTATTCGAATAATTATTCGAATAAACATTTATTCGCGAATAATTTATTCGTCTACACTTTCGAATGACGAATGATTTATTCTCATTTCATTCCAATAAATCTACGAATAATATTTAAGGATGCGGTTACTCGTTGTAACACGTACACGAATTTAACATGATCACTACAAGTGTACCTATTTTCAAGTATTAATACCCTTTTCTACTAATTAACAATATTTTTGTGAGTTAAATGAGTCGCTTCATGGGGCATTTAACAGGTTTGTTTCAATATGTCATGTGTGTGGGCTTGTCCATATATTACGTCATCGTTTTTAGGGTTCCGTACTCAAAGAGTAAAACGGGACCCTATTACTAAGATTCCTCTGTCCGTCAGTCTGTCTGTCTGTCTGTCCGTCTGTAACCAGGCTGTATCTCACGAACCGTGAAAGGTAGACAGTTGAAATTTTCACAGGTGATGTATTTCTGTTGCCGTTATAACAACAAATACTAAAAAAGAGATTTTTTATTTTCTTTTTTTTTCTTATACAATCTTACAAAAATCGATCTAGTCCCAAACTAAGCAAACTACTATGGGTACTAGACGACGATAAACATACTTATATAGATAAATAAATACATAAATACATAGAAAACATCCATGACTCAGGAGCACTTATTTGTGCTCATCACACAAATAAATGCCCTTACCGGGATTCGAACCCGGGACCTCCGGCTACGCTGGCAGGGTCCCTACGAGGGAAACTGAAAGTTACGGGAATATAAAAAAATATGCAGTTACATTGATTTAAGTATTTTTATTGTTTTTCAAAGTATTCTCTTTTATATTTTATGCACTTTTCCATGCGTTCAAACCAGTCGTTAAAAATTTTAAAAGCCTCCACTGCTTCTGCCGGCCGCCGAAACACCGCGCCCACCACGCAACTTATCCTTGATTTTGGGGAATGTGAAAAAGTCGTTGGGACTTAGGTCAGGGCTGTATGGAGGATGGTCCAGTAGTTCGACTTTTTCACCTTCCAGGTACTCATTTGTTTTACGAGCGGTGTGAGGGCTGGCATTGTCGTGGTGAAGGATGATGCGGTGACTAGGCCTTTTTTCCTAAGTTCAGCAAAGACAATCGGCAAACAAATACTTGTATACCAATCGGCTTTGACCGTTCTACGATCTTCAAGTGGAATAGTAGCCACGTGACCCGATTTGGAGACAAACATAGCCACCATCTTCTTGGCCTTGCTGCGAGAGCGAATAATTTTTGTTGGCTTGAAGCTCGTCTTCGTTACCCCATACTCGAGATTGGTTTTTAGTTTCAGGCTCATATGCGTATATCTACGACTCGTCACCTGATACGACACTAAAAACTGCATTTGAGCTTCCTCCGTTGAATTTATTCAATGTTTTGCGGCACCAATTGACACGAGTCGTTTTCTGCTCGTCAGACAATAAGTGCGGGATCCAACGGGAAAACAACTTTCGCACGCCTAATTCTTCCTGTAAAATAATTTGTATCTGACTCATTCCAATCCGCAATAACTCCTGAATTTCCCGATATGTCACATGCCTGTCTTCTTTTATCAGCTGACTCACAAGGTGGACGTTTTCTTGCGTAACTGCCGATTTTGGTCGACCTTCACGCGCGTCGTCCGTGAGGGATACTCGGCCACGTTGACATTCTGAATACCACCTGTATATTGTCGTCTTTGGAGGTGTTTCATTACTAAAAGCAGCAATCATCCGGTCTCCACATTGTTTTTGTGTTAATCCACTTTGAAAGTCGTAATATTTTTTTACGGGACAATTCCATCTTCAGCGGCGACTGAACAACTCGAAAAACAATTGAAACTGAACCATTGTTTTTTTAGGGTTCCGTACTCAAGGAGTAAAACGGGACACTATTACTAAGACTCCGCTGTCCGTCTGTCTGTCTGTCTGTCAGTCTGTCAGTCTGTCTGTCTGTCTGTCTGTCACCAGGCTGTGTCTCAACAACAGTGATAGTTTGACAGATGAAATTTTCACAGATGATGTATTTCTGTTGCCGCTATAACAACAAATACTAAAAACCAGTTTTTTTTTCTTTTACAATCTTACACAAATCGGCTTAGTCCCAAACTAAGCAAAGCTTGTATTATGGGTACTAGACGAACGATAAACATACTTATATAGATAAATAAATACTTAAATACACAGAAAACATCCATGACTCAGGACTTGGCCGGTTGTTTTTTGTCAATTCTTGACCCCCCCCTCCTATCATCATACTGTTAATTCCTAAATGGACACTACCCGCCTCATAAAATGACTACCGTCATCCAATAGACCCCCCCCTAGTTTTGAAATGACGTAATTTATGGACAGCCACTGTCTGTAATTGGATCAATGTATGTTATTAGAGGCGATTACGCATGTAAGATTGTTCAACTATATACCTGTAATTGTACATTGTATGTACTTAATCATGTTATATTCTGATCTGTGTGTTTTTAGGGTTCCGTGCCTCAAAATGGAAAAACGGAACCCTTATAGGATCACTTTGTTGTCCGTCCGTCCGTCTGTCAATACCCTTTTTCTCAGGAACGCGTGGAGGTATCAATCATTTAAAGTTTGAATTCCTGTGCATAGTGTGTGCATGCATTATTTTAGAATTAATATTTTTTATATTAATGTTGCTGTGCCCTAACAGGGTTATGCTGGAACTGTATTTATATGTAACATCTTGTAAGACCCATACTGCAACAAATAAATGAATTAAGCTGAAATTTATATCAAATACTCAGGTTTACTGTCTCTTGGAGCTGTGAAAAAATCAACAGATTTCTTTCATTCTAAGCCAACACAATCAAAAGATACAGCCGTTTATGCCGCAAATTTTCGAAACCCGCAAGGGAATCAGAACCTACTTCCCGTGAACTCAGAAACTTGAAATTTGGTGCGAAGCAACGCCCTATAGCACAGATAAAGGAAAGATAGCGAAAACCGTAAATTTTTAGTTACATCACTGAAAATTTAATGTCCAGTATATACTGACACGTACTAAGTATGTGAATACATACTTAGTGAGTATCAGTTTATAGTGGACTTGGTTTTATTGTACGGGGTGGTCCGGAACCCTCGGTGCGCGAGTCTGACTCGCACTTGACCGGTTTTTTTTTCACCCGTGGTAAAGCCGAAATAGTAAAAATAAAACAGGTGAAATAATTACAATTAATATTCGTTTCACCATGCACGGCGATGTTACTTGGTACCCTTGATGAAGCGGTAACCTTTTTCTAACAAATTTAGAAACTAGACTACTAGACTGTTCTGTCTGTAGGAAAATATTACGTTTTTGAGATATATTCTATTAAAAAGCATTCCTACAATATTCGTTCAAAATATTATTCCCGAAAAGCATTACGAATGATTATGCGAATTAAGAAGTTATTCGCGAATAAATATTGGCGAATAATTATTTGAAATATTTATTCGTCATTCGCGAATAATCCTATTTATTCTTAAACGTTATTCGTATTCGAATAAATTTATCCCATCGCTGGATGGATAAGCATATCTTCTCTTTTTTTTTGGCGTTCTGGCCAACTGTGTCGGCTCAATTTTGCCAATAAGGATATCGACTACCGTAGGCTCAAAGGGCGTAAGGGACGAAATGCCCATGCCCATATCCCGTGAACTCTGAATCTTGAAATTTGGTACGAAGTATTTATAGCACAAATAAAGGAAAAATTGTGAAAACCGTACATTTTTAGTTACACACTGAAAATTTGATGTCCAGTATAAACTGACACGCACTAAGTATGTAAATACATACTTAGTGAGTGTCAGTGTATAGTGGACCTGTTTATATTGTACGGGGTGGTCCGGAACCCTCGGTGTGCGAGTCTGACTCGCACTTGACCGGTTTTTTTTATGCTAACCACGATCATGGCATCATCTCTTTCATTTACTTAACAGTTAAGAGTTTACTTATGTTTTCGATGATAAAAGCAAATCAATCGTTCCTTACGCCCTTTGGACCAGAGTTTTCAAAGGGCGTAAGGGACAAACTGTGATTTTTCATTAGAGCTAAAAATCCTACAATTAGGATATTCCGTTATATTTGTTTTATTTGTACACGGCGCGGTCGGTGCAAAACACGTAATTGAAATAAACTCGTTAAGACGGGTTCGCCGTGCGCTCGCCCGCTGGCGCCCCACTCTCTCCCCGCCTCGCACCCACCGCATGCATCTGACTCTACGACAAGGTCGCGAGTATTTTCAATTTCTTAAGCGTAAATTAACATGCTTAATTTTGATGAAAACATGATTATCGTACACAAAAGGCTATTAGTAAACAAAAAATTCATAGTTACTATTTATAATTACTGAGAAATACATTATTATTAAAACGTTAAAAATAAATGTTTAATTATTGTCTTAAATGTCTAAAAAGACGCAATATACCTTAAACAGATAAAAACATCATAGTTACCATTTTGGCTTGTCTAGATAATGAGATCAGAGGAAAACTGTGAAAAAAAACGTATATGCGAATTTGATATCAGTTTAATTTTGCTATTAAGTGATCGCATTTGAATGCACCTCAAAGTTATACTAACAAGGTACTTGGTTACCTTTTTTACTTTTAGGAAAAAGTTAGGTAGTGTACGTTAACTCGTGTTTTTTTTAACTACGGTTACGATCGCGGATTTTTTACTTAATATATTTCATTAATATTTGATACTGAATAGTAAAATCCGATAAAACAATAAAAACAACGAGTTTACGAATTATGTCCAGGGTAAGCTAATTTGATTGGTCTAGTATCAGAACCAGGAGCGGCTCACTCGCGATTTGTGTTTATCGCTACAAGTACATGCCGGTCGCCCCTTCGAAGGGCTCTATTCAGTAGCTGCCGCGCGTTGGAACGGGACGCTCGCACGGGTCGCAGCGCGTTGCATGCGATAGAAAGCGCGTACCTAAACAGGGAATTTGTTAACAGAGAACCTTCTGTAGGTACGTAGTACTATTACTTATTCTGTGGCAGAACTAAATAAGTAACGGATATAGCCCTTCGAATCGCTAAACTACATCGGGGCTGCTGCGGGGACATTGCACGTAGAGTAGAACCGATGGCCGTTGGGGCGGAAAGGTTCTATAGTGGTGACCACGGTCGTGGGATTCCGCTGGATGCGGGCGGCGCAGGACCGCTCTTTGTGGCACTGTTTGGGGGAGACCTATGTCCAGCAGTGGACGTCTTTCGGCTGATATGATGACGATGATGATAAATTAAGCAAACATAAGTTGCAGCACTTTTATATAACTAGTATTTTCGTGAGTTTTTTATTGGTAATGAATGTCTAATATAAGAACATATATCTTTTCTCTTGTCATATATCTACCGTATTGCATCATTTGGATCCTAAAGGAGGCTGGGATCCGTTTGCTACCTAATGCCAAATGACATTGGCGTGTTTTTGCGGTTGGGACCGAACTTTACCTGAAATTATAATTTTTGCATCTGGTTAGAAGGATCACTTTATCTACGACTAGATAATTGTTCAAACAATACGAGTGTTTTGTTTACTAAGTGTGAGTCATGACTAGTTTGTTCCACTTTTGCATGTCACTTTAATGATAATACTATTAATTTAGAGATTAAATAATAGCACAGAATGGTCGTACATAAGCATAATAGTTAAGATAAAAATTATAAAGCTAGTCGAGTGACCGCGCACATAATCTCGCATAGAGATTTGCAAAAAAAATGTAATTTAGTTAAGTACTTTATTATGTGAAATAAATAGATTCAGTTTTAAAATTTAATTTACAAAAATACAAATACTTACAAAAAGGTTTATTACCAAAAACAAAACATCCATTCGACTTCTTACCATCAGAGGCCAAACTAGGCTGAGCCTGTATCATATATACTGTACATAGGTAAGGAACCAGGAAACCCTATTTTTATTTCTCTCGGAAGAAAGTAGTAATTAAAAACTGGTAAGTACTTACATCAATTATACAATACAAATAGTCAGCAGAACTGACTCAAACTACACTACCATACATATTTATAGGGGCCGTCTATAGAACACGGCGAATTTTGGTCCAAGCTGAAGCAGAGAACTTCGTTCGCTTCGCTCGCGCGTTCAAAACCACTGGAAATACCTACAAATAAAGAGAGAAAAACGTTTACCTATCAGTCACTATAAAAAAAAAGTCATTATTTCCGTGGACCGTAGGTTTTGTATTATTTATTTCAACTTTATTGCACAGTAACAAGTTACAAATACAAAAGGCGAACTTAATGCCATAAGGCATTCCCTACCAGTCAACCTTTAGGCCAACCAGAAAATAAAATTATCATAGTTGGTGCGGGATATGAGGACAATTAACACAGAAATAAAGTACCTAAGCGGAAAAATTACTGGTATGTTATACAGGGTGTGGCCTGTAATAGGAGCAAATATTCAAAAGCACGCTTCCTTAGAGCATTTGCAGTAATCCCTTGCCCCATTCATTAAAAAAAAAATGATTCGAAGAAATTTTATCTAAAGTTATATGACTGTTATGAGTCATAAGATAAGCTCATAAGTCATAACATAACTTATGACCTCCAAGTAATGTATCTTGGCACCACGATAAAATAGCACGGCATTCAATGCAGATTTAGAGGTAACATCATGTAATAAGTCAGAATAGTTTTTGCATTTTTGTTTTCAAAATATATTTTTGTGATTTTTTAATATTTTTTTTTTAGTGTTTTTTTTTAAATAAAAAGTTACTGATAGCACTCCAGAAGAGTAAAACAACACAAGTAAACATATTTTGAAGAAAAAAAACTAGAAAATAATATATATTTTTTTTTCAAATAAAACCACGTGGAAATAATTTTTCACAAGCTATCTACGGTTTAATTTTTTGCTCCTATTACAGGCCACACCCTGTATTAATAATTATAATTAACCACCCGCCCACTATAGGTACCCGTACAATTTATTATTATTATCAATGCGCCCTTCTACATAGGTATAGCCTGACAAGTTCCTATTTAGCCCTTATATAGTGTCGCTAAAATCAGCTTACATATGGCAATAATACGTGTACGTCATGAATAGTCGGGATAGTGTGTATTGGCATCGTGCAAGAACGAGTGAGATATACAATATTATGTAGGTACCTACATTGTAGATTGTGAAACTATGTTTTCAGGTAATCGGAAGAGCATGTCTAGTTGATAATTAAATATAAATAATTACCTATCCGTGAAAATCCAATTCTAAATATTCGACATCCATATATTTATCAGATTCTGGCTCCGATGTATCTTCACTTTCGTCAGTTGATGAGTCACTTTCAGGACCACCAACCTCGATTATAAATCTTTCTGTCTGTGATTCGATTATGGGAGCTTGTTTCCTATATCCGTCTTCTATTTTTTTTACGTGGTCGCAGCATTTACTCCAATTGTCTATAGTCACTTCCTAAATAATAACAAAGTGTAAAGTAAGTTTTATTTTAACCTTTTAAATAAAATTCTAAACATTGATTAATTTAAATACCTGAAAACCAGCTTGAGCTAACCAGTTCAATACAACCGCACTATGAATATCAGTATCCGTCATGTCAACAACTAATTTCAAAACATTGTTTTTTTTAATGCTGCTGAATCCTTCGTCCTTTTTCTGCCGCAACCATTTGAATATATTTAAAATGATTTTTTTGCATCCGGGTGAACTTTTTTGGGCATTTTGATTTCAAAATCGATTATTATTCTGAAATATGAAGAATGATTTTCGTTTTGTTTACATCGGTGACATTCAATGACTTCCAACGTCTGTTGTCAAAAAAAGACATTGCCATTAAAATAAATTAGTTCCACTGAAAATCCGCAAAATAGCGAGGGCTAAATAGGAACTTGTCAGGCTATACCTACCAATTGCAATGTACCAATCAAACAATTGAAACAATATGACATTAACGCTGTTTAGCCTAACATCAATGATCATTTGATAATTTGAATTTAGATCGTTGTCAGTGTTATTCTCACGCAAATCAGTGCATGCCTATGGCTCACGTATGATTCATGGCTGTAGGTATATGTCGGCGGCCGATCGTAAAATCCGGCAGATCACGAAATTCCTAGGCATATCGTGAAACGCCGCCATTTCATGATTTGGCTAAATGACATCCGCCATATCAATAAAAACTTAACGTTTAACGATTTGTCTAATGACGTTTAGGCAGATCTGGCTAAATAACACCCACCAGTGACGTTTAGGCAGATCATGAAATTCCTAGGCATATCATGAAAGGCCGCCATCTCATGATCTGGCTAAATAACACCCACCAGTGACGTTTAGGCAGATCATGAAATTCCTAGGCATATCATGTAAGGCCGCCATTTCATGATCTGGCTAAATAACACCCACCAGTGACATTTAGGCAGATCAAGAAATTCCTAGGCATATCATGAAACGCCGCCACATCGTTCAGTACTCGCCGTTATACGTAAGTAGGGTTGGCAAACAAGTTTTTCCGAACTTTTATAAAAAAAAACCCTCGAAGACCTCCCGCTTTCGTCTTTTAACCTATCCGCGATTCGAGTCGGTTTTGCCACTAAGTCCCTGTTGTGAAAAACTATTACTTTATACACTTTATGCCTAGGAATTTCGTGATCTGCCGGATTTTTACGATGTGCCCGGTATAGAGCTAGGAATATCGACGAATGCGTTGCTCTAATCAATCTGCCGTATTTTTTATCAGGCACATCATGAATATCATGATATGCCTGGTCAAGTATTAGCCAAATCATGAAATGGCGGCGTTTCACGATATGCCTAGGAATTTCGTGATCTGCCGGATTTTACGATCGGCCGCCGACATATACACTACGATTACCTATACGAGTAAGTAGAGTACGTAGATTGGTTAATCCGGGAGGAAGCGCGTCACTCCTTTTCATTGCTTACTAAGGCCATACCACGAAACGAAAACGAAGTTTGTTGGTGTATCTCTCTCTATCTTGCTTATTCGACCGACAGAGAGCGATTTACACGACCGGACTTCGTTTTCGTTTCGCGGTAGCGCCCACGTAGCGCCCCTGCACGGCTATCACAAGGCGGCACGCGAGCTCTCTCAATTTTTCTCGCACTATCTGTCTCTATCTTATTAGAAAACTTCGAAAGAGACTTATAATGCGATGCTTAACTTGGAAACGTAGACGTATTATAATGCGAGAAAAATCGAGAGAGCTCGCGCGCCGTCTTGTGATAGCCGTGATGAGGGCCTAACACCAACGGAAATCGAAATATTCCCTCTCTGTCGCACTTACGTATACGAAGTCGCAAGTCTGACAGAGAGGGAAAACTTCGAATGCCTTTCGCGGTAGGCCCTCTGGTTTGTTTTGGTTAAGGCGTTGGTAGTGCGTTTCCTATTTTATTTTTGGAACGAAGTTCCTTTCTAGACTTGGCGAAGGGGAGAAGAGCTACAAAGGATATCGAACAAGCGAACGAAGTTCTATGCTTCAGTTGCAGGGGCGTATTTACCCTAGGGCCAAGGGGGCCATGGCCCGGGGCGGAAAGCTTCGAGGGGCGGCCCGAGCCGCTCCGAGGGGCGGCGCGAGCTGCCAAAACTTACTGGCCCCGGGGCGGCTAAACTTACTGGCCCGGGGCGCCAAATCTTTAAATACGCCTCTGTTCAGTTGGCTTCAGCTTGGGCCGAAAAATTATGACTGTCTCGTGCTCGTGAGTTTTTCAGTTCACAGAGCCACTAAGTATTTTGTGGTCGAATTATTTTTTTGCAATATTTAATGTGGCAGCGCTTGCGAGTCTAGTCTACCATATCGTGCCTATTTTATTTTATTATGTTACCTATATATAATAATGACAGAAATTCCATTAAATATATAGCTACTGCGATTGTTCTCGGCAAGCACGTCACATATAGTGTGAAAGAACTATAACCAGATGTTTAAATGGAGGTAAATGAAATGAGATAAGTCATAACTATGATAATACTTACACAAGTAATACAATACAATAGTCAGGTGAAGCAATAACAGCTATGTTATGGCTTATTAATTATTGTAATTGAGTAGGTAGAGTACATTAACTGCCGATGAAATAAAGTTTCTAATAAAAAATCGGTAAAATGTGAGTCTGACACCTGGGGTTCCGTACACACTTTTAGGTATACAGGGTGTCCCGTAAACGAGGATAATCCGTGTGCTGCTATCTCAGAAGCCTCTCAGAAGGTATAGTAAAAATGCCTTAGGTTTCGTGATATCGGCATTTTACCTAATAAAATTATGCTTAATAAATGGAACGCTTATTTACTCTGTACCAACTTCAAGTGTTTCTGTTTAGGTCTAATAGGTAAGTAGTTCACTTTAGATAATGTCCTTCATTTGTAAGTTGCTTTGGTTAGATTCAATAATTAAATAAAAACATATTTTTCTCCAATATGCTCGGAAATGTCCGCCTTACTGTAGCAAAAATAGTCCGTGAAGTTCCTCGTTACTGCCGAGCGCTAATTTAAAAAGTTAAAAGTCAATATTAATCAGGGACCCACCCGGTATCCCCTTCGAGGGTTTTTCGTAAGGATTTGCTTACCAAAGCCGATGCTTCTCAATACCCATTTGGCTATTAAAGCGCTTTAAATACGGTGTCCCCTTCGAGGGTTTTTGAAAGGGTTTTTCGCCAAAGCCGATGCTTCTATATATCCATTCATTTAGCTATTAAAGCGCTTTAAATACGGGTAAGCAGTTCCACTAACGAATATCACATACCTTCTCAAGCGCTTAAAAAAACCTTTCAAAAGGGTAGCGTTGGTAGCTCTTGAAGGGGTTTTCGAAAGGGTTTCTCTATCAGTAGAGGTAGCCTCGTAAGGGAAACCCCTTCATACGGCTAAGTAAAATGAATGGGTATTCAATCGATATCGAACAGCAAGTGATTTGGGATGTTAAACGAACGACTAGCCGTTCAAAGGCTTTTTGCTGGGAAGGGGTGGGCGGGTCCCTGATATCAATATCATTTATTGCATCCATAGTTGTACAGATCTTATAATAGGTACATGAGTTCCATATGGGCTCTGATAGGGCGTAGCAATTTATATTTCATTATTGTACAGCTTCAGCGGCCAGGAAAATGTATGAAATTCCTTTACTGTATAGTTTTTTACCTTTTAACCATATCTTTTGACTAAGGCAAATCACTGCAAACAGACAAATGCTCGTACGTTTCAAGGTCTAGCAATTTATCACAACAACTTGTTATTGTTAGATTGAAAGAAATGTATGGCTGTCTCTTTCCAACTATTGCAAGTTGGTGTGACAAATTGCACCCGTTTGTAGTGTGCCTAAAGTTTTCCTGCGTTTTCTGTTTTTTTTAAAGTCATAGACCAAACTCTTACTTTTGTAAGTGATCGAAGTGACGTTTTTAAAAATGTCTCAAATAGTTTGAAACGAAGAAATAAAAATATTTATCAACATAAAATTAATAACGAACTTTAAATACGTTTAGATTTCAATCCCGTTTAATCTGTAATAAGTAAACATTGAAAACTGTGATCGATTCTAATGTTTTTAATTATTATATATGATACAAAGAAATAAAATAAAATAAAAATAAAATCCTTAACTAATACAAATACGTACAATTATTTGCGATTCGGGTGCCGATGCGCAGATAACCAATGCAGGAAGATTGCATTTCGGTACAAATTGTTACTGACCGTCTCAATTAGCACATTATTAGAAATGCGTATTCTTTGCCAGAACGACGCTATTCGATTTCTAATAATGGCATAGAAATCGGGTACCCTGGCGTCAGCAAACATTGCCGATGCACTACAGAATCGAGGCTGTTTGGTGATAATACGTAATGCATCATTGTATTGTACTCTAAGGGTGCTGTAAGCCTTCCGTGTATATTTTGCCCACAGTTGACAGGTATAAAAACTTTGACAATATGATCTAAACAGGACAAGCTTAACATCCTTAGAGCACTTTGCGAATCTGCGTGCCAGCATATTGCTGCGTATAGCCAGGGCCCTTCGTTCACGCTCGATATCCAGGTCGTCTTGCATGCTTTCACATAGTATGTGACCTAAGTACTTAAACTGCTTTACAACCCGAACTGACTCACCGTTTAGAAACACCGGCGGCACTCTCTCCGGCCCTTTACCATACTTAAAAATAACCATTTCAGTCTTAGCGATATTGTACTTCATGCCATTTTTTAAAGCGAAGTTCTCACAAACCGCCAGAGTTCACGTAAGGCACTAATCGATGGACTGAGGAGAACCTCCTCATAATAGTCCTCCAATTGTTGAACTTGGTACATATTATATACATATTATGATAGGAATCATGTAAATTCTATACTTATGTTTAGTCTAGTTTAGTTTAATTTATTTCACGATAAAAATGACAATTACGCATAAATGTCAAAAATACAAGAATTTCTACCATGATCGTCAATATAAAAATTAAATGTAAAAATAAATAGTAGATTGTACAACAAGCGCATAAAACGAGCCATTTAATTCGAGACGTTTATATCCACCCGAGCCACCGGCGAGGGTGGATAGTTAAGTTGATTAAATGGCTAATTTATGCCCGAGTTATACACACTGCTTTTCACTTCGATTGCAAGAAAATAACAAATAAATGCAAAATAAAATAAAAGAATAGCCCATTCTAGTCACTTAACTTTTTTAAGTTTTTAAGCTAAATTTTCGACACGTGATATACGTCTATTCGACTTAGGTACTTCATATAGCCAAGTAATTTAATGGTTCAATACGTTTTAAAATAATATTTGACTCCTATTTTATCTGGTTTTATTAATTTAAATAGGTAGTAATGGAAAACACGGATGTGAGTGAAATTTATTAATGCTATTCATTCGCGGATTCACAACACTTCAGGGGCTGCACCCCTGACTTACTCCGCATGATGATGTAATCTCCACTTATAATAATCTCCACTTATAATAAATCTCTAAATTAAAAAAAGAATCAGCCAGTTTGAAACTAAGCTTTGCGCGGTTCGAATGTTCTCAGCATCCCATGAACGGAAAAATATGAAACATTTTATATAGGTACATTATTATTCTAGCTGCAACTTAGGATAGTTTTTATCCGACTGCGACAGTTAATTAATTTTCCGAAATATACGACTTCATTTAATTTTTCATTTATTTTTATTGAAATCAAACGCTGCTCCAGCTGTCAGCTATAAGAAGTTCTTATCTATTTTGACGAAAATTTGACGGTTCTTATTAAGAACCGTCAAATTTTCGTCAAAATGGCGGAATTGCTTTGCCTTTCACTTATTAATAATTTAAATCCCGTCTACGATAGACCTTTACGAGACAAATGCTAAAATATAAACCATAAAAAAATATTCGATTCTGATATGAGAACTTATATGCGCAAATGTCGTTTTATGTCGTAATTTCAATAAATGAAATCAACAAATTTGAACAATATAATTAACACGAATTTGTTTTTTTTGAATGACAATGGCACGCGCTCGGCGCATTCAGCCAAAGTACCTGCGACGCTACCACGAAAACCGATACTCAATGTTCATATATTTGCATCCCTGTCACTCGAGTATGGTTAGTGCGATAGAGATAGAGATACCCGAATATTTTCGAATTCCGAAGTTCGTGGTTATAGCTCAGGAATCGAAAATATGGTAAATAATCATAATGTATTTTCTCGAAAAAGAATTTAAAATAAATATAGTCAAATGGAGAAAAAAACAAAGCAAGAGGTTATATAGGTAATGATTAAGTTATAAGAGTCCAAAGTTTTAAGAGATGTTCTGTCCCTTTTCCGCAAAACGCACCTTCATATGAAACGATTGTTTTTTACTATGACGCTCGAGTATATTGACGTCACAGTCCCTCATCATTTTCTCACTCTAACAAGCGACATTAAAACGGATGTAGCTTCATAATTTTTTGGGATATTTGAATGGGAGTTTCATTATCTTCTATTTATTTATACATAATAAATGCCTATGTCCTGACTGACTTATTCACTCACTCACTCACTCACTCACTCACTCATCAACGCACAGCCGAAACTACTAATCTTAGAGAGTTGATTTTTGCACAGTATGTTGCTTTTATAACGTGGGCTAGGGATAAAAAGGGATTTTTGAAAATTCTACCCCTAAGGGGGTAAAATGGGGGTGCAAAGTTTGTATGGGAGAACCTTTTTTTTTTGAGCTATAGACTTAAACTTTGTAGAAAAATTAGTTATTAGAATACAAATGAAACACTTTCAGCGTTTTGGAAAATTCCACCCCTACGGGGGTAAAATAGGGGTGCAAGGTTTGTATGGGGGAAACATTTTTTTTTAAATAGAGACTTAAAACTTTGTAGAAAGATCAGTCATTAGAATACAAATATAGAACTTTCAGGATTTTAGAAAATTCTACCCCTAAAGGGGTAAAATAGAGTGCAAAGTTTGTATGGGAAAAACTACTTTTTTTTAAATAGAGACTTAAAACTTTGTAGAGAAATTATTCATTAGAATACAAATAAAGTACCTAGATTCAGTGTTTTAAAAAAATCTACCCCTAAGGGGGTAAAATAGGGGTGCAAATTTTGTATGGGGGAAACAATATATTTTTTAAATAGAGACTTAAAACTTTGTAGAAAGATTAGTCATCAGAATACAAATTAAGTACTTTCAGCGTTTTAGAAAATTCTACCCCTAAAAATAGGGGGCTAAAATAGGGGTGCAAAGTTTGTATGTGGGTAACTATTTTTTTTAGCTAGAGTCCTAAAACTTTGTAGAACGATTATTTAAATACAAAGAAAGTACTTTCAGCGTTTTGGAAAATTTCACCCCTAGGGGGTAAAATAGGGTGCAAAGTTTGTATGGGAAAAACATATTTCTTTTTCATAGAGACTTAAAATTTTGACGAAAAATTACTTATTAGAACATGAAAAATACTACATTCGGCGTTTTACAAAAATCATTCCCTAAGGGGGTTAAAAAAGGGTGCAAGGTTTGTATGGGGAACACTTTTTCTGAGCTAGACACTTAAAACTTTGTAGAAAGATTACTTATAAAAATACAAAAAAAAAGACTTTCAGCGTTTTGAAAAAATCTATCCCTAAGGGGGATAAAAAGGGGTGCAAAGTTTTTATCAGGGAAAGTTTATGTTTTTGAGTTAGAGACTTGAAACTTTGTAGAAAGATTACTTATTAAAATACAAAAAAAGAACACAAATCGTTTTAGAAAATTCCACCCCTAATAGGGTTAAAAAGGAGAGCAAGCTTTGCATGGGCAACACTTTTTTTTGAGTTAGACTTAAAACTTTGCAAAAAGATTACTTATTAGAATACTAAAAAAGAACTTTCAGCGTTTTAGAAAACTCCATCCCTAAGGGGATCCTTAAGATCCTTAAGAAGGGTAGCCAGTGTTGTGTGGGAAAAACTTTTTTTTTTACTAGACTTAAAACTATTGAAAATGTTACTTATTAAAATTAATAATAAAGTACTTTCAGAGTTTTAGAAAATTCCACCCCTAAGGGGGTTAAGAAAGCTTTGTATGGGCAACACTTTTTTTGAGCTAGAGACTTAAAAGTTTACGAAAAAAGTTCTTTCAGCGATTAGAAAAATTCAACCTCTAAGGGAGTTTAAAAGGGGGTTCAAATTTTAAATGGCGAGCAATAAAATGTTAAAGTGTGAGTAAGAGATTTTTAACTTCGGTCTTATTCTGTACGTTAAAAGACTACAAAACTGATTTCAGAGTTTTTCCAAATTCATCCCCTAAGAGTGTTAAAATTGGTTCAAAGTTTGAGTATTTAAAGGCATTTTTAAAGTATGAGATTTTTAACTTTGGTTTTAGACTGTTTGTTCACAAACTAGAAAATGAACATCAACTTTTTTTTTAATTATCCCCTAAAAGAGGGTTCAAATTTTGTATTGAGAGAAATCATTTTCTAAGACGATAAAAAGTTCTACGCGGACGAAGTCGCGGGCAACAGCTAGTATAAAATAAGTAATAAGTGGTGAACGGTGTTGGCCACACATATTGTATTTATTTATAAGGCTAATAATTTAAGACTCCCTTGTAGTGGCTGTTTGTTTACCTAAATAAAAAAATGCTAATCAAAGACAAGTTTATTCTACGAAGTTTTATTGTATGTGTGGCTGATAGGCCCGATTATCTTAGTCTTTAAAACAATTTTACTTTGTGCACTAGAGCATAAAAGTGGCATTTTGAGCAGCAACATCCAGCACAAAGGCGAACTTTGCGAGCATGAGAAGTGAAAAATATTATTCTATCTCCCAAAAAGGATCGTCATTGGTTATGCATTCCATTATCAAATGATCACAATGATAACCAACATTTAAACGTCTGTTAGACGGTTGCCAGGTCGCTCGGTCGGAGGGGCGTGGCCACCTTCTAGCATCACTTTAGGAAACTTGGTCCTACTTCTACTAAGTTGATAAGCAAATAACACGTGTAGATAAGTCGTAGGTATAAAGCAATATTAAAATACTATCAGTCTTATTTATGAGGCATGATCAATAAGTTCTTGAAATCGGCATGAAAAATAAGTTACCTACTCGTAGAGTATTACGATTTACGAGTCGTATCCGAACATATTATTCTTTAAATACAATACTATGTTTACCTACTATGTTAAAATTACTTTAATTTTGCTTTAAAAATAAACTTTTGGACGATGAAAAGAAGTTTTTTTTCTGCAACGTAATAACAACGATTTTATTGAGGAGTTATAAATAGCAAAGAAGAAGTGTTACCTAAGTAATAAGTGTTGGCCCTATTATGGTTGACTAGTAGTAGAGAATGCCACTTGGTATTAAGACTGTATTTCTTTTATTTTGTGGTACCTATAAGGCTTCTAAAAAAAATAGTGTAGGTACGCACATAATGTAAAGGAAACTGAAACATGTATAGGTATCCCGCAAGAGTTATGTAACTTGAGACTCGAGCGCGTACTAACGTCATATGAACGAGGTCTCAAGTTAACTCTTGTGGGTTATAACTTTTTAATTTTTATTCTAGTAGGTACCCACGTACCGGAAGGCGCGGCGTGGGTAGACCCCCCACAAGGTGGACTGATGACCTGGTAAAGGTCGCGGGAGTCCGCTGGATGCGTGTGGCGCAGGACTGGTCACTTTGGCACTCCTTGGGGGAAGTCTATGTCCAGCAGTGGACGTCTTTCGGCTGATATGATGACGATGATGATGAATATCATAGTGCAAAACTCAAAACGGAGATGCGGTAGACCTGGTCGGCGATGGCGGGATAACTTGGACTCCTTTTTAAAAGACTGGCTATTAGATATTGCTCAAAACCGCGATGAATGGAAGAGGGGGGGAGGCCTTTGCTCAGCAAACGGGCTCGATATAATAACAATAATATCATAGTGACAGGATTGAAAAAGATTATAATTTTTTTTTAATTTTTTTATGTATTCAAATTACATCTTACAATACATTTATACTCTCGCAACTGTTACGTTTGATGGCGAGACGCGCTCAGCTTTTATACAACAAAATTGATACTTATCTCTAAATAAATCCTCAACTTGATTGCAAATGTATTATTTACTTCGTGGAATAGTAAGTAGGTAGGTAGGTAGGTAGGTGAATAAATAAAATTTTGAATTTGAATTTGAATTTTGATTTAGCTATCCCTTATCAATTATCATTATCAAATGCAGTCGCAATCAGACAAACTACACACAGATTAATATTTTTCTGTAGGTTCTTTCTTAAGTACCAACAGTCCCTACCTACGTCTACCAATTCGTTTAGTAACGCATCTCTTAACAATGATCCACCTATGACTTAAGCCTCTGCTAGACGGTCGCCAACACGCCACTCCGACCGAGCGACCTTGGTCGGCACCGACCGCTGTAGTATGAAATTTTGCTCCAAACAACTGTCTACACGGTCGGTGCGGACCAAGGTCGCCCGGTTGGAGGGGCGTGTTGGCGACAGTCTAGCAGGGGCTGTAGTAGCTAAATTCTGAAAAGTTCTGTCTGCGACGATGCATGATAATATATGTATGATCGATAGTGCTACTAGAAACGTTTATTTCCAAGGCTCTTGACACAATTAAAGTAATCATGCCACTCAAAGAATGTTCTAGATCGATCGATACTTATACAAGTCTTCAGTCAGAATCACACAATTGGATTTGACTGATTTACTTACCCTTCCTGCCCCGCGAGTAAAATTCCCGTAAACTTGCAATAATCGCGTAGTCGCGTTGTATTATGGGATTTATGGGGCTTCTAAACGGGCCATATTTGCACTGTAATATGTGGCCGGCAATCAACTATTGGTGTCTTTCTCTAACATGTGAGTAAGAGAGGGACACCAATAGTTGCCGGCCACATATTGCAGCGAAAATATGGTTTAGAAGCCCCATTAGGACGATCCCTAAAAGCCCTGATTGAGAGACGTGACGAAAGGCGGCCAAGCAACGCAAAGAAATGCTTTATAATTTATTTACTTTAAAAACAAAGTTTAAACTGACTTCAATTCATTAGGTACTTACATAGTACCTATATACAATTTTCATGTACCTACACGAAAATTTCCACATTTCCTTTCCAATTTATCACATGAACTGCTTCCCGAGAGCAAATGCGTTGAATCCAAGTCGCTATATATGTGGGCTGATGATATTTGAGGAGTTCCGTCGATTCCTCAGAATTAACATTTCATTAGTTGCTTCTTCAACGGAATCATGTCAGAATCTATGACGCACTTTACATCCGTGAAGATTTCTATAAGTCATCGGTAGTCTTCATCATCTGTTCCACTTCATCAAACTTGCGATCTCCGAGGGTAAATACCACAGATGTATGAATATAAGGAGATCGGACATGGCGGCCGATTTGTATAGAGTGAGCCTGTCGCAAGTACATTAACCCACACAACGCCCAAGTAATTGACAAGACAAAGCACGCACACATCTAAAACACACTCTTGTATACCTACACGCTTATTTGACAATAAACGCGCATCATATCAGGCATTTTGGGAAAAAACGTAATATTCTCTGCGCTCAGCACGCGTGCACAGTATGGCAGTGTATGCCCATTGAGCATACAGCTGCTGCGACACGGCCGCCGGCGGCTTGTCCTCTCTCTAGTATTCTATGCTCTGAGGTAAATACCTACACGAGTTATAATAGAAAATACCGAAATCACTACACGCATGCCTATTAAATTAGAGGGTTGCCCTCAATTTCCCTGGGATCCCATTATCTGATCCTGACTTGGTGACAATGGGACCATCTCAGGAGTACTATAGTAGTAGTTATATTCTTTTCTCAAACATGCAATAAAATGTTGTCATTACGTGGGTTATTTATATCAGGCTTCAAAGTATCACGTTTCGGGCGGATCAACTCGAGACTGTAAAGGAATTTCATACGAAATTGAAGGCCTAGGTCGGGAAGTAATTTTTTTTTAATTTTCATTCCACTATTTGTACAGCATCACGGCATTCAGCCATGAAAATTAGTTTGATTTGAGGAGTTTTTATTTAGTTATTTCATTGTATGTTTGAGAAAAGCACTATGATGGCCGTAAAACGGGCTTGCCGGCTTTGTATCACTATCCGTCCTCCCTACGGTCGGCCGTCTATACCTACTCAACCGGCAAAACCTACTTTCCCGGCGTCTGCAGTAATGTACTATTATTGCACCACAACATAAGAAAAACATGATACAGGAGTAGATTAAATAATTAAGAGGATTGTGAACCTGTAATTTTTCATACAAAAAGCGATAACGTTTTTCACCCCGTAAACATTGTTCGATTTTTATAATTTTTGAATATGTTGTAGATATAATGAAAAACTAGGTCTGTACGTTTTGATTTTTAAGAAATATTGCTTGGGTTAAAAGTTATTAGCATCTAAAAATCGATATTTTTGACTTCAAAATTTTGTCTATCGTTTTATTTTTTTAAAATTCATCTTCACTAATTTACTGAAAAAGAAAAACGTACGGACATAGATTAAAGTGTACTGAATCCAATTATACCAAAATTATTTCATTTCATAAAGTTTTAGGGGGGTAAAAACGTTATCACCCGAAACAATATTTCAACAAGGAAATGTAGGCAATTGCCTCCAGGACTTGCTACTCTCTCTATCGGACGATACGGGTGAGGCACAGAACGGTGTGAAACAGGTAGAATTTTTTTAAATACCTACTCGTGCCGCGTATCGGCACTTCACAATCCTCTTAATGGTAACAACAGGCGGTCTTATCGCTCTCGGTATACTCTTTCGACGATATAATTATAAATTCAAAGTCAAAATCTTTATTTGCGTTAAACACATTCACATGCATGCAAATACAATATACATCAATTGTAGTCCATAGATTATAATAACACTCAGTGTTTTTTTTTTTAACTTATGTTACTACGTACCAAAGATAATTATAAGACAAGGAAGATTGCTAACTCTGTGGAAACGTCGCCGTAGTTCATAAAATAATCCGAGATGGCGCTACTAGGCTCTCAATGAAAAAAGTAGCGTAGAATTCGTCAAAATATTGCATTTTAGCGTCCTAAATCATCACATTAACAAATTTTAAGGCATACAATACGCCATTGTCACAAAATAACACGCAAATAGCAAAATAATACAAAGCAATTTTTAATCGGTGACTAGATCCATCGATCGCACGTTTTTCTAAGCTGAATGGCTACGCGCGGGTATGGCATTCCGCTAGATGGCGCATATTTAAGAATCGTGCATAACTAAATAAACTTAAAACAATCAGAGATTTTGATTTAAAATCAGTAATTTAAAGCAAATTCAAATTTACTTTAGCACTATTTCAATTTTATTATTCGATTGAAATCTAAAACGAACCCTATCCAATAGTTTTTGCTCTAAACAAACATGGTTACTCCGACTAGAGTTTAGTATTTTTTCTAATGAATTCAGTCGTATTAAAAATACCATTTCGTCCAAAAAGCGTACCCCTTGCTGAAACATATAATCAGAATCAGAAAAAGTATTAATTACAAGAAAAAATAAAATAATATAAAATAAACTTACAAACTAACAAACAGTACCTAAGTAAAAAACTGAATTTGTGACAATAGGCCCCAGACTCAGCATGTGCTGGGCTAGGCTAGGCTGCGGCGCTACCACGAACTTCGAATTTCGAACTTCGTATATCTCCGTCTCTGTCGCTCGAGTACCATAAACCATAAGTACAACATTTACAAATACCTACTTACAACAAACTTGCTGTTGACACTTTCAGTATTCATATTTGCATATTTTAATCTAGCATCGGTAAGATTTCGATTTCGAATAATTTTAAACTAACCCGCGAACTTATTCTAAACTACTAAATTCTAAAACTACAAATATCGACAAACAAAATATTGTTAACATGCATGAGATTTGAACTTCGTCCCTTCTGCACGTAAGTCTGGCAGATAGCTTTTGAGCTATGTAAACAGTTAGCCATATGCTCTAAAATGTTACTTGCTTGACGCGACAATTACCTACCAGCCTACCACACAATAAATTTGCAACCTTACTTCCAAAACGTAAGGTCTATTTTTGCTCATAACCCGTAGTACAATCTATAAACATACAAAGACACACCACAGCTACAGCCCCGCTATTCTGTAACTTGTTTTAAGCTCACCTCAACGCTCGCCCACAAATATACCTTGACACCGCGATGCGTAGTAATTAAGCGTAGGTAGAGGTCTAGTTTTGTACCGGGTGACCGGCGGGGTGAGCCGCATTAACGCGTAGCGAATAACAGCCCTGCAAACCTTTGGAAGTTGGAATGGAACGGTATTATAATTATAACCAATTCTCCCGTTCGAACTCGTTTAAATACCTAAATCCCATAAAAACCACACGGGAATCACACAGCTTTACTGCATTTACTATTTTTTGCATACCTTAAACTATGTAAGTGTGATTGCCAAGTCACAAAATTTTATTTAGTAAGGAAATGAAGATTAATAAGAATGCCTAACTTGGCACTATGAAATATCTCACCATTTTTTACTGTGGAAGAGTTCCGAGACTTGGCCTATTTTTTACATGGAAGGTTTTTATGGGATCTCATTTCTTTTTGTGGGTTATTCTGTTATCAACTTTGTATGAAAATGTCACGATTTTGATATATACGAACTGCATAAGTAAGTTTGTAATCCTATACAAATTTATGCGTTTACAAAGTTACTTTTGCAGTTGCTTCCCGCAAAACTATACAAACGTTATTTGTGGTTGGTAAAATAACATTTCCATACAAAGTTGATAACACAATAACCTACATTGACAAGGATTGTGTTCAAAATTGATATGGGAGGATCTAATAGGTCACAAAAACAAATCAGAGGTCAGAATGGGAAAAGTTGCCGTTCCGACATCTTGAAATTATTTAAAGTATTTATTTATTGGCCGGTCCTGCGCCACCTGCATCCAGCGGACTCCCACGAAAAGTACGTCTAGCACAACTTGCTGCTAAGTCATGTCGCGCGCGACTCAGCGACTCCTGTCGCACTCGTATTGTGCAAATTAGAAAGAGGCGGGTGGATTCTCTCGACTCGCGTCGCGCTTGTTGTGTCAGTTGTGCTAGCCCCGCTGGCCCCGTAGCATGGATGGCGTTATCACGCGATAAGTGATAGGATAAGCGCGTCGTCTCGTTCTATCGAACGGTGTCAGCCAGGGACGGATTCTCTATCCTGTCACTTATCGCGTGGGCCATCCATGCTACGGGGCCAGGTCATCAGTCCACCATGTGGGGGGCCTACCCATGCCGCGCCTTCCGGTACGTGGTCACCACTCGAGAACCTTTCCGCCCCAACGGCCATAGGTTCTACGTGCACTCTTTTGGGGAGGCCTATGTTCAGCAGTGGACGTCTTTCGGCTGATATGATGATAATGATGATGAATTTATTATTTATTGCGCCGATTAAGTTTAAAATTGATAAAAAGTTATAAAAAAATCGCGATAAAAAACAATATAATTAACAAACCTGTGAGCAGCACGGTTATCACAGGACGGCCCGCGAGCTCTGTGTCGCGGCGAGATACACTATCCGTCTCTTTCTAACTAGGAGTAGCCCGCGAGCCTGTTTTTTAGGGTTTCGTACTCAAAGAGTATAACGGGACCCTATTACTAAGACTCCGCTGTCCGTCCGTCCGTCCGTCTGTCTGTCACCAGGCTGTATCTCACTGATACCTTGATAGTTCCAGTTGAAATTTTCACAGATGATGTATTTCTGTTGCCGCTATAACAACAAATACTAAAAAGAAAATAACATAATTATTTTTATTGATAATGGTACGGAACCCTTCGTGCGCGAGTCCAACTCGCACTTGGCTGGTTTTTTATTATTATTATTATTGCCATTTATTCCCACAAAAACATTCGAACAAGAATTAAGTAGGTACATTTCGTTACATTAAAAACAAGCTAAATACTTAAATTAGTTTTGGGAAACCCAAGATTGGGCAAAGTCCTCCTCCATGCACGACCACGATTTTCTATCTTGCGCGAGTCTAGTCCTTTTTTTAACACTTTTTTAATTTAGAAAAAGTGACTCGGCAAAAATATTAAGTATAACAAATTTTCACTAGAATCGGTTGAGCCGGACAGCGGAACACCGGACATCGTGACAGACACCGGACGTACTTACTTATTCTGTGACCGGACATACGAATGATTTTCGACACAAGCTGAGCGAGCTGAAGCATAGAACTTCGTTCGCTTCGCTCGCTCGTTCGATAATCAAATCACAGAAATCTAATATGGCATTCAACATGGTGGGCAAGTAAGGTCAAGGCCAAAGCACACTAAAATATTTACCTACTCGTTGTCGCTACATACGATGTTTAAGGCCTTTGAAAACCTGATACTTACAATAGTTATTTGTTATACAAGGGTGCAAAGTTGTATTTTAACCGCGAGTGTGGAATTGAAACACGAGCTAGCGAATGGATTCTAGGGTTGAACCACGAGCTAGCGAATGGATTCTATGGTTCAAAAATAGAATCCTGAGCGTAGCGAGTGTTGCAACACACGAGACGTCAAAATAACTTGCACCCGTGTGTAACATAAATCTTTTCACCTCACTAAAGCGAGGAAAAAAACAAAAAAGTAAAGTAAGTTTTTTTATTAAATATTAAAAAGGGGGAAAAAAATAAAAAACATTTAAAAAGAAACAAAATATTACAAAATTAAAAAAACATTTCAGAAAGAGGGAAAGAGATAAAACATTGAGAAACAAAAAAAATAACATTAAAATAAAGAAAAACTTAAAAAATGCAAAAATAATTTCAAAAAACATTAAAAAAGACTGATAAAAGAAAAGCGAAGCAATAAAATAGAGACAAAAACATATAAAAAAGAAAAAAGTTACAAAAAACATAATATTAAGAAAAAAAACGTAAAAAAATAAAAACTAAAAAAAACATGTACTAAGAAAAAGTTACAAAAAACATTATATAAAGGGAAAAAAGGTAAAAAAAGACAAAAAAGGACAAAAAAACAAAAATAATTAAAAATTAAAAAAAAAACCTTGGAAAAACACACATAAATCAATAAAAAATGGAAAAAAACATTAAAATATGGCAAAAACATCAAAAAAATAAAAGAGAATTTCAAACAACCTTAAAATAATGAAAAATAAACATTAAAAAAAGGAAAAAACGCATTCAAAAACATTCAAAAAGAAACAAAACATTTATGAAAAGGAGAAAAAAGCAATAAACATTAAAAAAAGAAAAACAAAGCTATAAAATAGAGACAAAAACATAATAAAAGAAAAAAAGTTACAAAAAACATTAAAATAAGAGAAAAAACGTAAAAAAAAAATAAAAAAAGACAAAAAACTTAAAAAAAAACATTTAAAAAGAGAAAAAAGTGGAAAAACCACAATAATAAATCAAAAAGAAACAAAACATTAAAACAAAATATTTAGTGGAAAAAAAACCTTGAATAAACACATTTAAATCAATAAAATATAAAAAAAACATTAAAATGTAGACGAAAACATCAAAAAAATAAATAGAATTTCAAAAACCTTAAAAAAAGATTTAAAAAAAGAAAAAAACGTATAAAAAAGACCAATAAAACATTAAAAATAAAAAAAAAAACAGAAAAATATTCAAAAAGAAACAAAACATTTAAAAAGAGAAACAACATTTATAAAAAGGAGAATAAGAAAAAACATTTAAAAAACAAAAAACATTTAAAAAACAAAAAAAGAATTAAAAACATTAAAAAAAAGAATAAAACATTCAAAAAAGGATTGATGGGTGAAAAATGTCCTGTCTGGACTGACCTTTACATGTTATTATGTTTCTTGTGGATAAAATGCAGTTTTGCTATCTGTTTTTAAAGAATAAAAATGGGCTTTCCGAGCTAGTGAGGTGAAAACTATATTTATTTAGATGTACATACACGAAATAGTCAAAAACATTTGAGAAAAATTGTTAGGGAAAAAGTGGATTTCGGGATGATAATATTATAAAGCTATAAACACGAACTTAGAATCTCGATCTTCGTATATCTGCGTCTCTATCGCACTTATGGTTTATAGTACTCGAGCGACAGAGACGGAGATATACGACATTCGAGATTCGGACTTCGTGGTAGCGCCGCTGTGATAATTACGTTAAGTCGACGCGGATTTCGGGACTAGCGGCGCTACCACGAACTTCGAATCTCGAACTTCGTATATCTCCGTTTCGGTCGCTCGAGTACCATAAACCGTAAGCGCGATAGAGGCGGAGATATACGAAGTTCGAGATTCGAAGTTCGTGGTAGCGCCGTAGGTTTACTATAAATTATTTTTCACACAGACTACTCAACGAAAAAAATCTGAATCTTTAATTAAAGGCGTTTGCTTAAAATCAAAAATTATTAACGTTAAAATAATAAATAAGTTAATAGTTAAAATGACAAATATAATTCGGAAAAATTTGAATAAAATTAAAACTATTGTACTCTGCTTGATTCTAGTATACTTATCTAGCGGGACTAGCACAACTGGGCGTTTTTCAAAAAAAGTGTTCAAAACTCTTTTTTTTTTCAGAATTTGTGTTTTTTTGTTTATATTATTACTCAGAATCATTATTACTATCGATCCTCATACAAGAAAAAAAGTGTCCCAGATTTTTTGTAAGGTTTTTCTTCCCGTGCGTCACGACCATGTAAATAAAAAAAGACTGCATTCAAAAATGGGACGTCTGGAATGGAATATTTAAGACACTTTTTTTCTTGTATGAGGATCGATAGTATCAAAGATTCCGAGTAAGATAAACCAAAAAAATGCGTATTCTGAAAAAAAAGTTTTGTACACTTTTTTTGAAAAACGCTAAACTGACGCCGCGACGTGTCTCGTGGCAAGAAAAAATACAAAAACAGGTTACAGGAGTTGGGACGCGAACCGACGTACTCAGACTTGTGAGTCAAACACCCGAACCACTCGACCAAAATCAAATGGCCGCACGGCCCGAAATTTTGAATCTTATGTTAGGGGTGACTACTTAACAGCCTGCTTCACCGCTTACATTGAAAACAACGCCATCTAAAATAATAAGGGGAACTACGAGGTACCGGCGACGATAATAAGATTTACGTGTGACTAGTAGCATTGTATGGAGTGAGCAATCTTCCTTGTCTTAATTATCTTTGTACGTACATAACGTTGTGACTTATTTAATGACTAGCTGTTGCCCGCGACTTCGTCCGCGTAGAACTTTTTATCGTCTTAGAAAATGATTTCTCTCAATACAAAATTTTAACCCTCTTTTAGGGGATAATTAAAAAAAAAGTAGATGTTCATTTTCTAGTTTGTGAACAAACAGTCTAAAACCAAAGTTAAAAATCTCATACTTTAAAAATGCCTTGAAATACTCAAACTTTGAACCAATTTTAACACTCTTAGGGGATGAATTTGGAAAAACTCTGAAATCAGTTTTGTAGTCTTTTAACGTACAGAATAAGACCGAAGTTAAGAATCTCTTACTCACACTTTAAAAATTTATTGCTCGCCATTTAAAATTTGAACCCCCTTTTAAACCCCCTTAGAGGTTGAATTTTTCTAATCGCTGAAAGAACTTTTTTCGTAAACTTTTAAGTCTCTAGCTCAAAAAAAGTGTTGCCCATACAAAGCTTTCTTCTTTTCTTCTTTTAGGGGTGGAATTTTCTAAAACTCTGAAAGTACTTTATTATTAATTTTAATAAGTAACATTTTGAATAGTTTTAAGTCTAGTAAAAAAAAAAGTTTTTCCCACACAACACTGGCTACCCTTCTTAAGGATCTTAAGGATCCCCTTAGGGATGGAGTTTTCTAAAACGCTGAAAGTTCTTTTTTAGTATTCTAATAAGTAATCTATTTGCAAAGTTTTAAGTCTAACTCAAAAAAAAAGTGTTGCCCATGCAAAGCTTGCTCTCCTTTTTAACCCTATTAGGGGTGGAATTTTCTAAAACGATTTGTGTTCTTTTTTTGTATTTTAATAAGTAATCTTTCTACAAAGTTTCAAGTCTCTAACTCAAAAACATAAACTTTCCCTGATAAAAACTTTGCACCCCTTTTTATCCCCCTTAGGGATAGATTTTTTCAAAACGCTGAAAGTCTTTTTTTTGTATTTTTATAAGTAATCTTTCTACAAAGTTTTAAGTGTCTAGCTCAGAAAAAGTGTTCCCCATACAAACCTTGCACCCTTTTTTAACCCCCTTAGGGAATGATTTTTGTAAAACGCCGAATGTAGTATTTTTCATGTTCTAATAAGTAATTTTTCGTCAAAATTTTAAATCTCTACTAAAAAAAAATATGTTTTTCCCATACAAACTTTGCACCCTATTTTACCCCCTTAGGGGTGAAATTTTCCAAAACGCTGAAAGTACTTTCTTTGTATTTAAATAATCTTTCTACAAAGTTTTAGGAGTCTAGCTAAAAAAAATAGTTTCCCACATACAAACTTTGCACCCCTATTTTAGTCCCCTATTTTTAGGGGTAGAATTTTCTAAAACGCTGAAAGTACTTAATTTGTATTCTGATGACTAATCTTTCTACAAAGTTTTAAGTCTCTATTTAAAAAAAATATTGTTTCCCCCATACAAATTTTGCACCCCTATTTTACCCCCTTGGGGGTAGATTTTTTTAAAACACTGAATCTAGGTACTTTATTTGTATTCTAATGAATAATTTCTCTACAAAGTTTTAAGTCTCTATTTAAAAAAAAGTAGTTTTTCCCATACAAACTTTGCACTCTATTTTACCCCTTTAGGGGTAGAATTTTCTAAAACCCTGAAAGTTCTTTATTTGTATTCTAATGACTGATCTTTCTACAAAGTTTTAAGTCTCTATTTAAAAAAAAATGTTTCCCCCATACAAACCTTGCACCCCCATTTTACCCCCTTAGGGGTAGAATTTTCAAAAATCCCTTTTTATCCCTAGCCCACGTTATAAAAGCAACATACTGTGCAAAAATCAACTCTCTAAGATTAGTAGTTTCGGCTGTGCGTTGATGAGTGAGTGAGTGAGTGATTGAGTGAATACGTCAGTCAGGACATAGGCATTTATTATGTATAAATAGATAGAAGATAATGAAACTCCCATTCAAATATCTCAAAAAATTATGAAGCTACATCCGTTTTAATGTCGCTTGTTAGAGTGAGAAAACGATGAGGGACTGTGACGTCAATATACTCGAGCGTCATAGTAAAAAACAATCGTTTCATATGAAGGTGCGTTTTGCGGAAAAGGGACAGAACATCTCTTAAAACTTTGGACTCTTATAACTTAATCATTACCTATATAACCTCTTGCTTTGTTTTTTTCTCCATTTGACTATATTTATTTTAAATTCTTTTTCGAGAAAATACATTATGATTATTTACCATATTTTCGATTCCTGAGCTATAACCACGAACTTCGGAATTCGAAAATATTCGGGTATCTCTATCTCTATCGCACTAACTATACTCGAGTGACAGGGATGCAAATATATGAACATTGAGTATCGGTTTTCGTGGTAGCGCCGCAGGTACTTTGGCTGAATGCGCCGAGCGCGTGCCATTGTCATTCAAAAAAACAAATTCGTGTTAATTATATTGTTCAAATTTGTTGATTTCATTTATTGAAATTACGACATAAAACGACATTTGCGCATATAAGTTCTCATATCAGAATCGAATATTTTTTTATGGTTTATATTTTAGCATTTGTCTCGTAAAGGTCTATCGTAGACGGGATTTAAATTATTAATAAGTGAAAGGCAAAGCAATTCCGCCATTTTGACGAAAATTTGACGGTTCTTATAGCTGACAGTTGGAGCAGCGTTTGATTTCAATAAAAATAAATGAAAAATTAAATGAAGTCGTATATTTCGGAAAATTAATTAACTGTCGCAGTCGGATAAAAACTATCCTAAGTTGCAGCTAGAATAATAATGTACCTATATAAAATGTTTCATATTTTTCCGTTCATGGGATGCTGAGAACATTCGAACCGCGCAAAGCTTAGTTTCAAACTGGCTGATTCTTTTTTTAATTTAGAGATTTATTATAAGTGGAGATAAGGCTAAATTAATGATTATATTGTTATATACTTAATTGCTTGCTATCTTTTCTTATCTCTCTGTGTTCGGGCAGGGTTGTTATATTTTCTTTTTTTATGAACACTAGATTGACTCATGTTCAAAGTTTAGTAGAAATCGGTGATTCTCTGTCAAATTGTGGACCGATTTTCAAAATCCTTTTTTATTTTATTTATATTTAGGTATATTCACTTAAGACAAAGTACAATAGGATGTTCTTAGTTATAATATATGTAGCAAGTCATATTTTTATGTAGGTATGTATTAGAAATTTTCTACATTACCAACATAAAAATAAAATAAAGAAATACATACAGTGGAACATTATAACCTCCTCCTTTTTTGAAGTCGGTAAAAAAATTACACCTGTATTCCATCTAAGCATCGACACAGCCGGTTACATCTGAATTGCTAACATACATACTTGAACTCGATGAATCTCTGCCAAGCGCAATACTGTCATTGAAATGAACGGCCATCATACACAGGTAGCGTGCAGCGTGCTGACCTGGTAAGTCAATTTTTAATTACGTTTTCGAATTCAAGTTTGATATCAATGTTTTCGCGCTTGTACTAATGTCCGAGTGCGCGCGAATCACGTTGACATCAAATCGAAATGCGGACAGTTAGCGTCTAATCGATAGCTGATGGCTCGTTCATCGTGAACGCAAACCGACGGCTATTCCCTTTTATAGCTTAGGAGAACAGTTAATATGGCGCGTGTCAAGGCGTAAGTAATGGGTGTAAGTGTAAGAAAGGGATCGGGCGTAATCCATACTACATCCATACTAATATTATAAATACGAAAGTGTGTCTGTCTGTCTGGCTGTCACCTCTTCACGCTTAAACCGCTGAACCGATATAGATGAAAGGCCATAGCCGTGTTTCTATACAAAATTTGGCTTTCTGTCAAATGTTCTAGTAATTTCATTTTTAGATACTCCTTGTAGGAGAAGGTCTGTTCCCCAAAGAAGAGCCATGTACACTTGGCAGTTTTCGTAATATAGCGGTTTGATTTTTTTCACTTTTTAATTTATTTCTTGAATTCGGTTTTTGCGATTAATTTGATTTTTTGATAAACTATACTACATAATAAAACCAATCACTACAAAAAATATTGCCTGAAACTGTAGTACAAACATATGTCAAAATAATGGAAACTATAATTTGGTTTTTTTTTTTTGGTGTTCTGGTGTAGCGGCACCTACAGTTTTTATTTCATAAATTGCCCATCTATAGACCTACTACATAAATTAAATTAAAATTATTAGCTTTGGTACTTCATGCCAAAAACTATTTTTTGTAGTAATGGGTTTTATTATGTAGTATAGTTTACCAAAACATCAAATTAATCGCAAAGACCGAATTCAAGATATAAATAAAAAAGTGAAAAAAAACAAACCGCCATATTACGAAAACTGACAAGTGTACGTGGCTCTTCTTTGGGGAACAGACCTTTGCCTACAAGGAGTATCTAAAAATGAAATTACTAGAACATTTGATAGAAAGGCAAATTTTGTATAGAAACACGGCTATAGCCTTTGGTATAGAGATAGTTTGAGTCCCGGGGAAGGACATACGATAGTTTTTATCCCGTAAATCATCCTAAAAGGGGGTTAAATGGGGGGTGAAAGTTTGTATGGAGCTATACGATATAAACGAGTTCCACGCGGACGAGTCGCAGGCAGAAGCTAGTGTACAATAAAACGAGTAACGCAAACAAACCTAACAGCAGGTATATCTCGTGTTTATCTGCAACTATGAAACTGTCACAGGGGAATACTAAGTGGAGTAAGTAAGTGCAGTGCTTCGAGTACCAATTTATTGGTTACATTTTACTCCAGGCAAAATACGGTTTTGAAAAACATTAATTTATAATAGCGTTTTTTTTCTTTATATCATTTTAAAACATTGATCTAAGATGCTTTATTCAAGAATCCAACAAACTTTCCATCCGGAAGTATTTATATAGATTTAAAAAAATAATGAATTGTTTTTTTTAATTATTTATCTTGAATATTATAGAGCAAATGTAAATGAACCGAAATAAAGATAAAACCATGTATTAATATTTTTTCTGACTTTTCAGAAGCTAGTTAAGTTATAATTTTTTTGATGTCTGAAATTTTGTTGGATTTTGTCACTAAGTAACTACTTATTTAATTGATAATATACCCATTACATAAAAAAAATCTGCTATTATAAATTATTTCCAAATTTGACATATTTTCCATACAAGCAGTCAGTTCATTGCCTGGACTATTTACCATACGGTCGTATTGTAGAGTTGAAATTATTTAATGTACCTAGCCATTTTTTATGAAACTTTCATTGGTATTCGAACCTTTTACCTTGGACGGTAGAGTTGCTTTTAGAATGGACTGCTTTGATGCAATAGGGAGCCTTCATGTTTTTATTTTATTACGAAAATCATAAGTATAATCCAGCATTAAAACTTTCTTATGACTTATTTTTCTGATGTTAGGTATATGCATTTGAAATCTGCACACGCCGGCTATCCCCGAAAACGCTCCTTATTAAACGGGCTTATACTATGACGTCACACCGTAATATATTCTCGGCGCGTTTACTATGGAGTAAGTCATTAATTTGCAATTATCTCCACAAATTTTGCGTTTAAGTCTAGGTACGTAAACCTACTTGTCATACAAAATATAATTTCTAATTCAATATTCTGTGTAACTGTTGTTATTTTATCGAATAAATTATATTTTTTTCGATAAGGTAATAGTACATTACTTACCTAGGGCGGTTAAACAAAGAATGTCTCAGATCGCAGGTATTTGACGCCCGAGCCGAAGGCAAGGGCGATAAATATGCGCTCTGAGGCTTTCTTTATTACCGCCCGTGGTAAGTACAACATTTTACGTCTCTATCTGGCCAGGAAGTGGGGTTTTCCGCACGCATAGCGTGCGGTAATTCCTACTTTATGGCCAGGTATGACGTAAAAGAATTTGTTTCAAAAAGTTGTTTTAGATTAAATAATACTTAAATTTAAAAATCAACAACATAATTTACCTACTTTAAAAACAAAGTTTAAACCGACTTCTAACACACTCCCTGTAACACTCCCGCCCGGCGGTGCGCGCCAGCCGGCGCAGCGCGAAGCATGCGCGCCCCAGCCGACCACATATCTCTTCTGCATGCTTTTCCCATGTCAGTGCACTTCTAACACACTCCCTGTAACACTCCCGCCCGGCGGTGCGCGCCAGCCGGCGCAGCGCGAAGCATGCGCGCCCCAGCCGACCACATATCTCTTCTGCATGCTTTTCCCATGTCAGTGCACTTCTAACACACTCCCTGTAACACTCCCGCCCGGCGGTGCGCGCCAGCCGGCGCAGCGCGAAGCATGCGCGCCCCAGCCGACCACATATCTCTTCTGCATGCTTTTCCCATGTCAGTGCACTTCTAACACACTCCCTGTAACACTCCCGCCCGGCGGTGCGCGCCAGCCGGCGCAGCGCGAAGCATGCGCGCCCCAGCCGACCACATATCTCTTCTGCATGCTTTTCCCATGTCAGTGCACTTCTAACACACTCCCTGTAACACTCCCGCCCGGCGGTGCGCGCCAGCCGGCGCAGCGCGAAGCATGCGCGCCCCAGCCGACCACATATCTCTTCTGCATGCTTTTCCCATGTCAGTGCACTTCTAACACACTCCCTGTAACACTCCCGCCCGGCGGTGCGCGCCAGCCGGCGCAGCGCGAAGCATGCGCGCCCCAGCCGACCACATATCTCTTCTGCATGCTTTTCCCATGTCAGTGCACTTCTAACACACTCCCTGTAACACTCCCGCCCGGCGGTGCGCGCCAGCCGGCGCAGCGCGAAGCATGCGCGCCCCAGCCGACCATATATCTCTTCTGCATGCTTTTCCCATGTCAGTGCACTGTCGAGGTGGAACATGCTGTATAGGGGCATCACCTGCGCACACCTGCAGGCTCTCGGTTTGATGACCGTTTAATTTTATCGTCATGTAGCAGATCTTATCTTTATTTATTGCCAGTCCATTAGCCGTGAACCACTCGTGCAGTTGCCTGACAACAGTGACAACGTTGTTTAGAGCCCTTTCGAATTCGCTCTTCGTTGGCGTGCTCACCACTGCTGTGACATCGTCGGCGTACATGTAAATATTAGCACCTGCTATCGCTTGCGGTAGGTCATTTAAGATGATACGAAATAGGGTGTTAGAAAGGCAGGATCCTTGCGGCACGCCTATTAGGTTGCAGCGCTCTGCGGATTTCACATTGCCATTGTCACCGACGACCACCTGAGCCCTTTCATTCATAAACGAAAGCATAAGCTTTAAGGTTACCGAGTTACAAACTGTTAAAACGGTGTTTTAACGTCGCGGTCGCGGAGCAGTACCTAATAAGTATATTGAACTAGTAACTTATCGGACGAAACGGAAATTTGATAATAATGGATACTTTAAGCATATGTAGTGGAGATATGAGTTAAATCGAAGGGCTTCATATCGTTATCGAAGACAAAGTTCGTACCCACTTTTATCTCCCTATCTGTCGCACTTGCTGATTCGAGCGACAGATAAGGTTTACGTTTCGCTCTAGGCGCTATGTCATGTCGGTTTGTAATTTTATTGTTCGGTCGGTTCAGTATATAGTAAGTATAACTTGACCCCGACATACATAACAGTTATGAGTTTTCAGAGCTCATTCCCTACTGTAGCAAACTGTTGGTTTATGTTTACTTATTACTCGTATACCTACTATGTTGCTACCAACGACCGACCACGTTAGAAAGACATAAACGATGACATTTATTTTCTCCTACTTCCCTTTACGTGCGGTTTGAAAACAATATCCTATTGACTGACCAACATAATCCGGTTTAACTAAGATTAAACTGTCACTGTGACGAAGTCCTATCCTAACCTACCCGAGGTTAATGGCCTTAAGATTAAATTCCTTTGACAATCAAAGTCCGAGGGACCAAGTCAGTGAGTGCTGTTTGAGTAGATCTCAAGGGTTCACAATGTAACAAAAATACATATGACCTGGCCCCTATTTGACCAAATCGACAATAGTCGCTTGACAATAACAATTCGACTTACATGGCTGCGTCGACAGGTTAAGGTGGTTGGTGGAGCTTATTGACCCAGCAATGTTCGTGGAATTGTCAGGTGAAAATTGTCAAGATGGTGAAATAGGGCCCAGTTGCTGTACTTATTTCACTCACCTAATTGCCGCCTCAGCGATGCTGCGGCCAATCTCGTCCCGGGAGAAGGCCAACGCGCCAGCCGCTACCGACGTCTCCGACTCCCTCGCCGCCCAGTTCCTCGCCAGCGGATCCACCGCTTTCGCCACCACCACGTCCAAGTCCAAATACACCCCACCGAACTTGTACAGAGACAGATATCGCAACACGTCCGAAGTGTGCGAGATGCGCCATATCGTTCTGTTCAAAGCGCCACCACCAATTAAGTTCTCCAAAGGTGTCCCTCTCGCGTACTTTACTACATGCACTCTGGTTAGATTCACGTTTGAATAGCTCCTGAGCACTGCTAGACTGCCAGTCTTTAAGGCGAAGTGAGTCACAGGAGCTGCGAAAAGCACGTTTATCTGCCAGTCAGGGTACGCGCGGGCGGCGGATTCCACGGCACATGCTTGTCGAGAGTTCAAGTCTCCCCTGCAGGAGGTTTCGTGGAAGAACACCGAACGAGACGGCGGCAGGAACGATGCGCTGTGCGCATGTGGTAACGTGTCATCTGCTTCTATATAATGACACGATACATTCTCTAAAGGACCCCAGTGCCAGAAGTAAAGGTCTGGGCTGAGAGGCGAATTTATCACGAAGACCACACAGAGAAATACCAAGGCGATGAATGTTATGATTCGCCGGCGTTTCAATTTGTTGAATAATTTAATATAAATCATCCTAGCTAAATTTTCATATGCACACATAGATGTGCGGGCACGGTGCATATATTAACATCTATTCAGATGTTTTTGAAATTTCGATATTTGTTCCACTTTTCACCGGGGACATCCGTCATTATTCTTTGAGGCAGCATAACCATAACAGAAGGAAAACCACGGCTTACTGCGTTTATATTCTCCGTGATTGCGGCTAATTCTTTATGTGTGCACTTGAACAGTAATGTAAGGGTAACTAAGTATATTCCGGAAATTATACTGTATGTTTATACTCATACTCAATTATATTGTTTATGTTAGTGTCACGTCAACGGTAGCGCCGTGTAGATCGATGTGGCCGCGTTCCGTGACGACGCGCGCGGTCCGCGTCTCAACGCCTACTGGTCTGGTAGGGTAGGACGTTGTTGGCTTGGCTTGTGTGATTGTAGCGGCTGGTGCGATTCAAAAGCGATAGGTATGATGACGAGGATAGAACTGTCTCACAGTGGAATGACAATGTACGTACATAGGTACATACAAATATTTCTAATGTTCTAGTACGGGGATTTGTTGGCTTGTGTATTTGCGGCGGCTGGTACGATTCATAAGCGATTGGTATGATGACGAGGATATAACTGTCTCACAGTGGAATGACAATGTACGTACATACAAATATTTCTAATGTTCTAGTACGGGGATTTGTTGGCTTGTGTATTTGCGGCGGCTGGTACGATTCATAAGCGATTGGTATGATGACGAGGATATAACTGTCTCACAGTGGAATGACAATGTACGTACATAGGTACATACAAATATTTCTAATGTTCTAGTACGGGGATTTGTTGGCTTGTGTATTTGCGGCGGCTGGTACGATTCATAAGCGATTGGTATGATGACGAGGATATAACTGTCTCACAGTGGAATGACAATGTACGTACATAGGTACATACAAATATTTCTAATGTTCTAGTACGGGGATTTGTTGGCTTGTGTAATTGCGGCGGCTGGTACGATTCATAAGCGATAGGTATGATGACGAGGATCGAACTGTCTCACAGTGGAATGACAATGTACGAACCTACATACAAATATTTCTAATGTTCTAAACGGCATTTTCTGATACATGTAAGCCTCTCGACTTCCTTATACCTACGACTCGACATCAACTTTAGCCCTTACTAAGCTAAATATCCTCTAGACCTAAGCCTTCCTCTGCGTTTCTTGCCTTCAACTTTATCTTCTAGGATGTTAAAGACCATTGACGAAAAAAAAATAGCATAAAAAGTTGAAAATGTATGTTAGAAGTGCACCGTCTGTCTACTTTTGCTCTTTTTCTAGAAGATATATTCTTTGTTGAGTTTAATTCCAGGATATTTCCGTTCGAATAGCAAAGGATTGTTGCATTCAAAACCTGTCTCAATTCACCCCTAGTATAAGTTAACCGAGGCGAGTGAGGCGTGGGTAGGCAAGCACAAAATGGACGATGACCTGGTAAAGGTCGCGGGAGTCCGCTGGATGCGGGTGGCACAGGACCGGCCATTGTGGCACTCTTTGGGGGAGGCCTATGTCCAGCAGTAGACGTCTTTCGGCTGATATGATGATGATAAGTTAACCAACCTAAGCTGGTAGCTAGCATGAAATATTGCGTTTCTGTCGGACATAAAGCTAAAAAAAAGCAATTCGTCCGTGTCGCACTTACGTACAGTTGAGTGTAAAAATATGAGTGCATATAATATAACTCACTCATAAATATGTCCCTTCGCTCCTAGGTATGTCAGAGGATTAAGGTTTCGGTAAATATTTATGAGAGGATTAAATCGATACATATTTTTAAACTTGACTGTACTTGCTAGCAAGTGACGAATGCTTTAAGTCCGATGTAAACGATCACATGCTAGCTAGGCAGTCTAGTTCAACTACCTCACTTCAAATGAGGATTCAATGGAGGTCGTTGTTGTTCTACGTCCGTAGGAATAACCCTAGAAACCCTACACGTGACCTCCGGGTGGTGCTAAAAGAACAACAAACTCGGCAGCTGCACTGTTCCTTCTGAACCTCGCAGCGCACACTGGAACTCTATCAGCGACATCGATACGAATACATATAATGTACCAGTGTGTAACCGCCATACGATAAATAAATAAACTTCAAAGTGTACAGATGTGCGGTGTGGGTGGCATGGCATGACACACATGTCCTCAATATTCTTTATCTATATTTCTAATGTATAATCAACGAACCTATTTCATTGCATATAACCTGATACTATGTAATTCTATCTATCTCTATCAAATGCAATAGGGAACATTACTGCAATGTTCTGCCGCCAGAGGCAGCACTACCACTAATAGAAAACCAGTATTGGAATACAGGGATTCACACACACATGCACAATTGATTGTCAAATGAGTGACAAGAATGCTTGCATAGACAATACCGCAAGTGGAAACGAGATACAATGTCAACGCTGCTCGTGTCGCCACCTAAGAAGAGTTTTGCGTAATGTTCCCTATTAACAGTAAAACTAGATACTAAACTACGTCAGAATGTACACAGAGCCACAGATAGGTTAGGTACTCTATAAAAACCCATGTATTTCATAATAAAATTAATCAGATGATGAAGATTATTACATGGATGACAGAATTATAGAAATACCGAGCTCAGATCAGTGGGCTTCGATGCTGGGCATACCTCGACCTGACCCAAGTCAGTCTGTAGGGAAAGTTACTAAGAAAACTAGAGAGCATTTCTAGGGTTCCTTATGTTATGATTATGATAGACCAAGGAAGAACAATGAGTAACTAAGTAGAATTACCAAGGTACAGTTATTCCTGTCGAGTGTTGATTATTAGTCTAATAATCCGTCCGTGTAGTCAGTTACATTTGTGTTAATTTGTGAATTTACTCAGGGGGAGATATGTCATATATACAGAGTAATATGGGAAGACTGTTAGGTAGTGATTGTTGTAGGTACCACTCAGATTTGTATGTAAGCCGTGTTAACATGTGCTCCCTAGCATATTAAATGTATTTGGAATGGACAGAGTGTTTTACTGGACATAATAGTGACTCTTGTCGTTATATTATTTACTCGTAACGTCCAACGTTTCAGATGTTAGAAAGGGCGATCACTCCTGGAAGTCCTGGATAAGACAAGCTAAGGACCGCGCCGAGATGCGAGACTCCACCAGTGGATTTTTACCGCCCCCATGCAATGAGATATATTTTCGTCATGTTCCTTATCCGCCGCCCCCTTTCGTGTGCCGCCCGGGGCCATGACCTCCCCTGTCCCCCTACGCTACGCCGTGAGGGGACGGGGGCCACTGTGGTACTCAAAGAGAATGAGAGCATGGCAGCGGGCGACTACAGGCTGAAATAGTTATTTGTTATACAAGGGGGAAAAGTTGTATTTTACCTACGAGTGTTTCAACACACGAGACGTAAAATAACTTTTCACCCGTGTATAACACAAATCTTTTCACCTCACTACAGCGAGGAAAATAAGAAGGGTAAAAAAAAGTTTGAAAAAAAAATTAAAAAATAAGTTTATTTAAAAAAAAAAAAAACTTTAATAAAAAATAAAAAAATAAAAAAAAATATGTCACATAAAATATACAAAAAACCAAAAATAAACATTTAACGTTCTACGTCTACTTTCTTCACATGTGGATAAAAAGCGATTTTCTCAATAGATATCAAACATACAAAAAGGCCTTTCCGAGGGTAATTAGATCTCTTCCCCGAAATCGTTAATTCCGCATAGCAGAATTTCCATTCGCGTTTTTCCCCACTTGTTATTTTTCTTAGTCGATTTAATTAATATACGCAAGTGTTTCCTAGTTCCGGTTTTTCCCATTTGCTTATTTCTCCAGACGATATAGTTCATATTGTACGTGTTGATAAACTGATTTTTCTTCAGACGCGTTTTTTTCTCTTGTTCTCCAAACATAACTAAGTTACACACCGGCATGCCCCTTTCGCCATTTTGGTCGCAGATCAAAAGATTCGACGGAGCCCCGCGCCATTTCTGGGCGGTTTGCCCTTCGGGCATCTGAAGCTACCTAACGAACCTAACCTACCTAGTGTTTCGCGAATTTGCGAGGGCTGATTATGTAGCTTGGTTATGTACGGGGTAAAAGGGAGAAAAAACGCGTCTGGAAAACAATCAGTCTATTATCATGTGGGAATATGAACTATATCGTCTAGAAAAATAATAAATTGGGGAAAAACGCGACTAGAAACCAATCCGTTTGTCAACACTTACGCATAGGAAATAATTCGTCTAAGAAAAATAAAAAGTGGGGAAAAACGCGAATGGAAATTCTGCTATGCGGAATTAACGATTTCGGGGAAGAGATCTAATTAAACAATGACAGTACACCGGTCAGAAGACCATATGAGGTCGACTTGAATGACACTTATATGTCCATCGACGAAGTTCTAGGGGCCCGGAATCTACCTACAATGCACCAGTTGCAACAGCCCCAGCGACTGAACGACGTAATCACACTGGAGAGTATTAGTAAACTTTTAGAATCCAAGCTGGAAAAGGCTACCGCAAACATAATTATGAATACTAAACTTGCGATACAGAGCGAAATAAACAGCGCTATATTTAAACTTAAACAAGAAATGACACAAAAATTTACTACGATCACAACCGAACAAGTCACATTGAAAAAAAATTTGCATGAAAGTAACTTACAGATCGAATCTCTAGACAGGGAATATAAAACCCTGCAAAAATAACTGCTAGAAATTAGCCAACGTTTAGACTCGTTCAAAATATCAAATAATGATTACAACGAAAATACGAAAAAAATCGTCATTTATGGATTGGAGGAACACTACCAGTACAGTCGCCATCACATACATAGGTACACTTTAGGTGTTCAAAAATATCGGCACATGCACCCTAATGCCTTGACAATAGAGGTGTGTTCCGATGTTTGTGACGTGCTTGTTTGCTCCGATGTATGTGATGGCGACTGTACCAGGAAACTGAGAGCGACTTACATCACCGAGTGACCAATCTTTTCTGGAATGTACTGGATATAAATCAACAAGGATCCATTGAAGAAATCCAGCGAATCGGAAGGAGAGGACATCGACGGCCATTAGCTGTAGAATTATTAAGTAAAAGAATGACCAACTATATTCTCGATCATAAAGACAATTTCATGACAACGGGCATATCAGTATCAGCATTCATGAGCAAGCAATCCCTTCAAGATAGGAAACAGCTGCGAGAAAAATTAATTAAGGCAAGGCAAGAGGGGAACTACGCGATTATTAGAAATAACGGAAAAGAACATATACCTACCATCGCCGAAGCACACAACAAATGATGTTACACGTAATCTATACCGGGACCCTAATATTAGTATTAATACTATTGGAGATTCTGAACAGAATCTGGGTCTGGACTCACAGATACAAACTCGTGGAGGAGATGGCTTAAATTTTCGTCCTCAAGGATTTTGAAAACCAGCATGCAAATGAGAGGCAAGTCTCTCCAAATGTGAAATGCTTATCTGTATTGTACCTAAACATTAATAGGTTAAGAAATAAAGTACTAAATCTCGAAGCTTTTGTACAAACCGAATTTGAAGAAAACCCGTCCTTTATTTGTATTACTGAAACGTGGTTAAGGCCGGAAGAATCAGTTAACATATCAGGGTACAAAATTATAGCAAATTACAGTAGAACAAGTAATCAAGAAGGTGGTTGTATTATTTTTGCCAGAAATGACATATCTGTAAACTGTAAAGTATGTAACGTTGAGCAATATTGTAAGGAAAAAGTATTTGAAGTATGTTGCATATCTGTAGAGTTAGAAAAAAGACAACGTATAAAAAAACGTAAAAAAGATAAGTACAGTATATATAAGTCCGAATAGCGAAATTAAAGGCTTTTTAAGTCATTTAGAAACATTTTTAAATAATAATAATAAATATAATTCAATCATATGTGGAGATTTCAATATTGATTTGAAGGAGAGGACAAACACAGTGACTGATTTTTTACAACTATTTTTGGAGCATAATTTAACACCTACAATACATGAATATACTCGGATTACAGAAACATCTAAGACAATAGTTGATAATATATTTTCCTCTGTGGGTGATAATTTTCAACCACACGTAGTCCCTTGTAGTCTTTCTGACCATGATGCGCAATTTGTAATTTTTCCTGATGAAATTATTACGGGATCTAAGGATGTAAAATATCAATTTAAAAGAAAATATAGTAATGCAGCCTTAAAAAACTTTGCTAGAGAACTAGAGACCATTTGTTGGGATACAATTTATGAAGTTAAAAGTTGTGAACACAAATTAAAAATATTTTATGATATTATTTACCATTTACTTAATAAGCACTGCCCTAAGAAAAAAGTCAAAATATATAATTATAATAAGACCTGGTTAACACGTGGAATAAAGATATCTTGTAGGAAAAAGCGATTGTTTCTCGAACGATTTATCAAGTTGTGTATTATTAATAATAATTTTCATTCGTAGTTTTTTTGTTATAAATGTTAAATTTAATGTAATCTAATATTATAAATTTAGTGTAAGTTTTGCATGCCATATAGTGGCGGAACACACATACATGTAATTGTATTACCACTGACATGTCAATTGTACGATCTTTGTGTATGTTTTAGCAAAATAAATGATTATGATTATGTAAACTACCCGTGAGTATAGAATGTGCGGGTAGTATAGTAACTAGTAGTATTGTAATATTTATACGATCAGATTCATTTATTTCATAATAAGATTACATTGTTGTTGATAATATTACTAGGTGACTGATATTTCGTAACTGTTTCTATGTTTTAATAGTTATTCTGAGAGAAGACTAATTCAACAAAAAAACATCATGAAAATCGGCCCAGCCATTCTTGAGTTATACATACATGGTGTAACTAACACGGCTTTGTTTTATATATATTATGTATTATTAAATATAGCTGGTTAGGAGGGTATGATATGAAAGAACAAGGCGCGTGAATAGATAAGATAAGATAGCCTTTATTTGCCGAGTTATTTTGTTACATTTCATTTACTACATGCATGCTTATTAAACAACTTAAACTAATTTATTTTCTTAAATAAATATTTAATTTTTCTTTAAATATTTGTTTTATTTTCCTAACTTCACTCCTTTTTTTTAACGGCCTCCGTAGCCCAGTGGGTAGTGACTCTGCCTACGAAGCTGGAGGTCCCGGGTTCGAATCCCGGTCAGGGCATTTATTTGTGTGTTTATCACGAATATTTGTTCCTGAGTTATGGATGTTATATATGTATATAAGTATCCATATGTATTTATCTATTATATATATCATCGCCTAGTACCCACAACACAAGCCTTATTGAGCTTACCGTGGGCCTAGGTTGATTTGTGTAAGATTGTGTCCCATAATATTTATTTATTATTTATTTAACTTCAGCTTGCCTCTTGGACATAGGCCTCTTCCCAAGCTTTCCATTTTGTTCTGTCTTTAGCCTCCCTTCTCCATATTGTTCCTGCTTTCTTTTTAATATCGTCCTCCCATCTCATTATAGGTCTTCCTTGTTTTCTTTTTCCCAGTCTTGGATACCATTCTGTGATGTCCTTTGTCCACTTTTCCACTTTTTCCCTCATCATGTGTCCTGTCCACCTCCAAATGGAGGACGCGTGAATAGATTTGATCCAAATTCAGTGAAATTAGAATGTTGAAACTTTCACCTAGTGTTGTAGTTGTAGCACTCGGCCGAGGCTTTAAGATTCGAACCGTCAGGGCTAACGCGGGTCTTCTCAGTACTGCATAACGCTCATCTTAGCTATAAAGGCTCGAGTCTTTTCTTCTAAGTCTCGGCTGAGCGCTAAATCATGGCCCCCTCTCACTACCGGCGTCGAGTGAGCGTTCCCATACAAAAAGGTGCGTTGCGTCAACGCCGCGTCGACGTATTATATTACCAAACCGCTATGGTATTTGAGGTGCCAGTTTTGCCATATAAATACGTCAAATTTTATATGAACTATTACTATATTACTAACTATAGCTATTCCATTCCCACACTCATCGCGGTTTGATAATACTCACCAACCGAAGGTCCCCGCTTCGCGCCTATAACTCGCGCCGCGACAGGGGCGCGCATGCGCGATACGTACTCAGCAGCCCTACTCTCCCCTATCTTTATCTCGTAGGAGGGGTGGCAACAACGACAACGCACCACTTGTGGCCTTACTACTACGTGATAGGGTCCATTATTGATCAGTTGTGTTACTGTGTGTGCACACCTGGTGTACTGTTGTTTAACCACCTGTCCCGGGGTGTATTCGGTCACACGTGGAATCGGATTGTATTTGGCTTAGTGAGCGCGGAAACGAGTGACGTGACAAATGTAAAACAGATTCCAATTCAATACTTATAGCAGTCCTGTCCCTATTGCCGCTCCACTAACCTCCGCTCTGGGCACCTCATCATCATCATATCAGCCGAAAGACGTCAACTGCTGGACATAAGGCCTCCTCCAAAGAGTGCCACAATGGCCGGTCCTGCGCCACCCGCGTCCAGCGGACTCCCGCGACCTTTACCAGGTCATCAGTCCACCTTGTGGGGGGCCTACCCACACCGCGCCTGCCGGTACGTGGTCGCCACTCGAGAACCTTTCCGCCCCAACGGCCATCGGTTCTACGTGCAATGTGCCCCGCCCACTGCCACTTAAGTTCTGGGCACCTCAGAGGTGCAAATTAACCCTAACACGGTTGACAGTAACACTCATCGTTGTACGATGACTCGCAATCGTGATCCTGGTCGATCACGTAACGCATTGTACGCGCGTCAGGTAGATCTAAATGTCAAATTTTATATAGAAAAATGACAGTTGGGATTGTCCTATCGCGCGTTCGGAACGTTACGTGATTATTCCTATCGCCATAACTAGACAAAAAAAAAGTACAGTAGGACGGGTGCTATTATTTGAGTTTTCTAGCTGTCAAATAACCCCCGTGTTTATAACCCCCGGCGCCATTCTTTAGAAATATATCCAAATTCACAACATTAGACTTTAAAATATCCTTCTATATTCACTGTGTATGTATTTTCCATATAAAAAATCCGCTATATCCGTCATGTTGGCATCAACACTCTGTCACCCATTTTCGCGCCCTTTTTTCATAACGTTTGTAAATGACATGTGATTGTCTGTGATGTCCATAATTTTTATTTGTTTTAGGTTTCCGGACTGATCCTTCCCCCAAAAAACCGTCAAAATTGTACCGAACATTCTCCTCGTGTGTAAATAATTATGTCAACAGTCAACACCTTTTAAACTGTTATTGGCAAATCCACCTTGATGCTAACACAGCAAGGAGTAAAAGCCATATAAAAAAAAACGTTTGACGACTTCATACTTAGGGCTCGTGCACAAATCACGCGAGGTTTTTTCGGCTACTTTTTGACCCCCCCCTCCCCCCTGGTGATATTTGGTGAGGTTCTTGGCTACCCCCTCCCCCCCACGTAACCTCACGTATATTTTTTTTCATTCGACCTAATTGTAAGATAAATAGTATTGTACATAGTAAATCTTGTTTATTTTTCTATCTGATGAAGTCAAGTCAAGAGCGAGCGGGCGGGGTCACAAAATTTCGTAAAATAGACTCGCTATTTTGAACTGCTAAGTAAACGTACTCGTGTGGTAGATATTTTTTCTTAGTTTCGTTCACTGTAGAAAAATACACGTGAGGTCTCCTTATCCTAAAAGTGGCACTGGAACACAAGTTTCATGTGCTCTGCCTACCCCTTTTAGGGATAAAGGCGTGATGATATGTATGTATGTATGTATTAGGGAATGCAAAAACCGGTCAAATTTCAAAACCGGTTATTAACCGAAACGACAAGCTCAAAACCGGTTAACCGGTTAATAACCGGTTTTTATACGAATATCTAAAAATATAAGTATTGAAGGATAATTTGACTGTAGGTGTATTATTTCTGGTTTATAAGTAGGCAAGGTGTAGTGGGGTAAATAAAAATATATTTGTTTCATCATTTTTATAAACGACAGGTGAGACTAAAATATATAAATTTAATGACTAACCAAGCAATGCCTAGTGTGGGGGTCAGCATTATAGTATTAGGCTTTGTTTTTAAGAAATAAACTATTTGTAATCATAATCAACTATGGTAATTTAAATAATTGTATATTTGGTTCAACTTCTAAGTTTTCCGCGAATTAAACAATATTTTTCATATGAAAATTCTTACACGGCACAACACTACACAAGACTTCCGTGAACTTGCAGGGTAGCCACGAACCCCTTCTGCCCCTTTGACGAGCCACACGTTAAAGTAGATATATATACACAGTCCGTACTTGGTGATCGCCCTTCTGCCATAGAGAGAACGAATGATGACTTGGTACGCATTCTCAAGTGAATTCAACGATATGGTCTGATTGTGAAGTGAACCCAGCAAAAATCGAAGTCATTGTTATTGGCAGCAACAAACGGATTTCTAGAATTGATTTTGTTAACATCTCTCCAATACTTTTTGGTGGGGTTGAATTTGCTTACTCGATGAAAGTAAAAAAAAAATGGGATCATTATGGATCGCACCTTGTCTTGGGTGCCTCAAGTGAATGAAGTGCGCAGGAAGGTATTTACTACAGTGGGGTGTCTCAGCCGGTTTCGTAATTGTATACCTACCGCAACCAACATTTATTTCTTCATATTCTTGATTATCCTGATGTATCCTTTCTGAGAAGTAACTTTATGAGCTTGAACGTCTTCAAAATGTCTGAATATGATTTATATTCGGGTTAAGCAAATATGACCATAGTGTTTCTAGTTTCCGTTCCAAAAAGTGATTAGTGCCTATCAGTTATCGCCGTAACTCTCACATCTTCTAAAACTTTTTTTTAACTTTGCATTCGTTATCTTGTAAATGTTATAATAGTTCGTTCCCTATTAAGGCTATTCGACTGTGAAACTTTTTCCCTATTGACATTAAAAGGGCAAAATCTATTGGTAACGTCAAATACCTCCTTAAATAACAAACTTACTTATCGCTCCTCTAATACAGATAGTGCAACGAAGAGTATTTAAATTGTATTGTGGATTGTGGGCATGTTGTGCAGACTGCAGAGCCAACGCGCCTTCGTAATTATAAACATTGATATTATAACTCATCAGCACAGCACCATAATTCAATACTGTAAAGGTGTTCGATTAGAATAGGGAATCCATATACAAATTAGCTTATCAGTGTACATTTTTCAAGTGGCTTAATCCAGTATTATTTTACCTCTATATGGATATAATACATTTATGTTACTTACATATTTTATTTGACATTTTGTTGACTAAATATCGATTTCGGCTCACAATTTCAGGCATTTTATAAATTATACTAATTCCGGTTAATAACCGGTTTTTAGTGTAAAAACCGGTTATTAACCGAGCGCAAAAAGTTCCGGTTAACCGGTTTTTCGGTTAACCGGTTTGCATTCCCTAGTATGTATGTATGTTAGGCCTATGTTCGTGATTTTTCTATCGAGCGAAAATTGCTTAATCATGTTTTGAATCACTGATCTCGCTGCAGAAAGCCTCAAGAGTACTCTTCGTATTTTTTTGAAACCATATTATTATAAGCATACCCATTAAATTGTTTCAAAAACTCTGTTCGCTTAACTTCGCTGAACCAAGCACGTCACAAACATCGGAACACACCTCTGTTTTCAAGGCATTACGGTGCATGTGCCGATATTTTTGAACACCTATAGTGTACCTATGTATGTGATGGCGACTGTCCATCTCAAGTTTTTGACCATAAAGAAAGGCGGGAAAATAATATACAGCCTGTATGTTTAATATTACCTCAAATTGTAACCATACATACCATTTTGTACTATGAACCAATATTGTAAGAAAATGGGGAATGGATGAAAATTTTAGAAACGCCAGATTTTTTTTTTGGTGATAGTAATAACCTTCCTTAGCACCAGAAAAAAGTTGCAGACTGTTGATATTGACAGCTGCAGCAGCTATATTGGTCATTGCCAGGGTCAAATATTTAAAATATTTTTTGTAATATGAGACGGATCAAGGAAAGTGTCTCATTCGCCGTCCTAACCACAAAACGTAAGTGAGGAAACTGTTTATATTTTTCAAAAATAATTGACGCAGCTGACAAGTCTGCAACTTTTTTCTGGTGCTAAGGAAGGTTATTCCTATCACCAAAAAAATAATCAGGCATTTCTAAAATTTTCATCCATACCCCATTGTAAGTTAGTCTTAACTACTAAAGCGTAATTCATTTTTGAAAATTTATCAAGCAGCAATGTAATACTTACACTCATTTGACACATGGAAGAAGCGGGTTACTCGTGACAGTTGTGACGTCACATCAGTAAGACAATGTTGTGATACATTGCGCGCTGAATTATTTTATAAGGAAAAAAATAAGTTAGTAGTTAAGAAAAAAAAACTTGCAATATCGGTTCATAGCACTAACACCTACCTCTGGTTACAATTTGAGGTAATATTAAAAATACACGCTGTAGACAACTGGGTATATTGTCAAAGAGATATTAAATAAATCTGGGTAGTAAACACCTTCGCATATACCTAGACTTAGTCCCAGTGCCACAGACTGTGCCAAAAGCAATAAAATGTTGACTTAAAGGAAACGAAACATTTTACCATTCGGCCAAACTTCGGTTTGTTAGTCTTTGACCGTTTTAAAAACGTAGAATAAAAAACACAGCAAAGAGGCAAAGTTTATTAGTAGGCATCGGAGATTTTGTCGCATGGTAAGACTAATAGCAAGCCATGGAGTCGACATTTGCCATAAATGTTAACTTTATTCATATTCATACTCATTTATTTAATTAGTTATGTATTTTAATATAATCAAGGACAACAACGTTGACGAGCTTAGAAACGATTATTTAATGTTATCGTTGGAAAATGAATATCACAATAAAAATAATTACCATTTTTATACTGATTTAATTACGAAAATTCATAAACAAACAAACTATACATTAAAACACGTAAAAAATATGTATGTAAAAATAGTTGAAGTTATGAACTCATAATCTAATAGTTTTTAGGGTTCCGTACTCAAAGAGTAAAACGGGACCCTATTACTAAGACTTCGCTGAAATTTGCACAGATTATGTACTTCTGCTGCCGCTATAACAACAAATACTAAAAACAAAATAAATTTTTTTTTAAGGGGGGCTCCCATACAAAAAACGTGATTTTTTGCCATTTTTATAGATAATCTGTCACCAGGCTGTATCTCAAGAACCGTGATAGCTAGAGTTGAAATTTTCTTAGATTATGTATTTCTGTTGCCGCTATAACAACAAATACTAAAAACAAAATATTTTTTTTAAGGGGTGCTCCCATACAACAAACGTGATTTTTTTGCCGTTTTTATAGATAATGGTACGGAACCCTTCGTGCGCGAGTCCAACTCGCACTTGGCCGGTATTTTTATATAATTCGACTAAGATACACGACCGGCCGCTCTAAAGGCATTTTAAGATAAATTAAATAAATGAGTATGAGTATGAATAAGAGTTTACATTTATGGCAAATGTCGACTCCATAGCTTGCTATTAGTCTTACCATGCGACAAAAACTCCGATGCCTATTTATTAGTTCGTAGCTTTATAAGTTTGTATGTATGTATACTGACCGTTTTAAAAACGTATGAAAATCATGGGCAGGTAGTGGGAAATAAAAGAAGTGTGTAAAATGTTGTTGATTATCGTAGATATTTAAAGCGCTATAAGAAAACACTATTTTATTATCATTTTTATATTTTTAAATATTAACGTTTCACAATCATAACATTCATAACACTAAGTATATCTCGAGCTCTGATAGTTTGATCGCATTGAAACCTATCGTACGATCGAGAGTAGGCGTAAAATATCTAACAATAATAAATCAACATTTCCTTATTTAAATAATAAAAGAAAATGTCCTTACTTTAAACAAACAATATGTCACCGACTCGTCTTCTCAGCAGCGCGTTGTTTTTTCAAAGCGCGGTACGCGTCGACGGCCTCCATACGCGCGCGTTCCCTCCGCATGAGCTCCGCCGCGCTCAGCTGAGCCTTGCCCGGCTGAACCTTGCCCGGCTGAGCCTTTGTCTTTAACGGTTGAGCCTTTGGCGGTTGAGGCTGTGTCGGGTTGAGCATGCCGGCGAGGAGTAGATCGCGGCGGCCCGGCTGAAACAAGTGATAATGTGAAGCAAAGGTCTTCAACAACTTTCTTAGAGAGTTAGGGCAAAGCTGAATGTCATCTCGCTCGTATGTGGAGCAGCGCAACTGGGGAAGTACCTCCACCTTACAGAAGACCGCAGCCATAATAGCACCACTGCTTTGTAGTGTTGCTATATTATTGCATGCTATGAAGCTTGTGGTGTTGTGCTCCTGGTGGTGAGTAAGGTCGCCAGAGCTCCCTAGGATGCGCTGTGTTGGGAGTGAGGGACCTGCATGCCTCTATCTGCCAACACAGCGAATTCTCAAGTGAATAAACGGTAAGTCGGCAACGCGCTTGTGATTCTTCTGGAGTCACAAGTGTCCATAGGCGACGGTACCAGCTTACATCACATCAACATCAACATCAGGCAGGCCGTAAGCTTGTTTGCCACCGTCGTAGTATAAAAAAAAACCTTTAAGGTCCAGGGGAGTTTATTTTTTTGACTTTGGACCGCTCAAAACTTTCACTCGAAAACTGTCATAAGCGATGAAATGCAATTTTTAACCCCTGACGGAAAAAGAGGGGTGTTATAAGTTTGACGTCTGTGTGTGTTTGTCTGTGGCATCGTCGCTCCTAAACGAATGAACTGATTTAATTGCAGATTTTTTATCCGAAAGCTGACGTGATCGAGACGGTTCATAGCTACGTTTCAACAAAATCGGTTTAGCCGTTATTGAGATATTGAACTTTGAAATGAAAATGGCAAGGGTTTTTAAATTTTTCTAAGTTCTAGTTATGTTATATTATATATAACAATAGAAAATTGAAAAAAGAGTGGTAATGACCATCGTGTGTTTTGACACTACAATAGTACTTATGTCAAAACAGTTGCAGAGAAAAGAACAGAATGGCGATTACTCCACCGACAAGAGCCCGGCTCTTGAGTTTATGATGATGAATAGTATGTACTAGTATTTAATTTTTAATACAGTTGCTCAAAAAGTGGTACTTTTTGTGGCTGCGTAGCGTGCGAGAAGCTCAATTTCTCGAACTAGTGCTTTTTACTTTTTAGTTCCAAACTATACTTTCGAAACGCAGTAATTTTATATTAGATTTTTTACTTATAAATTATGAAATTAAAAACGCTTACGAATACTAGGAGTATTTATTTTTGATCGCGTTGGTATGAAAGTCATTTTTGAAGCTGAAAATGTACGCATCTGTAGGTAGACCGCTTAACTCATTCCTCGCTTGCGCAGCGCGCGGGTGCAGGGGTATGACGATAACGGGGTGCGGGCGCCGGGGTTTGCCTTCCGCACGTCGCCCGCAGCCCGTTATAGTCATACCCCTGCACCCGCGCGCCGCGCAGGCGAGGACCGAGTTAAACGGTCCACCTATAGGTACCAGGAGCGCATACCCAAGCAGAAGTTTCGATGCAGCCACTAACAGTTGAGATCGAGGTACAATAATATAAATTTATTTAAAGAATTCATTAATATATAAATGACGAATATTAATTTATTATTTTTTCGCAATTGTATTAAAAAACGTCGTTTACAACACGTGTGAAATGTCTTTTACCACTCGTACCGAGTCTTGCCACTCGCTTTCAGCTCGTGGCAAGATACCTCGGTACTAGTGGTAAAAAGACATTCTTTTCACACTAGTTGTAAAATGTACTATTTCGTGTGCTCGAAAGTCAAAAATCGGCCCCCACTTTGTTTTGCTATGCGGAAGTATGTCTCGAGGCTGCACCCGCTTGGCTAAGCTGTATGCCGCGTCTTGAAGAAATGATTTCCATTTCAACAAATTCATTTCAAAAACGTTTATAATTTCCACTAATTCCCAACATGTTCTTTTTATAGAAATTGCCTTCACTTACGTATTTTGCATAAGACAATCTAGGAACGCAGTAAAAAGCTGTACGTGTGGCAAATAAAAAATGTGGGAAAATGCAAAAATATAAATGCGATTGTCTAGCACTCTACTTAAACTCTAGAGAAGGTAATCGTTACACCTATTACTTCTAAACCTGTTGAAAAGGGAAAAGAGAAGAGCAGAAAGATAATACTCTTATACACAATAGAGGTGTAGACATTAAATAAAATAACCAATAATGATGAATTTTCTCGAAAAAGGATTAAAAATATTGTCAAATGTCGAAAAAAATATGAGTGTCCAAAGTTTTAAGAGGGAGTTTATTCTGACCCTTTTCCGCCAAACGCACCTTCATATGAAACAATTGTCATTCACTATGACGCTCGGGGATCGTGACGTCACTATCCCCCAGCGCTTTCTCTCTCTAACGAGCAATATTAAAACGGTTGTAGCTTCGTAATTTTTTGAGATATCTGAATGGGATTTTCGTCACTAGGAATATATTTATGCCTTCTATTTTTTGGAGTAATAATTAATTTTGAGTCTACACTTTTATTACTCACCCTAGCCGCCCCCTGGCTGGCCTGCGCGCGGCGCGGGGTCGGCAGCGCGGGCGGCGCGTGCGCCACGTCGCCGAACGACACTCGCTCGTAGCGCAACTCTCGTGCCGCCAGCTCGCGGGCCGTGGTCGTCTGGGAACAATCATTTATTTATAAAACACGTGCAAGTTGATAATGCTGAACCAAAACAATTGCACATTAAACATTACAGATATAATTGAAACAAGCATTACACAATTAAACATTTCCTGATCAATTTAAGGCGAATGTACCCCTTCAAATTATGTCTGAACCATAAACCGCTTCGAGTTCTGGCCAAGCTCTTAGGGCAGGTTGCACCACTTTCGCGGAAGAGTGCTTCGGCGCGATCGTAACCCGGCACCTTGGTGACGAGATGGAACACCGTGGGGTTTTAGTCGGTAGTCCGGGCGGTTCCCGGGAGCCCTGGCTTCCCCCCCGGCCGGGCAAGATGCGCAAAGGCATTTCCCCACATAAAAAAAAAAAAAAAAAAGATTGCACCACTTACGATTACAAACCGATCAGCGTTAAATATGGCGTTATAAGCTGTCATTCCACAGAAACTTGTCAAACTTTCCATACATTTAGATTTTGGATTCTCTGTATCTCCCTTAGAACTCAGCCACGACTTACAACGGCAGCAGTGCATCATAAAAGGGAGCGAAATGCTGCGATCTGTTCTCTCGCTCACGCCCGCTGCCGGTCGGTCGGAACCGGTTTTTCCAAAATTCCCCGAAGTAGTCTAATATTTTGAATTATTATAGGCTCTTAATTTAGGACTGTATCATGTATTTAGGTAAATAACATTTTCGTATTATTAGATTGGCCGATCAAAAATGATATCATAAACGAGAAAGAGTTCGCTCTTAGCGTACGATAGCGAGCGGTTGCGCGCGCGCGCGAGTAAGTTACGATCTTAGAATAATAACGCCTAGAATGATAGTTACATACGGCCGCCGCGCCAAGCGTGAGGCATAAAATGGATTCATGTAGTTGTGATCAACTCGTATTCATATGCGCCAATACGCACACAAACGCACCAATAGTGTACCACCGATCGGCGTACTACGCCATTTATGGCTGAGTTTTGGTGACCGTTGACCGTTACGCGTGAACTGCTTTTCGAGGCGTTATTATTCTAAGGTTACGATGACGTCGACGTGCAATGTTGTTATTGACGAAGTGCTGGCATTTATAGTGAATAAATATGATGTCATGGACCACAATAGTTTAGTGCGTATTTGTGCCTCGGCTTTTAAAGTGGAAGATTTGGATAGAGCAATAAACTTACTGTTCGATGCTGTAAAGACGAATATTAAAAAGATTTCTTGGAATAATTTACTTTCAAAACAAACTTTTAACCGACTTCAATTCAGTACTCCGCCAAGCCACATGAACATTTCCACATTTTTTTTCCAATTTACCACATGAACTGATTTCCGAGAGCAGATGCGTTGATTTTTAGACCAATAAACCAAATCGCTGTATGTGGGCCGATAATATTTGAGGACTTCCGTCAATTCCTCAAGGATCTCAGAATTACCTTTGGCACTTCATTGTTTGTTATTTCAACGGAATCATATCAGAATCTGTGACGTACTTATATAGTTTGAAGTACATCATTGAGAAGTTCCACAAGCCATCTGTGGTCTTCATCATCACTTCCACCATCACCAAATTTATGATTTCCGGGTGTAAATACACGAGATATAATAGAAAATACCGAAATTACTACACGCGTGCCTAATATATTTGAGGAGTTCCCTCAATTCCTCATGGTTCCCATCATCTAACTGGGGTAACAATGGGACCAATCTGGAAACATATACTTTCAATTAAAAAAAGAATTGTACGAATCGGTTCATAAATGACGGAGTTCTGAGGTAACAAACATTAAAAAAAAAAAAAAAATAAAAAAAAAATACATCCGAATTGAGAACCTCCTCCTTTTTTTTGAAGTCGGTTAAAAAAGAAGGAAAAATCCATAAGGATCTGGATGACATTATGAAGCTTATTGGAAACGCTGATCCAGAAGTGATGCCCATTTTTGTGGCGAAAGATCTGCATATTACCCCCTGTAAATTTTGATCATATTGACGGTTCGGCTTTATTAAAAGAAATAAATCACATGCGGCTCAGAGTGGACGAGATTTCAAGCTTGTATGCAACAACGGACCAGTTACGGGAATAGGGAACTTGCATGTTTTTATTTTATTACGAAAATCAAAAGTATAATCCAGCATTAAAACAACTCTAGCATTAAAACTTTCTTATGATTTATTTTTCTGATGTTATATGCATTTGAAATCTGCACGCGCCGGCACCCCTCGACAACGCTCTATATTAATATGGCTTATGCTATCACGTCAGACCGTATATTCTCGGCGCGTTTACTATGGAGTAAGTCATTAATTTGCATCTCAGGTGTCGCTCTTCCAGCGTTTTTGTCCTCGGCACATGGCTCGCTACCTCTTATCGGTAAAATATTATCTCCATTACTATCCGATTTTGAGGTGGCCTGGATGTCCGAGGCCAAGGACGCTTGGAGGATGGCCTGCCCGGGAACAGACTTCCCCTCAAGTTCGGAAAGCCAAAAACTGTGGGATTTGCCGATCAGTTTAAGAGTACACACCCACCTTACCGACACCTGTCCTACCCCAAGAGACAAGGCTAGGCTATTAGCGGTTTCTGAGCGTGAATCCGGATACTGGCTTCACGCACTCCCTTCAGTCAATTTCGGGACGTTATTAGACGATAATTCTTTCAGGGTGGCTGTTGGCCTTCGTCTAGGCCTGGACATCGTCGTACCACACCAATGTCGCTGCGGATCACAGGTAGATCGTTTAGGTCACCACGGCCTGAGCTGCCCCAAAAGCGCCGGTAGACTCTCCCGCCACGCTTGTCTTAACGACATAATACGTCGGGCTCTTGTCAGCGTCCACGTGCCTGCGGTACTCGAACCAAATGGCCTCGCACGGGACGACGGCAAGAGACCCGACGGTATGACGTTGGTACCGTGGCGATTGGGGCGGCCCTTAGTGTGGGACTCCACCTGTGTGGACACTCTGGCAATGTCACATGTTACAACAACGTGCCAAAAACCAGGTGGGGCGGCCGCAAACGCGGAGACGGCTAAGCGTCGAAAATATTTGTGTTTAGGCGACAATTATATTTTCGTCCCGTTTGCGGTCGAGACGCTAGGCCCTTGGGGACCAGAGGCTCACCAATTGTTTAGCCTAATAAAAAAAAAGATCATCCGTATCTCCGGTGATCCCAGAGCTGGCGCGTTTCTCGGCCAAAGAATCAGCATTGCTGTGCAGCGTGGAAACGCCGCCAGCATTTTGGGGTCCTTTCCCCCAATGCGCGACCTTGGGGACGCGGGTTAAATACCCGCATCTACTTTTATTTTAGTTTTTTTTGATTTACTTATTTTTGTGTATAGATTAAGTTAGTTTTAGTCATTTTAGTTTGTATATGTAAATAGATTTCCAAAGTGAAAAAAAAAATGTTACTACTATGTTATTAACTGAAATCAAATTCGCATACCTATACGTTTTTTTTTACAGTTTTCCTCTGATCTCATTATCTAGACAAGCCAAAATGGTAACTATGATATTTTTATCTGTTTAAGGTATATTGCGTCTTTTTAGACATTTAAGACAATAATTAAACATTTATTTTTAACGTTTTAATAATAATGTATTTCTCAGTATTTAATTTGCAATTATATCTTTAAAATTTGCGTTTAAGTCTATACTTGTCATACAAAATATCATTTCTAATTCAATATTCTGTATAGTGTATTTTTTTCTGTGTAGTGTATTTTATCGAAAAAAAAAAATCCGTTATTTTAACGTGAGATAAAACTAATACTATAGTTTTTTTTATTATTTTCTTTTGTATGATATCTCTACGTGTCGATTGAGTGCAATTTATTCGAAATTGAAGTCCCATCCAAGTTCCCCAATAGAATCCAAGTGCAATACCGACAAATACGATTCCATAATAAACGATACGTACTTTAATCACAATAACGCGGGCTCATTTGTAAACAAAGGACGGCGCGTAGCGTATATCTGTTTAACAGCGGACCTATGGCCATAACAACACCTGTCAATGAATCAGTTAATGAACTACAATCGGACCGGAATAGATAACGACACATCACAGCTGTAGCTGAGTGAGAACGAGATAGCGCAATGTGCTGAGTCAGGGCTAAGAATAATATAAATAATACTGCGGCGTAAAAAGATTTCGATTCAGAGTGAGTGTTATTAATTGCAACCACTCGTTTTGTGATGTTTACGACCAAGCAGGTTAGAAATATTATCAAGAGGATGAAACGAGGAAAGTCACCTGGTCATGACAGTCTCAGCATTGAGCACCTGAAACATTGTGCCTAGGGTACTTTCGTTTCTGTTTAACTTGTTTCTGGGGCATGGTTTCTTGCCTGATGAGATGACAAAAACCATTGTAGTGCCTAATAGTCAAGCAAGAACAAGACTGGGGATGTGGCCAGTATTTCCAACTATATTACGAGTAGACCCATCTCACTAGTGACCATTTTGGCTAAGGTATTTGATGCTTTACTTTATGACATACTTACTAGCATAATGCCCAGTTCGGTTTCCGAGCTGGGCTGTCCACGGCAATTCTATGTCTCAAAGGAGCTGTCAGGCTGCGTGCTTCCTTGATTTGTCAAAATCATTTGACATTCTGTCTTGTATGGGAAATTGTGGGATAAAATAGGAAGTGCGGGTGTACCGGCTGTATCTCAATTTTGCGCTACTGGTATGGCAGTCAAAGGAACCAGGTGAGATGGGGTGCGGCACTATCAGACTCATATGGCATGGAATGCGGTGTGAGGCAGGGGGGGCTGACGTCTCCGATGCTTTTCAACGCTTATGTTAATGATCTCATTGTTGAGCTCAGCAACACACACACAGGCTGTCATATTGATAACATATGCGTGAACAATATCAACTATGCTGATGATATGGTGTTGCTAGGGCCGTCAGTGGGGTCAATTAGGAAACTGGTGGCTATTTGTGAAGCCTATGCGACGGAAAACGGGCTTAGCTACAACTGTAGTAAAAGTGAGATACTCGTTTTTAAGACTGGCAAAGAGAAGCCGATCAATGTTTCGTCTATTAGGCTAGACGGCACGTCTCTTCGGGTAGTGACAAAGTTTAAATAAGTACTTGGGTCACATATTTACCGAAGACCTGAATGACGACGGTGACATAGAAAGGGAGCGCAGGGCACTGGCAGTTAGGGGGAACATGATTGCTCGCAGAATTGCTCGTTGCTCGAAACCAGTTAAGGTGGCACTTTTCAAAGCCAATAATTAAACATTTGTTTTATGCGAGCAGTCTGTGGGTGAAATTTACTCTGTCGGCTGTCAGTGCGCGGCAAGTCCAATACAACAACATTTTTAGGATGTTGATGCAGCTGCCCCGCTTTTGTAGCGCGTCGGGAATGTTTGCGGAGGAGCGCACGGATGGGTTCCACGCGATCATCCGCAAGAAAGTGCATCCAGCAGCAACATCATCCTGATAATGTTGTCAAATAAATTTGACTGCTCCATTAATAAGTGGACGCAGATAATGCTTGGCATATAAATATAATTATAATTTATTGTATAATACCAATTCTAATGTAATAATTTATACTAACATAGATTAATGATAATTGTACCGTACTAACAACTTTATGGGCTCCTGGCCTAAATAAAGTTTTAAAATAGTGCTTTAATAGCAATACAGCAACTGTTTTTGTATGAGGGCGAACATCCCAGTGCTCGACACTTGCCCATTTCATTGACATTTTATCTTTAACTTTCAGAGTAACAATGGACGTGAACATTAAATATATGTCAACTATGACCACTATTAGGTGTCGAGCATAGGGATTTTTGACTTACATAATCTATATTTATAAGTTTTTGTTTTATATTGGAAACTATAGGTCTGTTTAGTAATAAGGTAGCTTGTACGAATATCTTTGTAGAACTGTTTGTTACATAATAAATAAATAAAAACAAATAAAATAAATAAATTAATAATAATAATAAGCATCCGCTCGGTGTACACCTTGCTGCATTTCATTAAATTGTCAAAAGTGCCTCTATGGGTTGGCTCAGTTGGTACTTTGTAGGTACCTAGCTCCACGCACGCCTCCCAAAGGTCTGGACATCATTGTCCCGTGAGCGGGAAAGACATACTGTTTGATTCCTCGCCTGGTGCGAGTGAACCGAACTGCCACGCGAGTCGCGGGTCATATATTGCCAATAATGGCTATCCAAAGTCTCAAGATTTTATACTTAGCACTTACTGGAATCCCGGCGACACGATATTTGTCGAGTCTGTCTAGTTTCCGTCAAAGTCCAGTCAAAGTCAAGTTGAATCAAGTCTCCTGTGGTCGCTGCCGGGGCTCCGCGGGGCATGCCAACAATGCGCGGTTCCGTCACAGCTCACAGCACAAATTCACCAATTGTCAGCACTGTTTTCCACCGGCTATCCAAACATAACACTCGGGCAGCCGTGTGCCTTCAAGGCGAGCGATATTACCAATTATCCAAACAAAAAACCGACAAAGTGAGGTTAGCCAAACACCTTGTGGTGAGAAAATTTTGTGTCCTGCAAAAATGTGACAGCTCAAATGTCACCTTCAAAACCACAGACTAAACGCCCGTACACACGAGAGGCGTTTACGGCGCGGGCAGACGATCGGCCCGAACACATACAATAATAATAATATACCAAAGAACGAAATAGAACGTATTAATACCGGTATTTTTGTATGAGGTATCCGATCCCTGCTTAGTAGGCCGCGTATAACTGTCAACCGTCTCACCTCTGCCTCCTTAGTCTTCTGCTGCTCTTTCCTCTTCAACGCTCGTCGCTGCGTCTTGCTCAGACGCTCGCCCTCTCCCTGGCCCTCTCCCGCCTTCGCCATGGCCTGGCGATGTTTCTTCTGTCGTCGCATGCGCTGCGACGCTATGTATTCGCCTCTAGTGTCCGTGTCTTCTAGGTCTGACTGTAAACGCAATGTGAAGTTGAGTACGGTACTGTTATTGGAAATGGTTTGTACTGGAATAGTATTTTTCACAATCGTGTTATAATAGAGAGCTTTTTAGTCGAGTACCGTGTTTAGGCCACGAAGCTTGCTGAGTGGCCTAAGTAAGGTACGAGATTAAAAAGCTTGATTATAACACTATTGTGAACAATACTTTTTGTACGAGTTCATTAAAATTAATTTTCTACGAGTCACCTGAACTAATTAAACAAACTCGATACTGTTGAAACGAAGTACTGCCTATCGCTCGTACGCTCGTTGATATCTTAAAAGACATCAACGAGCGTACGACATCAACGAGTAAACTCAATAATCAAAGCGATTCTATTGGTCCAATTCATTACAGTTCGGTAAAGCAGCCACGTGATTGATCGAATTTATTTTAGTTCTATTTTCAATTTTTTTTCGGTTGTCTGGAGCGTATCGAAACAGTTATTTCGATTGTTTCGACAGTAACATGGACTACAACTATGAAAAGAGTGACGTTGCAGTATTCTCTATGAAATCTTAATACACAGATTTTAATCGACGAGTACAAAAATACTCCTTTTTAACCCCAGACGTAAAAAGAGGGGTGTTATAAGTTTGATGGAGATATAGTCACTAACATTGAGAAGGGTATGTTAAAGTGGTTTGGGCATGTAGAGAGGATGGATGAAAGAAGATTAACGAAGAGAGTGTATATAAAAAGAGTGGAAGGGCAAGTTGGAAGGGGAAGACCTAGGCGAACTTTCTCCGATCAAATTGGAGAAATCTTACAGAAAGGCCAGGTCAAAAGTACCCTAAGCCGACGAGCATGTATGAGAAATGTTATGAAAGTGAGTGAAGCGAAAGTGGTTTGTCAGGATCGTAGCAAATAGAGATCCGTGATCTCTGCCTACCCCTCTGGGAAAGAGGCGTGATTATATGTATGTATGTTATAAGTTTGACGTGTCTGTGTGTATGTGTGTGGTATAGTAGCTCCTAAACGAATTTGAATGTACTCGTATGGCATTTAAAACAGAAACATAATAACTATAAATTAATTCTAAGTAATTTATGTTTCTGTTTTAAATGCCATAGGTACAATTAAATAAATAAACGAATAGACCGATTTGAATGCGGGTTTTTTGATTCGAAAGCTGATGTGATCGAGATAGCTCTTAAGCTACGTTTCAACAAAATCGGTTAAGCCTTTTTTGAAATATTGAACTTTGAAATTAAAATGTAGGGGGTTTTTCAACTTTTGTAAGTTGTAGTTATCAGAATATGGTTTATGCTTGATTGATTGTTTAATTTCTTACTAGAGTCGAGTCTGGCTAAAAAAAAGCTGCAGGTGTATAAAGCCGGGTATTCATTAGGCAACATTTGTTAATATACACTGTTTATAAACAGTTTATAAACCGTTTCATCATCTCTGTAAACAGTTTATAAACAAAGGTGATGACACATTGTTTATTAAGCCGGGTATTCATTAGGCAACATTTGTCAATAAACATTTTACGAATTTGATCACAATGTTTCGCGACAAGTTTAAGTAAAGACTGTTTCTGAAACTTCGCAGTCTACACTTGTCAGTTGTTTATAAACTCAAGTCCTGTTTATAAAATCGCGCAACACACGTCCACACCTTTGCTTTTTGCTTATAAACAGTTTATAAACACTTGTTCTCCACTCGAAGTGGGGAACATGGCAACATGTTTAATAAAGAATGTGTCATCACTTTTGTTTATAAACTGTTTACAGAGATGATGAAACATTGTGAAACACGGTTTATAAACTGTTTATAAACAGTGTATATTAACAAATGTTGCCTAATAAATACCCGGCTTTAAACATGTTGCCATGTTCCCCACTTCGAGTGGAGAACAAGTGTTTATAAACTGTTTATAAGCAAAAACCAACAGGTGTGGACGTGTGTTGCGCGAGTTTATAAACAGGACTTGAGTTTATAAACATGATTTTGAGTTTATAAACAACTGACAAGTGTAGACTGCGAAGTTTCAGAAACAGTCTTTACTTAAACTTGTCGCGAAACATTGTGATCAAATTCGTAAAAAGTTTATTGACAAATGTTGCCTAATGAATACCCGGCTTAACTATTGACTGCAACATTCTATCACTTATTGTTGTGGATAAGACATCTATCACGTTCTGACAAGTGTGCAAGTGAGTCTCGCCAAATGAATAAAACATTTAAATATATAATTGTAATGTATGTATGTATGTAAATACTTTATTGTACACAAGGCATTGGTAAATATACAGACAAAATAGGTTTAGTTAGTACAAAGGCGAACTTATCCCTGTAATGGATCTGTTGTGTATGAAACTATGAACATGATGGACAAAGTGGGTAGTTCTGTGGCATGTGTCAAGGATATGGAAGGTAGATTGGAAAGTCAGTCTGTCACCTATTTTCAGCCAGATCAGACCCTAAATGTGAGTATACTTCAGTAAGTGAAATTGTGAACAAACGTGTGAATAGTGAGTTTGAATAGTGGTCAAATAGTTTTTACCAAAAAATGGGGATAAAATTTGGTGAGTTTATAGCACATGGCTGCTGGAAAGGTTTTCTTTCTGCCTGGAAGCCAGTTAAACTTTGAGTAAATGGGACGAGATCAGGAACTAAAAGATAGACAAACTAACACGTGTACATAGACGTATTTACATCTATGCTAAAGCAAATCCATACTACAAGCTAGTACAGTCAAGTACAAAAATATGTATCAATTTAATCCTCTTGTAAATATGTACCAAAACCTTAATCCGCTAACATAAGAGTGCTGGGACATATTTATGCGTAAGTTATATGCACCCATATTACTACACTTGACTGTACATTAAATAAAATAATCACATTCTCGAAAACGGCTCCAACTATTTCAACGAAATTTGCAATTTGCCCCTGTAAACCCTTAGGTTTACAGGGGCGAACGATAAATTAACCTAAGTCTCGTATCTGGATAAAAAACCTGAATAACACAAGCCTAGCTTGTTTTCCCAGGTACTATAATTAAAAATGATCATCAGGAAAAGACTTATGTGAATATAAATAATTTAGCAGCATTATTTAAACGGTATGTTTAAAGCATTTCTAAATTGTATGGACATTCATCATCAAAGTCTTACAGAGAAGGTCCAGATTGTTTCATAAGAATCTTGAAAAATCAGTATTCAGAAATAAATGCGTGGAATTTAACTTTTGCAAAATAATTCATGTGGAAAGTTTTATTGAACATGTGTGAGGAAAGTGTAAATACCCAACTCAAATAAATATTTTCAGAGAATCTTACACCAATCCACCTAGTCCCAAACTAAGCAAAGCTTGTACTATATGGGTACTAGACGACGATATACATACTTATATAGAGAAATAAATACAAATCATCCATGACTCAGGAACAAATATTCATGCTCATCACACAAATAAATGCCCTTACCGGGATTCGAACCCAGGACCTCTTGCTTCGTAGGCAGGGTCACTACCAACTAAAGCGGTCGTCATCTTTCTTTTATATAAATTAACTTCAAATATAAATTGGCTTTTTAAATACTCATCCCTATAATACTACTAACTCACAGGGTAGTCCTCCTGGTCGGTGCTGTGCAGTGCTCGTACTGCACTGTTGATGCGCATTGAAAACGCACGACCCGCCTCACCAGGCATTCGCTTAAGGGCAGCCACAGGGTTATCATCGCGCTTAGTGCCAGCTATGTATGAAACAAATAACATTAATCAATATAGCATACTGGTACCTCTAAGTAAACAACATAACTACTATCACTAGAAAACTCTTCAGTTAGCTTAGCTCTGATCTTTGTCACCCCTACTTACTTATGTGTTATCATTTCACTCTGCTGAAAAAAATCTATTATTTATTTTCAATTGTTTTATTGGGGCCTTGTTTGAAAAACTCCAGTCCCGTAGCCCGTAGGTAAGGAAACCTTGATGTAATAGAATAGCTAGGCCTGCTACCTGCGTTATCACTGACCTGTTAGAGAACGCGGCTTTTTTTTCTTCACGATGGCACCGGGTGAGCGAGGTTCTTTGAAGGCGAAAAGGCGCTCCAATGATCGCGGTACCGGCTGCTCGTCTGGGTCCGTCGGCGGCGCGTTTATTTTGTCTTTGATGCTGCAAATAATCGAAGAGGTAAGTTCCTAAATGTTTCAGAATCCAGGACCCATCTCTATTCGATGGTTATGCACACATTTTCGCCACTAATCATTCAATTTTACCTCTGAAAGCGCGTTGCCTGCTGTTTTAAGGGATCTTTCACACCTCGGTGCTTTTTTGATGGAATTTTACGGCCCATTTTTGTGTAATTTTATAATAACATAACCTATACGTGGTGTTTACCAAATGACAGTGGCATGCGATTGACATTGACGTTCACAGCATTATTGCCACCTAAAATCTGATGCAACAATGTGAATAACAATTTTTAATTTTGACAAACATGAGCAATGTCGTTTGGTTCGTTATACTGATATGAATTATTTAGGTGTTCGAGCCTTCGCTTGAACCACTGTGAGATTACCCTTTCTATGTTCATTACTATATATACGTTATACCTGTGCGTTAGAAGAGTACCAACCCTTGACGTCACTATACTTGTCTCTGTCTAGCCCCGCATCGGCGGCGCGCGGTGGCTTCTTGCTTCAGTACGCTTTTCTATGTTCGAGTGAGCGCACGCGTTCACCAGTATTTCTATAATATTAATTTCAATAGTGAGCTGACGTCTCGATCTATATCAAGTGCCGCTTCAAATATGTACGGCCTGTCGCATTGATTGAGACATCTACTAGCAAATACCGAGTTTTCTACCAACATCAACCAGACCATTTTTTTCCGCTCGGCGGCCAGGCCCCAGCGACGAGTCAAACACGCTGCGCCTAAGCACGTTGTATTGACAAGGCACAAAAAATGTCGCCTCAAATCACAGCTTCACATAGCTATAGGCGTAGGTGAACAGTCGCCTCAAACGCCCACGTCTTTTTAAAGACGTATGGTCTTGGTATGTCGCCTCAAATGGCACCGAGCATGGCCTTGAAAGTGCATGCCCACAGTGGTTGAAGCTTCGGCTGAAAACTAAATATCCGTTCGGGCTTGATCCCAACGACGCTTCCGCTCTGCGCCCCCGTGCCAGCGACGATTTATTCCCCGCACCGTTTTGTGCAAAATGGGTTTACGCTAGCGGCCCCTTGCCGTGTAAAATGTCGTCTCACTTAGATGACATAAAGTCTAAAACGACGCCATTTCGTATGCGTGACAACGCGGTGCCTGGTCGCCAAAAAGTACGACTTATATGCGAAACGACACATTGAAACGACTTGTAGTATAAAACGTCGTTTCGCAGTGAAGCGACGTGTCGTATCGCATTGAAGCGACGTGTCGTTTCGCAGTGAAGCGACGTGTCGTTGCAATGAAGCGACATCGTATAGCGACGTGTCGTATCGCAGTGAAGCGACGTGTCGTTTAGAATTGAAGCGATGTGTCGTTTAGAATTGAAGCGACGTGTCGTTTAGAATTGAAGCGACGTGTCGTTTCGCAGTGAGGAGATGCGTCGTTTCGTAGTGAAGCGACGTGTCGTTTAGTAGTGAAGCGACTTCATGTTCGAAACGTATTACGGGTACTGATCTGAGTTTTTCTGACGTACTTATTACTTACAGCATGTGGCTGAGATTAATACTATGGGAGACTTAGCAGAATTTTCGCCGTACGAAACAAGACACGCCTTCAATGCTATAGTGGTTTCAATAGACGAGCACTTCCCAAGAAACTGGAAGAATTGGAGATTTTGTCGACTACTCGCTTCATTAGCCCACTATCGCCTCTTTGGCCGACATATACTCTGACGACTCATTGGTCGAGGCCCAAGTAGTCGCATCTTTGGCCGACGCCCACGTCGTCGCCTCTTAGGCCGACGACTTCAATGTTACTTGTTGAAGGGCGTGTCGTCTTACAAGACAACGACCAAGCGTCGTCTCACGGCTCAGTAAATTTAGGTAATATATATTACTTACAGTTATGCCCGCTAGTCGTTAGACAAACATAATTTATGCTACTGGGATTGCTAGTTACAGTTCATCCATTGATTGGGGATGATGGCAATGAAAACAATGAGCTATTTAGTTTTACAAATCCCAGAATACGACAAAAAGGGCTTCGTATCAATAGCGAATATACTCCATAACATATACTCCACCGGTTGGAAGGAATGGAAACTTTTGCAAAGTTTTGTTTTGTAACGAATTATTTCCGAGTTCGGATACAAGATGAGGTTCAGAATTACCGAGGCATTCGGAAGGTTTTATTAACATGGCTTTTGAGAAAGGCGCTAATTTAGTCACCACACGGCCTTGTGGAGAGGTCATCCTTCATGGGTAATACAGTTATACGGGTTGTATGGGGACTTCGAGTCTGACCAATCGTGAAATGACCTCTAGAATGTTGGCTGATAATAGAAATATGAGCCACGGGCTTTTGGTAGATCTCATTCTATAACTCCATCTTCTAAAAGAAGAGGGGGGGGAGACGACAAACACCAGCCTAGCTCCAAATCTATTAAAGCGCCAATTTAATCCATGAGATGACTCACCTTCTTCGAAAAAGGGCTCTAAGCATTTAGCAATGTAGGTAGTAGCCATTTTATTAAGGCTTCTGTTCTCCAGCAACAGATGGAGCTTTTAACAAGCTGCTAGAAAGGCAGATCTATGCAGCGTCGCCTCGATTTGCACTGAGCGTTGCCTTAAATACACGTGTTCTGTCGCCTCGAATGTCAGCGAGCGTTGTCTCAAAGTCACGGAGTTCGTTACCTCAAGCGATATGGGGAGTTGTTTCAGGTCTCGAAGGACGTTAAACGTCGTCTCAAAGGTATTATATGGCTGTCGTCTCAAACGGCATTGACCCCATGTACCAGAAGTATCCGGTCTGTCGCTATGTCTTAAGTATACATAGCGCCTTAAGACGTAGGTTATACCAGCTTCTAGAATGCAGACTTTACTTTGCTTATGCGCTCCTTGTATTATGTCAATAAAAACTGGCAGCGAGGCCACTGGATGACAGCAAAGAAGCTTTCTACGCTATCGTTGATATTATTGACTATTGATAATCTCCCGAAGAATAGGCGAGAGTGGCTCCACACAAGATAATGGAGAAGATTCACCAACTATACGACAGTTTCATGCATGCCGTACAGGCGATAGCGCAAGTCATTCTTAGGCGAAGGCGCCATCAGAGGAATTGTCGGAATTTACAACGACGGAGTTTTGAGTTATAGCTCCAGTGAGTCTCCAGCAGCTAAAACGCAATATAACCGACAATTGCGGCGCACATTTACTGCCGGCTGCCTAATTAAGCTCCTTAGTAAAAGATTAAACGACTTTGTCAACTCCAAAATTTCGGCTACTAAACCAACAGACACATAAGGACATACTTCATGAAGAAGTTGAATATCAGGCTAGAGTATCTATATTCACGCCTCAATCGGCAAGAACCACCGTCGATTCCTATTTTTATCCTACCAGGAGATGACCTGTCTCCCTTTCGAAGTAGGCGCGGCAGTTTCGAAAATAACGAACTGGGTTGTACAAATCCACAGCAACTTATAGGAAAAAGGGCCTCCGGGTCCTGGATTATTTAAACGACCCTCTGATCATTCATCAGGAACAATCGATTTTAGAGGAGCCAATATTTACCTAATAAATGAAGCTACTAACGCAGTTCCTGGGAGATTTGGGATGGCACGTCAAACATGCAAAGCTTCCAGCTATAAGGTTCCATTAAGAGGCTATTAAAAAGGGACCGACGGAGCTTGCACGATACCAAAGTAGGTACGTAAAACTGGGGAAACTGAATTTCACATAATTCACAGTCCCTCTAGGTCATTTTCATTGTCACCCCGTGTAGAAAACATCACGGGTGTCACCAGCGGAAGCTCCACATCAGTAGTTTCCCATACGAGAAACCGCACATAAAGCTAAACAAGTGGATGAAAAATATGTACAGGAACTCTTTAATTCACCACGAGAGTCCCTCCGTATTTATGAGGTGCCATTGTCAAAAGTCGCCACCTAGAAGGCAAGTGGTCTGAATAACAGAGGGCATGGCACAGCACCATGAAAGAGCTTTGGACTGTACACGAAGTCGTCTGACACCTTAGTGCGAATCTTCAGGGGAGAACTGTCATGCTACAATCAAACGACGGTAGTCTACCTAAACAAACAGGGAGGCTTAAATCAGCGAGACTCCTGATAGCAGCGACAAGAATACTTCCATTTTGCGGGCAAATGCAATGCCACTTGATCGCTCGACAAAGCCCGGGAATATGAAACGCAATAGCAGACAGCCTATTGAGAGGCAAAACATTACCAGAATGGCATCTCATGGAGAAAGCCCAGGCGTCGATTCTCAAAGGAATCAAGATGTGAGAGTAGAGATCGATTGTTTTGCCTTAGCGACGTCAGCAGTGTTACCAGCTTATGAGAGCGAAAACGCCAATGACGGAAGTAGTCAGTTCGTGGATGGGCACTACAGCGTTGGGTGGATATTCCCACCACCAGCACCGATTTGGAGGGTGCTGAATCACCAAAAAGTTCGTCAGGACGCTAGGTGCGTGATAGGTCCGATTTGGGACAGAGTTTCCTAGATCCCGAGACTGAACATGAGGATAGTAAAAGCAACCCTTTGGATCCCAGAACCTTACAGAAACGTAATAGATCTCCGTACTAGACTTCCTTCTTCAGGAATATACCAACCGTAATTGGGGACCTGGTTAGTTCGGACTGGAATGTCTATACGATGATGTCACAAACTGGAACCAAGATGACATAAATATATTGGAGTCTTGATGGAGTGGGTCAACTCACAAAATGTATAAACCTGCCTGGAAAAGACGGTTAGTCTGGCTGGACAGGAGAAATAAAGATATATCTATGTTTAGCCCCAAGAACAATAGCTGTAGTTTGCATAAGTCGGTATGGCAAGTTTAGGAACCTGGGCAGACCACAGAAACTTATTTCCCAGTTTTCCCACAACTTGGTAAGACTAAAGGGGTAAAACAAGTATATTCGCGAGCTATCTTCCAGTCCAAAAAATTACTATCACTTACACTATAGAATGACCAAATCGAGAAGAATATATGTAGCTGACAAAGGTTTTAACCACTGTACTCGTATGCAAAGCTCGTATGTACATATGTATGTTGTTACCAGCACAATTAAAATTTGGTTTTAATATATATTAAAGAGCCAACAAACTGCCTTGCTGTTTGACGAAGTTATATATTTGTGCAATGTAACAAAGTTATTAAATGATAACAGTAATAATAATCTCTTTGCAACATCCATGATCTAACCCTATTGATTATCGATAGCGAGATTCTTGAGTGAGCCAGCGAGCGAGCTAGCGAGATTTTGTGACCAAGGAACGAGTCCAACACGGCTCAAACGCTTATCGTCAATCATGGTCGCTCTTGAAGAGTGAATCAGGAAGCTCAGATGTTCGTTTTGATTTAAGGTGGTGTATACACCAGTTGGACCAGTTGGTAGTGGACTGATGACCTGGTAAAGGTCGCGGGGTGCAGGGCCGGTAATTTCGGCTGGTATGACGAGACACCATAACACCAGTTAATCTAATTGTCGAGATTCGAACAACCTAGTTAACTTATTTATTTCCACAAGCGGCCCAATCAGATATGCATCTCGTACTTTATATAAAACCATATTCAAGAAAGCAGTTGCGACACATATAGCTGAACTAGTAATTGGTATAGGTATTGATGAAATCTTACATAACCTAACCCAAGTGGAGATCAAACATACTACCCTCCACTATTTCAGGGGAGTTAAACCTCCCCTAGGACACGACTAACGAAAATATCTTAACAGATAATTTTGTAGCATTGTTATTTAACTTTTGACGCAGGTTAATTTATTTTGGCGCATCCTTGATTATCACATTTATCACTCTGAATAAACAGGTCATTGATCTAATTGACACTTTATTGTAAAAATAACTTAATTTCCTTCACAGTACGCTTTTTGATACACTAGCCCCTTATACTTTTAAGGCTCAAGCGGCGCCGGCAGATAATAAACACGTCTCACAGTGGTTCAAGCGAAGGCTCGAACACCTAAATAGAACCGTTTTTCCCCCGAAGGGTATAAAACGGATATTTAGGTTTCAGCCGAAGCTTGAACCACCCCTTAAGGGCCTTGCCGGCTGAATGTACTGAAGCAAGAAGCCACCGCGCGCCGCCGATGCGGGGCTAGACAGAGACAAGTATAGTGACGTCAAGGGTTGGTACTCTTCTAACGCACAGGTATAACGTATATATAGTAATGAACATAGAAAGGGTAATCTCACAGTGGTTCAAGCTTCGGCTGAAACCTAAATATCCGTTTTATACCCTTCGGGGGAAAAACGGTTCTATTTTATAAGATAAAAATTATAGTATAACCACACAATAAACAAACATTATAGTATAATAACAATCTTTTTTTAATAGCTGGTAACCCTGTTTATATTCATCTTCCACAGATTACTTATGGTTGCGTTCAGTATAATGTACTTTATGAAGTGCGTTTTTTATAAGACAAGCAAACATTTTGTACTTCAGGTGAATTGGGAAGTGTTATGGCGTTTCAACTGTAAATAAATATTATGAAAGCTACTTTTTAATTATTTAATGTAATGTTTCTATACGAAAAATGTAATCAATCGATTTCCTTGACAATAATGAAAACGTTCTCTGAAATGTCAGCGACGGGCGCATCCACCAATCGGAAGCGATCAGATGATTGCGCTGCGTTAGGAGGGGTAGGGGGGCGATTGAAGGCGACTGCCATCCGTCGCAAGCGGAGGGAGGGGGCTTGTTTTTAGCAGCAAGGTCGTTCTTTGTGTCAAAAAATTCTTAGTTCTGTTGTGACGAATACACAGTTTATAATAATACAGTGAGTGTTTGTGTTCCGTCGCAAAGGTCGTCGCGCGCGTATGTCGTCCGTAGTCGATAGTAATTAAACAGACCCGTACACTTCGAACGTTCCAATGAGTTTGGGAGGAGGACAAAACACAGATGGATCAAACGCAGGAGGAATATTCGTTCAATTTAACCAGGATTGCACGTAAGTGTGTGTTGTACGTTAGCATCTGGAGGCGCTCTCTTCCGGCTAGGAAGGGCGAAGGCCCGGCTGGGGCGCGGGCGCTGCAGGGGCAGGCTCGCGCGCTGGTGATGCAATATGTCATTGCCGACCATGTCGCAACAGCGTCGCGTCCTCTCCCATAACAAACGTTGTAAACAAAACAAATATGGCGGGCCGCGAATTTGCGATCGCGAGTGGGTCAAGGAAGTGTGGCTGGCGCGCCGCGGGCGCCCCCCCAGGGCGATAGGAACAGCTGATGCTTGTTTTCAAAACGCTTATCAGCTGATCAACATTCAATATCAAAATCAATTATTGATAGAGATGTGAATGGCCTTATACATTGTTGGTGCTATCAGGCCAGTGGCGGTGAAGCTCTGTATGCCCTTGTGATTGTTATGAAACTTTTGATAACTAGCAATATTTCATTGTTCATTGCATGACAAAGCCTTGTGTGATTAATCATCTCAGAGCATATTCTGCATTTGTTTTTGTTTGTTTGGCATTTGTTATGGTTTGAATATTAAAGCTTGTACGCAAATTAGCTAAATGTTGTGTTCTTACCCTCTCTTCTGGACTATCTGGTTATAAAGTTTTCAAGCATTAATCAAATTCTAAGTCTCACTGCTTTAACTAAAGAATATTCACACTAGTTTTTGTGGTCGCAGTTCCAATCTGCCCTTCCCACCCACAAGGGAAACTAGATCAGGGGTACTACAAGTGCATTTAATTTTAAAATCCACAAATATGTTACCACATTCAATGCCAACATTATCTTCTCACATACAAAAACTGGCGGTGACAGACAGACAGACAGCAAGTGATCCCTTAAGTGTTCCGGAGGACCAATTTTGTTATGGAACACTGAAAATGAAACATGCAGGTCATTGGAACTGAATATGTTGATTTCTTTACTTTATAAATCTGAACTGTACAGCCACACCAATTAATCTGGGGGCACGGGAGTGCCCCCGCCAAGGTACTTATTTCTAATTAGACATGGGAACAACTCTAACATGGCTAATGTTTAATGTAATTAAAAATTTATTAAATTCTCAAGAAATAATCAATAGTCAATCATAAGATGAGCATTCATAATTGATACATAATGTAATTTAAGATCACCTGATGTCTGTCTGTTAATTTGCATTAATGATATGAACTATTTTGGGGGCATCCATTAATTACGCGAGGTGTTCAAGGGGGTCAATCCGAATCTCATTAAATTTTAATATGGGGTGAGGGGGGTTTCGGCAAATATCACGTATTATTTTTTTCGCAAGAAATATAGAGTAACTGAACGCGCGACCAGTGTTGTCACATCTAACAACGTTTTGGTAGATCTACCTATTTTGCCTCCATTCTACCTATCTACCACACTCAGCCTCAAAGCTACCTGTTTTCGAAAAATCTCACGTGATATCCCTATATCACGTGAGATCCCCTCCCCCAACCCCCTGGTTGGGGGAGGGGAGTGAGCCAAATCTCACCAGGGGGGTCAGGACGCCCCTTTTGATATACTCTTCAATACAAATGCATAAGTGAGACAAATATTAGGAATTATAGATTTGTAATGCATTAAAAAATTACTTGTATTACAAGTTGTTATTATAAATGTTACATTTTGTAGTTCTCCACATACTCATACATAACTCAAGAAACAGTAGGTATTACATCATTAGACACACATATTACATATACTCAAGCCCATATCCTGTTGGGGTTAACAAAAACCAACAAATGCAGTATTTGTACTGTGGTCTTTATTTACTTCTTTTGTTATGATCACATACATACATTTTGTCATACAGCAGTATTATTCACTTAATTTTATTATTTTTGTCTTAGGCACTGACACTTAAATCACATACTGTTTGCACAATCCTAAAAATATTGATTTATTTATTTAAACTTTATTGCCCTAAATACAGAAATATACAAATGGCGAGCTTAATGCCAAATACCATACCATACCAGGTAACCACTGGGCTAAACATAGAGTTATAAAATAATATTAAATTTTAAACTATGTATAATAATCATAATCATATTTATTCATAATATTTCATATTACATGTCAATATTTTAATCATAATTGTAAAAATAATAAATAATCATATTATTATGTATCTCCTGTTTAAATTCACGGGACAAAGCCCGGTCCTTTGGAAGGCGTGCGTGGGGATATAGATCCAACACGTAGAGGCCCTTTGGAGACGAAGTTTAATGTAATGTAATACTATTATTATTAATAATAATATTATTATGTATCTCCTGTTTAAATTCACGGGACAAAGCCCGGTCCTTTGGAAGGCGTGCGTGGGGATATAGATCCAACACGTAGAGGCCCTTTGGAGACGAAGTTTAATGTGATGTAATACACCTGCTAGAACCCATTCACGGGTACATCGGTAGATACCCGTGAACCGGTTCCAACAGGCGTTGGGGCTATTGTGGGTTATATGGATAGAGAACGGGTTCTATGGTGATGAAATTTGGGTGGATTATGAAACTGGGCTATTGCAAAAAGGTCCGGACACCTACCATAACATTGTTCTACACAAAGTTATCGAGGCAGGCGGTGACTAGCCGCTCATTAGATGGGCCCCTGAAAGCGTCGTCGTACAGACGGCCAGGAGCAACACCGGGTGAGCGGCTCAGGGGTGTCGAGAGGTGGTGCTGCGCTTTCTCCGAAGTTACTCGCGGCGTTATGCCCTTTAACACTTCCACCCCTGGAGCATATAGCTCTGACGACTCCTCTCTGGACGGCCAATGAAGGCAAGCCAGAGCTGAGAGTCCTGCGGGCTCCCTTGGGGTTCCACTCCGACCGACGAAGACACGCCGGAGACGGAGGCTATTATTATTATATCGAGCCCGTTATGTCCCACTGCTGAGCAAACGCCTCCCCTCTCCCCTTCCATTCATCGCGGTCTTGAGCAATAACTGGCCAGTCTTTTAAAAAGGAGTCCAAGTTATCCCGCCATCGCCGACGAGGTCTACCGCGTCTCCGTTTTGAGTGTTGGGGCTTCCACTCCGTGGTCCCTTTGGATAAATAATCATAAAAGTCAAAAAATAAAATTAAAGCATAGGTACAACGAATTGTATATACATAATTGTACACATTACACAAATAAAGTGCGACCTATTGCGTACTAAAGTCGCTAAATCTATGAAAAGTGTGCTCGATAAGCCATAATTTGAGTCGTGATTTGAAGCTGGCCAGTGATGGTGCATCTGTGATATGTGCCGGTAATTGGTTGTAGTACACCATTGGTCCCATGACATGTGTTAGTTTGCCAGAATTTGTTGAGATAGAATTAGTGTTATAATTTGTTGAGAAATAATATTTTGTTGGATTTGTTTGTTTCTTTTCAGCATATAAGCCCTGGTAAACATCAATAAACTAGCCAACATACATGTATAAGAAACAATACACAGCAACAAATAATAACTAAAAATGTATGTTACCAAATGCTCCACTTGTAAACAAACAAATCACTTTATTGCCATATTTTTAAGGACAATAACTTTACGAGATAGAATATTTAGACGCCATGATAGTATTTTTTCGAAGAAATGTAGTAAATGCATTTAATGTTCTGCAAGGGTCACATTTCTAACCTAAACTACATATCTATGAGCAGTTAGGTTCTGTTGGGGGTCACAGTTCTAACCTAACCTTGCCAAAGTTTCTGTGAGCAGTTTGGTTCTGTTGGGGTTGCAGTTGTAACATAACCTACATTTCTGTGTGCAATCTGGTCTGTTTTATTGAGGTCACAGATCTAACCTATAACCTACTAGTTCGTGTTTAGTCAATAAAATGTATCAAATAAAATACTGCCATCAAGTAGGCATTCCCCTAGCGTTAGACAACAGCGGCCCTAGTACTGGCAAAGGGCCAAAGCTGCAGAATCTGGATACCTAGTCTAATAATTAATGTTTTGATGAATTTTATACTACTGTTGTTTCTTATTTATTATAATTTAGATGTAAAGTAGCTATTTAATATCGCATGCTATTTAAAATTATATATGTACCTAATTTTAATTTTAAGGACATTGTAGGCAGGTTATAATGCACTATAAATCATATAACATCTGTATTACTAACATATAACCAACAATAAAGATTTTGAGTTTGAGTTTGGCTTCTGACGAGGGCTGAGGGTCTGAGGAGTGGGCGGGAAATGTGGTACGAAAGGCAAATGGAGAAACCACCATACTAATATCCCCAAGTCCAGTATGAGGTCGGCTTAAGATGAACTGGCGTCTATTCCACAGACAGCCAATCTCCTTAATTATGATGATGATAATAATCTTTAGATCAGACATCATTTGTGATGTGACACATTCTCAATAACCACGATTTATCTGCTTTGCCTTAAGAATGACTGGTAGGAATGCTCTATAGCATTAAGTGCGCCTTTTGTACCATAAGTTCTTTTGTGCAATAAAAAAATAACCATGTCTTGTTCTCCAGGTCACTGGTGGCGGGCAGCAGCAGCGGCTACCACCTGTTCGCGTTGACCCCCGACGATGGGGTCGAGGAGATATATGCGTCCCGCTCGGGGCAGGACACCTGCTTGGTGGACCGGCTGTTCAGCTCGAGCCTTGTCGCCGTGGTCACCGTCGCTGCGCCCAGGTACACTTGATAGTTTTAGGATCACTTCCTAGGCGGATTTATAGTACGGCTCGTCTCAGGTGAATTTTTCGCTCTGAGTCCTAATCTTTCAAACAAAGCCCATTGTCTCTATTATCGCATAGCCGCTAGCTACCGAGTAAGCACGTGCCACTACAACATTCATGTTGAAAAACAAACGGTATCGTCATAGTATTGAGGTTCAAATTTAATGTCACTCATATTCTAGATATTATATTTTGGTAGTGTAGGACGATAGACTGCCCCGAAGCAATACGGCACTCACATTATTTTGATACTGAGAGAAACTTTGAGAAGAGCCGTACTATACTTAGGCCAGGGCGACTGCTCTCATCTTCATAGTTGTCGTTGGTGTGCTCGTATGTGACTAACGTAATCTTGTTGCGTGAACATTGCGGGTATGTGAGCACATCATTGACGTAGTTGTAAATTATCATCGCGCTTAGCATCAAGCTCAATGCGCCGGTAAGCTAGCTTTGAATAAGTTATCAACTTTGGAGTTGCTTAAGGGGGTTGGTTTCGGACTGTCTAGAACCCAATTTGACTACATTTGATAGTTGCCTAGAGCCTAAAGTGACAACTACATAATGGGTCGAGCAATCAAATCTAAAGTCGGTTCTGGCGCTTCGCCGGCCGCTGCCGCGGCACGCCCGCTTCGCTCGCTCGGCTCGCGCGCTGTAGAGTCGCAAGTCGCAGTTCTTCCGCGAGCGAAGCGAGGAGGAGTTTTAAGTCCTCCACTCTGCCCGCAACGCGGCGCACTGCGAGGGGTGCTACAGAAAACGTCAATCCTCCTCTGTTTAAGGTTGAGGTTAGAAAGACGTTCAGGAGTAGGTTCAAGACTTGGCATGCAGTAAAGGTCACAGTCCCACAAACTTCGACGTTTACGAGTTTTGTCTACGAGGATTTACTTTCGTCCATTTTGCTTCAACATATATGCCCCTTTTGGGCAGTACACAATCAGCCAAATGTATGGTGCTATTATTTTACACATCTCTAGGGTCCATATGGACAGTTTCTGTCCCGTAATTTAGTTGCCTGCCCTCTAAATACACCGACCTTTAATTTGTCATAGTATGGCCGTTGACTTATCGTTTGATATAAATAAGTACCTATTTATATAAACAAACAACATGTAAACAAGCAGTCTTAATAAACACGAATATCTTTGGTAATTTATTAATTAGTTAAACTTACAGCACAGATAGATATATAGAGCTAGAATTTGAATATGTTAAATATAATGGTAACTATTATAGTCTTAGTTATATCAAACAATTGACGAACATTTTGTATGTACTTACTGTTGAAATACGCGAAAAATTTAACAGATCATACCAGAATTCGTATATTTCGCTTGGCAGAAGCCCCCCATTACGCTACTATATTATTAACTTAATATAATATATATATATATATATATATATATATATATATATATATCTAAAACAAACCCAAACAATCAAGGGTTGTTTAATTGTTATCTTCAAGTAGGGTTGTAAAACAATAGGGTAGTTGTGGCATGTTAAAATTGATAACGTACTATTGCTAAATGGATAGTAAATCATCAAATTATTGTAATAAAGTGTAAATTATTAAATATAATAAAAATCGTAAAAAGACATGAACCTTGTAAAAGTTTAAAGTTTAGAAAAATATGCATTTTTTTATTGTCCTAGAGTTACTTTAAAGTTACCAATAGAATCCTTACGATTTTATAGAAATAAAATTGCATGACAACTATGGACCTAAGCGCAGTAATTCTCGACCGAAACAGCAAGTTAATCGATTTTCCATACAATAGTTAGCACAAATAGCAAACTGTGAAGTGATACTTTTATGTCAATTAGTATGAAGCGTTTCGGGCTGCCGCCAGCGAGGTCAGTCTTTGACAAAAAAAAATGGGTATTTGTTCTTTAATTGTAGTTGCTCCCATTTATTTATTTATCGTATGGCGGTTACTCACTGGTACATATATGTATTCGTATCGATGTCGCTGATAGGGTTCCAGTGTGCGCTGCGATGTTCAGAAGGAACAGTGCAGCAGCCGAGTTTGTTGTTCTTTTAGCACCACCCGGAGGTCACGTGTAGGGTTTCTAGAGTTATTCCTACGGACGTAGAACAACAACGACCTTAATAAATCTTAGGTCACAAGCCTATTACGCAGGTGTGGCATGCCCAACTAAAGCATACTGCGAATAAACAATACCACAAACAGTAGCTACTCCAGTACACGTGGAACACTTCGGGCAATAAAAAATGTTTATGACGCTAACTGTACCTACTTACTAATATCACATCATACTACTCTACTTGTGTCACGATAACATATAACTGGTGGCTCTGTGTGCTGTAGAAATCGCTATCCGAAAAAAGAGGGGTGTTATATAATAGTAGTTTATGCAATCGTTATATAATGGATGCTTTTTAATTAGGCCACGAAGCTTGCTGAGTGGCCTAATTAAGGTACGAGACTTAAAAAGCTAATTATATAACTATTGTATACTAGTATTTTATGCAACTGTTGTATAAGAAAGGTCTTTAAACGCGAGTGGCGTGGGTTGCGATGCGAGCCTTGGCGAGCATCGCAATTAAAGACGCCACGAGCGTTTTTAGACTAGTTATACACCGTTGCATACAATACTTTTTCTACGACAAATTTTAAATAAATAACAGACTACAGAATAGTTAAACTTTTCAGGCAGCAAGTTTTCTATTCGTACTTTTGCTACTCACACAATTTCTTCAGGAGTGCAGTTATTAATTTCTTCGACCATGTTAAAAGGAACGTACACTTTTGTCTTCACAAACACGAATAAAATCTTAATAGTTTAGGACTAATAGTTTATCATCTTTCGTCTTTTCATTTTGAACTGTATTTTAGAGGGAAATCGGAAATGTGACAGCTCTTGCTTATGGTTTGTTTTGTTTTTAATTTGTTTGCACTTGCCATCCAAACCAAACCGAATCCGGACCCGGACCGAATTCGAACTGTTTATTTTTATAAATAATTCCAAGAATTTATAAAACATATAATTTAACACACAATATATGATGATTTATTATTATTGTAGTTAATAATTTATAATATACAAATATTTAATCGTAAATAAATTCTTTTATTTCGAAATATTTGTTTATGAAGTTGGCACCACTGCAATATAGCGGCCGATTTAAAAAAAGTTAAACAGTGCTTTTATGAAAAATGTATGAACCAAAAAAGTACGCTAAACAGTTCGTTTTTGGGCCATAGAGCATAGAGTGTTTCGACGACTTATTAGTGGTGTCATTGTATTTGAGCTACAGCCTATATAAATGACAGATAACGGTACAGGAGTAGAAAAAATACTTTTTCTACGAGTCAATGGAAATAATAATTTATTAAACAAACTTGGTATCTATTGAAAATCGCCCTGCTGAAATGAAGCGCAGCAGCTTAGTAATTTTGCGCGTTGATGTCTTCACAGTTATCTTATACAGCTCCTGGATTCATAAGATGACTGCTGGCGGTCCGTGACGAGCTCGTGCAGCTCCAGGATTAAAAAGTATGTGATCTTAGTTTCGTGTACGAAATCTTAATTCAAAGATTAAAGTCGACGAGTAGAAAAATAACACTTATAATATAAGCTTGACGTGTCCGTGTGTGTGTGTCTGTCTGTGGCATGGCAATGGACCGATTTGAATGCGGTTTTCTTTGTTCGACAGCTGACGTGATCGAAATGGTTCTTAGCTACGTTTCAACAAAATCGGTTCAGCCGTTTTTGAGATAATTGAAGTTTGAAATGAAAATGTCTGGGGTTTTTCAACTTTTCTAAGTTGTAGATAATTATATATCTTAATTTTTGAGGGTTCCGTACTCAAAGAGTAAAACGGGACCTTATTAATAAGACTCCGCTGTCCGTCCGTCCATCCGTCTGTCTGTCACCAGGCTGTATCTCACTGATACCGTGATAGTTCCAGTTGACATTTTCACAGATGATGTATTTCTGTTGCCGCTATAACAACAAATTCTAAAAGCAGAATAAAATAAATATTTTTAAATTGTAAAGAAATGGTTACTAACATTGTCATATGCTGAAACTGAGAGACTGGTTAGAATACCGCATACATACAAACTAAACCCTACAAAGCTGTTGTGGAATTTCCATCATCAACTCACACCCAAGCACACACACATACACACACACACACCCACCCCCACCCCGCCACACACACATACACACACACACACACACACACACACACACACATATACGCAAACACACTCGCTCCCATAATGCATGTCAATAGAATTTAGTTTATATACCAACTCGACTAGTATTATCTAAACTATATATCTACTCGTCAGTACCTACATTTCCTTAACACTTGTTTTTTCGCACTCGCAGACTGCCAAGATACAGGCTTAAGCCTAGTTTGGAGTCTGATGGATATACCCCATAATAGGTATCATGTAACAAGTGTTTTTGTGAAATAAATCATTTATTTATTTATTGATAATGGTACGGAACCCTTCGCGCGCGAGTCCAACTCGCACTTGGCCGGTTTTTTTTTTAAATTTCGAAATACTGAATTGACAAAAAAAAACTATATAATTATCGATCTAGCTCTCAAATTTTCACGAGAATTTGTTGAGAAATGCGACCTGTAGAGGAGAACAGCCGGACAGACGCCGGACATACAAAATAATTTTTGCCCAAGCTTAAATGGAGAACTTCGTTCGCTTTGCTCGCTCGTTTAAAATTGTTTATGATGCTGACTGTACCTACCTATTTACTTATCTCGCATCATACTATCCTACTAATGTCACACTACGATAACATAAGTAATTTATTATTTAATCCCGACACACTTAATACTTATGTTGTCATTGTTAAGGGCGAAAGCAAATGATAATACAGCCCAGTTTTAACTAACACATATTACACATGTTTACATAACAATTGTTTGTTTAGTCAATGAGCATAGAAACAGTTTAGCCAAGAACTTGGCAAGTCAGCAATAACGTCATTTCCACTTATAATAGTTATTTCCCAACAGTTAGTGACGGAGCACTTGGCATGGTTTCTTGCATGTCCAGAATGGAATGCCGATTTAAATCTGATGTAATAATGCTGCCAATTTGTTGTCTAGTGCCGTAACTGATCAGATTAGTTTAAAAACTAGATATTTATACAAAAATTGGAATGTAAATTATATTTATTTGTTAAGACTTTTTGCACGCGCGGTGTCCATGAGTTCCATGACCGCGATAAGACGCACTCGAAGATTACATCTAATTTCATTAAAACTAGCTTCCCCCGCTGATTTACGCGGATTACAGAGGACCCAGGCGAAGCCGACACTTATAATATAGCATATGTTTTTCCTGAAGATCCGCTATACAACCTATTTATACAGTAAGTAGCTCTAGTATACGTAAGAAAGTTAAAACGGGGCAGTAAGGGCAGCTACTAGATCCCTTGCCGCCACGCAAAAATGGCATTAGGATTTCATTCCTAATTTTTTAAGTGATGACAATCTACATTCACAGATTTTTGAAAAAAAGTAGGTACAGGTAGCGAGAAAATCATAAATTTTGACGATTTTTTTTGCCATTCGATCCCATTCCTATTAAGGATCAAAATACTCTTTTGGACCGACTAAGGTTTGACTACTAGAACGCCCAGAAATCAAAGAAAACTTTTTCCATACAGTTAGTATGGGAATCCCTAAGTGCAATTAGTCCTTTAGTTCGACGATCATCAAATTGTATGGAGACGGAGATAACTTCATTTAGATTAGAATTGAGAGAATTCATTTCTTTAATGGTCTGTAACACGCCAGTGCTATACACTATACATTTAACATTATTGATGCGGGGCGTATTACTGAAACTTCATAATGTGATGGTCAAAACATATTTTAGGGCAAAAATGGGGCAAAACGTATCGACAGTAGTCAAGTTCACTACACACACTCACCGAAACCTCTGTTTACATGTCTTAAAATTTGAATTTTACAAGGGCACTTTTACATGTCAAAGGTATTCTACAATATAATTTTAATAATCTTACACAATAATCATTTAAAAATTGCAGATTTTAACCAATTAGTACCTAAACGGTTAACAAACTAAATGTCACTAAATGAAAACTAAAAAAATCCAAAATTGTAAAGTATTATCCATAGGGGTTAACCGCTATCTTGAAAAAAATACTTCATCTACAAAACCAATTTCAATGTTCTACGCGGACGAAGTCGCGGGCAACAGCTAGTTCGTTTATATTTGTTTTGTTTTTGGTAATAGTCACTTGTCACTTCATCATAAAACATAGGTTGAATTTGCATATGGTCGCACCCAAGGCAATAATCTCGATTGCTAACAATCTTGGAAAAACTGGGCGCCAATTGTCAGGTATTTTGGGTGTGTCTAGTTTACTTCAGATTAGTTTTATCCATCTCAGTACACAATTCTCATATAAGGTAACAATTACGTCACATAAAAGAACAAGCAATAAAAAAATCTGAATACTATTTTTATAGCAGTTACATTGCTTTGGCGAGTAGGTACGAATATGTCTGTTTCTTTAGCAAGCCTATCGCGTGACGGATTTTAAAGTAACGATGTTTTTATATTCGTCTTAAATGATTAAGCGTAACGGGTATTATTACTAGTGTGCGGAGTATCGGTGGCAAATTTCACACAGAGGGAAATGGAGTCGCCTAAGTATTTATAAATGATTAATTTTGCATAATACTTCCTATAAATCATCTTGCGAGCATTACCTATACCAAGGTTTGTGAAATGGTAATATGTTTTTTTTAATCAAAATATTAGTCACATTTTTTATTCAAATAAAATTATTAGACTAAGAAGTAATACCTGCCATACCTGCATATTATTTTCTAGTCCATTGAAATACCTAAATAAATAACTAATTTATTATTACTACATAACAATTGGTGACTGGGAGTAAGTGTTCAAGGTCCTCCTCACTGTCTTCAGTTAACTGCGTATCCATGTTATAAAATGAGTGGACTTTGGCCACTTGTTCCTGGTTTTTCGGAGTAAATCGGTTTCTTAATTTGTTGAATATCCATTTATGAGTGGAAAATGATCGCTCTACATCTACCGATGTCATGGTAGCATGTCTATAAAAACTTGTATTTTTAGGACTAGTCTATAAAAACAACCCAAAACATTTACGACATAACATTTGGGTGTTCCTGTAATCGTTTTATGAAAATAAATAGTTTTAAGTGCTTGAAATTTACGAGTACCTACCTAATTAATGTCATACTAAGTACGTTAGGTAAATGAATAATTTATTCATTCAACCTTAAAAAGTTTATCATAAAAACGACTCCTATACTCTCGGTGTGAAATTTGCCACCGATACTCCGCACACTAATTATTACTTACAATAAATGTATTCTAATTCAATCGGTCGATACACTTGCCTGACGACTTGATACATGTGACGCGATGCGTACACGCACACTTGCGTCACAAACTACGCTATAAATACGCAATATACGATACAAATTGAATTGTACCTACTGTATCGCAGCGATATCAATATTACGCCACTAATTACTACTGCGCTTTGTTTTATTCTCGCTACAATTAACGTGCTAGGTACGTGCAATTTCGAATCGTACGCCAATGGGTTAAGTTACAAAATCTGTTAACAAATTGAAATTGTGATGCGAATTGCGATTTACGTTCAGGAAGTAAAAATATGCATGCGATATTCATTCGTATATCCTTGGAATACATTTCAATTTTGCGTAATGATTTCGATCTTGCGAACACTATTGTTATGATGGACGATACGGTTGCTCTTATCATGAACCTACTCTCCGAATAATTAATGGCCTTGGCCCAGTGAGTGAGGCATCAGGACTGTTATGTAACGTAATGACCGAGTTATTGTTAGAAAAGTTTCTGGCAAATCCTTTTGCAGTAACATCCCGGGCTCGATCCAATTAATAATTATTCGAATGTTCTTATAGAAATATAGATGTACCTATACAGTCTCTAAGCGTCAAAACAAAACAAAAAAACATTAATATAATATTAGGTACTGTCAATAAATGTAATATTGTACAGGCTGGCCGTACGCTTGTTTTCTGCAGTCGAATATAAATAAAAACATTGTTTATTTATTTACTGTTACAAGGTTTAATTCACTCATGTTTTCCGACTGTACCATCCACACAATTAACTGGTGAACCTTATTGCAAGGATACAAGATCTATAATAGCCTGTGTAGGTACTGTTATAGTTGTCGCGATGTGCAGGCCGTCTATTTCGGGCGGCGGTCGCGTAGTGAACTTGGCCGTGGCTCTCTCTCTTACACAACAGTCCCTGGCGTCCCTGCCTCTCCCTCCCACGTCCGATATCGCAATATAAGACATCAATAATGTTTCTAAGTCCGTCTAGACGACTAAACGTAGTCCCTGTCTTATGCATTATTTGGTAGGCGGTTGCACTAATAACGCGCGCAAAAATAACTTTTATCTATCCAAATATCATAAACCCTCCATGATGCGTTCAAGAACCGCACATTATGACCACCATAAAAACAGACTGTTTTGTTAGAACAAATTTCTTATCTGTGAAAATGTTATTATTGCTAAATAATAACATCGATTTCGATGCTATTATTACACTCAAATTTCGAACACCTCTGAAAAACAAAGCAATTTGATTTGACCTCTATTCTAATATCAGTCGAGATGACGACGTTTAGTTCGAAATGAATTGTCAATTTGCATACAAATTTGACAACCGTAAGTAAGATATCGAACGATATGACAGTTGGCGCCGCCTCTAGTTTGTCTCTGAATTAAAAAAAATACTATGCCAGCTGCCAGAAAACAACGCCGCGATGCCGGTCATAATATGCGGCTCCTGAATGCATCATGGAGGCTTATGATATGTGGATAGATAAAGAAGTGTATGTAACTGCATTGCACTGCATCTTACAAATGAAATAAATACATTTTGAATTGAATTTATAGTAGTTTATGTGACTGCACATAATTAGGCATTAACACACTCGTGTGATGTTATTATGAAACTCACCTGCGGCTCGTTTCATAAACCCACACTCGTGTTTAATGCCCTTCATTATGTACAGTCACATAAACTACTATAAATTCAATTCAAAATGTATTTATTTCATTTGTAAGAATGTAGTTATACGAGTACATGGTCTTAGGATATGGTGTTGAAGACCTTCGTATCATATCGACTCTATTTCAATTATAATCCGTCAATTTCTGTCTTAGAATAATAACGCATAGAAACGCAGTTCACGCGCAACGGTGAGGCCACTAAAACTCGGCCATAAATGGCCCAGTACGCCGATCGGTGGAACAAAATTGGTGCGTTTGTGTGCGTATTGGCGCGTGTGAATACGAGTTGATCACAACTACATGAATCCATTTCATACCTCACGCTTGGCGCGTTCGGCCGTATGAAACTATCCTTCTATGCGTTATTATTCTAAGATTTCTGTATACTGATCCTAAAGTTTCGACGACCGCTTTAGCCTAGTTGGTAGTGACCCTGCCTAGCCTACGAAGCATCAGGTCCTGGGTTCGAATCCCGGCGGTAAGGGCATTTATTTGTGTGATGAGCACGAATATTTGTTCCAGAGTCATGGATGTTTTCTATGTATTTAAGTATTTATTTCTCTATATCGTCGTCTAGTACCCATAGTACAAGCTTTGCTTAGTTTGGGACTAGGTAGATTTGTGTAAAAAAATATATATACAAAAAAAAAAGTTGCCGCTATAGCTACTGGTTGTTTCATTTTCTCTTCTTTCTATCTTCTTTTGTTTTTTGATCACATTTAGAGTTTCTCTCTTTCGTTTATCGTCCGTTCCTATAAGTCCCTAATCACAGTCGTTGGTTTATTGTTCCGTCTATGAGACCAAATATGACAAATGGAAGGAAATTAATTAATTACTGAATAAGAATAATTCCAATTTACAACCGATTACTAAAATTTCTATTTTTTTCACCCGAATATACTTATTTTCGAATCGGGTTATTTATATCTCGCTCCTGTTCTATTTTATGCATTTTTTTTTATCTAGTTGGCCGTGTTTTGATCTGAGGAAACACGGGCGACATTGAATACGACCTAGACAACGCGTTGGTGGAAAAACACCTTAAGCGCCTACACGGTTCATACCTACATTTGATTGCTATAACACTTTTCGTCTTAATCTATGTCTATTAATTATGTTTTAGACCGTATGTCTTTAGGATAAGGTTACATTTTGTGTAGATATTTTTGGAGTTCTAGTGTAGGCTAGTGTAGGATTGGAGGTGCATTTTTAATGGTTTGTTATTTTAGTCAGAGTACGTCGTATGTAGCATCGATCGCGATGAGAAGTTTTATTTTCGATGAAGTAGCGGTATTTTGTCCAAGGTGGACTGATGACCTGGTAAATGTCGCGGGAGTCCGCTGGATGCGGGTGGCGCGGGATCGGTCACATTGGCACTCTTTGGGAGAGGCCTATGTCCAGCAGTGGACGTGTTTCGGCTGATATAATGATGATGAGGGTTAGTTTTAGATTGTTACAGAAAATTACATTGATTGTGAAGGATGATCGTAGTCTTCAGGGTGTTGCAATGTCATGTTTTACAGAAATGGTTTTTTTTTATTATCATAGAGACATTACGAAATGGAACGAAAACAATGATTAGTCGTGTCGTGTGCCAGCAAATACACTCGCGAGCAAAAAAATCGACTCACGCCACATTTTTTGGTTTAGGGCAAATTTTTCGCAACTGGAAAATGTTACAGGAAAAATGAGTATACCACGTTGTTATAAATTTATTCAGCTTTAAAAACCGCAACAAACATGAAAATCAGACGCATAACTTTCAGGATATGCTCGTTTGAACGGGAATTGAAATTTAACCGCCTTGAACTACCCACGAGTTGAGCGCCTTCAGGATGCATAAAAACAGGTGTAAACCTGTTTTTCTTATCAGTCGCTTATCATAAGTTGACCTGTGCACATCTCTCGCAATTGGACCACTGAAACCACCTGGAAAAAATTAACACCACCAAAAATGAAGCCGCCCAAGTCGTCGCCTTGCTGAATCAAGGACTTTCTCAGCGTTCAGTTGCCGAACAGCTGAATTTAAGTCAGTCTGCTGTCTCCAGGGTTTATCGTCGATTTGCTGAGACCGGAACCCTTACTCGGAGACCGGGATCCGGCCGTCGAAGATGCACATCCGAGAGAGAGGACCATTTCATCGTGACGACCAGTCTTCGGAATCGCCACCTGACCGGCGTTGACGTCCAGCAGCAGCTGATGCGGACCCGTGAGGAGCCCGTGAGCTCTTGGACAGTTCGCCGAAGACTTAAGCAAGCAAACCTCACCCCAAGAAGGCCAGCTACGGGGCCCAAATTGACGCAGAGACATCGGGACCTACGCAAGGATTTCGTAGCACGCTACGAAAATTGGAGCTACGAGCAATGGAGCCGGGTACTCTTCACTGATGAGTGCAGAGTTTGTCTCCATGGCAGCGACAGAAGAGGACGGGTGTACCGAAGACCTGAAGAGCGGTTTGCACAATGCTGCTTCTCAGAAACAGTCGCCTACGGCGGAGGCTCCGTCATGATGTGGGCGGGCATTTCAATGGAGGCGAGGACTGAGCTGGTTTTCATCCCTGGTGGCGGCCGAGGAGGTGGATTGACCGCGGATAGGTACATCACTGACATCCTGCAGGACCATGTTGTCCCATACGCAGGTTTTTTTGACGAGGGGTTTCATTTGATACAAGATAACGCCCCTTGTCACACCGCTGGAGTGACCAAAGCGTACCTGACGGCGGTCGGCGTCCCCACCCTTACCTGGCCACCGCTGAGTCCGGACTTGAATCCCATCGAGCGCATGTGGGATTACCTGAAGAGGAAGGTTCGAGCGCGGGATCCAGCCATGGAGACGATTTTGGCCCTTCAAGCTGCTTTGGTCGAGGAATGGGACGTTTGCCCGCAGGACACCATCAGAAAGCTGATAAGGTCCATGAGGAACCGTATCGAGTTTGTAAGAAACGCCTATGGTGGCAATACGCGGTGAAAATGAAAAATAAACGGTTTTTCCTCCATAAAATTTGTTTTCTTTCAATGTTGTGGTTATGAAATTAACCAGTTTTCCCCCACTTTGTGAAAAATCACATTTTTTTTCAGAACCAGAAAAAAATATGACTTGAATTTGATATTTTCTGAAAGCTTACATTTCCAGCTTTCAGAAAATGCTACTATGCTACGAATACCTATATTAGTTTTAGAGATATTGCACATTAAAATCCAAAAAAATGTTGAGTCGATTTTTTTGCTCGCGAGTGTAGGACCAAGCTCAGCATAGTGCTACTGCTAGAAGATCATAACTCTTAACTCTCGCGCTTTCTAATCTAATTACCTACCTACTCATTTTTATAAGAGTAAGACTATCTATCAGCCAAAAGACGTCAACTGCTGGACATAGGCCTCCCCAAAGAGTGTCATAATGAATGACCGTTCCTGCGCCACCCGCATTCAGCGGACTTCCGCGACCTTTACCAGGTCATCAGTCCACCTTGTAGGGATATACCTCCGTCCTTAGAGGGTAGAAACCCACGCTGCGTCTGCCGGTATACGTGGTCGCCACTCGAGAACCTTCTCGCCCCAACGGCCATCGGTTTCACGTGCAATGTGCCCCGCCCATTGCCACCACTGCTGCTGGCTTTTTAGGGTTCCGTACTCAAAGAGTAAAACGGGACCCTATTACTAAGACTCCGCTGTCCGTCCGTCCGTCCGTCCGTCCGTCTGTCTGTCACCAGGCTGTATCTCACTAATACCGTGATAGTTCCAGCTGAAATTTTCACAGATGATGTATTTCTGTTGCCGCTATAACAACAGATACTAAAAATAAAAACACAGAATAAAATAGTTTTTTTATAGATAATGGTACGGAATCCTTCGTGCGCGAGTCCGACTCGCACTTGGCCGGTTTTTTTTAACTAAGTGAATGAATTTTTGTTGAAGTTTCATTTGGATAGAAGTGGTACTATAAAGTTTGATATCTGAATATCTCTCAGGAGGCGAACCCCATTCGAACCCAAGTCGAAGAATGGGCTTGTGACCTTACATTTGTTTACGATGCCATTCGAACCAGTTTTTGTTGATGAACAAATGTTTGTTTGCAACTACATTTAAAGGACATTAATACCCAAAAAATCGAGTTAAAGACGGACCTCGCTGACAGCAGCCGAAACGCTTCATACTGATTGGCTTTAAAGTATGACGTCACACCGTGCAATTTGTACTAACCGTTGCATGTAAAATGAAGTAAATTGCTGTTTCGGTCGCGAAATACTGCGTTTAACACATTTGTTTCTATAAAAGCGTAAGGATTCCATTGGTACCTTTAAATTTACTCTAGGACAATAAATAAATAAACTTTTTTTTCTAAACTTTCAAGGTACCTACATATCTTTTTAGGATTTGAATTATATTTTGTAATTTATACTTTATTACAATCATTTGATGGTTTACTATCCATTTAGCAACACGACGTTATCAATTTTAACACCACGCAACAAGCCTATTCTTCAATCACTTCCTGACTTCCCTCTTGTTCCTTGCTCGAAAATTGGTTTATGAATCTGTGGACTATTTTTTTTTATTTTATTTATCGTATGGCGGTTACACACTGGTATTATATATGTATTCGTATCGATGTTGCTGATAGAGTACCAGTGTGCGCTGCGGCTGCGACTGCGAGGTTCAGAAGGAACAGTGCAGCAGCCGAGTTTGTTGTTCTTTTAGCACCACCCGGAGGTCACGTGTAGGGATTCTAGGGTTATTCCTACGGACGTAGAACAACAACGACCTCCCTGTTTATGAATCTGTGGACTAAGATGCGTCTTTTCTAGTAAAAGATGGAATGCGTGCGTCTCTCTCTACAGCACCCTATTCCAGATAAGATTAGAAAAACGCGCGTTCGTCATGCGATTTCATGAAAACCTATTATGATTAAAATTTTTGAAACGCAAAAAAAGTAATTTTCTTTATTTTGTATACTAACTACGTACTCGTATATAATCAACAGTTAAGCAAATAACACGTGTTGTAAATAACAATACAATGCAGCAATTAAAGAGCTCACTGACTCGTTAACATTGTTATTATAAATTATTGACGACCGCTTTAGCCTAGTTGGTATAGTGACCCTGCCTACGAAGCAAGAGGTCCTGGGTTCGAATCCCGGTAAGGGCATTTATTGTGATGAGCACGAATATTTCGTCGGGTGACAAGCAAAAGTCACTAAGTACCAAAACTGTCACTGCTCTTCAAAACCTCGTATCTCGGTACGTAGTCAATATCGAGATACGACGTTTGAATTAAGTAGGTATTTGTTACTTAGTGAGTTTTGCTTGTCACCCGACGATTTGTTCCTGAGTCATGGATGTTTTCTATGTATTTAAGTATTTATTTCTCTATATAAGTATCTATATCGTCGTCTAGTACCTACCCATAGTACAAGCTTTGCTTAGTTTGGGGCTATAGGTTGATTTAAGTGTAAGATTGTCCGCAAAATATTTATTATTATTATATTTATTATTATTTATAAAAGTATGAAGTTATCAAATTCATATGTTTTGTTCTGTTCGGATTGTGTCTGAAGGGCGTTTTCATATTCGTAAGTGTGACTATTCGCGGAATGATGCATGCAATAACATTGATAAAAATAGAAGATACCTATATCATATATTAATCATATACCAACACCGGCAAAGTAATTCAAAAGTACGAGTAAAGTTCCAATTCACACTAGGCATGTGTGGGGCTACGAGTACAAGCAATTCTCTTAAGGCGACGTGATCTCCAAAAACGGATTTAAAAAAAATCGTAGCTCTTGTTTGGATTATAATTCGGCTGTACTAAATTTAATTAGCAATCTTGAGGCCTTTCTCGAGGGAAATCAGCTATTCGAATCCTAAGTTTTTGACTTTCGCTCGATAGAAAAAAATCACGAACATACATAGGTCTAAAATACACTTAAAAAAATCATAACAAATTATGCACAACAGCTGAAGATATTAAAATTGGCTCTTAAAATCGGATATGTCATGTTTGAGAGAAATCAGCTATTACTTTTTTATTTATTAAACGTACAAAAAATTAAAATTAAAAAACATGAAATCCGCGCTTCCAAACACGCACTTCCATCTCGCTCACGCTTATATGCTCAGTGAGAGGGAGAGAAGACCATGAACCTACGTCCCCTTAATAATTATATTGCATAGTTTAGGAGTTGCCATAACCACCTATCTCCATCTTCAGGCCCCGTAGCATGGATGGCCTTATCACGCGATACGTGACAGGATAGAGCATCCGTCCCTGGCTCACACCGTTCGATAGAACGAGACGACGCGCTTATCCTATCACTTATCGCGTGATAACGCCATCCATGCTACGGGGCCAGATCAGCTCGGTACCATAATGTAAGTTAAGTGACAATGTCATATTATGGTACCGGCGGGCTGATCTGAAGATGGAGACAGGTGGTTATGGCAACTCCTAAACTATAGTCCCCCGCGGCTATGAAGTCAATCCTGAGACATGCCTCTAGGGTTGAATATGTAATTTTTTTCTATGGTTGACATTGTCATTATTCTGAAACTTCATAGTTGCGCAATGTGTCAGGATTGACTTCATAGACGCGGGGGACTGTATGCAATATAATTATTAAGAGAATTGCCATAGGGCAAATTTCAGCTCAATCGGATAGCGGCAAGTGACTGAAAAATTGCTTGGAAATTTTGAAGGGCCCCTTATAAACTTATATAAAATCAGTGTACTTAAGTTATATAAAAACTTTGAAAAATAGGAATATTATTTGGTACATAACTTCTAACACATGTCCCCAGGCTATTCACAAACACGCAATCGCTGTTATTTGTTAAGAATTAGAACTAGACAAATACCTGTATATTAAAAAGACATTTCCCCACTAACTTTGCATACTAAAATCAACCTTAAATTAAAGTCGAAAGGGTTTCTTTTGCCTAACTTTGTATACAAGTAAACAGTCTACTGTTGATATCGCGATACACGAGTATGATACACACGTAATAAAAAGGTCATTTATCCGCAATTTTTCAAGACTCAATCAACCTTCACCCTAAGAGAACAAGGTTGATTTTCCATGTTTTGTGTTTAATTTAAAACAGCTGTTGCCATACGATGGCTGAGTCATTTCGTGACATGGGCTGCGTAGGTGCTGCGTCATATCATATTGATTTGCATATACTTGTGTATGTAGTTATATACGCAATTCGCAAATGTATATTTTTGAAGCGTATTTTTCCAGAATATGTGGACTTTTATTTCAATGAGCCTGACTGAGGCAATCATCAATATCATCATCATCAATCAGTTCCAAAAAAATATAATAGTGGCAGATTTGTTGGGATGTCAAAGGGTTCCAAAAATCGTTCCAAAAATCTACTGATATATCGGGAATCGGGATCTTTAACTTTTATTTGCAGCTCTCACTACATAAATTATATTTAACAGAGTGGTGTGTCATAGTTTGTTATATATTATATAAGGAAATTAACAATAAAAAATCGCAGACGTTCATTCATTTATTCCTTGATAAAAAAAACTTGACATGCTAATTTTAAGTGACTAAATAAATGTTAAATAACATTTAAACAAATACCTACATTAAAAACACCCCTGCATGAGAACTTGCTTCTTCTTCAAACTGATTAAAATTGTGTTTTTGGCCTGAGCCAATACAACTATTGTGGTACAATCAGCCTCATAAGTATGGAGTAAAAAAAATGTTTTTTAATCTATTTATTTATTTTAGTCTTAAATCGTATTATCGACATTATCTGTATTCGTGTCTTAAGGGATGCCTATGCTATGTCAGGTACAGTCAGCCAAGAAATTGGTGTACCTCTTTTTGACTCTATTAATTGCAGGCACATGAAGGTCAAAATTCGTACACCAATTTCTTGGCTTACTGTACAACATCCGTCTGGAGATCGATCAGTCTATTACACGCTTTTGTTTCATTATTATGCTACATTACAACCTAATCACCTAATTATACAACCTAAGTCTGTTTCTATCAACACTTCAAAGATCGATATGACTTAATTTTAGCCGCGTGACGCCACTCTGACGTCACAGCCGTCGTCAACCGGTTATGCAGATGACAAATGCACTGCACATCCTCTGCACAATACAATGGCTCTCGGACGAACATTCGACTTTGAACTTTATGCGAACTGCGTAGAGTAGGTTTTAGCTTGAAGGGAGTAGTGATGGTAGGATATGTGCACGCGTGTACATAATCGCTGATAACGCTCGTACCTAAAGCCGCGCCCGCGCTCGCACCACTTTTGCCTTGTTTGCAAACAAACTGAAACCCCCCGCGCCCCCACCCTCCTCCGCGCCCCTCACGCCTCGTCTCTCTCGACACGTGTATTAATGCTGTATTGTTATGCATTTATGCGAGAACCGTGTTGGTTCATCGGTTCATGTATATCGTCATAGCTAAGCAATCTGCAACACGTATTAGATATTTAGTAGGATTCGGGTCTATATCTCTCTCGCGAATAAACTATTCCAATCGAACCAGAATGGTGATCTAAATCCGGCCTCACACTGAACGGAATTCATTAATCACAATTTGAATCACTCACGGGACACTTTGTGCAGATATTCTACTAAAGGGTGTACCTTTTTTTGCTCTTGAGTGGTACAGTCAGAATCAAAAGTAGCTATACCCAAACGAAAACGTCAAAAGTCTTTATTAAGTAAAAGGTAATAGACTGAGAGCTGAGGGACCAAAACTGCAACAGTTTTATAAAGGCTGATATTTTAATATTAGGTCATAAATAGCTCGAATATCAACAGCCTGCCGAACTTCCGAACTTGTTAAAAAAACACCTACGTCGCAACTGTTTTATAAAATCTGAAAATTTGTCTGTGGATAATAAGACAACTAACAAACTATGCGGACATAGTCAGTCTGCAGAATATTGCAACAGTACGCGTCAGCAGCCCGCTAAACCTGTCAAAAAATTTGGTTGATGAAAGTGTTTTATAAAATCAAAAAAAAATCGTACAAGTAGTTCATAGTACCTAAAACCAGACTAACATAGTCAGCCCAAAGTTTTATGGAACATACGCCGTCAGCAGTCAATAAAACGGCAAAAAAAATCAGATTTTATAAAACAGTTGCGACGTAGGTGTTTTCTTAACAAGTTCGGAACCACCGCCACGCCAGTTGTCCCAAAAACTGGCTGACTTACGGCAGGCTATTGATATTCAAGCTATTTATGACCTTATATTAAAATATTAGCCTTTATAAAAGTGTTGCAGGTTTGGTCCCTCAGCTCTCCGTCTATAATAAGAACTTTTGACGCAAAGTTATTATGTCTATGTACGGTTGAATCCATAAATATATAAGCAACATTATTTAATATTATATAACAATTTTCCTACCCTTAGGGTTGGTCTTTTTTTTAATTTACAGGGGACCAACTTCGGGGTATGCCTTTTCCAATAAAAAAAGAATTATCAAAATCGAACTGCTCTGTAAAAAGTTATGCGCTGTCATACATAAAAAAAAACATATATATACGCGTCGACTTGAGAACCTCCTTCGTTTTTTTCGTCGGTTGAAAAGTGTCTGTGTATCTGTCTGCCTGTCTGTGGCATAGTAGCTCCTAAACGAATAAAAAATATTTGTACCAATTAAGTTACTGCAATACCTAAACAGTTTGTTTTTAATGGACCCATTTTAATGCGGTTTTATTTTCCGAAAGCTGTAATCGAGATGGAAGATCGATTAAGCTGGTTTTGAGATATTGAAGTTTGAAACGAAAATGTCGGGGGTTTATCAACTTTGCTTACTTGTTAATTATTGCAATGAGAAAGCATAATGTTATCATATCAACCCGCAGCTTGGATCCTGAACAAAGAACATTTATCGCAAGTGCATTGAATTAATATTAATCACGTTTTTGTTGTAACGATTATCAACATTATCATTCCCATTGTTTATTTCCTTTTCATATATATATAAAATAAGAATAACAAATTCTTTATGTCGATGCTCGCTGGATTATGTTTGTGATTTGAATAAGTTTCTGTCAAAAATTTAATTTTTGGTACGAGCTTTTATTGCCGATGTACTTTTTTGTATACCGTCATCAACTACTCATTCAGACAATTCTAACGAGCCCAAAATCAAGGGGTTCACGTCGTTTAAGTACTGAATTCCCATGGCCACCTTCTGTCTCCATCATCAGATCAGCTTGATGGTACCATGATATTATTTTGTCATCCAAACTATACCTTTACCCAAAACTTTAGCTCAATCGGTTGAAGATATCTGCTTCAAAATTGAGTTGCTAGATTCCACCCGAACAAACATAGTTACATACAATACCACACACTTATATATTAGTTAGTTAGGTACATACATACATTGCAAGTTAATAGAAAGCTTGTAAAAATGACTAAATATCTACTTGTTATTTAAACACAAAAGTGGTGTTAAACAAAAGGATTGTTATTTCTAAAGGCCTGCCAATATTTAGGATCAAAGTTCATAGCACACTACAAACCATGCAATTTTTCACACAGACACGCAGCTATAGTTGGAGTGAGACAGCAATCATTCAATTAATTGCAAGTTGCATTGTTATACATTGCAAGTTATGCAAAGTCCTTGTGAGGATATTTGTGGGTATTTTTCACGGCAGAACTACCTGTACGGCTTAATATCTATCAGAATAATAGCATAGTATAAAGACGGCAAAGTATGTTATCTTCCTACAAACGCACCGCGCGCGGCTTGTATGTGTGCGCCACAGTATCCGTCGCACACTCAAACAAAATCTCGACCCGTTTCTCAGTGCGAAACAATCGAGATTTTGTTTGAGTTTGCGTGCGGCGACGTATCAATAGTATAGACACATACAAGCCGCGCGCGGTGCGTTTGTAGGAAGATAACATACTTTGCCGTCTTTAATACTATGATAATAATTTGTATTCTATTCGCGTACGTATGGTTGAGATTAATTGTTTAGTTAGATGTGTGGATGTGTTTACTCAATCACGCTTAAACGGCTCATCTGATTAGTATGAAATTTTGCACAAAGATAGTTTATGGCCCATAGTTTTAAAATATTGGATAGTTTTTATCACGGGTCCACGCAGACGAAGTCGCGGGCCGAAGCTAGTTCATTTATAAACGTGAAGTTTTCTTTTTTGCAGGAAGCTGATCGTATGCCACTACAAGAAGGGCACAGAAATATGCAACTACAGTTACAGCAACACTATTCTGGCAGTGAAGCTGAATCGCTCGGTAAGTGACATACGACACTGATGACATTTTCCACCTTATTGCAACGAGACAAGATTCATTTTTGGTCAGAAGTGTTATAACTTTTGTATTACGGCCTAAGCTTATTACGAACATCGAACCCATCGAATCTACTACCCTGTTGACCTGGTAAAGGTAGCGCGAGTCCGCTGGATGCAGGTGGCGCGGGACCGGTCATTGTGGCACTCTTTGTGGGAGGCCTATGTCCAGCTGCGGACGTCTTTCGGCTGATATGATGATGATGCCCTTCATGCGCGAGTCCGACTCGCACTTGGCCGGTTTTTTATAATGCGACAATCTTCTACCACCCTGATGACCTGGTAAAGGTCGCGGGAGCCCGTTGGATGCGGGTGGCGCAGGACCGGGAGGCCTATGTCCAGCAGTGGACGTGTTTCGGCTGATATGATGATGATGATGTGTGTTCCACAGCGGCTAGTGGTCTGCCTCGAGGAGTCCCTCCACATTCACAACATCCGCGACATGAAGATCTTGCACACGATCCGCGACACGCCGCCCAACCCGCGCGGGCTGTGTGCGCTGGCGCCGGCCGCCGACCGCTGCTACCTGGCCTACCCGGGCTCCAGCGCCGTCGGGGAGGTGCAGATCTTCGACGCGGTCCACCTTAACGCTAAGTGCGTGCTCTCGGCGCATGATTCCGGGCTAGCAGGTATTTACCTCAATACGTTTCTGTTGTTTTTCTTTTGTATTAATATATATCCACAAACCTTCTACACGTGTAGCCTGTGGGTCAGGTATACCAAGGGCTCTGCAAATGCACTGAGGGTGCAATATAACAACGCGTTTAGGTTGCTGATGGGGCTGCCGCGTTATTGCAGCGCATCGGGTATGTTCGCCGAGGCGCGCGTTGAAGGATACCATGCCGTAATACGCAAGCGAGTAGCCTCACTGATGCGTCGCATTCGCGGCAGCGCCAACAGCATCCTAACAGTTGTGGCTGGAAGGTTGGACTGTCCCATCCAAGCACATTGGATCCAGCTCCATGTGGGTGGCCTCCCACCCACTTGGAGTTGGATCTGACTTGTGAGCCTCGTTCCTGGTCTCTCTCTCTCTAATTTAATTAGTTTCATTTTCTGTATTTTTAACACAAGGAGTAAGGTATTTTGTTACTAACATATTATATGGAGCCATGCTCTGAAATAAATGATTTTTATTTTATTTTATTTATTTATATTATTACTACGCGAGGCCGATTTTTGTACATGCTATCAGATCTACAGTTATGGTCCGATTTTGATGAATGATATGCCATTCGATTCGTCTCATGCTGCAAATTTGCAATAAGGTCTTCGATTTTTAATTTTTTATATGTGGTACTAACATTTTAATAAAAAAAACTACTGTGCACTGACTTTGGCTGCGTGACATCACGTGACGTATAGTTGTTATTTTCTAAGCCGTCCGTTCTGCAGTGCGGCGTTCTTTAGTGCGGAACGGACGGCTTAGAAAATAACAACTATAACTCCTGGTTTGACTTCAGATGACAATATAAATAAACATACAATAATTTAACTGAAACCTGCAGTAGGTTCTTCAGCATGAGAAAATATAAATGTTGCGTCGGCCATATAGATACAACATTAAGAAAATTAAGAAAATAGAAAAAAACTATCTTTTAAACGAAATTTACAAAAACTGACAGACGTATTATGTCAACTGTGGATTATTATTTTTATTGACATAGAGACGTCAGTATTATTTGCCATGCAGTTTATTACTTCAAAAAAGTTTATATACAAACTTATTTTCCTATATTCGAGATGTTGGGAGAAGAATGAGGTTTTATTAAATCCATTAATTGTCATGGACCCCATAGACGGCTTTGTTAACTTTACTTAGCACAATGCCGTAGACGCCGATAGGCTCGCCTAATTTCCAGTACCTTTAGAGGTGTAGAAAACGAAAACGAAATCAGGTCTGGTATTGGGGTGGTGCAGGTTCGGTGAAGTTGGTCATGATTTGAAATCTAGTCGGCCATGGCGGTGCAATGGCGGTTGTTCTAACGGTTCTCGAACACATCATTGAGGATTTATAACATGTGGGCTTGCCTTCGGCTCGTTTCATAAACCCACACTCCTGTTTAAAGCTCATTACATTATGGTATTGTAATTTATAATTATTATAAAGGTATCCGTGTAAAATTATCATGTTGATGTTTAACGATCGGTTTAGCCTAATGGGTAGTGATAGTGATCCTGTCTGCAAAGCTGACGGTCCTTGATTCAAATCCCGGTATGGGCAAATATTTGTGTGATGATCATGAATATTTGTTTCTGAGCCTTGGAGGTTTTCTTAAGTATTTATATCTATTCAATACAAGCCCTTATTGGGCTTACAATGGGGCTAGTCCGATGTCAGATTGTTGAATATGGTTCCTAAATAAAATTGAAATTGACTTGCAGCGCTAGCCTGGTCATCCTGCGGTCGCCGCCTGGCCACCGCCTCTGAACGCGGAACCGTTATCCGAGTATTCGCGGTCCCCGAGCGGGTCCGCTTGTTCGAGTTCCGCCGCGGCGTGAAGCGCTGCGTGTCGATCTCGTGCCTCGCGTTCAGCGCGTGCGGGGCGCTGCTGGCCGCCTCCTCCAACACGGAGACGGTGCACGTGTTCCGCTTGGCGGAACCGCAGCCGCCGCAGCCCGGTGCGGAGCAGCCTCCAGGTAATTGTGATAGACAGACAGACAGTGAAGCGCTGCGTGTCGATCTCGTGCCTCGCGTTCAGCGCGTGCGGGGCGCTGCTGGCCGCCTTCTCCAACACGGAGACGGTGCACGTGTTCCGCTTGGCGGAACCGCAGCCGCCGCAGCCCGGTGCGGAGCAGCCTCCAGGTAATTGTGATAGACAGACAGACAGTGAAGCGCTGCGTGTCGATCTCGTGCCTCGCGTTCAGCGCGTGCGGGGCGCTGCTGGCTGCCTCCTCCAACACGGAGACGGTGCACGTGTTCCGCTTGGCGGAACCGCAGCCGCCGCAGCCCGGTGCGGAGCAGCCTCCAGGTAATTGTGATAGACAGACAGACAGTGAAGCGCTGCGTGTCGATCTCGTGCCTCGCGTTCAGCGCGTGCGGGGCGCTGCTGGCCGCCTCCTCCAACACGGAGACGGTGCACGTGTTCCGCTTGGCGGAACCGCAGCCGCCGCAGCCCGGTGCGGAGCAGCCTCCAGGTAATTGTGATAGACAGACAGACAGTGAAGCGCTGCGTGTCGATCTCGTGCCTCGCGTTCAGCGCGTGCGGGGCGCTGCTGGCCGCCTCCTCCAACACGGAGACGGTGCACGTGTTCCGCTTGGCGGAACCGCAGCCGCCGCAGCCCGGTGCGGAGCAGCCTCCAGGTAATTGTGATAGACAGACAGACAGTGAAGCGCTGCGTGTCGATCTCGTGCCTCGCGTTCAGCGCGTGCGGGGCGCTGCTGGCCGCCTCCTCCAACACGGAGACGGTGCACGTGTTCCGCTTGGCGGAACCGCAGCCGCCGCAGCCCGGTGCGGAGCAGCCTCCAGGTAATTGTGATAGACAGACAGACAGTGAAGCGCTGCGTGTCGATCTCGTGCCTCGCGTTCAGCGCGTGCGGGGCGCTGCTGGCCGCCTCCTCCAACACGGAGACGGTGCACGTGTTCCGCTTGGCGGAACCGCAGCCGCCGCAGCCCGGTGCGGAGCAGCCTCCAGGTAATTGTGATAGACAGACAGACAGTGAAGCGCTGCGTGTCGATCTCGTGCCTCGCGTTCAGCGCGTGCGGGGCGCTGCTGGCCGCCTCCTCCAACACGGAGACGGTGCACGTGTTCCGCTTGGCGGAACCGCAGCCGCCGCAGCCCGGTGCGGAGCAGCCTCCAGGTAATTGTGATAGACAGACAGACAGTGAAGCGCTGCGTGTCGATCTCGTGCCTCGCGTTCAGCGCGTGCGGGGCGCTGCTGGCCGCCTCCTCCAACACGGAGACGGTGCACGTGTTCCGCTTGGCGGAACCGCAGCCGCCGCAGCCCGGTGCGGAGCAGCCTCCAGGTAATTGTGATAGACAGACAGACAGACCAGACCAGGACAGACAGACATACTTTTTTCAGTAATTTTTCCGTAGTCGGGTCACAGTTTTTTGAATTAGTTGTGTTTGTTGTTTTTCCAGCGGGGGCGGCAGCGGGCGGCGCGGGCGAGGCCGAGGGTGGCGGCTGGCTGGGCTGGCTGTCCTCGGCCGTGGCGGCCGGCGCGGGGCTCCTGCCCGCGCAGGTGGCCGACGTGCTCGCGCAGGGCCGCGCCTTCGCCGCCGCGCGCCTGCCCATACAGCCCAGCCGCGCCATGGTCGCCGTCACCAAGTGAGCACACACACACACACACACACACACACACACACACACACACACACACACACACACACACACGGTCACAAACACACGGTCACGCCACGGTTACCTACTGCCACCCACGTCATCGTCACGAGCCTAGTAGAATCGGATCCTGCCGACTGCGCCATGTAAAATGAGGATTGAGACGGACGAGTCGATGATACGCACAGACGCGCTATTGAGACTGGCATTTATTCATGTACCCACACATAACAAATACACATATATATTTCAATTATTTTATTGCTTTCATGTTGAGTACACAGATTACAAACATGAACCCTGTAAAACAATAGATATATTTTGTTAATAAAGTAACTTATAATAGCTAATATCATACTTATACAAATATTACTACTGATTAAAAACTATCGCTTAGAAGATATTTTGGTGCATAATAGGCTTTTTTTGCGAGGAATGATTTTAACTTGTTCGCGTATATTGAGTCTTTTTCCTCCGCCTTGATATAGTCCGGGAAGTGATTGTTATATTTTACTGCTGCATAATGAGGGCTTTTACGAAACATTTCTAGTTTAGGTGCAGGTAGTTTCAGCCTCTTATTGGGCAGCTTATTGAACAGGTGCATGTTTTTTCGCACATACAATATACATACCTAGTTCTAATATGTATAGACATGGTAGAGTTAGTAGGTATACCGTGCTTAACGAAATGTGGCTTACAAGTTTCCCGTTTCTGATTAATATAATTCATGTGCGTCTGTGCTATTGCCCCATATTATAATCCCATAACGCAACCAAGAATGTGTAAAAGCGTAATATGCAGATAAAGCAGTCGAAAAGTTAGTGGTTTTACGATAGCAAGGTGTGTCACTTATATATATATATATAAATGACACACCTTGCTACTATGGCTACTGGCTTCAGACGATGATGGTTTATTTTTCCATTATATTTGTTCTCTGCATCATATCGTTTATCAATTTGTTCTTATAACTACAGTGTATTTTTTTGTAATTACTTTGTATACAGTCAGATCAGATAGTAGCAACCAAGGAAGCCAAATATATCGCAACACGTCTTTATTAATCTATAGTACACCCTTACTCCTATGAGTAAGGATGTGTTAAGATATATTTGGCTGCTACTAACTATATGATGCTAACTGTACAATGTCTATTAAATACTTGTCAAGAGTTATCTTTAACTGTGACTATAATGACTAGTCAGGCAATTCCAGCGATTTCTAATCTTGAAGATAAACTATACCCTCAGATAAGCATTAATTAAAACCGCATTAACATACTGTAATATCATAACTTCATAACCATAAATAATAACCTCCTATGACTTATAGTATTCTTAATTCTAGTTCCAAACTGTTTAATCTTATTACTTTTTCAATTATGCATTTGATGAAAACAACTGCATAAATGTGTTTTTAAAAATGTATCTATAGACTATATTGATTTAAACTTTCACTATTCTCGCAGATTATTTTTACTAAACGATGTGTTGGTGTCAAAGCGGACCTCGGACTACTTCAGGGGCACAACCGGGAATAACGCTAGGAGGAGGATGATATTACAAGCTTTTAATTACTTTCACCTGACCCGTTGTCTGTAATCAAATCTTGCAAGTTAAATTTGACCCACTTCCCGGTTTCCGATTGAGCTGAAACTTTGCATGCATATGTATATCGCATGGCAATGCAATTTTATGATGACACGGAGCTGATCTGATTTATTTATTTATCGTATGGCGGTTACACACTGGTACATTTATGTATTCGTATTGATGTCGCTGATAGAGTTCCAGTGTGCGCTGCGAGGTTCAGAAGGAACAGTGCAGCTGCCGAGTTTGTTGTTCTTTTAGCACCACCCGGAGGTCACGTGTAGGGTTTCTAGGGTTATTCCTACGGACGTAGAACAACGAAGACCTCCGCTCCGCTGATCTGATGCTGGAGCTGGAAGGTGGCCATATGATCTCCGCAATAAAACGACACAACCCCATCGAGTTTGGGCTCGTTACAATCGTATCAATGAGTAGTTGATGATTGTGTGCAGAAAAGTACAGTCGGCAATTTATTTATTTATCGTATGGCGCTTACACACTGGTACATATATGTATTCGTATCGATGTCGCTGATAGAGTTCCAGTGTGCGCTGCGAGGTTCAGAGGGAACAGTGCAGCTGCCGAGTTTGTTGTTCTTTTAGCACCACCCGGAGGTCACGTGTAGGGTTTCTAGGAGTATTCCTACGGACGTAGAACAACAACGACCTCCAGTTAGCAATAAAAGCTTGTAACAAAAATGGAATTTTTGATGGTATTTTTTTTTTTAATTGTTGGTGTTTTCCATGTCTAGCGTGGGCCGCGCGCCCCGGCTGCTGGTGGCCACGGCGGACGGAGAGCTGTTCGTGTACGCGCTGGACGCGACAGAAGGCGGCGAGTGCGCGCTGCTGCGCACGCACCGACTGCTCGAGCCGCACGCGCAGGCGCCGCCCAAGGTCGACGCGACGGACGGTAAGACAACCCAACTACACGAGTTCACATGCGAGTTGCGGCTGATGTGCGGTAACTTTACAATAATGAGACATGAAGTGGTCTCATGACATTTTTTGGGAAATAGAGAATATGCATGGGTTCAATTTTGAATAAATTGCACTGTATCGATGCGGATATACTTACATAGAAATATCATACAACAGAAAAATAAATAATACATATTGTATTAGTTTCATCTGGCGTTAAAATCGTGAAAAAATATATGTTTTTTTTTTGATAAAGTCACATTACAGTTGGGCAGAATATTGAATTAGAAATGATATTTTGTATGACAAGTATAGAATTAAACGCAAATTTTAAAGAGATAATTGCAAATTAATGACTAACTCCCCGTCTATATTGTACTAAATGTACTGTTTGGTGGAAGGTATGGCCCGAAGCCAATGAGTAGTCAAATGAAGAGTATCTTATATAATCCTTTATTTAATAGGTATATTAACGCATCTATTTATTACACGTTAGGTTTCACTGTACAAGCAAAGTGCGTTTATGTATACTTCGATTTTTTTAGCATTAGAAATTCGATAAACAAAGAAGCAGGTGTCGTAAACCTGTTTCTTCAGAAGTTAATAATAAAATATTAAATTATTGTGTATTTTTCTTCGTTACGTCATAGAGGTACTTATCAATGATTTCACATTTCCTATCACTTAGGTTTGTAAATATTATATATATATTATTATCAACTATTCCTAACCTAACTTTTCACTTCACTGAATTGGGTGGTTTTAACCTTAAAATGCATGCATATCAAGTGGTCTCTCTGAAATAAGTAAGCAGAACCTATTTTAGCTTAATTTGAAGCTTTGCCGACCTCGTCCACCACACACTAGTGGGATGTAACCTTGTAGTCATTAGGAGTTATTATTTAGTAGTATCAGAGTAAGGGCCGCACTCAGGCACCTGAACTGAACCGCACTATCGACGAAAGATAATAACAATAACAACAACAATAACAAATAACTTTAACGGAAAACAATGAAATTTAAAAACTCAAAACAACAAGATTCTAGGATAATGACAAAGTATCGAACTCGCATTCGCATGACATACGAGATGAGAGTGACGTTTAAAAACAAACATGAACAATGTAATGGCGGACATTTTATCAGACCGATTGCAAATGTCAAAACGCTAAACTCTTATTGATGTGGGACACGATCTCTTCAATTTAGTCGCAGTTTATGCGTTTAAAACGTTCCGTTTGTTTGAAACCTCTGCTTCTCTGGGTTTTTTATCATGCAATTTTTTTGCGATACATTAAAAATAACGCAAATAAAATATTAATGCTGTATTATTAAATAATCCTTTTAAGTAAATGCAAATTACACATTTTGCTATCGTCTTATATGCTTTAAAAAATGTTTTCATAGTTTTCCACTTATTCTGCCGCATTTACGGCAGGTATCGTAAAACGTGTTCTATAAAAAACCTTTCACTTACTTCTGTAAAGGTCTTTCTAATGCTAAAAAAATCGAAGTATAGCAGTCAACTATTGCGTTACTGCTAAACACTAAATCGGTCAATCACCATATTACACGCAATATATACAGCGCCGTCTATGCCCGTTTAATATATAGCGTTTTCGGTGGGTGCCGGCGCATGCCTATAACATCAGAAAGTTTTAATGCTACAGTTGATATTCCTCTGGATTATACTATTGATTTTCGCAATAGAAAACATGCATATACCCTATTCTCTATAGACAATTTTGAGAATACATATCAAATTTTCTTAATTTTGGAAGCTTGCCGTCGTCACATCAGAAGTTACAGCCAGCGGAGAGCTCGTGTTATCTTTTCTCTTGAACTAAAACAAGGATAACACGAGTTTGCGCAATAAAATGACAGGTGAAAGTTAAATTTAAATCAGGTGCTGATATATCGCCCACCGCTACACGGTATGCAGTGCAACAACAGCTGATTTAAATACGTATGGTTTTCGATGCCGCTTAGCGGTGGACGTTCTCAGCTGACCGAAGCTTATTGTTTAATGTTGTTTTGCTGAACAATGTTTAACGATACAATGTCAGAATGCTCTAATAATAAACTTTCAACTAATCCTCCTTTTAGCTTAACGTAGCGGAACTCTAACACGTTTGACAAGCCTCCCAAAGACTAAGACTCAGTCATGTAAAAGATGAAGAATGCACTGATATTTCTGAAGTTTGTACGTTTGTGAATACATTGTCGAGGCTTGGCAAACATATATATATCATTCTATCTAAATGCCACAAAATCATCACGCTATATAATTTTACAAGACCCCAAGTATGTATCAGAGATTCATATGTACCTAGTAGTTAAAAATTGTTCAGCAATGTAGTAACTTATATAGTAAATTGTTCGCCACATTAATCGGCCGGGCGACCCGCCGGGTCCCATGACCCGCGCGGTAGCCCCCGCCGGACATTCTGCACCCCCCTCGCTTCGCCTCCCCCGCGGCACTATAGTCCCGCTCCTGCGGCACTACCGTGTCTTCCCACGGCACTGTGGTGTCTCCCGTGGCACTACGGTGCTTTCCCACGGCACTGTGGTGTCTCCCGTGGCACTACGGTGCTTTCCCACGGCACTGTGGTGTCTCCCGTGGCACTACGGTGCTTTCCCACGGCACTGTGGTGTCTCCTGCGGCACTACGGTGTTTTCCCACGGCACTGTGGTGCCTCCATGCTTCCTCCCGTGCAAGTGAAGCGGCCGCGGAGGCCGACTGAGCCTCTGCACCCGACAGTATTTACAAACTCTTGTATCTATCTGTATCACATTCATAATCTTTATTTCATAGCGTAGACTGGGATTGATTTTTATTTTATTTCAATAGAAGCTTCTTGGTTTTATGTTTTGCTTGTAACTTTTCAACGTTTTTTGTTAAATATGGCGATACGGTTTTTAGTTCATAGTGACAAAAACATGTACGTCATATAATTATGCATACCTATAAGTATAGTTCATTTACTTTCGTAAGCAGATTTACTAGAGTAAAGTGACAACACACGCTTTCTTAAGAATTTTTCGTTCAGTGGTTCAGTAATGTCATCTACATAAGTTAATAGTAGTCCTATAGTTTATTAGTTTTAAACCCTAGTTCAGTTTACTAGTTGCGCAGTTAAGATATGTATGTGTGTTAAAGGTTCTATCTGCAGGTTTGTTACCGTTTTTATTTTCGCGGTATGGTTCCCAATTGGGTATTTTCATGGGTAAAAAATATATAATTATATTTAGTCCGTCAGTAACATTATCAAAAATTATTGGCTAATCAAAAATGGCGAAGATAGAGCCCGTTAAAGTTCCGTGTGACGTCACATTATGGTACACTTTTTAGTATTATATGACATCCAATATTTTTTGTGTGATAATCTATATGACGGACTAAATATGTTTTTTAAAGTAGGCCAATTATGCGTCAGAGGTAGTCTATTAATAAAATAAATAAAAAATGACACATACGATCTATCAACCTCAGTCTACTCTACTTATGTATCTATTTCAAATATCTCTCCATACAAGAAAGCATAAATAATACGCACTCCTACCACAATAATACCCCCATATTCGGCTAAATTTAACTAAAATTATGGTACCTGCAATATATCTATAATATTATTATTATAATTGTGTATTATATATCCAGTGTGAGGTGCGAGCGGGACGTATGCGAGTCGGAGCTTAGATATTGTCTATTTAAATGCATTGAAAATAATTGAAACGTTAATTTCGAACACAATCAAACTCAATCGTCTCCAATCCAATAGGGGTGTAGACTCAAAATTTATTATTACTCCATAAGAAAGAAGGCAAAAGATTATTTAAAATCCCATTCAGATATCTCAAAAAATTACTAACCTACAACCGTTTTAATATTGCTTGTTAGAGCGAGAAAACGCTCGGGGATCGTGACGTCACGACCATTGAGCGTCATAGTAAATGACAATCGTTTCACATGAAGCTGCGTTTTGCGGAAAAACAATGGGAAATACCCCCTCTTAAAACTTTGATAACCTTTTTCTCCATCTGACAATATTTTTTTTTTTTTTGAGAAAAATCATCATTACTGGTTAGTTTATTTGGTGTCTACGCCCCTGTTTGCCCCTACGCGATCGGACTGTGGTCCTTTAAGCTCCCGTGTGTGTGCGAGTGTGTGTGTGTCGCGGGCTAACGCTATTGTCGGTGCAGCGGCGACGGGCAACAGTTACGCGGGCGCGCTGCGCGGCCGCGACCCCGCGCGGATGACAGGTACAGTCCACCCCCCATCCCCCCCCCCTTCCTCCCGCTTTACACACACGCGCTTCCCCCCTTTCCCCCCTGACTGGTGAGTACAGCTTTATGGCGAAGTCGTCCGGCCGCGGCGGTCCATGCCGTCGCGGGCGGACTGTGTGTTAGCGTAAGTGTTGACCGGTGAGGTGACCGAGCGAGGCCTCTAGACTAGAGTAAGCGCTAGGGCAAGGTAGTGACGGGCGCGTGTTCCGCAGGCGCGGGGGAGGGCGCGGAGTAGGCGCCGGCCGCAGCCGGAGCCCGACGACTGGTGATACCTGTATATACACGTTTTATACCAAATATATTCCTATATTACGCTTCGTGTGATGTTTTCATTCGTGTTTGCGTCCGCCCCTAGTCAGTCGAGGCCCCGCGGCCCGTAGTCGCTTAGATTGGGTACACGGGGTCGAGTAGTATGACGAGGAACGATCGGGGGAGGTTTGTCATAACCATGTATTTAACCGTGCTTAAGATTTGTTGTTAACTAATATCAAGTTAAGGCAAAAAGGCAAACCTTGATCGGCTGATAGATGCATACAAATGGGCTTGTTGCGTGGTGTTAAAATTGATAACGTCGTGTTGCTAAATGGATAGTAAACCATCAAATGATTTTACAAAATATAATTCATATCATAAAAAGATATGAACCTTAAAAGTTTAGAAAAAAAAGTTTTTTTATTTATTGGAGAGTAAATTTAAAGGTACCAATAGAATCCTTACGCTTTTATAGAAACAAAATTGTAAAACAACTATGGACCTAAACGCAGTATTTCGCGACCGAAACAGCAATTTACTTCATTTTCCATGCAACGGTTAGTACAAATTGAACGGTGTGACGTCATACTTTAAAGCCAATCAGTATGAAGCGTTTCGGCTGCTGTCAGCGAGGTCCGTCTTTAACTCGATTTTTTGGATATTAATGTCCTTTAAATGTAGTTGCTTCCATACAAACATTTGTTCATCTACAAAAACTGGTTTGAATGGCATCGTAAACAAATTTAAGGTCACAAGCCCATTGCATTGATAATGAGTTTAATGAGTCATATAAATTGCGTGAAAGATATACTAAAATATTTCCTTGACAACTAGAGGGCAATATTTTTTTTTTACAATAAATTGTTTATGTAGTACACAAAACATTTACATTTATTTTATTTTCAATTTAAAAAAAATTTAAAAGTTCGATAGACACTACCGCTAAATTGAGGCCACAAATCACTGCACCCTTGCACCAACAACAAAAATGATGAGAGTCAGCTTGTAAATTGCAGATTGAATTTAATTGCATCCATCAGCCCGTCAGTAATAATTAACTAGGAATTCAAAACAAATCAGGAAGCTCAATTATTTTTACTGGGCACAGAAAGAAATTGTGTTAAATAGGCATTGTTATTAAATGTTCTGCCACCAAAACAAGTACAAGTTTGGAGTTAAAGGATACTAATGGGAAAAAAAAACATTTAAAATAAATATAATAAAATAAATATTACGGGACAATCTTACACAAATCAACCTAGGCCCACGGTAAGCTCAATAAGGCTTGTGTTGTAGGTACTAGGCGATGATATATATATAATAGATAAATACATATAGATACTGATATACATATATAACATCCATAACTCAGGAACAAATATTCGTGATAAACACACAAATAAATGCCCTGACCGGGATTCGAACCCGGGACCTCCAGCTTCGTAGGCAGAATCACTACCCACTGGGCTACGGAGGCCGTTAAAAATTAAAAAAAAATATATAATATTTATTTATCAACTTATTTTTGCTATTTTGGTATGAATTAATTCATGTTATTATTTAAACTCGTAATTTGGGGTTGAATGTTCACAGTGACAAACAATGCTTTTGTTAAACATAATGCTTTTATTTAACACTGTTTCTTTTAACACAATATCTTTACTTAAAATTATTACCGTAGGTAGTAAATTCGTACCGTAAAAGTATTTCATTGACTTCTTTGTGCATCTTAATTAATTGAATGGGATTTTACTTAGTACACTATTCCTTAAATAATATACATAATCTAAATTATGTCTTACATTTCATTAGTTTTTTTAATAGTTATGCTAGTAAGACAATACAATCATTTTTACATGCACTAAACATTGCCTGGGATAAACACCTTGTCACCTTTAAATGCTCATACAATAGTCGTAAATCATATCATACTTAGGTATCACTTAGACTTAGATCAGAGGTAGTAAATAAATGTACTACATTATTATTTTTACGCATATCAGTAAAGAAATGAAATACCTACTCGCATAGAAGTTAACAAGAATAATGAATTAACAGCATAACTCTGTGGTATTACGCACGTAATTTTTAAAGAATATTTCTCACGTAAATGGTCCAACGGGTGAATGTCTTAAATTTTGTTATGGATATTCACCTTTACATAACGATAGAAATCTTTGCTGTTGCTAAAATACGCTCTGAGAACCACGGCGTCCATAAAATCATTGTGTCTTTAACCTTTTGCTGGGAAATATTAATTTGAAAAAATCTAACTAGCAGTATAGTAGGTAGGATTGGTCAGGTTGAATCGAATTTATTGATATCTATGTAGGTATTTAAATTTATTTGACACGCTCTGTACCAAAATATTTCACCATTTTTAACATAAGTATAAGACTTATTAGAATTGTTGAAGTGGAATATGCTACACAGTTTAGATGTACAGTTGGATTATAATATGCGTTAAAAGTAACTTGACAACATTGTACACACCAAATGCTTTAACTTGCAGTTGGTTTAGGCCAGTTATTTTGTATTTGTAATGCTGGTATTCTGTATTCGGTCGGGGCACTCCCGATTTTCTTTGAAATATTCAATTAGCATCATCTTGTCTTGTAATGAAAATGTAGTGGGTACAAATATACTCATTGTATGTATACTTATATACCTAGCAATGCACAAGTACCTAGTGCACCTATATTACTATGGTATATATAACGTGCTAAGGCATATTGTATTCATATAGCTTAAGAATGCAACATTAAGGAATTTGGTAAGTGGATAAAAAATACGTGATCCTGGACCTCCCCTGAGCTCGCGGCACCGGAATCACCTCACATCACTCGCTTGGATCCCTGTAATGTACGCCCCAATAATCTGCGTCCACTTAATGTCTGTCTCTTTTTAACACCTGCAGAAAGAGAGGGAGAAAGATACGTGGAAGCGGATTATTGGGCTGTATATTATAGGGCCTTTGGTTCTAACGCAACCATCCCCTCACCGCGGCCTCGCTCCGTGCCGCTACCCCCTTTCTATCGTGTCTTGATATTCCATATGACCGATTAGACTAAATTGGACCTTAAGCTGTAAATAATTGGTTTCTTTATCGATAACACTAGGACATTTAGATTTTTTATTTTATTGCAAACAATCGTTGACTAATCGGTCATATCGAACGATCATGATTTCGGGCTTATCATGGGCGCGTTGTGGCGTGATAAAGACAAGCTATAGTTCATCCCTTTCTAAAGAAATACGGATGATTTATCTTGTCTATGTCGCATGATAAAAACGGCCATGATAAACCTTCTGGTGTGCGTTACGTTCGAATAACAAGGACATCTATTTCGACTCGCATTAAGACATAGCGCGTCAGCGATAAATACAGTTGATCGTCCAATCCTCTAAGAATCACCCCACTATCTGCGTTAGGTCAGTAGGTCGACCACGTAACGCATTGCACGAACGTCGGGTAGGTCTAAGTGTCACTTTTTATATGGAAAATTGACAGTTAAATTGTACCAACGCGCGTTTGGAACGTTACGTGATTACCCCTCTGGTCAATAGTTAATTTGACAGTTAATGTCAATTTACTATTGACCAGCAGGTCGATCACGTAACGCATTGTACGAACGTCGGGTAGGTCTAAATGTCACTTTTTATATGGAAAATTGACAGATGAATCGTACCGACGCGCGTTCGGAACGTTACGTGATTGATTAGGTACCCCTCAGAACCACAGACCGCGTCAATGTTGATTCCGACCGTATGGACAACACAGTGTTAAGGGGAGTATATAGGTAATAGGGCGGTTCCTCGAGGATCGAACTATCTCTCTCTAACGGTTCCGCCTTGACTTGGAGCGGCGGCGACAGCGAAAGCGTTGCTCCATACGCGGGAGAGAGAGATTGCAGAGCGGCCTCACGCTCCCACTTATGGCGAACCGTTAGAGAGAGAGATAGTTCGATCCTCGAGAAAGTGTCCCACCTCTCTTTGCGTACTAGGTACTCTGTGCGAACAATCCGTAATTGCTAGAAATGAAATGAAAATTTTATTGATAACAATTGTTATAGGTGATTATATAGATATGCTCACTACTAGGGTCGCTAGGCTAGGGTCGCCGTCATAGAAATCGACGAGACTAAGTATACAGGGTGAAATCGGGGTCGTGTAGCAAGAAGACCAAAAGCGAATAAGATGGTCATACTGAACAACTTTTCCCATGGCACTACCCACGAAATCGCAAAAAAGTAAGAGCCAATTAAAGAGTTAATTGTGAGTTAATGTATGGAACTGCTGTGTTTTTTTTTGCGATTTCGTGGTCGGCTTCTTGGGAAAAGTTGTTCAGTGTTACCATCTTATTCGCTTTTGGTCTTCTTGCTACACGACCCCGATTTCACCCTGTATACCTACTCTGTGCGAGCCCTTAGGCCGCGGACTGGACGCCAGCGGGCGACGAGCGACAGTTCATACATTCGAGCGACTTCAATGTATGGGGCTGCCCATACATTGAAGTCAGAGCTCAACGCCCCGCTGCCCGCTGGGGTCCAGTCCGTAGCCTTACGCATCACCGAATGCGATAGAGAGAAATCTAGTGACGTCACGCTATATGTCCTAAGTCGAATCGGATAGATGCCCAATCGTTGAGTTGATAACATCAGTGTGTATGTGATTTGCAGTACGACTAATTCAAAGTCATCGTGATTTATTACGGTGGCGCATTTACTGGGTGACTTTTTAACTTGATTCCCCCCCCCCCCCCCCCCCCCCCCCCCTTCGTCCCGCATCAAGTTGTTTGCCGGGAACTGTATAGATGTCAGTGCCACATAAGTGGCACTAAAATTATAACTATTAGCTTCCTGAAATCTATCTCTATAAAGAGATAGATTTCAGGAAGCTAATAGTGATAATTTTACAGGCTCAAAAAGTCACCCGGTATATCGCAATAGTAATCGGTTTCGATGACTTTGCATGTCTCTGTCCGCCTCTTTCTATCAACTGTGGTTGGAGTAGGACGGGACGGCAAAATGGGTAGTTAATATATTATTGAGAAATTGGCAGCTTAGAATCTGGAATGTAACTATGTTTAGACGTAGCTTAGCGATAAAATATCTCAAAAAAGTCTATTTCTAAATTGCTTTTCTAAACATGTCAGCGGTTCACTGCTGGATATGGGTCCGAATCTAGCCTGGGTCTTAAATTCTTCTGCTTCCAGCAAATCTTATGCACTAATGGGCGTTCAATTTGATTGGCTTTAAATTTAGGCGAACCAAATTATCTCTACTAATCAATTCGAAATACTTATTTCGAAAATCGTTCAATACGTACGTAACGTCAATTATTTTTACACTTTATTCCCTTGTTATAATTATAACTTATAAGGCTGTACATATGAATTGTACATTACAAGAACAATGCATTTGTTTTTCATACAGTTCTGTAATAATTTGATTTTATATCGAAGTCAAATGTAGTTGACATTTCGGCCACTTGAACTCTCATAACCCTTGTGCAACCTTCCAGCTAATAGTAGTAATTTAAAATTCCACTTGTTCGCTAAGCTACGTCAAGTTCGGGCGCCAATTGTAACGCTCCGGCCTGCACAGAATCGGAGCGGGACTCCGAGCTCGGCGCGGCGCTCGAGGGCTCGCCGCCGCGCGGGACCTTCGACCTCCGCGACCCGAGGCACTTCCCGCCCATGCGCGCGGCGCCAAGCGAGTAGGGGGCCGCCAGTAGCGCATCCAGGGTTGGTAAGGACTTGCAGGCTTGAGACCCGTACCCCCGCTGGATCCGCCACCTACCACGCATAAGCCTTGTAGTTTGTACCTGGCCACGACTTTACGCACAATAACGGAACGCTCTCACTCACCGCTCCCGCTTCCGCTGGCGCAAATTCATGACCGGGTCATTGTTCCACCAACGTACGTCCATTTCTTGGAAAAGACAGACGGTGGTCGGAACTTTTTTCAATTGGACTGATGTGGAAATGCAAAATTTGTGATGTGTTGAATTGACAAGTACAGTTTTTAACTAGCTATGAGCTGCACTTACTCATAAACGTTTTTCTAACCTCTTGTAGTTAAAATTTAGTTTGTCCTGTCAGTTTAAAAGGTGTTTTTGTTAGAAAGAGTCGACTCATTTTAGCTAACAGAGGTTTGTTAAGTTTTATGAATAAGGGAAAGAATTGCGTCGGTAGATAATACTGTCAAGAAACTAAATGTGATAACATGCTCATGGCTGTTAAGAACATCGTTGTATTGGACAAAAATTGTGATTAAAGTTTTCAAAACCGACTCCCATTTATTTTATAGAACTCGGACATTTTGTACGATATTTAAAGCTATAGATTTGTGAGTGGATACGCGAAGCGAACCACACATGAGGGTTTTTATAGATTGTGACCATAAATAAAGCTTAATAATTTCAATTGAATGGTTTAAATTGGATAATCTTGCACACTTCGAGATTTAGTTAATGTCATTTCTAAACGCATTGCACCTTGAATTGCCGGTTCTAACAGAGCTGTTTTAATATTTTGACTCACATTCAATTCCCAAGGTAATTTAAGAAAAAACTCCTAAAGCTACCGAAGGTAACTTATCTAAATCCTACCTAATGATAAATTAACGTTTTACATACTTTATCTATCCAAATATCATAAACCCTCCATGATGCGTTCAAGAACCACACATTATGACCACCATAAAAAAATACTGTTTTGTTAGAACAAATTCTTATCTGTGTAAATGTTATTATTGCTAAATAATAACATCGATTTCGATAATATTATTTCATTCAAATTTCGAACGTCTCATAAACAAAGAAATTTGATTTAACCTCTATTCTAATATCAGTCGAGATGACGTTTAGTTCGAAATGAATTGTCAATTTGCATACAAATTTGACAAATGTCGCACGTAAGTAAGATATCGAACGATATGACAGTTGGATCCGACTCTAGTTTGTCTCTGAATTAAAAAAGAACTATGACAGCTGCCAGAAAACAACGCCGTGATGCCGGTCATAATATGCGGCTCCTGAATGCATCATGGAGGCTTGTGATATGTGGATAGATAAAGTAGTGTATGTAACTATACATAATTAGGCATTATGTACAGTCACATAAACTACTATAAGACATTGTAATCCTTGTCAAAGCCCTGAGCACGGAGAAACAAAACTAAATCAGCTCTGTTAGTAACTTAAATACGTACAAACATATAGTGATGTCGGTAATTAGTGGAAAATTAAGGCCAAACGGCCTAAAAAGCCTAGTTTTGTTGTTATTCATAATTATATGAACATTGTAATGAACCGGCGTGGCTTTAGCAAATGCCTCGCACCAAGGAAGCTGACTGCATAGTAGGATGAAAACTATCTCTCCCGCATCTATTAGGATAAACTTACGGCACTATTCGAGTTTTTGGCAATCTATTCACTGCATTGACTACGGAATCCATTCACATACCTTATGTTTATAGAGAAAATCGGCGCCTTCTGTAAAGCTATGTTGCTTGTGTTCATGTCATTGATAAAAGCAGTCCTATTTGGTAGAGTAGTCAGTTGCGGAGACGATGGGTTTCATACAACAAGACGTTGTTTCGCCGATATAAGGCATCCCCTCGAACTTGGGTATTTTCTAGAAATGAATGGTTTATATCGGCGAGGCGACACTATGCGGTCTCAGTATACGAGCGGCAACTATTAGAAGCAAGCGTGCGGCGCTAAAATGATACATTTAAAGTGACAAATTTTAAACCTTATCACAATGGGATAAACTCTTCTAATTGTCACTTTATTGTGTCATTTATAATCGAACCAGAGGGGCTCAAATCATGAGATTCTTTGGAAAGCGCGAGCGCGAAAAAAAAAACAATGAAAATAAAAAAAATAGTATTAGTTAAGACAAAGGTTTCAAAAACGTGAAAAAAAAGATGCTTTAAGACATTGTATGTATTTAGCTAATTAGTTTATTTATATCAAATTGCGAGTAGCGTTGCGACAGATGTTGTATTCATCCATCAAGCATGACCTGAAAGACTCCTTTGGGTAATATTGTCAATATAGTCAGCTAATTTTAAAGGGATTTCAACTCTATGAGAACATTCACAACTGCCATAAGATTCAATTCCCGATTGACTGTTTCTCAGTAGGGAGTCCCGCAAGGTAGTCTTTTGTGCCATGGTTGTATTTAGTGGATAGCTGATGCATGTTTCAGAACGTGTTATTTTTGGCCATAGTATACAAATATAAATTATGTACCTGTTGGATTAATTTACTTAAACTGAGGCTCGGATTTCATCCAATTAATAGACGTTACCAAAGTACTTTTTCAAGCTACGAAATTCACGCTTTCCTTGATTCCCAATAAGTATTTAAAAGTTTTTTCACTTCAAAATTACTCTAGGATTAACTATATAGTTTGGATAATATAATCTGGCAACTACCTTGAAAATCTCTAATACGTGCATTATTAAATTAAAACATATGTAATTAGAAAATCTTGATACAATTTTGTTCTTAGTACACTGGAAGTGCGTTCTAATGTTAAGTTAACGCATCTAGAGATTAGATGAACAACGGGCCTCACGATTAGCAAAATATAACTTAAAAAGGCGAGTGAAGTGCAGGCATGTAATTTGTGCTGGTCCTAGGCAAAAGTTACCGCTTTATCGATAGTGTCAATAAGGGCGATATTTGATTGCATCACCGTGCCAATATCGCCTTATAGACTACCTACCGGCAAAGTACCTTTTGCTTGACAAACATTTTGTCTTGACTGTTCGATTCGAGCTTAGTCGGGTCATTCCCATCAGTTCCCACCAATTCGTTACTACTGGTAACACCTGGCATTTTTTAAATTGCCAGGTGTTACCAGCAGGTGAGTCTACCTTTAGTGGTAACATCTGGGTTTTTTTCAGTAGTTACCATTGGTAACATAGGGCGATAAATTACCAGGTGTTAGCAGTGATAACAAATTGGTGGTAAAAGGTGTAAATAACCCGCTTAGTCTACGTTGATGTTAAATTGTACGAAATTCAAAATCGCACTCGTGTTCATTGTATATAGAGTATATATGTTTCGAATAAATTGTATTGTAAACAATAAGTGTAGAGTATCGAGCGAGCAGCTCAAGCGAGGGGCGCCCATGTTCTCCGAATACTAAACCAAGTAAACCTTTTCACCGCCATGGGCTCTGGCAATATAAAGTGCCTAAAAACTGCCTTATTGATAATTAATTGTCGTTGACGATGAGAAGACTACATTTGACATATCAGATTCCCCAAAAAAAAATTGATTCCAGTAATAATATTCCCAAATCAATTTAAATATATCAGCCTGCTCTTCTATTGATTTATTTCGACAGAAATGGCTTCTTTTGCGCTCATATTTACCAAATTCCCAGAAATGCATATCGTTTAATCTGAGTAATTAATTTGTATTTCTTTTCAACGTAGCGTCTTGAGATGAATTACCACTAGGTACCTCATGTTGCGGACAAGAATTTCCAATATATACCTAGTATGCTGGATATTATGCTATTTCGGTAATCTGATATTCCAATTTAATACAATTCAGTAATTTGGAGAGCATAGACCACCCGCGCCGCCTCCGAACATGACAAACCAAATCTTTTGGAGCTCTCGTGATCTGGAAATTTAGCAGTAAGCCGGGGGTGGCACTCGCGACCTACTGTCCGATTGCTTGGAGAGTGGTATTCAAAATGAAGTCGCTCACAGACTAATAAATTAACTGTTCACTACAATGCTGAGGCAGCGAGCGAACCAGCCATTTGCGCTAGCTCAGGATTAAAACGTAGGCCTGGATAATTGTTTTCCATCGTATTTTCACGGAAACGTACGAACTATTTCAGTTCGTCACAGTACAAAAAGTACTGAGGTTGACTGAAGTAGCATGACAAATACGAACGTTTCCGAGAAAATACGATAGAAAACAATTATGCACTACATCTGTAATAATTATGGCGTTTCCCGTCACCTACTGGTAGTAAGTGTGGCGAGTTGGCGACAGGCCTGGATGGTAGATTTTGAGTAGGTGCATTCTGAAAAAATCCCATTATAGTTACGGTCGAGGAAAATGAAGGTTTGGCACATGTCAACTCTATTTGAATGAGGTTAAGGTCCAAAAGTGCTAAACATTCAATTTCCTCGACCGGTACATCTGTTTCTATTGACTACAATGCGTGAAATGTAGAAGAGAAGCAGCCATTTGTGTTTGTGACGTTTTGAATCCCATTGTTGAAGTGAACGGGTTATAAGCACTGCCGAGGCAGCTCCTGCCTATCGCCGCTTGCATCGACGTCTCAAGTTAATGCCTGGTTAATTTAACACCCAAAATTTTACGAGTATACAGGTCAAATGGCTTGTCGTTAACTAACTTGCGTAACTTTATCAACTCTCACTAGATGGCGCTTTTACTCAAATACATACATATTGGCGTTAAGTTTGATCAAGTGCCAGTGATTATTTGATTACTTATGGGCGAATGGATCAACTTATCAGTGTCACAGGGTTATTCCCACCTGTTACCACCAATTTTTACCAGTGGTAACTACTGGAATTAATTTCCCCATCTTTTACCACTTGTCACAGGTTAGATACTGACAAAAGATAGCATATAACATGAGATTTCCGGATACAAGTGTGCGTTAAGTGCGGGCGCGGCACGCGGCGTGGCGAAGTAGACGACCGGGCTCATTTCTAGGAAGGTATTAGACCAAGCCAGTTTTTTTTCTATGTGCCAGCAATCTAATAATCTTCCTGGAATGTGTTCTGGTGTAGACTTCTAGTACACTAGCATTTACTTTAGTACCTAAATATACTACGCGCTCAGTAATATCTTGACACTGGTTCCAATGCCGAGAAGTACAGATTTGAAAGTGCGTGGATAGAGCGTGCAGTGTTACCGTGTATTTTTGCAGCTAAGGGTGCACTGGTGGGTTCCACTTATCTAATATAACGTCTCACATTTTTTTAAGCAAAATGTGAGACTCAAGTACACATTGGACAAGTGCAATACCACCCTAAGTGAAGCGGTGTATTTTATGCTAGGTACTAAGAAATGGTAGCTAGTGTGCTAGTCGCACTATGCGTCTGCTTTCGACGCGCGGCGGGACGCCTAGTTACTAAATTGTACATATTGAATAAAATATTTTTACAAAATCTTTTTTTGTTTTATTTTATCGGTCATTCCTTACTCTGAATGCTGCATATAAATAGGCAAAAAACTTAAGAAAGGTTCCTGCTAAATGCTGGTGCAACTACAACAATGTTCAACGATATTATACCGGGACAGAAGTTATGGGTTCGATTCCCTGGAGTGAACTTTGGAAAATACTGACATGCTTATTACTCTGGCATGATTCTTAAATTTTATAAAATTATGAATTTACCAAAAGACAGGTCTTCTGATACTACTACGCAGCACAGCAAATTCAATTGCTTTCAAATGAGGAATTTTTCGGTATTTCCGAGTATGTGAAAAAGTTGTACTGAATTGGTACTTACTTGGTGGCGCAGGACCGGCCATTGTGGCACTCTTTGGGGGAGGCCTATGTCCAGCAGTGGACGTCTTTCGGCTGATATGATGATGATAAGTACTTACTTGAAAAAAAATGTACCTCAATAGTTTCGAGAGTACAATTATTTTAAACCCAAAACTTAAAAAGAAGTAATTTCGCGTAGAATCTAAGTTTTTGGGTAAAAAGGCCCAAAAAAATTGTGCTTTCGTTTTTACGCCTGCGTGACACGGCAATACGGAAAACACATGTACTCTATATTTTACTAATATTTTTCATCAGGCGCTCGTTCAACGGTAAAAACGAGAGTACATTTTTTTTTGGGCCTTATTTTACCGAAAAAACTTTTCTACGTGAAATTCCTTCTTTTTACACGACTGCCCAATGAAAAGGAGTGTAATGTTTTTAAGTTTGGGGTTGCTGGGGACCATTAAATAATTGTACTCTCGAAACTATTTAGGTACCATTTTTTTCAAGTAACTACTATTTTGGTACAATTTTTTCACATACTCAGAAATCCCGAAATCGAAAGTGGGGTTGCCAGGGAGCATGACATGAAAAATTCGTTAAATCGAATCTATGAAATTTATAAGACAACTAGCTGTTGCCCGCGTTTTCGTCCGCGTAGAACTTGTATCGTCTTAGAAAATGATTTCTCTCAATACAAACTTTGAAACCTCTTTTAGAGGATAAATTAAAAAAAAACGTTGATGTTCATTTTCTAGTTTGTGAACAAACAGTCTAAAATTTTCATACTTTAAAAATGTCGTGAAATACACAAACTTTGAACCCCCTTTTAACACTCTTAGGGGATGAATTTGGAAAAACTTTAAAATTTTCTTGCTCTCCATTTAAAATTTGAACCCCCTTAAGGTTGAATTTTTCTAATCGCTGAAAGAACTTTTTTCGTATAAGTAATCTTACTACTAACTTTAAGTCTCTAGCTCAAAAAAAGTGTTGCCCATACAAAGCTTGCCCCCTTCTTAACCCCCTCAGGGGTGGAATTTTCTAAAACTCTGAAAGTACTTTTATTTTTAATAAGTAATCTTTCTAATAGTTTTAAGTCTAGTTCAAAAAAAGTGTTTCCAGGACAACACTGGCTTCCCTTCTTAACCCCCTTAGGGGTAGAATTTTCTAAAACGCTTTGTTTTTTTTTGTATTTTAATAAGTAATCTTTCTACAAAGTTTCAAGTCTCTAACTCAAAAACATAAACTTTCCCTCATACAAACTTTGCATTCCTTTTTTTCCCTTTAGGGGTGGTTTTTTCTAAAACGCTGAAAGTACTTTTTTTGTATTTTAATAAGTAATCTTTCTACAAAGTTTCAAGTCTCTAACTCAAAAACATAAACTTTCCCTCATACAAACTTTGCATTCCTTTTTTTCCCCTTAGGGATGGTTTTTTCTAAAACGCTGAAAGTACTTTTTTTGTATTTTCATAAGTAATCTTTCTACAAAGTCTAATCCCAATAAGGTCTAGTTTTCCCTCTGGGTTGGAAGGTCAGATGGCAGTCGCTTTCGTAAAATTAGTGCCTATGCCAAATCTTGGGATTAGGTGTCAAAGCGGACCCCGGGCTCCTTTAGGGGCACAACCGGGAATAATAACGCTAGGAGGATGATGAATCTTTCTACAAAGTTTCAAGTGTCTAGCTCAGAAAAAGTGTTCCCCGTACAAACCTTGCACCCCTTTTTAACCCCCTTAGGGAATGATTTTTGTAAAACGCTGAATGTAGTTTTTTTCATGTTCTAAAAGGTAATCTTTCTACAAACTTTTAAGTTTCTTTTTCAAAAAAAGTAGTTTTTCCCATACAAACTTTGCACCCTATTTTACCCCCTTAGGGGTGAAATCTCCCAAAACGCTAAAAGTACTTTCGTTGTATTATAATAACTAATATTTCTACAAAGTTTTTGGTCTCTAGCTCAAAAAAAAGTTTCCCACATACAAATTTTGCACCCCTACTTTACCCCCTTAGGGGTAGAATTTTCTAAAACGCTGAAAGTACTTTATTTGTATTCTAATGACTAATCTTTCTACAAAATTTTAAGTCTCTATTTAAAAAATAAAAATCCCCCATGCAAATTTTGCACCCCTACTTTACCCCCTTAGGGGTAGAATTTTCTAAAACGCTGAAAGTACTTTATTTGTATTCTAATGACTAATCTTTTTACAAAGTTTTAAGTCTCTATTTAAAAAAATAAACATCCCCCATACAAACTTTGCACCCCTATTTTACCCCCTTAGGGGTGGAATTTTCCAAAACCCTTAAATTACTTTTATTGTACTGTAATACGGAGTCCATACACAAGGTTTCAAGTCTCTCACTTGAAATTTTACTCCATCCCCATACAAACTTTCAACCCTTTTCAAAAATCGCTTCTTAGTGGATACTAACGTTATATAAACTACCTATTGTGAAAAAATCAGCTTTCTAGGTTACACACACAGTCACACAGAGATGGATAGATATGTGCAGTTAAAAGTATATCTTATCTTTTTATTTTTCATATTTTTTGTTTAGAGGTAAATATTTAATCCTTTATAAATGTTATCTGTACACGCATCTTCATATTGTATAAAATCCCTAACTGTTTTCTTTCGGTCCTCACGACACAGGCTAGACCTAGTGTGAGGGCCACTGATAATGTATTTATTGTTTTGCTGTTTTGGTAAATAAATAATTTTGTAATAATTTTTGTAATGGTTTGGGCTGGGCGTTGATTTAAGTGAGTCAGTCAGTCAGTCAGGACTTTGCCTTTTATATATAAAGATAAGAGCTTGTTTAGATCATTTTGAAGCAGGTCATCCACGTAGCTGCTGACTTTACAGTCGAATTCATAAATATATGTACCTACATAACCAGATGTTCAAAAATATCCGAGTAACCATATGCCGTTAACAATAAAGTCGGGTTAGCGTATACCACCGCTCCGTTCTAAAATATATCCGTGCACATATTTTCTGACTCGACTGTACAACAAAAAGAGAACTCAAGTCGCAAAAAGTAACTCTACTGTACAAACAGAGAACACCATTAGGTTGTCGGTTATGAAAGTGTAAAGCTACTTTTTCCCAAACATGCAATGAAATATTCTCTTTACGTCCCTTATAATAGACTCGGAAGTATCCTTTTTCGGGCGCCGCATCTCGAGGCGGCCTGAAATGGGATTTCATACAACTTTTCAGGCCTAGGCCTGCAAAGTAACTTTTTAATTGTCATTCCACTATTTGTGGCACAGCATCACGGCATTCAGCCATGAAAATATAATTTGATTTGAGGATTTTTATTTATTTATTTCATTGCATGTTAGACAAAAGCACTATACATGCTCGGCGTGAAAACGGATTCCCGGCCTCGTATCTCTATCCATCTATACCTACTTGGCCGGAAATTCGTGTATTCCCGGCCTCTGATGTAATGTACTAATTAGACAGCGGTAGATAGGTAAATAAAACACAACACTACAATGCATTTAGTATTTCAGCTTCTCTCGTATATAAAAGTCGCCGCCGGTCTCAGTGCAAGCGGCGCTGCCCGCGGCGTAGCACACGCGTCGCGTCGCGTAGCACGTGGCCCGTAGCATGCATCCACGTAGCGCGTGGCGCGTAGCACATGGCGCGTAGCACACAGGGCGAGGGCCGACCGCGCTCGCCGGCGCTCCTACTCTAACCCAACTTGCTTCATATTTGTATTTACATAGCGTTCCCTCTGAAAAGAAAAAGGTGTTGGATAATCTATTGAATTCTAATACAATAAATGGGAAAAAATTGGATGCTACACTATGTCATAATGTCTTTCTATGGACTAAAATATAAAAAAAAGCCTTTTCTATGCGTGATATATACAGATTGTGGCTTGTAATAGGAGCAAAAAATTGGTCGTCCTATACACTCGTGCTCACCGCGGCATGGCGCACATCTCGCAGGCGTCGCGGCGCATGGAGTTGTGGAAGGTGCAGAGCTGGCAGGTCCACACGCCGCCCTCGTCGCCCGGCGCCTCCGCCACCTGCTCGTCCTGAGTACAAAAAAGAGAGGTAAAAAATTGCAAGAATATTTTACGTCTACCCTGGCCAGGAATTTGAATTTACGAACACGTCGCGATTGGGAATTGCTGTTTTATGCATTACTCATGATTTTTCAGTAACCCAATCTAACAAACTAATGTGAGTGTCAACACTTTGCACTGTCAAAAGCTCACAAAAACAATTCACACTTAAAATAATGTGAAAAATGTGGCCGCCATTTTTAATAGTTTTGTTACCACACTGAATGCATTAAAACCGTATGTTGGTGCGTATGAATGGTCTAAAAATCCGCAGCGAGCGCGTCGCGAGCGTGCACGGCGTCCAGCATCACCATCCGTGCTACACGTCACGTACCTGTGTCCCGCACAAGTGCTCGAGCGTGGCCCAGGCGGGCGTGTCCGCGCGCCAGCGCTCGGCCGCGAGCGTGCACGGCATCCAGCATCACCATCCGTGCTACACGTCACGTACCTGTGTCCCGCACAAGTGCTCGAGCGTGGCCCAGGCGGGCGTGTCCGCGCGCCAGCGCTCGGCCGCGAGCGTGCACGGCGTCCAGCATCACCATCCGTGCTACACGTCACGTACCTGTGTCCCGCACAAGTGCTCGAGCGTGGCCCAGGCGGGCGTGTCCGCGCGCCAGCGCTCGGCCGCGAGCGTGCACGGCGTCCAGCATCACCATCCGTGCTACACGTCACGTACCTGTGTCCCGCACAAGTGCTCGAGCGTGGCCCAGGCGGGCGTGTCCGCGCGCCAGCGCTCGGCCGCGAGCGTGCACGGCGTCCAGCATCACCATCCGTGCTACACGTCACGTACCTGTGTCCCGCACAAGTGCTCGAGCGTGGCCCAGGCGGGCGTGTCCGCGCGCCAGCGCTCGGCCGCGAGCGTGCACGGCGTCCAGCATCACCATCCGTGCTACACGTCACGTACCTGTGTCCCGCACAAGTGCTCGAGCGTGGCCCAGGCGGGCGTGTCCGCGCGCCAGCGCTCGGCCGCGAGCGTGCACGGCGTCCAGCATCACCATCCGTGCTACACGTCACGTACCTGTGTCCCGCACAAGTGCTCGAGCGTGGCCCAGGCGGGCGTGTCCGCGCGCCAGCGCTCGGCCGCGAGCGTGCGCGGCGTCCAGCATCACCATCCGTGCTACACGTCACGTACCTGTGTCCCGCACAAGTGCTCGAGCGTGGCCAAGGCGGGCGTGTCCGCGCGCCAGCGCTCGGCCGCGAGCGTGCGCGGCGTCCAGCATCACCATCCGTGCTACACGTCACGTACCTGTGTCCCGCACAAGTGCTCGAGCGTGGCCCAGGCGGGCGTGTCCGTGCGCCAGCGCTCGGCCGCGAGCGTGCGCGGCGTCCAGCATCACCATCCGTGCTACACGTCACGTACCTGTGTCCCGCACAAGTGCTCGAGCGTGGCCAAGGCGGGCGTGTCCGCGCGCCAGCGCTCGGCCGCGAGCGTGCGAGGCGTCCAGCATCACCATCCGTGCTACACGTCACGTACCTGTGTCCCGCACAAGTGCTCGAGCGTGGCCCAGGCGGGCGTGTCCGCGCGCCAGCGCTCGGCCGCGAGCGTGCGCGGCGTCCAGCATCACCATCCGTGCTACACGTCACGTACCTGTGTCCCGCACAAGTGCTCGAGCGTGGCCCAGGCGGGCGTGTCCGCGCGCCAGCGCTCGGCCGCGAGCGTGCGCGGCGTCCAGCATCACCATCCGTGCTACACGTCACGTACCTGTGTCCCGCACAAGTGCTCGAGCGTGGCCCAGGCGGGCGTGTCCGCGCGCCAGCGCTCGGCCGCGAGCGTGCGCGGCGTCCAGCATCACCATCCGTGCTACACGTCACGTACCTGTGTCCCGCACAAGTGCTCGAGCGTGGCCCAGGCGGGCGTGTCCGCGCGCCAGCGCTCGGCCGCGAGCGTGCGCGACGTCCAGCATCACCATCCGTGCTACACGTCACGTACCTGTGTCCCGCACAAGTGCTCGAGCGTGGCCCAGGCGGGCGTGTCCGCGCGCCAGCGCTCGGCCGCGAGCGTGCACGGCGTCCAGCATCACCATCCGTGCTACACGTCACGTACCTGTGTCCCGCACAAGTGCTCGAGCGTGGCCCAGGCGGGCGTGTCCGCGCGCCAGCGCTCGGCCGCGAGCGTGCACGGCGTCCAGCATCACCATCCGTGCTACACGTCACGTACCTGTGTCCCGCACAAGTGCTCGAGCGTGGCCCAGGCGGGCGTGTCCACGCGCCAGCGCTCGGCCGCGAGCGTGCACGGCGTCCAGCATCACCATCCGTGCTACACGTCACGTACCTGTGTCCCGCACAAGTGCTCGAGCGTGGCCCAGGCGGGCGTGTCCGCGCGCCAGCGCTCGGCCGCGAGCGTGCACGGCGTCCAGCATCACCATCCGTGCTACACGTCACGTACCTGTGTCCCGCACAAGTGCTCGAGCGTGGCCCAGGCGGGCGTGTCCGCGCGCCAGCGCTCGGCCGCGAGCGTGCACGGCGTCCAGCATCACCATCCGTGCTACACGTCACGTACCTGTGTCCCGCACAAGTGCTCGAGCGTGGCCCAGGCGGGCGTGTCCGCGCGCCAGCGCTCGGCCGCGAGCGTGCACGGCGTCCAGCATCACCATCCGTGCTACACGTCACGTACCTGTGTCCCGCACAAGTGCTCGAGCGTGGCCCAGGCGGGCGTGTCCGCGCGCCAGCGCTCGGCCGCGAGCGTGCACGGCGTCCAGCATCACCATCCGTGCTACACGTCACGTACCTGTGTCCCGCACAAGTGCTCGAGCGTGGCCCAGGCGGGCGTGTCCGCGCGCCAGCGCTCGGCCGCGAGCGCGTCGCGCGCGTGCACGGCGTCCAGCATCACCATCCGTGCTACACGTCACGTACCTGTGTCCCGCACAAGTGCTCGAGCGTGGCCCAGGCGGGCGTGTCCGCGCGCCAGCGCTCGGCCGCGAGCGTGCACGGCGTCCAGCATCACCATCCGTGCTACACGTCTCGTACCTGTGTCCCGCACAAGTGCTCGAGCGTGGCCCAGGCGGGCGTGTCCGCGCGCCAGCGCTCGGCCGCGAGCGCGTCGCGCGCGTGCACGGCGTCCAGCATCACCATCCGTGCTACACGTCACGTACCTGTGTCCCGCACAAGTGCTCGAGCGTGGCCCAGGCGGGCGTGTCCGCGCGCCAGCGCTCGGCCGCGAGCGCGTCGCGCGCGCGCACGGCGTCCAGCATCACCATCCGTGCTACACGTCACGTACCTGTGTCCCGCACAAGTGCTCGAGCGTGGCCCAGGCGGGCGTGTCCGCGCGCCAGCGCTCGGCCGCGAGCGTGCACGGCGTCCAGCATCACCATCCGTGCTACACGTCACGTACCTGTGTCCCGCACAAGTGCTCGAGCGTGGCCCAGGCGGGCGTTTCCGCGCGCCAGCGCTCGGCCGCGAGCGCGTCGCGCGCGTGCACGGCGTCCAGCATCACCATCCGTGCTACACGTCACGTACCTGTGTCCCGCACAAGTGCTCGAGCGTGGCCCAGGCGGGCGTGTCCGCGCGCCAGCGCTCGGCCGCGAGCGCGTCGCGCGCGTGCACGGCGTCCAGCATCACCATCCGTGCTACACGTCACGTACCTGTGTCCCGCACAAGTGCTCGAGCGTGGCCGAGGCGGGCGTGTCCGCGCGCCAGCGCTCGGCCGCGAGCGCGTCGCGCGCGTGCACGGCGTCCAGCATCACCATCCGTGCTACACGTCACGTACCTGTGTCCCGCACAAGTGCTCGAGCGTGGCCCAGGCGGGCGTGTCCGCGCGCCAGCGCTCGGCCGCGAGCGTGCACGGCGTCCAGCATCACCATCCGTGCTACACGTCACGTACCTGTGTCCCGCACAAGTGCTCGAGCGTGGCCCAGGCGGGCGTGTCCGCGCGCCAGCGCTCGGCCGCGAGCGCGTCGCGCGCGTGCACGGCGTCCAGCATCACCATCCGTGCTACACGTCACGTACCTGTGTCCCGCACAAGTGCTCGAGCGTGGCCCAGGCGGGCGTGTCCGCGCGCCAGCGCTCGGCCGCGAGCGTGCGCGGCGTCCAGCATCACCATCCGTGCTACACGTCACGTACCTGTGTCCCGCACAAGTGCTCGAGCGTGGCCAAGGCGGGCGTGTCCGCGCGCCAGCGCTCGGCCGCGAGCGTGCGCGGCGTCCAGCATCACCATCCGTGCTACACGTCACGTACCTGTGTCCCGCACAAGTGCTCGAGCGTGGCCCAGGCGGGCGTGTCCGCGCGCCAGCGCTCGGCCGCGAGCGTGCGCGGCGTCCAGCATCACCATCCGTGCTACACGTCACGTACCTGTGTCCCGCACAAGTGCTCGAGCGTGGCCCAGGCGGGCGTGTCCGCGCGCCAGCGCTCGGCCGCGAGCGTGCGCGGCGTCCAGCATCACCATCCGTGCTACACGTCACGTACCTGTGTCCCGCACAAGTGCTCGAGCGTGGCCCAGGCGGGCGTGTCCGCGCGCCAGCGCTCGGCCGCGAGCGTGCGCGGCGTCCAGCATCACCATCCGTGCTACACGTCACGTACCTGTGTCCCGCACAAGTGCTCGAGCGTGGCCCAGGCGGGCGTGTCCGCGCGCCAGCGCTCGGCCGCGAGCGTGCGCGACGTCCAGCATCACCATCCGTGCTACACGTCACGTACCTGTGTCCCGCACAAGTGCTCGAGCGTGGCCCAGGCGGGCGTGTCCGCGCGCCAGCGCTCGGCCGCGAGCGTGCACGGCGTCCAGCATCACCATCCGTGCTACACGTCACGTACCTGTGTCCCGCACAAGTGCTCGAGCGTGGCCCAGGCGGGCGTGTCCGCGCGCCAGCGCTCGGCCGCGAGCGTGCACGGCGTCCAGCATCACCATCCGTGCTACACGTCACGTACCTGTGTCCCGCACAAGTGCTCGAGCGTGGCCCAGGCGGGCGTGTCCACGCGCCAGCGCTCGGCCGCGAGCGTGCACGGCGTCCAGCATCACCATCCGTGCTACACGTCACGTACCTGTGTCCCGCACAAGTGCTCGAGCGTGGCCCAGGCGGGCGTGTCCGCGCGCCAGCGCTCGGCCGCGAGCGTGCACGGCGTCCAGCATCACCATCCGTGCTACACGTCACGTACCTGTGTCCCGCACAAGTGCTCGAGCGTGGCCCAGGCGGGCGTGTCCGCGCGCCAGCGCTCGGCCGCGAGCGTGCACGGCGTCCAGCATCACCATCCGTGCTACACGTCTCGTACCTGTGTCCCGCACAAGTGCTCGAGCGTGGCCCAGGCGGGCGTGTCCGCGCGCCAGCGCTCGGCCGCGAGCGCGTCGCGCGCGTGCACGGCGTCCAGCATCACCATCCGTGCTACACGTCACGTACCTGTGTCCCGCACAAGTGCTCGAGCGTGGCCCAGGCGGGCGTGTCCGCGCGCCAGCGCTCGGCCGCGAGCGCGTCGCGCGCGCGCACGGCGTCCAGCATCACCATCCGTGCTACACGTCACGTACCTGTGTCCCGCACAAGTGCTCGAGCGTGGCCCAGGCGGGCGTGTCCGCGCGCCAGCGCTCGGCCGCGAGCGTGCACGGCGTCCAGCATCACCATCCGTGCTACACGTCACGTACCTGTGTCCCGCACAAGTGCTCGAGCGTGGCCCAGGCGGGCGTGTCCGCGCGCCAGCGCTCGGCCGCGAGCGCGTCGCGCGCGTGCACGGCGTCCAGCATCACCATCCGTGCTACACGTCACGTACCTGTGTCCCGCACAAGTGCTCGAGCGTGGCCCAGGCGGGCGTGTCCGCGCGCCAGCGCTCGGCCGCGAGCGCGTCGCGCGCGTGCACGGCGTCCAGCATCACCATCCGTGCTACACGTCACGTACCTGTGTCCCGCACAAGTGCTCGAGCGTGGCCGAGGCGGGCGTGTCCGCGCGCCAGCGCTCGGCCGCGAGCGCGTCGCGCGCGTGCACGGCGTCCAGCATCACCATCCGTGCTACACGTCACGTACCTGTGTCCCGCACAAGTGCTCGAGCGTGGCCCAGGCGGGCGTGTCCGCGCGCCAGCGCTCGGCCGCGAGCGTGCACGGCGTCCAGCATCACCATCCGTGCTACACGTCACGTACCTGTGTCCCGCACAAGTGCTCGAGCGTGGCCCAGGCGGGCGTGTCCGCGCGCCAGCGCTCGGCCGCGAGCGCGTCGCGCGCGTGCACGGCGTCCAGCATCACCATCCGTGCTACACGTCACGTACCTGTGTCCCGCACAAGTGCTCGAGCGTGGCCCAGGCGGGCGTGTCCGCGCGCCAGCGCTCGGCCGCGAGCGTGCGCGGCGTCCAGCATCACCATCCGTGCTACACGTCACGTACCTGTGTCCCGCACAAGTGCTCGAGCGTGGCCAAGGCGGGCGTGTCCGCGCGCCAGCGCTCGGCCGCGAGCGTGCGCGGCGTCCAGCATCACCATCCGTGCTACACGTCACGTACCTGTGTCCCGCACAAGTGCTCGAGCGTGGCCCAGGCGGGCGTGTCCGCGCGCCAGCGCTCGGCCGCGAGCGTGCGCGGCGTCCAGCATCACCATCCGTGCTACACGTCACGTACCTGTGTCCCGCACAAGTGCTCGAGCGTGGCCCAGGCGGGCGTGTCCGCGCGCCAGCGCTCGGCCGCGAGCGTGCGCGGCGTCCAGCATCACCATCCGTGCTACACGTCACGTACCTGTGTCCCGCACAAGTGCTCGAGCGTGGCCCAGGCGGGCGTGTCCGCGCGCCAGCGCTCGGCCGCGAGCGTGCGCGGCGTCCAGCATCACCATCCGTGCTACACGTCACGTACCTGTGTCCCGCACAAGTGCTCGAGCGTGGCCCAGGCGGGCGTGTCCGCGCGCCAGCGCTCGGCCGCGAGCGTGCGCGACGTCCAGCATCACCATCCGTGCTACACGTCACGTACCTGTGTCCCGCACAAGTGCTCGAGCGTGGCCCAGGCGGGCGTGTCCGCGCGCCAGCGCTCGGCCGCGAGCGTGCACGGCGTCCAGCATCACCATCCGTGCTACACGTCACGTACCTGTGTCCCGCACAAGTGCTCGAGCGTGGCCCAGGCGGGCGTGTCCGCGCGCCAGCGCTCGGCCGCGAGCGTGCACGGCGTCCAGCATCACCATCCGTGCTACACGTCACGTACCTGTGTCCCGCACAAGTGCTCGAGCGTGGCCCAGGCGGGCGTGTCCACGCGCCAGCGCTCGGCCGCGAGCGTGCACGGCGTCCAGCATCACCATCCGTGCTACACGTCACGTACCTGTGTCCCGCACAAGTGCTCGAGCGTGGCCCAGGCGGGCGTGTCCGCGCGCCAGCGCTCGGCCGCGAGCGTGCACGGCGTCCAGCATCACCATCCGTGCTACACGTCACGTACCTGTGTCCCGCACAAGTGCTCGAGCGTGGCCCAGGCGGGCGTGTCCGCGCGCCAGCGCTCGGCCGCGAGCGTGCACGGCGTCCAGCATCACCATCCGTGCTACACGTCACGTACCTGTGTCCCGCACAAGTGCTCGAGCGTGGCCCAGGCGGGCGTGTCCGCGCGCCAGCGCTCGGCCGCGAGCGTGCACGGCGTCCAGCATCACCATCCGTGCTACACGTCACGTACCTGTGTCCCATACAAGTGCTCGAGCGTGGCCCAGGCGGGCGTGTCCGCGCGCCAGCGCTCGGCCGCGAGCGCGTCGCGCGCGTGCACGGCGTCCAGCATCACCATCCGTGCTACACGTCAAGTACCTGTGTCCCGCACAAGTGCTCGAGCGTGGCCCAGGCGGGCGTGTCCGCGCGCCAGCGCTCGGCCGCGAGCGTGCACGGCGTCCAGCATCACCATCCGTGCTACACGTCTCGTACCTGTGTCCCGCACAAGTGCTCGAGCGTGGCCCAGGCGGGCGTGTCCGCGCGCCAGCGCTCGGCCGCGAGCGCGTCGCGCGCGTGCACGGCGTCCAGCATCACCATCCGTGCTACACGTCACGTACCTGTGTCCCGCACAAGTGCTCGAGCGTGGCCCAGGCGGGCGTGTCCGCGCGCCAGCGCTCGGCCGCGAGCGCGTCGCGCGCGCGCACGGCGTCCAGCATCACCATCCGTGCTACACGTCACGTACCTGTGTCCCGCACAAGTGCTCGAGCGTGGCCCAGGCGGGCGTGTCCGCGCGCCAGCGCTCGGCCGCGAGCGTGCACGGCGTCCAGCATCACCATCCGTGCTACACGTCACGTACCTGTGTCCCGCACAAGTGCCCGAGCGTGGCCCAGGCGGGCGTGTCCGCGCGCCAGCGCTCGGCCGCGAGCGCGTCGCGCGCGTGCACGGCGTCCAGCATCACCATCCGTGCTACACGTCACGTACCTGTGTCCCGCACAAGTGCTCGAGCGTGGCCCAGGCGGGCGTGTCCGCGCGCCAGCGCTCGGCCGCGAGCGCGTCGCGCGCGTGCACGGCGTCCAGCATCACCATCCGTGCTACACGTCACGTACCTGTGTCCCGCACAAGTGCTCGAGCGTGGCCGAGGCGGGCGTGTCCGCGCGCCAGCGCTCGGCCGCGAGCGCGTCGCGCGCGTGCACGGCGTCCAGCATCACCATCCGTGCTACACGTCACGTACCTGTGTCCCGCACAAGTGCTCGAGCGTGGCCCAGGCGGGCGTGTCCGCGCGCCAGCGCTCGGCCGCGAGCGTGCACGGCGTCCAGCATCACCATCCGTGCTACACGTCACGTACCTGTGTCCCGCACAAGTGCTCGACCGTGGCCCAGGCGGGCGTGTCCGCGCGCCAGCGCTCGGCCGCGAGCGTGCACGGCGTCCAGCATCACCATCCGTGCTACACGTCACGTACCTGTGTCCCGCACAAGTGCTCGAGCGTGGCCCAGGCGGGCGTGTCCGCGAGCGTGCACGGCGTCCAGCATCACCATCCGTGCTACACGTCACGTACCTGTGTCCCGCACAAGTGCTCGAGCGTGGCCCAGGCGGGCGTGTCCGCGCGCCAGCGCTCGGCCGCGAGCGTGCACGGCGTCCAGCATCACCATCCGTGCTACACGTCACGTACCTGTGTCCCGCACAAGTGCTCGAGCGTGGCCCAGGCGGGCGTGTCCGCGCGCCAGCGCTCGGCCGCGAGCGTGCGCGGCGTCCAGCATCACCATCCGTGCTACACGTCACGTACCTGTGTCCCGCACAAGTGCTCGAGCGTGGCCCAGGCGGGCGTGTCCGCGCGCCAGCGCTCGGCCGCGAGCGTGCACGGCGTCCAGCATCACCATCCGTGCTACACGTCACGTACCTGTGTCCCGCACAAGTGCTCGAGCGTGGCCCAGGCGGGCGTGTCCGCGCGCCAGCGCTCGGCCGCGAGCGTGCACGGCGTCCAGCATCACCATCCGTGCTACACGTCACGTACCTGTGTCCCGCACAAGTGCTCGAGCGTGGCCCAGGCGGGCGTGTCCGCGCGCCAGCGCTCGGCCGCGAGCGTGCGCGGCGTCCAGCATCACCATCCGTGCTACACGTCACGTACCTGTCCCGCACAAGTGCTCGAGCGTGGCCCAGGCGGGCGTGTCCGCGCGCCAGCGCTCGGCCGCGAGCGTGCACGGCGTCCAGCATCACCATCCGTGCTACACGTCACGTACCTGTGTCCCGCACAAGTGCTCGAGCGTGGCCCAGGCGGGCGTGTCCGCGCGCCAGCGCTCGGCCGCGAGCGTGCGCGGCGTCCAGCATCACCATCCGTGCTACACGTCACGTACCTGTGTCCCGCACAAGTGCTCGAGCGTGGCCCAGGCGGGCGTGTCCGCGCGCCAGCGCTCGGCCGCGAGCGTGCACGGCGTCCAGCATCACCATCCGTGCTACACGTCACGTACCTGTGTCCCGCACAAGTGCTCGAGCGTGGCCCAGGCGGGCGTGTCCGCGCGCCAGCGCTCGGCCGCGAGCGCGTCGCGCGCGTGCACGGCGTCCAGCATCACCATCCGTGCTACACGTCACGTACCTGTGTCCCGCACAAGTGCTCGAGCGTGGCCCAGGCGGGCGTGTCCGCGCGCCAGCGCTCGGCCGCGAGCGCGTCGCGCGCGTGCACGGCGTCCAGCATCACCATCCGTGCTACACGTCACGTACCTGTGTCCCGCACAAGTGCTCGAGCGTGGCCCAGGCGGGCGTGTCCGCGCGCCAGCGCTCGGCCGCGAGCGTGCACGGCGTCCAGCATCACCATCCGTGCTACACGTCACGTACCTGTGTCCCGCACAAGTGCTCGAGCGTGGCCCAGGCGGGCGTGTCCGCGCGCCAGCGCTCGGCCGCGAGCGTGCACGGCGTCCAGCATCACCATCCGTGCTACACGTCACGTACCTGTGTCCCGCACAAGTGCTCGAGCGTGGCCCAGGCGGGCGTGTCCGCGCGCCAGCGCTCGGCCGCGAGCGCGTCGCGCGCGTGCACGGCGTCCAGCATCACCATCCGTGCTACACGTCACGTACCTGTGTCCCGCACAAGTGCTCGAGCGTGGCCCAGGCGGGCGTGTCCGCGCGCCAGCGCTCGGCCGCGAGCGTGCACGGCGTCCAGCATCACCATCCGTGCTACACGTCACGTACCTGTGTCCCGCACAAGTGCTCGAGCGTGGCCCAGGCAGGCGTGTCCGCGCGCCAGCGCTCGGCCGCGAGCGTGCACGGCGTCCAGCATCACCATCCGTGCTACACGTCACGTACCTGTGTCCCGCACAAGTGCTCGAGCGTGGCCCAGGCGGGCGTGTCCGCGCGCCAGCGCTCGGCCGCGAGCGTGCACGGCGTCCAGCATCACCATCCGTGCTACACGTCACGTACCTGTGTCCCGCACAAGTGCTCGAGCGTGGCCCAGGCGGGCGTGTCCGCGCGCCAGCGCTCGGCCGCGAGCGTGCACGGCGTCCAGCATCACCATCCGTGCTACACGTCACGTACCTGTGTCCCGCACAAGTGCTCGAGCGTGGCCCAGGCGGGCGTGTCCGCGCGCCAGCGCTCGGCCGCGAGCGCGTCGCGCGCGTGCACGGCGTCCAGCATCACCATCCGTGCTACACGTCACGTACCTGTGTCCCGCACAAGTGCTCGAGCGTGGCCCAGGCGGGCGTGTCCGCGCGCCAGCGCTCGGCCGCGAGCGTGCACGGCGTCCAGCATCACCATCCGTGCTACACGTCACGTACCTGTGTCCCGCACAAGTGCTCGAGCGTGGCCCAGGCGGGCGTGTCCGCGCGCCAGCGCTCGGCCGCGAGCGCGTCGCGCGCGTGCACGGCGTCCAGCATCACCATCCGTGCTACACGTCACGTACCTGTGTCCCGCACAAGTGCTCGAGCGTGGCCCAGGCGGGCGTGTCCGCGCGCCAGCGCTCGGCCGCGAGCGTGCACGGCGTCCAGCATCACCATCCGTGCTACACGTCACGTACCTGTGTCCCGCACAAGTGCTCGAGCGTGGCCCAGGCGTGCGTGTCCGCGCGCCAGCGCTCGGCCGCGAGCGTGCACGGCGTCCAGCATCACCATCCGTGCTACACGTCACGTACCTGTGTCCCGCACAAGTGCTCGAGCGTGGCCCAGGCGGGCGTGTCCGCGCGCCAGCGCTCGGCCGCGAGCGTGCACGGCGTCCAGCATCACCATCCGTGCTACACGTCACGTACCTGTGTCCCGCACAAGTGCTCGAGCGTGGCCCAGGCGGGCGTGTCCGCGCGCCAGCGCTCGGCCGCGAGCGTGCACGGCGTCCAGCATCACCATCCGTGCTACACGTCACGTACCTGTGTCCCGCACAAGTGCTCGAGCGTGGCCCAGGCGGGCGTGTCCGCGCGCCAGCGCTCGGCCGCGAGCGTGCACGGCGTCCAGCATCACCATCCGTGCTACACGTCACGTACCTGTGTCCCGCACAAGTGCTCGAGCGTGGCCCAGGCGGGCGTGTCCGCGCGCCAGCGCTCGGCCGCGAGCGTGCACGGCGTCCAGCATCACCATCCGTGCTACACGTCACGTACCTGTGTCCCGCACAAGTGCTCGAGCGTGGCCCAGGCGGGCGTGTCCGCGCGCCAGCGCTCGGCCGCGAGCGTGCACGGCGTCCAGCATCACCATCCGTGCTACACGTCACGTACCTGTGTCCCGCACAAGTGCTCGAGCGTGGCCCAGGCGGGCGTGTCCGCGCGCCAGCGCTCGGCCGCGAGCGCGTCGCGCGCGTGCACGGCGTCCAGCATCACCATCCGTGCTACACGTCACGTACCTGTGTCCCGCACAAGTGCTCGAGCGTGGCCCAGGCGGGCGTGTCCGCGCGCCAGCGCTCGGCCGCGAGCGCGTCGCGCGCGTGCACGGCGTCCAGCATCACCATCCGTGCTACACGTCACGTACCTGTGTCCCGCACAAGTGCTCGAGCGTGGCCCAGGCGGGCGTGTCCGCGCGCCAGCGCTCGGCCGCGAGCGTGCACGGCGTCCAGCATCACCATCCGTGCTACACGTCACGTACCTGTGTCCCGCACAAGTGCTCGAGCGTGGCCCAGGCGGGCGTGTCCGCGCGCCAGCGCTCGGCCGCGAGCGTGCACGGCGTCCAGCATCACCATCCGTGCTACACGTCACGTACCTGTGTCCCGCACAAGTGCTCGAGCGTGGCCCAGGCGGGCGTGTCCGCGCGCCAGCGCTCGGCCGCGAGCGTGCACGGCGTCCAGCATCACCATCCGTGCTACACGTCACGTACCTGTGTCCCGCACAAGTGCTCGAGCGTGGCCCAGGCGGGCGTGTCCGCGCGCCAGCGCTCGGCCGCGAGCGTGCACGGCGTCCAGCATCACCATCCGTGCTACACGTCACGTACCTGTGTCCCGCACAAGTGCTCGAGCGTGGCCCAGGCGGGCGTGTCCGCGCGCCAGCGCTCGGCCGCGAGCGCGTCGCGCGCGTGCACGGCGTCCAGCATCACCATCCGTGCTACACGTCACGTACCTGTGTCCCGCACAAGTGCTCGAGCGTGGCCCAGGCGGGCGTGTCCGCGCGCCAGCGCTCGGCCGCGAGCGCGTCGCGCGCGTGCACGGCGTCCAGCATCACCATCCGTGCTACACGTCACGTACCTGTGTCCCGCACAAGTGCTCGAGCGTGGCCCAGGCGGGCGTGTCCGCGCGCCAGCGCTCGGCCGCGAGCGTGCACGGCGTCCAGCATCACCATCCGTGCTACACGTCACGTACCTGTGTCCCGCACAAGTGCTCGAGCGTGGCCCAGGCGGGCGTGTCCGCGCGCCAGCGCTCGGCCGCGAGCGCGTCGCGCGCGTGCACGGCGTCCAGCATCACCATCCGTGCTACACGTCACGTACCTGTGTCCCGCACAAGTGCTCGAGCGTGGCCCAGGCGGGCGTGTCCGCGCGCCAGCGCTCGGCCGCGAGCGTGCACGGCGTCCAGCATCACCATCCGTGCTACACGTCACGTACCTGTGTCCCGCACAAGTGCTCGAGCGTGGCCCAGGCGGGCGTGTCCGCGAGCGTGCACGGCGTCCAGCATCACCATCCGTGCTACACGTCACGTACCTGTGTCCCGCACAAGTGCTCGAGCGTGGCCCAGGCGGGCGTGTCCGCGCGCCAGCGCTCGGCCGCGAGCGCGTCGCGCGCGTGCACGGCGTCCAGCATCACCATCCGTGCTACACGTCACGTACCTGTGTCCCGCACAAGTGCTCGAGCGTGGCCCAGGCGGGCGTGTCCGCGCGCCAGCGCTCGGCCGCGAGCGTGCACGGCGTCCAGCATCACCATCCGTGCTACACGTCACGTACCTGTGTCCCGCACAAGTGCTCGAGCGTGGCCCAGGCGGGCGTGTCCGCGCGCCAGCGCTCGGCCGCGAGCGTGCACGGCGTCCAGCATCACCATCCGTGCTACACGTCACGTACCTGTGTCCCGCACAAGTGCTCGAGCGTGGCCCAGGCGGGCGTGTCCGCGCGCCAGCGCTCGGCCGCGAGCGTGCACGGCGTCCAGCATCACCATCCGTGCTACACGTCACGTACCTGTGTCCCGCACAAGTGCTCGAGCGTGGCCCAGGCGGGCGTGTCCGCGCGCCAGCGCTCGGCCGCGAGCGCGTCGCGCGCGTGCACGGCGTCCAGCATCACCATCCGTGCTACACGTCACGTACCTGTGTCCCGCACAAGTGTTCGAGCGTGGCCCAGGCGGGCGTGTCCGCGCGCCAGCGCTCGGCCGCGAGCGCGTCGCGCGCGTGCACGGCGTCCAGCAGCGGGTCCAGCGCGGGCAGCTCTATGGGCAGCGTCTCGTTGCTGGCTATGTATAGTAGCGTGTGCAGGTCTGACATCGCCTGTAACAATTGTCAATATTTAAAAAAATTGTCGCTAGCTTGTGAGGGACAGTGTAGCGTTGGACGCCGAAAGTAACCCAGCGCTGGTCGCCTTCGGCGTACCACGGTCCACAGTGCCGTATTCAGTGTGTGCTGGGTCTGGTAGAAGCAGCAGTAGGCCTTCACGATCAGATACAAAGGGCGGGTTGGATCAACCACACTTTTCAGACCGGTAAAAGTGTCTGCACATTACAGCCTAGTTGTCGCCACTAAATGCGGTCACTAGTAGCGAGCGCGGGCCACTCCCGCAGCTTGTGGCTCGGAAGTAGCTCCTCAAACGTTCAGTGTATGTCGACTATACAAAATGTACGAAAGAACTCGTCCGCAACTTGTGGTTCGATGTGTGGCCGCTCTCATAGTTCTAGACACAACTCGTGAGCCCTTATGGATTAAAACACCCACCTCTAGGAAGCTCTCCGAGTCCTCCAGATGTTTATGCAGCGCTCTCAAGGTCTGCAGATGCTGCGGCAGCGGGCGGTGCGCGGGCGGGAAGGCGGCGCGAGGCGAGAGCAGCGGCGCGGAGTCGGCGCGCACGCCGCACGGCACGTCCACCAGCAGGTAGGCGGTCGGCACCAGCCGGAGGGACACGGAGACCTCGTTGCCGTACGCGTCTTTCTCCTGCAACAGATAAATTAACGATAGGGGTGGAGACACCAAATTAAATAAACAATAATGTTCCATTTTCTCGAAAAAAGTTTAAAATATTGCCAAATGGAGAACAAAGTAAAGCAGAGGATTAAACAATCACAAAGTTATAAGTGTCCAAAGTTTTAATAGGGGTGTATATTCTGTCCCTTTTCCGCAAAACGCAACTTCACCTGAAACGATTGTCATTTACTATGACGCTCGGGGATCGTGACGTCACGCCGACCGTTTTCTCTCTCTAACAAGCAATATTAAAATGGTTGTAGCTTCGTATTTTTTTGAGATATCTGAATGGGATTTTCTGCAATAAGGCATATTTTGTGCCTTCTTTCTTTAATACATTTAATAATACATTTGGAGTCAACACCCGTATTCAGTAAAAAAATATGGGCCGTATAAACGGACGTGTTCCTCGATGCTGGTTAACCACGCCCCGTATTATATAGAAAACACCTTTATGTCGTCCACGCACGAGAAAATGAGATGCAATTGTCAGCGGGAAAGGCTATTTTGGAAAAATTACGAAAAAAATATCTACTTTTAAAAAAACTTTTGTTTGTGATATTGATATTTGCTTAGTTGTAGTAAAATTTCATCATTGAATCAATTGAAGAAATCAAGAATGATGATAAGTAATGAAATACATTTTTTAACTTACGCAAGTATTTCACTTGTCGTATTTTACCCAAATATTAGTGACCTGGTAAAGGTCGCAGGAGTCCGCTGAATGCAGGTGGCGTAGGACCGGCCATTGTGGCACTCTTTGGGGGAGGCATATGTCCAGCAGTGGACGTCTTTCGGCTGATATGATGATGATGATGATTAGTTTGCATCTCGTTCCATGGTATAGAAAACAAAAGAGATGCAACCATATGCTCAAACAAAACAACCAAGTTTACTAGAAGCGTAAGAAGCGGTTTGGCACGACCTAAACACGCGGGCCAAAACAAATCAACAGGTGAAAACAATCGATAACGCGGCGGAATCAAGCGATTGTCGACTTTACGTTAACACGATTAAGACTCTGTGACTCGCAGTATTCTCCTGGTTTTGTTATAACATCGTTCCTTTCTATTTATCGCGCGAATTATATTACTTAGTTAGAGATTCACATACCCTGGTGTCACGATAATTTAAATAATTATGCCTAAATTGAACGCATGTTAAAAGTATAAAACCCGTAAAACTAATCCCGTTGTTTTTGAAACATACACAAACAGTTGTAAAGCTAATTGTTATCTTATGATTATGAAGTAATGTCCCATAAAAAAGTTTAATCAGCCCGTTATCTAATTTACCTGATGATAATATTCTATTATTAAAATAGCTAGAAAAGAAAGTTATCTATACATCGTTTTCAAAATAAGAACAAATTCAAACCAACACCCAAATAAGCGCGTTTACAACGACCCCCAAAACAATCAATACAGCCCGTCAGCTCCAAACCACTCAATAACCTAGGAAGCCTATTACCGCGAAATGCCTAGATGACCTAGATGCTGACGCACGCACCGGTCGATACAAACCGCGCTGATAACAGGGGAATCCTGCTAAATGAAAAGGTCTCAAGCCCCTTAGAGTTTCATACTGACTAATGGTTGTTCGATTCTGGGTGTACTGCGCTCGTTCCGCGCATCGAAGACGGAGCGTTGCACAGAATGACGTGTAGTAAAGGGAAGCCTGAATAGTTACGCCCTTATGAGGTAGTTCGCGTCATAACGATGCGAAGTTGTCGCAGGTTGGATGGCGATGTGGCTTTGTCGTGGGGTAAAGTTACCCAGCTTTTTTATTAGCCTAAAAATTACCATTAATTTTCTTCTTAGTCGTACACTCGTTAGTGGTGGTTATGGGTTTTATTTTCCCTTCATCAGCAACATTACGTGCATACTCCGTTGGGGTAGTTTTTACGACCCCTGGCTCTAGCCTCATTATTGCAAGTTTAAACTTGTGATTTCCTGAAATGGTCCCCAGGATATTAACACTTTCACTGGCAGGAACCCGCCTCGCGGGCGCTCCGAAACTTTGCTAAGATGTCAGAAAGCCCGCCAGGCTGGCTGTAGCTATATTCGTTTCGTGACAAACGCTGTCTCATGTTTGTCTCGAATAAATGTTTGATCTTTTCTTTCTTTATATGTATGTACGCATGTATTACTTAATTGCAACATGAAAACAGACAAACAAAAAAAAGAAGTACAAAGGTGAGCTTATTCCTTGGCTAACTATAATTATAGATGACTACAGCCTATGCCAAAGAGCTCGCCTAGCGCGCGCATATCATCGTGACGCGCTGGGTTGACGCCAACATAACCTTTATTATTGTTTTAAGAGATGTTCATCTGGTAAACGATCGGTTGTGCCACTATGGCTTTAATAGTGAAAATACTAGACTCAACTTAAATAAACACTTGTTTGTTTTCGCAAACAAGCCTTACAAGCTCACTGCATCGGGATAAACTGTTGATCGAGCGTCGTGTCGCGGCGACATGCTGTGTACACACAAATGTGATGTGGCACCCGATTTAATTTAGTTAGTTAGTTAGTGTCACGAAATATGTGAACAGTTTGCGAGTGGCTGGGGCGAGAAAGCGTGGTTAAAAACATCGGAGGCTTTGGACGCGCTTTGCAATGGCCGGGGAAGTAAGTACTGTTTTGGACTTAGGCTTAAATGTAGCACTTAAGTCCAGTTTTAAGTTCAATTGTTGAGTACGGTGTTAGACTTGGCTGCTTATTTAATATTTCGAATGGCGGATCGAGGAAACTATGTATTATAAAAATAAATTGGCGGAATATGAGTGCTTACCAAGTTATCAGCACTGCCTTGGCAAATTGACCATCCACACTAATATTATGAATGCGAAAGTGTCTGTCTGTTACCTCTTCACGCTTAAACCTTTGAACCGATTGAGTTGAAATTTGGTATGGAGATAGTTTGAGTCCCGGGGAAGGACATAGGATAGATTTAATCCCGGAAATCATCCTCTGAGGGGGTGAAATGGGGGATGAAAGTTTGTATGGAACTGCGATATGAACGAGTTTCACGCGGACGGAGTTGCGGGCAAAAGGACTATGCAATTAAACGTTCAAATATTGGGAGACAATCTTACACAAATCGACGTAGTCCGAAACCAGGAAAAGCCAGTACTGTCGACGTCAACGATTTGTTTTCATCTTATTGAATTGTAATAAGGCGACAATTTATACATATTATGATTCTTAACCTGAGAGACCCGACTGTACAAAAGTATCGAAAACTATGTGTCGCCACAGACAGAAGACATGCAACCGGAGTTCTGCGTTCGCGTTCCATTGAACGCAGAACTCCGGTGAACGCCTTCTGTCTGCACAAGCTCTATATGTGTTACACGTGTTCCCAGATGTCCCACTCGCCGCCGCTCGGCTCGATCGAGGAGCTGGCTCGCTGCTCCAGCTGCCACCGCCCCTTCGACGACGGGCAGCGCGAGCCGAAGCTGCTCGCGTGCAAGCACCACTTCTGCCTCTCCTGCGCCCGCTCCGTGCTCGGCGCCGGCAGAGAGATCTACTGCGTCCACTGCTGGAAGAGGACCTCCCCGCCGGGCGGGCTAGCCGAGCATCTGCCGACACACGCGCCTGTGCTCGCGCTAGCTCTGCGCCTGCAGAACCCGGAGCCTGATGCCCTCACACCGTTTGAAGAGCAGGATGTGTGCGACTCGCACTCTATGCCGGCGCTCTGGTGTGCGTCGTGCAGTGTGCTGGCGTGCCGCGCCTGCACCGAGCACTCGCAGCATGTCCTCGGGCCGGCGGCAGAAGCACGCGCGGTGATGCTGCGCGACGCGCGAGCGCTGCATTTGGAACTGACGCAGCTAGCGGCGCGGCAGCGAGACTCTTTGCTCCGGGCGTTAGATGCCGCTACTGCGATGAAGATACGCTTGGAGTCGGAGCTGGCAGCACCCGTGATGGAGCCCGAACCGGCAGGGAACTCGTCGCTGCCGGCTTTAGCGACCGAACGGGAACGCCTGCGCGCTCTGCACACCGCAACTCTGCTCAAGTGCCGGCTGGATGATCTATCGCGCTGCGCATCAGTGCCGCTTGACTTCGAGTTGTTGAGGCACGCGTTGGCAGCGGCTGATGCGCCAGGCCCGCCGGTCGCGGTGGATTCGTTGCTCTACCTCGCTAACTACTGCACGACGCAACTGTTCGCGCGTTCGCTCGGCGCAACGGCGCCTCTCTCCCCGCCGATGCGTCCCCTGTTCTACTTCCTGCTGGACGTGGACGGGGCGCCGGCGGGCCGCGTGGTGGTCGCCGTGCGCGAGGACGCGGCCCCTCGCATGTCGCGCAACTTCGCCGCGCTAGCTACAGGCTCGCTAGGAGTGGGGTACCGCGGATGCTGCGTGTTCCAGTGTTGGGACGGGGAGAGCGTGATCACGGGGGACTTCGAGCTGAACAACGGGCGCGGGGGCCGCAGCGTGTTCGCGGAGGGGCTGTTCATGCCGGACGACAGTCGGCTGGCGGCCGTGCGCGGCGCGGTCGGGATGCGGCGCTCGCAGAAGCGGCACGACCAGCTCGGGCTGGTGGGCTCCCAGTTCCGGATAATGCTGCGCGAGATGCGCGGGTTCTCCGCCATCTTCGGGGCTGTAGTCGAGGGGCTGGAGCTGCTGGACCGGCTGAGCCGCACGGGCGACTCCTCGGGCAAGCCCTACAGCACCATCCTCATCTCGAGCTGCGGCCGCCTCTAATCCCTCTACCTCCGATCCTTCGCGGACCAACTTCTACGGTGTCGCCCTGTGCTATTTTTATAGATGTTTTGAACTATATTGAGCTTGTTGTGGTTCGGTTGCTAGCCTACCACCTTTATAAATGGATATATTTTTGTTATCGGTGTCACCGGGTGTGTCCCGGCCGTAGCTAACGATATATAACTAGATGTAATTCGATATATGTGTCAATATAAACGTTATACGGTATGGGTTCGGCGGAGAGTATATTTACAGGCGCCGGGCCGGTCAGACTGTGATGTAGGCTTTACGGAGAGGAATCGACTAGATTGTTGATTATTTTGTTGTATTTATCGGAGTTTTATCGTGTCGTGTTGTGCTTCGGCCGCGTATTGTTAAGGATGTAATTGTCTTGAAGAGTCGCGAAATCTCTCGTCATATTGCATGGGAAATCCCTTACAAGATGGCAGTTTATAGGTATTGTAGTGTAGCTAGCCGCCCGCGGCTGCGTTGTCGTTGTTAAGCCGCTATCCACTGGTGATACTGTGGATTCCTGATCTATCAATAAATTTATGAGCAGCATTATTTGTTTTGCTAACCTCCTAGTTACACTTACTGAACTATAAACATTTCGTTCAGACAGCGGCGGTAGTGCGGTGCTTTAGTATGATTGTGATTCTGATTACATATGCAGGCATATTATTCCAGAAACAACAAAAAAAAAACTACTGCGAAACGAAAAGCTTGATTTATAAATCAAAGCAGTGAAAAAGTAACCGATTATCATTTCCACAATGGTATTCAAACCAGTTTTCACAGATTATTAAATATCTGGGTAGGTAGTACCAACCTCAATTAAAGCATAACAAAAACGAATGTCAGACATTGTTGGCGAACGCTGAAAAAGGCGGTCACTACTAGCACAGTTTAAAGAACTACAACCAGAGGCTCTAGTATAAGTTTTATCGATACAATACGTTTGCGTTTAGTTTCAATTTGTATGGCAACGCGAACAGCGCCTCTGGTGGTAACTATTAGGAACTATACGCGTTGCCATACAAATTGAAACTAAACGCAAACGCGTTCGAAAACGTATATGTATCGATAAAACTTATACTAGAGCTACAGTAGGCAAGCTTCATTCATCTTACGAATTTACGCACCCGCTTAGCGTAACCGCTCAAGAGTCAGGGTTGTCAAAAATATGTTTGGAGGGATATTCATTTATTTATAATTACTTGATTAATTTTCAAGCATTTCATAAGTAGGTATGTAGTTATTTTATAAACACTCTCAGTCACTCATATCTTTAAATAGGAACATATATGATATAAGTTTAGAAAAGGCAGCCAATTTTTTTCAACCGATGAAAAAAGCGGAGGAGGTTCTCAAGTCGACGCATATATATTTTTTATATTTTTTTATATATGACCACGCATAACATTTTACAGAGTAGTTCGATTTTGATAATTCTTTTTTTATTGGAAAGGGTATACCCCGAAGTTGGTCCCATATAAATTTGAAAAAAAAAACCAACCCTAAGGGTAGGAAAATAGGGGATGATTGATTTTTCGTCGGTTAAAACTTTGTTTTCAAAGTAAATTATTCGTTTTGAAAATCGTTATCTAATAATTCGTAAGCCCGCTCCCAATACGCCTACGTCTCATGATAACACGATAAAAGTGTTGTGGAGAAAGTTGTGCTTAGCAAGAATCTGAAGATTATCGCACCTAAAATTGGCCGAAAGTTAGAAAAAACCTTCACTTCCGGTCAAAATTGTAAGGGTACCTAGTTATATTTAAGTCATGTGACCAACAGTGCGAGACATGTGGCATCATATAGCCCTTGGATCGTAGAGAGAGTAACCCTAAGTAATAAATTTGTTTTGTGTAGCATTTGACATTTGATTTCAGTTTCAGTGTCAGTGTCGTTGATTTATTTATTTATCTTTTTCAAAATTGTTATCTGAGGGCTGCCACATAATGTACGTACCTTGTAGTACACGTCGGGCACGGGCCGGTCCGGCGTGGCCTCCCTCACGTAGCCCAGGTCGGGAGCGTCCCGCGTCGGCAGCAGCAGCCCGCAGCGCTCCAGAGCTTGCGCCTGCGCGGACACCTGGTAGCCCTCCAGCAGGATCTGGTTCGTGCTGTCGCCTGCCACATAATGTACGTACCTTGTAGTACACGTCGGGCACGGGCCGGTCCGGCGTGGCCTCCCTCACGTAGCCCAGGTCGGGAGCGTCCCGCGTCGGCAGCAGCAGCCCGCAGCGCTCCAGAGCTTGCGCCTGCGCGGACACCTGGTAGCCCTCCAGCAGGATCTGGTTCGTGCTGTCGCCTGCCACATAATGTACGTACCTTGTAGTACACGTCGGGCACGGGCCGGTCCGGCGTGGCCTCCCTCACGTAGCCCAGGTCGGGAGCGTCCCGCGTCGGCAGCAGCAGCCCGCAGCGCTCCAGAGCTTGCGCCTGCGCGGACACCTGGTAGCCCTCCAGCAGGATCTGGTTCGTGCTGTCGCCTGCCACATAATGTACGTACCTTGTAGTACACGTCGGGCACGGGCCGGTCCGGCGTGGCCTCCCTCACGTAGCCCAGGTCGGGAGCGTCCCGCGTCGGCAGCAGCAGCCCGCAGCGCTCCAGAGCTTGCGCCTGCGCGGACACCTGGTAGCCCTCCAGCAGGATCTGGTTCGTGCTGTCGCCTGCCACATAATGTACGTACCTTGTAGTACACGTCGGGCACGGGCCGGTCCGGCGTGGCCTCCCTCACGTAGCCCAGGTCGGGAGCGTCCCGCGTCGGCAGCAGCAGCCCGCAGCGCTCCAGAGCTTGCGCCTGCGCGGACACCTGGTAGCCCTCCAGCAGGATCTGGTTCGTGCTGTCGCCTGCCACATAATGTACGTACCTTGTAGTACACGTCGGGCACGGGCCGGTCCGGCGTGGCCTCCCTCACGTAGCCCAGGTCGGGAGCGTCCCGCGTCGGCAGCAGCAGCCCGCAGCGCTCCAGAGCTTGCGCCTGCGCGGACACCTGGTAGCCCTCCAGCAGGATCTGGTTCGTGCTGTCGCCTGCCACATAATGTACGTACCTTGTAGTACACGTCGGGCACGGGCCGGTCCGGCGTGGCCTCCCTCACGTAGCCCAGGTCGGGAGCGTCCCGCGTCGGCAGCAGCAGCCCGCAGCGCTCCAGAGCTTGCGCCTGCGCGGACACCTGGTAGCCCTCCAGCAGGATCTGGTTCGTGCTGTCGCCTGCCACATAATGTACGTACCTTGTAGTACACGTCGGGCACGGGCCGGTCCGGCGTGGCCTCCCTCACGTAGCCCAGGTCGGGAGCGTCCCGCGTCGGCAGCAGCAGCCCGCAGCGCTCCAGAGCTTGCGCCTGCGCGGACACCTGGTAGCCCTCCAGCAGGATCTGGTTCGTGCTGTCGCCTGCCACATAATGTACGTACCTTGTAGTACACGTCGGGCACGGGCCGGTCCGGCGTGGCCTCCCTCACGTAGCCCAGGTCGGGAGCGTCCCGCGTCGGCAGCAGCAGCCCGCAGCGCTCCAGAGCTTGCGCCTGCGCGGACACCTGGTAGCCCTCCAGCAGGATCTGGTTCGTGCTGTCGCCTGCCACATAATGTACGTACCTTGTAGTACACGTCGGGCACGGGCCGGTCCGGCGTGGCCTCCCTCACGTAGCCCAGGTCGGGAGCGTCCCGCGTCGGCAGCAGCAGCCCGCAGCGCTCCAGAGCTTGCGCCTGCGCGGACACCTGGTAGCCCTCCAGCAGGATCTGGTTCGTGCTGTCGCCTGCCACATAATGTACGTACCTTGTAGTACACGTCGGGCACGGGCCGGTCCGGCGTGGCCTCCCTCACGTAGCCCAGGTCGGGAGCGTCCCGCGTCGGCAGCAGCAGCCCGCAGCGCTCCAGAGCTTGCGCCTGCGCGGACACCTGGTAGCCCTCCAGCAGGATCTGGTTCGTGCTGTCGCCTGCCACATAATGTACGTACCTTGTAGTACACGTCGGGCACGGGCCGGTCCGGCGTGGCCTCCCTCACGTAGCCCAGGTCGGGAGCGTCCCGCGTCGGCAGCAGCAGCCCGCAGCGCTCCAGAGCTTGCGCCTGCGCGGACACCTGGTAGCCCTCCAGCAGGATCTGGTTCGTGCTGTCGCCTGCCACATAATGTACGTACCTTGTAGTACACGTCGGGCACGGGCCGGTCCGGCGTGGCCTCCCTCACGTAGCCCAGGTCGGGAGCGTCCCGCGTCGGCAGCAGCAGCCCGCAGCGCTCCAGAGCTTGCGCCTGCGCGGACACCTGGTAGCCCTCCAGCAGGATCTGGTTTTTGCTGTCACCTGCCAAATTAATAAATATTACGGAATAATCCAGCACAAGAAGAGGTGAAAGGACTCTCCACCCTGCCCGAGCACATCTCCCGGCGCTGTCCCCTCCACTTCTACCCCGGCTCTGCAAAAGATCTGGGGGCCGATTTTTGACTTACGAGCGCTCGAAAATTAAATAAAAGTAAATACGATTGTAGTGATAAAATTGCAGGCACTTACTTTCTACTGATATTCGCCGTTTGGCCGTTTTCGAGTGAAAAAATCGAGCGCTCGAAAGTCAAAAATCGATCCCCAGCACGCGTGTGTCAGACAGGTGTCTGAGCTGCAATGCGCTAATGCGATGCGAGATATTCGATTTTCAATTTGCGTAGTTAAACGAATAACATATGGAACCCATTAAGCAAGGTTAAGTTTGTTTTGTAACAATCATGAATGATTTACGGGTTAAGAAAAAAACCGGCAAAGTGCGAGTCGGACTCGCGCACGAAGGGTTCCGTACCATTATCAATAAAAATATTTATTTTATTCTGTTTTTAGTATTTGTTGTTATAGCGGCAACATAAATACATCATCTGTGAAAATTTCAACTGGAACTATCACGGTATCAGTGAGTACAGCCTGGTGACAGACAGACAGCGGGATCTTAGTAATAGGGTCCCGTTTTACTCTTTGAGTACAGAACCCTAAAAATGAGGGATGAGTAATAAAACATAGGCGAATTTGATTTTTTTTTAGAGTAATTTACGTGCAAGTAAAAAATTATTTGGGAAAAAAATGTTATGCCGTAAGTAAGTTAACCGTATCTGACCTGTGACCGCGACCGTGACGAACTTGGAGCCGTAGTAGCCGTTGTCCGCGTGCCGGCACGGGTTGGGATGCTCGTTCTGGAAGTGCGCCGCCATTATACACTCCTGCGCCGAGAGGAAATGCGTGTCCAACCCTCTGAGGACAAACAATTCTAATAAAATATTTATGCTGCACATAACGAGGGCTCTTTTAAAGATAATCAAGAGCCTTTTAAGGTAAAACTCATTTAAACCGGTGAACAGCCGACCAGCCAGAGCCCTAGTTTGTGTAGACACGGTGGACCCGCGTAGCGAGTCGGGTACTCACCGGGTGCACTGCACCTGTCCCTGCTTGTCGGGCAGTGGCAGCAGGTCGGTGAACAGCCAGCCGACCCGCCGGAGCCCTAGTTTGTGTAGACACGGTGGACCCGCGTCGCGGGTCGGGTACTCACCGGGTGCACTGCACCTGTCCCTGCTTGTCGGGCAGTGGCAGCAGGTCGGTGAACAGCCAGCCGACCCGCCGGAGCCCTAGTTTGTGTAGACACGGTGGACCCGCGTCGCGGGTCGGGTACTCACCGGGTGCACTGCACCTGTCCCTGCTTGTCGGGCAGTGGCAGCAGGTCGGTGAACAGCCAGCCGACCCGCCGGAGCCCTAGTTTGTGTAGACACGGTGGACCCGCGTCGCGGGTCGGGTACTCACCGGGTGCACTGCACCTGTCCCTGCTTGTCGGGCAGTGGCAGCAGGTCGGTGAACAGCCAGCCGACCCGCCGGAGCCCTAGTTTGGTAGACACGGTGGACCGGCGTCGCGGGTCGGGTACTCACCGGGTGCACTGCACCTGTCCCTGCTTGTCGGGCAGTGGCAGCAGGTCGGTGAACAGCCAGCCGACCCGCCGGAGCCCTAGTTTGTGTAGACACGGTGGACCCGCGTCGCGGGTCGGGTACTCACCGGGTGCACTGCACCTGTCCCTGCTTGTCGGGCAGTGGCAGCAGGTCGGTGAACAGCCAGCCGACCCGCCGGAGCCCTAGTTTGTGTAGACACGGTGGACCCGCGTCGCGGGTCGGGTACTCACCGGGTGCACTGCACCTGTCCCTGCTTGTCGGGCAGTGGCAGCAGGTCGGTGAACAGCCAGCCGACCCGCCGGAGCCCTAGTTTGGTAGACACGGTGGACCGGCGTCGCGGGTCGGGTACTCACCGGGTGCACTGCACCTGTCCCTGCTTGTCGGGCAGTGGCAGCAGGTCGGTGAACAGCCAGCCGACCCGCCGGAGCCCTAGTTTGTGTAGACACGGTGGACCCGCGTCGCGGGTCGGGTACTCACCGGGTGCACTGCACCTGTCCCTGCTTGTCGGGCAGTGGCAGCAGGTCGGTGAACAGCCAGCCGACCCGCCGGAGCCCTAGTTTGGTAGACACGGTGGGCCGGCGTCGCGGGTCGGGTACTCACCGGGTGCACTGCACCTGTCCCTGCTTGTCGGGCAGTGGCAGCAGGTCGGTGAACAGCCAGCCGACCCGCCGGAGCCCTAGTTTGGTAGACACGGTGGACCGGCGTCGCGGGTCGGGTACTCACCGGGTGCACTGCACCTGTCCCTGCTTGTCGGGCAGTGGCAGCAGGTCGGTGAACAGCCAGCCGACCCGCCGGAGCCCTAGTTTGGTAGACACGGTGGACCGGCGTCGCGGGTCGGGTACTCACCGGGTGCACTGCACCTGTCCCTGCTTGTCGGGCAGTGGCAGCAGGTCGGTGAACAGCCAGCCGACCCGCCGGAGCCCTAGTTTGTGTAGACACGGTGGACCCGCGTCGCGGGTCGGGTACTCACCGGGTGCACTGCACCTGTCCCTGCTTGTCGGGCAGTGGCAGCAGGTCGGTGAACAGCCAGCCGACCCGCCGGAGCCCTAGTTTGTGTAGACACGGTGGACCCGCGTCGCGGGTCGGGTACTCACCGGGTGCACTGCACCTGTCCCTGCTTGTCGGGCAGTGGCAGCAGGTCGGTGAACAGCCAGCCGACCCGCCGGAGCCCTAGTTTGGTAGACACGGTGGACCGGCGTCGCGGGTCGGGTACTCACCGGGTGCACTGCACCTGTCCCTGCTTGTCGGGCAGTGGCAGCAGGTCGGTGAACAGCCAGCCGACCCGCCGGAGCCCTAGTTTGTGTAGACACGGTGGACCCGCGTCGCGGGTCGGGTACTCACCGGGTGCACTGCACCTGTCCCTGCTTGTCGGGCAGTGGCAGCAGGTCGGTGAACAGCCAGCCGACCCGCCGGAGCCCTAGTTTGGTAGACACGGTGGGCCGGCGTCGCGGGTCGGGTACTCACCGGGTGCACTGCACCTGTCCCTGCTTGTCGGGCAGTGGCAGCAGGTCGGTGAACAGCCAGCCGACCCGCCGGAGCCCTAGTTTGGTAGACACGGTGGACCGGCGTCGCGGGTCGGGTACTCACCGGGTGCACTGCACCTGTCCCTGCTTGTCGGGCAGTGGCAGCAGGTCGGTGAACAGCCAGCCGACCCGCCGGAGCCCTAGTTTGTGTAGACACGGTGGACCCGCGTCGCGGGTCGGGTACTCACCGGGTGCACTGCACCTGTCCCTGCTTGTCGGGCAGTGGCAGCAGGTCGGTGAACAGCCAGCCGACCCGCCGGAGCCCTAGTTTGGTAGACACGGTGGGCCGGCGTCGCGGGTCGGGTACTCACCGGGTGCACTGCACCTGTCCCTGCTTGTCGGGTAGTGGCAGCAGGTCGGTGAACAGCCAGCCGACCCGCCGGAGCCCTAGTTTGGCGCAGATGTGGTCGACGAGCTCGCTCTTCGGGTCGGGCGCCAGTGACACGTGGTCGCGGGAGGAGGTCTGTGGCGGCTCGTAGATGGCTTCCACTCGTGCGCGGATACCTGCATTATAAACACACTGTCAACATTTTAATATACTGTAGACTTGACAGGGTGTTGCCAAACACAAAACAAATAAAAAATAAACATATTTGAATTTGAGTGACTGGTGAGTATATATACCTAGCGGCACCAGCGGATGGCGCTCGTACTGCCCGATGAGGTAGCCGACGCGCTGGTGGCCCGACGCGCGCCAGTAGCCGAGGAAGCGCTCCACGACGCTGGCCGCCTCCACCAGCACGTTGTCCACGAAGCGGAACGGTCTAGTATATATACCTAGCGGCACCAGCGGATGGCGCTCGTACTGCCCGATGAGGTAGCCGACGCGCTGGTGGCCCGACGCGCGCCAGTAGCCGAGGAAGCGCTCCACGACGCTGGCCGCCTCCACCAGCACGTTGTCCACGAAGCGGAACGGTCTAGTATATATACCTAGCGGCACCAGCGGATGGCGCTCGTACTGCCCGATGAGGTAGCCGACGCGCTGGTGGCCCGACGCGCGCCAGTAGCCGAGGAAGCGCTCCACGACGCTGGCCGCCTCCACCAGCACGTTGTCCACGAAGCGGAACGGTTGCCGCGCGAGGGTGAGCGCTCCGGGGGCGCACTTGGAGCAGATGCCGCGAGGCCAGGGCGGGTGCTCCTTGCAGCCTGGTGATAAACATAACGATAAGCCAATTACTCTCTTAGAGTCATGGCTTTACGAACGATTACTAATACATAGCAGACGCACTAAGACATAGCACATGTACCGTTGCTTGTCCTCGAATGTGTTCACAGTTATTTAAAGACGAGAAATATGGCCTTAGGAATATTATGCTTGTCTGTGTACTTGTCCTGTTAGAAATGAAATACACAGTAAGTAGTGATATACCACAACGACGACGACAGTTACGATCATTATTACATTACGAACAAACAAGACTTACGAAAAAACTCGGGAAATAACTAAAATAAAATGGACGCCGTTTAAACATAGAAAACTAACTAGTATTGTGTCCCTAGTATAGTTAGCCTAAACAGGCATGGAAATTATAAATGTTATGCTTTAAAAATCAATACCAACTCCTTCTACAGAGAATTTATTAAATAAAAACGTAGATTTGGTACCAAATGCAAAGGCAACGACACTAACCTGGTTTGATGGTGAGATTGGGCTCAGTGAGCGACACAAACTTGCCCGAGGTGATCTTACGCAGGTAGGAATGGAAGGACATGTGCTTGATGTTGTGTTCCTGTAGATAGCCCTCGTCCCAGGGCTCCAGCGGGGAACAGTGGACACAGCAGCCTGATGAGTTGTGCCGGCATCTGGGAATACATAAGGAGTCCATATCATTGAACAATGGAGTTAAGCAAACAAAGTTCTCTGCTTCCACTTGAGCCAAAAATCTTTTGTAAGTCCGTTTGTCCAGCTTGTTTCTGAGCAGGTTCAATATTTATATCGATTTTGTTGATTAAGAAGCTCTGTCAATATTGTCTCGTGGCTCACTGGGACAGAATAACAACAAGAAAGTTAATCCGCCCCCGAGCAACTTAGTTCTTAACCCATTCAGGTACACAGACGTCTATAAAATGGTTAATACTCACAATTTAGGATCCCTCTGCCGCTGAATGTGTCCAGGCATCTGATAGAGCTGCAGATCTAGTTCATCCTCAACGGGCTTGCCGTTGCCAGTGTTAGTGGGGGCAGCTACTGGGACACTTGTGTCCATGGATGTAGACGGCCCCGCTTCCATGTGTGATGATGTTGCATTATTAGTTGCCTGCAAAAGTGGAAATTATGTAATTATTAAAAGAAGTTATTTCTTAAGGAAACACATACAATCAGAGAAACAAGTACTTATATTTTATGCACAATGGGACACTCACTCAGCATATTGTCATGGAAAGCATAACGCAGATTTTTAGTTATAAAACGAAAACAAACAATTTTATAATTTTTGGGATATGTAAACCTGTATTACATAACACAATTTTTAACAAACAATTATTTCTCTATTTAAAGTCATTGAATCAATGATGTTGTAAGTTTAAAAACCCTTTAACAGGCAGTTAGTTTTAATGGGCCATATGACTGGCAATATTCTATTGTCCATGTTAAATATTTCTGTCCATTGTTATCTTGATACTTAAATCATTACATGATGTAATTCCCACAGTGCAAGGAATGCCTATAATTTCAAAGCATACAATGTGAGTGTACCCCTTAATACTTGCATGTAAAATGTATAATCACCCTTTTAGCAATTATATTAGGTTATTTATTTAAGCATTTTCATGAAATGTTTATTCATTACATGATGTAATTCCCACAGTGCAAGGAATGCCTATAATTTCAAAGCATACAACGTGAGTGTACCCCTTAATACTTGCATGTAAAATGTATAATCACCCTTTTAGCAATTATATTAGGTTATTTATTTAAGCATTTTCATGAAATGTTTATATACAATCAGTAATTAATTATATTATCAATTATTTATTATCAATGATGTCTTTCACAGTTAAATTATTTATTTCATTAGATAAGAAATAACACTGTTTTGTTGTCTGTTTCATCTTTCTTTGTTTTGAGCATTATCTTTTTATATTTAACATTAGATGCCTGCGCGAATCCACTCACATTTTATAAAGAATTCAAGTGAAACTATGTCCATCCTAAAGATCCAGCCAAGTATGGGTGTACGCATTTCTGGAATTGGATGACTAGATTTAGGAGACTACCCTATTACATACAAATTCACAAATGCTACAAACTTTACCTTTACTCTATAAGTATAGATGAGTCATATTACATACTTTAATGTTTTTTACAGCAGAAAGTTTTAAAGGAATGTTATTGCCAACTTTAGAGAGTACTCTTCCGCAACTCTACATCCAAGATGTTCTTATTATGGAAGCTGGGATAATAGAACTCTCTGTGTAATTCAAATCTAACAAAGGCCACTTACATCACAATTCTAGCTGATTTCAGTGCTAGGAACTGCCTCGTGGGCACTCTGTTCGTAGCTGCTTTACTTAGCGGGCAAACCACAGCCTTGGCTATGAGCGTACCACAACAGAATTGTTGGCAGTGAAAAGTGAGTCAAGGCTTCATATTCCTTTGTTACCTGTGAGTCTGTAGCTTCAAAAAGAACCGCCCCGTTAACAGGGCTGAGATACAGCATGTCCCCATGCCGGAGTCCCGCGTCGCATAGCCGCTGCGACTTGGAGGACACGACCTCGTCACGCTTCGCCCGGTCGCGGTGCAGTGCGAACGCGAACGAGCGCAGGCGCAGCGCGGAGTGCACGCGCTCGTACAGCGCCGAGGTCACGTCCGTCGCGGACAAATCCACGCGCGACGTGCCCTCCGCTGACTGCACGCGCAGCGTCTGCAACAGTCAACAAACCGTCACCCACGAAACTGCACCGTCATTCCGCTGTTTCTAAGAAATTTACAATTCCCAAAGTTGGCTGGGACGATGAGGAACGCGGAGATAAAGGATAATTTCGAAAAGAAAGTTGAGAACAATTGCTATATCGTTGGAAAATTTGAAAACAGTTGACGGGAAAGTTCTGCCGAAATTAGGGTCAACGCAACAGTATTCGAATTGTTTCACAAAAGATAAAATATAATTCAGGTTCGTGGCACTTGATACAAAAGGTTGGAATTATTAGAAATGGAGTAATAAGAAAGAAATATTACCATTTTATTTGAACCTGACATTTTGTTCTACACATACACACTCAGCAATCACATACTTCTGTCATTATCTTTTTTTCGTGACGTTCATAATGTATTCGTTCAAAATAAATATGATTTTGAAGCGGTGCACTTTTGATAGTCTCTTGAACAAATTTAATTTGAAATGAATGCGATTTGAATAAATTGTATAATGGCGTATAAAAAATGTGGGTAGTAATTATAAATGCTGAAAGAGTTTTGTAAAATAATCTTAAACCTTATAAAACTTTAATTACGTGGGCCAGTTTTCGAACAACTATAAAGAGGCTAGTACATACAAGCAAACTTGGAACAAGAGTGCGTTCAGAAATAATAGAAATACGCAATATATAAGCTCCTTTATGTCAAGTTGACAGATCAAAGTATGTTCAGAAACGAAAATTACCATAAATGTATATTGCAGTATTGAAAGAAGTTTAATGAGGTGAACATTACAAAGCGTTACGATGCAATAAAATATTAAAAGCGGAAACGAATATCCATTGGAACCTATTAAAATGTCACCTTTGAATTATCGACGAATGCTGTGGTACATTACATGGAACAGTAAGTGCAGCGCTACCACGAACTTCGAATCTCGAACTTCGTATATCTCCGTCTCTGTCGCTCAAGTACCTTAAGTGCGACTGAGATGGAGTTATACAAATTTCGAGATTTGAAATTTGTTCGAGTGGTTATAGCTCTGGTTAACGAACGTACCCTAGTAACTTCAAAATGTTTAATGTCATGCTTGTCATGCAAATGTCATGTTTGTTGCAATAAATCATTCAATTTCATCGACCAAACACCAAAGAAATAGAAACATAAACAAGTTCTGATATTAACACTGGGCATTTGAATTTCAAAATAAAAAATATATCAACGTCACAAGATATTTAGACGGTTTTCTGAAATCCAATTTAAACAAAAAGGTAAAAAAAATATTGTTTATTTTTTCCAATTGAATGATAAACTTTTTAAAATGATCTCATATCAGTCATATCATATATATCATAGCCAAATTTCTAGCGAGTTGTGTGAGCCGTGAGCGTTTCAGCTAGTTCCAAACTAACGTGCATCGCGCGTCGTCAGCGTATTAATACTAATTATATTTCGGGCCAGAATTTCAGAAGTTCGTAGTATGCGTAGTCTGTTGCCGATTGCCGCGCCCGCTGCTGCCCGCGCTGCGCTCGCTCGCGTATATCGTTCGAATTACGAAAATTAACGGAACATTACATTTCGAACTATACAACTGGTAGTTTCACAAGTTTGACAGTAGCAGCTCTGTGTTCTGAAGGGTGAAAGTGTTTGCAGGACAATGGCTACAGAATGCGGATCTCCGGACGCCGGGGAGCCAGTAGACCTGTACATCTATGACCTGACACAGGGACTTGCTGCACTCCTATCACCGGCTATAATAGGTAAGTTATTTATCTGTACTTGAAGCATTAATGCATGTAAACAAGTGAATTGGTTTTGAAAAAGTTTGTTAAAGTTTACACTAGATAATAAATGCTTAGCTGGTCTTACAGCAGCAAAAGCTTCAAGATGAAAAAATAAATAATTAAAGGATATACATCCCCACATACTTATAATTGTTCTGTAGTTGTGTTCTGTCCATGTACAATAAAGAATTTACATACCTACATACATACTTATAGAAAGCAATGCAAATTAATACTTTTCATTGAGTTAATTAGTAGAAAGACGCATGTATGGGTGATTCTACGAGCGTTCCAACCGCAGTCAGTCCGCTGCTCGCT